>OX411310.1:140915447-142221899 GCA_948150685.1 Rhaphigaster nebulosa
TTTACAAGATTTATAATAAACTATTATTTCAAGAAAAACAAATTTAAGCTAGCAATATACTATTCTTTTATGTATTCCAAATTATAACTTAATTACATTAAATTATATTATAACTTTATTTATACAAAAATAAAGATAACTAGAAGAATAATTTAGGCTTATGCCTAATTTAATGGCCTAAAAATATATGTAATGTTGAAAAATAGGGCTTCAGATCTTCAGATCTATATAACACTAATTGATCGGTCAAATTCTATCATGGTATTTTAGTATCATACACCATCTACTACTATGTTTTTTTAATTAATTTTTTAATAACTGATATATTTCATATGGTCGAAATTATATCGCAATTATTATTTAATATATTTATAGACATTTCCACATTTCTAAAATAATGCAGTAGTAATAAAAATAAAAATAAAATTTAAAAATTTAGGATCAGTGTTATTTAGATCTGAAGCCCTATTTTTAAACATTACATATATTTTTAGGCCATTAACCTAAATTTGCCCAAGCACAAGCCTTAATATGCTTCAAGTTATCTTATTTGCCAATTATAATTTTTGTGCACATGATAAATATGGAATAAATAAAAAAAATAGTATATTGTTCACTTAAATGTTTTTTTTCTTCAAATAATTAATTATTTTTAAATCTTGTAAAGGTAGTAAATACATGAATAAGGCAATTATATACGTAAAAACCACTATAAAGAAGGATATTTCTTCCCCTTTTGATGGTCTGATACCTAATAAACTATTTCATTTAAAACAAAGTGAAGACAAGATGTAGGAAAAAATTAATTTCAAACGCCCAGAGACATCCTATTTATAATATTTTCGCTCTGACTGATAAAGGACATCCTATGCTCATAAATGAAAAAAAATTATTTGTTTATCATCTTTTAATCAGTAAGTTATAATTTTTTCTCACTGTGCGGCGTTGAACGTTTAAAGAATTGTGAATTAAATACCCTCCCAAATTTCAAGTTTTTTTGTTTGTTTTTTTTTATGTTTAATTTTTAAAAGATAATATGAGTAAAAGAAGACAGGTCTATTGTTCTTTAATATCATCCTTCATCATCACACTATAAAGTTTGTACAGAACTTTTACAAACAACTTTAAAAAAAATAAAATAAAATAAATTAAATATATATATATATATATATATATATATATATATATATATATATATATATATATATATAAAATAAACTGTTTCATTTAAAATAAAGTAATGAAATAAATCATTTCAAAGGCCCGGAAATACCCTGTTTATAATTGTTTCCCTCTCGCTAATAAAGGACATTCTATGCTCATAAATGAAAAAAAAAATTTCGTTTATTGACTTTCAGTCGAGTTATAATTTTGGCCACTAAATCGACAATTTTTCCAACTCTACGCCATGTGGGCATAGTTAGTAGTAATATAATAGTAATTATATAATCTAACTAATATAATAGTTATATTAGTAGTAATATAACATAAAAATTACGGGAGTTGTCTAAAAATAAGGGAAATTACACTGCATTGCCTTATCGCCATATAGTGTTGTGGTATCGGCCGCCTGATATGAACACAAGAAAATAGAGTTATTGCTATCTCTAATGTTTACTTGAGAATGACTCATCAGTAGATAGCTGTCAGTGAGAGAAGAAAGTACACACTGATTATTGTCTGCCCTCCTATTGTGAGTTATCTATATAATTTTTATCTTTATCCATAATATTATTTCGATCTTATCAAGAATAGTTTTAGAATTTGTTCCATTGTAGAAACTTAAGTACTATTATATTTAGGGTTAACATAAACTGCACAAGCAAAGATAGCGACAACTTTCGAATTCGAATTTTCGACGGAAATACACGTTTTAAAAATGTACCCAGGGCTCAAATAATCAAATTAGAGATTGATAAATTATTTGCCACTTCTATAAATTTGTTTTATTGAAAACTAGTTTCGAATGTTATACATTCATCTTCAGTTATAAAAACACACAAAAAATTCAAATTAAGCAATTCAAAATATAGTTTGGTATCATTATACATAATAAATTAGATGCAATATATAATTCATAAATGTTTTATAATACTGATTTATATTAATCTAATTTAATATGTATAATAATACCAAACTATATTTTGATTTGCTTATTTTTGAATTTTTTGTGTGTTTTTAGAACTGAGGATGAATGTATAAAATTGGAAACTAGTTTTCAATAAAACAAAATTATGGAGGTGGCAAATAATTTATCAATCCCTAATTAGATTGATCCTTCTATACCATTATGCGGATGTCAACTCAAATAATCAAGTCTGAAGAAAAGTACGAAACAGAACGTTTATGTCTTGTATATTATAGTAACGTTTTCGTAAAAATTTCTTAACCTGAAGTACCACTGTCATTGATTTTACAAATATTGACATTGTTTTCGAAAACAGCTCTAACGATTTTGATGGCTTGCTGAAGACTTATCCTTAAATCCCTTCAACTTTCCACATATGTAGTACATCATCGAGGAAATGCAGAGAAAAAAAATTTAGGGTGGATAGAAAATTTTGTTTTCGTATGATTCAGAAAGTATGTATTTTATGCTAAATTATGTATACAACCATGTGAAAGGTAATAAAATTCAATAAAAAAAAATCTAAATCAGACCAATATTACTAGACCAGATCCTAGACGGAAAGCCGAGTATGTCCGAAAGCAGTCGGTTGCGATCTAAACTCATCCCAACACGCCCCCATCTACAATACGGTCTATAATAATTTGCAAATATATAATAATATGCAAAAGTATAAATAAATAACAATATTATCTACTTTTATATTATTGAATGGAAACTAAATGTCTCTATGGAAACTTTTAATATTTATTTTCAACTTGACAAACAAAAAATTTAATTTAATAAAAAATAAAATCCCCGACTACAGAAATAACTTTTATATATTACAACCCTATTCGTCCCAAGGGACGGAATGTACTTGCATATCTACTCAAGCGCACTGGTGGATTGTTAGTGAAGTTGATGCCCATGAATATTGAAAATAGGTGTAGTAGTCGGGTGCCTTCCACATCCAAACGAAAATTAAGACTGTTCTTTACTCAATACATTAATTTATTTTCTGGATGTTTTCATGCACAGATGCAAGGAGCATCATATATTTTAACATGCACAGAATTGGACGGAATGTACCTACAAGAGACCGTAATGTGTAGTGGAAGGCACCCACCCGGCTACTACACCAAGCTTCAATATTCATGGTCGTCAACTTCACTAACAACCCACCAATGCGCTTAAGTAGATATGCAATTACATTACGTCCATTATGACGAATAGGGTTGTAAAATATAAAAGTTATTTTCGTTCGGTTTTCAGATTTCGACGGAAATATCCATTTTGACTAGTTTCGTCATGACGTCTGTACGTACGTTCGTACGTATCTCACATAACTCAAAAACGGTTAGCTGTAGAAATTTAAAATTTTGTATTTAGGACTGTTGTAAAATCTAATCGTGAACCTCCCTTTTTGGTCACTGCTTGATCACCGGAAGTGGTACTTTACTTGAAGGTCATAATTGATTTCCATCAAAAATTATATTAAAATACTATGCAACACTTCTCAAATTTGGTATTTAAGACTCAAATATCAATTTAAACAACATAAATAATTTTGGTAAACATTGGCAAACCGGAAGTTGTAGTTTACTTGAAGGTCATATTAGACTTTCATCAAAAAGTATATTAAAATATAACGTAAAACATCTCAAATTTGGTAAATTAGACTCTTATATCAATATAAGTAATTTAATAGATCATGGCTGAAATTGAAGATCCGAAAGGAGTATTTTACTTGAAGGTCATAAGAAACTTACATCAAAAGGTATATTGAAATTTATTACAGAGATCACATGTTTCGGTGATAAAGGTTACAAACGCATTTTTTCCACTCTAATTAAATAATTTTATTACTTGTTTTAAATGTTAAAATTGATTTTAAAATACTGGTAATCCAGCCCATTTGTGAGATGAACAAGTCTGCAGTAGAAGAATAAGATATAAGTTAAGTGGGTTTTTTTCCGCTTAAAATGTCGAAATTGTCGATTTCCAATAAATGTTGTCACGGAACACGAAGAAATCTCTTGGAAATTTATCAGTTATCATGAGACTTCCAGAAAAAAGAGTGTGTTTGTGTCAATAGATGGATGGCTCGTTTTTGAGATACTGCAATGTTCGGAAACTATTAACCAAATTCAGGATCACTTTTTGAGCCAGCGATTTATATTTTGTTTGGCGTACAAGGAAGTCATGTGTTGCTCACATCAGATATTTTTATTTTATTAAAGTAAATTTTATTTTAACGTTTTTCAAGTATTGGCTATTTATAATTTATTACTTATAAATGATATAATAAGAAACATTAACAAAAAGATATTGAAACAGTTGAAATAGCCATATATTTGCTAATACACTGGTCCGATTTCGATGGAACACCTTTTGTTTTATAGGTAATTTAATTTCGTTTCAAATGCAACAGGTTTTGAGCCTCCTTAGTCAATTTGGAGGGGTTCTAAAGGTGCGCAAATGTTTCAAATAAGAAACATTAACAAAAAGAGAAAAATCTTAAAATATAATGAAATATTTTTTAAGCATTTTGAGCTCACAATGTTACAAAATATTCACGGGAATTCCCAGGGTAATTTTAGCCATCGAACTTAAAAATCCGGATGTGCTGTTCGCTCAAAAAATTGTTAGATACCCTCTAACGGAGAGATTAAACGCATTTAATACAACATTTCTTTAGTAGGAATAACAGACCCATCTTCCCCCCCCCCCTCATCCTCTCGCTCTGGCTACCCCCATCTCCCCCCCCCTCTCCCTCTCGCTCTGGCTACCCCCATTATAAACAAGCATTATTATAAACTATTGACTAGGCGCGATATACTGAGTTGTCACAACTCAATGTGATTTACACGCTTCTCGAATTGAACTATGTGACAAATTATTTTTTTTAATTCAAACTTCTAAATAAACTGAAATGGGAATTAAATTTCTAAAATAGATAAAACTTTATGAAATAAACAGTATCAGTTTTTCATTACTTTTTCCCCGGTGAATGATGACCCAGGCAGCTGTGTAAATAACAGACCCAATTCAAACGCATCGGAGCTCTTTGATAATGCAGGATAGAAAAATGTTCCGCGCGATCATTTTGTAAATTATTGTAACAGTCAATCTCCTGATTGTCAATTATTGTAACAGTCAATCTCCTGATTGTCAATTATTGTAACAGTCAATCTCCTGATTGTCAATTATTGTAACAGTCAATCTCCTGATTGTCAATTTGCTCATTTCAATAATTCGATTGTTTATTTGCTCTTTTCCCACTTGCATTTTTTTAAACCAAGTTTCTTAAGCATCTTTATTTATACGTAAATATTTCAATTAATTATTAATACATATATGTAATTGATAATGTATACTGAAACCTCGATATATCGAACTTCAAGAGAAACGAGAAAACTTCGAATTATTGAGTATTTTTATATACTGATTTATGACTGACTTCGGTTTATAAAAGTTCATCCGAAAATAATCGTATACTCACTCCGATTTTAGAAATTTCACTTGATTGGTTTAATAAAATATTATAACAGTAATAATATATGTTTAGGAAAACGACGCCTACATTAATTATTAAATTTAAAGGCAAATTCATAAAATGGCACTGCTTCACACCCCCCCCCCCTCCTACAGGTCTTTGAATTTAAGTCCTTTAAGTCTTTTTGATGAAGATGTTTGGTTTTCGTACTTTTCTTTATTCTGTAATATTGTAATACTGCTTAACAGCATTGCTTTTTATCTTGTACCCAGTGTTTTTCGGCCTCTATAACCGAAAATTTTTCATCATACGAGAGTGTTTCTTGTGAGAGAGAGAGAGAGAGAGAGAGAGAGAGAGAGAGAGAGAGAGAGAGAGAGAGAGAGAGAGAGAGAGAGAGAGAGAGAGAGAGAGAGAGATGCTTCATTTACAGCAATGCTGCCCAAATACCTAGGATTACTACATCCACAGGATACTAATCAATCTACTTACAATAATAAACAATAAACTGTAAACCAAAGTGATCTAGAGCGCGGTAGAAATGGAGTGGTGGTTAGGAATTACAAAGAGTGAAGTATCTAAATGCTACTGATAACAAATTCGATATATAGAGGTGCGGTACCAGCCCAAGCAACCTACGAAAATTCGCAATATCGAGGTCTCGCTAGCCAGTCCTTTGATATGTAGCGATAAAAATAATACGGAAATAATATGCAGGTTCAACGGGGATGAAAAAACTTCGATTTATCAAACAATTCTATATATTTTCTATATATTTTATTATATTCTATATATTATTACCAAACTTGCTATTGCGTAATTTAACGATAAATATTTGTTACAGGAGTGAAAGGAAACGAAGGTTATTTTTGAAGACTGAAGAGAAACCTGGCTTCTGTCTGTTCGTTCTAACAACAAATATGACCTTAACTTAAATTCTATGAAGGTATAATATCACAATCAATGATTCATTATATTTATTTATTATATATATATATATATATATATATATATATATATATATATATATATATATTATTGATAATATTGAATATTTTTATGAAATTGCTGAACTGATAAATTAAAAAAAAAAAATATACTCCATTGACAGTGTTTTTTAAAATAAACTTCATAGCTTGGTATTTCATTAAAAATAACACTACATTTATTTATTTGCTGTTTCCCGTACCACTTCTATGTTGATGGAGTATTATAAAAGATTATTTTATAAGAAAAATCACTCCCTTCAATCACGATTCTGATTAAAAAATAGTTTCTACTCCAGCCACAGGAGGAAGGCTTTAAGTATTTATTAAGATTTTTCGTCTAGCAAAACAAGTGATACTTTAATAATATGTAGTACTAAATATATATTCAACAAAATTCTAAAATAACTTTTAGAGAGAGGGCGTCCCCAGGACTGTATAAATCCTGTAATTATTTTAATATATCGACTTTTAAATACAATTATAATTAACATTGTATCGAATAGATTTTAACTATATTTAACAATAATAAGATCAGCTGGCAAGATGAATAATGAAAAGACATTTCAAGGGAAGAATAAAAAAAAAAAACATTAATAATTTCTTAATTTTTCTCAAACAGTTTCATGCTTCCAGAAAATTTTAATCTATGTCTATTTCAATCTCAATTTGGCCAAAACATATTTTTTATATGTTCATACATTAATGGATCCGTATAACTACCAGCTGTTCAAAGTAGGAATTACTTTAAAAATTTTTTTTTAAATAAATATGTTTTCACAGAGTTTAGTCTAGACTTTATACATAACAAGTAGAGTTTGTTTTACGGTTTATATAAAAAAGGTTAATATGAAACGGGATGAGCGATTCAAAATTAAATTGTTTATTAATGAGAATAGCCATTTGGTCTAAAATACAAAAAAATTTCAAGCACTATGTCCAATAAATGTCCACTATCAAATTTTACAAATTCGTGGAGTCGTACCTGAAAGTTTTGTATGGCATCTCGTAGCATATAGGCGGGTATTGCTTCCATCGTTTGAGCGCTTGGATAGTTCTGGATGGACCAGCCCCCTTGGTTAAAAAGTCGGAATTCGTTAAGTTAGTGAGAACGAGGGAGCCTAGGAATATTCCCCTTTCGAGAAATCACGCGACCCGGGAATCTTCCGCGATGTTAGGCACGGAATAAAACTTGAGCAAGGCTTTTAGGGTTTCTCTTGAGTAAAATGTCGCCATTTTTGAAGGTAGTGTCTTTGGAATGGCAAACAAGGCTTGTTTTACTTAGAATGTACTGAAATTTCGTAATTATTTAAACCTTCACCTAAAATGAGTACTCTGTTTCGGTCCTGGCTCCAGAACTATCCGCGTTATATCTAGAGAACAGCTGATCATGCAAAACAGTTGTATGCTAAATTAACTATTGTAAATAGTCCTACTTCATCCGAGCGACGAGTATGTTTACAAGAAAAGTGTGCACAAGTTTGGAAAATTTGCAGACTGTACCTCAGGAAGGTGATAATATTCTTCCTATTATAACCCTCACCAACGTACACTTCACCACCTCCAAGATTAGGGAGTTCACTGCTCAAGCGGTGCGGGTTGTGTCTGTTACAATGAAGGCGTTCCGTTTTTGCAGATTTATTCAATATCAAATAAATATTTTATTCTAATTCTTTCTACTACTATGTATTAATCATCTTTTATTTATTTTTTTTATAAATGGAATATCCGCAAATATATCAGTCACTCACAGTTGGGCACTACAGTCCCTGCCGGACCTGGGCCTCTGCCACCATTCTTGCCCCGTCTTCCAGGTCATCAATCCACCGACGCCTGGATATTCCCCATTTCCTTTTTCCTCCAGGTGCACCATTCAGCATCATTTTAGGCAGCCTACAGGACTCCATTCTTTCTACATGCCCCAACCATCTCAGTCTGCTCTTCTTAGTAGCACAGAGGATATCAGGCTCCCCATATAATTCCATTAGTTCAGCATTGCTTCTGATTTTCAACCTGAACTCTTCTGTGACGGATCCAAAGATCTTTCTCAGAACTCTTCTCTCACAGAGCAGAAGAGCTCTTCTGTTTTCCTTTGTCAGAATCCACGTCTCACTGCCATGCAATACTACTGCCCTAATTATTGTTTTATACAACAAAAGCTTTGCTTTCCTGGAAAGACTTTTGTATCGGAGAGCTTTTTGCAGAACGTAGAAACATCTGGTTCCTGCTACCATTCTGCCCTTAATCTCACCTTCGAAATTGTTTTTCTCCGTCACTACTCCTCCCAGGTACTTGAGCTGTACTACAGCTCTGAAACGTGTTTTCATCCACATCAACAATATCCCTTCTCTCCCCGGTCTGTCTAGAGGTTTTCATGTATCTAGTCTTTTCAATAAAGACCGCATATATATAAATGCAAAATAGCAACATAATCTGTCATATAGAGAGACAAGAAGTACGATGCTCGGGCGGATCTCTCTCCCCCGCGGCGTCGAACGATTAATAAAAGAAGAATGAAATTAACAACGCCGTTGAGACTCACCACTGGAAATAATTACTACTGAGTCATTATATTGAGAAGCTGACTGATCCATCAGCAGTTCTCCAGGCGATGGAACAATACCATAAGGGCTCCCTGTTGGGCCTTTATATATTGTCGCTCCGCGGGAGAGCGTCTGCACCAGAGGCTCCAAGGGAAGTAACTATATAGATATCTTAGTGCACCACTTAGCCCTAAAATGGTATTAAACTATAAATCGGTGGCTCAAAAAGTGATCCAGAATTTGGTTACTAGTTTCCGAAGATTGCAGTATCTCAAAAACGACACTCGGCGTCGCAACATCCGTCTATTGACACACAAACACATACATAATCTAGTTTCAGGCGGTCTCATTCCGTTATTATATGTCGTTTTCTTTCAGTGGGTAACTAGTTTCCAAGAGATTTCTTCGTGTTCCGTGACAACATTAGAACTGTCAATGTCACAAGATAAAGCGTTGGAAATGGACGGTTTCGACATTTTAAGCTGAAGAACCCACTTAGCTTAAATTCTATTCTCCTGCTGCAGATTTGTTCATCTCACTTAAAACAATTAATAAAAATGTTTAATTGAAGTGGAAAAAAATAGCGTTTGTAACCTTTATTACCGAACCATATGATCTCTGTATTTAATTTTAATATAATTGTTGACCAATTGGCTCACCAATTTTAATCAAAATCTAGTTAATACATTCATATTGTTATACAAGTCCTATTCCCCAAATTTGAGATGTTTTATATAATATTTTAATATAATTTTTGATCAAAGTCTAGTAATATACTTTACCTTCAAGTAAAGTACAACTTCCGGTCTGTCAATGTTAACCAAAATTTATTATCTTATTTATGTTGAAATGATAGTCTTATATACCTAATTTGAGAAGTTTTGCATAATATTGTAATGTAATTTTTGATGAAAATCAATAATGACCTTCAAGTAAAGTACCAATTTCGGTAATCATGTAGTGACCAAAAAAGGAGATTCACAACTGTATTTTACAGCAATCCTAAATACATAATTTTAATTTTCTACGGTTAACCGTTTTTAAATGGATTCAGGGATGGTCAAAATGGATATTTCCGTTGAAATCTGAAAACCGAAAATTTTCGCGAATACAATAATTCCTTTACTTCGTACATGGGAGTAAAAACATGTAGCAATATTATTGTAAGTCATTGTTTCCCATCGGATTTGTCAACAGGATAATATTTCAATATTATCGGGGAAATTTACACCGTCTGGTGAATACAACTTTGATGAATGTTGGTAATTTTTTTTATTTCAATAATTATATTTTTTTATTGTCAATTCAAAGTACTCTGAAGTAATTAATATAATTATTAATTAATATCTAATTTCAACATAAGTATATTTTACTTGGAATCTATGGTCTTATATTAAAATGTGCGCACACTTTTGTTTCTGTTTAATCACCTCGTTAGTAATTCATATTATTATTAATGGGTATAATTAATTAATTAACATCTAAATTCAATATAAGTATACTTTACTTCTAATCTATCTTTTATTGAAATGTGTGCACGCTTTTCTTTCTGTTGGATCATCTCCTTCCCCACTCTTTCACATATGTTTATTGCGATAAATTGTAACAAAAATTGAACTATTGCACCTTATTATGTTATCCAAATAAACAATCCATCAATTGACTAAAAACAAAATACTTTAAAATGATTTTAAAAGTGATTACAATATAATTTTTGCTAAAATTGGGAAGTCGAAAAAATTTCCCCCCTTCACATAAATCGAAATTTATCCTCAAATTCTATCGCTAAACCTAATTACGTAAAAATCAGTCGATCAATGGGCCAAAAACAAGTTGAAAGGAATTTAAAAAGATTTAAGCACGATTATTGCAAAACGAAAATATTATCCCATTTCCCGCTATTGATATTTCAGAAACGAATAGGGCTACAAAAAAAAATGAATTGTGCCATTTTGTAGGGAGTTTAATTTATTTTGATATTGTATAGATACATTTTTGCTCTAAATCTTACATGTTCTGAGATAATTAAAAAACAAGAAAAAAGTGTAATTTTTCGACGCATTTATCTCACTTATCCCCAAATCCGACTATGGAACCTCAGAGACTTTTCAGGACGTACTAAGGGAAGGTCAACGAACATCATGGGGCTATCAAACCTTTCTTGTTTAGAATGTAGGGTACTGCCTACGGTTGCGGTTGATGGCGCTAGCCAACCGTTACCGCTAGCTATTACTGATCGTATATTTTGTTGAAACTGCTCACTGCAGCGACCAACTTCTCCGGCATAAGCTATATCGTTATAATCTTTCCTATACTTATAGGAATAACTAATTAAAATAACGATGTAAATTTAAATTAATTTAATAAGCATTCATTTTAATATAAACAATTGAAAAATTCCAAAACACAAAGCCTTAAGTCTCTTAAAATAACGGCAACCAACTAACAAGTCAACGTTTCGCCAATTCAGGAATCATCAGGACATACACCAAAAATCACATCAAAAACAGCACATCTCGCATTAACCATCCAGAAAGACGCATCAAACAGATACAGCACATCACTCCAAGACATCCAATCAGATACTGAAGGCAAAGGGAGGTAACACAAAAACAGCTGCAAAGGTTATATTTAAACAATTAAAAAGGCGTGAACAAAAATTATATGTACAAATCAATTATAAAAACTAAAATAAGAAAATATAAGAAATAACTAAAAATAAGAAAAAATTAAAATACTATATCGTTATAATAAATCGTACATATATAACATTTTTATAGCTATATATTTTATCGTTGAAATCTTTAAAACTATACATTATAATTTTCGTGAAAGGAATACATACATGGAAGTTTACAACATGGATGTAATTCTAGCTTTTATATTAGAAGAGGAAGAGAAACTTATGTCATTAACAAGATATAATGCTAACAGCCATACTTCAAAACCCAAAAATGAACTTCAAAACCCATAAAAATGAACTTCAAAACCCAAATGAACAATACTTCAAAAATGAACGGTTTTATGCTAAGTTAATAACTGGCCATTTGTGGAATGATGAGGAGAGATTCAGAAATTTTTTTTTACTAAATAGCTCGCAGTTTAATTTTGTCATGTAATGAAAGAAGATATTGCAAGATAAGCTACTAATGCAGTTTAAACTCAAACCGAAACTAAAGAAAAAGTGGCAGTAACTTACGATAAATAGAGGTAAATCATACAATTTATCGCCACCACCAACTATAACTAACGAATGTGATTTAGGTACTTTTCAAAAAATCATAAAAATGCTTTACGTTTTACATGTAACTTCCTTTTTGCAAATACTTTTTCTTTCTCTCGGCCTATTAACTTCTCCGAGTCCTAGGTTTGTGTTTATGCAAATACGCTTCTGGTATATTAATTAAAGTTAGTAATTCCAAAAATTCGATTTAGTTATACGTAGTGGCGATTGTCGCGACGATAAATTTATTTAAAATGATCGATAAACGATTCTATTGCTGTATAGGACTTCAATGGAAGTCTTAAGCCAAATAAAAAAAAAAGAAAAACGATTCTGTACTTGTACAATCTGTTAATTATTTTTAAAAACAAATTTAAAAAAAGAACAAATAAAGAAGTTTATTTTTATTAATTTTTGTTATATTACTACCATAATATTTAAAGAATTTTTTTTTTAATTTTTGTTATATGACTACCATAAAATTTCAAGAAACAAACAAATAAAGAAGTTTATTTATTTTATTTGTATTAATTTTTGTTATATTATTATATAAAGAACTCTTATTTATTATTATATAAAAATTATATATACATATATATATATATATATATATATATATATATATATATATATATATATATATATATTATTATTATTATTATTATTATTATTATATATTAATATTTATATATTATTATATAAAAAATTCTACTAGACATTCATCGGCATTTTCATTAAATCCCTTCTTTGACATTTTGTTAAATGAAAACAAGGAGAAACCGTCGCGACCGTGGCAGCACGAGTCCTTCTGGAGCGGTTAGGGCAGCAGCAGTATAGGTATGACGTCATACCTAGACTGCCTGGCAGTGTCGACGAAGTATGTACCTATCTATTCTGTCAAAGCAGTAGTAAACTGTTAGCGGACTTTGCCAACCGCAACCGCGGGCAGTTCCAGCCAAAGTCTAAAGTTAAAAGGCTTAAGTTACTAGACTATTGAGGATCTGGGTACATTCGTGACTTCAGATACTTCATCTTCTATTAACTTTATAATCCACTAAAATCAACCATAATGAAGTTTAATAAACAAATGTATAAAATAAGGGATTTTTACTCCATTTTGATTGTATATAATTGTTATCTATGAGGTAGATTTACTAAGCAACACAAAGCACTTATTGGTAGCCTTGATCCAAATTAATTCTTAGCAAGTGCATCAAAATGGTATCGATGAGTAAATATGAGGTTTAAAACATGACTCATTCTAGGGTAAAAGGTCATAAAGAGTGCTCACAACATAGCATGCTAAATTAAGGATTATGAGCCCATCAGTGTAATTACTATCATACCTTGTCAAGTATGTATGGTGGCGCTATCTGTGGTAAGTGGGTGCAACTTTATTTTATAATATTTACTTATGTTATCAGTTGATGGATAATATTATTATTCAAAACAAAAGTACTGAGAGGGGAAACAGGATATATAAAGAAACAAGGATTAGATAGTCTACAATACAGAGTTTATGTGATAGTAAAAGTTAAATGAATTTAATAAGCATTCCTTTTAATATTTAAAATTTTTTATTATCAATAATATTGACAAAATATTTTCATACGTGAAAACATCTATAAATGTGAATTTAGAATAACAATATTGAATCAGTTGGCATCGGGATTATGGTATAGAAGGATCAATCTAATTAGGGATTGATAAATTATTTGCCACTTCTATAATTTTGTTTTTATTGAAAACAAGTTTCAAATGTTATACATTCATCTTCAGTTCTAAAAACACACAAAAATCCAAAAATAAGCAATTCAAAATACCGTGTGATATTATTATACATAGTAAATTAAACAAGATATAATAAATTTATATTACATTTAATTTAATATGTATAATAATAGAAAACTGTATTTTGAATTGCTTATTTTTCAATTTTAGTGTTTTTTTAGAACTAACATAACTATAACATTCGAAATTAGTTTTCAATAAAAGCAAAATTATAGAAGTGGCAAATAATTTATCAATCCCTAACAAGGTTGAACCCTGAAGATGAGGCAAACAGCCATGAAACATTGGTCCTAATGTAGAATACTTAATAAAGTAATAAAGAAGAAATTTTATTTCCTATTACCTTAAAGACATATAATATATGTATATATGTATATATAGAAATATATATATATATATATATATATATATATATATATATATATATGTATATATGTGTATGCTATATATATATGTATATAGTGTATTTATTTATTTTTTTTTTTCGGTTGGCTCTATAGGACCTTGGAGATCTTTGGCCGCGCGATGTGGTGTTCTTACATACATTTATTGCTTGCGAGGGCACAGACAGCCTAGAGAGGGTCAACCAACCTCACGTTGCTGCGAACCATGGTTTCCATGGTGCAGCGGCAGGCTGCCCATTGCTCCATAGCCAGTCCCTTTGGGGCCAATTCGGCATTGTCCTTCACACCGACTCTCTCGGGTCCTAGGACAGTGACAAATTGGTCTAGACCCACGGATTATGGCTGACCGGGGTCAGCAGGCACACGAGGACCTATATTTCTTTCCCCGTAGCAAACCGTCCATGGACCAAACTTTACCATACTGGAAGATCACAACGCGATTCACAATTTAGGTGCACGGGATAGGGTCATCACTCTTACGGTTTGTTACTTAAGGTTTGTTACTTTTGAAATAATAAATAAAATAATGTCTTTTATTTCTGGCAATAATCCAATATTACCAGGAAAATAAATTCTCTAATCTGAAAGGCCTCTCTACGTTTAAGTGCCAGGTGTCACCCTCCATATGTTTTAAGACGGCTCTGCTTTTAAAGCTTCCATCCACCGAAATGTACGAAAAATATGATTTTCATACCCAACAACATCAAACAAACAAAAACTATTACTAAAATAAAAATAATAAAAAATAATACCAGAAAAAAAAATCTAATCGAGTTAAATATCGATTCCTCGAAACCAATATCGTATCCTAAAACAGCCGAAGGTACTAGAAAAGACTTTTATTTAGAGGAATAAGGAATGAAGCAGAATGTGAGAAAAAACTGAATAAAAAGTTGCCCTGCCCCACAACTCCTTTTGGCCTGTCCTTGCCAGAAACTGGTTTTGGGTCTCTTCACTCCTTATGATCTTCTACCAACCACTGCCATAAGTCAATATATAATATTTATTTTATATTTAATATAATGTCAACGCATGTCCCGGTGCATGCTAGAAGTGGACCCAGGATTTAATTTTTGTAGGGGAGGGAACAAAAATCAGGGGGTCTGTAGGTGGAGATACCTCATAGCAACAGGGGGGTCCACTTTTGAAGGTCACCGATCAAAACTGTGTTTTTTTTACACCATATTTATTTACAGGTACAAGTACGCAGTTTTTAACCCCTCAGTTCTGAGCCGTCTCTCGATTGTAGTTCATTATTCTTTGTACTATTTAAAATTGATATCATTTTAAGCGAGGTACTAGAAAGAAAAAGTTGAACAATGTAACACAATTTAATTATAATGTGTTTACCTTAACCATGGGAGGTGTCGACCTGTGAGAAAAGCAAATACGGTCATTTGATGCAAAATTATCGCCAATCAGTTATCGCAAGAAGGGATCAGAGGATAAATCCCTCTGGTAATGTTTGATCTTCATATCCACCAGCACAAGTTTCTATTTTCAGTAATATTTTGAATAAAATATCAAGTAACGAAAAACAAATCAATTTACGAATCGAAATATCATTGCGTCAAAATGTATTTGAAGATTATAGACACTTTCTGTTGTGTGATCAAATCCCCACCACTAAAAAAAAATTCTCCCTATGCCTCTGTCGCAAATAGTCAACTTAAATCTTACAAGAGAAATAAAATTTAATTGTAGTCCCTGCATAAGTACAATTGATCGATCAGTTTTGTTTTTCTTTTACAATAAAAAATTGTCATTAAAAATTGCCTTTGTTGATTTTTTACCTTAAAGAATAGCTGTAATTGTTTTTAGCCTGAAAAGTGTGAAAAATTGCAATCTTTCTATATTTCGAAATTTCCATATATCGAATTTTTTTCAAGGAACCTTCATCTTCGATGTATAGAAGTTGGAATGTATATACAATGAGAACAGTATTCTTCTGCGGAGTGAATTATATCAACAGAATTTTTTTATTTAAAACGGGTAATATTTATTTGTAATTACTGTTAGTTGTAATCACTACAATATATTATTACGGTAGTATAGATCCCTTTTCCGGCTCTCAGGAGCGATGGATTTTGAAGGGTGAGGTATCAAAAGAAATAGAATTTCACGGAGAAGTGACGAATCCTGATTTTGTTTCTTAAAATCTTACAGGGGCTTAAATAAAAGTGATGAAAAAACTGGAAGGTTTCAAAACTTTGACGACTGAGAATCAACGGATCGAGACGGGATAAGTTGGGTTTTACAGATTTTTACGCGGGCATCAAGATCAAGATCCTACGGAGCATATTGGTCCAGAGCTTTAAAGCTTAAAAACCTACCGTTTTCGAGATAATGCACGATATAGGTCCGCACGGGTCTCATGCCATCTTGCGTTTGTGGCGTTGTCATGGCAACTTTATATCAATTTGAGTCTGTTTACACTTTTAATGAGTGGGAATTTATATATTGTTTCATCTGTCCAACCCTAAAGGGCACTGCTGCTTATTATGGATTAGAATAAGCATTGGTATCTAATGCGAGAGTTCTCGCTCGGGTATACAAATCACAACTATATATTAATACGGTACTATAGATCCCTTTTCCGGCTCTCAGGAGCGATGGAGTTTGACGAGTGAGATATCAAAAGAAAGGGAATTTCACTGAGAAGTGACGAATCCTAATTTAAATTGTTAAATTGTTCCTAGGGCTTAAATGAAAGTGATGGAAAAACTGTACGGTTTCAAAATTCTGTGGATCAAGACGGGTGGGCCGCGTTTTAAAGATTTCGACCCGGGCATCAAGGTTTTAAAGCCCTAAAACCTACCGTTTTTGAGAAAAGTACGGTATCGGTCTACCCAGGCCTTATGCCATCGTGCGTAGAGTCGTTGCCATGGGAACTTTATACCTGCAAAAGCAAGTTGAGACTGTTTACAAAAACATGCTAATAAGAGTGAAAACGTTATTTTGTAAATAAAACGTTGTTTTTAGGTTTCTATGAATGATTGAAGATAATACATGTTCTTTACCATGTCTATCCCTAAAGGTTCTGTTAAATATAAATATTACAAACGGAAAATGGTACAAGTGAATATTATTTCTTAATTGTTAAACTGAAACGGTATTTTCCAGTGTGGCAAGTTAATTATTTATTAGCAGATGAAGCAAACTGTTACTTAAACGAAGTAATTATAAACTATGTAGCTTCAACAAATCTGTGTTAAATAAACTTTCTTAGTAATATTATATTGTTTACAGGAATAAACATGTTTCCTAATATCGCTTACACTTCGAATGCATTGGGAAAGATAGATAGGTTTCTAATGCGAGAGTTCTCGCTCGGGTATACTAGTCACTACTATATATTATTACGGTAGTATAGATCCCTTTTCCGGCTCTCAGGAGCGATGGATTTTGATGAATGAGGTATCCAAAGAAAAGGAATTTCATAGAGAAGTGACGAATCCTAATTTCGATTGTTAAATTCTTACTAGGGCTTAAATAAAAGTGATGAAAAAACTGGGAGGTTTCAAAGATTTTAATACTAAGAGTCGGCGGATCGAGACGGGATAAGTTGGGTTTTAAAGATTTTGACGCGGGCATCAAGATCATATACGCTCCTTTGGAGCGTATTGGTCCAGCGTTTTAAAGCATAAAAATCTACCATTTTTGAGATAATGCACGATATAGGTCCGCACGGGCCTCATGCCATCTTGCGTACGTGCCGTTGTCATGGCAACTTTAAACATGTAAAAACAAGTTGGGTCTGTTTACAAACACTTTTTAATAACTTTTAAATTATTCTGTTAAATTGTTGTTTTTAGGTTCCTATGAGTGATTGAGGAGATTATACATTCTTTCCCGTATCTAACCGTTAACACTGTTTAAATATGAATTCTACATATGGAAAATGGTATAGCTGAGTCTTATTGCTTAGCTTACTTATTAAGTAAACTGTCACTTGAACATTATCATTATAAACTATGCTGCTTTGCCAAACGTGATTATTAAATAAACTTTCATAGTAATATTACATTGTTTCTAACATCCGAATATATTATATTGTTTCTAACATAATTCGAAGAAACTTGCTTCTCCAATATAACTAGCTTATACTTCGATTGCATTAGGAAGAAATATGAAGATAGATGCCTAATGCGAGAGTTCTCGCTCGGGTATACTAGTCACTACAATATATTATTACGCTATTATAGATCCCTTTTCCGGCTCTCAGGAGCGATGGATTTTGACGAATGAGGTATCAAAAGAAAGGGAATTTCACGGAGAAGTGACGAATTCCAATTTTGTTTCTTAAAATCTTACAAGGGCTAAAGCCCAACTTATCCCGTCTCGATCCGCCGACTCTCAGTCGTCAAAGTTTTGAAACCTTCCAGTTTTTTTAATAAAAGTGATGAAAAAAACTGGAAGGTTTCAAAACTTTGACGACTGAGAGTCGGCGGATCGAGACGGGATAAGTTGAGTTTTAAAGATTTTGACGCGGGCATCAAGATCAAGATCCTACGGAGCATATTGGTCCAGAGCTTTAAAGCTTAAAAACCTACCGTTTTCGAGATAATGCAGGATATAGGTCTGCACGGGCCTCATGCCATCTTGCGTACGTGCCGTTGTCATGGCAACTTTATATCAATTTGAGTCTGTTTACAAAAACTTTTAATGAGTGGGAAATTATATATTGTTTCCCATGTCCAACCCTAAA
The DNA here is from genome assembly GCA_948150685.1 of Rhaphigaster nebulosa. NCBI lineage: Eukaryota > Metazoa > Arthropoda > Insecta > Hemiptera > Pentatomidae > Rhaphigaster > Rhaphigaster nebulosa. The sequence continues at coordinate 140,934,706 of OX411310.1, forward strand.
GGGCACTGTTAATTATGAATATTACACGTAGAAAATGGTATAACTGAATCTAATTGCCTAACTGCTAAATTGAAGAGATATTTTCCAGTGGGGGTAAGCTAATTATTTATTAAGTATGAACTGTAACTTCAACATAGTCATTACAAACTATGTAGCTTCACCAAATCTGTATTTTTTTGGTAATATTATATTGTTTACAGGAATAAATATGATTCCCTATTATCGCTTATACTTCTGATGTATTAGGATTGATATCTAATGCGAGAGTTCTCGCTCGGGTATACTAGTTTATATTTATTTCTCTTCATATGCTTAATCTTTCGTCTATAAGTTTCAAATTGTATACATCTTATAAACCGTTGCAACCTTCACAACACTAGACTGATTAAAATTGTTAAAAACAATACAGTATTTTACTTATGTAATTTTTATTTGTTATTCTTTGTTAAATAAAATCTATCCTATGCTTCTGGCGTGCTATGCAACCATTAATTGTTGCTTGATATTTATGACTGATGTGATGGGGAAACATATCCGAGGGCGTTCAAGCAAAATTGTAAAAAATTCACAGTACAAGTCGTCACGTAGCAAAACATTTTCACCTGACAACAAGATTAAGCCATACAACGGTTTACGACTGTACTGGCTGTAGTTTCATCCAAAATGCACTTAGTCCTTGCATGTCGTTTTTCCACCAGACAGAAAACATTTATCACACTAAATTCATTAATTGGACTTACTGACTTATGCTAACTTAGTGACTTAAGCACACAATATATGGGAAACTACCCAGTAAGCTTCATGGTGTCTCTGGGTATCGCTGAAAAGCCTGAAAAGGGCCCGGTACCTGAAAATAGATCAAAAAGATCAGGTATTGGGTACGAGACCCAATTTACCCTCAGGGACTCAGTTAGTACCTTTTTTGACATTTGTTACTTAATTTACACTCTCCCAAATTTTGGATCACCCTTTTCAGCTTAAAGTAGGTACTGAACCCAAGACCCTTCAAGGGTTGTAGTGGTACAGGTTTTTTTTTTTTTTTGTTCAGCCTAAAAACAATTACACCTATTCTTTAGGGTTAATGAAGTAACAAAGGAAATTTTGTAGGGTTAAGGAAAAAAAAAAAAAAAACTGAACGATCAATAAAGCTTGTTTGAAAAATTGTATGATAAGTATTAAAAATATACTAACATTTATAAAAGTTAATTTATTTTTATTTTCGCGCAACATATTTTCCAATGTCTATTAGTGTATAATTCATCAACGAAGCCATGTTTAGGAGCAATGTTTACTGAATTTAAAATGAAAATTTCACTCTATTTTAGGAAAGATATTCCGAGAATTTTGGTACTCCTGTGATTCTACTGAAAAAAGTTTTTCCCTGAATTTCCATTGCTTTGCAAACCAGTAGAACTTTTTCTTTTTTATTTCTATATAATTATTATCCATTCTTATGTACGTAAACTAAGGACCCTTTTTGATGGCAATCATGTTTTATATTTTTTTAAATGGGAATTTTTGTTCGATATATAGACATTTTATTCAACATACAGAATCTTTTTTTCTAATAAAAATTCACGGTTCCAGAAAAAAGTTCGATAGGGTGCCCTTTTTAAATGGCCCGGCTGAATTTCCTTGAACCGATTACGTTATAAAAAAAAAATAAAAAATACATATTTAATATTTTTCAGTCTATTTTAAAATTTAGACCTGTTTTTGAAAAAAAATAAACGGGGTCTCTCAGATTCAGTACAAATTTAAAATTTCAAATAGAAACCTGTGCCTACCGATACATAATTTTAACGGATTTTTGAAACTGAGTTCAATGGTGAAACCAGATTTTAAATTGGTCAATAAATTACAAAGTTATGGTACAAATACATTTTGTTTGTTTCGGTATTCTTTAATTCTTTTAAATTGTCTTTACATTTTTTTTTTGTTACACAGGAATTAATTGGGTCACATCGTGTTTGTTATCTTTTTAGCTGTAATTCATAATAAAGGTTTGTTTTAAAGATGTAGTGAAAAAACAGAAATAATATGATTGGCAGCGTTTATGGCAATCAGAACCGTGCAACATCAGTTGAAGAACTGTAGTAAAGAGTGGAAAATGCTTGTCGATCCATCGAGCCGTTAGCGAAGAGCGGCTAAGAAGAGCCAACCTTTGCATCGTCGAAGAGGGCAGGCAGTTCGGACATGAAATGTAGGTTCACCAACCTCTGGTTGTATGTAGTATGGATTTTTTTATTATTAAAAATAGCTAACAAAATGCATTATTTTTTTTAAACTTTGTAATTTATTGACCAATTTAAAATCTGGTTTCACCATTGAATTCAGTTTCAAAAATCCGTTAAAATGATGTATCGGAAGGCATAGGTTTCTATTTGAAATATTAAAGTTGTACTGAATCTGAGAGATCCCGTTTATTTTCTTTTTTCAAAAACAGGTCTTAATTTTAAACTAGACTGAAAAATATTAAATACGTATTTTTTATTTTTTTTATAACGTTATCGGTTCAAGAGAAATTCAGCCAGACCATCTAAAAAGGACACCCTGTATAGAGATTTTCGATATATGGAAGTTCGATATACAGAGGTTAGACTGAATTTTAAACTAGATGTTTAGAGCCAGAGGAGTTGGCCGCAATGATGGGCAGTTTCAACGAAAAATACAAGCGGTAACTGTTAGAAAGCGCTGCCAGCCGCTACGGTGGGCAAGATCAGCGAAAGTCTACTTTTACGAGGACTACGCCTGGGGCAGGTTTTCCCTTAAATATGATGGTACAGGTGAACACTCGATGTCTCTACCAGGACTCGAACAGGACAAACTCCTAGAGGATTGCTAACCCAGAACCAGAAGGTGGGGATAACGGCATGCCACGACCTTGGAAGAGTGGGGAGACCCCAACACGGGACGTGCAGGTAGTCAGTTCTCAGCCGTCAGTCTGTAAGTAGATCGCACGTCCAGCTTCTTTGTGTCGTGTCTGTCTCAAATCTTGTGATATCTTTGCGATATACAACTAGTGTTTTACGCCTTATTGTACTCAAATTTGAAAACAGTTTTGCGAATTATGAACTCTTTCGCCCAGTTGGAGATAACGTCATAAAGTGTTTATTATTATTGGAACTTCCACAAGGTTTGTACCGTTTTATTTGCTTTAATGATAGTATATTTAGATGATTTTTTTTTTTTTTATATTATTCATAGAAAATTATTTCTCCTCTCCCCCCTCCCTCCGTATTAAAATATAATGCGTTAGTGTATAAAAGTAGATTTATAAAAATAAATAAATTTCTTTAATTTTTTTTATTTAACGTTTTAATAAATTTATAAATTCTTTAAAGCAATGATTGAAGACGATTTCGAAAAGACCTGTTGCACAACAACCGGCGCCATGCTGCCGGCTCTTAGTAATACACTTTATAATTATCATTCTTAATTGTATTTATATTGATGAATAGATTGAATAATATCGGTGAATAAATTACATCCAGACGTCAACAACGGCTGAAATGACTATCAGGTTTTGAGATCGCTATCAAGGATGACTTATGATCAAAATGGCGGGAAGAGCCCATTACCGATATGGGTCGAATTAGTCAGGTGTATCCGATACCTCCTTCAATTAACCGATTCATATCTCGGTTAAAGTACAATAATTAATCGATTTATTTACATTGATAATTAACTGAGAGACTAACTAAGTAATAATTTGCCAGTTGTACTGCTAAAATATTATATATATTATTAAAAGCCTATTTTGGTAATTGTGAATAATCATATAGATTTATTCCCCTCTTATCTGTAATGGTTGCATGCTTAGTTAATATGAGTGTGTTGTAATCCTTAGAGAAAATGTAGTTTATGTTATTAATATGCATGAATATTTTGAATTCTCTATTCTTAGCAACAGAGGATTAAATGGATTATTTATTAGTTTAGTTTCGGATATTTTCGTTTTGTAAATAGACACAGGATTACGAAAGAGCTTTGAATAAATCCAGAGTCATTTGTCCTTCCAGTCATCATATGTTTACTGAAAACCTTTCATTATAATTATATTTTCCAACAAATTAAAAAATAAAATGTCTTATTTTCATCAACCTTAAAGAACTTTCTATTTTATTCACACAGTTATACTTTAATATCTTTTTTTTTTCACATATTTAAATATAATTATTTAATATAAATTGCTCCTGAGAAGGTTATATTTTTTTAATTATTATTATTGACACATTTTTGATTCCCTGTAATCCGTTAAGTAATCCTGCGAATAATAGATATTCAATTAACAATTTTTAATATTTTTCACCTATACAAATCTATGTATCAAAAAAAAAATTGCTCTTACGAATGTTAATTTTTTTTATTTATTATTATTCAAAGTTTAATGACATATATTTGAGTCTCTATTATCAACTTGACAACCCTAAGTACTACAAATAATAAATTCTTAATTTTTAGTATTATTAACTATTTTTTAAATATGAGAAAGTGTTTTATATTCGCCTGTGAGCGAAATATAAATGCATCAGGTTGACTCCGGCACGAGTTGAACACTGTTTGATGAATTTTTATAATTTTCTATTTTATGGTCTCTGTATTTTTATTTTATTTATTTATTTTTTATAATAAGATACTATTATTATTAAAAATATTTAAATCTAAATAAGTCAGAATTTTATTGTAACTAAATCTGAAATTTTTAATTAGATTAAATGTTCTACTAATATAGAATGTTCATGGTATTATATGTTTACTTATGTAAGTGTAAGGCATGTAAGTGTTCTAATTTTTGTCTTGTCTGTATGTTTCCTCATATGTTTTTAATATGTCAATAACATGTCTTAATATGTCAATAACATGTCTTAATATGTCAATAACATGTTAAATGTTAATGTTGTATTTGTTTTACTAATTTTGAATCCTCATTATTATAACAAATTGAGAAGCTTTTTAAAAATTTGGTAACATAAATTTGTTCCGAATTTTAAGTAATATTCTCTGTATTTTTCTTAACCCAAAATATTTTGGGTAAATAATATGAATTCTTCGGCTATGTTAATTATGTCAAATATTTGAAGAAATTAATCAGGACCAAAATTATATTTTAAATAATAATACAGCGGGTCCTCTGTCTCTCAGTTCATATGCTTTTCTAAATAATATTAATATACAGATTATTGTATTATGAAAACGCAACTTCTTACTACATGATAATAACAATAGTTTATTGTTTTACATAAAATACAATACTTTTTTTTTTTTTTACAAAATTACTAGCTTGAATAATTTAATAATAATTACTTAAATAATGTGTTGATAATAACACTAACTTTGCGTTAGCTGCCTTTTATTTATGACATTTTTATCTTCTATTCTGCAAGAGTTTGAATAATCGAGTGGAAAGTGAATGTTCTTGCTAACCTTGACACAAGAGACAACACTTCTTTTTTTATAAACTGTTGACAGCATACATAGAACAGAACAGAACTTTATTCTGGGACTAGATCCCTTAAGAATAACACAATAGAACTAATAAAACAGAAACAATATCTGACAATAAGACTACAAAATAAAAATCAGTTAATGTTTTCAATATTTTCAGTAAAAAAAAAATAAGCAAATAATATAAATTCTCCTCTCGAAAAATATAATTAATGTGATTAACATAAAAACAAAATAAAATTAAAAAAAAAAAACAACGAAAAAAGAAAAGAAAAAGAGAGAAAATACAAAAATAATGAATTGATTACCAAAGTTGAAGCTTCTGCATTAATAAACTATTATTCACTTCTGACACAGATATATGTTTATATCAATTGACATCCGCATGATAGTATAGAAGGGATCAATCTAATTAGGAATTGATAAGTAATTAGGAATTGATAATCTAATTAGGATTTGACAAGAAATCAAATACATGTTGGTACTCACCAAGGTTTAAATGGATCATATCAAACTGAGGATGAATGTATAACATTCGAAAATAGTTTTCAATAAAACAAATTTATAGAAGTGGCAAATAATTTATCAATTCCTAACATGTTTATAAATTAGGATAACTGTCTAGATTAAGATAAAAGTACGTGATATTATTTATTATAGATTGACATAATTTTTTTATTTGTATATATCTGTTCAACAACAAAGTCTTAGATTGTATAGATTTTTCTATACGCCCCCCCCCCCCCTCCTCTTCCGGAAATCCAGTCTTCGAGAATTTTGCCCGCTTTTCCCCTCCCCCAATCTCTCCTCTGACAACCTGAGTGATTGGGACATGCATTGCTTAAACATTAACAGTCCAAATAATAATTAAAAAAAAAAAAATTATCGTTCTTACCTAATTTTAATGTTTATTGTAATCACAAATTGCTGAAATGTTTTCTATGTACATGTATAGATTAATTTAGGGCCGTAAGGAACGTAATGGAAAGAGAAATAAGTCTATTTATATTTTTTTGTAAAAAAGCCGTTTAGCATATTTTTTTGTATTTGTACGTAGGTAAACGCGTCCTTCTTAATATTGGGTTTCAAAAAAAAAAAAACAAAAAAAAAATCTTTTCTTAGAACCTCAATTCCGAATTTTGGAAAATCTACGAATTTTTGCGGATATGGGACTAAACGCTCTTATATAACTGATTATTCTAAAGATTATATCGAGGCGGTTTTTTGAAAAAAAAAACGTCATTTATCTAGCATTACACGAAACACATGAGATGAGTTCCCCCAAATAACAAAATCTTTTTTTTTTTTTAATTCTTTATTGTGTATAGTAGGAGTTTTTAAGGTGACAAAACTTTTATAATTACAATATAGTTTAAAGGTTTCTAGCACTGGTCAAGGCCAGAGTGACGACTAAGTGACGTCAGTATTTGGTGCATACGTCATCAATAGTAGATTTTTATACCGTATCCAGTTTTTCTACAATATATAGTGAACGATAGAGGTCCTGTTTACGCCCTATAATAAATTGAAACCTAAATTTCGAATTTATTTCAATAAACGACGTTATGTTGAACTGTGCTGTAGTATCTCTGGCCTGCTTTTATGTGACCTTATATTTTTCACTCGTGATGATAAGGATTTCTGAACTGGCGAAACGTTGAGTGATTAGTTATTTGAAAGACTTAAGGCTTTGTTTAAATTCATTAAACTCGTTCCTCACAATTCTTAACTAAGGGCTTTGTTAAGATTAATCGAAAAAGATTCAGATTGGAGTGAGTTTTGGTTGACCGTAGATATACTTAAGGAAGAAGTTGGTCGGGGGAGAAGGGGGGGGGGGGAGGGAGGAGGGTGCGATCAAAAACTAACACTTTTTGACCGCACCCCCGACCAATTTCTTCCTTATGAAAAAGATATAAGCTAACGGTGCTAAAAAATATTTTTTAAATAATCTCTTAGATATCAGTGGATCCCCACACGCATATTTTAATACCTTAGCTAAAATTAATAAAAAATAATTTTGCATCAATTGCCATAATTCTGTAAAGTATAATGCATTTTACAAATATTTAAAAGAACTAGGATAGAATTGTTCGTATTGTAATGGCAGTAAACATCATGTAATGGGATTGCCATCTTGTTTCTTGATCTCTTACACTTTAAGAAAATTCATTCCTGTTCACAAACAGCCATCGACAGTTCCATTATGTTTATGTGATCTATTAGTGTCAATAAATTAGACATCTTGGCTGGAAGAAAGGCTCCGTCCCCGTTCACGGAGGCACAAAGGAGACCCGAAAAAGTTTTTTAACAACGACCCGGAGGGTGCTGCAATCTGCCCCATTGTCCAGGAGACAGCTGGGCGCGTGCTCAACAAAAGTCTTAAGACGTTGCGAGCAGCTGATGCCACCTGGTACATAGATGTGGCAGATACCAATGCTCCGTCTTCTTTAGTATTCATTTATTCACGACTAGACCTAATTCCGGAGTCGCTAGTTCATTCTACTAACCGGGGACTTCCTCTGGATGTCATGTATCTTGTCTTGGAGGCACCAAGCGCCATCGAAGGTGAAAAACGAAGTCAAAAGTCAAACAAAATTATCATATTTTCATTCAAGGTTCCAATTTAGATCTTGTTATTTTTCTAATCCGGGCTCTGTTTAATAAAACGTTGACTCATTGAGATAAAGCTAAATTCCTAATTAACTATAAGAATAATTATATTCAGTTGACATCCGCATGATGGCATATAAGGATCAATCTAATTAGGGATTGATAAATTATTTGCCACTTCTATAAATTTGTTTTATTGAAAACTAGTTTCGAGTGTTATACATTCATCCTTAGTTCTAAAAACACACAATAAATTCAAAAATAAGCAATTCAAAATATAGTTTGGTATTATTATTATAATCAGTATAATATATTGATTTATATTAATCTAATTTAATATGTATAATAATACCAAACTATATTTTGAATTGCTTATTTTTGAATTTTTTGTATGTTTTTAGAACTGAGGATGAATGTATAACATTCGAAACTAGTTTTTAATAAAACAAATTTATAGAAGTGGCATATAATTTACCAATCCCTAATAATTATTTTGTTTATTTGATGGAACATAAATACATTATAGATTATCATTATTTCATAACTTCACCGTCTTAACACTGTATCTTGGATTTTGACATCTAAGAATCATATAACAATATTACGTTCATTATATTAAAATACTTATCAGTGCATTTATAGTCATAGCATCTGCGTCAAGATTAAATAATTTAAGAACATACATTATCTCAAAAAGATAAATAAGTAGCCTATACCAGTAACCTTAATAAATAAATGTCATTTTTAAAATTCAACAATAAATATAGAGGAAATAATAAATTAAGGAAGAAAAATGCAATTTATAATTTGGCCTTAGGATAAGAAGAAAATGTGGCAGAAGCCATTAATTATGATGGTGGATATCATTATAAACGTGGGAGGAGCTTAAAGCAGTCCATAGGCTGTGGGGAAAGTAGCTGCCACATTTTTAGGCTTAGATACAAATCCAAATTAAGTATATGAATTTTTTTTATTCTCCTCTGAAAGAACATAAAATTTCATTTTAGTCACAGCAATTAATTATGTTTAGTTACATTAATTAATTAGAAATAATGTCAGATAAGTTAGTGACGTTGCCTAGCCTAAAAATATGCCGGTTACTTTTGCCGACTTCGTAACAATGGCACTCACTTAAATATCATTATTTTTAAAACAAATTAATTACTGTAACTAAAACATTAAAATGATGTTTTATGTACTTCCATATGAGAATAATTTTTTTTTTCTACATAATCTTAGTCTGGGTTTTATGTAGCTTAAAAGTGTGTCAGCTACACTTACCTCACCCTGTAATATAATTCAGGTAGAAGTAGACCTCATAAGGTAATGTGTTGATCGTCCTCATCGAAATGCCTAAGGAATTCATGTCCTGAAACGAACGTCGGCGCCATACTTCAGTTTTTACTTCCTTACCAACAAAGTAAGGAAGGTATTGTAATCGAGTCAAATTTTTCGGCGGGTTTTTGTGTTTCAGAGTCCAAATAACGCATTTTCGGCCGTTGACGATTCGCGATTATTTCTTGAACGGATTGGCCGATTCTGTTGCTTATTTTTTTTTTTTGTATCGTTTGGTCTCTTGATGTATGTATGTGTACCAAATCAGACACCTTGTGCTCTATAGCCGATATAAAGTACTCTGCACACATTCCCGTGTAAACACCGGTCCCCTTTAATTTAATTTGTTGATAACTCGAAAACTCTACATTTCTGGAAACGTTCCAGATCAACATTGAAAGATAATTAAATTGTCTTAAAAGCTAAACATAAAAAAAAAAAATCTTAATCGGATTATTAGCAAAGATACAGCAAACAATTTTTCTATTGGACAAAGGGGCAATGAAAGTCGTTTGAGTGAATATATCGTATCGATAGTTTTTTAATATATCGAAATAGTTGTTCGATATTAACATATATTGGGTCTCTATATTTTTAATCTTTTAAACACACACATAACGATATTTCTTTCCCAATATAATTAAGATATTATTTTTATAACATCGGTATTCCTGTACCGATATAATTGTGAAGTTTTATAATACCGATATTTCACTGTGGATATCATTCAGAAGTTTTATTTATTAAGATGATTTAGAGCAGACTCTAAATATTAAGAGACATTCCCTATACTCCTTCCAATTCGTTAAGGATATTTTTTTAAAATTTGATAAATGAATTAATGGTATTTTGAAATATCTACATTTTTCTGCCGATAACATTATGATATTATTTTTATTATGTTCATTTATATAATAATAATAATAATAATAATAAAAGGCTTAGCGAACCCGGAGGTTCGATGCCGATACCACCAATCGCTGTCTACAAATCTCGGTCCACCGACTACCTTCCAAACCCAAATTCCTTAGATCACTCTTAATACTATCCTCCCACCTACGTTTCGGTCTACCCCTCGGACGTTTACCAGTCAGCTCAGCGTTTATTAACTTTTTAGGAATTCGTTCATTTATATAGCAGAATTTAAATAATAAGAAGCAGGTTGTCTTTTAATCTCTTTTCGATTAGTTTATTTGTTAAAAGAATTAACGATATTTTGAAATATCGATACTTCTGTGCCGATATACCCAAGATATTGTTTTTATTAAGTTCATTTCCTGCAGGCTTTGTATATCAAGATGTCCTAATCTCCGATTCGTTTAGACCTTTTTTTTGTTATATAAAAATATCAAAACTATTTCTACGGAGATTGATATTTTGCTTTCTACATCCCATCCCTAGAACAAAGCCACTAAAGATAGCAACCCAAGCATACCACAAGTTTTTATGGTTTCTTTGTTTGTCAAACCCGCCGTCCTAGTAGAATTTTTTAATTTATATTTTTTTCTCCTTTTTTTCGAAAAAAACATCGGTTTTCGATACTCAAATTTAATATCGATATATCGAAAAATATACCGAGCAAAAAAAAAAAAAATATATATATATATTTAAATATCGATATATCGATATTTTTCCAACATCTCTGGAAGGAGTTCTTTGGAAGGCTGTTGCTGGAAGGAGTTCTTTGTGTTGTTGCCTGCACCCCCCCTCCCACTGCCACCGCCTGTACCTGCCTACCCGACCTTCTTCCCCAGTGTTAGACTTTCTTCAGCTGGACGCAGAACCAATGGTGAGTACTCGAGTATATTTCCTCTAATATAATTCTTTCTACATATTTAATTAGTTAGTCAAGATCAAATAGTGGCTTCGAGTAGGTAGGCACATACACACACTCTAGGGTGAATCGAATTAAAACGACCCAACCTGCAGACCGACTCCCCAATAATGGAGGCATTGTCTAACCCAGTTTCCCCTCCAGTTCCCACAGTGTCTCGAACCCGTGGTGGACCCTCCCAGCACCCCTCGCGGCGTCATAGCTTATCACTCGTTGATAAGCCGGATTGTGACGTCACGGTTCCTGAGCCCGATTTCATAGTCACTTCGGACTGAGAACCGGCATTGTATTCCGCCATTGTCCGTGAAAGCTTCAAATATTTTGCCATAGAGGGCACGTTTTGAGTATTTAGTGTTGAATTTATTTGATTATCCACAGTGTCTTAGAGTTTTTTATTTTTTACTCAAATATTAAGTTTACTCTTGCTCCCAAAAATATATACGCCATCATTTCATTAATTTTTTCTTATTTCTGGTCAGTCAAAAGCATTGAGAAAAATATCGTGCGCGCCATTCCGTTTGGCAAATGGCTTGCTACACGAGGACTTGGACTTCCTAACAGTTTCAGATGCTACCACAGAATACTGCAAACATTTTCACACCAGACTGACTTCCAACATGAACCCTTTAACACAAACACTTACATCCCCCACGAACCCATACAGCTCACCCCGACGGATTTCTCGTGGCCGAGAGAATTGTTGAGTTGACCGCTTTACCGAATGAAAGCAGATTTGGTCGTCGCAAACATAATTTGGAGATGACAAATTAATTACTGCCAAACTAAATACATTAATAATAGTAATATAATTTTTGTGTAGTGTTTCCCAAACTTTCGATATCTGCGTCCCTCTTCTATAATTATTGTAACACCTTTAATATATCCCTTAAAAACATTTAGTTGGAAAGGGAAAGGGAGAGGAGGAATATTCAAAAGTGTCCAAGATTTCAGTCAAAACAATATGGCCACCTTTTTTTAACGAGAAATCTCATAGACTTAATTTTTCTGAAATTGGTGATTTTTTTTTTCAACATAAAAAATAAATGGTCATTTAAGACTTATTTCATATCCTATTATTTTTTAAAACAAAAATCCCTTTTTTCGGTGTTTTAAAAAAAAAAAATATTGGCGTAAAAATGCACGTATTTTAACACCCATTTTCGCCAATTATAAAATTGCGTATACACTGTCTTAAACTGATCTATAAAAATGAATTGACTTAAAAATATACATATTTGTAATTCATAGGGAATGATAATAATGTTTTAAGCTAGTACCAACCGTTTTCGAGATATAAACTCCTGTGTTTGACAGTCGGAAAACAATTTTAAAGCCTACATTTTTTTTTTCAGAAAGATATTAAAGTTGTTGTTAATTACAATTTAAAAAATTACCACCAGGCAATAATAGATATATTTAATCTGATAGATGCATATTAATTTCATATACATACGTATCATGGGTTTTACAGTTTCGTCAGTTTTTAGCATCAGATATAACTTCAATATGGTTTCAAAAGGATAATATCCTTGTCATATATATATCATGAATTATATTATGAACCGCACGTTCCGAGATTATTTTAATTATATTTTTTTTTAAATCCCTCATACCGTTTCATCCCCGCGTTTTATCTAATCCCGGGCGTGTTGCGGTCAATATGTGGTGGTAGTGGTCACTATGTAAAAAAACATAATATATATCAACCGCAACGGTCACTCCACCCACAGTTTATAATGTCGTAAATTATATGAAACACCCGCCGCTGACAGGAGCAAACAGCAACCGAACGTAGAAGTGCAGAGGCCGGGCAGAATCGATTTAGTCAGGACACACTGAAGGAAGGAAACAAAGGGTTAGTGAGGACAGGCCTTCTGATTTAGTGCCCGCGGTCACTCTAATAACATCGGCCTGGAATTAACGGTACACGGGTACACTAATACACCCACCGCTACACGAGCCTATTAATAGTCCGTATCGATCCCAGCGCGGTCAAGCTGCAATGTCAAGTGGTCGTTACTTCTAACCCTTGCATAGGCAGTGAACAAAGGATATATATATATATATATATATATATATATATATATATATTCAAAAAAGTTCGATATAGAGAGGTTCGAGACTATATATCGACCTACGGTCGAACCTCTGTATATCGAACTTCCATATATCGAAAATCTCTATTTATCGATCTTTTTTTGGGAACCTTGAATTTTTATTAGAAAAAAAATTCTGTACATCGAATAAAAAATACTAATTTAAAAAAATATAAAATGTGATTGTCATCAAAAAGAGCCCTTAGTGTTCGTATATAATAACGGGTAATAATAACGAGTAATAAAAAAAAAGTTCTACTGGTTTTGTAAAGAAATGGAAATTCATGGAAGATCTTGAGATTCTCTGAATCTCTTTCTCAACATAGAATGAAATTTTCATTTTAAATTCAGATTACCTTTGCCTTTGTCTTGTTATGAGCGTTGTTCTTAAACATGGCATTAAAAATGCCATAATAAATGTCCTTATTAAATTATAAAAGTAAATTTGTAAAAAAAAATCTGCAATCACTGGTGTAATTAGTACAATTTTTCAAATAAGTGTTATTGATCGCTCAGTTTTTCTTTAACCCTAAAAATTTTGTAACATTATTAATCCCCCAAAAATTACCTTTGATACTTCATTAACCCTGAAGAGTAATTGTTTGTAGCCCGAAAAAGGGAAAAATTACAACATTTCTATATATCGAAATTTCCATATATCGATTTTTTTTCAAGGAAACTTCATGTTCGATATATAGAGATTCTACTGTATTAATATTTTATTTTATTATATATATATATATACAATTTTCAACAATAATTGGTAACAATTTATAAAATAAATAATAACTGATAAAATAGTTATGGAATACATTAATTCTTAAAGTAATTAACGAAGGAGATTATATTCGGAGGTACAGTCTGAAAACGAAGAAAAAAAAAAATTTAACCTTCTTCAAAATTTGAATCAAACTTTTAAGATACGTACGTCCGCCGTTACAGGCCATCCCAAGATGATTCTCGGAATTCAACATTGCCATCTCGAAGTTTTATCTCGAAATGACAGCCGATTTGAGGTATGTGTAAATACGTCAGCATTTATGATGATAGAGGAAAAAAAATCTGGAATTAGGTGTTCAAAGATAAACAAAAAAAATTCAATTAAAATAATTTTTATTTTTTTTTATTTTTTATTATAATTGTTATTTTTTGTATATATAATTATTTGGAAATAATTCCCAAATAACAAATTGGAAGTAATAATTTGCAGCGTTTTAAGTGTGATCTAATGTTAGATATAAGTTGTAGCCATTCATCAAGGCTAAGAAAAAATATACGAGAATAATAGAAACAAAAAGTAAAAATATAGTGGAATTTCATAGAGTGGTATTAAAAAAACGTAAATTGTTATGCTACTGTTTATTTTTTCCAAGTAATTATATTTAAAAAAAAAAATAGTTTGTATATAAAAAAGCTGAGATATGGACGTATGAAACCTATAATCGGCAGGCATTTTGTGTCAAAACTGCTTATGGTAATGTCGGAGATCATCTTGGTCTGACATATGACTTTGGCGTCAAAGATGACGGACGAAAGTTTTTTTAAAATTTTTTATTCTACGTATCTTGAAACGAAAAATCACGAATTTTAGGAGTTAATTTTTTTTTCTTGGTAGATTACAAAAGTTTATTATTGAAAATAATAAACCAGATATGAAAATAGATCCCCTTTACAAAAGCAAAGTTATAAAAACGAAGAGTATTTTTTTTATATACCCCCGCCAGTTTACTTTTAGTAATATCAGTGAATTAAATGGTTTGATACAAAAGTATATATGATTTTAAAATATTAATATTTATTATGTTCATATTTATTAATCCCAGGCTGGAACTACAAAACTCAAGTACCGTACCAATTCGGACTCATATTTCTTTACTGCAGGTTCTTTTATTACAACTCCATCTGAAACCGCCATTTCTATGGCAAATGTTCATTGGACGACCCTGAGAACATATTCTTTCTTGATTAATTAGTCCTTTTTCTTGTAAAAATCCAATTTAATTAGGGACTGATAAATTATTTGCAACTTCTATAAATTTGTTTTATTGAAAACTATTTTCGAATGTATATATAATTTATCTTCAGTTCTAAAAACGCACAGAAAATTCAAAAATAAGCAATTCAAAATATAGTTTGGTATTATTATAAATATTAAATTAGATGTTATATAAATCAGTATTATGAAACATTTATGAATTATGTATTACATCTAATTTAATATGTATTATAATAACAAACTATATTTTGAATTGCTTATTTTTGAATTGTTTGTGTGTTTTTAGAACTGAAGATGAATGTATAACATTCGAAACTAGTTTTCAATAAAACAAATTTTTAGAAGTGGCAAATAATTTATCAAGCCCTAATTATATTGATCCTTCTATACCATCATGCGGTTTTCAACTAAAAATCCAATTGTTTTTTTAGCACTTTCAAAACACTCATGTAAATGAAATAAAGCCATAATAAATGAAAAATATATCAAGGTTAATTTATTATTGAATATATTGAAGGTTAATACACGGATAATAATATAATTATTTCATGTGTTATTTTAAATTCACTGATATAAATAAAAGTAACTGGCGGGGATATATCAAAAAAGACCCAAAACGAAAAGAAGTTTTCATGAGACGAGACCCTACATTTTTTTTTTTTTTTTGTAAATAAATATAAGAATTTAAAATTAAATTCGTTTTAAATACTCGTTCAAAACAATGAGGCTATGGCCAGTTCTTTCTTTCTTCGTGTAGCTTCTCTTCATAGTGGATGAGTGAACCCAATCTATCATTATGTTATTTGGTTGATAAGAATTTTTTTTTTAATTTTGTGATAAAAAATTAAGTAAAAAAAAAGTCTACAAATATTGTCTTTAAATATAGCAGGCATGGCAAGATTAATTACCTATTACTAATATCTACGATGTGTATCTGAGGGTGCCGGGGACAGTTGAAATAGTGTAAGGAAGGGTCCGGTATCTGCCCCAGAGATCTGAGGCCTCTGTAATTAGGGCTCCCGACCCCCCTAACCTGGATATGTATTAGGGCTATAAATTGTACATGTTTTTTGTAATTTAGTAACTCAGGTGGCACTAAACTATTACATTAACACAGGTAAAAGTAATATTATTATATATACAGTGCTATACCGATGGCTAAGAAGTGATATACCTCGTGACTGCTAAAAAAGAAGATTTCATGTTTTGACGTCATTAATATCATGACGTCATTACACGCCATCTACTGTTGAGACCTCGTATTTGTAAGCGAGGCCGATATTACCATAATGCCAGTTTATTGTCAATTTTTGTTTGCAGTATATATATATATATTTTATTTTTTTTTAATTATTATTAAGTTATAACCGTTCTTTATAATGGCATGATGCCTGTATTCGGATAATGAAAAAATATTTTAAGCAATCAATAACTGTAACTAAATTTATAATATAAAAAATTTAAAATGAAATTGGTCAAAACTTCAAATAAAATTAATATAGCAATGTTTATACAATTTTAATTTAAACCTAGAGACTTCAGGGCCTTAGGAAAATGTAATATTATAATATATTTTTCTTCAAATATTAAAGTATGCATCTCTTAAAATTCTAAAAGGATTTTTTATGTTAAATAAATTTAGAATTCGTGAGATAGTTCAGAACTAGAATAGCCTGTTTTTTATTTATTTATATTTTCTAAAATTCTTCACTCGTGAGTGAACTTATATAACCGATTTTACATTACCACATAATTACGTTTACTATGTATTGTAATTTACATTATTATTATAACAATATTACATGCGCTTAATCATAAAAGCCCTTGTGATAATGATGTTCGAAGTAACAATCCAATACAGAATTCAATAATAATTTTGTTTAAAAATATATATATATATATATATATATATATATATATATATATATATATATATATATATATATATATATATATATACCTATTAATATTTAATATTTATTTTTGTTATTACTGGATTTTAAAGTCAAAGATTTCTTCTACTTTTTCTCAAACATAAATTACATAATTATTTTAATTAAATTCTTTCTTGGTTGAGGGATATCTTATCAAGGAAAAGAAATATCTTATCAAATTTCGATATCTTATTTGAATCGTATCACTATTTAAAAATTCTCATGTTTCTTTAAGAAATCCCTTCCTAAAGGGATTGAATTGATATAAAATGCTTAACTTAATATATTTAATAATTTATTGTGTCTTGAAAACGATATGTAATGTAAATATATATTTTATTTACATTACTGAAACTCTACATAAGGTTATTATTTAAATAATATATATATATATATATATATATATATATATATATATATATATATATATATATATATATATACAAACACACACACACACACAACCCTATGAAATAGCATTTTTCAAATATTTTATATTTCAGAAAATAATACCCGCAAAGCATATTAATTAAAAATAATGGATAAATTTAATTGAAAGTAATGAAAACAAATACATTAAAATTATTATTATTAATAGCTGGCATGATAATAGATTGTATAGACAGGCGTTACTGATGCGTGTTAAGGTCTGACACCCGAACCAATTGTTATCGAAGGCAGCGGAGAGTGAAAACAGTCTAAAATTGTTCCACTACTTTCAGGGCCGATTATCCTTCATTGATTTATTTTATGATTCGATTTATGTTATAATATTTACTCGATCTGTTATTGAATCGATAATTATATTCAGCCATCAATTACGGTTACTATCAGTTACGACGGCTTCCCATTCCGATTAGTTATTGAGCCCTAGCTGGGCTTTAACTTGCACGAGAGACTTGATTCTCAGTTCCTTCTTCATCGTGACAATAGTCCCACAGGAAGCTATCCTAATATTGAACATTATTTCTTCCCATATCTAAAATTAATAAATCCTAGTCGGGTTCGCTCTTCGCTATTTCGATGAATTAGAGTTAAGTACTTCAATGACATATCTTATTCAACATGGAGCTTACAACTCATCTAGTTATTGTCCATATAGTCACATTATAATGAACTAATAAATGAAACTGAAAACTAAATAAATATAAAAAATAGAAATAGAATCATAACATAATTAATTATTATTACCAGAATATTAGATTTGAAAGTGTTTAATATGAAAGTGTATAGAACAGTTCAGTGGACACTCGCTAATCCGAACAACTCCTCCCTTCCCTCCCAAAAAAAAAAAGATTTAAATTATATACATGCATTCATTAAAACCTTACTTTAGGATTTTAAAAAAATCTAGTTTAAAACTGCTTTTATTTAAAATTAAAACTAAGCTAGGAAAATTCGGCAGAGTATCTATTTTCGTAATTTCTTTATGGTGGATATTACTTAACATTTTCATTAAATTATTTTTCAGTGCGAAATCGTTGCGTTAATACAATGCGTAGTTTACGCTACTCAAAAATATAATTAACTATGATTCTGAGTTTTAAGTCAGTGGTCTTGAAAAAAATGCTTTCAACTTCCAAATTGACTAAAATTTCTGACGATTTCACAAGAAAATAATTAAACAATAAATTTCTGAATAATGATTAACTATTGTAAAAATATGTTTAATATATAATTTTTGTTTGTAAATTAGCTTTTTTTTCCGTTCGGTAATCCTTATTTTTCGCTAATACGAATCGCCTCGCTTTTAATTAGTTCGAATTAGTGAGAGTCGGCTGGTATTAATTAAACAGTCAACGTTACGCCAATTTAGGCATTGTTAGGATTATAAAACAGGTAACATATGTATACGCAAATCAGAGGTACCACATCTCACATCAGCAGCTCGAAAAACGAACCAAATAAAAATAGTTCACCATTCCAAAACAATTCAACAGGTATTCTGATGTAACCTTCCCCAACTGTTTTAATGCAACCCCCCTTTTCTTTTAATTTATCTTGAACGGCTTTCGAGTGAATATGTCTATTTGGTTTGTCACTCTTTTTATTCTTGATGTGGGGCATGCTATTTTCATTTTGTTTTTATGTGACCTTACGTTTTCAGTAATTATGATACCTAAATTGATGAAACATTGACTGATCAGTTATTTACTGTTTAGGCTTTGTGTTAATATTTTACTATTCAATATTTTTTATAATAGCTTGTGTTATTCGATGAATAAAAACGATCTAATAATACTGTATTATTATTATTATTATTACAAGAGGATGTTGAAGCAGACTGTGGTAATTATGTATATTTTTATTACAGTCCGCAGAGCATGAAGTCTGCCTTGCAAAAATTATTCATGTAATCGCATATATATATTCTCCATATAACTATTATTGCTAATAGCTGCTCGTAACTGAGTTGAGTAAAGTAATTGATCTATTGCTGACCACACAGGTCCGTTAGCGCGAAAAGATGGGGATGTAAAACCTCGTTAAATAAAAATTCCGTTAAATAAAAACGGAATGGTACAAGTAGTGTAAAAAAAAAATGTATCTTCCATCTACATCCAAGGCTCGGCACTGTGAGATCGACAGTGCCTTTTCTCCCCTCAACATGGCATGCAGCTTCTTTAGTGCGCATGAGCAAACAGACAAATTACCTCAGAGTTTCATACAAAGATTTTTGTATCTTTTTCATAAACTGTTTTATTGCTACTAGGATTAAGCTTAAGGATTATATATTATACAAGTATACAAATAGTACTAAACAAAAATAGTAGGTTCACTTGTCTATTATAGAATGCACTGTAAACAGCGTGACACTTATGTTAAGCTCATCGTTCGGAATATAATGATATTATAAATTATAGTCTCCATCAAACTGCTATTGTTAGGAGGTGTAGTTCGCTTGCGGGGTTATTAAAGAGGCTGAAGCACACTGCTGACTACACAGTCCTCAAGAACAATGTCAAGAATCCCTCGCCCTAAATCCTTCATGTGACTCTACTGATACTTTGCGCTGTTATTTTTTTTTTTTTATTAATACTTTACACAAGTATTTTATTTATGATCTTTATTATAACAATATCGTTGGGTAAGAATAGAGCAGAATTATAGTGTCGCCTAGTTCGCAGGTCTTCATTATAGAGGGCAGTGTAAGCAGCCGTAACAACCACCTCCTCATGGATTGTAATAATTAACTGAGATGGGTAATTTGCTCGCGGTTCGCTCAGCGTGAAGGCTCGCTATCCGTGCGGATCGCAGCTCTCAACATTACAACATGCGTACATCGACCTTCAATCGAATTATATTAATTTATTATGATGGCGGGAATATTATTGTAACATGGTATACCTTAAAATCTATTAGCTTATACTTCTCTAAACCTCTTACGGTATGATTGGTTTAATTAAATCTTGTTTATTTCGTGTGGATTAGGTATATATTTTAAATTGAATTAATGCTTTTGGGCCATTATATTTGGGCTCTATTTCACGACAAAGAAAATTAAATAAAATTACGATAATTAACCTTTAACATTTAAAAACGAACATTTCCGCTTGTACTTCATTATGAAATTGAGCCCAGAAAGCGAGAATTTGATGTCCACCGCGCTTTCCAAGCCCCATTATACTTTTTCGAATTGAGATTTTTTTATTATAATTGCATCTGACTTTATCTAGAATAGCTTTTTCCATTTTTATAATTAACCAATTCTTTCTATGAAAAAAAAAAATGTTTGAACAATCAATTCGTCATTCCCCGTCCGTATCCAGACCCGGATTTCCTAACTTTCATGTCCATAATGAGATTTTTCCGAGGGTAAACCGAGAGGTTACGCTCTCTTTACACCTCAGTATACCTCTAGAGATTTCATTATCGTTTGTGGGAGGAGGGGGGGGGCGATATAGAGATATTACGCTAGGGCAACAGTCGATTATTATATCGATGCTTGTTGTCATCGATAGTCTGTCAAAAAGTATAAAAAACATTATGTTTTAATTTATGCCAATCATTATAAAATCATTTAAATTATATAATATATTTTAATACCCCGTGATACAAATAACTAGCTATGAATAGGATAGAGTTTCTTGTTTATAATTCAGTTGTTTACAATCGCTGCTTATATACCTCCCTCCACCGAACCCCGTATAAAATACAAATCCTCAAGATCGGCCTTAACACGAACCTTCCACCTTCGTTATGGTCTAACCCTGCAACGTTTACTAGTCCGTTCAGCGCTAGTTAACTTTTTAATGATGTATAACGGATAGTGTCCCTAATTTTGCATACCTTCATTATTCAATAGCATATCAAACTCAAAACAGAAGGAGGGGTAGGTAATTTAATAATTTATAGGAACATCCAAAAGAAAATAATTTATTTATTTTTTATAAATGATTCTTAATCCATAGTTTGCGAGGATTAACTGCAAAAAAAAATTTCTACGCTGAAAGCAATTAAAATGAAAACAATTTTCTACGTGGGGCAACTGCCCCTCTCCCCTCCTCCCCACTAACTCTCTCTATGGCCATAATTTTATTGTCTCTAGTTATTGTGGACAAAATTTTCCTTTCATTATCACCGAAATCCTCTCTCGAAATTTTTTCTTATCACTACTGGATGGAATAAATTAAACAGTTGACACCCATATCAAACAGAAAAGTTTGTATTGGTTTGTTCCCGCACTGAACTAGCAATGGGAGAAAGATGGGGTGTTTATAGGTAAACGGTTTAAGCGTCGGGGTTTTTCCAGTAATTCCGTTTTTTTTTGTTATAGATAGGAATAAATTTAAGATTGGACTATTGGAGATATTTATTTGGTCATCCATATATTCTATCTGAACATGAATATATATTTTAGAACTGAAGATGAATGTATAACACTCGAAACTAGTTTTCAATAAATACAAAGTTATAGAAGTGACAAATAATTTATCAAACTCTTATTAGTTAAGCATATGCATTTTTTTTTCTAATTCCAAATACTTAAATATTAATATATCAAAAATTCGATGACCCCAACTCGAGATGGTGACATGTATGAATTCAAATCCGTTTAGCTAATGTACCTTCAATAGAAGAGAAACGGATTGAAAGTAATTCACACCGCGTTGGTCGGACTATTACACTCAACTGACTGACAGTTCGGCCGAAGAACAGTAGCCGATACCATCACATGTCCGCCAGAAGAAAGGGGCCCGCGATCCGAAAAAACCACTCCATCGGAGCGTATTAATCAGATGAAAGAGTCAGCCGCCAGCTGTAGCGGATCAGCGGGAGTAATCTACCGGAACCCTCCTACTGTTTCAATAATTTCATTATCGTTTGTGGGAGGGGGGAGGGAGCGATATAGAGGCATCACGCTAGGGATAAGCGACAGTCGATTATCATATCATATCGATGCTTGTTGTCATCGATAGGCTGTCGAAAAGTAAAAAATATTATGTTTTAATTTAAGCCAGTGAATGAGGTGGGTGTTCACGGAAAAGACAGGACGGCGAAAATCGACTTCAGGGATTCGTTTGCACTAGTTAAGCGGTAAACATACTAAAAGTCCTGGAATCTAGGAGCAGAGACAAAGAGAGGAGGGAGAAGAAGGTATTGTTTTTCGTTTATAAACTCTTGTTCAAATAGAGAGGAGTAGTGGAAGTGTCACAAATTGAGTATTATTATTCCAGATTTTTTTTTTTTTTTTTTTTTTTTTTAATTCACTCATCAACAAACAACAAAATTTTCAAAGATCTTTATTGGAGAATATATATTTAATATATGTTCTTCTGGCATTTCAAGTTGGGAACCTACCTGGCCGAAGTGGAGGGAAACTGAAGGAGAGGACTATAAAAAAGGTCTTAACTTAATGGAGCAGGTAGTTCTCGGACCCAATATCTTCAGCTCAAGAGCTTACCATACCACCTCTCCTAATGTGACTTTGTGAACTTCTGTCCCGATATTTCGCCTCTTCACCCCTCAATATTTTAATATCTATTTTTAGTAAAACATTGTTTCCTATAATTTGTTTATTTGGCAATACATTGATAAAATAAATTCTGCACATTAAGTTAATTTAACAGAAATATGTACTAATTTGAATCCGAATTCGGTGCTAACTTCACAATAAAATAATTATAAGTTTGGTTTTCTATCTTGGGATTTGAAATCAAATTATAAAAAAGAATATTTATATAATTACAAATATAGATGGTGACAAAATTAACAACAATTCAAAAAATAATTTATATATTCGTTAATTTATTTATTTATAATCTATAAATAATTGTATGTAGATTCCGAGAACAAAGTCTTATATCTCTCAAATAGTATTAAATAACTAACCAGTCAACGCTTCGTCAGTTCAGGCACAGAAAAAAACAAGATCACATAAATGCAGATCAAGGACTGCACATCTCACGTCAACACACACACACACATAAATATATATCATTAATTGGAATGTTGTTCGATCTCTATTTGGTGTATTTTATTTTATACTGTTGTGAGAATTCAGTTCATTTACCTGCCGCTCTAGTAACTCGCTAAAATTGTTCCTAATGACATCCCTACCTGGCAAGAATACAGGCTCAAGGCTTTGCTCCTAATGGAAGTGCCCTAGATACTCAGTTACAACTAGCCGTTCAAAGGCGTCGCTAAATATAGACTATTCCTTTCCTCATGGTGTATTATAAAGACTTATAAATAAACTTATTCATAATATTGATACAATTAAATTATGCATTTGATAAGCTTTAAAAAACCTAAAGTACTTTATTTTTTTTTTACAATATAATAAAATATCTTTAAAAATTTTATATATTTCTCTGATAGCTAAATACATAGATTATGTTATAGTTGTTTTTGTTTACAAGAAGTACAACATGTTAAAAATGAAAAACAAATTTACATAAGAAAGATTTTACTCGTTGTTTTTCGAATATAAAAAAATTTTTCGAGGTTTCATTGTCTCCGAAATAAAAAACAAAAAATAATTTATTTTTATAGATTACACCCGTATTACAAATACAATAAGTAAATGATTAATAAAATATCCTTACAGTATTCCTGAAATAAGCCTGATTATATTCATGTAAACGAACTTTTTGTAATAAATTTGCAACTTCGAGGATTTTTGTAGTAATTTTTTGAAGCAGTCTAAAACTACTTTTACTTAAAAATTCAGTCTCGCGTGAATTTTATACATTTTTTATGTGTTTTCGCAGTAATCTCCCAACATAGTATTGTTTTTTTTTTTGTATTGTATGGAAATGAAGTTTATAACAATTTTCAATGCCATTTTTAATTAATTAGAAACATCAGAATTGTTGAATAAATAAAGCTTGATGCATAAATATTAAAATGTTTGCGAAACACTTGGGAATCGTAAGCATAGCAGATTTAAAAAATTCAAATTTATTGAAATAGTGAAACGAACAAATCAACATCTACAGTCGTTTTTAATGTTTAAACATTAAACAACAGTCCAATGGTTTAGTTGTTATTTTAGATATAGAAACTAAATTTGTGATAAATATGTATATTTAATTAATAATGAAAATAGCATCTAATCATAGTAAATAAATTGATAACTCTTTCGATATGTTTTACATTTGTAATTTAAAGAACTACGGATCAGCTTAACATTTTTCTTTTTAAGTTTATTTGAAGGACAATTAAAAAATAAATCCTCTTCATCATGCTTTTAATATATTTTTTCGTAGTAATTAAAAAAAAAATTTCTAGTAAAGAAGTCGATTAGATGTTGCCCTCCCCCTGATTGATTGAAGTCCTAAGCACCTAAGCACGTGCTTACATTTCTTATATAAAATATAGTGCTTATTGCTGTGGATAAAAATTATAATCCCAATCATATTATATGTTGAATTTATTTATTATAATTAGTAAAAAGTTAAATTTCCTTAATTTTAGTGCTATTAATTTTTTCCCCCTATTTTAATGCATTTCATTTTTACGATAATTATATTTCACTATAGAAATTGCAAGAAAAAATATGGAAGAAAAATTCTCATGAAATTAAGACTGATTATAAATAAAATATACATAACTTTATTACTAAAAATGCCTATTTTAATTTTATTTTTTTTATTACACAAATAAATAGTTTTGCTTCACAATCTGTTACTGATAATCCTTGAAGAATTATGATAAATAAGAAGTGCGTCCTTCTGACATATACTTAAGAGGGATTTTTTCACAAGTGAATTGTATTTCATGACGTACTTTGTATAAATAGTTTCCTTGAATATATTCTCAGTATACTATTTTTTTTTTGCTTATATAATTGGATAGTATTATTATATAAATATTTGAAGAGATCCTTCGCCGTTCTAAGGTATTGTATTATAATACAAAGTTCAAGGTTTTCTGATCCTACTCAAGGTGGTAGAGGAGTGAGACCAGATCTCGCTGTCAATGAACGCAATCAAGATATTTGGAGCTGACCCTAATACCTTTTCATTGTCTTAGGTAAGACTTTAACAGTTCCCTACTAAACTTTAATTAAAAAAAAAAGTTAATATTCTATTTACGGATCGAAATTATTATTTAATAATCATATACAGTTTTATACTGTAATATGACCTCAGGTTATAATCATTGTAATATATGTGAAAGTCCTTATGTTTTTTAAGTGACCATCAGTACCGATTTTTTAGGCCGTATCCAGAATTTTTGTTCAGATTTTTAGATTTGGAAAAAATTATTTATTCACATTTCACCAAATAATGTATCCATATCAACAACAATCGTACTTATTTTTTAAACTGAAAAATCTTCCTCCTTTTTATACATCCTTTAAAATCCTAAAGGGTTATAATGGTGATGGTGAAAGGAAGAAGTGTTACAATGCGTCGCGAATTTCGGTCAGGAAAATATAGTCACCTTATTATATCTTATTCAACATCAGTTGTTATAAATAGGAAGACAAATAGGTAAAACTATTTTTTTTTTATATATATAAAATTATTGTTATTAATAATCATGCTGAAAAATCAAGTTTTCTTATTTATACTTAAATATGTTTACATAAAAAACAGAACAAAATGAGCAGTAAACATTTTCGTACTTCGTGAAAATTATGAGATAAATAAAAAAAATGTATCAGTTTTTAAAATGGGAATAATAAATTAAATTACATTAAAATTTACAAACAAAAAACTAAAATAAAAAAATAGATTTTTAATATGAAAAAAAGTGTGCGGAATAATTAGTGTATGGTATATTCATATCATTAAAATAAGTATAATAATAAAAATTAAAAAAATAGTATCAATATAGTAAAAAAAAACCTACAATTGACGTATTCAAACAATGAAATAGGTGTATTAAGCCGTATAAAACTTTGAAGTTCCTATATGATTATCGATTATCGATTATTATATATCGAACTATACTTAACATAAAGATTTAAAAATTTCCATAGGTCTTAGTTGTCGAAAAAACATTTCTAAAACCTTAACATCAGACTCCATGCATGCACAAAGACCGTACATCACTAACAAAACCAGACAATGGACCTCTTATAAGACTACAAAAAATAAATATATATATATATATATATATATATATATATTAAAAAAGTAATAAAATATATGAGACTATAGTTCAGAATCCCCCTAAATCTAAGTCTCCACTTACTGTTTATTTTTGTGAATTTTTATGTTTGAAGGAATGGTTTCCTGTTTTTTGTTAGTTAAGGATAAAGAAAAAAAAAATAAATAACACTCCTTCGTGTCCTTTACAAAAACAAGCCAGTCTTAGGTCGGAAGAAGACGATGGTATCAGTTGAGGATAACGAGGCCCTCGCAGCGTAACCCAATTACGTCAGCTTCGGTCTGCTATTTCGCCCGAGAACCCTATGATTAGTCGATACTTGACGCTGGCACATATCGACCGTTCTTTGTATCGATTATTGAAGCGGCCTTAAAAAGGGCCTTGTAAAGATTCTAAAATGCGATTCGTTACAGCTTTCTCTTTTCAGTTAGCCGTATCATCCCCTTCATTGGGTTATGGATAGGTACTGAGTAATCTATATGGCAGTGTTTCTCAATCTTTTAGTATTTCAATTTTCAATCACCTTTTTCATCAGACCCCCCCCCCTCCATACAATAATTTTCACGGTAATCGTGCCATAATGTTATGATTAGTTACTCTTCAATTTATTTTATATAATCGCATGTATCGATTGTAATATTCAAATATATCATATATCAATTCAGTATTCAATATATTAATGCATATAATTGTCTCGAATATTCTAGAACGTGAACCCAAGGGAGTCACTAATAAGTATTAATCATGTTATTAATTTAATTTTGATAACTTAATTATTAAATACATTGTGCAGTGCCTATTTATAAGTGTATTTTATTTTTTATTATGTCAGAATGTTTTCTGTAAAATA
Organism: Rhaphigaster nebulosa; assembly: GCA_948150685.1. NCBI lineage: Eukaryota > Metazoa > Arthropoda > Insecta > Hemiptera > Pentatomidae > Rhaphigaster > Rhaphigaster nebulosa. The sequence continues at coordinate 140,962,373 of OX411310.1, forward strand.
AATTATTTTTTTTATTTTTTGTCGATATATTTTTTCTCGATATACTCGCGCCCCCCTTTATTTTTATCATGCCTCCTTAGAGGAGCGCGCCTCCCCCCCAGGTTGAGAACCACTAGTATACAGTGATTATAAAGATCATAGATCTTATTTTGTTGTATAGAGGGTGCCCAGTCCTGAAGACCGAGAATTCTGCTTCAGGCATTTTTTGCTTTTAGTCTAAAAATACTATTTTTACATCAGTACTAAGCAACAATTATATAAAATGTTGAAAAGAAGATTAATGGAGTTGTTCCACTTATCATCTCTAATTCCAAGAAAGCTAGAAAAGACCTCCTTTTATTAACTTAGTTCATCAATCACTCTCTTTCAAACACGTACGCGATCTATGTTCTATCTCATCTTACCGCTCTGTCTATCGCTAAGTGAACGAGAAAAGTTATGGAACGGTAGAATAATACATTAGCTACAAACAACTCCGAGTTTCTATTTCAATCGATTCGCTCGTCTTCTTGTAGTAAATTCTCCGGTTCGCCCCTCGGCTCTGAGAACGAGTGGCAAGGATAAAGGGCTGCCAGAATTCATTTTATTCCTTTAATTATGATTATTTTGTTTCGTTAGATAAAATAAGTTTATGAATAAAATTCTGATGAAATTTATTCCAATGCGTAATTTTAATTATTTACTGTTGAAATTGTTTTTTTTACTGTATTTTTTAGTTGCTTTGTTTTTGCTTTACGTTTAGCCGTCTTTAGTGTAAGAAGTTAAACAGGAATATTACTTTTATAGTTATTCAAATTCATCCTCATATCCGAATTGTACATTTTATCATAAACCGACCAAATACAACATTTTATGGTTCCAATTTTGTTTTAAATTTAATCCAATAAATTGACGAAAATTCTGAATTATGCTTGAATTTTTTTGTGTATACTTTGAGCTTGAATACTTTGTGTAATTTATTACGCACACACACACACATATATATATATATACTATAGATTAGGTAGGAGAAGTTCAAATCAAGTTTCCCTGAAATAATGATATCTTTATTAATACAAAATAAGTCTCTTTGATGCAAAACATAATTACAATTAAAACAGGCATACCTGAAATAATGAATTCTATTTTTAAAGTCTCCAACTAGCTATAAAATATTTAATGAACATTCACTAGTTGCTGACTCTCAGTAAATGAAAACCAAGGTTACCTATAATCTGTTCAATAATTACCAACCATGGAGATAGGGCCCCAATAGGTAGATATTTTTAGCTACTATATTACCTACTACACAAATTTACACACACACACACACACACACACACACACACACATATATATATTCATTCATATATACGAGTATATATATATAACTATTGGCCCCAATAGTTAGATATTTTCAGCTATTACCTACTAACTTTATTTATATATAAAGATATATATATATATATATATCAATGCTATTCAACAGTAAAGAAGAGAAAAAAAACAGGTCATCGAACTGTCGATCATCGAGAACAGAAACGCAAGTTCAGCGATATCATGGGGCCAATAGGATTTAAAACGATATGCTTGTCTTTATTAAACGGAGAATGGAAAACCTTTATATGTTTTCTCAAGTAGTAAAGCAGGCATAAACAAAGAGGAGACATATAAAAGAAACAAGTAGATACTTCGTTACTCTCAAAAGCCATTGTACTTTGAGTGCAGTCAAAGAATAGCTGGTGTGTAGCCTTTTGACGCTTGTCTTTAATAAGAACTTCATTCAAGGGGGCTACTTTACCACACGTGGACGTTAAAGAATAGAAATAAAATTTAATCCGTAATTCGCCAGTTGAAATACAACTTAAACGCAGAATTTGTTTTTTCGGGGGTGGATTTAATAAGCAGAAGTCAAGCAATCAACTAGATATGTATAATCGTCAAATTGGGTGTAAGTTTCTTTGAATTTTCCTCCTTTGATGAGGATGAAAATTATTGCTAAAAATTACCAACATTTTACTATAAATACAAAAAAAAATTTCTTGTACATTTCGTTAGAGTAATATATGATATCTCCCAATCACCCCCCCCCCTCTCCCCCTCCCTGCGTACGCCACTGCTTGAATGGATAGTTTTTGGATATGGAATTTTTATTTCATTCACCGATAATCGATATATTGCAGTGGTCTATTCAAATCATTTTTTTTTTTTCAAGATGTTGATATTGATTAGTCATATTTTTCTAAATTTCAATTTAAAAAAAATATATGAGATCCTTTGTAATGGGGTATATATTACATTTATTTGTAAGCCCAATTTCTAGAAACTCAACTCGAAAATGCCGGAGATTGGCCTTGAATGAAATGTGAATCTATTTTTAAATTTAGCGGTTTTCTCTTTTATTTTTCCTGGCATAGTTTAGAAGTGGGTTCTTGGTAGATTAACCTTTAATAAATTAAAATATGAGTCCACACTAAAGACAGTATTTCATTGAAAATTTAATTCATAACAGAACTGGAAAATGTAAAAATAAATTTAAAAATGACGATACAATTTTAAGTTGTTTTTTTCCTCTTATCTCATTCACCTTTTTTTTTTAATTAAATAAAACATAGATAAATTAAAAAAATTCATTTATATATTCATTAATATGTTAATATATTTTTTAAAATATCAAAACTTGATCTTAATAGACTATAAAATACAAATGCCTTAATTATCTATAATGATGTTTATCAACGTTATATAACCACGAAGTGATATTATGCGGTCCATTCACGTATATGGTGACCATTAATCTTTTCTTCGCCCCTTGCAAGTGGATCAGAGCAGTATTGTGTAACTGACCCTCCTCCCACCAGACAATTTCAATAAATTCATTAAGGACCAGAGTGTCCTGCCAATTTGTCCCCGTCTCCACAGGACCCCGCCCAAGATGTCCTTGGTACGTGCCCTGGTTTCAATCAGCCTCCTCATTGTTGTTCCTGTAATTACCCTTCTTCCTGGAGCCCCAGAGTCGCCCCTTCTTCGGCCAAGTCCTCCCCTTGTTTTTTCTGCTTGCCCTATCTGGAAGGACTGAATAGGAGACCAGGACAGACTTGAACCGGGGGAGACTGGTTCGTGTAGGACCGGTAGATTTGGAGGAGGGGCAACACACCCCTCGACTTCTTTCGGAGGGCCAACCTCTCTCAAGTTATACTACGATTTAGGAACTCTTTGGTAAACGTGTGTATAATAGTTAACTGCTCATAAGGAAATGTATAAAATAATTTACTCTATTCTCTAATAAAAGAGCCCCAATCTTTTTCTGCGAGGGGACACATTTGAGGAGTTTTCTATCAAAAGTTAATACATCCACTCAAAGTCAAACAGTTTTTTAACGAAGTAATATTCAACACCTAAAAGTTATTCATTTTATTGCAAGACTTAAATTTTCCTCTGTCAAATGGGTGTTACAAATCAACATTTTTTTTAAATTGACTTATCTCCATGAGATACTTCCATAATAATTTGTGTGTAATAATTTTCTAATTCTAAAAGAACTAACAAACAAATTTTTCTTTTAAATTGAAAAAGAAATTTCCCTAGTCGTTTTTAAAATTGTATACGTTTTCGTATATTAGATTCATACAATAACACGTATAAACGAATTTAAAACAATATGGGCATATAACGAGATATAAGATAAGTTTAATGCAGTGTTATCAACTGTCATTCAGGTTTTGTTACTGCTGTAAAAGGGAATAGACAAAACAACAATGATAATTTACATAAAAACATAAAATGGTATTAAATGAATGAATTTACTTATCCAAACATATTTTCAGTTAATTACTACATATTTAAAAAAAAGAATTAAACTATATTTCATTGAAAACTTGTCGATCTGCAGCAGACCACGTAAACGATAATGATGATTGACAAAAAAAACAACATGATACAAATAAATTACTATATTGAAATTACTTTTGAGGTGTTGCGTTGGAAGAGACTTGCTAAGCTAATATTAATCCGGATGAGCACAGATTTGTATATAGCAAAAATATTTTGCCTATGGCAAATTAATGTACTGCCATCAAATATTTTGTGTATACATAAATAAATAATATATTGAAACAATTCGTTTATATTTTCTATTAATTATTAGATATTAAAAAAATCTGGTGCGGTGCGCACATGACATAACTTTCCCTTAACACCTTACAATTATACTTTTTTTAAAGAGTTCACATAAACATTACTTGAAATAAACTCAGCAGCACTTCTTCACTCACAAAAGTAAAGTTTTTAAACAATTTTAATATGATAATTCTGTAAACGTGTCGTTTTGGCTTGTCAATCTGAAAATATATTTTAAAAGTTTCAATTTCTTGTCCATAGAAATTCCATTAAGTTCCTATGGAAATTTTTTGTTTCTATCAAATAATATAAAAGTAGAAATAATTAATTATTACATTACATTATTGCAAAGCGTATTGTTGACAACAGGTTGGCGGTTTGGTGGGAGAAGGTTCGGTCGCATCCGTCTTCTTTCGGCCGCGCATGGCTTTCCATCTAGGGTCTTGTAGTCCTTATAAGATACGCCGTATCTTTGCTAATACTGGTCCGATTTCGATGATTCCTTTTTTGTTTTTTTTACCTTTAATACATAATTTCAGTTGCGTACCATTTTTCGTTTTGTGCTAGGCTGTTCACATACAGACACACAGACCATTTTGCGAGACTTTGTTATTCGGATTTAGCTGATTTAAAAATGTATATTTACATTGAAAACTCGAGCTCGAAAATTTTCTCGATCGCAATACGTCCCCTTACTATTTTCGTATATTGTTGTTTCAAGATAATCGTTATTTTTTTAACTTTTACATGGACAGTTACTTATTATTAGAAAGGCCGATCCTCAACAAGTGCCTACTAAAGGTACAGCATCCCCTTCCCCGTTCAGCAGATGCCTCCGGATTCAGCTGCACCTCGGACACCGCTGAACATATGTTGTGCAGATGATCTTCAATGATCTCTGATTACCCGCACGATCCTCGCTGACAAAACATGGAAGCTAATGAGCTATGAAATTTCAGCGATTTTATGAGGAAAAGTTGGCAGCTTTTGCCATGTGCTCTGCCCTCCCACATATGCCGGTAATAAAATAGCAGTTATAGTGTATTTCCGTTAACGTGATAATAACGAAATATAATATGTGGGTATGTCGAATTTAGTCAAGGCAGCATCTGCACTTTAATACTTCCAATATTCACGCCCAAAGGGCACTAATATTAGAAATCCTCGTGAAAGATGTTTTAGAATTTGATTTAAAAAAATATCTGATGTGGACAACACATGACTTACGGCTAGTTATATATAAATCAGTGGCTCAAAAAGTGATCCTGAATTTGGTTACTAGTTTCCGAAGATTGCAATATCTCAAAAACGACACTCGGCGTCGCGACATCCATCTATTGACACACACATACTCTTGTTTCTGGAGGTCTCATTCCGTTATAATAAGTGGTTTTCTTTCAGTAGGTAACTATTTTCCAAGAGATTTCTTCTTGTTCCGTGACTACATTACAACTGTCAATGTCACTAGATAACGCCTTGGAAATTAACAGTTTCGACATTTTAGGCGGAAGAACCCACATAACTTGTATCTTATTCTCCTGCTGCAGACTTGTTCATCTCAAAAATGGGGATGAAAACCAGTATTTTACACTCAATTTTAACACTTAAAACAAATAATAAAAATGTTTAATTGGATTGGAAACCAAATTGCGTTTGTAACCTTTATTACCGAAACATATGATTTATGTATTTAATTTTAATATAATTTTTGATGTGAGCTTATTATGACCTTCAAGTAAAGTACCCTTTTCGACTCACCAATTTAAACAAAAATCCAGTAAATACATTCATATCGATATAAAAGTCCTATTTACCAAATTTGAGATGTTTTACATTATATTTTAATATAATTTTTGATGAAAGTCTAATATGACCTTCAAGTAAAATACCACTTCCCGTTTGCCAATGTTAATCAAAATTCATTATATTATTTATATTAATATGCAAGTCTTATATATCTAATTTGAGAACTTTTGCATAGTATTTTAATATAATTTTTGATTTTTCAACAACTCTAAATTCAAAATTTTAACTTTCTACGGCTAACCGTTTTTGAGTTATGCGAGATATGCACGTACATACAGACGTCACGACGAAACTAGCCAAAATGGATTCAGGGATGGTCAAAATGGATATTTCCATTGAAATCTGAAAAACCGAAAATTTTCGCGATAACAATACTTCCTTATATTATAATACTTTATAATACTTATATTATAATACTTCGTTATATTACCTAGGAAGGGATAAAGCTGTTTTTTGAGATCCATGATATATATATTTTTCGGTACGAATTATCTTTCTAGTAATGTATTGAAGGACTAAATAAATTAAACATCGAGAAGAAATATATATATATATATATATATATATATATATATATATATATATATATATATATATATGATGCGTGTTAAGGACAGGAACGACACCTGTTGTTAACCGCATCACCTGCCACGCACTCTATCTTAGTCTCACCATCTTACGCTGGACTCGACACTCATTCCATCGATTTCTTGTTTCTGTCCCAAGGATTAGGATGAGCGCGGCCGAAACTATAGGGGATTGTGCAAAGTGTCTCTCACCGCCTCATATAAAAAATATAACTATTTCAAATATTTAGTAATAAAATTCAAATGAGTAGCTCAGTTACAAATAAGTAGCTCAGTTACAAAACACGGCCAGCTCAATTGTTTATCATTTTTCTGGAGTACGCAAAAAACCGATCACACGTTAGTGAATTTTCTATATAGGAGTGACGTTTTTAAATGCATTTTTAACAAGTTTCTCACGATTTTAGTAACGGAGGAGCTTTAGTATTGCATAGAGGATGAAACAACCCGACGAAAACGTGGTATAACTCATTTTGTGATAAAAATTGATTTGTGTTAACGTTTGTAATGAAAGTTAAAATTAGTGTTATAAAACAATTCATAAATGTTTTATAATACTAACTCATATTGCATTTAATTTAATATGTATAATAATACAAAACTGTATTTTGAATTGCTTATAATAGTCTCAAATTAAATATATATATATAAGCACTTGAAATAATAAAATCCTTCAAATCCAATCCAGATTTTTGCTAAAATGACCAAATAAATATCTCCAATAGTCCAATCTTAAATTTATTCCCATCTATAACAGAAAAAACAATTAATCGCCGGAATTAGTGGGAAACCCCCGACCCTTAAACCGTTTATCTATAAACGCCCACCTTTCTGCTAGTTCAGTGCGAGAACAAACCAATACAAATTTTTCTGTTTGATATATAATCCATTTAAAGCTTTGTGAGTATTAACATGTATTTGATTTCTTGTCTTAATTAAATTCATAAATGTTTATAATACTAATTTATATTACATTTAATTTAATATGCTTAATAATACCAAATTGTATTTTGGATTGCTTACTTTTGAATTTTTTTGTGTTTTTAGAACTGAAGATGAATGTATAACATTCGAAACTAGTTTTTAATAAAAACAAAATTATAGAAGTGGCAAATAATTCATCAATCCTGAATTAGATTGATCCTTCTATACCATCATGCGGATGCCAACTGTTTAAGGCTTTGTTTCGATTTTTACAATAATAACGTAATATTATTTTTTTTGTGAGGGGGAGGGAGAAAGGTTGTTTTTGCTCTTTTTTATTGAACAATAATAAAGTCTTTATTAATTAAAACTTTTGTGATTAATGATACATTGAACGCTGAGACGATACAAATAGTAGGGCGTTCGAGTGAGGGTTTTCGAACGACCCTTCCTGATTGGCCTCTATTCAACAAGTAGCCTATTCCTCAATTACATCGAATCGTCCTCAACCGCGATATCGATGTAATGTAGATATAAAAGAGGAAGGCAACATTGACTAATGACGGTGACTAGGAAGTCTGCGGTAGTGTAGCACGCGTGCGATAACGCAAGGCAAAAAATCACGTCTGGACTCTCCAGCAGACAGGTTAGGGTTCTTGCAGGGGCTGGGAAAGGTCGTGGTACCGTGGTACGTTGGAAGGGGAGCGGGTCTTTGTAGTCTGCTGTATCTTACTGTATCCATACATTCCTTATATTGTCTGCACTCTGCCCTATATTCCTCTGTCTGGGGCAACGTTACGATTTAGAAAATAGCTCTTCAATAATAAACATTTTAAAAATATCACTTCAAGGAAAATATATCTAGTAGTTCTGTGAACAGTAAACCTCGGGAACAGATTTAGGGATTTCTATTTAATTTTGATGCTAGTTGGTCAACTTCGATGTTAACGATAGAATAAATAGTCAGGATGCAATTAACATAATATTTTTTAATTGGGGATTGATAAATTATTTGCCACTTCTATAATTTTGTTTTTATTGATAACTAGTTTCGAATGTTATACATTCATCTTCAGTTCTAAAAACACACACAAATTCAAAAATAAGCAACTCAAAATACAGTTTGGTATTATTATACATATTAAATTAAATGTAGTATAATTATATTTCTATAAATTTATAAAAACTAGTTTTGAATAAAAACAAAATACAGAAGTGGCAAATAATTTATTAATCCCTAATTAGATTAATCCTTATATACCATCATACGGATGTCAACTGACAATATTCTTTATTATAAACGCTGACGTTTCGGCCATCATCAGGGCTGAAATTAAAGCAGAGTTATATGAGAAATATAAAATATGTTCAGCAAAAATTCATAAGTAAATAATATATGGATATGATATAAATAATAAAAGTAAACTGAAGATAATTAAAGTCTAAATTAGACTTTTTTTTAGGAACTTTTTTGAAACAGTTCATGCAAGAACTTTTCTGTCAGAACTTATATAGTGTAAGTTTTTTTGGGAACTTCATCGCAAGAATTTTTATAATTAAAAAGTTCTTATTATTGAAGTTTCCAATTCAATGCGGAAAATAAATATGAAATTGTGTCTTAAAGGTTTTCTTTTCTTAAAATGCAATGTCTTTAAAAAAGTATTCTTTAGGTGATTTAATTAAAATTAAAGCATTTTTTTTTTTTTTTTTTATTGAAATTCAAAATTAAATGTTAAATAAAAAGGTAATTGTTTTTCTATTTGTTCGTTTATTTCTAATTTTATTTATTAACTATATTTTTGTTAAAAGATTTTTTTTTCTTTTCAAGAATATTGCTATCTCTCGAGGTTTCCCCCACCTCTCGAAGATCTCTCTCATTCTTAAGGAACTTTTTATCAGAAGTTTCTTTTGTGTAGAACTTTTATGTTAATACTTTAATCATAAAACAGTTAATTTGAAACTTTCTGAAAAAGTCCAATAACTGTTTCGAGTCGTGGTTAAAACAATAGTATAAAATTATGAATTAATAACAAAAGAAAAAAAACATGATATATAAGTATAAGGAGAACTGATGAAATAAAAACTATAAAAATAAAGCCAGAATATGTTATTATAAATAACAGATAAAAGACAAATTTAGTTGGTTACTTGTATTACATTATTATTTATATCTTATCTATATGTTATTTATTTCTGTCTTTTTCTGAACATATCTTATACCTCTCTTATATCTCTGATTTAATTTTAGCCCTGATGAAGGTTCACACGTTTGGGCCAAAAATGCATTCCGACTATTTATTCCATCGTTTATTTTATAATTATATTTTAACTGATTTTTTTAAAATTTATTTAATTATTGCATTAATACCCTATATGCACAATATTCATAGTGTTTTTTTTGTTTTGTTTTTTTAAACATATTTTGTGTCCCCTTTTTATGATATTGTCCATGGAAGCGGGATAGGAAAGCGTTTTCTGTTATTGTCAACGATGAAATAAAAAAAGTATTTCGAAGATTATGATAAGTACTAATCTTGAAATCTTATACAGGCATGGGAATGTTTAAAATTGAAGTTATCTTTGTACTTATCGAACAGAAAGTCCCCCCCCCCCCTTACTTACAGCGCGAGCCCCCAAAAAATGTTATACAAAAAGAAACAGCTTGAGGTGGTGAAGGAATCTGGTCGTGTAGATCTTGCACAACACTCCTCTCCCCTTCAACATGGCCGCCAACTACAGCACTTTTTTTTCAATGGGTTTTTTTTTTTTTTTTTCCTAACAAGGTACCTTACCCCAGTTTGTGAGCTTACCCTTACTTCAATGGCGGACCCTTCGTGAAAGATAGTCTGAGAAAAATATGCAAATAAAGAGATGTTAGTATGCAGATATTTGCATACAATTCATTCTACAGGCCACTTGTGTGGAGGTTTGTTTGAATATTCGATCACCGAGGCAGGTATGCGTTAATTAGAACTACTTCAGAATACGCTGAGAAAGGTTCAGTTAGTAACGTGGAAAAGCTACGTCCTCATACTAATCCATTTTCGATGCGCTTTTCCAGGCGACATCGCTACCTAACCCTCTCCTCCCTTGAAAATTTGAGTTCCTTTTATAAATTATATCTTTATTTCATATTATCACTACCTGTTGTGTTCGTCATAGATTTTTTTTTTCTTTTTAACAAATAATTCATTTTTATTCCGAAACTATCCCAAAATTGTTTATGTTTTTTCAGTCGTATTTTCCTCGAAAAAAATAGACTATTGCAGTGGGTCGAAGGTCGGCGATGAGCGGCGGGACTGCGTTTTCTATCCGTTTCCTAACCCCATAGAGCACGATTATGGAAGTTTTGGAGATGTCTGATATATATATATATATATATATATATATATATATATATATATATATATATATATATATATATATATATTCCCGCTACATTTAAGCACCTCCAGCGGTCCCCTTTGGGTCAAATGGTCTGAAATTCAGTATGGAAGGTTTTCTATATCGAAGGTTAGCGTAGAGGCAGAACAATATTATATTAATACTATGGGTAAATTTCGGTATGTTAGGGAACTGTCTTTTGTGGGTCTCAACTTTTTTCTCACTCTCCCCCCTTTTTTTTTTTTTTTTTAAATATTTTGTATTTTAGTGAAAATACGACTTTAGTGACGGAGTTCTGCTGCTCACCGATTTTTTTTTTACTTGAGTTATTTCAGCTATATATATATATGCTCTTTTTAAATATAAATAATAAAGGTTTGCTTTTAGAGAATTAATAAATTTGGCATTACTTTCTAATTTTAATGACTCGAATTTACTAATAAATGAGATAAAAAAGAGAAAAAAAAACTATGATTTGTATATTATAGGAAACTTAAAAAATAAAAATTAAGTCTCTCAAATAGCAGCAAATATCTAACAATATATTAAATGAATAATAATAATAATAATCATTAAAACAATAATAGAAAATAACTAACTAGCCAAAGATAGCACATCTCACATCAGGAGCTATAAAAATACTGACCTAATAGACATAGCAATTGCTATAAAACAGTTTAAGATATATTGATGTAAAAGCGAGGAAATAACGTTAAATATATTGTTGATGAAATTGTTAGTTATCATTTATTTACCGAGTAAAGATATTGTTTTGTTTTCTTATCTCATTAATTTATAAATTCAATTGATTAAAATAATACCAAATATTATATATTATCTCTAAATCAAAATAACAATAAAAGCAAACTTTTATTTTCTATTTCTAAAAATGGCATATATGTCGACGTCGTTTTTTTAAAAAGGCTTAAGCGCCATCTAGCAAACTTTACAGGAAACACATGCAACGATTTTTCTCCAAATAACAATATATTTAAAAAAAAAATGTATTCTTCATTGAATACAGTAGGAGTTAATAAAGTGGCAAAATCTTAATAATTACAATATATTTTTAAGACTTCTAGCACTGGTTAAGTCCAGAGTAACTACTGAGAGTCGTTTGTATTTGGTACTTACGTCATCAAAAGTCGATTTTTAGATCATTTCCAATTTTTTTTTCTCTATATATCGTGAGCGGGAATCGATAGAGGTGGCGTTTACGTTCCTTAATAAATTGAAACCTAAATATCAAATATTTGGTGCTTAAGCCTTTTTCAAAAACCGACGTCGATATGGCTGAAATATCTCAAGTAAAAAAAAAAAAAAAAGGTATTATTTTGGGATAGGCAAACGAATTATTAGTTTTAAAAAAAAAATTGACGAATGAAATAGGTCGAAATCACTACTATATATTATTACGGTAGTATAGATCCCTTTTCCGGCTCTCAGGAGCGATGGATTTTACGAGTGAGGTATAAAAAGAAAGGGAATTTCACGAAGATGTGACGAATTCCGATTTTGTTTCTTAAAATCTTACAAGGGCTTAAATAAAAGTGATGAAAAAACTGGGAGGTTTCAAAGATTTGACGACTAAGAGTCAACGGATCGAGACGGGACAAGTTGGATTTTAAAGATTTTGACGCGGGCTTCAAGATCATATATGATCCATCGGATCATATTGGTCCAGCGTTTTAAAGCCTTAAAACCTACCGTTTTCGAATTTAAGGCACGATATAAGTCCGCACGGGTCCTATGCCATCTTGTGTACGTGCCGTTGTCATAGCAACTTTATATCTTTTAAAGCCAGTTGAGACTGTTAACAAAAACGTATTAATAACTGTGAAAACGTTTTGTAAATAAAATATTGTTTTTATGTTTCCATGAATGATAGAATACTACAAACAGAAAGTGGTTACTGTACGAGTCTTATTGCTTAAATGTTAAACTGAGAGGGTACTTTCCAGTAGGGCAAGTTAATTACATATTAAGTATTAACTATTACTCGAACATAGCCATTATAAACTATTATAAAGCTTCACCAAATGTGTGTGTTAAATAAACTTTCTTGATAATATTATATTGTTTATCGCTTATACTTCGATTTCATTAAGGATTCATTAAGATATGTAATGCGAGAGATCTCGCTCGGGTATACTAGTAATTTATAAAAGAAACAAGTAATCAAATTTTCAAGGTATGAGAAGGTTAGGAAGCGATATCGCGTGGAAAAGCGACCATTATGGGTATAGCTTTCTTTAGAACTAGTTCAGAGTATACGAAGAAAGGTTCAGTAACTAACGCGGTAAAGCTTACTTGGTTTCAGCATATCTTCGTATGGTCCATTTTGGTTTGAATGATGCATTTAGTAAGATTTTTGTCATTTTGTGCGCTCAATTAAAAGGAAATAAAAATATACAAAATTTTAGTGGCTTAAAATGTCCACTATTTTTTAATATGTTTCTTGGAGGTAAAGATTAAAACTATATCTAATTATATAAAGCTGAAGAGTTTGTGTGTTTGAGCAAGTTAATTTCAGATACTAGCAGTCCTATTTGAAAAATTATTTTTGCTTTAGATAAACCGTTTATTGAGAAAGGCTTTAAGCTTTATAATATTACGTTTCGAACTGTAGCAACGGATTAGTATCCATAAATAAATTTTTATGACAAAAAGTGTCCAATATGCGTACGTGTCGTTTTCATGACAACTTCAGCAAACAAGTTTAGTACACAAACTTTTTCTTTTAGCACTTTATTTATGGTTGATGCTCTGTTGCTATGGGTCGTAGTTTGATATTGAAAAGCCTAAAATCTTACTCGATAAACGCTCTAGCTAACGCAAAAAGAATTTTTCAAATCGGACTAGTTGTTCCTGAAGTTAGCGCGTTCAGGCACGCAAACTCTTTTTAGCTTTGTATATTACTATAGATTTCCCCGTACCGAATAATTGTTTTTAATTCTTCCTCGGTTGGGGCTGTTGCGATTCTCCCGTGAGCACCTGGAAAGGAGCGGTATGTTATTGCAGGTGTATAGAGTGCCCTAGATAGGGCAAGAGGGGAACGGGAACAGGGAAATGGCCAGGAATTGGGTTCCCACACTACCGCTCCCCATCCCGTGCCACGATCGGCTCTTATCTAATAGTCAACTGACTGAACTTGATGGCTCTCGCTATCGGATCTGGATCTCCAGGGCTCGGGGAAAGTTATTGGGTTCGCGGTAGGGATCTGAATATCGAGAAAATATATCGATATATATATATAAATAGTATTGATATTTTTTAGTAAATCGAAATATTAGCTCGATATATCGATACAAACATTTCGCTATATCGGTCATCGATATTTTTTTAATCTTTTAAGGTGCCTTCACACATTTGCCAAGACTAGCAAGTCAAATGTGAAATGGGGTTAGTTTTGATAGGCTTCGATTGGGTTGGTTTCTCTGTTTCTGTTTTAAATAAATAAAATAATTACAATTTCTAATCATGTATACGGATAAACTATTCAAATATATGTTTGCAATTGTAACAAACAAAAACAATTTCTTATAAAGTAAATACAATTTTTGAGAAAAACAGTTTTCATTGATAAACAATTCAATAAATCGCTTCTTATTTAAATAAAAATAGGATAACCCAAATATTAAAGCCGCTATAGTTTGGATGTCCGCCATACTACTTCTTTAGAACACAGTGAACTGAGTACATACGCCAAGTGGCTGGTTTTCCAAGCTTGTGGCGCGTTCACACTTTAGCCACCCCCCCCCCCCCCCCTTTTACACGCTTGCCTTTTGACTTGCCGAGGCTTGGAAAATGTGTAAAGGCATCTTTAAAGGTGACGTAGGGATTTAAACATCGATATAAATATTGTATCGACAGTTTTTCAAGTATTTCTCAAAAGCAGTTCGATATATATCAATAAAAATATCATAATTTTTATCCTTTAAGAAAAGAGGAAATGGGTTTTCCTTGAATTGAAGGTTAGGTAGGATAAAGTTAATTCGTTATCCAGGATTAAGCCGAGAAACTTGTTGGTCATCAAAATCTTTTATGTATATATTTTTTTTAATCGAATTAAATGTAAACTGAGTATAGGAGAATTAATTTTATTTTCATTATAACTCTATTTTGGAAAGCCTCTTGTTATTTACCACCGCTTATAAAACAAAGTAATGTAATAGAAGGAAATATAAACCTAATGGAAGTATCTATTCGACACGATAGAATTTAGGATTTAGATCCTCCCTCTTTGATGAGATTTAGAACCACCACTTAAAAGATTGTCCCAAATAACAGAGAAAACCCCAACCGGTAAGGAAAAACACTTTCACCGATTTCTCCAGGGTCGTACATATTGTATTATCCAGGGAGCTGGAGAGCATTTCTCCAGGGAAGAGTTAGCTTCCTCCTGGACATAATTCTTTTACCGCATACCATCCAACTCTTTCTCATTGCCCATTTATCCCTAAATTACAGGCCAGATCATGGCTACTCATAATTAGCAATAAACAAGTAATTTTATTTTATTCATCATTAACATTATATTTATAATGACTAACAATAGCTACTCATCATTGGCGTGCTAAAGAAAACCCAACTAACACTAAGGAATCATATAACTGTCAATGGTTAAATTTTGAAATTACTATCAACTAAGAATTTTGTGCCTTATCTTGGTGCGCCAATGTAAGCTGCCATCAGAATTAAGGCCTGGTATAATGCCTAACACAATTCAGCGCAACCATGTCTATAATATAAAATTATTTCCTCAATTTCTTTTCTAGGGAAGCCCAGGATCTGAGACAGAATAATTCTTTGGTCATCTTAAGAAGTCTGAAATATCGCTACGATGGCTCCTAACCAATACGCGATCGGTGTGACCAAGAACAAATTCGCTCTTTGCGATAGCGAAGAAGAGCTCGATCCTCATGAGTTGTTGAAGAAGCAGGAGAAGGAGAAGGAGGAAAAAAAGAAGGCCAAGGTAGTAGAAAAGAGCACCACAAAGCCAGTGAAAAGTGGAAAATCTAATGTGTCTAAAACGTCTAGCAACCTCAAACCGTCTATCAACCTCAAACAGGCTCAGGCCACGGCGGCGCAAAAGGATGCTGCCAGACCTAGGTACTTCCCTCCGGTGGCCAAGAGAAATGTCAACTTCAGTGACAGAAATCAATCCGGACCGAAACAGGATCACGAGGATTCATCCAATTTGGAGCGCGACAGAGATGCGGGAGATTACACGGATTACAGAGGTGATGGGAGCTCGGGATCCGAGAGCGGGGCCGACAGAGGAAGAGGAGACAAACGTGGCTTCTCGAGGGTGTTTGTCCGAGGAGGTGGGCGAGGAAGAGGAGGATTCGACAACGTTCGCAAGAGGGAGTACGACAGGCGTTCTGGTTCTGACAAGACCGGCGTCAAGCCTGTGGACAAAAGGAGAGCCAGCGGTTCTTTCAACTGGGGCAATCCGGAAGACGATGTCTTGAACGTCCAAGTCCCGCAAGAAGAGCCCAAGTCTCCCGAGGGGTCCCAAACCGCCGAGAAATCTGACAAAGTAGAAACTAATGAAGCCGTAAAGGAGGAGGAAGGAGAGGTTGTATCGACGGAGACTGAGGAGAAACCAGCGCTAACACTTGATGAATGGAAAGCTCTGAAGAGTAACCGACCCAAGCCGAACTACAACATCAGGAAGCCGGGAGAGGGAGAGGATCTCACACGTTGGAAAGATATGGTCGTTTTGGCAAAGAAGGACACCGACGAAGACGATGATGACGAGTACGAATACGGAGAGTATCCACAGCGAGTGGGGCGGCAGAAGAGACTGGAGATTGATGTCCGCTTCTACGACCGACGCGGGCGGGGACGAGGGCGTGGTGCGCCGAGAGGATCTTCCAGCGCCCCGTTCACCGACCAGCGACCTCCTAGCGCCCCGTTCACCGGCCAACGACCTGCCCCAGCGCCAAGGGTCGACGACGAGGCTGACTTTCCTTCTTTGGTCTAGGCTAATTGAATCCTTTCCTCTATATTGTCAACTCGGTTAATAAAACCTTTTTTATGTTCAGGAATAAACAAAATTGTGCTTTAATGTACACACTTCCCTTAAGAAATATTATCTCTCCTAAAAACGTTTTAGTATCATATGTAAAATTGACAAACCATTGTAGTAACGACATTAGTACAATAGAATATAGCTGAAATTTACATGAGCCTGGCTTTATGTGTAAAATCATGTCATAAATTTAATTTTTCTCATACAAAGCTCAGAAAAAGATTTTTAATTGTCAAACATTACTTGAAAAGTAATTTGTATCTAATGTTTTGTTTTGTTTTTTAATGTTAGTTTCCTTCTTATTCCATAAGGATCTTAGTTCGTGTTTTGCCAGGATATAAATATAAAGTTTTTGAAGATTTGCCGAAGGTTACCCGATCAGAGACTGTTTTATATCTATAGCAATGAATAGAACTTATTATAATTATACCTAAAAACGTAACAACAGCTTATCTTCTAATAAAAGATTTAAAGCTTCAATCTTATTATTAATATATGACTTGCATGTTATATGGTTGGACGAATACTAAATTCTGTATTAAAAAAAAAAAAAGAAAAAAAAAGAAAGGACTGCTTGTATGATGTTATAACATATCCAACCAACACTGTATGATGTTATAACATATCCAACCAACACTGTATGATGTTATAACATATCCAACCAACACTGTATGATGTTATAACATATCCAACCAACACTGTATGATGTTATAACATATCCAACCAACACTGTATGATGTTATAACATATCCAAGCAACACTGTATGATGTTATAACATATCCAACCAACACTGTATGATGTTATAACATATCCAACCAACACTGTATGATGTTATAACATATCCAACCAACACTGTATGATGTTATAACATATCCAACCAACACTGTATGATGTTATAACATATCCAACCAACACTGTATGATGTTATAACATATCCAACCAACACTGTATGATGTTATAACATATCCAACCAACACTGTATGATGTTATAACATATCCAATCAACACTGTATGATGTTATAACATATCCAACCAACACTGTATGATGTTATAACATATCCAACCAACACTGTATGATGTTATAACATATCCAACCAACACTGTATGATGTTATAACATATCCAACCAACACTGTATGATGTTATAACATATCCAACCAACACTGTATGATGTTATAACATATCCCACCAACACTGTATGATGTTATAACATATCCAACCAACACTGTATGATGTTATAACATATCCAATCAACACTGTATGATGTTATAACATATCCAACCAACACTGTATGATGTTATAACATATCCAACCAACACTGTATGATGTTATAACATATCCAACCAACACTGTATGATGTTATAACATATCCAACCAACACTGTATGATGTTATAACATATCCGACCAACACTGTATGATGTTATAACATATCCAACCAACACTGTATGATGTTATAACATATCCAACCAACACTGTATGATGTTATAACATATCCAACCAACACTGTCCATCAAGAGACTCGAAAACCACTGAAAAATATTTGCCTTTATCCTTTTTATATTTGTATGAAGTTTTTGAACTGTTTCTGCAGACAAAATATAAGCCCTTGTCTCCTTGTTTTGTATTCGCATTTATATATTTGTGCAGAATAATCTATCTATTTACGCATGTACAAAAAAAATTATAATGTCCAAAATTTGTTAAGTAAACTTTTTTAATATTATTATCCATTGTGATAATTTTTTTAGATAATAACTTGTAACTTTATATAATTCAAATGTTCCTATTTTACACATTTCGATTTGTATGTTTGTTAGTGACAGTTTTATAATAACTATATGGTCACATTATGTTTACAAAAAAAAAAATCTTCTTTTCTCTTTTTCAATTGTATTCAATTAATTTAGGCAATAAATATTTTGTTTGATTTACTGCCTGCTCATTTCAAACGTTGTGTGTGTTATCAGTTGGTCAATAAAGACAATTTTGTTCCGAATTCTTTTATTTTATTTTTCATTTAAATAAAAAAAAAAACCTTCCCTTAATATGAAAAGAGTCCTATTTAAATGTATTTTACAATAAAGAAAATCCATTTTTTAATTATTTTTTTTTCTATTGTCTTATGAAACGTTATTTTTCCTCGATGGCAAATAAAGAATTTCCAATCAACTGCTGACCACTTCAGCTCCCTTATCCAATTTCCGTCCATTATTCCTTATCTGTTAACATTTTTCATTTGTGACAAAGCGCACAGCTGCACTGGAAGGACAGGTGACTTCTACTAAAGTATTCTTTAAAATTAGGCTTTAATCACATTATATAGTAGAATTCAGTATTTTGTTTTTATTGTTAGCATGCTAGATATTTGTATGTTTTGTTTATTTTAATTTATAAAAAAATATATTAAATATTTTTAAATAACACACGATATTATTTGTCGCAGATAAAAAATATATATATATATATATATATATATCAATTCAATTAAATCAAAAGGTAAGTTAATTATTAAAAGTAAATTGTCCAATATTTTTTGAAACATAAGGTGCCTTATGTACCCCTTAAGGTGCCTTAAAACATTTGCCAAGCCTGGCTTCTCTGTGACTCAGATCCGGTATTTGCGGAAAGCGCCACGTCAGCGCTAGTGTTGCATCCACAAATCTGTGCATTTATATAAATTATATGTTTTTATTTTATATTTGTAGTTGTTTCTTTATAAAATAAAACTATAATAAACATATAAAACTATGGTATAATATAAAACTGAAATTAGCAGCCGATAAAAGTTGGTGTGTAGATAGGTTAGTTTGCTAGCTTCTGTAAATTCCCTTATATGTTTGCCGTTTGGCTTGCCTAAGGTTGGCAAATGTACAAAGGCACCTTTAGACCAGAGGTTTCCAGACGGTGGTACGCGATCATAAGTCATGGACAAAATGATCTTTTTAACACGTTCAATGACAAGAAAATAATTTTATTTCAAATTATTATTGAATGTATCAATTATTAGATAAATAAACTCGATCTGCAATTAATAAAAATAATTCAGAACGATTAGCACAGAAAAGCCGAAAGCACCGAGAGTTGAAGAGGTCTTATGAACCAAGTTGACCTCCATGAAGCCTAACATGGATGCTCTGATTGAGAATTAACAGCAACATACTTCTAACTGAAAAACATTAAACACTTTTCCACCACAGTGTACAAATTTCTTACTTTTATTTACAGAATTTTTGGTATTTGTTGCGTGAAATTGATAAACTTTTATTATTATGCATCGTTTATATATCGACGTCGTTTTTGAAAAAGGCGTAAGTGCCATTTAGCAAACTTTTCAGGAATCACATGAAACGATTTTTCGCTAAATAACAATATATTTTTATTTAATTTTATTCTTTATTATATAGAGTAGACGTTTATTAACCTGACAAAAACTTAATAATTACAATATATTTTAAAGGCTTCTAGGAGTGGTTAAGGCCAGAGTGACGACTAAGAGTCGGTTAATAATTTGTGCTTACGTCATCAATATTCCATTTTTAGACCATTTCCAATTTTTGGTGTTCACCAATTTACGCTCATACCTTAACTAAGTATTTACGCCCCATAATTAATTGAAACCTAAATTTCGGATTTTTGGTGCTTGAGCCTTTTTCAAAGAACGACGTGTATATATGTAACACTGTCAGGCGTTAGATTAATGTTTTTGTTTTAACATACGATTTGCTTGGTAGAGTATTCAAAAATTGTAATACGTAGTGTAGGAAAGAAGAGTCTTAAAATTCAGTTTATTTCAGGTATTATTATTGTTTTATTTGTATTTCATTATCTTTTTTAACTTCTTGTTGTTATTATTATTATTATTAATGTTGTTTTTGTTTAATAATAAAATTTTCAGTTGCATGATTTTAACTGGTGAATTCTTCTATAAAAATAAATAGAACTTACATATATATATATATATATATACACACACACACACACACACACACACATATACATATATATTTGGCGCTTAAACCTTTTTCAAAAAACGACGTCGATATATATATATATATATATATATATATATATATATATATATATATATATATATATATATATATACATATATGATATGCATATATATATTATATGTTATATCATATGATCAGATAGTGAGAGGTAAATCGAATTTTGTGATTGTAAAGAACAAAGTTGGTTTTAAATAAAACACTACAATAAAAAAAACAAAAAAAACACACATACATATAATAATTCAGAAAGATAAAAAAAAAAAAGTAATTAAAAATAAAAACATGTAATTTCTTAGAGAGGTTTGTTATAATAAAAACATATAAAAGATAAATAGAAGTAATAAAAAGTGACTCCATAAAATATTATCAAGTTTAAAAACATACAAAATAATGAAAATGTTTTTATTAGCTTCGGCTAAAATTATTACTAGCCTATCTACATGTAATTATTTAATTTTTGAAAATCATATTGATATTACAATAAATCGAATTTTAATATCATAATAAGTAACTAAATACATGTTTCAAATAAAATTATTTTTATTATATTAGATTTTTTAAATACATATTTGTAATAGCATATTTGTTTTTTTTTAAAGAGTTTTAATTTGTTTTTAAATTTAAATATTACTCAGTTTATTTATAATACCTATTTACGTCCTAAGTCTAGTTGATTCTATACTCGATGATCCTGAAGCGTGTATTAACCTGTAAAATATTAATTTATTCATTATACATAAAATTTTATTATGTTATGAAATTATGAAAAAATTGATTTGAAAAAGAGAACTATTAAATTATTAAGAATGCAATAAACAGGTAAAAATAAACATACACAAAAAAAAACAGATAAGGTACTGTAACTTGAGAGCTACTTGGAACCGAAAAAAGGCTTTTAATTGCTCCTTGGTATGTTATTATGAAAATACAGATATAATTTACAATCTCCGCAAAAGGTAACAGCACTAAGTAGTCCTAAGTTACGGTAATATAATTTAGTAATAAGATATAGTTTTAAAGAGTAACCTATACTAAAAAAATAAACTTTATATATTGATAAGTATGTTGTGTGTGTATAGGAACCTAATGCATTTGAACAGCATGGCTTGAAAATTAAGTATTTTTCTCTTCTTTTTTAATTTTAATTTCTATTTCTATTATTGTAATTTTTGTAGATTAAAAAAAAATCCACTTAGCACTTTATATTCAACTATTTCTTATTATAAACATTGTATGAGGATGAGTAGAAAATATTTTTTTTTTAAATTAGCTCCAATATTTGGCATAAATATTTTTGTTTATTGAAAATTAACAGTAGAATTGTTTCTTAATGTTAGAGAGAGAGAGAGGTAAGTTTTTTTCGTACAACAAAAATCAACTATAATATTCAATAAATACCATCATTTTAAATATACTATTACAAATACTAATAAATAATAATTATTGACAAATATTAGCTTCTTAATTAACCGGGTAAAGTATTTTTTTTTTTTTAAGTTATGAACAATAACTGAATATTCTAATTATATATATATATTTATATATATATATATATATATATATATATATATATATATATATATATATATATATATATATATATATATATATATATGTATATATATATATATATATATATATATATATATATATATATATAAAATTCTTCACTAAAATCTACCAACGGATTTTTGAGTTGCGTAGAAGGGATTAAAAGCACTACAGTTGGCAATTACTGATCCAATTAGGTCGGGGGCGGTTTGGTTACGCTGTGCTTTCATGCTTTAGCGGCACTAATGCTTTCATGCTTCGTCGAGAAAGCGTCTAATGATATCTTGTAGTTAATTGAAGAGTATCTAATGTTAATTGAAGAGTACAACTGACGCTAACTTCTAACCCCCCTACTCAAGTAAACTGCATAATTCTTGAATCATTCCTTGGCTAAATAGAAATTAATTTAAAATATTGAAAATATTGAGGCAGTATTGCACCAGATGAACTTAGACCTCGTTAGAAGGTGAGGTAGGGAAGGGGGTTTCTATACCCCTACAATAATTTGAAAATCCTAAACATTGGGAAATTTTAGATTTAAGAACCTACTCAAAACTGTGAAAAATGTAGTAAAACATTTTATTGAAAGATTTACTAAAATTTAAGGCCGATATCAATACCTTTTGAGTTAAGAAAATGAGATTTTATCGATAGAATGTTGCGTTTGAATAGAGAAAAAAAAATGTTACTGATGAATTTCAATATTCGCATCAGGTATGTGAAAAGTTCAAATCCAAAATATTTGAAGAAAATTACAATATTTTATAATATAGTTGGGAAAATTAAACATTTTATTTATTTTGTTTGTATATGTATGCAAATATATTTTTTTTTTTTAATTTTTCTTCTATTGTTGATCTATATATGTGTGCGTTAAAATTGTGATGTTTGAATAGTTCCATAAATTTTCCAATTATCTAGAAGTTGTATACTATATTAAGAAAGTGTTGATTGTTAACTGGAAGAGAAAATTATGGAGAAGTGAGAAGGTAGTTGGATAGATTAAAATAAATAAAAGATAGAAAAACAAATGTAATGTAATCGAATGAAGATGAAAATGCTATGAATTATGTAGATGAATATTTAAATGATAAAAGGGTAAAGGGAAGAAAAAAAGAGAAAGAAATGTAAAGTGTGTGTGTGTGTGTGTGTGTGTGTGTGTGTGTGTGTGTGTGTGTGTGTGTGTGTGTGTGTGTGTGTGTGTGTGTGTGTGTGTGTGTGTGTGTGTGTGTGTGTGTGTGTGTGTGTGTGTGTGTGTGTGTGTGTGTGTGTGTGTGTGTGTGTGTGTGTGTGTGTGTGTGTGTGTGTGTGTGTGTGTGTGTGTGTGTGTGTGTGTGTGTGTGTGTGTGTGTGTGTGTGTGTGTGTGTGTGTGTGTGTGTGTGTGTGTGTGTGTGTGTGTGTGTGTGTGTGTGTGTGTGTGTGTGTGTGTGTGTGTGTGTGTGTGTGTGTGTGTGTGTGTGTGTGTGTGTGTGTGTGTGTGTGTGTGTGTGTGTGTGTGTGTGTGTGTGTGTGTGTGTGTGTGTGTGTGTGTGTGTGTGTGTGTGTGTGTGTGTGTGTGTGTGTGTGTGTGTGTGTGTGTGTGTGTGTGTGTGTGTGTGTGTGTGTGTGTGTGTGTGTGTGTGTGTGTGTGTGTGTGTGTGTGTGTGTGTGTGTGTGTGTGTGTGTGTGTGTGTGTGTGTGTGTGTGTGTGTGTGTGTGTGTGTGTGTGTGTGTGTGTGTGTGTGTGTGTGTGTGTGTGTGTGTGTGTGTGTGTGTGTGTGTGTGTGTGTGTGTGTGTGTGTGTGTGTGTGTGTGTGTGTGTGTGTGTGTGTGTGTGTGTGTGTGTGTGTGTGTGTGTGTGTGTGTGTGTGTGTGTGTGTGTGTGTGTGTGTGTGTGTGTGTGTGTGTGTGTGTGTGTGTGTGTGTGTGTGTGTGTGTGTGTGTGTGTGTGTGTGTGTGTGTGTGTGTGTGTGTGTGTGTGTGTGTGTGTGTGTGTGTGTGTGTGTGTGTGTGTGTGTGTGTGTGTGTGTGTGTGTGTGTGTGTGTGTGTGTGTGTGTGTGTGTGTGTGTGTGTGTGTGTGTGTGTGTGTGTGTGTGTGTGTGTGTGTGTGTGTGTGTGTGTGTGTGTGTGTGTGTGTGTGTGTGTGTGTGTGTGTGTGTGTGTGTGTGTGTGTGTGTGTGTGTGTGTGTGTGTGTGTGTGTGTGTGTGTGTGTGTGTGTGTGTGTGTGTGTGTGTGTGTGTGTGTGTGTGTGTGTGTGTGTGTGTGTGTGTGTGTGTGTGTGTGTGTGTGTGTGTGTGTGTGTGTGTGTGTGTGTGTGTGTGTGTGTGTGTGTGTGTGTGTGTGTGTGTGTGTGTGTGTGTGTGTGTGTGTGTGTGTGTGTGTGTGTGTGTGTGTGTGTGTGTGTGTGTGTGTGTGTGTGTGTGTGTGTGTGTGTGTGTGTGTGTGTGTGTGTGTGTGTGTGTGTGTGTGTGTGTGTGTGTGTGTGTGTGTGTGTGTGTGTGTGTGTGTGTGTGTGTGTGTGTGTGTGTGTGTGTGTGTGTGTGTGTGTGTGTGTGTGTGTGTGTGTGTGTGTGTGTGTGTGTGTGTGTGTGTGTGTGTGTGTGTGTGTGTGTGTGTGTGTGTGTGTGTGTGTGTGTGTGTGTGTGTGTGTGTGTGTGTGTGTGTGTGTGTGTGTGTGTGTGTGTGTGTGTGTGTGTGTGTGTGTGTGTGTGTGTGTGTGTGTGTGTGTGTGTGTGTGTGTGTGTGTGTGTGTGTGTGTGTGTGTGTGTGTGTGTGTGTGTGTGTGTGTGTGTGTGTGTGTGTGTGTGTGTGTGTGTGTGTGTGTGTGTGTGTGTGTGTGTGTGTGTGTGTGTGTGTGTGTGTGTGTGTGTGTGTGTGTGTGTGTGTGTGTGTGTGTGTGTGTGTGTGTGTGTGTGTGTGTGTGTGTGTGTGTGTGTGTGTGTGTGTGTGTGTGTGTGTGTGTGTGTGTGTGTGTGTGTGTGTGTGTGTGTGTGTGTGTGTGTGTGTGTGTGTGTGTGTGTGTGTGTGTGTGTGTGTGTGTGTGTGTGTGTGTGTGTGTGTGTGTGTGTGTGTGTGTGTGTGTGTGTGTGTGTGTGTGTGTGTGTGTGTGTGTGTGTGTGTGTGTGTGTGTGTGTGTGTGTGTGTGTGTGTGTGTGTGTGTGTGTGTGTGTGTGTGTGTGTGTGTGTGTGTGTGTGTGTGTGTGTGTGTGTGTGTGTGTGTGTGTGTGTGTGTGTGTGTGTGTGTGTGTGTGTGTGTGTGTGTGTGTGTGTGTGTGTGTGTGTGTGTGTGTGTGTGTGTGTGTGTGTGTGTGTGTGTGTGTGTGTGTGTGTGTGTGTGTGTGTGTGTGTGTGTGTGTGTGTGTGTGTGTGTGTGTGTGTGTGTGTGTGTGTGTGTGTGTGTGTGTGTGTGTGTGTGTGTGTGTGTGTGTGTGTGTGTGTGTGTGTGTGTGTGTGTGTGTGTGTGTGTGTGTGTGTGTGTGTGTGTGTGTGTGTGTGTGTGTGTGTGTGTGTGTGTGTGTGTGTGTGTGTGTGTGTGTGTGTGTGTGTGTGTGTGTGTGTGTGTGTGTGTGTGTGTGTGTGTGTGTGTGTGTGTGTGTGTGTGTGTGTGTGTGTGTGTGTGTGTGTGTGTGTGTGTGTGTGTGTGTGTGTGTGTGTGTGTGTGTGTGTGTGTGTGTGTGTGTGTGTGTGTGTGTGTGTGTGTGTGTGTGTGTGTGTGTGTGTGTGTGTGTGTGTGTGTGTGTGTGTGTGTGTGTGTGTGTGTGTGTGTGTGTGTGTGTGTGTGTGTGTGTGTGTGTGTGTGTGTGTGTGTGTGTGTGTGTGTGTGTGTGTGTGTGTGTGTGTGTGTGTGTGTGTGTGTGTGTGTGTGTGTGTGTGTGTGTGTGTGTGTGTGTGTGTGTGTGTGTGTGTGTGTGTGTGTGTGTGTGTGTGTGTGTGTGTGTGTGTGTGTGTGTGTGTGTGTGTGTGTGTGTGTGTGTGTGTGTGTGTGTGTGTGTGTGTGTGTGTGTGTGTGTGTGTGTGTGTGTGTGTGTGTGTGTGTGTGTGTGTGTGTGTGTGTGTGTGTGTGTGTGTGTGTGTGTGTGTGTGTGTGTGTGTGTGTGTGTGTGTGTGTGTGTGTGTGTGTGTGTGTGTGTGTGTGTGTGTGTGTGTGTGTGTGTGTGTGTGTGTGTGTGTGTGTGTGTGTGTGTGTGTGTGTGTGTGTGTGTGTGTGTGTGTGTGTGTGTGTGTGTGTGTGTGTGTGTGTGTGTGTGTGTGTGTGTGTGTGTGTGTGTGTGTGTGTGTGTGTGTGTGTGTGTGTGTGTGTGTGTGTGTGTGTGTGTGTGTGTGTGTGTGTGTGTGTGTGTGTGTGTGTGTGTGTGTGTGTGTGTGTGTGTGTGTGTGTGTGTGTGTGTGTGTGTGTGTGTGTGTGTGTGTGTGTGTGTGTGTGTGTGTGTGTGTGTGTGTGTGTGTGTGTGTGTGTGTGTGTGTGTGTGTGTGTGTGTGTGTGTGTGTGTGTGTGTGTGTGTGTGTGTGTGTGTGTGTGTGTGTGTGTGTGTGTGTGTGTGTGTGTGTGTGTGTGTGTGTGTGTGTGTGTGTGTGTGTGTGTGTGTGTGTGTGTGTGTGTGTGTGTGTGTGTGTGTGTGTGTGTGTGTGTGTGTGTGTGTGTGTGTGTGTGTGTGTGTGTGTGTGTGTGTGTGTGTGTGTGTGTGTGTGTGTGTGTGTGTGTGTGTGTGTGTGTGTGTGTGTGTGTGTGTGTGTGTGTGTGTGTGTGTGTGTGTGTGTGTGTGTGTGTGTGTGTGTGTGTGTGTGTGTGTGTGTGTGTGTGTGTGTGTGTGTGTGTGTGTGTGTGTGTGTGTGTGTGTGTGTGTGTGTGTGTGTGTGTGTGTGTGTGTGTGTGTGTGTGTGTGTGTGTGTGTGTGTGTGTGTGTGTGTGTGTGTGTGTGTGTGTGTGTGTGTGTGTGTGTGTGTGTGTGTGTGTGTGTGTGTGTGTGTGTGTGTGTGTGTGTGTGTGTGTGTGTGTGTGTGTGTGTGTGTGTGTGTGTGTGTGTGTGTGTGTGTGTGTGTGTGTGTGTGTGTGTGTGTGTGTGTGTGTGTGTGTGTGTGTGTGTGTGTGTGTGTGTGTGTGTGTGTGTGTGTGTGTGTGTGTGTGTGTGTGTGTGTGTGTGTGTGTGTGTGTGTGTGTGTGTGTGTGTGTGTGTGTGTGTGTGTGTGTGTGTGTGTGTGTGTGTGTGTGTGTGTGTGTGTGTGTGTGTGTGTGTGTGTGTGTGTGTGTGTGTGTGTGTGTGTGTGTGTGTGTGTGTGTGTGTGTGTGTGTGTGTGTGTGTGTGTGTGTGTGTGTGTGTGTGTGTGTGTGTGTGTGTGTGTGTGTGTGTGTGTGTGTGTGTGTGTGTGTGTGTGTGTGTGTGTGTGTGTGTGTGTGTGTGTGTGTGTGTGTGTGTGTGTGTGTGTGTGTGTGTGTGTGTGTGTGTGTGTGTGTGTGTGTGTGTGTGTGTGTGTGTGTGTGTGTGTGTGTGTGTGTGTGTGTGTGTGTGTGTGTGTGTGTGTGTGTGTGTGTGTGTGTGTGTGTGTGTGTGTGTGTGTGTGTGTGTGTGTGTGTGTGTGTGTGTGTGTGTGTGTGTGTGTGTGTGTGTGTGTGTGTGTGTGTGTGTGTGTGTGTGTGTGTGTGTGTGTGTGTGTGTGTGTGTGTGTGTGTGTGTGTGTGTGTGTGTGTGTGTGTGTGTGTGTGTGTGTGTGTGTGTGTGTGTGTGTGTGTGTGTGTGTGTGTGTGTGTGTGTGTGTGTGTGTGTGTGTGTGTGTGTGTGTGTGTGTGTGTGTGTGTGTGTGTGTGTGTGTGTGTGTGTGTGTGTGTGTGTGTGTGTGTGTGTGTGTGTGTGTGTGTGTGTGTGTGTGTGTGTGTGTGTGTGTGTGTGTGTGTGTGTGTGTGTGTGTGTGTGTGTGTGTGTGTGTGTGTGTGTGTGTGTGTGTGTGTGTGTGTGTGTGTGTGTGTGTGTGTGTGTGTGTGTGTGTGTGTGTGTGTGTGTGTGTGTGTGTGTGTGTGTGTGTGTGTGTGTGTGTGTGTGTGTGTGTGTGTGTGTGTGTGTGTGTGTGTGTGTGTGTGTGTGTGTGTGTGTGTGTGTGTGTGTGTGTGTGTGTGTGTGTGTGTGTGTGTGTGTGTGTGTGTGTGTGTGTGTGTGTGTGTGTGTGTGTGTGTGTGTGTGTGTGTGTGTGTGTGTGTGTGTGTGTGTGTGTGTGTGTGTGTGTGTGTGTGTGTGTGTGTGTGTGTGTGTGTGTGTGTGTGTGTGTGTGTGTGTGTGTGTGTGTGTGTGTGTGTGTGTGTGTGTGTGTGTGTGTGTGTGTGTGTGTGTGTGTGTGTGTGTGTGTGTGTGTGTGTGTGTGTGTGTGTGTGTGTGTGTGTGTGTGTGTGTGTGTGTGTGTGTGTGTGTGTGTGTGTGTGTGTGTGTGTGTGTGTGTGTGTGTGTGTGTGTGTGTGTGTGTGTGTGTGTGTGTGTGTGTGTGTGTGTGTGTGTGTGTGTGTGTGTGTGTGTGTG
This sequence comes from Rhaphigaster nebulosa, assembly GCA_948150685.1. NCBI lineage: Eukaryota > Metazoa > Arthropoda > Insecta > Hemiptera > Pentatomidae > Rhaphigaster > Rhaphigaster nebulosa. Next base: position 140,991,259 of record OX411310.1, read on the forward strand.
TGTGTGTGTGTGTGTGTGTGTGTGTGTGTGTGTGTGTGTGTGTGTGTGTGTGTGTGTGTGTGTGTGTGTGTGTGTGTGTGTGTGTGTGTGTGTGTGTGTGTGTGTGTGTGTGTGTGTGTGTGTGTGTGTGTGTGTGTGTGTGTGTGTGTGTGTGTGTGTGTGTGTGTGTGTGTGTGTGTGTGTGTGTGTGTGTGTGTGTGTGTGTGTGTGTGTGTGTGTGTGTGTGTGTGTGTGTGTGTGTGTGTGTGTGTGTGTGTGTGTGTGTGTGTGTGTGTGTGTGTGTGTGTGTGTGTGTGTGTGTGTGTGTGTGTGTGTGTGTGTGTGTGTGTGTGTGTGTGTGTGTGTGTGTGTGTGTGTGTGTGTGTGTGTGTGTGTGTGTGTGTGTGTGTGTGTGTGTGTGTGTGTGTGTGTGTGTGTGTGTGTGTGTGTGTGTGTGTGTGTGTGTGTGTGTGTGTGTGTGTGTGTGTGTGTGTGTGTGTGTGTGTGTGTGTGTGTGTGTGTGTGTGTGTGTGTGTGTGTGTGTGTGTGTGTGTGTGTGTGTGTGTGTGTGTGTGTGTGTGTGTGTGTGTGTGTGTGTGTGTGTGTGTGTGTGTGTGTGTGTGTGTGTGTGTGTGTGTGTGTGTGTGTGTGTGTGTGTGTGTGTGTGTGTGTGTGTGTGTGTGTGTGTGTGTGTGTGTGTGTGTGTGTGTGTGTGTGTGTGTGTGTGTGTGTGTGTGTGTGTGTGTGTGTGTGTGTGTGTGTGTGTGTGTGTGTGTGTGTGTGTGTGTGTGTGTGTGTGTGTGTGTGTGTGTGTGTGTGTGTGTGTGTGTGTGTGTGTGTGTGTGTGTGTGTGTGTGTGTGTGTGTGTGTGTGTGTGTGTGTGTGTGTGTGTGTGTGTGTGTGTGTGTGTGTGTGTGTGTGTGTGTGTGTGTGTGTGTGTGTGTGTGTGTGTGTGTGTGTGTGTGTGTGTGTGTGTGTGTGTGTGTGTGTGTGTGTGTGTGTGTGTGTGTGTGTGTGTGTGTGTGTGTGTGTGTGTGTGTGTGTGTGTGTGTGTGTGTGTGTGTGTGTGTGTGTGTGTGTGTGTGTGTGTGTGTGTGTGTGTGTGTGTGTGTGTGTGTGTGTGTGTGTGTGTGTGTGTGTGTGTGTGTGTGTGTGTGTGTGTGTGTGTGTGTGTGTGTGTGTGTGTGTGTGTGTGTGTGTGTGTGTGTGTGTGTGTGTGTGTGTGTGTGTGTGTGTGTGTGTGTGTGTGTGTGTGTGTGTGTGTGTGTGTGTGTGTGTGTGTGTGTGTGTGTGTGTGTGTGTGTGTGTGTGTGTGTGTGTGTGTGTGTGTGTGTGTGTGTGTGTGTGTGTGTGTGTGTGTGTGTGTGTGTGTGTGTGTGTGTGTGTGTGTGTGTGTGTGTGTGTGTGTGTGTGTGTGTGTGTGTGTGTGTGTGTGTGTGTGTGTGTGTGTGTGTGTGTGTGTGTGTGTGTGTGTGTGTGTGTGTGTGTGTGTGTGTGTGTGTGTGTGTGTGTGTGTGTGTGTGTGTGTGTGTGTGTGTGTGTGTGTGTGTGTGTGTGTGTGTGTGTGTGTGTGTGTGTGTGTGTGTGTGTGTGTGTGTGTGTGTGTGTGTGTGTGTGTGTGTGTGTGTGTGTGTGTGTGTGTGTGTGTGTGTGTGTGTGTGTGTGTGTGTGTGTGTGTGTGTGTGTGTGTGTGTGTGTGTGTGTGTGTGTGTGTGTGTGTGTGTGTGTGTGTGTGTGTGTGTGTGTGTGTGTGTGTGTGTGTGTGTGTGTGTGTGTGTGTGTGTGTGTGTGTGTGTGTGTGTGTGTGTGTGTGTGTGTGTGTGTGTGTGTGTGTGTGTGTGTGTGTGTGTGTGTGTGTGTGTGTGTGTGTGTGTGTGTGTGTGTGTGTGTGTGTGTGTGTGTGTGTGTGTGTGTGTGTGTGTGTGTGTGTGTGTGTGTGTGTGTGTGTGTGTGTGTGTGTGTGTGTGTGTGTGTGTGTGTGTGTGTGTGTGTGTGTGTGTGTGTGTGTGTGTGTGTGTGTGTGTGTGTGTGTGTGTGTGTGTGTGTGTGTGTGTGTGTGTGTGTGTGTGTGTGTGTGTGTGTGTGTGTGTGTGTGTGTGTGTGTGTGTGTGTGTGTGTGTGTGTGTGTGTGTGTGTGTGTGTGTGTGTGTGTGTGTGTGTGTGTGTGTGTGTGTGTGTGTGTGTGTGTGTGTGTGTGTGTGTGTGTGTGTGTGTGTGTGTGTGTGTGTATATATATATTAGATCCAAGTAAGGATTGATCAGTACGCTGTGTATTGTAGCAAGCCAATATATTTCGGGGCAGCACTGATTTTCAATAAATCATTTCTCTCTGGGAAATTTTAGATTTTGTCCTATCCAATAAATTGTAACGACATCCCTGCCTAACCTTCAGTTTAATGTAAAACCTTTCTCCCTTCTTTCAAAGGTAAAAAATAGCGATATTTCTATTGATATATCGAACTACTATTGAGATATAGTTGAAAACGCCATATAAATCTGTTTAAATTCCTAAGCCCCATTTAAAAGATTAAAAAAATATTAAAGCCCGATATATCGATATATTTTTTCAGGATATCGATCTATTATTTCGATATATTGAAAAATATCGAAATAATATATATCGATATATTTTTTCAATATTAACATCCCTACGCTGGGATACCTCGTTGTAGCCTGCCTTTTGGCATTGCTTCCACACACTTTCTTGGTCCTCTCTCATCCTACAAACATGTCCAAACCATCGAAATTCCATTATTAATTTTAATGAGGGAATCAAGAGTTCTGTTATTCTCTCATTTCTCATTCTATATCTCCTATTTTTCACCTAATATTCTGCGCAAAATTTTCTTTTCTTAATTCCTCATCTCTGCTTAGTGTTTTTCTTGTGCGGCCCAACTTTCTATCACATGTATATGCATAAGCGAATGCGTTCTCCATGTTGAACTGACATTATGAAGGAAGAGAAAGAAGAAGAAGGATAAAATGAAAATTTCTTATTTGTATTGCCAACTTGAATTCATCACTATTTATAAATATAAAACTTTTCCTGGATTTCCAATAGGGGAGGAATTCGCACATGTACCTTGATCAATTTACCTACTAAAAATGTGTTAATCTGATTTCATGGAGGAACTTAGTAGTCGCACTTTAACCTTTGGTAACTAACTCGAGTTAAAACTTACATGGAACGAAAGCACCCAAACTTTAACTATGGTTTAAGTTTTAATTATAATTAGTTGCCAGAGAATGTTGACTTCAATCAAGATTAAGCTTAATGATTAATTTATTAAAAATTCGTTTATTAAAAATTTGTGAAGTTCTGTAGTTGAGTTCTCTGAGTTCTTCCCCAACGGCCTCGCTCACTATCAGCGATCAACAAGATGGCTCTATTATGACGTTCAGGAAATCCGATGTGGATGTTCCTCGAGTGACATGTTCCAACTCGTCGGCAGGACACAATGATAACAATCAGAAGACAGTTTCCCACACTGCTTAACAACTTCCCAGAGGGTCGCCTAATTCCTCCATTTTACACCTGACCTGGGTCTAACCATCGGAACGCTCTATATATATCTACAGCTATCTTATATTTTGAGGGGAAAAAAATAGAAAATACTAAATCTGTATCTGCGGTACTGCAACTAAACTGGAAAGTAAATATTTCCATAGAAGCAGATAATCCGGAATTATGACAGAGAGCGGCTGTACCGATAGTAGGATTTTTACCGAGGGAGGGGCATGCTTAATTTTGCCGTTCCAAAAAACAAAACAAAAAAAAACGTGCTATTTTAAGTTATGTTGCTAAATTGAAAAATTAAAACCACCAAATTAATTATTTGTAGAGATCAACTTAAAAACTTTATCATCTTTTTATCCATATCTACTTAAAAATGAGCCAGACGGCTCTAAACGGTATTTTATAGAAGAAAAGTATAGCATACGAAATATAAAGGGTTTAAAATTCCTTCATAAATTAAATTTTATAATAATTGACTACAATCATTTAAGGTCAGCGCCATTTTGACGCTAGCGCTGCTATTAATACAAACTCAAAACTACAAGATTACTGCACTTTTTCATAAATAGTGCGAATTGTACTTTAATAAGAGTAGGCGATATTAGGGACACCCACCTTACTGTACATATCCACGTTGTTTTTTTTTAAAAAGGCTTAAGGCCCAACGATTGGAGATTTAGATTTCAATTGATTTTGGGACGTAAACAACACCTCTATCGATTTCTGATCACGATTTATCGAGAAAAAAAAAACTGGAAATGGTCTAAAAGTCGATTATTGATTACGTGATCACCAAATACTTACGACTCTCAGTCGTCACTTTGGACTTAACGAATGCTAGAATACTTTAAAATATATTGTAATTATAAAGGTTTTGCCACGTTAATAAGCTCCTGCTATATACCATAAAGAATAAAATTTAAAAAATATATACTGCTATTTGGGGAAAAATCGTTGCATATGGTTCTTGTAAAGTTTGCTAGATGGCACTTACGTCTTTTTCAAAGAACGACGTCAATATCGTTTCATAACATTAACTCATTTTTTTGACTGAATTAAGGTCAACAATTTCAAAAAGCAGAAACAAATATTATTTTCTTCATGTAATAATAACCTTTTACTAAAAATTTACCTCCCGCTAAATTCTGCAGCCCGGGACAAGTGTATCCTTTGCCCCCCCTACTTCGAAACCTGGAGGCGGCAATTTTCAGGTTTGTCTCGGTCGCCAGCCGGCTTAGCTACGCCACTGATAGAAATTATTCAACGGATTCAACTCATAGGAAATTAAGTGCTTTATTCTAAGAAGTAAATTTTTAGGTGAATAAATTTCTAATTTACAGGAAAAAAATTTTTATTTTTGTTTGCATATTATTTATTAAAGGTATTAAAAATCTCTCTGTTTGTGCTTGTACTTCGAGTTTCAACAATACCGTGCTAAGTATCACAATAGAAAACAAGCCAAATAACAGGCTCAGTTTAATAGACCAGATTGTGTGCTAAATTCCCGCCATATTTTTTTATCAACTCAGGTTTCAGCGTGATGAAGTGAAATAAATATGTCAGTTGACATCCGCATGAAGGTATAGAAGGATCAATCTAATTAGGGATTGATAAATTATTTGCCACTTCTATAATTTAGTTTTTATTGAAAACTAGTTTCGAATGTTATAAATTCATCTTCAGTTCTAAAAACACAAAAATTCAAATTCAAATTCAAATTACAGTTTAGTATTATTATACCCATTCAATTAGATGTAATATAAATCAGTATTATAAACATGTATGAATTATGAATTTAATTAAGATTTAAGATTATATGTTTGATTTCTTGTCTTAATTAAATTCATAATTCATAAATGTTTTATAATACTGATTTATATTACATCTAATTTAATATGTATAATATTACCAAACTATATTTTGAATTGTTTGTGTGTTTTTAGAACTGAAGATGAATGTATAACATTCGAAATTAGTTTTCAATAAAAACTAAATTATAGAAGTGGCAAATAAATTATCAATCCCTAAATAAATATGTGAAAAATAAACAAAATGTAAGATGTAATGTAAAAATAATTAAAATAACCATCAGCTGGCACAAGTTTCATTAAAACAAGGTTAGTAAAATAAAATAAAGTTGCAGCTTCTTACCATAGACCACGCCGCCATATCTATTTAGCAAGATATGATGGTACATACACTGGGCCTGGCCTTTCACAATCCTGGACTTAGCATGCTAAATAAGGTTGTAAGTTATTTGAGACCTCAGCATTTTAGCCAATAAAATAAAATTCTGTCCGTCAACTACTAAGGTGCCTTTACACACATTTGCCAAGCCTAGGCAAGTCAAATGTGTTAAGGATTGGCTTCTCTGTGTTTGTCGGCTTTTAGGCAAAGATCAAAGGTGGGCCAAATGATCCATCCAAACTACCTGGTCCTACTTCTTAAATAAAGAAACGGTACATGGAAAAACTTCATAGCAATATAACTATATTAAGTTTTATGATCCATTTATTGGTTAGGGTATAAAAATCACCAACTGTTAATAATGAAAATTACTTAAAAATACAATAATAAAACGAAACAAATCTTATGAAATAAATGGACTGAATATCCAAAAATGTAATAATAATAAACTAATTACAATTTTTAATCAAATACACAGATACACAATTCAAATGTATGATTACAGTTTTAAAAAACAATTTCTTATAAAGTAAATATAATTTTTGATAGAAACAGTTTTCATTTAGAAATAACACTATAATTCGCTTCTTATTTAAATAAAAGTACGGTAACCCAAATGTTAAATAGTTGACGTACGCATGATGGTATAGAAGGATCAACCTAATTAGGTATTGATAAATTATTTGCCACTTCTATAAATTTGATTTTATAGAAAACTAGTTTCAAATGTTATACATTTATCTTCAGTTCTATAAACACACAAAAGTTAAAAAATCAGCAATTTAAATACAGTTTGGATGTCCGCCATACTACTTCTCTGGAACACAGCAAACTGAGTATATACGCCAAGTGGTTTGTTTCCCAGGCTTGTGGTGCGTTCACACTTTTACACATTTGGCGTTTGACCTGCCGAGGCTTGGCAAATGTCCTTTCTACAATACTGAACCCAAGACCCATCAGGTGCTATAGTGGTACAGATTATTTTTTTATTTATTTGGTGTTTATTTTATTATTTAATTAATGATAAAAAGTAATTAAATAGGAAATATTCAGACTTTGTGTGTACCGTATTGTCTCTAATAAATAAATAAATAAAAAGGCTTAGGGAACCCTTAGGTTCGATGCCGATACCACTAATCGATATTATCTCTAATAGTTTTGTAAAAAAATGAAAATGGAAACTTCAACTGAAGCCAAACAGATTAGCGTATTGCCTCTGCTACGAGGTCACAAAGTGAGCTAAGAGGCACAGCTGCGGCACGAGCTATAAGGTATCGAGTTGCACTCGTGGGCGTGGCTATGGTCACAATGGTCCTCCGGTTACTTTCGTCTTCGGCAGGGAGGGAACTCCTGCCCAGGCCCGTTATTAGAGGACAAAGGACGTCTTGGAAGAAAGGGATGGAGGAATAATAGTTCGCCGGTCTTAGTGTAGACCGCAGAACCCGAGTCTATGTCGGGATTAATTATTGTCCTTCGCTTCGACTTCCTCAAAGGAAATCTTGCTTCCTATGCGTAGTTCTTTCTTCTTCATCCCTGCTTCCATTTGAATTAATCCTTTATGATTTAATTATACAGGAAGCATAGGATCACATTACCATTACTACTCGCCTACGAAGGTAATTTTTCTAAACTAAAAATACAAAAAAAATTTAAATATTGAGATATGATAAGAAATTTTTTTCTATTAAAAAATTATTTGAGACCTTTAATTTGTTTTATGGGTAAAAGAAAAAAAAACAGTTCCGCAGAGCTACTCGGTGAAAGGAATTTGGTGACCAGTGTACAAGTGGTTCAGTATCAATTTTATCAAAATCCATTTATATGTATATATATATATATATATATATATATATATATATATATATATATATATATATATATATAATACTTGGCAGTCATTTTTATATTAACTGCCTAAAATTAATACTACTTTTTTGAAAAGTGAAATTTAATCTGAAACAGATGTTCATTTGAAGAAGTTGGGAGAAAAAAAATAATAATTTGTAATGTATTATTATGATTTAAAAGTTTATTGCTGTAAAAAATAACTATTTTTACATTACTGCAAGGACAAAAAATGTAAAAAATATCAATAATTTTTTGATAATTACCAAAATATGGGTTGAAACGTTACAAGATGTGTCAATACTGCTATAAAAAAAAGATGATTTCTTTTATGCATAATACAAATTAAATGTATAAATAAAAATTGTTGAAGGGAATTAAATCAAGAATAACAATTACGGAAAACAAATCCCCAAAGAATTATAACGAATAATTAAACTTTTATAAAAGAAGCAGTTCTACAAGAGGGGTTATAGAAGTTGGTGAGCTGGGCTCTGGTATTCTTTGGAGCTCTGTGTGAGCAAATTAAGAATATAGAATAAAATGTATAAGACAAAATTATAGTTCAATCTATAAATAGAAGACCCAGCGGTACATCGCCGGACAAAGAACGTTAGCAGAGAATTATCGCCCGCAGCGAGTTCGCATACTCTTGTCGCTTCCATTTCTATTCGTTCGTCAGACCCAATTACTGAGGAGGTCGACAGGGCGTGGTAGCGACCCTGGGATATCGGAGCACACAGCAGCCGGCAAAACAAACTCTTTATTCGCCAATCAAGATCTGATCTGAGATAGCCAAGCAGCTGCATGGCGGGGAGTCCATTATCTTTTGTTTGTTTTCGGAGCACGTTTCATTTCAAGTCAATGTTCGAGCTCTCTCGACCGCGAGTGATCTCGGATTGAAAGTGATCCGTCGATCGGTGGTGGTTCTATTCTCATGTGGAATTAATGAAGCCGTCGGAGGTAATTGGCTCTGGCTTCTCGACTGACAATGGAGGTTTCAGAAGAACCCTGTGGGCCACATCCTTTCTCTATTCCCCTGAGGTTTGCCTATCGGTGACTCTTCTATTCTTCCACACGTCATCATACATACTCATCAATACACTTGAACGCATATAATATAGAAGGGCACGGGTCCAGTACTTGGCAAGGAAGTACTTCATTACCCGTACTTGGCCAACGGTTATGAGCCATTCTCACATGAAGCGACAAATTGTGGAAAAAGAACATTTGTGACAGCCAAAATTCGAGAAACATCTTCGGCGAGGCGATACTAGCAACAGGTTATTTGTCTCTTGATTTTCGAGAGAAATTCACTTAAAATTATGAAATCCTTTTAGGTCGAACCACTACAGGTATAATGATAGCGCAACCTCTCGATTCACCTTTGGAAAAACCTCATTCAGAACGTGAAAGTCGGGCCTAGACACGGGCGGGGAATGACGAATTGACTGTTTAAACATTTTTCATCTATTGAAAGAATTGATGTATCGGAAAAAAAATGTAAAAAGCGAATCTAGATAAATCCAGATACAATAATAATAGCTAAGAAAAATCTCAACTCGAAAAAGTATAATGGGGCTTGGAAAACTGTCTGGATAATCAAATTGTCGCTTCCTTAGAGGATGGCTCTTATAGCATGAAGTGATGTGCTCAGCACTTTTTTTTTTTTTTTTAATAAATATTTGTTTTAAATCAGTTCAGGTTGAATTAATCTTGGGCTTAACGGTCTAGTACCCTGTAATATCCACGTAGCCCGGAACATCGCGGCGTAGCGTTCTTGAGGGCCTAATGGAAGGCTATTGTTCCCCAAGAACAAAGGCCGTGGTGTTTAATCGAGTGCTTGTAGCAGCGCTGCTGCCGCGGTTAATACTGTAAAAAAAAAGAAATATAACTTCCATCTGCTGAACATTTATAGACTTCTTAACAGTTTTTACAGCGGTATTTATTTTCACTCAGGGCAGTTGTTTGATTTGAATTCAGTCCAAACCAGAGAGAAATTTCATTTATCCAATTCTTCTCAAATACTTGATGTGATTTTATTTTGTAACACTGAGATACATTTTACATTTTATTTTCTGTGGAGATTTCATTTCTTAGACTCCTACACAGATACAGTTCTCGATCGAACTGATCAGGTGGATCGAGCAACTGTTAAATCTGAACTGATGGATCTTTGGACTGATGGAATTCCCTCAGATTTATCGCCCGACCAATAGATGTCAGGAAAAATTGATTGTTTGTTGCAGTCTTCAGTTTCGTCGTAACGAGGAAGTGACAGCTAACGTTTAGTTTTTATTAGATACATTCAGTCGCGGCTCGTAGATAAAATTAGTAAAGTTGCTGCTCCAGAAAATTTGTAACCACTGTTTCAGAATTTTGCAAAGAGAAACAAAAGTGTATAAAAAGAAATTTTAATCAGAAACTTGTAAGAATCCTAAAAGAACATTCATAAAAAGAAATCAAACTTGATCAATTTATTCAAAAATGAAATCCATTCTTTTTGTTATAATTTGCTCGAATGATGGAGATGCAAGACCATGGTTGAGATTTTCTGTTAAATAAAAACCGAAAAAAGTAAATAAATAATCAAACAGAATACTAAAACATAGAATTGCAATCTAATTCTACATTTTGTCACTTACAAGAATATAGTACACGGTTTTTAAGCATAACACACGCGTTGTTAAAATAAAAATCTTCTACCACACGCAAGAGTCGGCACTGTGAAACTGACAGTGCTTTTCTCCCCACAGCCTCGCGTGCAGCTTCCAATTGCATCGCACAACAGGGCAACCCCTCGCCAGTGGAACCGTGAAATGCACAGGTTCAGTAGAAAGATTTTTGTATCTTTTTCATAAACTGTGGTATGGCTACTGGTATTAACCTTAAGGATTATATATTGTACAAGCATAAAGAAAGAATTAAAGATAAAATGAGAGTTCAGCACTCCAACTTACGGATGTTGGAAAAATATTGATATCTTATTTTTTAGATAATATCGATAATTTTTTCCGATTGTATTTATCCGATGTATCGTAATATCGATATTAAAATTTGAGTATCGAAAACCGATTATTTTCCCACTTAAAAAACAATAAAAAAACTTAAAAAACACAAAATAAAATAAAGAAATTAACAATGAACCAAAAAAACTTTTTTATTTTATTATTATATTATTTGCTTTGTTTATTAAATTCTTTTCTGGAAAAATATCGAGTTTCGATACTCACATTTTAATATTTATATATTGCTTTTAATATATAGATATTTTTCCAACAACCCTTAAGTCCGCTACTTAAAAAAAATTAAAATTATTGAGGTCCTATATATCGAAATATCGAAAAAAATTCGCTATATTCATGAACTATCGATACAATATATACTATATTTATATATACTAATATATATATATATTTCGATATTCACATCCCTACTTCACATACTTGATTTATTTTTTGACTGGCGACAAGATGTTAAATAATCGATTAATTTATTTAAAATTTTTGACAATTAGTCTAAATTATGACACCAGCATATAACTAATATAAAAATGTAAACAATATGAAATATTCTAAAGGCGAATATAGCTTATCAGTTACATGGAACAAGTGGTACAGCTGAAACGGGAACCAGAAGTGAATTGCAGATTAGACTTAATGAGAACCAACGAAGCGTACCATACTGGTCTATACCGTCTCTCCTATCATGAAGTATATAAAACTTGGATATCATATAACATTATTGTATAGAACATTATTATTATTTTTTATGTGTTTAAATCTAAACACATAATAATATATACGATAAATGGCAGCCAAGAAAAACACCTGAACTAGTTATCGGATGCCGAAGTTTCGGCCTGCGATGTAGGCATTCTTCTAGGCTACAAAGAACAGGATACAATGAGGTGGAAATATGGCAGAATTTGATAGAAGTAATAAGAAAATTGATAAATAATAAAAGTAATAATACAGAATAAGTTAATTAAATAGTTACAAATGAGTAATTATAGAAGCATAAGGAATTACATCATGACAAGACAAGAGAAATAGATACGATAATGATGGTACAATTTAAAAATAATTACTTGAGTAAAGTATTCATAATAAGACTAGCAGAGCTTCAACTATTTTTTTTTTATTTACAATAATTATTCACAGCATTCTTCTTTTCTGCTAAAGCTTGAATAATCGAGTCCTAATTCAATTTTCTTGCTAACCTTGACTCAATAGATAACATTTTTTTTTGTCGCTTTAAACTATTTAAAACATGCATATTTATAAATTAGGCTACACTGTCAGATAAAAGCAGGTTATGTTATTTATTATTGATTGAAATGTTTTTTTTTTGTATTTATTCGTTCAGTAAACTTTCTTAGTATATAGATTTTTTTAGTCAACTCTCATCAGGGGCCCAGAAGCCTGGGCACTGGGGATTTTAACCTCCCCCTCGCCCCTCTCTGACGGCGGGCCTGTGCTCAGCCAGAAAGTTCGTTAATGGCATTCTTATTACTAGTAATTTGAAAGAGTTTTTTCATGCTTTTAATCAGCAATTAGAACAAAAAAAATTTTTTTTTTCGTAAGGCTATAAATTCTCACTTCGAGACAGATGAGTTAATAACCCAGCGGAAGCCAGCTCCTGGACTAGGTACCCACTTTCTTCTTCCTCCCTTTAGCTCAACAAGACCTGTTAGATGACACTTAAGACCTGAAAGGCTATTAAGGATTTGGGTGGCTAATGGAGGATGAACAGTTGGCAAGTGAGGAGCAGAACATTGAGTAAGAGCAGGTTTGTGAGATGTGGAAGGTTGAAAAGTGGCAGGTGTAGGCACAGGTGGGGGTGGCCAACGGATCTTTATCAACAGTACTCTATAAGGTACATACTATCAGTACTCTATAAGGTACATACCATCAGCACTCTATAATGTACATACCATCAATACCCTTTAAGTTTGATATCATCACCTGGATTTAAGAACAAATATTCAAACAATTTATTTATACACTAGATATTGTAATAATTGTAATATAGGCCAGTCGATGGGGGAGTTGTTTTGGGAGATTTCAGGATGGCTTAAAGTGACTTGAGGGTTTTGTTTGGACTGTTTAAGAGGTAAATATACTAAAACCTCCTGGAGATACGAGTACAGGAATAGGAGAGAAAGAAGGTTATGTTTTTCGTTTATATCTCGAAAAAGGTTGGTCAAAGCTTAAAACGTTTTATGTAGAAAAAAAAAAAATGAAGATCAATAAATTTCGCACAAGAACGTAGCTATACTACACTGGGCTATCCTTTTATCGTCTTTACCGTTTGTTACTGTTATTATAATTTATAAATTTAATATAATAATTAAAATACATGATTCATTTCTGATTTAAAGTATTAAGTAATTAAATGTAAAATAATATAAATATTAAGCCTTTAATGTCAATTTTCCTAACTTAGCCTGCGCCACTTAGCACTGGCCTTCTAAATATTAATTACTAATGAAGTTATAAAATTACACGGAATGCCTCTATGATAACTATTCAAAAAGACGTTATGGGCTTTCCCAAGCAGTGTAGTAGACCATATTGTTTCCACAGGTAGGGGTGCATTTAATTAACCTGCTGTGTCTATTGTGTAGCTTGGAGGCAAAAAATATCCCCGCTATTTATGAGACCGGGACTTGACTTATCCATTCGAGGAAGTATTTTAAAAATTATATTTTTACAATTTTTTTTTATATATGTTATTATTATAATTATTTTATACCCTCTCTTTGAGAAAATAATCGGATTTTGTTGTTTTGTTTTTTTTCGTAAGATGCGAAAGAGCCTCTTTAAATAATAAAGCAGTTAAACGTTCTACTAATTCACACTGCAAACCCTTAGATCATATCATGATCAGATACAAATACATCTCACCTTAACAACCTAAATAAATACAGACCAGCTAAATGCAAGTGTATATATATATATATATATATATATATATATATATATATATATATATATATATATATATATATATATTGTTCAATGTATAAGTATATGGTAGGACTGTTTTGGAGAGATGTACTAACTATATTTATTTAGTCTTTTTTTAGGCTGTTGATTTGAGATGGGCTATCTCTGTTCTGTATTTATGTCATCAAACATAAAAAATCGGTCGTGCAGTTCGCTCAAAAAATCTTATGATACCTATTAGCGTTCAAGCTTAACGCATTACCCTCCTTGTGGCTTCGTCGTAGTCGAGTAATAAAAAAAAGTCTATCACAAACCGCAGACTTTGGCTTAGCGGGTGATCCTGGAAGTGGAGCCTATATCGATTTGGCGTTAACCCCAGCCCCCCCCCCAGTAAGTTATTTGGTCTTCGAGGAGCCTATCTGGAGACGGTCAGTAACGGAGGAAACGACCTCGTCAAGTCGTCATTCCAAAGCAGTTTGACATAAATCATCTTAGTTAAATAGTGGACACATTTAAGCAGATTTTCATTGTTTTTAGTCGTATTTTACCCTTTAACTAAGGTCATCCTCTGAGGTGGGAGTGTCTTTATATTCCTTTCATCGAGATATTTCATATAGGTTTCAGAGATGTCTGAAATAGGAGGAAGTGCCCTATTATGAGATACTTTTTGTAAAACCGCGATGGGGATTTCCCATTATATATATTTTTTTTAAAGCTCTATAACTAATAGTTTTTTGAAACGTTAATTATTTTTTTAAAGAATTATATCGCAAATGTGTTAAAAACAGTGTTTTCGAAAATATTCTAAAAAAAGATGTTTTGGGAAAGTGTTGCCTAATATGAGATAGTAATATTTATAAGAGACTGTCTTATATGTATTTTGATTATTTATTTATACTAGTGCCCAAATAAAACTTGCCTAAATTATTATAGATAGACCAGATATCTGTATTTTTAGTCTTATTAGGGGGAGGGGAAGATAACGTATTATGTAAGAATAAAATAACTGTTAAATGTTTAAACCTTAAAAAAATAAAAATACCATCACTAAAAAAATTGTCAGTAAAAGGAAAAAAATCAAGTAGCAATTTTAATTAATAGCATAAAATTAGAAAGTTTAAGACTAGTGAAAAGTGACAGATAAACTTATGAAAAGCTTCATATAAACAGTAAAAATACTTTTTTGAAACAACTTATCTTGCGTGCCAAGTCAGCTGTCAAACATAAGACAAATTTTGTTTTTTAACGTGTTGAATAATTGGAATGGTCTGAGTAGGGAAGGCTCCAATTGGAAAAAGTTTTACTTGCCCAGTGCCTCCATGATCATTAGTAACTCATAAATGCTGAGGAGATGCAGTGGGTATATACATATATATACATATGAGGGCGTTTTTTTGAGCATCTGTTATAATATATTGAGTCCTTGATATTTTTCATCCGGGTTTCGGACAAAGTTATTGCTGCTTCACCATCCTTAATGTTGATGGCATGTATTGCAGATTTACCAGACACCTTTGCCCACTCTGATCCTCCTAGATAAACCAAAACAAGCCTCAACAACAACAGTAGTTATTGTTGTTGACCGCGGTACCTCGAAGCAGCTGTACCCGCATTGTGAATCCCGCCCCCTCTCGTGGTGGTATCCACTCTAAGCCTGGGTCGCTAACGAGGACTGTTGTACCGTGTTCGGCAGCAACCGATGTCCGAGAATCGATCTACAGAAGGATAATGAATGTTAGAGGGACATTATCAGTATGAATGGAATTAAATTATCCAGAATTGAATTCTTAAAAACCGATAGTTTATTATTGATTTATATACAATATAAAGCCAAACTGTTTATAAACCATTAGCCTTGAACTGAATGTCAATTCGTTGCTATCTATAAGCGATGGTCAGAGGCATCAGGTATCAGAGCTCAATGATTGCTACTTTAATATATCAAATCCAGTGTTATTGATCAGATATGTCTGAGGTGTAATAACCGTATTAAGAAGCATATATGTATATATATTTAGGGGAGGGGCTGTCCGATACGGAAAAGGCGCTTGTGTTTAGTATTTGGATGGGTGACCGCCTACCGGAGAAACCCACGGATATGTGTGGCTCTTCAGTCTGAAGGAGGCAACTCACAACGACCGGGGCATAGGAGTGAGGATACTATCCTGTGTGCCATGATCACGAATCGCCTTGTTTCTTCCCGATGGTTTGGTCCATAGGCTGTCTGCTTCGAGCAAAAAAAAATATATAAAAAAAGATAGGTCCTCGTTCGCCTGCTGACCTTGAAAAGCTATAATCAGTGGATATTGACCGATTTGACACTATTCTTGAACCCGGTTGTTTGGATGTACCTCGATGGGAAGGGTTCTCCCGAATTGCCCCAAAAGGAGCGGTTATCGGTTGCCTAGGTTACTATGGCCTGCCGATGAACTATGGTTCCTAGCAACGTGAGGTTGAGTGACTTCCTCCAGGCTGTTGTATAACAATAAAGTGTCTGTAAGAGGGCCACATCGCGCGACATAGTCTATAGAGCGAACAGAAAAAACAAATATATATATATATATATATTATATTGTATTAATACAATATTCTTTAAGGAATATTAAACGTAATGGTTGTCTAAAATACATAACCATAAAGACTAAATTCGAGAAGAGAGTTGAGCGGGGATCACTAATTGTGATGGGGCAATCAACGGCAGCCTACTTTAGCTCAAGAACTTTCTTCTGCGGCTCGTTAACTTCTTCAAACTTTTATTTCATCCTTCGCGCAACTGTTCCAGGATAGTTTTAGCCACCTCTCTCAATAGGATCTTTATTATTAACCAGGGTTTACAGATGATTATTTCAACCAACCTTAATAATAAGATTAATAATACCGGCCTGTAGGAATAGGCTGGGTCTACGAAATAGTACAATAGGATATTTGGTATTAAATTGGTTTTATCCTCATTTTCTTTTTTAGATATTATTTATTGTACTGTTTTCGATGCTTTGGTGTGCGTTCCTAAAATTTGAACATTATATTAGTTTTCGAATTTTTTTTTTTGCCTGTATAAAAGAAAAAGAGAATGGAAGATGGCCTAAAACCTAGGCTGAAACGTCGGCACAAAATATATAAGTTTACTTATAATAGTGTAACTCTTTGACCGCACCCCCTGACCAACTTCTCCCTTTAAAAGAGAAAGCGTTATTTTAAGTTATGAAATGGTTCAGATTTACCGGAAAAGAGAAATAAGGGATGGATTAGAGAATAATAGGTCTATAGCAAACAAAGGGAAAAGAAAAAGAAGAAAAAAGAAAAGGAACAGATCTTATAGGTAATGCAGTGATAATTATAATGTGTTTAAAGCTAGAACGAAAGGAAAAAAAATGTTATAAATATTAATAATAATATTATTATATGGATAGATAGATATAGATTGATTTAGTATGCTGTGTAAAGCAACCCAAGGTTTTTGGGCATTGCTGTAAATAAAGCATTTCTCTCTCATTTTTGAAATATGAAATTTGCCGCCCTGTACTACTATACCCCCCACCCGATAACGGAATAAATATATCCTTGCTGGGAATCGAATCCGCGTCCCTATTTTCATGTCCTAGTGTTATATCGATCCATATTATAATATTCATTCATTTATTTTCTGATGAATATTTGAAAGGTATTTTCTTCCTTTGCGTTAATTACAGCTTATATCCGATATCGCATTAACTAAAGTTAGTTTTTTTTTTAATTTCTGTCAGATATATTATTTTAATATATTTATATATTATTTTTAATTAGGTCAACTCTTACTATTCGAGATATTTCTAGCATATTTTTCTCATTATTTATATTGACGAATTATTTATTAATATTCATTTAGGTATTATCTTTCATTTTCCAATGTAATTTATCATTATAAAAAATAGTCTTTGCGGTGAAACAGCTCTTTTTCCTATCATTGATATATATATATATATATATATATATATATATATATATATATATATATATATATATATATATATATTAGTGTATGTATATCTTCCTATTATATATACTCCGTCTATTTGAGTATTTACAGGAAGTGTACATGGATGAAACAAGCCTATTTATCTCATATCTACCATCTTGATTTTTAAACGACAGATGAAGTAGATTAACGTTAAGAAAATACTTTAAAAACACTAGATAATTTTATATGATCAAAATAATATATTTCGACTCCAGTTGATATATAACAGACGATACAGCAGACAGACTCCATCCAGCGAGTGGCCGGCAGGCGGCAGTAGGCCTACCGTATTGATCCACTCATATTAGCTGGCCTCTTCTGACTATCTTGTCATTTCGTTTCCAATGTGTATAATAATAATAATAACAATGCCTCTGTTATATTAATGATATATGATATGATATATATTAATAATCATCCCTCTGAACTCTTTAAGGATGGCATATAATTCTCTTTGGTGAAAATCTGGACGGTTTAAATAGAGTCGATGAGAAAATACCAAAGAAATCACTGCATTGAAATAATTATAATTTTTACTCGTTGTATATGAAATAATGAACAACAAAATGGCGGTAGATTTTTTTTTTGTTTATAATAGTCAATAATGACCTAAATTTTATGTTTTTAATCAACATTTAACCCTACGAGACCCGACACACAAACAAAAACATTAATTGATAACACCTTTAATCGATAACATTAAGTAAACAAAAAGAATTTTCCGATTTTTCTTCATAAACATGGTTTGTAAACGAGCGATGTAAATAGTAAATCAATAAAATTATAATTTTAAAATAAAGTACGTTAATAAACAGCTATAAACTTTCCACTATAATCTTTCCTTCACTCTTTTCACTTTACGCTTTAATTTTTTACAATACATAGTGTCATATTTTTCTTTTTATACTTCATACTTTTTTTATCTTATTTGTAATTTCTGTTTTTATCATTTTTTACTGTTACTGTTACTGGCAGTACCTCTGTCGTTTCCAATGTTGTTTTTTCTTTTAGCCCTGATGATGGCCTAAAATTTAGGTCGAAACATTGGCACAAAATAAATAAGTATTACTTATTAAAGTATTAGTTTTGAACGCACCTTCCCTTCCCCTCCTCCCCTCTCCCCCGACCAACTTCTTCCTTAAATATACGGTCAACCTTAATTCACTCCAATATAGTTTAATAAGACTTGAAATTCTGACAATGAATTCCGATTATAAGTGGGGTAAAATAGGGAAATCGAAAAATAACGACATCGATATTTTTTTCGATATATCGAAATATTAATATTTGGGTTCGAAAACCGATATTTAAAAAAAAAATGAGAAAAAATATAACAAAAAATTACTACAAGGACGGCGGGTTCGATAAAGAACCATATAAAGTTGTAGCGTGGTGTGTTCGTATTACTATCAATAGTAGCTGTGTTCTAGGGATGGGATGTCGAAAGCAAATTATCGATATTGATATTGATATAGAACTACTACATTCAATATATATTCAAAACCTTAGGCCGATATATATCGATATTTACATCCATAGGGGAAAGTGGCAAGAGTGGGGGAAATTTATTCGACTACAGTTTGATGAGCCAACTATCAAGCTTTGAAGAATGATGGGTTTAATGTTTTTTTTTTCCCCCAAACTTCCATATTCGAACTTTTGTCCGGTTTTAAGGCTCAAATACTCCAATGAGCGATGTTTCTTTAATTGAGGCATCTTCAGAATAGATAAAATAAGGTCGAATTTATGCAGACAGTATGTAGCACATCTCACATCAACAATGTAAAAAAAGACACATCAAGTAGAGACGGTACCTCCCTAAGAGGCATCTACATACAAGCTTCAGAATTATGTTGGTTGTTCACCTTCTAATCTATTGTAGCAAATCGCCCAAGATGCTTGCAATGCCTTATTGGTTTATACGGCAAACCTCCTCTATATATGTTAGGAAAGAACAAATCAGTTTTGTGTGCTGATATATAATTTTTAAAAATAATAATGACAATCGGAAAAAATGAGTGAATATAATTTCCCCCGTTAAGCTGGTATAGGTTAGAGTTTGTTGGTGTTTACGTGGACCAGGTACTTGGGCTAATGGATGCAATGTGTGGGTGTCCTACGGTGCGTGCCCCCGTCCCTAATGTTCAGATTAAATCTGTCCCCCATGGGCGAGCTAGTGGATGCCAATCATTAGTACCTACCCTTCGAACCGTCCGCGGATTGCACCAATAACACCGATAAGAAATAAATTATTGAAACATTTTCGAAGTTTTACAGAAAAATAATTCATTCGATTTGTTCCAAAATTGGAGGACAGTTGAGGATAAGGGTGAAAATGGTCCAGTATCAATTATATCAAATTCCATACCCTACTTTCGCTTACACATACACAAATTTATTTACCTCTACACTTTCGATATATCGTCAGTCCCATATCGGAATGTGAAAAATTCAATTTTTTGTTTTTGTTATTTTTCGATAGTATTTCTGTTGATACAGCCTGTAGTAAAGTTACGAATCTGTTACAGCATAAAAAAGTGCTGAAATCGCAGTTAAATTTTTACAAAAAATGTATGAAAGTCTGAAGCATCCATGTTAAAGTAACGAATAAGCGTATTATTATAAAGGTAAAATAATAAATACACCATGAAAATATGAGATAAAAGAAAAACAAAAACATAAAAAAAAATTATATAATCGAAATCTATCTGCTCTTATACATAGAATAATGTAACAGTTTTTCAACTCTCCTTAGAAATAGTGATTTTCACATTCGTCAAACCTCCATGGGAACGACGATACATACTAAAGTATTCGATATATATATTGAATGTCGAAAACGGCTCGTCCGATTTGGAAAAGTGGGGTTTTAAGGGCACTTAAATTTAATATAGGATTTTTCATTGCGCATGCGTATTTCGATTTACTATTATTGTTGAAGTTTTCAATGATACAGGGGATGTAGATGACTACAAGGTAATCGAGGGCTCTAATTCCGTAAATCGGATTTTTGGTCGTATATGTACATTTTGAACTTTTTTTTTTCTTGTGTGTAATTTTCCGAAATATGTCACGATAAACAATCAGAATATTAAATTCACTTTACCTTGGACATTTATTTTTTTTCATATGTAGACAATAGAAATGGTGAGGAAGCTATACTGACTTACTTGGTAGGCTTTTTTTTTTAGACTGTTGATGTGAGATGCGTTATCTCTAAATTTTGGAAACTTTGATTTGTTATTAACTGCTGTTTTTTATAGGCTAAAACTTTAAAATGTAATAAGAGTCAGGTAACGCTATGTGACAGGAGTTTCGTTTCATTATTATCCCATTACCCCAAAAGGTTTCCGATCGGTGCAATATTTGTCAGCAATTAAACCGTGCAGCGACTGGACTGTTTTGGAGTCAAAACCGTGAGCGGGCCAACTGCTCTAGATCACGCGATGGGCAGGTGTCTAAGGGGTTTTTACTGAATTAATACAGATGATTGGGTCGAAATCGATGTATCGAGTTCATTCTTCTCGATTAGCCCTTATCGATTCATATCAGGTGATCTAATTGCTCGGAGTGCTATTGGATTGAGGGGAAATTAGGGTAAAGATGACACGTGCCAATTAATACGCTCCAGGTCTCATGTTATCATTTTAAGAAATATAAAACATAATATTTATTAATTAATTCCACTTCATTTCAGTAAAAAATAACATAGCAAACTAATAGCTGCATGAACATAATTAAATATAATGTCAATAAATATAATCCATATTTTAAAAGATTATTAACCCCCTAAAATAAAAAATAACCTAATAAATGACGTTATAAACTTTATTTTTCTTCTAGTTCCTTTATTAATATTCCGTGTCATGTCAGTTAATAATAAAATAAATAAATGAGCAATAGGTTTCCAAATATTTCTGTTAAATTTCACATCATTTCGACGTTTCGGCCAACTTGGGCCATTGTCATCTAACGTACTATATATTACTTCTTCTAATTTCAGTATTTCAGCATACTTCAATAGCGGACCAATTAAATTATTGGATGGTCAATACTGAAAATAGAAGAAGGAAAAAAAAAAACAGTTAAAAAAATAATAATGATGTTTTCATATAAACAAGAAAATACTATAGCACAAGTTGGCCGAAACGTCGAAATGATGTGATATAAAATTGTAATATTTCGTGACCTAATGCTCTTTTGTTTTATTTTCTGATTTATTTTTCTTGTGATTTAGGTGAAGAAGTCCAATTCAATTAAAAACGAGAATTATGGGCTATAATTTTTCTTTAGCAACGTTTATAACGTATAATAAACATAAAAATATATTTTTTTTTTCCCAGCATATATGCACCGCGGCCTATTGTGCGCTTAAAAATATATTACATTTGAATTATAAAATGTCATGTTGTATAATCCTAATAAGAGTTATCGTCGATTAAAATTTTGAAACTGATGTTGAAATTTATCTTTATCTAACATTTGGTCAGATAAATGTCATGAAAATAAAAAATAGAATTACATAAGATTGATTAGTTTTCTTTGCTCTAATTTCTTTTGTGATAGTTGTTTATTAAATATTGCCAAGAAAACTTACTGTATGGCGGAGCTGAAAAGTGTTTATTCTATGGATTTGTTCAGTGTTGCAAAATTAGGATTTTCCCCCTAGATTTAGGGTTTTACTCACACTCTAATCATTTATTCTTATCTTATACCAGGGGGTATTTTTGGTTATACTAATAGAAAAATAAGAATTAAACATTTAGGGTTAAAGTTGGTGGATTTAGAGGAACATTTAAATAAGTTTAGGGTTAAATTTGGCGAATTTAGAGGAAATTTTAGAGAGTTTTAGGGGCGAAATATAGGGCTGACCTGGCAACACCGGATTTGTTAGTTGTCAAAATGTAGGGGGGATTATTTAGGTTGTTTATTATATTCATGCATGCATTATTATGTATTATGCATTAAGTATGTCTTCTAGATGCACCTGATTATGGCATGTTTCACCGGAACCTAATGAAATAATTAAATAAACGTTGGCGAAGTTAAATTACAGTCCATTATTCTTATTTTTCTTGTGTTTTTTCAACCCTCGTCTCTCCTCTCCAAAAAAAAAAGTAATAAGTAGCAAGAATTAACATGCATTATTTATTTATTTTTTTCTAAATTTCCTTCACCTCTTCTTCTGTTATGTTTATTTTATAACGCTCATTTAATATTTTTTTTTTTAAATTTCAAAATTCCATGGCAGTATTGGGAGGTTAGTATTTAGGGGATAAAGGTGAATGGTAACTCTTCTACTGCATTGGATGCATTTTATGTAAGTTGCTATGTCTCACAATTCGTCTTAGCATGCTATTCTTTAACTGCTGGAGTTTTGTTGTCGATATATTTGCCAACATCGGCGCTCCATGAAAACATCCAGCTTAAGTTAACCTAGTAAAGAGTGTGTTTTGAACTTGCTTCCACGGCTATGACGGACGCCTACCGACCTACCTGCACACGCAAGCTTTTCATTATATAAATATTCTAACACTTAAACTATTTCATAGGCCAGTAAATGACTAGCCGGTCAGCGTTTCGCCCATTCAGGTATCATCAGAAAAATATTAAATCACATAAATGCAGACCGAAGACAGTACATCTCACGTCAACAATATAATAAAAGAATAACCAAATAGAGATAGACATTTCAACTCTTACTGAAGAAAAATATGTTAAGATCAAAACTTATATAGAACATAATCTTTCTAAGCTGTTATAATGTTACCTTTCCTTCTGTATGTGTTTGTGATGATTTACTGCATCTATTTGGTTAGTCTATTTTTAGACTGTTGACGTGAGATGTGCTATATTATTGCTATATCGGTCGGTATTTTCGTGATATAGTTTTTTTCTGTCCTCATAATGGATAAAGGAGCTGTCTTACATCTTTCATACTTCTTACCATACCAACTATACGCTTGTCCTCATGAGTCCGTGCCATTGTTGGGCAAGCGTGTAAACTTACATTTAAATAATTTAGGTTGAAATGCCATTTATTTCTCTACCTTTTCAATGATTGATCTTCCGCCTATAAATAAAGAATAAATAAGTCTCTGAATGTTTATTCGTATGTTTTATTCTTGTTTTTAATTTAATAAATTATTTGTGCAATGCAGCCAAAAAAGTGTTACTTGATTGGTTCATTTTTATTATTTTCAAATAGTCTCTTCATTTTCAAAATATTGATTTTTTTTTTTTCAGTATCTTTATTCAGGTGCAATAATGACTACCTGATGTTGAATATATGTTATTATAAATTATGTTATTGTATTACAGGGGATGCTGAAGTGGGCGGTTGGCCAGCGGAGGTCGGACTGCGCGCCCCCTCCTCGGAAGACCCGACGCTGCTCCGTAGGAAAAGAAAACTCAAACGTGAGCTATCATAATATATTAATTACATCACCCTTTATAAGTTATCGTATATTAATTATATAATTAACGGCTAAAATTATAATTGTTGTTTTTTTTTATGCTTATAAAATTCAAAGACTTAAGGTAAATTCTGGTCGCTGGTTCATAGTAAAGATGAGATTCGATTAAATCTAAGGTCGCATAAACCCTTCATTCCTCGCTCGTGCTCATTCCTCAAAAAACTGAGCAGATGCCCCAGTTTGATGTAAATAATGAGAAATTACACAAAGGAATACTTGCCAAGTGTATGGAGCAAGTGCTCCAAAAATGGATTGATTATTGATTCGGAGTAACTGCTCACCTTTCTAAGTAAATAAAACGTGAGAACGTGTGAGTAGGTATTCAATAAAATACTGCGTCTACGAAATAGTTGGGCAGCATTTTACTGAGTACCTACTCACATAATGTAGCGTTCTTTAGTTTTAATCATTTAGAAAGATGAGTATGTACTCCGAATTAATAATCAGCCCTTATTTGGAGAACATGCTCCATACTCCTAGCTAATATTCCATTGTGCAACTTATCTTTATTCACAACTTGCCGCAGCTTCTGCTATTTTTTGAGGAATGAGCACATACTCGGTTCTATTCACTTCACCTGATGGCTTTAATACATACATAGCTGGCTCTAAATCCCGTCACCGAGACTGGGCCTCCTCCAAAAGCCTTCGCCTCCGGATAGCATCCTCCTGGGTATCGCCGAATCATCCATACGTGCGATGTGCCCGGCCCAACGAAATCGTCCTATCTTGATAAACTTGACCGAGTCTATATCCTTATAAAGGCCAGCGAGTTCAGCATTTCTCCTTCTTCTCCAAATTCCACCCTCTCTAAAAGGGCCAAAAACCCTTCTCAAGATTAATCTCTCAAAGATCAGAAGTTTGGCTTTAATAGCCAGTCTAAACTGAGTATTCTGCTTCTCTGGGTGAGTTGATATAAGTTGGCACACGAACTGAAAACATTCTGGATTCATCCGATGCAATTAATGAAATTTAGAAGGATTCTGAAACAGACAGCTAGATTGTAACCACTTGTAACTACGGCAGAACTAAGTTTCGCATTAAATATATTTGCCTAATGCCTTCTATCCTTCTTCACATTTATCAGTAGCTCACAACAAGGGCGTACGTAGTTTTTTTTTTTTTTTGGAGGGGATTTCAATTTTTTTAGGGGAGGGGAGGATTAATAAGGCAAAAAATCAGCTAAATGTGTATAATCACCAAATTTTGTGTAAAATTTAAGAATAATCATGAAAATGGGACCAAAAACTATCAAAAATATAACTCAAAGTACAAATCTCGTGTTGGTGGGTATGAAAATTAAATTTTTTTGTAGGTTTCGAGTGGAGATATCCACATGATCTCACCTCAACCTCACTCGACGACGAACTCATAATTAATGGCACGATATTATTGGTTGTTGTCTTGTTTTTTTTGTTTTTTTAGCCTTGATGAACATTACAATTAGGCTGGAACGTTGACACACAATAAAAGATAAGTTCCATTTATTAGTGTTTTTTCTTCATTGACTGCACCCTCCCCCGACAAACTTCTACAAATTACATCTAAGGCCAACTATACCCCCATCAACAATGACGTAAAACTTCTCTTACTATATTATCGCTTCTCTGATAAATATCTCATCACTCTAGTGTGAATTCTTTCTAACCAGTTCTGAATCTCTCAAATTTAATTTTTAATTTTCATGAATCTTCTGCTTTATTAAATTAGGAATCAACCGGCTATATTTATGTATCTAGTAACGATATAACGAAGGCACTGAATTAATGATTTCAAAAAACTTTATATTTTTCCTCTATCTTCATAAATGGGATATGATTGGATGAAATTTCTAATATGCCGCCATTTTGAATCAATATGGTTGGTGGTAATGTCCAGTTCCGAGGATCATCCTGGGGTGAGTCGTAACATTGGTGCCAAACCAGAGAAAAGTCGTGTACGGAGGAAGAGCGGATTTTTTTTTTATTCGTTTTTTTTTTATTCTGAAAAGTAAAATCTCAAATTTTGGAATTTCAATTTTTTTTTTTTTTGGTCTATTACAATGGTTCATTAAAGATCATAATAAACAATAATTCATATCCGCTCAATGTAAATGTTGGTCTCATTTTGATCAGTATAAATAAAAAAATACTTGTGAAGTACAACTTTATCTAGGTTATTTACCTCTAATAATCTCATAATTAATTTATTTATTTTTATATAAAATTTTATTAATATATCCATTTTTGGATAATAAGTTGTTCTGTTTTTTAATCTAATAGTAATTGATCATTTTTTAAGAAACAAAACACATAAATAACTATCTATAATAAATCTCGAGAGAGCACATTAACCAAAAAAAAAAAAAAATATATCATTTATCCCGTTCAAATGAAAAAAAAAAGAAATAATGAATAGCAAACGCAGAGAAAGAGAAGTTGTAAAACTGTGGAAGAATGGAATAGCTATTCTCCTTTTGCTTCCTTTGTCATGGGGGGGGGGGGGGGACGGAGGAGAGGCGGGGGGAAGGAGAGGCGGGGGAAAGGAGAGGGGGCGGAGGAGAGGGGGCGGAGGAGATGGAGGGTGAAGAATGGTCAAAACACAAAGGAGGAGAGGGTTAGACCGAATCCAACCAAACCGAAAAAAAAATGGATACACGGACAATTTAATTTGTACTTATTTATAAGATAATTTAAAGTTTAAATCTTTTATTTATTTTATTTTATCCACGTTTGACAGAAAGACAAGAAACCTGAAATATGGAAAAAGTATTCTATTGCTGTGAAAGTAGATTTTCTAAAAACTGTCGGTCTATATTTGTACCTCAGAGGTGAACTATCGTAACATTTTCTAAGTATTAGATGAAAGCAAAAAGAAGTTTCACATCGCACAGCATTGCAGTGGTTACTCTGATGTATATTTGAAGTGTTGTATATTTTACTACATTTTTAGATTATTTACCTCCTGGGGCTCACCCAGCCTCTATAAAGTGGGGGAAAACCTAGCGATTGAGCGTGATCGCGTCCGAATCACTTTCTTGCACAACCTTTGGCTTAGAAACAGTAGATAGATAGATAGAAGAACTTTATTCTGGGACAAGGTCCCTTAAGAATAACATGATTGAACAAATAAAAGAGAAACGACTACAGAAAAGACTACAAAATACAGATCAGTTAATGTTTACAATATTTTCAGTAAAATAAATAAGCAAATAAAATAAATACTTTTCTAGAAAAATATAATTAATTTAAACAAAAAAACTAGAAAAAAGAAAAAGAGGTACAAAAGTACAGTCCTTACCACGTACTGAACCCTAGACCCTTCACGGGTTATAGTTCTACAGGTTTTTTTTTTTTATATTATTTACGATACTCATACTCGGGAAATATGGCAAGAATAATGCAAATATGATAGTAAAATAAAATGCATTGAAATTGGGCTTTTATAAAACAATTCACCTCTGACGTAGCATTTGGCACCCCAATCTGATCTAAGAACTCATACCGTTGTAATTTTGCCTATAGTTAGTTTTGGCTTATTATTTTCAATAATGAGCCTTTACAATTGACCTACAGAAAATAAATTTTAACTCTTCCTAAATACTTGACGCTTTTTTCCAAAACCACTGGACCGGTTTTTCTTTTTTTTTAATTTTGGCGCCAGCATCACAAGTCACTCCAGCATGATCTTCGGAACTCGACATTACCAACATAAATTGTTAGGCCGATTGAAGATTTAATACACCCATAAATAGAGAGAAAAAAAATAAAGTTTTTTAGAATCATTATGTCAAAGCATTACTTTTTTAATTCTTAGTATAATGAATCCGAAACAGGGATGAAGAAAAACATACCTATTAGGGGAAATTATTTTTTACCTACGTTTCGGTCTGCATGCATTCATCAGGGCTTTGTAAAAAAAAAAAAAAAGTATCACAACAACCATTAAAGCATTAAAATTTATTAGTATTAAACATGAAAAATAGGCAGACAGATATGTTGTACCAACTTCTCCTTAAATTACATCTACGATGAACTACATCCACATAAAATTAAAAATTTTGTGTAGACAACTTGGTATAACGGGAATGAAGTTGTTCATGATTTTTTAAAGACGCAAAATGAATTTTTGAAATCAGATTGGTAGTTCCTGAAATTAATGCTTTCATAGTTGTCATGCCTACGAAATGTTCGTCAATTGGGCAGTTTTTCTCTTAGCAATTTATTGATTTTATTTATTTATGAATTTATAAAGCATAACGTTTTTCTCTTCAGAAGTTTTAGTTTGATATTTAATAAGTTCATTTTTTGAAAGCCAGCTACCGAACTATTATTATTCTCATTTTCATCAAAGTTATTCCCTTTCCTTGAGTGAACTCCTACAACAGGATCCCTGTTTCAGGAATGGGAGGGAAGCAGAGAGACACTGTACACGAGACTGGAACCGACCGCTCTGAGGGACGTCAGCAACTACCATCGCCTTGGCGAGACTCCACCCCGAACACCCGAGAGGAGGATGAGCCTCAAGAGGCCGAGGCAAGCATTGTTTGTGTGTGTGTATGTGTGGGTGTGAGTGTGTTTGTGCATGTTTTTACCTGTTTTTACGTGCATATATTGTCTGTTTTTTAAAAATAAAGGTTAACCTATATAAACCGTACGATGAATATACGAAGTGAAAAGAATAAATAAACGATAAGAAGTAATACAAAAAGAGGAAAAAGTTATTGAATGGAAGTTGAAAAGCGGTTATTAAAAGTGGTTGAATAGGGTTTGGTGAATGGAACCCCTGATATCGGCTCCAAAATAGACAGGCATTACTTAATGTCTTTGATACCGTCCTTCCAAGTTTAACAATATAATATATTACAAATAATTGTAATTGCAATTACTTCATGAACCACTGTAATTGTGATGCGCAATTACTATTTCAGCCAAAGTAATTTTAATTACCAATTACAATTGTGATTTTATTTCTAGTAATCTCTTAGTACATTTAATGTGCCCGGGATTACAAAAATTCCGACAAAACTAAATATGGAGTAAATATTGCCATGAATTAAATTACACGTAATTGTAATTGGAATTACTTAGCGTCAAGAAATAATTGGAATTGAGAACCTGATTGCAATTACTTCAGTTTTATTGTTCTTTAAAACCACTAATTTTTATGTTTTATTGACCATTAAGTATTTTTAAAATTATAGTCCACTTTTGTTCGTGTAATTAATTACTACCCAACTATGATAGTTGAGCAGATTTGTGTTTGTGTATGAGGGTGACGCAATGTACACTGTTCGCTTTAACTTGAGTCTCGAGTAGTTTTTTTTATTTCTTATGACGAAGTCAAGATTGTTTTAGAAAAGTTTTGGAGCATAATGTACAATGAACTTTCATTTTATTTACATTTGATGCAATTTGTGAAATATTGCATTTTGAAAAAAAAAAATAATACATATATATATATATATATATATATATATATATATATATATACACTCATATATATATATATATATATATATATATATATATATATATATATATATATATATATATATATATATATGAGTGTAAGTTACCTTTGCTTGGCATTTAATCCGTTTTCAAGAATCCGTTTACATCCCTTTTATTAGATTAATAGCGAATATTAATCGACAAAGAACGAAGTATAAATAGCTACTATTGATCTAAAACACTCGAAGAAGAATCCAGATTCTCATAATGGCAATATATTGAGTAAACCTTTTCAATAGTCCAGAGTGTGTGTTCTCTGGCTCTGGACGAATGCTGGTGAGTGTTATGACGTCACTCTTATGACGTCAATAGCCCATGGAACAATTATGGGGACGCTGTGTCAACTGGACATTAAAAAAAAAAAAGAAAAAAAAAGGGCAATATATTTTCTAATAGTTTCTCGGTCAATGGATGAAATATATCAGCTGACATCATTTCAACATTTATTAAACATTTAAACCTTGATGAATGCCAACATGTATTTCATTTCTTGTCATAATTAAATTCATAATTCATAAATGTTTTATAATACTGATTCATATAACATCTAATTTAATATGTATAATAATACTAAACTATATATTTTGAATTGCTTATTTTTGAATTTTTTGTGTGTTTTTTAGAATTGAGGATGAATGCATAACATTCGAAACTAGTTTTCAATAAAACAAATTTATAGAAGTGGCAAATAATTTATCAATCCCTAATTAGATGAAATATATTGCTGGAATGAATTCCTTTCTTTTTTTATTAGAAGTAATTTAAACTGTATTCATTACATTGAGGATTCTTGAATTGAAAGTAATAATTATAAGATTAATGAAAATAGTAGGATCAGGTTCTTAAGATGTTTTAGTTGATGTCAGTTGTCATAAATTGAACCTTTTTTTATTTTATTTTATTTTATAATTTTATTTTATTTTATTTTATTCAATCAGCTGATATGATGCTATAATAATGATTGACATGAAGGAGCCAGCACGTAGCGATACAGTCTCCGAAGCTGCTAATGGGTGAAGTGACAAAAAAAAACATGTACTTTCTGATACTAATCTATTTTTAAGTATTTACTAAATTTTGTATGAATAAACTTAAAAGTACTAACTCGGCTCAGTTGTTACTAGTGTTTTCCCGACCGCCAAGTACTTACTTATAAATTTGTTGAATAAAGAACCAAAACTACTTTTAACCTGAGCCCTTTATAAGCCTTATACCAGCGTCAAAAAATGCAATATTTAATTTAGTTTCAGAGTTTTACGATTTTTTAAGTATTTGAAGAAGTATAAAACTTTAATTATATCATATGGAGGAATTATTGATTTTAATGGAGAGAGTATGGTTGACCGGGGAAAATGTAAGCTGAAGAATCTTGGTTAGGAGTGCGGTAAAAAAATAAACACACAAACAAGAAAAAAAACTTATGTGTGTACACGTTTCGGCCTAAGTTTTAGTCCATCGTCAGGGTTAAGAAAAAACAGGATAGCAATAGATATAACAACAGTGGCGGTACCAGTAATAGTAAAAAAAGTTCACAAACAAAGATGAAAAAAAAATATCAATTAAATATTACATCAATTTAAAGCAAAATAAAAAAAAAAAATCATATTCATTCTATATTTTCTATATATTCTATAACAAAAAATTGTAAATATATTTCTTGTGAAAAGTTCATTCGAGTTACATTCTCTCTGAAGTGATTTAGAAAATTTTCACTAAATATTTTGAATAAAAATATTATCAGGAGAATCTTGGTTGGGAGTGGGCTCAATAAAGAAACACATATAAAAAAAAAACTTATTATAATGTGTGCCGATGTTTCGGTCTGTTTTAGGCCATCATCAGGGCTAAGAAAAAACAAGATAACAATAGATGTAACAACAGTGGCGGTACCAGTAATAGTAAAAAAAGTTCACAAAGATGAAAAAAAATATATATTAATATAAAAATATTAATTTAATATCAATTAAATATTATATGAATTTAAAGCCAAAAAAAAAATCATATTCATTCTATATTTTCTATATATTCTATAACAAAAAATTGTAAATATATTTCTTGTGAAAAGTTCATTTGAGTCACATTCTCTCTGAAGTGATTTAGAAAATTTTCACTAAATATTTTGAATAAAAATATTATCAGGAGAATCTTGGTTGTAAGTAGGGTCAATAAAGAAACACAAATATGAGAAAAAAACTTATTATAATATGAGCCAACGTTTCGGCCTGTTTTAGGCCATCATCAGGGCTAAGAAAAAACAAGGTAACAATAGATGTAACAATAGTGGCAGTACCAGTAATAGTAAAAAAAGTTCACAAAGATGAAAAAAAATATATATTAATATAAAAATATTAATTTAATATCAATTAAATATTATATCAATTTAAAGCCAAAAAAAAAAATCATATTCATTCTATATTTTCTATATATTCTATAACAAAAAATTGTAAATATATTTCTTGTGAAAAGTTCATTTGAGTCACATTCTCTCTGAAGTGATTTAGAAAATTTTCACTAAATATTTCGAATAAAAATATTATCAGGAGAATCTTGGTTGGGAGTGGGCTCAATAAAGAAACACATATAAGAAAAAACTTATTATAATGTGTGCCGACGTTTCGGCCCGTTTTAGGCTATCATCAGGGCTAAGAAAAAACAAGATAACAATAGATGTAACAACAGTGGCAGTACCAGTAATAATAAAAAAAGTTAGCAAACAGTAAGATGAAACAAAAAATTATAAAAAAATAATTAAAGTATAAAGAAAAATATGCTAATTATGATGTGAATAATATGAATTAAAGAAAAATATGTTAATAGATAATAAAAATAAAGATATTTAAAATATTGTGAAGATGTAGAATGAAAGATAATGAATGATATGATTTTTTTTATTTTGCTTTAAATTGATAAAATATTTAATTGATATTTTTATATTAACGTAAAGATCATTTTTTATCATGTTACTGTTTGTTAACTTTTTTTACTATTACTGGTACTGCCACTGTAATCACATCAACAAAAAATAAATTTACGATTTTTTAATTTCTAAGCTTTAGTAAAAATTAAATATCTCAAATTGTACTCTGATTTGAGACGAACTGAATGCTGAATGAGGGGTTGAAAAAAAGAAAGAAAAGTGTTGAGCTTCTAGAAACCTCAGGCCAGTTTATTTGAGAATGAACCAAAAATCTTGAACTTTATTCTATATGATGCTATTCAAATTTGTGGTATTTAAAAAAAACAAAACAATTAAATTACATGAGGAAGCAATTATGTGACATTGCTAGAGATAGTTTGTGACAGCCGCTAATGGTATCAATATAAAACCTTTTTATCAAATAGAATACAACCTGTTATTGAATGATGAGTGTTGAACAAATAAAAAAAAATAAAAACGTGGTATGATAGCCCGTGATGTAACAAAACATCGATTTTCCAGTTGTTTTCTTTTCGTTGGGGGGGGGAAGGGGAGGGGGGATGTTTACGGCGGCTATTGTTATCAAGTTGTTTACTATACTCCATTGTCATAGTGAAGGATGGTTCACTGCCATTTGGATCTAACGTACCACTTCCCTTTGACAGGAGGTAGTTTTCCCAATCACTAGCATA
The DNA here is from genome assembly GCA_948150685.1 of Rhaphigaster nebulosa. Taxonomy (NCBI): domain Eukaryota; kingdom Metazoa; phylum Arthropoda; class Insecta; order Hemiptera; family Pentatomidae; genus Rhaphigaster; species Rhaphigaster nebulosa. The sequence continues at coordinate 141,024,311 of OX411310.1, forward strand.
ATAAATATTTTTAAAAAAAAAGTATGAGCAGCAGAATTCCGTCACTCAAGTCGTATTTTCACTAAGATACAGAATTGAAAATGACAAAATGGCCGGGATAGGAGAAAAAAGTTCAGACCCCCTCCCTTTCCCAAATTTGAGACTTTTTCTAACACACACTCAATTCACCTACACATTTTTAATCCTCGAATTCAATTTGGATTGACCGCGGAAGTGCATAAAACCTTAAAAATCCCCCAAAAAATCCTGTTATTATAATAGTGATCGAAATTTTAATTTACTCCTGTTTCAATACTATAATTCCAAACAGCAACCATGAGTACCGAATTTCTGCTGATTAGTTCCAAAGAGGGCCGCTAGATTTGTCGAAATGTAGCGTAGAAAAAAAAAAGATATATATATATATATATATATATATTACATAATCGTGTATTCTATAAGATATAAAATGCACTCCCAAACCTCTCCGATGACCCATTTTGTCTACAGTTACAGATATATATATATTTGCTAAAATGTTAAAATAACTGAAATAATGAGGATTTAATTCAATAAAATTATTTCAAAGTGGTTCTTCCTAGCCTGATACTTTGAAATCTTCCAAAAATTACCTAGTAATCGGAATTGAAGTTTGAAATAATTTATTCTAATAGTGAGGTGGAAGACAAACATGCGATAGGCATGTGTTCCCAGCCTTCTAAATATCTTAGCAGGGGACGAGCACATATCGATGTTGTGGAGTGGCCTGTACAGTTCTACAGTAGCATGGCCGACCGCAGCAGTAATGACTCGATTTATTTAAGGACATGAAATTTAACGACCTCATTAAGTGACAGAAGAGGGCCACTACGGAAGGCATGCATTATTGCTGAGACACTGGCCGTTCGCACGCGAGCTGTCTTCCTGTCTGCTCGTTCTGTCTCCTAGCGTTGCATTATTAATGCACCAGAGGTATTTAGTTTAACGTCTTCATCATAAAAAAAATATCTGATATGGACACCCCACGACTTCCTTGTACGTCTATTAAACTATAAATCGGTGGCTCAAAAAGTTACCCTGAATTTGGTTACTAATTTCCGAAGAGAGCAGTATCTCAAAAACGACACTCGGCGTAGCGACGTCCATCTTTTGACACATACATACAGACAGACAGACACACACACACACATTATATTTTAATCTAATTTTTGATGAAAGTGTAATATGACCTTCAAATAAAGTACTAATTCCGCTTTGCCAATTTTAACCATAATTTATATTAGTATTCAAGTCTTAAATATCAAATTTAAGAAGTTTTGCATTATATTTTGAAAGACCTTTTGATGAAAATCAATTATGGCCTTCAAGTAAAGTACCACTTCATGCAGTGACCAAAAAGGGAGGTTCACAACTAGATTTTACAGTAATCCTTAAATTAAATTTTAACTATCTACGGCTAACCGTTTTTGAGTTATGCGATTTATGTACTCGTATTCGCTCATATACTAAAAATAAAATCCAGGACATTTAAGTTGTCCACCTACACTTACATATCTCTCAACGTTTACACAATCCTCTTATCTACGCATTGGACTGCCAGTCGGTTCTTTATCGCAATGTTACTACTTCAATTATATTTATAGGGTGCATGACCCTCAAATACATTAATTAAGCGAGAGGAAGGCCTTGTTGCCATAGGGATGTTGTACGTCCAAAGGGCTCAGGCTTAGTCCTCATCGCAGTGATGTAACACTGTCTTTGGAGGGGTGCTATTGTAAAATTATTACTTTTTTTTTAAGTGTGTTGAATGATGATTAATTTTGTTTGTTGTTTAGAAAATCGGAAGAGCGGCTTCTGGAATGGCGAGGCGACTCCCCGGAGCGGAAGAAGCCAGCCTGCGTGTCGCCTCACATCACCGCTCCTGTCCTCACCGGGAGCAAGCTGAAACTGGACCCTGTTCGCAACCTCCTGCAGATCGAGTTCAGCCCGATCGTCTACGTCGACGAGTCCCCCAGCCCCGTGGAGCTGGACCACAAGGACATCCCGCTGAGAGAGGAGCAGAAGGAAAGCATCCTGCGGACCCCGAAGGTGGACATAGTCAGGGAGGACATCAACAAGCGGTTGAGCGAAGTGTCCCCGCTGGCCAACAAGTTCCACTTCTTGAAGCTGGGCGGTTTTCTGGAACCTCTGGAACCACCGTCCACCCTGAAGAGGCAGAGGGTGATCCGGAGGAGGAGGAACGATAGACATCCTATTACCGCCCTCACCCTCCCGGACGGAGTACCGAGCCCTTTCGAAAGTCCAGCGGTCATGGCACGGCTCCAGCCAAGCTTCCTCACGCTACCCTCGGGTATCCCCAGTCCTGCAAGTCCTGGAGTACATCCTCTGTCCGACACCTCAGCCACCTCCTCCACCAAGATATTCGATGAGGACGACGGCGTGTCTAGCTTAGGTATTGTATTTACATTCCTGCAATAACCTTGTTTAACTTACTAAAATTTAATGATTACTTTTCAGTAACTATGGTGATCGTTAGTAACTATTAATATGAGATTCAGTGATCAAATGGTTATACATAAATATGATCATAAGATAAAAAAATTAAGTTGTTCGAACTATATAAAAATGAAAAGAGTTCAATCTTTTTTAATATATAAAGGTATTCTACACTAAGAAGTATGCCGTAGTGAAGGACATATAATGAAATTTTGTGATACAATCGGCAAATGGAGTTGTTCAAATATTTTTTTATTTTTTTTTGTAAAAATATCTATAATTTGAGTTGTATGAAAGAATATGTCTGGATATCTTGGAATTTTGGCTTCCAGAGCAACACTCCTTTAATACGAATAATGTTTATTATAAATGTTTCTTGTTTTCTAATTAGTAAATAAATTAAATTTTTCAATAACCTATACATATAGGTTATTTATCGTATGATATTTAGTAACGATAACTGTAGTTACTGAAAAGTAACTGGTGTACCTAATCTATAAAAGTAACTGGTTTACCTATGCTATAAAAGATTCACGAACGCTAAAAAATAAAAAAATAAAATTTGTATAAATAAACCAGTAAATAACTAACCTGTCAATGTTTCGCCAATTCAGGTATAAACATAATAGAAAAATACATCGCATAAATGCAAAACAGAGGCAGCACAACTCATATTAACAGTCCAAAAAAAGACTATACAAATAGAGATAGTGCATTACTTCATGATAATAGAGTAGGTATCCGAAATATCGCCTACTTGAACTATCTCTCAACATTTCATATGTTTTATAGTTTTATAGTTTATAGAAACTCATAGAACATAAGTAAAAATTATTTCCTTAAAATGCTGAGATTATCCAGTTCCAAAAAGAAACGTGCCATTTTAAGTTATGTTGCTAAATTGAAAAAATTAAGACCACCAAATTAATTATTAACTTAAAAATAGAGATCGGCAAAATGTGCTCTGAGTAACGAGCACCGAATATTTTACTCTAACGGAGTGGGTAGGGAAGACTGACCTATCCCATCCATTCCCTGTCGTATTTAATCCTAGCTAGTGAGAATATTAGAGTAGAATACTCGGTACTCGTTACTCAAGATTACTTTTTTCCAATATCTATTTAAAAATGATCCAGACGGCTAGAAAAATATAGTATAGTAGTAGAAAATATATAGTGGGAAAATATAGAATATGAAGTAAAAAAGATTTAAAATTCCTTGATAAATTAAATCATATAATAACTTACTACAATAATTTAAAATCAGCGCCATTTTGACGCTAGCACTGCTATTAGTACGAACTCAGAATTACAAGATTACTGTATTTTTTTCATGAATAGTGCGAATTGTACTTTGGAAATACGAGTAGGCGATATTAGGGTCACCCACCCTACTCTATATATGAGTTCAATTGTGTTGGCTTCAACACGGGAATTGATTCCTGAATTAACGAAACGTTGACTATTTACTCCTATTTCAGTGGCTTAAGGCCTTATTTTTGTAATCTTCCAATAATATCCTTACTATAACTATTAATTCTGATTACACCCCCCTCTCTCCCTAGGAAGCGCAGAACAGAGTCCATTACCGATCGTGGAGGGAAAATCCAGAAGCAGGAGATGTCTCACGTTCACATCACCGGTCAGGAAAAAACCTCACCGAACGCAGTCTACCAGGCAACAAGGTAACTTATTCCAAATTGCATATTAAGTATTTTGAAGCAACTAACAAGCAAATTGATTCTGCCAAAAAAAACGACCTAAAGTTTTATTTTAATTCAAAATGCCCTTAGACTTTGCAAATTAGATATTGTTAAAATGTATATATGTTATTCCATTTGTGTACCTGAGCACGCGATCTCTTTAGCTTTATTAAAGAAAAATACAGTTATTGCATAGTAGTAAAAAGAATTAGAAAATATTTATTTGAGGTTAATTAAATCTGCAGAAACGGAACGCCTTCATTATAACAGACGCAACTCGCACGCTTGAGCAGTGAATCTTCTAATCTGTGCCAAAAGCTAGAGTGGGGGTGAGGGTTGAGCACACTTTTGTGTGAACATATAAGGACATTTTAAAACCGTTAATTTATCTTAAATTTTTCAATTTAATTTCCAATTCATAAATTTTTTGAAATAAAAAAACTTTAAAACTTATCACTAAAATTAATATTTCACATAAACTATTTACTGAATTGAATTCATTATTATCTATAATAATTACACTATCACCAATCTTATTTGCATTAAATGATCTCTTAAGTGGGTACCCTTAATTGGGAGAAAAACCTTACGGTTGAGCGTGATCCCTGCCAAATTAGAACCTTGCACAACCCTTGGCTTAAAAACAGTACGGTCCTTACCAAGTACTGAAGCCAAGACCCTTTATGGGATGCAGTGGTTGGTACAGAGATCCGGATAGAGTTATTATTAATTATTCAACATTAATAACTACAACAATTATTGGATGCATGATAAAAAAATAAAAAAACGGGGGACGGACGAATTTTTTTTTATTCGATATTTGGATTATACGTATCTTGAAACGCAATACCTCAAATTTTGAGAGGGTGCTACATAATTTTTTTCCTTTGTCGATTCCAAAGGTCTATTATTGAAAATAATAAACCAATATTAAGTGGTGCAATAATACTATCCATTTATATAGCTAGAGATAAACTCGTTAAAAATAAATAAATTATTCTCCATTTTCCAAATAAAAATATCGTAAAAATTTTAGTTATCAGTTGAAACAATATATTTCATGCATAATGTTAAGTTCTTTAATTTATAATAGAATAAAATTTTGGCTTGGATGCGCCTTTTAAATATTAGAGGCCAAAAACTGAAAAATGTCCGAAAATTTGAGGGGTTGCTCTCACCCACTCGCCTAGGTTCCCCATTCAGGACGGGGCGAACTTCGGTTACTATAATCTGACGTCTAATGAACAGAATAAAACCATTTCCAGCATTCCAACTGCGATGCCCGAAAGGTTTTGATTAACTGGTCTATCAGTTTCACCTAAAACGTTTACAAGCTTAACAATCAATAAAAGAAAATTCTACCGATAGTTTGGACTAGCCTTAATTACTCATCTCGTTCCAGCATACAACAGTTGTATAATTTTTTTTTTCTTTTAGATTTTAAATTGTAAGAAACAAGCATTACGATTTTATAATTTAACAAGTTAAGATACATTTCTAGATACCGGTTGGCCTTTTGCTACCGCAACCTCTCACCGGTTGAAGAATTGCAAGTTTGCGTGTGCTAAGTGATACAATAGTTAGACCGTTCTCTGTTTACACTCCTTCCGCTAGATAAACTTTCCTTTCCTTATATTCTTACAGAAATAGAAAGGAGTCGGGAATTTCCTGAGAAGGAATTTACAAATATATTCTGATACAATGTGCAGGAAAATTAAATGCAGAATGATAAAAGTATGATTAGTTTTTGCGAGTGTGTATGAAAGTATATCCTTCATAGGATATATCCTTAACCCCATAGGCCTGCGATCCATGGGACAATATTACCCTTCCTCTTGTAAATATTCAATTTTTTTAAGAATAAAATATTGAAGTTAACTAGCATGTTATTTATTTCTGTTGGATAATCCAAAGTTTCTCATAAAATAAATACTCTAATATGGAGGGCACTTGGTTAATGTTTGTCCTTGCAAGGGGGTTACGTTTAAAAATAACAAAGGACGCAACCGAAATTAAATGAAATGAGGTACAATTATTAATAAAATATAATAATTACTTATATATTATAAAATAATTAAACACACTTTTATAACGTTTCATCGCCCCATATTGACCACATTTGTCACAAGGCAGAACATAGAAAACCAAACCATAATGTCGTATCCCGAAATCACCGAAACTCGAGTAATAAATTACAACCTCGTTTATCCGAACTAACTTGGTCCAAAGGCTAATCGAAAATCCGGTTAATATGGAAATTAAACAAAACAAAATCCTTAAATGAACATATTAACCGTTTATTAAATTAAAAACTATTTATAGCTGAGGAGCCAATGGACGTCAAAGTCCTTTGGCAGTATAGGAAGTCTTTCTTAAATCAACAAAAAGCATTATATCACCACAATTTATTGCACAATCTATGGAGAAACTGTGCATTTAATCAAATTAAAAAGCGAATATTTGGCTTATTTATACCAAATACAGTTACGTTCTCACAATCGTAGTAAAAATTATCATAATTCGCCATCTATGGTGAATATTAAATAAAAAAACATGTCTATGTATAGAATTGCATATTTAATTTTTTTTAAAGTTGCCAGAAAAAAGACTTTCAAAGAGAAAACACACCTTTCTACATTTTATATATAATAGATAGCACAACTACAATAAATAAATACAATTAATAATTAATAAAATAATCGACCGAAGTGATCCGGAACATTAAATTCGTGAATGATGTAGGGATGTAAATATCGAACAGAAATCTCTATATATCTCCTATCGATAGTCTAAAAATATAACGAAATAATAGTTCGATGTATCGATCCAAAATATGGATATTTCGATATATCGATGTTATTAATATTTGAAAGGAGTAGAAGAGGAAGAAGTTTAACATGGAATTGAAGGATAGGGTGATACAAATTAACCAATCTTACATTTTTATTAGAAAAAAAATTACCAATATTAACAATTATGAATAAACAAAATAGCAATACGTACACACCACGTCACTAATCCACTTCCAACAAATCTTTTTGGTTCTTTGGTTATCGTATCCTCCGTCCTTTTATACTTTTTTTTGTTTATTTATTTATTTACTTTTTTTTTTTTTAAGAAATATCGGTTTTCGATACTAAAATTTTATAATTCATATCACGATATATCGATTTAAAACTATCGGACGAAAATATTGATATATTTCTTTAAAAATAAGGACATTTCGATGTATCGATATTTTTCCAATATCCCTAGAATGATCAGCTGTTCCAAATCGGACTTGCTCTATTGCTCTGTGGCGTCGTTTGTCAATGTCTCATTTGGTTGTGCCGGGGCTGTAGAACCTCTTTGGAGCTAAATAAACATTGTAGCGTTTCACTCTAAGGTAATTCTAGGCTTTATTAATGTCTGTTGTTTATAATCCTCATTGATTGCGCAGGTGAACTAGAACTTAGTATGCAGTACAGTACCGGAGTCCTAACAATACAAGGTAACTTCTATGCCGATATAATAATTAGTATTACATTGATTCAAATACTGGCAATAACAACAATATTTTGTTTCAGTAATTCGAGGCAAGAATCTTCAACCGCCATCAGAGAGCACTACCTGCAACGCCTATATCAAGGTATGGATGTCTATTATTGGTTCAGTACACTGAGCGACCGCTCTTATTTCATGATGGTTCGAAAGATCTCTGCGTAATAAAAACTTAAAAATATAAAGATTATGTAGGTATTGAAAGTTTCAAACATGGAGCCAAGAGACTCGAAAATAAACGGAGAAAAACTAGCCTGCCGATATTTCGCCAATTCAGTCATCCTCAGGACAGAAGGAAAGAAAAAAAAAACATATAAAAAGAACAAAATGCAGCTCACATTCACAGTCCAAAAAGTCAGCACCTCACACCAAGACACCCACAAACATACTGAAGGAAAGATTACATAAAAACAGAAAATACTCAATAAATAACCAAAAATGTGCAAAAGATCATAAAAAGCTCCTGTGCCTATTTCTTTTGCATTTTTTATAATTCTAATGATCTTTAAATTGTTGGTCGTTTATTATGTGTATTTTCTGTTTTTTGGTGATCAGTTGTTTATAATTTAATCCTTCCCAGCTGTTGTCATGTAACCTTCCTTTTGGCGCTTGACAATACGCGACTTTGCCCTGATGATGGCCTAAGACTTATGCCGAAACGTCGGCACACATTACAATTTTTTTTTTCTTATTTGTGAGTTTCTTCATTGACCGCACCCTCAACCAAGCTTCTCCTCCATATATTACCATTATGAACCCTCTTTTTTCTTCAGTATGTATGTGGGTGTCTTGGAATGGGATGCTGTCTCTAGTTGTTACGATTTCTCACTCTCTCTCTCTCTCTTTCTCTCTTTCTCTCTCTCTCTCTCTCTCTCTCTCTATATATATATATATATATATATATATATATATATATATATATGTTTGTGTGTGTATTTTTGTTTCCCCTCTCCTTCTGTCCTGATGATACCTGAATTGGCGAAATATTGAAAGGTTGGTTGTTTTTCGTTATTTTTGAGCCTCTAGACTTTCGTGTGTAGATTCTACACATTTAAAATCCTAACAATTATTATTAGTCTCATTTTGAGAACTAATTAAAAGGATAAAATTGTCAGCCTTTTTAGAGAAGGTAGAGGACCTGTAAGAGTTTTAAACATTTTTTAAATTTTATATGGAAAATACTTTATTTTATTTTATTAAATAAAAACCTTATCTTCCGTTTTTATATGCAACAAAAAAAAAGAGAAAAGCTCTTTAGATTAATTATGACTCATTCTCGAATAAACTGTCACTGGGGCTGTCCAGAGGTTTATAGAAGCTCGACATTTTTTATTTTTTCGGTATTTATTTTATTTTTTCAACCCTCAATCGGCATTCCGTTCGTTTCAAAGAAGCATACATTTTGGGACATTTAATGTTTAAAAATAAAAAGTTTGTAAAAGAACTTCTGGTGAAAAGTTTGCACGAGCTTAATTCTGTCCGTAGTGAATTTCGAAAATTTTCACGAAATATTTTAAATCAAAAAAGTATATTTTGATTACTGGGGGAGTCTATCGCACAAAGGCAACTAGTACTACCAGGAAATAACGCAAAAAAAACAACTTTTTTCTAATGCGTAACTCGCGTGACATAAAAGGATTTTCTATTTTTTAAGTGTCTAGAAAATCAAAAAATCGTAAAACTCGCAAACGAAATCAGATATTGCACTCTTTGACACTTATATAGGGTCCAAGACTACTTCCCATGAACATCATAAATATTTATTTTTTCCTGATTTTGAAAGTGACAGATTACTTGAGAATGACTCTTATACTACTATATATTTATCATATACTATTTTAAACTTTTTAAATTAAATAAATTGTAAAGATTCAGTTGCCGTTGAGTTATTTTAAATAGGAAAAGTATCAAAACAGGATAACTATTAAAATCACAAATTTCTTTGGGGAAAAAAATATGTGTATAAACGTATGCTTGTAGTTTTTTTAAAAGTTTAGTTTAGAAAGTTTTATAGTTTTCAAAATATCCCATTATTGAATTATTGCTGCTCCAAAAGCAATAAATACATATTAACTTAAAATGTATACCCATCATAACTATACCAATGCCTTCTATATTCTAAGTTTTGCTATAAATCCAGACATTGCGTTAAAGTGTAGGCTGTAGAGCTCAGAGGAGTAACACATCAAAACCTACCTCTTTGGGGAAAGATGATGGGGGAGGATCTTACAGAGTATATCTATATATAAACCCTCTCTTTGGTTCAGATCTCTTATTGATATCTATGTTGATTTATATCGTCTTTATTATTTTATTTTATTTTTTTTATGAAATTATTATTAACTTCTTATTGATATATACATATATAGAATTTAGATAGGATACAGATTTACTATATAAATGATCCCTATTATTAATGTATGATAGATGTATTATTATCTATATATACACATTGATAATCACAGATTTCGTTCGGCCAGGACCCTATTTCATAATAAAGTACATAATTATAAGTGGAAAGATTCGTGTTTAGAGAATACAAGTTACTTAACGTCATAAGATAATAATAATTTTATTCATTTTTTTTTAAATTTACTATTTTTTTAATATAGGGAGCGGATTAGCTCAGTGGTAAGGCACTGTGTTACTATGCTCCCGGTACCGGGTTCGAGACCTGATGTGGCAGATAATTATTTATTCTGTTATCAGCCGTGGATCGACCCTGTGGGATCGGTAGACCCTCCTGGGGACCACACAGCCTCTATAAAGTGGGTATCCTTAATTGGGGGGGAAAAAACCTGGCGGTTGAGCGTGATCTCGGCCAAATCACATCCTTGCACAACCGTTGGCCTAGAAACAGTACGGTCTTTAACCTTTCGAACCCAAGACCTTTCATGGATTGTAGCGGTACAGGTTTTTCCTTTTTTAATATAACTATTTTAAATTGTATCGTTAAACATAACAATGTTTTAACGATATATAACAATTTGTACTTTACTTTATGGGCTTAATAATAATAAGTAATTTAAAAAGTACAAATTTTAAAATAGTTATATTAAATAGTGAATTAAAAAAAAAAATTGAATAAAATTATTATTATCTAATGACGATATGTAACATCTAAAAAGGAATCTTTCCACTTGTACTTTTCTAACTTGTACCTACACTTTATTATGAAATAAAGTCCTGATATGCGGGTAGAATTTAATCAAAGCGGGTTCTTGTATGAATTATTAATTGAAATTTAATAAATTTTCATTTTCAGTGTGAAACCAATTCTAAAACGGTTTGATTTAGGATTCATTTATTTTTGCGTAAATTTAAATGAACAGAGATTAATTCTAAATTTTTTCTAATCGATAGGATATCACTTTCTGGTTCATACAACGAAAAGACAAGTCTCGTTACGATGATTTTTTTTTTTTTTTTTTTTTTTATAATATATATATCTATGCCTCCAACAGGTGAGCTTGGTACCTGGGCAAGAACGCACCATCCACCGCACCTGTGTTCGGAGGGACTCCAGCAACCCGAGGTTCGAGACCAAGTTCCTCCTCGAGCTGACGGACGAGGATCTTACAAAGAGAGTTCTGGTCTCTGCATGGCATCGCGATAGGGGGAACAGGTAAGATCCAAGTTTAATATCATCTTGTATATATTTAAAGTATATATAATTATTATAATAATTGTAATTGATGTATATAGTGTATATAATTGAGGTATTTAAATTAGAAATAATTGTAAATAGAAAATAAATTATTATTTATTTATCTGTATACTAGCATGCCCGAGCGAGAACTCACGCTTTAGTTATCTTTCTTCTCCCTAATACATTACAAATGTAAGCGATATTAGGGAAACATGTTTATTCGTATAAACAATATAATATTACTAAGAATGTTTATTTATCACACTCCTTTGGTGAAGCTGCATAGTTTGTAACGACTATCTTGTAGCTTGCCCCACTAGAAAATATTCCTTCAGTTTAACAGTTAACCAATAAGAATCAGCTATAACATTTTCTATGTATAATATTCATATTTAACAGTGCTTTAAGAGTTAGACATGGGAAAGAATATATGCTACATCTGTACAAGTGGGGCGCGTTATCACTTGTTCCTCCCGATCTAACCCGAAGATCGCCGGACTAGCATACTCTAGCGTCATTTGTGGTAACTAACCGCTTTGCATTCAATTGTAACATTCGTGTTCATTGGAATTATTAAAATTATTACTGCTTTAATTATATATTATTTAAAATTATTAGTGCTGTCGACTTCCGCTCATTTCGTTCGCCCAAGAAATAAACAAAACGGCAACGGATCCTTTTCAGTTGAGGTCGGGATCTTATCGTAATTTAAATTATCACTGTTTTAAATAGATCTCAGCTGAGGACTTCCGCTCGCTACGCTCGCTCAAGATATGAATAAATCTCCTCTTTCGTTCATATATTCCTAAAAACATTTTATTTACAAAATAATCTTTTTCATTCTTATTAAAATGTTTTTGTATATAATCCCAACTCGCTTTCGTAAATATAACGTTGCCATGACAACGGCATATACGCAACATGGCATAAGGCCCTTGCGGTCGTAAATCATGCGTAATATCGAAAACGGTAGTTTCGAACCCACGGTTTTTGGGCTTTAAAACGCCACAGGAACGTTTATGATCTTTAAGGCCACGTCATTATCTTTAATATCCGACCCGTCCCGTCTCGATCTGCCGACTCCAAATCGTCGGAGATTTGAAACCACTTTTTTCATCACTTTTATTTAAGCACTAGTAAGAATTTAACAATTGAAATTATAATTCGTCACTTCTCCGTGAAATCCCCTTTCTTTTGACACCTCACTCATCAATATTTATCGCTCCTGAGAGTCGGAAAAGGGATCTATACTACTGTATTATACAATACATAGGGAGTGTTATGGCGTCACCTTAGCGACCTCGCGACTGCTACGGCTTCGGTTCGATTCCGTTCTGGGCTTATTACTTCGTACTATACTTAATATACGTAATTACTTCGTAGCGGGCCCACGTAATGAATCTTGACCTTTCCACTTTGGTTAGATAGTTTGGCAACCTGTAGGATAACCCGTCCTGCCGAACATATATGATAACCTGTCCTTTCTAAGGATGTTAAAAACTACGGGATAAAGTATTAGTAAAACTAGATTATTATTGGAAAAAGAAATACATCGATCAGATTTAACTGTTTTATTTATTGATTTTAGTCTTATTTTCACCGAAAATAACAGATTTTTTCACTGTATCAGGAGATTGGAGTTGTATTTAAAATCCTTTTCATACCCTTTAGAAAACGATTTTGGGAATTTCGGAGATATATCTTCCAATATATATATATATATATACAACTTGATGGGACCTGTCTCCAAGGGAGTTCATGCCAGTTATTGGTTTTATATTTAATGTGTGCCACTCCTAGCCTTACACAGACCAACTGTTGAGTTGCTCTACAGAAAAAGGTTTCAGTTTTAGGGGTCCTACTTTGGGCCGTGGAAGGGAAGAGATAAATATTTAACGAAGACCAGGGAGGGGGAGGGGGGAGGATGGCGTTAAAAATTCAGAGATCTCGCTTCGAAGTCGTAAAGTCAGTCGGGCAAGGAATTTTATCGCTGCCAACGAATACTGCATCCTCTGTTGTGTACTAGAATACTGAATCAGCCTCTCTTTAGCGTCCAACCAACTTAATATTGTTTGTTATAAATGTTTCTTGTTTTATAATTTGTAAATAAAATAAATGTTTCATTAACTTGAACATATATGTTATTTATCATGTGATATTTCGTAACAATCAGTGTAGTTGCTGAAAAATTACTAGTGTACCTATTCTGTTAAATACCACAGTTTCGGATGTCTAGCAAGGTCTCTCCTCCCCCCTAGCAACTGCTTCCAAACTATTCAGCCACCTTATCCTGGGTCGCTCCGGTGAAGTTCCTCTGTCTCGACTTTTTTCAGTATCTCAGACTCACCCATGCGAGCGACATGACCAAAGAAGTCTTTCCAGGTTGGACAGACCTGGATATACCGACATCTTTATACAGGTCGTATAGGTTACCTTGATTTCATTTCCTTCAGACTCTTCCCTCTCTCATAGTTCCGAAGATTTCCTCGGCACTTGCCTTTCAAATTTAAGGAATCTGTTTTTTTTTCGGACTTGGGTTGTTTCATATGCTTCTGACCCATAGTGGCGAGTACCAGGGTCTTGTGTAGGATAATTTTGGTACTGGATCTGCTTTTAAATCTGCTTTTAAAGTGCTTTGCCAAGCCAAAGAAACATCTATTGGAAGTGTCGATCCGCCTTCTGATTTCTTGCGCTATATTGTTCTGTGAGTGCACCTCGGGCCCAACATATATTAGTAAAATAATTTGTAGTTTTCGAAAACCTCTCCACTATTCAGTTATTGTGGAAAAAGGCCGCCTTTGGGGTATTGAGGGCCAAATTGGCGAGGGAAACCGGACTCTACCTACTCGTACTTTAGAACATTTGTGCACGGATGGAAAACCACAGTTGGCCCAGCTCATTTTAATTAGGAAGGACTGGACCTGGTTCTGGACGATCGCCAGAAGAGGCGAAGAAGAAGACAGAGACCGCCTGGAGACGAGGACGGAGGAGGTTTAATGAGATTTCAAAGATTCTTATTGGCAGTATATGCATGCCCTGAATTGCTGCCGATACCCGTTTTGCCGGAAAGCAAGGAAGGGCAAAATAAATGAATAAATAATAACCCACAAAAAAGACGGCTTTGAGGAAGTACTTCTCCACCGTCTATTCTCGATAAGCGGCTAAAATGTTTCACCCGGACTATTGAGTCTTGCAGGTTCTTACAGAGCATGCCGCTTTCGGGTCGGACAACGCAGCTTTGGCTAGGACCTCGTTCCTCTATAGTGGTAGAATGCTCGATGGACAAAAGGGCGAAGTTGGAAGGCAACGTTCCAAAAATAATCGTGACACATACAGAGCAATGGCTGAAAATACGTTGTTTTTTTTCACTCAGAAGACAAAGCGAAGAACTGTTGAAAACTGCACATCGAAAATTTGACTGGATTACAATATTTGCCTTGCTCTAGCAGCGCGTTTTTGTTATGCAGATCCTGCAAGTATAAAACATAGCTACAATGTTCAATGCGCTGTATCTTTGCTAATAACGATCCGATTTCAATGTTTTTTTTTTTTTGTTTTGTAGGTAATTCAATTATCTTTCAAATGAGCATCGTAAAATCATAAATGTATACTTTTCGGCTCTCCTTTTATATAATAGTACGATTTATAATATGTATATGAATATATAGGAGCACTGCTAGAGCGTATTGCTAAGACTGGAGTGGATAGAGTAGAGCTGAGATATGGGGCAGGGGAGGGGATGCTGGGATCAATGCTTGCGCGCCCCAGTCCGATAGTTCCAGCTCGGTCTTGGGGTAGCCTCCATGTCGCGCGGCAGGTTCTAGCGTACTCCAGTTCTTGTCGTTGTTCACAATTCAGTGCCGTTCCAGTAGGTCCTGTGTGAGTGGGTTACAGTTCTGCATCTCAAGAGGATGGCGCTAAATAAGGTTTGAATACCATCAATTTCATTACACGTACTCATAATGCATATTAGCTCATACATACTCTACATTAAATCAGGGGATGTACAGTCAAACATCTGTATATCGAAAACCTCTATAAGTCGAACTTTTAATTTTCTTTTTTTCTTTTTTTTTTTTTTTTTTTAGATACTCTGTATATCGAATGAAAATTCATATTTTAAAAAAAATATAAAATTTAATTGTCATCAAAAAGGGCCCTTAGTTTACATACCTACATAAGAATGGATAATAATTAAATAAGAAAAACAAAACATATTCCAATGTTTTGCAAAGCAAAGGAAATTCAGAAAATATC
This sequence comes from Rhaphigaster nebulosa, assembly GCA_948150685.1. Taxonomy (NCBI): domain Eukaryota; kingdom Metazoa; phylum Arthropoda; class Insecta; order Hemiptera; family Pentatomidae; genus Rhaphigaster; species Rhaphigaster nebulosa. The sequence goes on from OX411310.1 coordinate 141,039,934, forward strand.
TTGTTTCAGAAAGCAATTACGGCACGCACGTTTGAGAAGATTCTCTGAATCTCATTTCTTAAATAGAGCCATATTTTCATTTTGAATTCAGTTTAACTTTGCTTTTCATGTTGAAAACAAGGCACCTAAACCTGATGCATACGGTGATGCAGTATACATGAAAAACATTAGAAACTATTTTGCGCGAAATCAAAAGAAATTAATTTTTTTTATGTAAACATATGTTTAAATTCACGTCCTTGTGATACAATTTTTCGCAATAAATGTTTTTTTATCGTTATTTTTTTATTTATTTCTAAAACATATCTGTTTTTTTTGCGCGACAAATATGAAAAATTGCAATATTTATATTTATCGAAATTTTCATATACATTTTTTTTTTTCAAGCTTTGATGGAGCCTTTTGATGTATTTTATAACCGTTGTTCATGTAACAGATCTTAATTAAGAACTGAACTCGAGGCGATACATTAAGTGGTGCAGGTTTATTTCATTAAAAAAAAAAATAATATAGCTATTACAGATTTAGATGATGTATCATAATATGGTGATATTTTTATTTTTACTTACGTGTATATGTAATATATAACAAGGGAAAGGGATTGCGATCGTAAACAATTTCGAATCCGGGTTTTCAACGGAAATACACGTTTTAAGGTCTTCTGAGTCCTAATAACCAAGTCTCGCAAGATGGTCAAACATGCTGTAAGTCTTGCCCAAAAACGAAAATTCGTACGAAACTGAAATTATATATTTAACATAGGAATATGCCTAGGATATTACAGAAACTCGATAAATTTTTACACTTTTTTTTATTATTTTCGCGAAAACGACTCCTAACGATTTTGATGAAACTCGTTTTATCAATGTAATATTAAATGCTCTTTAATATCAACTAGATCTTATCATCATTGAAACAATCTCACAGGGCTTGAATGCCTAATTTTCAAAATGGCTTCCTCTTAATTACTTTTAAGTTTGTTTACTTGAAATAATTAACCGTATCTCGTCGAATAAGATAATTGAGCGTGTCATAAAATGAATTTTTGTAAATTATTTCATTTGTCGTTCGAAAATTTGCTTTTATTAAATAGCAGCTTAGTAATCTGGTATTGTCCTTTCTCTTCTAAACCTTCAAGAAAAAAATATAATAAATGTGATGTAATGTGATATAATAAACAACCCTTTTTTCCCATAAGGGCTCCAGCTCTTCGAAAATATTTCGTGAAAATAGACAACATCCCCCGATGGGTAGAACTGATTGATCAAAACGGAATATAATACTTCGAAGAACTAGATTCAACCTGATGTTGGCTGCGATTATCATTTTATCTCTTTGGCCTGGCCTTCCGTCGGGTTGGGGATGATCCTGGCTGTTGAGGTGGATACTGGCCACATCACTTCCTTGCAAAACCGTTGGTCAAGTTACAATCAGTACTCATCAGTTTTAAATTTTAAAAAATCTGTTAATATATTTCACTCCTTAGAAGGATACTGTTTTCATTAAAATAATTCTATGGACCCTTCAGAACGCTCTATAATTAAATATTTTTATTTTAAACCATTGGATAACCCTAAAATTTACTATTTCATAATAACCATAAACAGACAATTTTTTTTTTAGTGAATCTATAATTTATAATATGCTTAAAATTTCCATTATTTTTTTAGAGGTAAAGATTAAACTACTTAATGTTCTTACTATTGTAGAGGCAGTATTCATATCCCATTAATTCTCAAGAGTTATAGTAACTTGTACATTGAAATATTTGCGGACTGTAAATATTATTAAATTCGTGTTTACCAAATTTTTTACATTTTATTGAAAAAAGTTATGACAAAAACTATCAATTGGGATAGTCCTGGCGGTTGAGGTGGATACTGGCCACATCACTTCCTTGCAAAACCGTTGTTCAAGTTACTATCAGTACTCATCAAATGCTGAGTCCGAGATGCTTCCTCGATTGCAGGATTATTCATTTTTATTTTTCCAGTAATATTGCGCTATAAGAGAATAAAATATATTGTCAGGATCATACAAAAAGATCCCTGTATATTCTTTTGATGTTATCCTCCCGCTTAAACCTCGTGCACCAAACGATTCAAATTATATTTATCTATTCAGTATATATATTCAGTTTCACGTAGTCGTCACCATAGACTTGATTTTTATGTAATTTTCCATTTAGTTTCCTTGCTTATTAAGCAGATTATTCTCAACTCAGTAAACGCTTTTCTTTGGAACTTGTGATTTGTATAAAAAATAATTAAAAATTCCATATTCATAAAACCTTAAAATATCCTATTTGATAAAAAAATGAAAAACATTTTGTAAAATTAGTATTTTCTAGGAAAATGGGAAATGGTATCTCGAGGAATACTTTGCCAAAATATGGTTACACACCAAGTTTCGATAAATAATAAACATTTTTAATAAATATTTATAAAATCAGTTATATAGAATAAAAATTATTTAAATAATCATTTAAATTATATATATATATATATATATATATATATATATATATATATATATATATAAGAGATACTTATACTTATATTGTTTTAAAACCATAGAATAAGATGTACTTCTGTGAACAATTGTTGTAATAGCAATTTTATATGTTGAAAGAACTAATGTAAAATTGTTGCTTAGCGTTGAAAAAATAAAACTAAATCTTTCGCACTGGTCAGTGTTTCCCTTTGACAGTAAAATAACAATAACAACTTATAAAATCGAAAATCATACAATGGAAGTTAAAGAAAATTGTCTTTAAAATTATATAATACCAAGAGTTACTCTGCCACCAAAAGGGTTAACGTCCCTTAAAATGTAACACTATTACAGTAAAAAAGAAAATGTTTAAAAAAGATTAATCTGCATAAAGTCCATAAAAATTTCCCTAAGGGCCTACGAAAAAAAAAAAAAAGCATATTCCCGAATATCTATGAGAAATAATCCTTTTGGAAATAATTAAATTAATTCTATTTAACTCATATGTGGTTAAATGCATGTATCTGCATATTTCTGCAAAACAAAATTATTTTAAAAATATATTATGCAGGATATTAGTTTTTGGAAATTAAGTAAATCCCATCTTACTTCATGTTTATTTATTTTCACATTTTTTTGTAAAGTTTCGGGCTCCTATCGTTCATCAAGCCTTTATTGTTCCTATAATTTACAATATTAAAAAATAATTTACCTCCTGTTATTCTATTATTAATCCTGACTAATCATTAGATTAACAACTGTTATCTATTTTATATCTTATACTAATGATTTGTTAAATTTAAAAGTATAAATTTTATTGATTGCATAATATATTTCAACGTTTTGTACACTATTTCTTTAATCTTTCTCGTGATTTCTTTAAATTATTTACTTGATTTTAAAAATTAACCGGAAAATTTAATTATTATGCAATCTATTTTTGACTAATACTGTTTTCGTGCCTTTAAAGTTTTCTGTCACACATACATTCCAATATTTTCATAATTGTTCAAAGTATCTTTTTTCTACTCTTATTAATTTCTAGAAACTGATAACCTTTATACCTATATGTATATATATATATATATATAGAGGGAGAGAGAGAGAGAGAGAGAGAGAGATATAAAACCACCGAAAAATGAAGACATTTTTTTTTTATATTAAAAAAAGGAACAAATATAAAAAATGACGCTCTTAATTGATGTAAAAATGTCTATAGCTGAAATGTATTTACTTCTATTATGTAATTAATATTTAGACGTTTTTCATACAAAACGAAAGTAATTGTTTTTTTAATATTTTTTTTCTCCATACCTCAATAATATATATATATATATATATATATATATATATATATATATATATATATATATATATACTATTATTTCGGAAAAATTTTATTTTTTAATTTTCTATTGTGTTTTTTTTCGTTCGCCATGTGTCTTTATACTCTACCTAAGACTAGACGAATTGAAGACATTTCTGAGCCCTGGCGAAAAGAAAAAAAATAAATTTTGAAAGTCATCAAAAGAAAACGTGTTTTATGAATACACACACATATATATATATATATATATATATATATATATATATATACATTTTTTTTTTTTTTTTTTTTTTTTTTTTTTTTTTTTTTTTTTTTTTTTTTTTTTTTTTTTTTTGCGATTATCCAAAGGTATTATGAAATGGGCCAGAGACGATTTTAAATTTCACTATTCGATTATTCAGAATCAAAATTGTATATATTCAAAACCTATTGGTCAATTCCTGCCAGCCGACTTTGTCCATGTCCAATAAATATATTTGTATTTTTTTATTTATTCATTTGTATTTTATTTCCTTTACCCTGCAGGGTCATTGGTAATATCTTTGGACTCGTAAAGAGAGAAGTTCCTTCTTCCCATACAAATAAACAACTATTATATGTATCCTTGAAACAACTATTGTACAACGATCTTAGAAGGTCTGTGTAAAAGAAATGTGATTTATCAAATAAAAACAAAATTAAAATTTTGTGCGGATAAATTTGGTTCTAAAACACGTAGGAACGCCACGATTTAGGCGAATCGCGTAGTTTTAGAATCCTTATCGATGACCTAAATTTGGTTTGAATCGTTGAAAAGGTTCCTGATTTATGGACGATGTTTTGAACTTTTGATTCACGATCACTCGAAGGGCAAACTTTTTATTAAAAATTTTTGATTTTTAGATTCACCCAAAAATTTTAATATAAGGATTTCTCAAAGTGTTTAAACAAATCTGATGCCAGTTTTAAATTAAAAAAAATCTGTTTATATATTTCACTCCGTAGAAGAATTGTAATGTTTTCATTATTCTGATCGCTCTATAATTAAATCTTTTTATTTTAAACCATTGGATAACCCTAAAATTTACTATTTCATAATAACCATAAACAGAAAATATTTTTTTTTTTTTTTAGTGAATCTATAATTTATAATATGCTTAAAATTTCCATTATTTTTTAATATTTTTTTAGAAGTAAAGATTAAACTACTTAATGTTCTTACTATTGTAGAGGCAGTATTCATACCCCATTAATGCTCAAGAGTTATAGTAACTTGTACATTGAAATATTTGCGGACCATAAATATTATTAAATTCGTGTTTACCAACTTTTTACATTTTATTGAAAAAAGTTATGACAAAAACTATCAATTAGGTATTGTAGGAAGCATAGTTCCTAATTCCACCTTTCTGACTGTTAATATAACTTCGATAATATTCAGATATATTATTTCTTATTAATCCCTGGAATTGTAATGTTTACGAGTTCCGAATAGTTTTGAAAATGGCCTGTAGGATCATGAATCACTAACTTTCGGTAATAAATGGAACAATGTAGTGGAGTGATCGTCAGGGGTGCAAATCGTCTTCATTCCAAACACTCCAGTCGCTCCATTTCGTCGTTCCAATATTCCATTTGGAGTGATTAAGACTTTTTTTATTGTTTTTGGAATTTTCCCAGTATATCCTAACTATACATATATTAAATAAATAAAAAAGATATTCTTGAAAGTAAAATTTATAAATGATGGTTTTAAGAAATTGCGAAACGTCATTCTCATCCCCTAGGTAAATCTAGTGTTAATAATTTCTAAATAGGGATTGATAAATTATTTGCCACTTCTATAAATTTTTTTTATTGAAAACTAGTTTCGAATGTTATACATTCATCCTCAGTTCTAAAAACACACAAAAAATTCAAAAATAAGCAATTCAAAATATAGTTTGGTATTATTATACATATTAAATTAGATTAATATAAATTAGATTAATTACATTAATCTAATTTAATATGTATAACAATACTATATTTTGAATTGCTTATTTTTGAATTTTTTGTGTGTTTTTAGAACTGAAGATGAATGTATAACATTCGAAACTAGTTTTCAATAAAAAATTTTTATAGAAGTGGCAAATAATTTATCAATCCCTAATTAGATTGATCCTTCTATAGCATCATCCGGATGTCAACTGGTTAATAATTTCGTCACAGAAAATAATATTAATTGTCAAGAAATAATCGAAAAAATATTAACATTTTGGATTATTTTCGACTAATATTAAAGCTATACGAGAAAGCACAGGAGGAAGTGACGTAGTATCCTTTGTGTGATTAATTGATATATTGATGTACATCGAAGGGAGGGAAACATCGATTAGCACGATTTATGAGCTTCCTGTTTGAAAATTCAATATCAACAAAGTATCGATACAAGAATGTTTATATTATATACTATAGATTATTACATGCTTACGTATTTGTATTATCCCATCGCACAGCGGGGCGAAAATGGAAAAAAAAAACGGTCAGAATTCTTTAATAATAGTTATTTAATATTAATATTAATAATAGTTACTGTTTTAATTCCATAAATTTACAGAGACAATGTAAACATGTATTGCTTATGATTAATTGATTACAGGAATTTGAAGGTTAATCTAAATATTAAACTTCTGACATTGCAAAACCGTGTAGATCATATGGTAGATAACTTTTTTTAGATTTTTTTCTGTGAAAAAATATCAGAGCTGTCAATTCTTCAAAGAAAAGTCAATTATTTTTGCTCGTTAATTTTCAATTGAAAGCAATGCCAAGCCTACTAGTCGATCGATCCTCGCTCATTGTTGATCTCATATAACTTTTAATTATTTTCAATTTAGAAAAACAGCGCTCTGCTTTTCCTAGCTTTTACGTTGACTATCTGAAATATCTGACATGACTTCCTTGTACGCCTATTTAACTATAAATCGGTAGATTGCAGTAAAAACGACACTCGACGTCGCGACCTCCATCTATTGACACACACATATACAAGCTCTTGTTTCTGAAGGTCTCACTCCGTTATTTAATGTCTTTCTTTCAGTAGGTAACTAGTTTTTCAAGAGATTTCTCCCTGTTCCGAGACAACATGAGAACTGTCAATGTCACTAGATAAAGCATTGGAAATCGACATTTTAAGCGGAAGAACCCATTCATCTTATATTATATCTGCATACTTGTTCAGCTCACTAATGGAGAAGGAAAAAAAGTATTTTACTCTTAATTTTAACACTTAAAACAAGTAATGAAATTATTTAATTATGGGTGGAAAAAAATCGCATTTATAATCTTTATCAGCGAACCATATGATCTCTGTATTAAATGTCAATATACCTTTTCATGTAAGTTTCTTATGACCTTCAAGTAAAGTACCCCTTTCGGATCTTCAATTTCAACCAAAATCTATTATATTATTTATATTGATATAAAAGTCTAATTTACCAAATTTGAGATGTTTTACATTATATTTTAGTATAATATTTGATGAAAGTCTAATATGACCTTCAAGTACCACTTTCGGTATTCATGCAGTGACCAAAAAGGGAGGTTCACAACTGGATTTTACAATAATTATAAATACAAAATTTTAAGTTTCTACGGCTAACCGTATTTGAGTTATGCGGAACGAAGGTACGTACATGCGTCACGACGAAACAAGTCAAAATGGATTCAGGGATGGTCAAAATGGATATTTCCGTTGAAATCTGAAAATTTTCGCGATTACATTCCTTCGTAAAAGGAAGTAAATTTAGTGAAAGAGCGAAACATCATAATTACGACTCTGAATGAAATGTTACGACTTTTTGACATTTTTTACCCGCTGTCTTGGGGGCCTCAGGGTATCGCCTCGGTCGTCTCTGCCTAGTTCCGCGCCGCTTGACTTCAACCATAAATTTTTATTAGGAATGTACACTGAGCATAAGATCATTGAACTACATGGGATATCATTGAATGTCTTGTTTACTGTAAAAAGTGCCTCATCTTTTTACCTTCTATTAAAATTTAAAATATTTTGGTATTTTCTATAATGCGAACATTATAATACAGTCGAGCCTATATATATCGAACTTCCAAAAATCGATAATCTCTATATATCTAACTTATTTTAGGAACATTGAATTTGTATTTAAAAAAGAAAAATATATTAAGTTTATCGAATAAAATTTCTAAATATCGAACAAAAAGTCATATTAAAAAAAATATTAATGTCATTAAAGAGGCTCTTAGCTTACGTTCATAATAATGGGTAAAGGTTAAATAAAAAAACAAAAATGTTCTACTCTTTCACAAAGCAAATTCGGAGATCTTTGTAATGTGTCAACACTGATTAACTACTAACCTTGGGAGAAAACATTGTAAGGTTACTAAGTAAAATATATCGTTTTATATTAAGCATCTTCATATTGTTATTCTTTACTTGTCGAGCATTACAATCTTGTTTCCGAAGAAGCAATTATGATACCCATAGAAGATTCTCTGTGTATATTTTCCAAGATTGAGTGAAATTTTCCTTTAAATTCAGTTGAATTTTGCCTTTCTTGTTGTGAACATGGGTCTTAAAAATGACTTCCATGATAAATTATACACAGATAGATACTACAAACTACTTTATTTTACTTAGAAACTACATGTATTCTTATTAAAATATTGATGCCTTTGATACTTCTTGAAGCCTAAAAAATAACTATAATTGTTTTTAGAATGACAAGTATGAAAAATTAAATCTTTCTATATATCGAAATTTCCATATATCAATCTTTTTTTCAAGGAACCATCATTTTAGATGTATACGAGTAGTAGAAGTTCGACAGTATTTTAAACAGCTTTAAAATTATGATTCCAATTATATTTGAGAAAATTGAATGATTTATTTATGGTTTATTTTGCTGTTAAAGAAATAGAAGGTGTCCGTCCTCCAATTCAATTATGTGTTAATTAAACATAATTAATTCTAGTTATTACCTGATTCTCCGTACATATTCCTCTAGAAGAAAAAATAAACAAATAATATTTAGAAAGGAAATGAAAATGGTCATTCAATTACCTTTGGATCAATACATAAAGTCAATTCCGTCAATTCAATCTCCACTTGAAAAGAAAGATAATCTAATGGCGCTATTGGGTCAGCTAGACTCAACTCGATCCGCGCCAACTTGATCAAATAATAAACGCATACGTCTCGCTGATAAAAACTTTAATTGAACTTGAAATTCTGAAATATGAAACTTAATGTTTATGAAACAAAATACTCCTTTTATTTTAATTACAATTATTGCTTTAGTAAAAATAGAAATATAAAAAATAGATAAAATAAAACAGATCTTTTAAAATATAAAAAAAAAAAAAAATCACGAAATAAAACAATAATATTTTTATATAATTGTAGTGACTTATAATAATGCAATTTTTTGTCCATTTTACATTATTGCAATTGTTGGTTATTCCCAATATTATTCCCACCATAATGGAGATCTCTAACTTCAATGGACTCCAAAATCAGTTGTGCATAGAGGATTATTTTTGAGTAGTCTCAGATTCTGGTAACGTAAAAAATCTTCGTTTTGATAAAATACAATTATATATTAAAATGCAGTGGCTTGCAAAATATCACAAATCAAGTACATAAGGACAGATGTCTTTGATAACTTTAAATTTTTAAAATAAATTTCTCATTTGCTCAACTTTAGTCTCTTAAAACCTTTCCATTTTTGGTGTAGAGTGTTGTAACATATTCATTTTATCTTAATATTAAGTCGTAAATGAAATTTAAGAACAATTTCTCTTCTATAGCCACTTTTCTATGAATAATTTGTCTATTTGTTTAAGGAAAAAACAGTAGAATAAACTGTTTAAAATACCATTGCCACTTAACTTAGCATTTTCATAAAGATGTAAAATTTTAGTTACAATTTTAAAATTTAAGATTTTAAAGAAGTTATTTCGTATTACATTTACTGATCAGTTCCATATCACTTCTATTAAGTAGGAAATTGACATTTTGTTTCGATCATTCTCTTGTATTCGTAATCTTACATAGAATAGAAAAAGTTTATGCCATAATTTATGCATATTACAAGAGAAAATTATAATATATGCATTTATTACATACTATAAAAGAGTGTTTTCAAAAATAAAAATGATTCAAAATTATAAATTAAGAAGTTAAACATTGAACAAACAAAATTAAATCAAATTATATTAAGAAAGAACTGATTAGATTAAATATTTATTTCACTTTAACTTTTTTAATTTTACGATTACAAATTAATATTATTTACAATCAATTTTGTAATGTGATGAATAATTAGACCTTTTAATAAATTGCCTTTAATTAGTTTTGTGTCTCTCCTGTTCGTAAAACCTACAATTATAAATTATATTTACAAAATTTTGAATTGTCTTAATAACTTAATTCTATTCAAGTAGGTAATGCTTAAAAGGTCTCTGTTTATTAGGAAACTATGTTAGTTTGTTATTTGTGGACTGTTTTATTATCAAGAACAAATGGGATGAATTTATGTGATGCTCTCTCTATGTTTTGCCAAGTCCTTATTTCACTTTGCGATAATGCTCTTTCTTAAAGCCTGTTCTTTGTAAGTAGGAAGTGTTTTGTGAGGAAATTATAGAACAGTGGTTGGGTTGATTTGATTAAACAATATCCTTTAGATCAATGTAATATAACAATACAATAATTTTTAGCAAATAATATTTTTGAATTTGTACCAATTTAATTAATAACATATATTGTTTTAGTAGTACATGTTTTAGCCTAGTTTTTATCATTAAATTTTTTATTTTTGTACCTTTCAATATCGTAAATTAACATGTAAGGCTATGGTATCATTTCTTTAAAAAAACAAAAAAAACAAGTTGACACATAATGTGTGAAAATTCGCTAAAGCTATCAGCCTGTTTTAAATAAGTTTGAGAAGGGGGACCATATGCCTTGATGAAGCTACAGTGAGTGCACAGGTGCCTGAAAAAAAAAAGTTCTATAATTATATATACTAACAATAAATCATTTTCATGTATAAATGTGTTTATTATATTTTCGTGTGATTTTTTCAATTTTTAATCTTCTGTTTCAGAAAAAGTGAGTTCCTTGGTTGTATGTCTTTTGCAGTCAAAAATGTTATAAAAAGGGTAAGTACTATTAATATCGTTTAACTGTGAATAATTTAGGTTTAAATTTAATATGTAATTTGTGATGTACGCCTTTTATTACATTGTTCATTTTAAAAAAGTTGGGATATTAAAGTATTCATAGATTAAAACAAGACCACTATAAATCCCAAGAAAACAATTTTATTAATAAAATTCCAACAGATTTTATTAAATTATATTAATTAAAAACAATATGACATTTCGGCTATTTTTTTTATTTTTTGGCAATTTTCAATAGTAATTTATTGACGGTAGTGACGTCTCCATATTGGACAGATGTAAACGCCACTACCAGGAGTTGCAACTTAAGTTGTAACTCCCTCAGAACAGATCCCAGCTGAAGACACCGTCTATGATGAAATGATATGGGAGGAGGAAATTTTTTAAATATTTTTTTAAAAGTTTTTTTGAATTGTCTTATAATAACAAATTCTAAAAATTCATAACAGAATATTTATTAAAAACATACTTAAATATTGAGATTCAAAAATAAAATTATATTAAGGAGAAATTTATTTGTTTTAAGTATATGGCATTAAAAATCGTAGGTTATAATTCAATAAAATTACCTTATTCAAAAATATCAATCATTTTTGCTCATATTTTCCATTAATAAACAAAAATCACATCCCACAATGATACTTATAGAAAAGAAAAGGACTATTTAGGCGTACTCTATAGAGAAAACTTTTAAGAGGGTCACTGACGATCAGTCCACACCAAATGGAACATGGAACAACAATGAGTGTGAAATCCAATGTGGAGTGGTTGTAGTAGAGGGGAGCAGCTGGAATTCCATAGGCCTTAAAATCCACTGTGCTATAACAAAATCCAATCACTCCAACCGATTGTGAGTGTGGAAAACGGATGGAGTGGAACTGAACAATGAACTGCACAGTTTTTCATACAGTTTTAGGCTGTGCTATAATAATAAAAATTGTTTGTTACTAAATACAGTGCTGTTAAAATGTACGATATTGATTGTATAAAATATTTTTAAAAAATATTGATATGAATAAGTTATAATTTTGTTTATTTTATTTTACTAATAATCAAGCTATAAAATACTTATAAATGTTAATTATAACTAAATGAACATTTTTAGTAGATTAATAATTTCGAAAATTTGCATAAAAGTCTACTATTTTTTATATTTTTTGGAGAGGATGGTCAAGATTAAATTTTTTAATGCTTTTTCTATCGTAGAGCCACTATTCATAGTCCCATTTATGCATGTTCTCGTGAACATAAATCACTACCTGTCTGTCGGTAAAAACGGTACAAAAGAGTGGAGTGATAGTCAATGGGGCCCTTGAAATTATCTGAACTCCAAGTACTCCAGCTGTTCCAATTCAATGTCCCATTTGGATTGATTGTCAGTGGCTGGCTTTAACGATAAAATCTGTCATTAGATTTAGTATTTTATTTATTTATTTGTTGATTCTGCATGTGATCTGTTTATGTTACCTGAGACTATTTTAAAATTAATTTCTTTGTTTAAATTGTCTGTAATAGTCATTTCTTCCAACAATTTTCTTCTGAAGTTGTTTTTTCTTTGTGGAAAATTCTTTAATTTTAAAATCTTGAAAATCAAATTTGTGTTGTACCAATGCTATATTTTTGTTATATTTATATTTTAATTTATGATTAATGATTATTACTAAGTAATGTTATGAATATATTTCTATTGATTTCTTTGGTTCTAAAACTTACCGTTTTCAAGCTAACAGTCTTTTAAAAAGGATCAATTCTCTCCTAATTGAGGTAATCAAATCACTGTACTCAAAAGGCTTCCCTCCTCGGTTTATTTAGTACACAAGGGAAGCCTCTGTTCACTACCTGTTTAGTTAAGTCTGTACCTACCAATTTTTATTATAAGTAAAACATTTTTAAAAAACATATTTTTTCAGGATATATCTGGGTCCTTCAGGCTACTATCCCAGAGCTGTGGAAGAATAAAAAATGTTCCAAGTATGACAAATTCAGAAAATGTTTGGCACCAACAAGCAGGTAAATAGTCAATTGTTTAAAGAAAACATAACTGATGTAAAATGATTTTTTTTTGTTTTGCCTGATTGTTTTTGATAAATAAATCTACTACAACAATTCTTAATTTGCCTAAGCATATCTGGTTATTTCACACGCAATGTCAAGGTTTTGAAACAACATTAATAAATGTAATATAATTTTATCAATTAATTGTTTAAGTCCTAAAAGAAATGAATTCCTGGAAGATATTTTGCTGTTTTAAACAGTCGCTTTTTAAAGAATAATTCAATATCTTGAAACAATATAAATCGGCCAGTGATTTATTTTATTTTTAAATTTAGAGGTTTTTCATGTTCATGTTGAAATAGATAATCTTGTAGGAAAATTTACCAATGTTTAAACTTCAAAATGATTAAACTGCATCGATTAATAATTAATAAATTGATAATGTATGCATTCATATTTTATTCTTTTCATCATAAATACTCTCATTTTATGTTATTTAACTAGATAATGTTTGATAGCTTAAAATAAAATTTTATTGCTGTATTTCTTAAAGGAATTGAGATATCTTTATTAAAGATATCCTTCGATTTTTTTTTATATTTAAGACTTTAGGTTAATGAAAAAATATGATATAATATTCAAATAGCCAGAGACGGATTTACCTCCAAGCGCTAACCTAGGGGCACACAGTGCCAGGGGGTGCACGCTAAATAATGTTTATGATGAGTTAAGAAAAATCTTAATTTAATTTTATTTTATACAGTTTATTGGTTGCGTAATTATTGTTGATTGAAGTTGCCTGTAATTTTGCTGTGAGTTACAGTAGGTGTAGAAATGTAAACAGTGGCATAGAATGTGTAACTCAGGTCTATCAAAGGCCGCTGCCATTAAAAAATTGTCATCATAAAGATTATTTTCTTGGTGAAAGTTGCTGGACCAATGGCCCCTCTCTCTTCCCATCGATGGAATGAAGGGGGCAGAAAAAATTCATGGGTCAGGGAGTGCCCAAATTTTAAATCTGGCTCTGCAAGTAGCTTATAACTCTTATTGAATTGCGTATATAGCATTAACATAAAGTATTTACTCATGTTTAGATGTAATGGCTAACCAATCGGAGTCCAGTGTGGAAGAACTGTTAAGTGTAGACGAGTCTGAAGTTGGTCCTCAACAAGATAATCCTGGAGGTAAAAATCTTCTGACCTGATCCATTTCAGATTATCTTATTTTAATGAAATATTAATTTTATATTTACATTTGGAAATATTAATATTTCCAATATTATGTGTGTGTATATATATATATATATATATATATATATATATATATATATATAAATAATATTAATATGTATTAATATTAACATATAACCTTTATAACTATGTATTAATATATGTTACATAGTTCTATAATGGGTTATATAGTTATATTAGGTTAACTATATATTAATATATAACCAATATTAATATTATATTAATACAAACATGAAATATTAATTTTATATTTACATTAATTATATATATTAATTTTATATTACATTTGAAATATTAATTTTATATTTACATTACTATATCTGATTGCAGTGAGAGAAAAAAGAAAAAGTAGGGCATTGAAAAAAGATATTGAACGAGGTAATTAGAGTTAAGAAATAGTTATATATATTTTCTTTACAAAATGAAATATTCAAGTATTTGATACTCAAGTGTGATAGTTTTTCAAGTATTTATATTTTTAATTTTGTTTTTAGTTCATGAAGATCAGATATTTTTAAGACATCTTGAATTGGATCCTCCAGAAGATGAGAATCCAAAGTCTGGTAGAACTCCTTTTACAACTACTAGGATTCTTAACCGACAGCCCGGATGTAGTTTTGGTTTTTCGATAGCTTGGACACATCCTCCAAGGTAACTATTTTATGATCTTATATTATTATATTTTCAGAAAAAAATAATTCTTTTAAACTTCTTTCTTTCTATTGTCCACATGAGACAACTCATTCGGGCCATTAATTTCACTTTATGTAGGGCTAAAAAGCAGTGAGTATATAGAAATAATGCCTCCAGGCATTTAGGAAGTTAAAATGGCTTCTAAAATAAAGTTTTAATTTTTAAAAAACGCTTGATTAATTATTAAAAGAAAAATTATTAATCCCAAAAACGTTCACTCAAAGCAAATAAAAGAAAGAATAAAATGTTTTGAACATCTAGATGCAGGTCCTTGATCATTAGTATGGATTTGTATATCTAGATAGAATATATAATAGTTACATTTTAGAATATATAACAGTTACATTTTTGAGCTTGGAGAAATTTTCATCAAAGACATAATATTTTAGATATGTACCGTAAGATTATTTAAAAGTTGTATTCAGGTTTATTAAGAGAGGTTAAAATTCTTACACAATGTTATAAATAAATCTGTAGTTGTGTCGCAATGTTCAAAATCAGTAACTGCTGATTATAACATTTTTACATTATAAATTAAAAATGATTAAATTTTAAAAATTGTCACAAGTGTTACCTCTCCTGTTATTACTGAATATTTTAAGAAAGATACTATTTTGGGTTTATCGCTTGAAAAGAATAATTAAAAATACCACCTCTTAAAAAAAACTTCTGATTTCAGCTCCTTTAAGTTTTTGAGCGTTAAACTGCTTTTTTATGGTAAAACTTGTGACAGTAAATTTAGACTTTATTAATATTTTTGTTCATATGAAAAAATATTGAAAAGCTGAAAAATTTGATGACCCCACTTTGTTTAATTGTTTATTAGGATTGTAACTACAAAAAAAGTTCCAATGAAAGTTATTGCTTCTGATATTTTTAGGCACATTATTGACAGTTGACTTAAAGCAGGGCATCATTATCGATGAAATCCACCCATAGAGATTAACTTTTTGCTCAATCTTTTCAGTGATGAGTTATCCAAGTTTGATTTTGTATTAAAGGCATTTCTTTTGAATTCACGTGTTTCAAAATTAAATAGCTGTTAGGTTACAATAATTTTTATCTTCTGTCTCTGCACATTTCTTGTTTTAATGAGGTTATTTTACAAATTATTACCTAAATTTTGAATTTATCTTTAAATTATCCATTAATTGACCCAGCGGAATAGATATGGTATTAATGACTATCTCTACAATGTAGATATCATCTGTCTATGGTTACAAACAATAAATAAATCTTTTAATTAATACATATATGGCTGACCACAATACATCTCTATATAGAGTCAGCTTTGTCTCTTTCATCTAGATATTGAACTGAGGATTCAATTATTTTTTAAATATTTGTTAAGAACCATTTAGATCCTATTAATTTCATTTGATATGTATGATAGGGATAAAATACATACTCATATAGTCATTAAATAGTAGTTTATTCTAAAAAATATTTTACATTTCAGGATCGAAAGAGTTGAATCTAGTTTACCAGCTGACCAAGCAGGATTGCGTCCTGGAGATTATGTGATTTTTGTCGGAAAAACTAATGTTGTTACCCTTCAGGAGGAAGAAATTCTTCAACTTATTAAGTAATTATTTAAAATTGTTATACTATATCTTAGTTTAAATTACAAAAGGTTTTTTTTCTGTATATCTGTTTCTTCTATTTTTAACGATTTTACAATCATTTACATGATTGTATTGGGATTCGCCCTTTTATACTACGAATGTTAACATTGTCTTTATTGCACATAGTATAACTATTCATTTGTTTTGGAAAAAAAAGAAGAAAAGTTTGTTATTTAAGGCTCACTTGCCAAACTAGTTTCCTCCCCTCCCCCACTATTCGTTTGTTACAAAAGTCTATGTGCATTAATTCATTGCTGACATAAAATTCTCCATTTTAATCCTTACTCGACTCTGATGTAAACAATGCATATATCGTTTTTTACTTTGAGTAATCCTTAATTTAGTTATGTATACCAACTGTCTCAGCCTTTCATCCTATTCTATAAATTTCACCCAAAATGTCAGGAGAAAAATTGTGATTAGTGGTCTTCAGAACTATTATTCATCATTCATTATTGGCGCGACTGACGGATGTAGCAGTCCTTGGCCTGCTCAGTAGCCTTTGCCTAATTGTCCCTATTGGCAGCGCACCTGATGGATATCCCATTCTTCCTTAAATCTTCTTTTGCACTATTCATCCATCTAGACTTCGGTCTTACTTTAGGCCTAACTCCTTTTGGCTTCCCATGATATAGGCCCTTACTTTGAAAACTATGAGGATGTCAAATCAAGATGTTAGGAATTTTTTGTCTTGAAAACCAAGGAATGGTATCTTCAGCAAATTCAAATTCTGGCAGAAAGATGGGTTAAAGTAATTGACAATGGTGTCCAATATTTTGAAGAATAATTTTAATGTGTAGATTTTAAACTGTAATTTATATTAAACTTATTTTATGCACAAAGACTTTTGTAACGACCTAGTATTATCAGTACCAGAGCAAGAAGTATGGATTACCAAGCTATTCGAGCCTGAGTGTGAAGATCAAAATTCATTCTGTACGTTTATCACAAAATAAATTCCAACCCACCCAGGCTGTATTCCAACAGGTGCTGCTTCCGACTCGAAAAAGCTAAGGCGATGCCTTAACACACTCGATCATCAAGGCCTAAAAAAAATCATTATCTTCTCTGTATTTTAGAGTAGATAAAAGAATATATAGGCTTTATATCTCTTATATACATGCCCGCCATCAGGGAGGGGCAGAGGGGGAGTAAAATCCTCAGGACCCGGGCTTATTGGGGGCCCGATAAGAGTTGAAAAATCTATGCTGTCAAAAAGTTTGTTGAACAAATAGATACAAATAAAAATTCGTTTCCATAGTAAATAATATAACATACTTTTTTATCATACACAAACAGCTGTAGCCTAATTTATAAATATGTATGTATGTATGTAATATGTATTTTTCCAATAACAATGTTACTGGTAATATTTTGGTGTAAACCTACCTTTAGCGAATCTAACTAATAAATGCAGCTGAGATGATTAAAAGCTCACTAATTACATTTCTGGAAGAGTGAGGGGGTTCTTAAAAAGCTTTCTTAGTAATTCTTCTTAATCAGGGCAACATCCTCTCCTTTGATATATCTTTTTTTTTTTTTAATAAATAAAACTTTTTTAAATAAATAAAAAACAATTAACCGGTGTTGACTGTATTGAAGAACTATTGCATTAGGTACTCTACTTTAATCTTTAACAGGCTGAATTCATATCAAAATCAATTTTTTTCCGCTTTTTTGGCCATCCAATTTCTCAAATAAAATATAACAATAGCCAGTTTTTGTAAAAAAAAAAATTTTAGCAGGATTTTCGGTATGTCCCCAATTGTTAACATTGGCCACTACCAATTAAGCTTTTTATTTTTATACGTATTTTGTTTAAATATAAAATAGAGAAGGTACTACAGGGAAAAATAGAAAAGAAAAAGATTTCATATATATATATTCATATATATTACTGCACTAATGAAATCAAAATCTTTGTTATTAAAAGAAATTAAAACAAAAAATATAAAATGGCATATTTCATGTATTTTATAAAATCGTAAGTAACATTTGAAAAAGTTGCTCAGTTTTTGCATTCAAAAATAAGTTTTGACTTTATTTAGGCAAATAAAAGTATTGAATGAGTGTTCACTTTTAGATGAACATTTAAAAAAAAATTCCTAATATTTGTTCTCAATTGGAAGAAATTTCCACTAAAAGGCTAACTACAGGCTGCCTATTACTACTACTGCTTTTATCAATTGTCATGTTACATATTTTAAAATTGATTGCATATCAATTATATTCAGGAAATGTGATTTATTATGTGATAGGTTCATTATCATAAAATCTCAAATTTAATTAATTTGCCTTTTTATAGGTCATTTGGAGATAGTGTTGTACTTGAGGTCTATCGTAAGGCTACGGCAAACGGGGCAAGGACATCTATGGGTATGATGAATCAGGCAAGGCCTTCGACTGCGTGCTCTGGAGCCACGACCGCGACTGCAACTGCATCAATAGACAGGCGCAGGCTTCATCTCCCTCAGGTCACATTTACAACAGAGGTGGGTTCTGGAGTCATCGTATGACATAGGCTAGTAACAATGTAACTTGTTCCCTATTCCTAATAAGTTTGGAACATATTAAGCGAGCTTAGTTTCAACACAAGGCTGTGTACTTAGATAACTGCGGTTAATCGCATGTTTTTTTCTTTTTTGTTTTTAATTACTTTAAAGAAACACCTTTGTCTTAAATACCTCAAATATTAATATCTAAACTTGTATTATTTACTTTGTTATTCCTACATATTCAAGATTAGTTAATAAATATAAATAATAGTATATCTATAAGTATTAAGTTGTGTTAGTTAAGGTTAGGTTGTTTTAAGTATAGGTATAGCATAAGATTACAAAATGCTTCTATTAAAGTTTTCTTTATTTATTTATTTTAATAATAGTTATAACAAAACATAATTTAATGCAGAATTTCATACTGGTTTGATATTTTTGTTTGCTATAAGTGATTTCAATGGCACTGTGTAATCTTGGCATATATACTGTAAAACCTCTATTTACCATGGAAGCCAGATAATTGAAAAACACATTAATATGAAATATTATATTTATTAATAACAAATATAAATATATATATATATATATATATATATATATATATATATATAAACTAAACAGTAGAAACCATGGTTTGACAGATACCTTCGGGTTCCACTCCATTTGAAATGAGTACCGGACATCAATCAAGGGATAAATTAAGAAGCGTTGAACAATAGAGAATCCTGATTTCTTTTTAAGTACATTCTATATTTATAACAAAAGAAAATAAAAATGAATAAGTAACTCCATTATCAACAGCTGATAAGGCATGAATGCTAAACGTGGTTTGCAAATTTTAATTTCATAGTTATTATAATTTAAATTTTAGGAATTAAATTATTGTAGTATAAAAATGAATTTTTTTTTTTATTCCTTGAATGTTCAGTCCAATTAATTTTATGATGGATAATTGAGGTTTTACTATAGTATAAACATAATAGGTAAAAAGGGACTTGTTTATTTTTACTTTTTCAATTGTGAAAACTTTTGACATCTTGTAAGTTTATAATAGAGTAATTTTTAGACCATCGTAAGAATCGTAATCAATAAGACTGACTGCAGTTGTCCATTTCCTCCGTAACCGTCAGGGTATCTTATGAGTAGTTCATATTTTTGTGGCTTTGTAATTGTAGCTTGTAATCATCAGCCGTTACCCCTTTCTTGGGTTATTATTATTATAGTATATAGATGATATTAAGATAATTTGTTTAGTAAATAGGATACCTCTTTATTTATTTATTTTATTATTATTTTTTTTTTACTGTAAATAATCTAGATAATATTGACTAAAGATCCTATGGCCAGTAATAGGTTTATTATTATTTATTAGATATTTTTCTGTTATATAGTTTCTTTCCCTCTTAATTTATTGTCCTTCTTATTGTATTTATTTGTTGTACTCAGTTGTGTCCTCAGGAATATTATCAGCTTTGAAGCTGTTGATTGTAACCTCTTCAACGTATCAAATTCCTTCATCCTCTATTTATATTTATTTATTTAGTATATTTTCTTTTATTTAGTATATTTTCTTATGTTTATTTTATTATTATTTAAAAAATTTTTTGTGAAAATGTTGTCTAAAAGGCATGAAGATGCTGTGATTGTATCGTTAAAATTTTTTTTGTTTATGTTTGTATTAGTTTAATGTAAAATTATGTAAATTAATAGTTTTGTTTATTTAATTTTTTTTTTTTGTATTTTTGTGTATTACAAATGAAATTAATGAAGTTTTTCACTATTTTGTTTTTATTTTATTTTATATTTTTATTTATTTTTTACCCTCCTTTCCTTTCAGCCTCCTATTAATTTTTTTTAGAATAAATGATTTGTATTGTAATTAGTTATTTTCTAAGGTTTGCCAAACTAATCGTTTGGAATTTTGAAGTTAATTAACTCTCTATCTACATTGTTAAAAAGTTGAAGTTGACCATTTGATAAATAGGATAAAATAAAAACTCTGAAGGTTGGTATTGGTCTTTTAAACAATACCAACCATATGTATTCAATAGAAACATAATTTCATTTCTGGTGGCTGCGGAGATACACTTATTTGAATAATTGGCTGCTCATTTATATCCACTCAAAGTTAGACAGACCACATAAAAAAACTAAGAAAGGGGTCTCATGAATCTAATCATCAATCATAGTCCAAGACTACTCCATTGCATCGTGACACAGACCACTGTTTGGTTATATCACATAAAAATTAATCATTTCTGGGGGTGAAATCAATATGATTAATAAAATATAAATTTAGTAATTAGAGAAGAAATCCAATTTTGAAGTTCGTCTCATCAATCGGCCAATGCTCATAAATAATTAATAATGAGGATATAATTGGCCTTAAGGTCCGTTTGCACAGTGACAGTCGCAGTTATTGCCTTCACGCAAACTGTAGGAAGTTGCGGTACTACCAGGTTTGATGTGATAGTTTTAAGTACCTATCACAACAGTGTCAACTACTGTCACATGTATACACCTTGACAGTGAACTCAAATATATTAGCATTTTTGTTTGATAGTTTTAATTTGATTTATCGTAATATCGGATATTAAAACTTGAGTATTGGAAACAGTCATTTAAAAATTCAATTATATGTCATCAAAATACATATACTTATAAGTATTAAATTAAATGTAATATATATAGTATTATAAAACATTTATGAATATGAATTTAATTAAGACAAGAGATCAAATACATGTTGTTTAAGTACCATGGTTTAAGTAGATTATATCAAACAGAACAGGTTACATTGGTTCGTTCTCGCACTTAAATAGTAACGGAAATGACTGTAATGGAAGGAAGGTCAGGTGTTTGTAGGTAAATGATACGGTTTAGCGAGAAGGATTGGGATGATGGGTACTTGATGTTTGGGAATGATGTCTGAAATAATTCAGTTTAACATTTGCTGGCGAAAGTAAAGAAATTTGGAAGTGGAAAAATTGAATGCTAGCTTCTCGAAATTCCATACCTACTGTAAAACTTGGTAGAGGAAGAATTATTGTCTGTGGGTGTACAGTAGGGCTGGTTCTGATAATTTAATAGTCATAGAAACATTTTGAAATATTTGAAGATTACACTATCACTCCTCAACCAAGAACTTATTATGAGACTTGATAGATTTGGAAATAAATTATTTTGAAAAAGATGCGGAGGAATTTTTCTACTGGATTTATCAATAAATTAAGTGATTCAATAAGAAATTTATAAGCAGTATTAGACATCACAAAATAACAAATAATGCATTATATAATGAGTTGTAAAAATTGTCTTGCAATCAGGTGATTGCTTTCTAGTATTGCTTTTCATTAGATGCTTGGTCTTCAAGTTGATTAGTTATGATTTAAATTTCATATTAAATGATAGAGATTTTATTTTTACTTATAATATTTTAATTATTAATACATATTTTAAGGTCCCCTGATTCCAAATAACCAAGCCATCCAAAATGGTGTGTGTGATACCTATTTTTTGCCTTGTTCTAAATAAAAAAAGCAGAAGCGGCAACCATTTGCATTGAAATCTTGAAACCAACTGACAAATCCAAATTGAAAATTGAATCAGCCAGCCGCAGTTAATGTTAAACCGCCTTAGGATATAACGGTCTATCTCTTGTGGCAATGATGCTGTCAGATAACCACCCGTAACAAGTGGCTTGTGGCTCAGTTTCCTTTGATTGCCCAAGTGTAAGACAGCCTTGATGGAGAGAAAGTTCCCTCAGCTAATAGCCAAAGAAAACTATCCCCGCTTTTAGGATTTCATAAATGGGCAGAAGGAAATTGTATGCCCAATCCTCTTCTGCTTGAGGAGAAGAGAAATTCTGTTCCAGGGAAGCCTCCGGACAGAGGAGGAACACAACAGGATGGTGGTTCAGCTCAGACTAAAAATCGCAACAACATTGTAATTAGTTTACATCCGCATGATGATATAGAAGGATCAATCTAATTAGGGATTGATAAAGTATTTGTTACTTCTATAAATTTGTTTTATTGAAAACTAGTTTCGAATGTTATACATTCATCCTCAGTTCTGAAAACACACAAATAAGCAATAAAAAATTCAAAAGTAAGCAATTCAAAATATAGTTTGGTATTATTATACATATTAAATTAGATGTAATTTAAATCAGTATTATACAAAACAGTATTATATAAAAACATTTATGAATTATGAATTTAATCAAGACAAGATATCAATTACATGTTGGTACTCACCAAGGTTTAAATGGATTATATCAAACAGAAAAGTTTGTACTGGTTTTTTCTCGCATTGAACGAAAGGTAGGTAAGATGTTTATAGGTAACGGTTTAAGGGTCAGGGTTTTTCCAGTAATGCCGGTGATTAATAGGTTTTTTTGAATGTTGTGTGTGTTTTTAGAACTGAGGATGAATGTATAACATTTGAAACTAGTTTTCAATAAAACAAATTTATAGAAGTGGCAAATAATTTATCAATCCCTAACATTGTAATTGTTTTAATTGCAACAATGGGTTGTTACGCAGGCATGTAGTCTGCAAAAATCTATATTACCTAACAGATAGGAGAGGGCAAAAAATAATATAAAATGTGAAAAAAGATTGTTAGTCTTATAGGCATCAAACCTTCGGGCCATTTACTATTATTATTACATATAATAATTTGAAACAAACAAAAGTAACTAACGAAGATTCAATTATTTGGTTTTTGTCATTCCTTGTTTAACTCATTTCCAGCAAGGCAATGAGTCACAGGAAGAGACCAGAAAAAAGAGTGTGTACCAGTTGTTAGGAAAGGAACAACAATACGCCCTCTGCATGCAGTTTGGAATCGCCAGATTTTTAGTACCTCTCTCAGAAAGGAGAGATGTGATGTCGCAGACCGAACATAGTATCCTCTTTCAAAATGCTCAAGAGGTTAGTACCTAATCTAATACAAGATCATATTTATATTAACATTTAGTTTATCAATTATAAAAAGCATTGATAACACTCCAACTAACTTATGTTAAGGATATCGATGAATGAAAATTCCTTAATAATTTTCATAGCTGACTTCTATTTGCTTAGAAAAATTATATCACTATCGGGACTAGTGTTACAAAGCTTATTGATCTAAGAAAATGCGGGTAGTAGGAAGAAAGTATTTTTACAACCTAACTTAAGAAAACTATAGCGATATTTGTTATAAAGAAGAGTAAAATGCTACCTCAATTTCTTTATTTAATTACCTGGGTTGATTAAAAATATATAACATATTTAGTTCTAAATAATCTAAGGCTTTTGCATTCTCTTCTGCACAAATGATCAACTTCAATACCCATAATTTGTGGTGAACTAGGGTTTCCTTCAATTGATTTATTTATTTATCACTCATATTTCTTTTCAGTTTCATATAAAATATAATTTATTGACTCAATTGTGATATTCGCTATATCAGAGAAACATCTAAAAAACTAAAAACAAGAATGACCTAGCGCATAAGAAACTGTATTATTTATTTATCACTCATATTTCTTTTCAGTTTCATATAAAATATAATTTATCGACTCAATTGTGATATTCGCTATATCAGAGAAACATCTAAAAAACTAAAAACAAGAATGACCTAGCGCATAAGAAACTGTATTATTTATTTATCACTCATATTTCTTTTCAGTTTCATATAAAATATAATTTATAGACTCAACTATGAAAATTGTGATATGTGCTATATCAGAGAAACATCTAAAAAACTCAAAATAACCTAGCGCATAGGAAACTGAAAAATTTAAATGCAACAGCGTTGGCACAACGCAGTATAATGTTAAATTTTAAAAATCCAAAAATTCTGGATAAAGAAAAATGTATAAAAAAAAATAGGTGCACTTTAGAAGCAGTTCACATTACAAAAAATATAAAACAAATTATAAACATCAAAACGGACTCTAAAAACTTAAACATCCGTTATTAATAAACTGAAAATATACTAAATAGACAAATATAATATAAAAAATAAGTATTTAACATTTTTAAAAAACAGAATCAAATTATAGCAAATAATTAGAGTGAGATAGTCCATATTAATTAAAATAAACAAATTAAGGAAATAAATATGCGGGGGAGGAACAGTTGAAGGATTTATATTAGACAAATAATTGCACAGGGAAAATATTTATTAAAGAATAGCTCAGTTATGACAGGGAAAACATATTTGAAATATATAGACACTCCATTACAAATTTATATTATAATTTTTATTATAATATAGAAAAGTATTATAATTTCATTTATTTATAAAGAAAGGATATTGTAAGATTAAAAGTATGACAAATAAGAGTATAAATATTATATATAAAAACTAATTCATGGTAAATATATTGCTATGAAATAAGTTTACTATTCTAATAGGGAAATCAACATCAATTAAGTAACATAATATTAAACATAAATTACAGAAATATATTACAGAAAATTTGATGTCTGATGTCTGGACAAGGCCCCGAAATGGCAAATTTGAAAAGAAATGTGAGTGATAAAGAAATAAATCAATTAAAGGAACTGACAGTTAAATACAAATTATTGACATTCCTGAACATTTGAAAAAAAAAATACAAACTTTCTAAACCAAAATATCTCAAATCACTTTTCCACCATCCAGCTACTTCTGTAATAATAATAAACTCTTTATTTATTCCGGAACAAGTCCATTTAGAATAACAATTACAGGCAATGATAGGTGGGCTTCAGAGGCTTAGAGTAGATGATATAGGAACATATGAGTTAACAGATAATTAAAAAAGGAAAAAAAAAAAGAGAAAAGTCAATAAATAAATACAAATGAAAATTATAACAAGTCATAATGCTAAAACTTCTAGGATATGACATTGGTATTGATGTTCTGATTGTTTACATCTTAAAATGAAAAACACACGAACATCAAATATTAATAAGATAAAACAAAAATTAGAAATGAAGTAAGAATTATTAAAAAGGTACAAAATCTATTAGTACATATTTATAAATGTTGATTGAAATGAAAGAAACTCTTTTTACAATTCTTTTGGAACTGGATGGAAAGGAAATGATTTAATAAGGATTTGAAGGTGGGAAGAATATTGGAATGACGGATGGAAGGAGGAGTAGAATTCCATAAGGTTGAGGATGTGATAAGAAAAGATTTGTCGAAAGCTGTGGATCAGTGAGCCGATGTACATAAATCTGAAGGCTGAAAACGGGGAGGACGAAAATGAACAGAGAATTTTAATTGAAGGAGGTCAAAGATGTACGATGGACGGTGGGATTGGATAACTTGGTAAAGGAAGGATGCCAGGATGATGTACTTATGACGGTAAGAAGCGTAAAGCCACTTTAACTCTTGGTAGTATCGAGAGACTTCATTACATTTAGAATTACACTAACTGATAGTACAAGATCCCAATCCGACTTCGTTCAAAAGATTTTCATAACAAAATCCACAGACATACCAACAAACGTATACGTAATGTGGCCACTACTAACATACCAGAAAATAACCAAAGGCTGAAAAGGAATTGGTTAAGAGATCTCCTGGAATAAAAGGTTTTTAAAATTTAAGTTAGGAGAATGGGTACTGGGCTCCTTCATCCCAATTATATAAGATCATCCAACCATCCCATTATTATTACAGACTCAGCAACAGGTGGCAATGCAAAATTAAAGTTAAAAAAAAAAGTTCAAAATGATAGGCTGTTTCATTAGAACTTCTCCATTCCTCCTCCTTGAAAATTGAGGATAAAATAGGGATTGATGATAAAATACGGATTGATGATAAAGCTTTATTTTCTTTTTTACATTATTCCCTACTGTTCTTTTCATTTTACAAGTTAATTTACTTCTTGGTTCAGTTATGATGAAACTGGTTTCTGTTTTAGCTTTTAAGGCATACAGAAGATATTTTGGAGTTGTATGTACAGGATGAGACATTGGGACAGTCTCTGGGACGAATATATTATAAAAAGGTACATACTTTCTCATTAATGAATAATTAGTTTTTAAGATTATATATTATATATTATAAATCAAGAATATTATTTAGAGATTGGATCAATTTGGATATGATATAAGTTCCATAGTGTTGCTAATAGTGCTGTATTGTTTTTTCTGGATGCTTATTTGTTTCATAGGATTTCAAATCAGTTATTGTTAGTTACTGATGTATAATATTTTTGACAGCATTAGTTTTCTGATGGAAATCGGGAAAATCCCCACAAAGCAATACAAAGGTTCTTATGTTTTATTCACTTTGACATTATGCTTTTTCAAGAATAAATAACTTATTTATTCATTGCAGTTAATTAAGAATATTACAATAGACAGAATTTATGATAAAATAATGTTGACATTGTATACTCAACCATGAAACGAATGAGGCACTAGCAACTTGTTTTAATTACTCTATTTGAAATTCATGAATGCTAAGTGTTGTAAAATAATAAAAATTAGTATTTTATATTTATTTGTACAAAGGTTATGCTGCCTCAAATAAGGTAAATATTATTCATATGAGATAAACATTTATTGATTAATATATATAATATCTAATTACTCACTGTGAAAATGATTAACACACCCTCCGATTAATAATATATAATTAAATAGTAATTTAAAAAATATATTTATTGTTTTACTAAAGAAAAACTTGAAATATCAAAGGTATATAACTTAATAAATCAAAGGTGATTTTATCAAAACAAATTTAGGTGGTATCATTCGTAATGTTCTAAGTTGAAAGAAAAAAAAAATGAGTGAGGCATTTAAGATTTAAATAAAACATAATGACCAGAGGTTAGACCATTTCTATGAAAACTGCCGAGAAATGAGAACAAAATGTAAAAATTGCATGGAAAATTGCATAATAATACTCTTCAAAAGCGCAGATTTATATCACTTTTCAGAATAAATCCCTTATTAGACCAGAAATTCAATATAGAACAATAAAAAAGAAAAATTTCTTTGATGTGATGACGGCTGTAGGTTTTGCTAATTAAAAAAGGAAAAACTTCATGATATGTACATATTTAAATGTACATATATATTTTAATCAAAAGCCACTAATTATGGTTTTCTTAATTTACAACATCTTGTAAGTGTCCGGTCAGAAGGGTCTAAATTCCTGTACTTTCAGGTCGGAACATATAATATCTGTAGGGAGCGGTGTTCGTTAGGAGAGGTTTCACTATATAAATTCTCAATGTAATAATTTTATTTTATTGATATTTTGCAAAAAGTTTTTCTGATTTAGTTGGAAATTTTGGCAATCATACTTCTAAATTGATAACTTTTGTTATCCAATTTTATAAATTTGTTAACATTTCAGGGCATTGATTCCCATTTTCAAAACTTAATTTGGTCTATTTTCATGGAATATAATTATTCCTCATGTCACATATTAAATATCAATTAAAACTATCTTACTTTACAATTTTTGTTAAAGCATTGTAAATTAAAATAGTTATAATTTATTAAGGAAGAAGTTGGTCGGGGGGTGCTGTCAAATAGTAACACTTTAATAAGTAATACTTATATATTTTTTGTGCCAACATTTCGGCCTAAGTTTTAGGCCATCTTCAGCACTAAAAGAAAAAAACAAAATAACAACAATGAAAAACGACAGAGGCAGTAGCAGTAACAGTAGAAAATGGTAAAAACAGAAATTACAAGTAAGATAAAAAAATATGAAGTATAAAAAGAAAAAGATAACACTAAATTACATAATAAAAGTGATTAATGAAAAAAAAAATTAAATAAAATAACAATGTAAAAATTAATTGAAATTGAAATAATGTGTTATTTACACAGAGAATAGTAAAATATATGAAACCTATTAATTAAAAAGAAAATAGTATGAAGCTTTGGTAATATGTAAAGCATATAGAGATAGTTGTGATGTGACAAGTTATGCAAAAGATAACAATGATGTTAAAGAAGTTGACATTGTTGTAATTAAATAATTATGAGATGAAGGAGTAAGATATAAAGTATAAAGTAATGTTTATTTATAAAATATAAAGTAATCTAAGCACCAAAACAAAAATTGGTCAAAATCCTATGTGGTGAAGAAAGAAGAGGGATAGAAACAAGGAGGAAGAGGAAATGTAAAGAAAACGTAATACTTACATACCAGAGAGGCATGTAGTCGAGTGCCAACTGAATCGTAATAATAGATTACCGGGAATTAGAAAAAAAAACCGTTAAACAATGTCACAAACTCACTGATTTGATAGAAACTAACACTAAATTTAAATACTCTGTGAACAAAAGGCATAACAATTGATATAAATAAATTAAATTAATTAAAATATAAAAATTAATGTTAGAAAAAAAAATTAAATTAGAAATTAATATCTCATCCAAAAATATCTCAACATTACTTAATATCTCAACCATTTATTTACTTACTCCAGTTTTAATTTATATTTAATATGTGACTTGAGGAATAATTATATTCCTTGAAAATAGATCAATTTAAGTTCTGAAGATGGGTATCAATGTTCTGAAGATGGGTATCAATGTTCTGAAGATGGGTATCAATGTTCTGAAGATGGGTATCAATGTTCTGAAGATGGGTATCAATGTTCTGAAGATGGGTATCAATGTTCTGAAGATGGGAATCAATGTTCTGAAGATGGGTATCAATGTTCTGAAGATGGGTATCAATGTTCTGAAGATGGGAATCAATGTTCTGAAGATGGGTATCAATGTTCTGAAGATGGGTATCAATGTTCTGAAGATGGGTATCAATGTTCTGAAGATGGGTATCAATGTTCTGAAATGTTAACAAATGTATAAAATTGGATAACAAAACTTACCAATTTAAGTTGTGAAGATGGGAATCAATGTTCTGAAATGTTAACAAATGTATAAAATTGGATAACAAAAGTTACCAATTTGTAAATACTCATATCATTGCCAAAATTTCCAACTAATTTAATTTGAATTAGTAATACTTGATATTTGGAATATAATATTTCATAATCGCCTATATAAGACTGAAACTATCTTAATCGAGAAATAAAAAAAGTTTAAGATTTTATGGTCCATACCCGCTGCATTCCTATTAGATTAATTAAAACAAAATAATTAAAGAAGATTAAGAAGTTGTTTCCTTAATCTGATGATTTTAATGTGTGTTGTTGCTGTTCTTGCATTTAAAATGGATCTGGTTTTGTGTGGAATTGAATCAATACAACTTTAATGATAATGTTACAAAACTCTTTTCTTATTTTGCTGTACAACTTAATTGTTGCAAATTTTTAGGATTCATTGTTTCTGAACGCTTTATTTACAAAAAAATACACACAAACAGATAATCACACAGATAATCAATACACAGTTAAGATAATCTTTTTATTTTTATTTATCTAAGTGTCTCTATTTTCTGGCTGTTTCTCATTCGACTTTCAATACAAATCCAATTATGTCATATATTAGTATATATGTATCTGTATAATGTATACAATATTTCATAGATGAATGCATTAAACAATGCATATAGGAGATATTGCATCGGACTGAAGAAGGCAGATTGTATTCTTGTTGAAAAAACCCGAAACCCTAATTTCATGAAGTTAATAACAGAGCCAGCGATACCGAAAAGGCGACCAGACCTCACTACTTTCATTCATAAGCCATTGGAGGTAAGGAAACATTTTAATTAAACAGTCTTTAACAATCAGATTTATGACTTATGTGCAGTAACAAATATAATACATATGTATAGTAAAAAAAATAATGAATGGGATATTGCTGTGTGTATAAACCAAATGTATTATTAATTAAATTTTTTTTAAATCTAACCTTTTTTATAAATTATATTTTAAATTAGGAAAACCAATCTATTTAATAAAACCCTTATGTGTGTCCGACCATGTCGGCCGTTTTGACCCGCTGATCCCTCACAACTGTTCAGTATTGCGGGTACTGTATATCCTGCCCCGTGTCTATTTCTAAGAAATTTACTTACCTTACATTACCTTAATTATTAAGGTAATTTGGGATAAGTGTGTAATCCTCTTAAATTCAAAACCTGGATCGGTAAGAGCTACTCTTTACAGAGCATGAATTCTAAACACTGAGGTATCACCCACGAGAGTTCGCTAAGGTGAAGTATAACAGTGTAACAAGTTCTAAAAATGGCTTTTTGATGTCACTCCTTTTTACCTTCTTGTACGCAGTAAAGGAAGTATTGTAATCACGAAATTTTCGGTTTTCAGATTTCAACGGAAATTTCCATTTTGACCATCCCTGAATCAATTTTGACTAATTTCGTTGTGATACCTGTACGTATGTTCGTGCGTATCTCGCATAACTCAAAAACGGTTAGCTATAGAAATTTAAAATTTTGTATTTGGGATTGTTGTACAATCTAGTTGTGAACCTCCTTTTTTTGGTCATTATATCATCACCAGAAGTGATACTTTACTTAAAGGTAATAATTGATTTCCATCAAAAATTATATTAAAATATAATGCAATGCTTTTCAAATTTGGTATTTATGATTTATATATTTGTTTAAATAATATACTAGATTTTGGTTTAAATAGGCAAACCGGAAGCAGTACTTTACTTGAAGGTCATAATAAATTTTCATCAAAAATCATATTAAAATATGATGTAAAACATCTCAAATTTAGTAAATAAGACTTCTAAATCAATATGATTGTATTTACTAGATTTTGGTTAAAATTGGTGACCTGGAAGGGGGGGGGGGGCCATTGCCAGAACTCCAACATACATATTTACAAACAGTCTCGGGGCCACTGCCGCTTCAACCTTCGAGGAGGATTGTAGGGCTGGGTGGTGCTAGATAGCGATTGCGCTAAAGGATTAGGATAATGAGTTAGGCTCTGGTGAAATCTGAAGAATTTGTATGGAATAAGATCTAAAATAAATGGGATATTAAGGTCATGATGTAGGGTACTGTTGGTTTTATAGTATGAAGCATGAAAGGATTGGATGCGTTTGATGTTCAAAAGTTTAGCTGTCCCCCACAGTTCAAGCCCATAAGTCCAGATAATTTTCAGAAATGTCTTGTAAATTAGTAGTTTGTTGTCAACTGAAAGTTGGGATTTCCTATTAAGCAGTATGTATAATTGGCCAAATCGTCGGTTTAGCTCTTGTTTTTTAAGTCTAGTATGTAGGTTCCATGTTAGTCTTACAAACTCTTCTGATGTTAAAGAAATATCTGACATAAAATAAAATAATTCTGTGGTTTGGCTGTCCTAAATAAATGGTTGTTATTGAATAACTTGCTGTCACGTTGGCTGGCACAATAATCAGACATTTCATATTTCGGACAACCTTAATTTTAGTTTTTGAATCTCAATGGCTACTTCTTTACCCTTTAAGTGATTATATAATTTTTATTATATTTTAATAAATCTGATAGCTATGTATATAGCTAATTGTCAGGTTATTATTTCAGCATTTCAGGGAAGTTCTAAAGCTACTGCAGACTGCTCTCAATAGCACTAAGATCAAAGACGAAGATCACATGGCCCTCACAAAAGTTGTCCATGAAATGCAGGTACTAATATATTATATTTTTTCTATTTTTCAGCATAATATTTAGTTTTATGTAGATGAAACCATAATTTATTAGTTAATGTTCTCAGACATCATACCGAGACATAACGGTAGAGTCAGGTTTGATGGAACCGGAAGGCGAAGGGCGGCCACTGCTTAGTCTCCAAGATCTCGAAAGCAGGCTCGTCTTCACGAGGTGTAAGGTAAAGTTAACACTTGTCAATCAATTGGCTAGATAGTAAATTAAAATTTATCATTAAAAGAAAACATCTTTTTCTCTCTATTTTATTATTATTAATACAAAACAATTCTAGAATAAACTAAATTGAGATGGACAGCAATCAACAGAAATTTATGGGGGATCTAGACCTTGCGCAGCTCTGGGTGACATGATATTGCGGAGCTCTGGGCAATATGGTATTACGGAGGCCCCCTTGGATAGGGGGATATGGAGGGTACTGGTAATGGTGGGAGAAACGAATCTGACAAATGGACCTATAAAATACCTCCGAAGTAAAAGTGGAGGTCTGTGGGCCCCTCTCCAGAATAGTTTGAAGCCTTTGAGACAAAATGGCAGCATTTTATTCCATTTAAGCATTTTAAATTTGCTCTTGAAACTCATGTAAGAGTTTAGAATTTTTTTTGTTCAAAGCCAAATTTGTATATGTAAAATTTTATTTTTGTATAGCGTGTGGCACCGGGATCAGATTGTTAGGGTCTAGGCTCTACCATGTAAAGTGCATTCGTTGGTATTTTTTTGTAGGTATTCCAACCTATTCTAACTAGATTGGGAAAGTCGAGATTCATTACGTGTGTCCGCCACATTCAACCCGCCGACACCAGATGGAAACCGACACCACAGCAGACTCAAGGTTGATACCTCACCCCTCTTTAAAATGAACTATAAATTTGACTGTAATATATGTCAATTAGTTTTTCTATGGCCCCCATGGTACTGGGCCGAATGAGTGAAATGGAAACACGCTTTTGAAAAGGATTATATTATTTTCTCCAAAGTTTTTAAATTTTGTCGTGGAAATCCTCTCTCCTCCGCTCATCATGTTTTATTAAAACACAATATGTCTCATATATTTTTGTTTTGTTGGCCAAAGAACTTCAAGTATGGCACCGCATCAATTTCTTACCAAGAAATAAAAAGTAGAAATAGTTTCGACAAAAAAAAAAGTGGGTGTTTTGTGTCCAATGTCCCTGGTATGGCTCACATTAGCATTTTTTGGTCAGATCAATTTTTATAAGTGTCGGCGCTCGGCTGTACGCCTCTCTGCCCTGATGATGGCTCAAAACTTAGGCCAAAACGTTGGCACACAATAAATAAGTTCCACTTATTTATGTGTTTTTCATTGGCCCCACTCCCCGACCAACTTCTTCCTTACTTATAACTTAATATATATCATAAGCTACTACTTTATCAATTTTTCACCATAAACCACACAATCTCAGTTCTACATTCCGATTCTCATTCCTTTCTCAAAGTTTGAATTTCCCACCAAAGTCCTTACTCTTATAAGTTCATTATTGTTCGAAGCTTGGCCATCTCTTGCCTAAAGTTTTCTCCACTATCTTTGTTTTGTTTATTAACAATCAGTAACCATAGAGCCGTGTTACGGAAAAGTATCTTTTGGTGTGTTTGTTCATTCTCCTCATTCATTTGTGGCCAAACATCATCATCTTGTATCTTTCAAATATGTTATGATTTTACCTTTTTTTAATAGATGACTTAGTAATCCATAGACAAAGCTTCCTTTTTTTCAGGTAAAAGATGACTAGATTATTACCTGTTCAAGCCAAAATCCTCATTCCTTTGTATCTCATTCGTTTACCGACTGTTAAAACAATAATGAGATACCTGCTAAACCCAGTCATAACAACCACCCCGCAGCCTCCACATAATAGGAGGAGGGCCTTATTTATTTATTTCAATTCAAAAATAACTGGTAAACAATTATTAGACAATTCAAGACCAAAATCTATTCTTTTTGAGTTTTTAATGAGGAAACCCCAATATCAAGAAAAAATAATGACTCCAAAGTATATCTATTATTTTTGAATTGAAATAAAAAAATACGGTTAAGTAAGATATCTTCATAAGTTTGCAACAAGGTTAATAAAAACTTAATAGTTTTAATGCATATATATTTTTAGACCGTTTTTGGGATACTTTGTCCACCTCTTCAGCATCTAAATAATAGCCCAAAAATGTTGGCTGAGTCAGATGGCTGCTATTGTAATGAGATATGGACAATGAATCTCATTAGAATAGCCAATTGACAAACCCAACATTTTTCGGAATTTATTTACCATAGATGCTGAAGAGGGAGACAAAGCATTTTCAAAATGTCTAAAAATATATATGGATTAAAACTGTTGAGTTTTAATTGACCTTGTTACAAACCAATGAACATAACCTTATAATATCCGTCAAATATTAAAAATAATTTTAAAAATTCTATTTTCGAGTAAAATCTAGATATTTCAGATAATACTACATTTGAAAAAAAAAATCTTGAATTCTCAAGTTTATAGAAAAATGAATATTTAGCACCAAAAAATACTAATTTTCAAGTTAAACTTTAGTATATTGGTATTTAGTTATGGGAAGAAGAACATTCCTTATTCCTTGTATCCCATAAATTCGAGAAAGTAATAACTCTAATCTTAAAAAAATTATTTTATCGAAATTTGCTGCGGGTGACTCTTTATTTCACCCTTTCTTCCGTAAAATAGAACACAAAATTGGATTCTATTTAAACTTCATTCATTTAAATTAATAATTAATTAATAAACATGAATACGGATGTACATATTCATTTTTTAAATTTTTAATAAGCACCTCTATAATATAAACAACATAAGAGTATAATCCTCATTCTCTCAGGACACCCCTCTGCAATGGAACAATAGGCAGACCTATGGCTGTCCGCTGTAGAGAGGTTTCACTGTTTATATGTATAATAAGAAGCCAAATATGAATAAATTTAAACCACAAAATAACCTATTTACATAAGACTAATGGTTACTTTTTCCAGCCATTCGTACTCAGTTCGCCTGGTCGGCAGTGGATATTTGGCGGAGACTTGAGCCGTGTCGAGGGACGATCCGTTCGACCGTTTTGGGCTCTTCTTTTCACCGACCTTCTCCTCTTTGCCAAAGTGAGTCGTGACAGGGTTATATTTGTCACCGAAGATCCTTTGCCCCTCAATACAATCAGCCAAGCTTTATTTTCCATTCGTAAAAAAGGTAGGATACCTTAATAGTTTAATATTACCTACTTCAATTAAATGTAAACATTTGGAATAATGGATGTACTAAAATTATTTAAAATTATATTGTTTAAAATAGAGGATGCTACTTACAAATTATATAGTCGACTACATGGTCTGTTGTTTTCCCTTATAACCTCCACACTGTAACTTTCTTATCACTTTTTGTTTATTAGCATTATTTATAAAGTATTAATAAGTTGGGAAAAACTTTACAATCGGATCGCGTTATTAGTGCCTGCACCCAAAGTTACCCAAAGATCGCCGCACTAGCACTCTCTAGCGCCATTTGTTCTAACTAACTGCTTTGTATTCAGTTTAATTATTTTTTTTTTTTTAATGCCATAATATAAATTCCCATCGAATACGAAGAATATTGGCATTATCAGTTAGATTATGAAAGACAACAGACCACTTGGTCTATAGTATAGTACCAAAATGATATTGGTTGTTAGGATAGTGTTTTTTGTCTGATAAATACTCCTACAGTAATAATAATAATATATGTAATTTTACAATAATAATGCATATAATTTTAAATAAAAATATTGTATTTGTATTTAAACATTATTACTTAGGAGTATCTCTAGGTATTAATAGATACTCTTATAGTAATAATTGTATATAGTTTTAAATAACGATCAGGACAAAATTGTAAAATGTATTATATGGCATAAATTGAGAAAATTGTATTTATTAGGACTAAATTATAGGTAAACAATTAGTAAGCATTTTCAAAAATATGAAATAATTCAATGTAAATTAATAATTGTTTAAATGTGTTGATGTATTGTAGAGAATATCACTGTCTGAAGATGGGGATAATGTCTCTGAAATGTCACAATGTTTTATAATATGAGTTAGTGAATATAAGTAAATTAATTTTTTTTATTATTATTCTTTTTTTTTTATTGAGCTGCCACACTCAAGGGCAATAGGTATTAGTGCTGTAAGAATCCATTCATACCATATTTACAAAGTGACTAAAATTAAAATAAAATATAATTTAAAAAAAAATTAAATAAAATTTTTATAAAAATAGTAATAATTAAAAAATAAATAAAAAATACATAAAATAACAATAATTAAAAAATAAATAAAAAATACATAAAATAACAATAATTAAAAAATATAAGTACATTAATGTAAGTCAATTTCACCAATGGATTTCTCTATGAAATTTATATTAGTTACTTTTAACATATATAATGTTTTTCTCTTAAGCTTAAAAAACTTATCAGGGATTGATAAATTATTTGCCACTTCTATAATTTTGTTTTTATTGAAAACTAGTTTCGAATATTATACATTCATCTTCAATTCTAAAAAATAAGCAATTCAAAATACAGTTTGGTATTATTATACATATCAAATTAAATGTAATATAAATATAATGTAATATTTATATTATGTTTATGTGTTAATATAAATATGATGTAATATTTATATGTCAATATAAATATAATGTAATATTTATATTGCATTTAATGTAATATGTATAATAATATCAAACTGTATTTTGAATGGCTTATTTTTGAATTTTTGTGTGTTTTTAGAACTGAAGATGAATGTATAATATTTGAAACTAGTTTTTAATAAAAACAAAATTATAGAAGTGGCAAATAATTTATTAATCTCTAATTAGATTGATCCTTTTATACCATCATGCGGACATCAACTCATTAAAAAACTTACTTTCACCTCGAAATGTCTCAGCTACAGAGTTCCGGCTATTGATTAGCAACTCGCCTGCGGGAGCTGAGAGCCCTGCCGTTGGAGGGTGTGCAGATCTGCAGCTCACGCGGACCCCCAGGAAGGGACCTAGGAGAAGAACTGTTGCTCTCAGGGCTCCAACACCCGAACTGAAAGCAGTCTGGCAAAATTTGATTCAGAGGCAAATGTAAGAATATAAATGTAATATCAAGATACAGGATATCTACTCTTTTATTATTTAAGGATGTATTTAAAATTGTAATTTATAAATAAAATGTGAACCAATCTTCCTTTAATTTTTATTGTTACAGATAGTCAAAAGTTGTGTGATAATAGATCAGGCACGATCTAGATTAGTCTTTATTATCCAAATTTTTAGATATAAATGTAATAATGACCATATATTTTTATATGTAAAATATGAATCAAAAAAAGACTAAGAGGATTAATATATTAACAATAAAAAGTGTGATTGAATATTATTCTAAAGTAAGAAGATCCTGAAAAAAGATAGAGAGTCCCAAAAAATTGAAAAATATGCAAATAAATATTATAGGAAGATTGGCTCACACCTTATTTATAAATAAATAATTTTTGTTGTTAACGATTCTGAGCTAACTGTTATATATCTACCCCTGAAATTTTATTGAAAACAGTTCAATATTTTAATTGAGAAAGGGATCATTAAATAAAGGGGGACACTAGCAGATTCATGGGGTTGCTTTTGAAATGAAGCCATCCAAAATAAAAAAAATTTTTTTACATCAGTCCTTTCTTCACAGTACTTTGCTTAAAATTCTATCAATTTTAATAGTAAAAAGAATAAATAAATACAATTGAGGAAGTGGCATCTATCTGAATAATGCGTTAAGAACTACTTCAGCTACTACATCTAGGCATATGTCAAGAAAAAATAAAAAAAATTTCTCCCTAAAAACATTATCGTTCCTGTAATTACAGTAATTAAAAGAAAAAAACAATCTGAACTGAATTTCTTATGATTCAAGTTCACAAAGACCCCTCCTGTTGCTATGAGGTACTTATCTATCCCTGAACCTCTCCTGTTGCTATGAGGTACTTATCTATCCCTGAACCTCTCCTGTTGCTATGAGGTACTTATCTATCCCTGAACCTCTCCTGTTCCTATGAGGTATCTATATATTCCAGGACCCCTCCTGTTCCTATGAGGTACTTACCTATTCCAGGACCCCTCCTGTTCCTATGAGGTATCTATCTATCTCAGGACCCCTCCTGTTGTTGCACTGATCACTGCACTTTATTTGTCTCAGATTAGGTAATTGAGGAAGTGAATTAAAAAATGCTTTGTTGCTGAGTGTTTTAATGATACATAAATGCTTGAAAAATGTATATCTTAATTGAATTATATAGTCATACTGCTTTGCACGATGCCTTTTAACATAATTTTTATTTTTAGATATTTATTATACATATTTTAAGAACTTGTGAAATTTCTTTAGAAGTAAAAATTAAAATTGACCTTATCTGAGGTCAAATTTCTCTTCTCAGGTGGTTAGCTACTATGACCGCCCAGTATCCATTTTATTTTTAAATGAATCCGTCCTCTCACATTTTTTTATTATATAATACATGGTAGATAAATTCATTTTCAACATTCTTAAAAATTTCTTTAAAACTACAGAAAATTCACTAGTTCTTGGGCTTCATTCAGTAGTTTTTTCTCACGTTCACAGTGTTAAATGTTAAAATACTGATTGGGTTTGAATTGATATTAGCTAGGGAGGTGGTAATAAAGGATTATTTATAAACAAAATGCAGTGTTCAAATACTTTTTTAACATTAAAATAGTCAAAATTCTAACATTTCTTTAAAAACCACTGCTAACTAAAACTTTCTAATTAGATTTCTAATTATTTAATCACAATATTTTTCAATTGCTGATGTTGGTAATATATGCGAGAAACTTAAGGAGTTCAAATAGTTTTTGAACCCACTTTAAGGATTCATACAATTGAAAAGTAAAAATCATAAAGTTGATATTATTATTGTTGGAGTAAGAAATTCAAGATTTAAATGTAATAAGAAGAAATAAGATTGGAAAATCATTTTATTTATTTATATTCAACATTTTTATGTGTTGTAGCATATTTAGTTGTTTCATTAATTAATAAAGCTTGTTTGGATTGTTTATTTCATTAATTTTTGGTTTAGCATATTTAATATTAGGATTATTATATCAAACGACGGTTAACTTTCAAGTCCGACTTGAATAAAATAGTTTCCAAGCATACATGTTGGTTGCAATACGACCTCACGAAACATTTCTTTCTAATAATGTTTCTCTAATGTTCTGCTTGCCATGAGCAATTGAATTCTCATTGTCATGGCTGTCCCAGAGAAACATTTTTTACATTCAATTATATCGTAACATTATTTTCATCCATCTCTCGGAAAAAAATATTTTACTGTATTCAGATCTTAATTGAACGATTAAAAAAATTATTTCAATTGTTGTTTTTATTATGTTAGGATAGGTTATAGGATTTTTCATAATGTTGTTGGATTTTCCACAAAATGTCCCCAAAAAATAAATATCATTGTCGTGGACAAAGAAAATCTCAAACTAAAAACATAAAAAAAGAGATATTTTAACGACTTTCGGGATTTTGTAAGGTTGTGGTAATCCTAAAGTAAACGTGCGCTTAGCCTACTCTTTAATTTTCAATCACCTCAGACCAGCCTGCTTGGAAGGGTGAATAACATGCTAGTAGGTTTTGAATTATCATTTTTGT
The DNA here is from genome assembly GCA_948150685.1 of Rhaphigaster nebulosa. Classification (NCBI taxonomy): domain Eukaryota; kingdom Metazoa; phylum Arthropoda; class Insecta; order Hemiptera; family Pentatomidae; genus Rhaphigaster; species Rhaphigaster nebulosa. Next base: position 141,080,327 of record OX411310.1, read on the forward strand.
AGCTCGGTAAAGTTAATGTCCTTTTGTATTTTTTTTTTTTTTTTTTTTTTTTTGCATTTTGTTATGATTACGTCTTTATGAAATGAGATCTTAAAGCCAATAATTGGACAGATATTAAATATTGATTGATTTTCTAAAGTTCATTTTTTCATTGTCATTTATGGAGCTCATAGTCGTGGCATCAATTTGGCCACAACAATGAGAATTCAAACATGGTATTTCCAACTCATGGTAGATTTTGGGATAAAGTTTTTCTTGATAGTGGTTTTTAGCTTAGAGCTGACCCAAGAACATTCAGAATTATTTTTTTGGAGATGAGTTTTTTGTTGAAAATTGCCCGTTTGTAATAATCGCTCATTAAGTGATATTAGTATATAGGTCATTTTTTTTTTTTTTTATCTTTCAGAAGCAGTATATACAGTCGAACCTCTGTATATCGAACTTCTATATATCGAAAATCTCTATATATCCAGCTTTTTTTAGGAACCTTGTTTTTTTATTTATAGTGTTATTTTTTATTAGAAAAAAATATTCTGTATATCGAAAAAAAAATTCCGATTTAAAAAAATATAGAATGCGATTGTCATCAAAAGAGCCCTTAGTATAGTACATAAGAATGTAAATAAGAAACAAAAATGTTCCACGGGTTTGTAAAGCAATAGAAATTCAGGGAAGATCTTGTTTCAGAAAAAGCACAAGAGCGCCTGAATTCTCTGAATCTCTTTCCTAACATAGGAAGTGAAATTTTTATTTTAAATTCAGTTTATTGTTGCCTTTCTTGAAGTGAACATTACTCCTAACTATACTAACTATACTATATACTCCTGACTTTAATGGTGAATTATACTCAAAAAGTAATTAGAACATAGCACAAAAAATAAAATAAATTAATTTGAATATTTTTAAAACATGTCCTTATCAAATTATAAATGTACATTTGTAAAAAATCTGCAATCACAAATATAATTTGTATATTTGCTCAAATAAGTGTTATTGATCGTTCAGTTTTGTTTTTCTTAAACACTAAAAAATTACCTTTGTTACATTATTAATCCCAAAAAATTGCCTTTGATATTTCTTAAACCCTAAAGAATAGCTGTAATTATTTCAATCTAAAAAGGGTGAAAAATTGCAGTCTTTCTATATATCGAATTTTTTCAAGGAACCTTCATGTTTGATATATAGAGGTTCGACTGTATACATAACTTTCTATAATAGTACATTTCATATTTTCCAGAATATACGTGAACACTGCCCGAGGTGGGACCCCGGCTAGCAGCCCGATGGATTCCCCGGACCCACTGACAGCAGATTCGATGGAGTCGATTTCCCTCAAACGACAGGTACTCGCAGACCTCCTACCCCCAGCACCTTCCTGAGGTTTACCTTTGCATCTTAACAGATGCTGTAGTCCAACTAGATTTTAATGTTCTTCACTCCTGCCTATTTACATTTGTACATATCATAAACAGTATAAAACATCAAATTAATGAGTTAATTGAAGTTACCAGAAGTGCCAGTTCAATATAAAAGCTAATTAGATACTCATAGAAGAACCTTAATTTGACTTTTGATAGATTTAAGTGTCAAATAAATAACTTTATCCATACTTTTTTTTTTTTTACTTTTAACATTGGAAAATGCTTGCATAGGTTTTCAATGAAATAAATTTTATTATGTATTGGGATGTATAAAAAAAAAATTATGAATGTTTCATGATATGTTTTTCAAGGAATTAAATATTTACTTTAAAGATATTCAATGTTTACCAATTAGTAATACTCTTCGGTGAAGGATCAAGTAACCTTGTTTTTAAACATCAGTTGCAGTCGAACAAGAAAGATGATGGTTTCTTACAAAATACCGTAACACGCTGAAGTAACAAGTGAAATTATTTATACTGAAGGTGAAGGTGTCCTTGGCCATCGTACTGTGCGGCGTTGGTTTGAAAAATTCAGCAGAAGAGATACGTCCTTAGAACGGAAGAAGGGCTCAGGGCAACCATCTTCGAGAGGGTGATATTGATGAGATTCCATGAATTTCTGAAAGTTCTAAAGCGGAAATGCTCTATGCTTTGGTTAACCATAACGGTGTTCTATTCCAGCAGGAAAGCAATGTTCAGGGGATTTGACCGCACTTCTGCCACACCCACCGTATAGTCCAGACATCGAATTATCAGTTATTTCGTTCAATTGTCCACTTTCTTCTAGAGAAAAATTAATAATTTTGCAGTTTTTCAGCAGAGCAGTGCAAGTTTTTCGATAGCCACCCCAAGTAGTGGTATTGAATAACTGGCTGAAAGATAGTTGACGACAGCGGATCACTATGGGCTATATTTTGAATATTGATTTTGTATTATATTAAAAAATAAAAGTATAAAGTTTTTGTTGAAAAGCAGTCATTTTTTTTTTTATACACTCCATTAATTTTAGAAAAAAAAATTATATAAGATAAAAAATCAATTTAGGAACATTTAGACATAATTGTGTGACTTTGTACTCCACAACCTACATGTAAAAGTTTGATGAAGGTTTGTATATAATTTTGTTAAATAGAAGTTATTTTTAAGTAAATTTAACATAAAATAAAATTAATTATGATATAGTTTAGTAAAACACTACAAAACTGATTATCTCAACAGGACTGTTAAGACCTAAATTGTCTGAACAAATTTATCATCCCATCTACTTTTCAGCCTATCCTTTGGGCTTCTTATCATTTAGAATTTATTAGCTTTTATAAGATCGATTTCGGAGGTACCATATTTAACCCTTTATAGGGAATAATTCTCATTTCTTTTTTAATTTTTTTCATTAGGATATGTTACAAATCTTAAGACATTTTGTGATTTTTATTGAGTATTATTACTAAGGTGACGTGGTTGTATCAGCCAGTTTGCGTATATTGTATGATTTCACCTTATGCACAATAACTAAAATAAATTTTTATTGCGGTAAATATTGAGACTAAAAATCTGATATTTTTTCTCAAAGAAATATACATCAAAGTAAGCTTTCCAAGCAAAAAAAAAATAAAAATTAAAAACAAAAGTTTTCGTATTGTGGCACTCTTCTTCAAGCCAACAATATCAACAAAACATATATATTTATAAAAGTACTTACAATTTGAGCAGGAAAAAATAAGCCAGTAAAACAAAACACACAGTTAACTAAAAAAAACACTTTTTGACAGTTGTGAAGCTCTACGCATACTGGTTCATCATACTTCATCAGCGGCATCTACCTTCAGTTAGAACCTCTAAATATGATAAACAGTGTCTAGTTCTTTTAAAAACAGAAAAAGGGCAGATATACCGGTGTAGTTGCTAAATTTAGCGCTGTCCTGTAAAGGGTTAAAGCTGGTGATTTTGAGAAAATTGTGTGAGATATAATTTAAAAAACCATAAACAATTTTTTTTCTTTAAATTTGAAATGCTTGTTTTATGTTTTAGCTTGAAATAACCTGTTTTGAAAAATAAAAGTAGTGTTCAGTACCTTTTGGGATTGATATTATTAATTATATTTACCAATTATTTGGTACAATGGTGTTCTCTCTAGTAATGGTGGTTGTCATAAAGCAGATAATTTTATACCAGGTCAACTGGATAATAATGCAGATTTTGTAGTAAAAAAACTCTCTATAATTTCAATAGAAACATCAAAAGTACTTTATTAAAAGTAATGTCCATTGCTAGTTATACATTAACTCCATCTCTCAAGTGACTTTAGTTGAAGGTTATTATTGATTTTCTTCAAAACTTATATTAAAATATAATGTAAAACTTCTCAAATTTTGTAAATAGGACTTAAATATTAATATAAATAACATAATAAATTTTGGTTAAAATTGGCAAACCGGAAGTGATACTTTACTTGAAGGTCATATTAGACTTTCATCAAAAATTATATTTAAATATAATAAAACATCTCAAATTCGGTAAATTAGGCTTTTATATCAATATAAATAATATAATAGATTTTGGTTGAAATTGAAAGCCGAAAGAGGTACTTTGTTTGAAGATCATAACAAACTTACATCAAAGGTTTATTGGCATTTAATACAGAGATCATATCGATGTCGTGTTTTGAAAAAGGCATAAGCACCATTTAGCAAACTTTGCAGGAAACACATGTAGCGATTTTTCCCCAAATAACAATTTTTTTTTTTTTATTCTTTATTGTATACAGTAGGAATTTCTCATGGCGGCAAAACTTTTATAATTACATTATATTTTAGAGGATTCTAGCACTGGTTAAGGCCATAGTGATGACTGAGAGTCTTTAATATTTCGTGCTTACTTCATCAGTATTCGATTTTAGACCATTTCCAATTTTTTTTTCTTGATATATCCTGAGCGGGAATCGATAGAGATGGTGTTTACGTCCCATAATCTTTTGAAAACTAAATTTCGAATTTTTGGCGCTCTGAACAAGTCTGCAGCAGGAGAATAAGATATAAGTTAAGTATTTCTTCCACATAAAATGTTGAAACCGTCGATTTCCAATGGTTTATCTAGTGACATAGACAGTTCTAATGTTGTCAAGGAACACGAAGAAATCTCTTGGGAACTAGTTAACTGCTGAAAGAAAACGACATATAATAACGGAATGAGACATTCAGTAACAAGAATATGTGTGTGTGTGTACTGACTTGTAATTTGTGTTTAGATGGATAAATAATAATGTGTCTGTATGTGTCAATAGATGGATATCGCGACGCCGAGTGTTATTTTTGAGATACTGCTATCTTCGGAAACTAGTAACCAAATTCAGAGCACATTTTTGAGCCACCGATTTATAGTTTAATAGGTGTGCTAGGAAGTCATGGGATGACCACATCAGATATTTTTGATACGAAATTTGACATTTTTAGTTTAAAAACCATGTTTAATTGAACACATTACATGAATTTGACAGATGAAGTTTTAAAACATGCTCTTAATGAACAAAATGACGTAAATGTTTAACTATTGCAAAAAACCGGTACGCCTGGTAGTAATTAAATTTTCTGCTTTCAATTTGCTCATAAATTATGTTCCTACTAGATTTTTTAATATCTTAGATATTGAAATTTCTCTACATTTCCCTTTATGCCCATATCACCATGACAATTAGTTTTATCTCTAATCATTAAGTTTTCCTGGCTATTTTATTTAATTAATATACTTATGCTATAAAATTTTATTTATTTTGAATTCACAGTTTGTGTATATTATTACTAATATGTAAATCGAGAATATTCAAACTAAAACACTGTATGTTTAATAGTTATTATTAAAATTTAGTAATCAGAGAACAGGCTTTGATTCAATAGTATATAAACAGTATACCTGAAAACTTCGTAAGTTCCTATTTATTTCACTAACACTTATGAGATTTTTCAGGTATGCTGTCGTTATTTATTTAGTAATTTTTTTTTTTAGCAGTTGTCCACATCAGAATATTTTTACATCATGAAACATATTTTTATTGTTCATATTTGAGATTAAATTTGAATGTTTTATTCAATTTTCTTTTTTTTTTTTATTTGTTAATATCTGAAGAGAAAAAATGAAAAAAATTTAAAGATAAAAAGATAATAAAAAAAAAACAGATAAAAAATATAACGTAATTCTTTAATTTTTAACTAATTTTGAGCTCAAACTTCAGTGGTTGAAAGATTATTTTTAACTTTAATAAATCTTAAATAAAGTAACGTAAAGGTTAAACTTAACTAAATTTAAATTAAGTGTTTTTGATAGTTAATTTTAATATAGGACTTATTGAAAATAGCGATTGCTTTGTAAACGTTTTTTTATGCTTTATATTGTTTTAATATATTTTAAAATATTTTAAGTTCCGCAGGAGAGAGATAATATTTTTATTCTTATCGGTTTTTTGAAAACTGAGAAAATATATATTTTTTATTTTTATGTAAAAATGTGTTTGTTGAAGTTTTATTAATGTTTAATTAATTGAAATATGTAAGTGTACATGGGTTTTATATTATATTAAAAATTATGAAAATATTCATTATGTTAAATTGCTTGTTTCATAAATCAAAATTAATTGAAATAAGATAAAAACCAAAAAGAAAAAAACAATTCTTTTGTCTAAGCCTACTTTATGTCATATTTCCTAGACTGGTGCAGAGTTCTCAGTTAAGGTGATAGTTTTTCATATTTCAAACTTTTCCTGCACAAACTGAACCTGTTATTGTTTTGTAATTTAGCTATTACATATATATATATATATATATATATATATATATATATATATATATATATATATATATATATATATATATATATATATATATATATATAGTCTCATCTGTTTTCTCATGACCAATGAATCAATACTGTCTTATGGATCACAGTATGTGTGAAACAAACAACTTTTTCCAGTATAGTTTGGTTCATTCACTCTGGAGTATGTTTCTAGGACTTTATTTATTATATGATGTCAAGTCGTCCTTTTCAGACCAGTTGCCTCATACATTCCGCTGTTTCAAGATTTATGATCCTGTCAATATAATCTGACCTTTAATTGCTTTTTACGGCAAGTTTTATTATTACAGTCGAACCTCTGTATATCAAACTTCCATTTATCGAAAATCTCCATGTATTGAACTTTTTTTAGGAACCTTGAATCTTTATTAGAAAAAAATATTCTGTACATCAAATTAAATTTCTATATATCGAACAAAAAATTCCCATTTAAAAAAATATAAAATGTGATTATTATCATAAAGAGCCCTTAGTTTACGTTCATTAGAATGGGTGATAATTAAATAAGAAACTTCCACTAGTTTGCAAAGCAATGAAAATTCTAGGAAGATATTGTTCCAGTAGAATCGAAGGAGTACCTAAATTCTCTAAATATTTTTCCTAACTTAGAGGAAAATTTTAATTTTAAATTCAGTTTAATTCTGCCTTTCTTGTTGCGAACATTGCTCTTAACTTAAACATGACTTCAGTGATGAATTATACCCAAAAAGTCATTAGAAGCTATGTTGCGCGAAAACAAAAATAAATGATTTTTTATGTATGTTTGCATATTTTTAATACATGTCCTTATTAAATTATAAATGTAATTTGTACAATTTTTCAAATTAGAGCTATTGATCGTTCAATTTTGTTTTTCTTTTACCCTAAAAGATTTCCTTTTTTATTTCACTAACCCCAAAAATTGCCTTTGGTACTTCTATAACACTAAAGAATAGCTGTAATTGTTTTTAGCCTGAAAAGGGTGAAAACTTGCTATCTTTCCATATATTGAAATTTCCATTTATCGAATTTTTTTCAAGGAACCTTCATGTTCGATATAAAGAGGTTCGGCTGTATATTAATTACTATTCAAGTAGCTATTAAAAGATTTTTATGGTATAATTTCTTACTCCTTTTTGGAAGGATTGTTGGACAACTTTTGGGAAGCTATTTTCTGTTAACAACATTGCATATCAAACTGGTTAATAAATGACAAACTAGTCCAAAAGTTCTTTCCATTAAAAAATAAATCATTTTATTGGCATATCAGTAAGTCTGTGTTTGGTCATACTAAATTTATGATTAGTTGTCATCAAAAATCCGTTCTTGGTACCAGCACTTTCATTAGTGGTACACTCCTCAGGTCTTAAGGATGTCAAATAAAAGAGGTTCAATTATAATCAAAAGACTTCCAGTGACCTAAGCAATTAACAAGAATTTCCTTATCAATCAATTATAAAAAACTTCCGTAAAAATAAATCATTTAATGGTACTCAGGAATTTTTATCAATATAGCAATTAAACAAGTAACTGTGCCCTTCTTTTAAAAGCCATAATGGTTGCCTCGAAAGTTTAAATCAACTTTATCCATATTTCCACAATAATTTTGACAATTAAAAGCTTAAGGATGAAGACTGCTGGCACTATCCATTAATTGTACAATCAGTTTCCATCATCAAGAAGTCACTACTGAAGAATTGCACAGAAGCTACAAAGAAACTATGAGTAACAATTCTTTTCATGTTATTCTTTAAACGCATGACGTACGCATTTTCTTTATTTGTTGCATGATTGCCATTAGTTTTTAATATGTACTAAACATGGAATATTTTAATAGTGGTTAGTTGAGAATTTCGAGGGATTGTCTTTTAAATATTATTTTAGACTTTAAGACTTATTAGATTTTTCATTATTTAAAATTTTTCTGTTTATTTATAATTCATAGTTAAGATAAGTCAGTAGATCTTAGAATAATCTAGACTCTTTGAACAATGTGAAAATATTTTGAAAATGTAAATATCTGATTATATCCAATGAAATGCCAGTTTTAATTTAAAAGTCTAATTATTTATATTGCTATTCATGCCATATTAATTTAATTACTGGAATCACTTCATTTATCTCCACCCAACTCGGGTCTTTCAAAATTCAATATTCAAATTTATTCTCCTCAATCTTTAATTTAAATAAAATCTTCACCATTTCTGATATAAACCATTTGATTTTTATCTGTAATAATTTTGAGACCTAATTTTTCTCCAAAATTCATCATTCATTATTCTATTTAATTAAATAGTTTCTCCATCTTCATTTAATAATACCAGATCATTGCAACATCCAATCATGAGTATTTTATTTCCAAAACTTTAAAAGTTATCTTTTGCAAAGCACTTTTTAAATAATGTATTTTAATACTAAATTAAATGAAATTGGCAGTAAGATAATCGTTCAGTTTAAAACTTGAATAGACCACAAACTTCTCAGATTAAATTTTACTGATTCGAAATTCAAAAAAATACTAGGACATACAGGACTTACTGGATTAACTAATTTCTTTTGTATTCTATGTTTGATCAAAATATCTATGATTGAGTCTTACTCATCAAAATTGGCAGGCTTTCTACCTTATTCTGGAAATACAGAATAGGGAATAAATAACTGACACATTTGGACAGCTGTAAAAAAGCAAACCAATGCCTCTAGAAAAAAAAAAATAACGGTTTTATTTTCGAGAATTGCATTAAAGATAGTTTTATTTGAGTGGGTTTTAAAAATTGCATCTTCTGTAACTGACGTACCTGGAAATTTCTGGAAATAAGAAAAAAAAATATTCCACTGGTTTGCAATTCAGAGATCTCGTTTCAGAAGAAGCACATGAGTACCTAAATTCCGTGAATCTCTTTCCTAACATAGAATGAAATGTTCATTTTAAATTCAGTTTAACTTTGCCTCTCTTATTGTGAAAATTGCTCCTCAACATGATTTCGATGATGAATTATCCACAAATAGACATTAGAAGCTATCTTGCGCGAAAACAAAAATAAATTAATTTTTATGTATCCTTGCATATTTCATAATTCATGTCCTTATTAAACTATAAATGCACATTTCTTAAAAAAAAAAAAGTGCTATTGATCGTTCAGTTTGTTTTTTCTTTAACCTTAAAGAATTGCCTTTGTTACATCATTAACCCTAAAAATTGCCTTTGGTACTTCTTCAACCCTAAAAAATAGCTGCAATTGTTTTTAGCCTGAAAAGTGTGAAAAATTGCTATCTTTCCATATATTGAAATTTCCATTTATCGAATTTTTTTCAAGGAACCTTCATGCCCGATCTATAGAGGTTCGACTGTACACTTATTCCTCATACCACAATATTAAATATCAACTTAAACTATTTTAATTTACAATTTTTGTTAAAAAGTATAGCACTCCTTTGTCATTACAACATTATTTAAATAAATAATACCCCAAGACTATTAATATGTTAATCTCCAAATTAGTCCAAACAAAGTCCTGAAGTCAATCTGGCCGTTCATTCATTTCTGTCTATCCCCTCCCCCCATTTTTAGCATTCATTAACTGGACTAATAGGCCTACTAAAACTTCCTTAGTTGCAAATCAGCTGTACAAATTGCGGGAGGGGGGGGGAGGAGATGGGGAGTATCAGCTGTTTAAAAAACATTGGCCGATTTTGATGAAACTTGGTACTCATGTTTCTTATAGGCTTACTAATTATTTCTTAGTAGTAAACTAGCTATCCTCCATAGGTAAGAGCGGTTATAAAACAACTCTCCTGGTTTCAATGAAACTTGGTTCATATTCTTAATTTAAAAAAAAATTGATGCGAGTTAACTCATGTTCTTTTTGAATTTGCTCCATTAACCACCGTGTATAATATTTTGTTTCTTTTTTTTTTTTTTTTATTAAATATTTAATGCATGTTGTTTCTAAGGAAACCTCACTTTTTACTTCCTTGTACGAAGTAAAGGAAGTATTGTATTCGCGAAAATTTTCGGTTTTCAGATTTCAACGGAAATATCCATTTTGACCATCCCTGAATCCATTTTGACTAGTTTCGTCCTGGCGTCTGTACGTACGTAGGTACGTTCGTATTTCTCATAACTCAAAAAACGTTTGCCGTAGAAAGTTGAAATTTCGTATTTAGGATTGTTGTAAAATCCAGTTGTGAATTTCCCTTTTTGGTCACTGCTTGATCACCGGAAGTGGTACTTTACTTGAAGGTCATAATTGATTTTTATAAAAAATTATATTAAAATACTATGCAAAACTTCTCAAATTTAGTATTTATAACTTATATATTGATTTAAATAACATACTAGATTTTGGTTTAAATTGAAAAACCGGAAGCGGTGCTTTACTTGAAGGTCATATTAGACTTTCATAAAAAATTATATTAAAATATAATGTAAAACATCTCAAATTTGGTAAATAGGACTTTTATATCGATATGAATGTATTTAATATATTTTTGTTAAAATTGGTGAGCCGAAAACGGTACTTTACTTGAAGGTCATATTAGACTTTCATCAAAACTTATATTTAAATTAAATACATTAATCATATGTTTTGGTAATTAAGGTTACAAATGCAATTTGGTTTCCAACCTAATTAAACATTTTTATTATTTCTTTTAAGTGTTAAAATTGAGTGTAAAATAATGGTTTTCCTCCCCATTTGTGTGTGTTTGTCAATAAATGGGTATCGCGACGCCGAGTGTCGTTTTTGAGATACTGCAATCTTCGGAAACTAGTTACCAAATTCAGGATCACTTTTTATCAACCACTTTTTATGAGCCACCGATTTATAGTTTAATAGGCGTACAAGGAAGTCATGTGTTGTCCAAATCAGATATTTTTTCATAACAGCTGGAAGTTAGAAAGGAGATAAATTCCTGAAAGGCACTTTGTATAGCGGCGATAGTTTCATGCACTAAGCTTTTTAAAAAATAGCTTAGAGCCTCGGAAATAGGTAATTATGTAATGTCCAAAACTGACATTATGTAATGTCCAAAACTGACATTTCAAATGATATAGTCAGATATTCTGCCATATCTGTGTAGTTAGTATTTCTCAAAGAGAGAATTTCTTAGTTGTTCTCAGATTGAACTTATCTATTTATAGTCAGTAAATTTTTAGATTAATTTGAGACTATATAGCCACAAAAACACCAAACGTTTGTTGGAGTAGTTTTATCTGTAAATATTGAAATATGTTTAGTAGTATTATGAACATTAATTATATTTAAGTATAGGTCAAATCAGAAGATGACACCTTTTTATATTAAAGATATATATTTGATTTATTTTGTGAAATGGTTTCATGAATTGCTTGGCTAAAGGATTGCAAAAAGATATATTTTATTTTAATGAAAAAGTACAATACTATTTTATCTTTCTGATTCACAACCTTTCAATATTCTTGAGAAAATTGTTTCTTTTAGAACATATTGATGTTCTATCGACTTAATCTTCCCTGACCTATGTCAGCTTCCCATTTTTTTTTTTTCATCGAATGGACTGGAAAGTCTGTCAAACTATTCCCACCTTGATATTTGTTTTACTAGCTCAAGTAAAATAAATATATTGATGCAAAAAAAAATGTTACGAAATACTGCCAGTCAGTGCTTAACCTACTATTTTATTTATTTTTTTTACTATTTACTAGTTGTACTTGGTAACCATAATGAAAACAATAAAATCATTTGTATTGCCACATACAGAAAATATTGTTAATTATTAAAATCACATTTTTTATTTTTACTCCACTCCAACAACAACCCTTTGTCAAACAGAAATGTAAAATAATGAATTGAGGATTAGTTGGTAAATATGTTTGTAAAACTTTTGTACATCACCTTATAAACTAGGCGGAATAATTGAATTAAAAACATACACAGATATAAAACAGGCCCATAAAACAAGTTCTGGTTATAATGAAAGTTTTTTAATTCCACAAATCAACCATCACCATGGTTACATTGCCTTAATTAGTAATTAAATTGACAAAAATTGGAAGCCAGATGAATCATAATATATTTTTGTTTTTTGCGCACGGACTTAAGATCGAGTGGCACGTATGAAATTTCGTGAACACCACATAAATGACCATTTCTTTATTTCTGAGAACACAAAGAAAAGTCTGTAAATAAAGCAGATGCGGGATCTTCTAAAATAAATTAATTAAAAAACCCAAGGGAGCAGTGCTGCATGCCTGATTTGTAATACTTAGTTTAATGTTAATCATGAGGCAATCTACTGTTTAAAATGTGAATTTGATTGATTTGAATGTAGATTTAAAAGAAAAATTAAATTAAGTCTACAAATAAGAAAATACTGTAGATCCCCACTTATTAGTCCTAGAAGGGACATTGCCGGTTAAGTGGATGAGCCAGTTAATCCCGACTGTATAAAAGAAAAAACTTTAATATTAATTTAACTCGTAATTAGGTAAAAATTAAAAAACAATACAAAAGTTAATCTTTAGGTCATATTTATGTTAATATATAAAGAATTTAAATTTATTAAGCTAATTTATTGTAACTTTAAATAAAAATTTCTTTAGATACATGATTTTATTAAGTGTACAAACGATCGTTCCATTATTAATAGTAGTCACAAAGTCATTTAATATTTGTTTTGTTTAACTGAAGTTGATGAGCAGCATAGTCTCTCCACTTTGTAGCTTGTTAGTGACCTTTTAGTTTAAATAATTTAGTTCTGATTATAGCATAAATGCTGAAACTAATCAACTCTGTGAAAAATGTATTGTATTTTATTTTTATTTTTTTCCTGCAGATTAATGCAGAGAACTGGTTAAATGAAGGCCGGTTAAATAGGTTTCTACAATAGTGAAATAAGTCCAGTTTCACAAACTTTAATAATTGTATTATTAAAAATAAAAGTTATAGAAGCCAGCATAACTATACATCCAAAGTTGTTTATTAGGATGACCAGGCAGTGACAGTGGTATAAACCACATAATCCTTATTTTTTTTCATAGAAGAATATGACCAGATTGTGGTCAAAATTAAAATAAAAGTAGTCTGAAACTATTTGATAAATGCCAACTTTTCAGCCCATATTACAGGCTTTTTTCAAGGCTATAAAGGCAAGATAAAAATCATAGAAATATATTTGACTATTACTGACAAGAGAGAGTAATATGTGGTATTTAGGGTAAAATGGTGGCAACAATGCTCAAAGTAATTAGAGAGGGATGGAAATTAATTACTTAAAAAAGGCATAAGAATAAGATCAGTCTATTATAAAAATTATGTTTTTTTAATAAACTCAAACTATGTGCGTTGGCGAGAGAAATATTTTGTTAATCTATTTTATGATTTACAGGGATAGGTTCAAGGTGGATGTGAATGGATTCAGAAACTAGTCTTTTCTCATAATTAGGAACTGTAGCTAGCATAGAGATATCAAAATTGAAGGAATGTTTTAGGGATATAGAACATGTTTACATAGTTTAGAGGCGGTAGGTTTACAGGAAGATATAGTTAATTTGTGTTGGTAAATTTGAGTTTTGACGTTTTTGGTTTTACCAATATAGAACTTATAATTAGCAGTATGCATAAGAATCTTTTTTTTTTTTAAGATAACTTTCTGTACAAATAATATTTATTTTTATACACTAATTGCTTAAAAAGAAGTAGAAAACCAACATTTTATACTTATATTTTTTATAGTGTCTTATAGCAAACAGGACTTAAGCTGCTTTCATTTCTAACTGGCTCTTATGTAGAATAATTTCCTTTAGGATGTAATAACATAATAAATAATGTAATAAAAAATTTTATTACAAAAAATAAATAAATAATAATAAAAAGAAAACACAAAAAAAACAAAAAAACTTTTCCAATTTCATTTAATGTTTATTGCTTTTGTCAAATCAGTTTATTTCTACAGGTTGAACCAAAGCCCGTAACTGTGAATGAATTGATTGAGCATCGTTGTCGACAGTTGGGCAAGTCGGGAATGAGCAAAGGATCGGCTCTGCATCTCTCCCTTTGGATGAGGGGCCAGCTTGGAGAGGGCTCGCCTGAAGAACTATCCGAACCTGAGATCTGGTCTCCTGAGAGGATGAGGAAAAGAGTTCAAGAATTAGGTGTGCCGTCTAGAGGGAGGAGTCTTTCACGCTGTGAGGAAATAGATCTCTCTGATCACAGCACTTCTGATAGCCAAGTAAATATATTTGTCTTTACTGAGGATTGATTATTTGACTGGTTTGAAAAATTATTAAGTACCTCTCGATAGTAAAATTTAAAACAATATTAAGATAAATAGATGAAAAATTTCATTTGAAACCACATCAAAATGTTATGATGAAGTTTTTCTTGTTCAGATAATATTATAATTTATTGTTTGCTAAGTTCTCGTGGAGGTTGGAAGCACAACAAAACTTATTGATGTTGATAATTATTGTTTGAAATGTATTTTTTTTTTTTTTTTTTGTAAATATTACCGAAATATACTATTATTTTATGAAAAAGCCTATATTATATAACAGCTTTGCCAAATCAAGAACATCAATAGGTTTCCCTGCATAATGCATTATTTTCTTAAATTTTATCTCGTTTTCTTAATATATTATGAATGAAATAACTGAAATTTGTCGATTGATTTGATTTGTTTCACAGATGACAGTAAGATCATTTTCTGGAAACTCTGAAAAACTAATGGCTGTGTGTCGAAAATGTCATAAAACGTGCCTTTTGAACAATAATAACAATAACACCAATTTGAACAATAATGATGTAGCAAAAAGAACGGACATAAACGCTAATTGTCCAAAAAGTGAAGGATTCTGTGATGACTGGGGAGAATCAAGCACGACGGCTTTGAGCCCCAGCGATCCATTCCTGCCAGTTCCTCACATCTCCGTCCAGCCTGCGACCCCATTGAATAACAACTTCCCATGGGCCAGCATAGAGCTCAATAGTACATCTTTTGTGAGTTTTGTCTTTTTATTTAATCATATTGGATTGATGCAAAAATAATGCAGTTTCTTGATATTTATTAAAAAAATGCCAAATCTTTAATTCGACTATATATATTTAGTCAAAATAATTTCCATCAGAATCTAAAGACTTTTGCCAACATACAACAAGCTTTTTATCCTAGCAGAAGAGAAATGTTGATCCGATAATGTTGATAATTATTATATATATTATTGCTTATATATCTCAGTAAAAGTTGTTGAAATTGCTTGTATCTTTTTTGTGGTTCACTGCTGATTTTATGTTTTCTGTTATATTTAATGCTTTCAGAAATTTTCATAGATTTGAAAATGACAAAAATCTGTAACTGAAATGAAACAAAGGTAAAATCCTTTGTGTATCATATTTTCAGACATGAAAATATAATTTCTTTGAGATCATATGTTTTTCTTCTACAATTAAAGTTTCTTCACCTTTAAGGACTGTGATGGCGAAGGAGCAGAAAGCGATGGTGAAGTTCCTTATAGATCGTTATCTCCGACCGGACTCAAGAGATACGGCACTGTGAGCAGCCTGGAGAAGTTAGACGGTGAAGAGTCTGACCAAGGCGAAGAAACGGATGATCTACCTCAAGGTCATCTATCATAAAATGTGTTCCATTCATAATTTATTTTATGATTACTTCAAACTTTATTTGTTACTTATACTTCAAACTTTTATAAATAAATGTTCCTTTATTAGTTCCATAATGTTAATACTATTATAAATATTCTTGTAATAATTTCAATAAATCGACTTCTCATAAATTTATTTTATGATAAATTTACCACACGTCTTTATTGTTTATAGAAAAAAAAATATGATTGAATTTTAAAAGGGTTTTGAGCTTCTTTTGAAGAAAGATGGGGGAAAAAAACAAAGAAAACAGAAATGTAAGAATTCCTAAAAATAATAAGTTGAAGTTATTTAGTTCGCAATTTTAGCGTAGTTACTTTTTGAATAGAAAATTTCTCCTTTAATATTAGATAATTGAGTAGCCTTCAACCCTCGATAATTAGATTAGCTCAATAGATTCCTATGAAATAACAGCTTGTATAGTAATAGAATGGTTTCAAGACTTCCAACCTGGTCAATTCTTATTAAGTAGTTTCTTGAGGATATAATACTTTTGATGATAAAAATTGGTTTCTACTTTTGCAGATCAGCTCATCCAGTATGAAACAGTTGGCCAGTCGATCAAAGGATGGACAGTACGAGCAGGAACTTATGTTGTTGAAAAGATGGCTTTCTTAGAAAGGATCGGTGAACATTCTCACGGAGTATCATTTATTGAGAGGTAGTTTTTTTATTATGTCATATATTGATTCAGCAAAATCTGTGTTTACTTTATATATTTTAAATATTTTGAATGAGGGTTGGCTATGAGAAATAAATCCTCATAAATTTTTAACCGGGGATTACTTTAGGTTTTTATTAAAACAATAATATTTGTATTGTTTTATAAAACTTAAGTAAATCATACAAATTACAATCAGATGTTTATATTTAATGGCCGATTAACCCTTTTAGTGTCAATGACGGTATATCATACATTTGGAAAAGAACCAATGACAAATATATATATATATATATATATATATATATATATATATATATATATATATAGTGTATTTGATGGCTTAGTATTCGCATTGTGGGAGAACTTTACCTCAAAATAAATACAAAATAAAATAACTGTTGGTTAGCACTAAAATGGTTAAAAAAACATAATAACTGACATACATAAATTATGGAACTGAACATTTTAACTGTAATTAATGATGAGTATGTTGGTATGATGAGCTGGCTCTTGGCCCTTGAAACTTTGTGGAGGAGTTATTGTGGCTCTTGGGACTTGGTCGAGAAGTCAGTGTGGCCCTTAGGATTTAGTGGAGGAGTCATTGTGGCCCTTAGGATTTAGTGGAGGAGTCATTGTGGCCCTTAGGATTTAGTGGAGGAGTCAGTGTGATCGTTACGACTAGGTGCCCCCCTAATAATTTTTTTTGTAATAATTTTTCAAAAGTGGATGGATATATTAACTTCTGATAGAAAATTTTTCAAATATGTATAAACAAAAAAATCATTTCAATCCACAACAAATATTAATATCATATATAAATATGAATAAAATATCACGTACTTTTATCATATTCTGACATTGTAGCCTAATTTATGAATAATTATATTGTTTGTAGTTTAAAGAGAAAATAAAATGTTTTCTATTGAGTCTAGGTTAGAAAGAACATTGAATTTTAACTTGATTATTCAAACTTTCGGAGAAAAGAAGAGAAGAAGAGTGTTGTGAACAATTGTTGTAAATATAAAATAGTTCAAGATCTGCTAGTGTTATATGAATACTTTATTTAAGTAATTATTATTAAATTATCCTATCATGTAAATCACCAGTTTGGGGGTAAAAGTGATCACTTTTTGGGGGTAAAAGTGATCAACTGACATTTTGACATTTGACATTGCGGAGATGAAACTTTGTTGTTATCTACCTGTGTTTGAACCAAATTTACGCTTCGGTATCGACAAAATTGTGAAATTATCACTAATAATAATATTAATAATAAGTATCTGTGAGCTGGTAACTTAATTTAAGCAATTAATACATGGTCTGTTCCAGTACTGACTTATACTTTTGGTGTTCTAAAGTGGTCTAATACGGAACATAAAGAAATGAACTATTTAGTAAGAGTCCTTTTTACCTCAGCTAGAAAATTACATCCCAAATCTTCAATTGAGGGGACTTGTTTGTCTGCTAAGGAGGTGCAGAGAGCAAGAAAATAACTTTAAAAACAGCTTTCTACAATATAACTTTCCTTTGTCATCAGCAATAAGAACATTGGACAATGAAGACACAGCTTTAAACTTAATTTCACCGGCGCATAAGGAGGCTCCTACTGAAGAAATTCTAATTGAAAATTTGAAAAATATATCGCTACATGATCGCTTTTACCATTCTCTATTACAATCAGGAATAAACTGGGATGCTTCTGCCATCTGGCTTAAAAAAAATGATTTGTTTCCTAAAACGGAAGAGTTTATTATAGTCATTCAGAATCAGGTAGTTTCTGCCAACGCTTAGAGGAAATACATATGTAGAGAAGAAATCAATGACCGATGTCGCATTGCATTTAATATTAAATAATAAACTGGACATAACCTTAGTAGATCAAAATGTAAAAAGTGGCTATGTCATCAATATTGCTGTTCCAGCTAACGATAATATCGACAAAACATTATCAGAAAAGATAAGAAAATATCAAGAGTTGTGCCAGGAGCTACAGCAACTTAATAGGCTGGAGCATATAAAGGTGTATCCGATTATAATATCCAGTAATGGCCTCATCATAGACAATTTATTTATTGAGAATTTGAAGCTGCGTGAAAAAGTACTGGAATAAGGGCAGAAAGCAGTTCTCCTCAGTACAGCAAGCATCTTGACTTTGGTCAGGGTAGGTGAATATCTCTGGCAATATTCAAGAAATGTGAAATAAAAAATAATAATAATACTTTATTGATTTAAAAAAAAAAAAAATATGCAGTTAAAAGTAGAAAAAAAAAATGAACAATGGAAATATTCCATCCGCTGTAGGTCTATATTACTAATTTTAAAAAAATGTATAGTCTTGCAAGGATAGAAAAAATAAAAAAAATACAGTGTATAGTGATCAAATATATAAAAATCAAAGGAAATAAAACGTTACTACAACAAAAATAAAAGAGGTGATTAGAAAATAACGTGTACTACTTATGTACTAACACAAAAATAAAATAATATGAAAAATAGACTAACTCAAAAGTTGAATCAGTTGCCAACGGTAATTCCAGGCATGACGTGTGAATTTTATTAGCTGCAGACTCGGTTCATTCAAAAGAGGGAGCAAATCCTCCTCTGAAAGTAAAGTGTGGTCCATATAAGAAACACACATCTCGGATAGCATTGTACTTTTCCCCAAAAAATGCTCAATATTTTCATTTTTCCTGGAATTGTACATAGAGCAAAATTCCATATCCCTCGTCATAAATGGAACAGAGTTCAAGTACAGGAGTTCACCACAAATTTTAAATAACCATTGAAGATTTCTAAGCCTTAACTTCCTTGGATTCTCTCCTATCAAGTTAAATATATTTAGATTTCTGTCACGCTTCAGTATCGACAAAATTGTGAAATTATCAAGAATTATTAGTTAATTTTAGATAATTTCACGTTGTTTTTTTTTTTCAATATTGAAGCATAAATTTGATTCAGGCACAGTTACATAGAAAATTGCAAAAATGCAGTTGAACACTTTTACCTCCAAACTGACAATATATAGTTTGCTTTCGCGCCAGGTATCTGAAGACAAATCCCGGTTCGAAACATCCAGAGGAATTGATAGCTACGTCAACATCGTTAGCTGGAGAGGATGAATATGAAACTTCTGGAGCTACTTCCGGAGAAGAAATTTGGGGCACACCTACCAGCGGTGATTCAGGAGTTACTTCGCCGAACAATGAAGTAAGCACTTTATATTATTTGGGCTGGTAGTGGAATGATTTTTTCATGAATAAACAATCTTTCAATAATTAAATTATTTTTACTTTCTCTTACCTACATATATATGAAATATATAGTAAGCACAAAGTATCATGAAAAGTTTGGAAATCCAGTTTTCAATGGAAATACACCAAGTCTCGCAAAATGATAGGAGTATGTGTGTCTTTGAACAACCTAGCTCTGAAATGAATTAACTAAAATTACTTATTTATTTTAGGTGTATGTCTGGGATGTTACAGCCACTTTTTTGTTAAAATCAACTTATCGGAAGTGCCACTTTGCACCATCGATATTACAATTTTTTATAAATTTCTAGAAAACAGCTCTAACGATTATGAATAAACTTGCCTAAACTATGCACCTTAAAGCTTTCAACTATCCATTTATGTAGTACATTATCGAGAAAATGCAGAGAAAAAAGTTATGGCAAAAAGAAAATTTTATTTGCGTATAACTCAAAAAATATGCATTTTATGGTAAATTTTGTATATCATCGTATTAAAGGTAATGAAGTTCTCTAAAAAAAATACATATAAATTGGACCAGTATCAGCAAATATACAGCATATCTTATAAGTACTATAAGACTGGACCGTAGATGGAAAGCCGAGTGTGTCCGAAAGCAGAGGTTTGCATCCAAATCGTGCTTTCTCCCACCTAGCTACTCCTGTTTCAACTATATGCTCTGTTCGTTCAACTCAGTTATTAACTTCATGCTTATTATTATTGTAACATGCTTCGCGATAATTATTATAGGATGATAAGGAAAAGTTGTGTGATGTGCAAACCTCACCAGATTTTTTTTATAGCCATATTAGTTAAACATGAATTTATATATTCAATTCCATGTAAGGTAATATGGAGTAAGTGCATTTTCGGAGCAATTGATTAATCGTCTCATTAAATCCAAAATTCTGAATTGGTAAGAGCTACCCTTTACGAAGCATGAATTCTAAACACTGATATATCACAAATCAGCCACAAAAATTGGCTAAGGTGAAGTATAATGAGTTGTAAAGATATCAGTTCCAACCTGTTGATTAAGTTGGATCTTTCAACTTTTGCTGTGCAGCTGTATCGGAGTTTATTTACCACTAGGCCTTATACTTTTATTTTATTTTGAGGTCAGTGGAAGAAGCTGTTCTTCAAAATACTTTGTGATTGACATTTCTCCTTTACAGTTTTTTAGTTTTTAAGCGCTAGAGAGTATTGCCCTTCGAGCCTTTCAGATACCTTGTACACATTTACCCCTTGAGGCAGAGACAAATGCGTACTAAGTACTATTAAATTGAATTATCAATCTCATCAAAATGGACCTGGTTGAAACATGGGCTTGAATGTAATATTTAAACATAATCGTCTAAGGAACATTTTCTAAAAAAGAGGAAAATCTAGCTTCCAAAATAAAGATTTTACAGTCATGTAAAATCGAACTTTGTAAAATCTAGGTTGCACTTACCCCATGTTACCTTTATGATAAAAATAATAATAGATGAGTAATTGCATTGATATTGAAAAAAAAATGCAAGTATCAAATAGACCTACACCAGGTTATTATAGACTTTAAACTGTCATATGACAATCTGTACATACTCTGGTAGCACTATTTATGTCAGAATGACGAAGCATCTAGCCTATGCAGATGATGTCGTAATAACGGTAAGGGATAAAACAGTGTTGGCAGGAGTTCTTGAAGAATTTGAAATGGCGGCATAAGAACTAGGGCTGCAAATATGTTTATATGTTAACTTCGAGAAAACTGTGTAGAGCTGATGAATATGTCAAAATAGGAAACCCTGAAAGCGGTCAAAACCTTCAAGTATTTAGGTGCGATAATTATTAAAAATAATGAAATGGTGGAGGAAATAAAAGCAAGGATGAGCGCCGGGAATAGATGCTGCTTTGTCCTACAGAAAATACTAAATTATAGAGCCCTGTCTCACAGATCAAGATCATGGATAAGAAAGTCATAACACCTGTCCTCACCTATGGTTCTGAGACGGGTGGTATCTAAGGCGCCAGAAAGGAAGCTGCTGCGATGCGAGGGAAAAGTTCTCCAAAGGATTAATGGTCCAGTGTGCGAGCATGGGTAGTGGAAATCTGATTTGGTCTCATTTGTGAGGAGGAGATAGATCAGATGGTAAGGTCATGTCGTAGGTATGCCCAGAGAATCAATTCCAAAACGACTACTCGAGGACCAACCTGGTGGAAGATGTGGTAGAGGAAGACCACACCTGAGATGGCTGGATGAGGTGAACATCCTGAAGAGGATGGGAATAACAAGATGGCGGATGCTTATCCGGGATAGGAGAGAGTGAAGGAAGGTTATGAAAGAGGCTCAGCTTCTTGCAGGATCGTAGCACCAAAAATAAATTAAAAATATTGCATTGATAGCATATTGTTGTAGTGTAATGGGCTGATCAACCACCGAACTTAAAGAAGCCTGATGCATACAATGATGACTGATATTAAAGTTCATCACCCCAAGGCATCTATGGCTAAACTATTTGCCCAGGAAGGAAGGTAGTCCTGATTTTATCGCAGTTGAAGGCTCATGCTAAAAGCAACAAAACTCTGTGAAAGTGTATTTTATACCAAGTTCTTCTATAATCATCATTATTATGATAGGAATGGATGAAGATTACATTGTTCTTAATATCAGAGATCCGATGCTATAAGAAATAAGAAATGAGTCATTTTAAAACTGCAGATGAAGAAAATAAATTGTATGGTTGGTTAGGGTCCCTAATTAGATTGATCCTTCTATACCATCATGTGGATGTTAACTGTGTATGGTTGCTGTAACCTTCAGCTGAATGAACCGATTCTCAGTTGAGTCGTTAAAGACTGGGCAAATATTTACAAGGGCTTATGTCACTAAATGTAAATGCCACCTCTGTTCGAAATCTTATGAATCGATCCAGCATGTGACAAATGAATGTGGAAACTTGTATATATATATTGTAATGTTCTACAAATAATACTATTTTTGACGAGGATAGAGGTCCTTCGAGAGGTCCCTATAACAAAAATAGTCGGTTTTTAAAGGCTTGGCTAGATCCTGCCTTGTTATACACTAGTACCAATAATTTTGCTTTCCGAACTATTTTTCTGAAAAATGACTAACTAATATCAATATGTTTTTTCTTTTGTAAATCTCTTAATAAAATAATTATAAAATTAAAAAATGCTGCAAATTATTACACAATGGTTTATTATTAATTATTACTAGTTATTTGTTAAACTTATTATTAATTATTTATAAAATTATTAAAAGTGTTTTAAAATGTTTATACCAAGACAAAAAAAAAAGTTAAATAATATTTTAATTTTTTTTATTTTAAAAGGTTTATATAATGATGTAATGATTCCAAAACACTTTATATAATTCCTCTTTTGGTATAATGATGATCTTTTTTATACCTGTTCCTGGACTATTTTGCAGTTTGGCTCCAGAGCCAACATTTGAGCCCAGGCCTGCTAACATTAATATTTAAAATGTAATTTGTATTTTATGTGTTTCATTGGCCATTTTTGTTGTATTTAGACAATCTTTTCTGTTTTGTACAGGACAATGTTCAGCATTATGATAGTACGCTAGGGACAGCATTTGATGATGCAAGAGAACAGCTTATGATGGATAAACTTTTAAGTGGGGTAAGTATTTTATTATTTTTTTTTTGTGAATGTTCGTTGACAGAATGGGCTGAAAATGCTCATAATTATTATTATTGTCTATTTGTTGATATAGCTAAGTTTAATGGCTGTTAATAAACAATACAAAATCATCCAATACAAATCTATCAATGAATCCACTTAGAACTACTGTCATCGTACAGATTGGTTTTGTAGTCGAGTGCCTTCAATACCCAAATGAAAATGTACTCTTCTTTACTCGATACATTAATTTACTTTCTGTATGTTTACATGCACAGATGCAAGGAGCTGTCTGTATTTTGACAGGCACAGATGAATGTGACGGAATGTACTTGCAAGAATCCGTAACGTGCATTGGAAGGCACCCGACTACTACACCAAGGTTCGATATTCATGGAAGTCAATTTCACAGACAATTTGAGCCATCAAATTTAAAAATCGGTCATGCAGTTCACTCAAAAAATCTTAGATACCTACTAACGGTCAAGCTAAACACATTACCCTCCTTCTGGCTTCACCGTAATCAGATAAAAAACAATGTTTTCCCTCACTTTCTATATAGTACTTCTGTTTCAGTCTGTTTATCTCATACTCTACACACATAACTGTGAAATATATCTATAATTTGTTAAAAATGTTATACAAATCAAGACACAAATTTATCTTTTTTTCTAGGAACTTTTTATTTCTTTTTTAGCATGATTTTATAAGAAATCAGCTTTAACATAAAAATCCGGAAAATAACAATTTTACCATTTTTTCAATCCATTTTTATAACCTTAATTTCAATTTCACTTCCCCAACTAACAAAACATCGTTTGGTGCTGAATATTGAATAAAACAATTTTATTATTTATTAGGGAGAAATTGGTCGAGGGATGCGATCAAAGACAAAGACACTAATAAGTAAGACTTGTGTCTTTGTCTTTGTATTTGACCTCACGCCCCGACCAACTTCTCTCTAATTTATATCTACGGTCAACCATACTCCAATTATTATTTATTAGTTTTAAAAAAAATTCTAATAATTTTTTTTTTAATAAGCCTGCACCACTACATCCCATGATTATTCTGTCTTAAGTTCAGTAGTTGTCAAGGATGTACTGTTTCTTGATCAATGGTTATACAAGATGATGTAGTCAGTATCATGCTCTATCGCCAGCTTTTCACCCTTCTCCACTTATAAAGGCTGGTTGTGTCACAGAATGGTCTCCCAAACCCAGGGTTGATACACAGCTTATATAACACAAAATAAATTGTCTGCTTCATCTGGATTTCAACCCGGGCATTGAGTTAAATCTCCAGTTCCTTATACATTGAGCTACTTCACTCTTCTTTTTAAAATATAATTCTGATAAATTTAAATTTAATCATATCTCTGATAATATATGTAGTCAAGTAAGCAGACACAATTGGGTTCAGGTGAGCATGATGGGAAGTCTTGTTCCATTGTGCCCTGTATCACGGGGATTTCCTCAGCGACGCAGACTCGACCCTCTACCAGAAGACGAGGAAGAGTCAACCGAATCCAGTGCATCAAGTGAAGAAGCGACTAAATCGTACTCTACTGATCAGGTAACTCCCTAAAGCTTATTTTTTATTTTTTTTTTAGTTTTACATAAAGTATTAAATGCATGCATAGTATTCACATTGTTGGGTTAATAGGTCTCGAGCATCTTGATGTAAAATGATTTATTTTTTAAAAGTATATTTTATTTCTTAACAATGGCATTTAAATCTCTATATATTTATTTATACAAAAAAGAAAACATATATGTATAGAAAACGTTATTTCTTTCTCATGAAACAAATACTTTCATGTAGTAAAATTTCAAGCTTCATGAAATAGGTAAATTTTCACCCATAAAAATAGCAATTTTTGAATTTGAGTCTGTCATTAAATTTATGCTGTCCAACCAATGCAGACAGACAACGTTATTTCTTCCCAAATATAACACATATATTTTGTAGTCAAAATTTCAAGCCTTCTAAAACTAGTGATTTTTTTTGTCTAAAGTTGCAATTTTGAAATTTCTGAAGCCAATCTTATAGCACATTTTGTCAGCTTTAATTTTATATAGAGTGGTCTAATCACTAGGATGCATAGTTTCTGAGATATAAGCAAACAACTAAAAAAAAAAAGGACTTTCAAACCTGCACCTCTATCCTACACTCACTCACTCTTCTCTCCCCTTAAAAATATTACGAACTAACCAGATTTTTAATTTGGATATTCGAATTATAAAGCATTTGGATTAGTTGGAAGAAGAAAATGAATACGAATTATCAAGGGGACTGGATTGCATTGTTTTTATATGAATTAAAGGGAGATTTTTAAAGGACAAGAGAATCCATACGAATTGTCGAGATTATACATATGATATAATAAACAACCCTTTGTTTCCATATGAGCTCCAACTACTCGATAATATTTCGTGAAAACAGATAACATTCCCTGATGGGTAGTGGATTGATCAAAATGGGATATAATATTTCCAAAAATCAGGGCCATCCTAAGATATTCGGAAAAACTTAAGCGGTATTTAGGCTCTGACTGAGGGAAAATCTGACCGACCAGAAGGGAATGAAAATGAAAAAAACTAGGTTTGAAATGTTGATTTACACTCTTCTCCTTCAGTATGTGTTGAACTGTCTTAGAGTGATGTACTGTTTCTATTAGGTTAGTCTTTTTAGGCTGTTGAATTGAGATGTGCTGTCTTTGGTCTGCATTCATAAAACTCCATCTCTTTCAGTCCTGAAGATGCCATTGGCGAAATGTTGACTAGTTTGTCATTTACTGGTATTTGAGATACTTATGGTTTTGTTTTGGAATCATCCAAAGATATTCGGTCATTTTTATCTTTTATGGAATAGGTACAACATTTACCTTTCAGTACTGCAGTGATCAATAGTAACTGTTAATATGAGATTCATAATATGAATAGTATGAATATGAGGTGATAGTATGTTTTTACATAAATATGGGTCTTTTATAAAATAGGCGCACCAGTTACTTTTCAGTAACCACAGTGCTCATTAATAGCTGTAAATATGAAATTCAGATAATCATATGTTTTTACATAAATATGGATCTTTTATAGAATAGGCACACCAGTTACTTTTCAATAACTACAGTGATCATTAGTAACTGTTTTTTTTACATAAATATGGGTCTTTTTGTGGGAATCTTGGTCTCCAGAGTAATACCCCTTTAATATTGTTTATTATAAATGTTCCTTCATTTATAGTTTGTAAATAAAATAAATGTTTCAATAACCTATATATATACGAGGTGTGGCTATTAAATAACGAGACTGACGTTGCAATAAAATTTATTTTTATTTTATACATAATTACTTACTATCACCTTCAATACCCCTTCTCTATCCCTACAATGCTCCATGTGAATTTTCCATTGTTGGAAACAGTGCTGGAAGTCATCTTCTGTCAGCTCCTTCAGGACGCGTGCCGCTTTCTCTTTTACAGCTTCCACGGACTCAAATTTCGTCCCTTTTAATGAAGATTTCACCTTAGGAAACAGATAGAAGTCACATGCTGCAAGATCTGGTGAATAAGGTGGTTGTTCTAACACTGGGATGCTGTACTGGGCTAGGAACCTAGCAACCGTGGTCTATGGGATATAATTAAAAGTGTGTTACCAAATGATGTGGATCTTAAATGTGGATGAAGTACTACGGGAGCTCTTAAGATGTCTGGTCCCACAACAATAGCTACTCTCCCTTTTTTGTCCGTTACCCCATCTACAGGTTTCAAAATGGCGAACTGCCATTTTGATTCTCCAATACGAATGGACCATTTATTATTTTCAGAAGTTTTCATTTGATCAAAATCTCTTCAACTTCTTTTTATTTTCTTATATTAGATTTGTCGAAGTATTGAAAAATTGATCATCTACACCCACTCGATCATTATGGCAGTGGTTCTACTGAACTCCAAAATGGAGCCACCATGTTTTTAAATGAAGGCGTCTATTTTGTTTCCATTTATGATGACAAACACACTTTGCATTATAATTGTTGATGATTGCAGTCAAGATAAATAAATGTATTATTATTTTCCTGAGAATCTCTATTTCCAAATACTAAATCTAGTTTAAGATACCTAAAAACAATTATTTACTACGTACATAAAATCTGAAAAAAGGTGTATATTACTATTTATATATATATATATATATATATATATATATATATATATATATATATATATATATATTTATATCATATATTTGGTAAGGATCACTGTAGTAACTGAAAAGTAACTGGTATACCTATTTTGTAAAATACTCCTTTCTTTTTTAGATTTTTTCTCTTTAATTATTAAATTATCAACTTAGTTTAGTTTCGATTTAAAAAAAAAATATAATTATACACAAATTCTATCCTTATTTACTCATAGTTGCACACTCAGGGAATTCTTCCAGGAAAATACACAGGCAACAAAAATTAAACTTTTTTTCCTTCACCATCAAAACTTTTCACTCATTACAATTCTTCAATATTATGCTATAAAAGATATTAACCCATTTTATTTTATTGGCGTTGTAATAAAAGTGATTGATATGCTGGAAGGGTAATAAATCAGACAGCTGCGCAGCAAAGGCAAAATCGGCAACCAGTACACCACACCATAGATTCTTTAACAGGCTAAAACTGCGCCGAAGCTATTCTGCCGACTCGAAACCTTCTAGGCCGAGTAAAATGTAAGTATTATTACGTCTTATTTAGATATATTTATTTATCATTGCAATAATAACTTAAGCAGTCAATTGATCTCTTAGTAACCATATGCATACAATAATAGCTTTAGATATACAAATAAAATGTGATATATAATGAATATAAAAAATATAAGAAAGTCAATTTAAGTAAAAAATGTTCATTTAGGTCCTTATCTGATCATTGACATCACTACAAATCGAAGTTATATTTTGAAAACCTTAGACATATATTTGCTAATGAATATATATATTTTTATATATAAACAACATAATCAAGAAGTTGGTTGGGGATGCGTTCAAGAGAGAAAACACACTACAAGTACCTTGCTTAACGAGTATTTCTTATAACGAGCAAAATGTGTTGAATCTCTCACACAGACAGAAAAGCAGGTTGTCGATGATCCAGTGGATCTCTGCTGTGGGTCACCAGAGCGCTAGGCTTTTCTTACCTAGCAACATGCTTATGTCCTGCAGTTCCTCTAGCCTGCATCAGTAGGAAAATAAATATACATTTATATATTTATTCTATAACGTTCTATGCGCTGTATCTTTGATAATAATAGTCTAATTTTGATGATTTTTTTTTTTGTTTACACGGATTTTAATTATCTTTTAAATGAGCCCAAAGTATAATCAGCAGAAAATGTATACTTTTCGAGTTATGCGCAAATAAAATATTTTTTCCATCATAGCTTTTTCTGGGGGATGTAGTTCATGTATGGATAGTTAAAGGGCTTTGAGGAGAAGACTTTAGGCAAGTTTCATTAAAATCTTCTGAACCGTTTTGGCGCTACACTATCGGGGAAAAGTGCTTTTTCGGCTTTTGCGCAGCCGCTATATCGATATTGGTAGATTTTATTATTGCAAAACCATCTACGAACTATGAAGATGATATTGTTAAAATTTGGTAAAGATTGGTTATCTAGTTTTGGAGATTTAAGATTTTGAACAAACAAACATTTATATTTTTACTTATATAGATGTAGGTTCTTTTGCCTAGGTTATAAAGTGAGCATTTTTTTTTTTTTAGATTAAATAATTACAAAAGAATTAAAAAATGGCTTCTATGTTAAGCTCATCTTCGGAAGCAATTACTTTGTTCTAATCAGTGATATAAAATTCATGAATCTGAAAACTAAATAAAAAACTGTAGCTTTACAAAATCAAATACTTACAATCTCATCTAACTATTAATTAAAAAAAAACAGAACAGTCCTAATATATTGTTAAAATATAAGTGTTTTTTTTTTCTAACTTTGAAGATTTTATATGTGTAACATTACAACATGGCTTTACTGTTGAAAACAACTCAATTCTAGCAGGGTAGCCAATTTTAAAATATATGTCTTTCTCCTGAGTTTAAAAATTATTCTTTATTATTATTAATTTTCTGTTACGCATGAAAGTATTAAATAAAAATTAATTTTGTTGGTTCTAAATTAACTGACAGAAAATAAAATAAGACAAAAATCAATTTATTAATAATAAAATAAAATTATTCATTTATAATTATGAAAATTTAATGACGAGAAGATTTCAGCTTTGAAAAGGTCCAAGATTTTGTGTATCTGGGCTCCTGGGCTCCTGGGCTCCTTGGTGATCCAAGATAATGACGGGAGAGCTGAGATGAAGAGGAGAAACGTCTCTACCAACTGATGTTACTTTGGGCTAAGAAAACAGCTCATCGGCCACATTCTCTCAAGACAGGCTAAACTCCAGCTGTATAGAACCCTGATTCGTCCTGTTCTGCTATATGGCTCAGAAACTTGTACTCTAACAAAAGCCGATGAACAATATCTCCTTATCTTCGAAAAAAAGATCCTCCGAAAGATGTTTGGTGGAGTGGCTGTGGATGGGATTTAGAGAAGATGGACTAACCAGGAAATATACCATGCATTTATAGAGCCTGGCATCGTCCAGATTTTAAAATTAGGCAAATTGTGATGGGCTGGACATCTGGGTGGAAGAAAATGAAATTCCGAAGAGAATGCTTACAGAGCTGCTCCATGGGACAGTAGGCAGCCCTAAGCTCAGGTGAATCGACGGAGTAGTGACTGACTCGAGGGACATTCTTGGTGTCAGGAATTGGAGACAACTGCACAAGATCGTAATGATTGACTGGAGCCAAGACTCATCACCGGGTTGTTGTGCCGCATAATAATAATGAAGATTTCAGAGACTTATATATAAAAAAAGAATTAAAATGATGTGTAGTATTTTTGCAAATAAAGGCGGATCGGTTTAATAATGTGGAATTCGAAAAATAATAAAAGCAAATTTATACATATCTTAACTCTAAAAGCAAAATATTAAATTTTAATTTTATCTACGAAATAATAATTGTTATTTTGATACGTTATTAGAAGTATTTTTAACTCCTGCTTAATATCCATCTTCTTTTTTCATGATTTAAAATAACGATGTTTGCAAGCTTATTATTTAATTTTACTTTTAAAACTCATACATTGACTTTAAGACAGAAATGAATTTGGCTCAATTTGAGATACTTGGTCAAGTCCGCGGTCAAGACCAGAACCTCACTCCAGCGCATTCCAGATCAGAAGACGCTAACTATTTTGCCAAGTGTCGTATCTCTCGCAACAATGACTTGCTTATTGAGAAGGCTTAATCAAATAGAGTGTCAATATTTTTTGTTTTTCTTCTTTTTCCTTAATTTAATGTCCACATTTATATTTTATTTTTTTTATTGTTAAACATATTTTCATATTTGTAGAATAAATTTATTCTAAATATATAATTTTTAATATAAGTGAAAATTCTTTTTTTATCACTTAAACAAGTAATTGTTCCACTGCTCATTTGATTTTAACACTATGATAATTTTAATATCAATAGTTTTTTCTATTTAAAATAAAATTGTTTAAAGTCCATTTCTTTTGATTAAAATTATTATATTTAATGATGATTTATTACCATTTTAACCCTAACCAATTTCTTGAAATTTGCTGGAAAACTACTGTTCTCAAAACGAGCACTGACTGAGTGACTCTATGTCAGTGGGAATTCTCTTGTATCAAATAACTGAACTTACTAGGACTAATCTAATGAATTGCACCAGACTTTTTTAAGCTATATACTCATATGTTCAATATTATAATATCCTGCTTCCAATAATTTCAAAATATCTTTAAAAAAATTGTAATCACTTTTAATGAATAAAAAGTGAAAAAGATAGGTGAAAGTCTTCAGTAGACATCTAAATAGAAAGATATCTTTGGTCTAGAACAGGGGTATCAAAATTTTTAGCCTAATGGCCACACTGATTCCTCCACTAAGTCCCGATGGCCAAGCTAGCTCATCATACCTACATCCCGTAGATTAGAAATACTCACAGGTTTATTGTATTCTTTTATTGTTGGTTAAATAAAAATATCTGATTATTATCATATATGATTTCCTTACATTGTAAGTTTTTAAGATGCATTTACACCTTTGGCAAACTATGGCCAGGCCTCCCCCACATCCCTAGGTTGTGCCTTGGTACCAAATCAGAGGTTGGGCCCCCTACCATGTGATATACATGTATCATGATGGCAGATATTTTATACGATATGCCTTAATGGTACTTTAGTTTAATTCTTTATGCATGCATCATAATTTACATTTTGATAATTTACAATTATATTATACCAAAAATTCAAAACTTGAAGCATTCTTTTAATATGTATACATATTTTTTCAAAGTATGGAATTTCTTCGTGGAAGCAAAAGTGAAGAACATACCAGTAGCAGCCGGAGCAGATTAAGTCGGCTCTTGAGCAGAGATTTAGCCGATGATGTACCGACGACTTTACCTCCTGAGTTTCTACAGAAAAGAGAACATGTAAGTGGCTGATACCAAATGGTATTAATATTTCCATATTCCAGACTTACCTAATACTCTTAAGCAGAGAAGGCCTGTTAGTGTTGACTGTGTTACGTGCTAGGGATCTTCTAACATCAGGAACCTCGCGCATGGCCTTCATTGTGTTCCTTTAGTCTTCCATCCTGACGACATGACCAAACCATTTCGATTGGCAAGACTCTAAGACCTCCTTCATTAACACGACCTTGAGTTCTTCTCTGATCCTCTCATTGTAGATGCCATCCTTCTTATTTTCTCAGCAATCCTGAGTAGAAACTTCATTTCTGCAGTCTTGACTGCTCTCCTACCTGCTCGTTATTATCCAGCTTCCTGCACCATATAAGAGTACAGGTAGGTATACTGAGATGTGGAGCTTCACTTGTTAGCTACTTTCTCGTTTTCCAATCACAGTAATACAGGTCTGGTGGTAGACTAACAAGGGGAGTACCAAATTAGAGAATCACAGATTCTGATCATTTATATATATGTTTTAGGGCAGGGTCCCATTCATGCTTATATAAAGTTGCAAGATGCAATTCGCTTTAATTTTTGAGAAATATAGTTTCTAAGTATAATTTAAGTAGAAGTCACCGCTTCTCTAGTTTACAATAAGCTGTGTAGCCTAACGGTAACGCTTTTGCTTACTGAGTTGTAGGTTGGGATTTCAATGAGTTATTTTTTTTATTATCTAATTGTTTTTTATATTTTTGATGTTTATAAATGATTAAATATTGGATTCATTAATTTTTTCATTTTAATTTAGTTTAATATGGATATAAAATTTTTAAATTGAGTTTGTTTCTATCGCTATTATTTAATTGTTTGTTTACAATAAAATATTCAATATTCACAAGTAGACATTTATATTGAAATGAAATCTAATAAAATAGTAAATATTATCATAAAAATAAGAGTTTTAATCATTTAAAAACTTGTTGTTTTCCTTGCATATAATGGAACAAGTTTCTTTTAATTATCAATTCATGGTAGATTCAAAAACATAAATGACATCATTTATTGATATTTATGTAAATGAAAATGTTAAACGTCTTGCACAGTGAAGATTATTCCACCAAAATGTATATCCATTTGCCAAATGTGTAACATTTACTTTTTTAGAACAAATAAAACTGCAAAACGCTACAGAGCTACTGAAAAAAAAACAAAAAACAAAAGATAATTAAAATCAAGAGAAGGTGTCATTAAAATTCATTCTCTTATATTGCATCAATTGAACTCACCTAAATCTATGGCGATGATCCAGTATTCTTGGTTCCCCTCCAAGTTGATATGAAAGAGAAATATTCATGAATGTGATTAGGAAAAAAAAAATGTAATTGCAACAATAATAGTTTTATAAAATGTGCATTTTGTGATAAAACTTAATGGTTCAAATGTTTCTCTGATGATTATCATCCGAATGATCTCCGTTGCATCTCCTGCCACTTTATTTGACCATCTCAACTTTGGTCTCCCTCTCCTCCTTATTCCGTGGTTTGGCTGTGTTAGCAGTATTTAAAAAAACAAATAAAAAAAAATTACTCATCTGGGACATGATCTGCCGACCAAAAGCTCTGTAAGCTAGAGCATTACCGTTAGGCTATACAGCCAGTTTAATCTATAGGAACTGTCACTTCTACTTAAATTACACATGGAACTTCAAATCAATATTTCTCAAGAATGAAAGCGAATTGAGTCTTGCCATTTTGCATAAGCGTTGAGGGGGCCTTACCACATAACATATATAAAAGTGATCGGAATTTGTGATTCCCAAGTTTGATTGCTCCCCTTGTAAGTTTGCTCTGCTTATCCTGTGTAAAATTTTTAATTCTACTTTCCCACTTTCCCAGTCTTGTCTGTATTTATTCCGAGGTAGTTGAACTCCGTAACTACTTCTATCTCTCCTATATTGCAGTATATATGGATTCCTTCCTGATTTGCTCTTACCTGTGCTGATTTGCATGTCTTTCCTTCAGTCACTTCTCGCAATAACAACTATATCATCCATATAAAGAAGAAGCTGGATCACACCAGGCATGAGGTTTCTTTGCCAAAGGAATGTCCTCTCAGTTCGCTTTTTGCATATTGCTGCTATTTCTTCCATATAGATAGTATAAATAGTATTGATTATGTTATTTAATGATCCATTATTTTTTTTAATTGTTGCAAAGTTTCTTAGTATTTTTTTTTTTTTATCCCAGCATATATGCACTGCGGTCTGTTAAGGCCTATTGTGCACTGGCCTAAACCGTTTAAAACAGGCCTGTAGCCTTTGGAAATCTGAGTTGACTCATTGGGTCCATCATCTCGCAGAGCTTAGGGTCACTGATCCGCTCACAACTAAAGTGGAGGTACCGCACTCTTGCCAAAGGTTATGTGGAAAGCCGTTTCGTCCTCCATCCCAAATAGCCTATACGTCGGTGACTCAGTTAGCCCCATGTTGTGGAGGTGATTATTCAGTAGACAGTGTCCTGTCTATAATCCCGTCACTCCCCCAAGGTTAATCCTTAGGGTAAGGATATAATAAGGTCTTTTGGAGCAGGGTCCATCTAAAAACAGTTTGGGATGTATTTGTTTTATAAGTATTGCTATCGCACAATGAGTCAACAGAAATTGAAATTGTTAATTATGAAAATACAGTAAAATCCTGATTATCCAGAAATGGATGATCTGCAGTGCAAATTATCCATGAGTGCAACAATTTTTTTTTTTTAATTACCAACCTCAAAAAAAAAAAAAATTATTTTTAATCCAAGGCAACAACGAGGAAAATACATTAGGCCTTGCGAATGCAAGGGGTTTGAACGACTGGCTGACAAAGATAACGAACAAAGCAATGGGTGTGAATGAGAAGGAAGAACTAAATGAAAGTGAAGAAGATTAGTTCCTTGCGCGGATGATACACAAAATTGTTCTGCAGGACGTAGACGGATTGCTTCAACATTTAGAGGAACTAGACGACAATGCACATCTGACAGAAAAATTCATGTTAAGGAAAGTACAATTTAGAATAAAGAAAAGGTGCTTTCAAAGCAAGAAGCAAAAACGAGTGACTGATTATTTAAAAAAATTAAATTTTAAAAATAAAACTGGACACTTTTTCTATATACACTGTGTACAAAGGTATTGTTTTTGTTTACTGTTCTTTGTTTTAGTCATTTAGACGCAGAGCGAAGTTTTCTGCTATACTGTACATTGTATATATTTCAAAAGTAATATTATGTTTTTTTACAATAAAACATAGTTTTTATATTGAAATATTTTTGTTTTGTATTTTTTCAGGTTATCCGCGGCTTTTATCCGTGGTGCCCTTACCACCCGATTCCGTGGATAATCAGAGCTTTACTGTATTTAAGATCTTTTATTTTAAAAAAATTGTTATCTTGCATACTTATTTGAGCATTATAATGAATAGCTTTTGGGCAGTCAACATTTTTAAAAAGCTGAATTTTTTAATTAATTTAAAACCTATTTTAAACTCTGAATTATTCATCATCCCCTTGAAGGTTGAGTTATCAAGAGTTGTCTGTTTTAGGCTAAGAAATAATGAGGGATCAGTCTCTCAATGACAAAACTCCTGTATTTTAAAAGTTTTTTTTTTTTCTTTAGGACAAAAGTTTGGAAAGGCGGTTTTGGAAACAGCTGCGGAAGAGGAGACTCAGCAGTGGAGATGGATCAGTGAAGCCATCTTTTTCAAACACCTAGCAGTGGCTTCGGGATAAAGTTTTAGGAAGAAACCGTCATTTCTGTTTCCTAAGAAGCTGGAGACGAAGGGAATCACGCTTCTTTACCAGTTAAAGTCATACTCGAGTGATTGCTAAAAAAATGACACAAAAAAACTGAAACAAGTTAATATTATATTGGGCAAAAATTCCAAACGGAACATTTTAAAAAACCAATTTTAAATGTTTAACAGTGAAATGTCAATATAAATCTGTAAAATTCGAGTGAAGACTTATCTTAAGTCTCTCAAAGGATTTGTGAAAGATAATGCGGTATATAGTTCTTTTTTTTAATTAAAGACATAGGTCTTTTCAAACTTTAACTGATTGTAGAATCGCACGGTTTAGAATTTTAAAAAAAAGAAGCTTTTCATTGATATAATAAATGTGAGCTTTTCAATTGCATTATGTTTAATGTTAGGCACTACTCATTGTGATATTACTTGTATAAAATTTGTTTATATGTACATATGAGTGTAATTGTAATTGAGAACTCTGAATTGAAATCATTCTAAAAATGCTAGTAATTTTTTTTTCTTTTGTAGATTATTACATAATTTTCGAAGTGTAAATATTTTGTAAATTCAAGAATCATTAATTAAACGCTCAATAATGACATAAGGTGATTTGTTACTGATAGGAGAGATTTGTCTATTCCAAATTTACAATTTACTATAATATTATAATTATCACATTAAATTTACTAAATGAATAGCTTGGAAATGACAATCCCTTCTAATCATGGGTTCTTACAACTTGTGGTTTCTAAATATTTCAATTAAAAATAAGGCTTACACCAGTCATAAATCGAGAAACTATAAGCTCAGAAAAAAGTTCACTATATTTCCTACTATTTTACTAAGTAAGAAAAATATTTCTAGATTTAGATGAAATATTAGCCTCAACGAAACATTCAGATAGCTCAAGATCGATAGATTATTAAACAAAATGTTGATGTTCAAATTTGTAGTTTGGAATTGACGGCCTAAACTTGTTCGTTATGTTCTATAATAATTTTTTTGACAAAACAAATAAAACTTTAGTTACATTACATCAGGATTCGTAAGAAAATATGGTCATGCTAAAAATTTGTATTAAGTCATAATAAAAAAGCTAGACATTGATTTTATTTGGAGTGGTTGATTTGCTTTTGAGTTTTTTTTAATTTGAATGCAACCAAAATTGTTATATTTTTTCATCAGTTTTAATATAAATTTCACCTCTTTCCATCGACTGTCTGGCTTGTTTTAGCTATTGACTATAAAACCATTATGATTTATAAAATCAAGTGAATTATATAATTCACTGGATTTCACAAAATTATTTCACTTGATATCCTAAAAATTCATTAGGTACCTTGTGTGTATATATATATATATATATATATATATATATATATATATATATATATATATATATATATATATATATATAAAAGCAACATGTGATAAAAGCAAGTGATAAAAGCAACATCCTTTGTCAGATCTGTCTAAAACTTGTTTCAATCTAAAAATATGTTTCAGGTGTCAAATGAAAGCCTAGAATATATAGTTTTGAAAACAATCTGGTCTTTACAAAATTCCAATAAGGAGGAACTAGTTTAGTGTAAAACATCATAGAAGAATAGTTGATGAAAAGCTGAATAGTTATTTAAGTATTCGTGAGACCTTTCACTTTTTGTGTAGTTTATATTTTTTGTCGCTGATAAAAATCATATGATGAATGAGAATCTGATATCTCGTTTTAAAAATACAAAATGGTGATAACTAATTATAAAATGGATTGGAATTTGCTCCTCAGGAGTACTTGAAATCCCTAAATACCAATCTAAGGACCCCTTAGATTATGAATGCTGGAGCGGGGCATTCTTTATCAAACATGGAACCCCTCTTACTATCTTTTACCTCTCCATTCTGTCATCTCAAGTCAAAATTTAAATTATTTTATAAACTATTCTAAATATCTAATCATCTTTATTACCAAGTGATGAATAGATGATCTACAGGTGTGTTGAGAATAGATGATCTACAGGTGTGTTGAGAATAGATGATCTACAGGTGTGTTCAGAATAGATGATCTACAGGTGTGTTCAGAATAGATGATCTACAGGTGTGTTGAGAATGTTATTAACAGTCCCGTCTGTTGTGACATTATTTGTTTTGTATGAATCCCCAAAAAGTGTTATTATACTGATCTATGATTTTATATAGAACTTATCATAAACCATTTCTCAAGAATGACGGTAGGATTATCTTTTCTTACCTATACAATGTAACTCTGTCCTAATGCTTTTGTTTTCAAAAAAAAAAAATTATACCTATCATTTCCAAGTCTGTGTAAAATTATTTGACTATAACTGTTTTTACCTATCAACCAATTCATTGAGGACTTAGTTAGACCTGTAATTTGGTGTTGTGTCCTTGATGTGTATTTACGAAAGAAGAAAATCATCGAAGTCACCAATAAATATATCACTATGTACGTCCATCTTCCTTTTTCATAAGGGAGGAGTGAGGCTGGCCTATCATAACCGGGGGTTTCAATTTTTTTTTTAAATACCTCAAATTTGATTTTTAACACTATTGGGCATTCCCGAAAAGCCTTTTAGCTCAGTAAAGATATTTTAGAATTTTATCTTTAAGAAAATCATATATATGTCTAAAAAAAGAAACAAGTAAATTAACAACATAAGGGGGGAAATGCGAGCCCTTTTTTGCCCATATTGATGGATACCCATGTACATCGTACTTTTAATACTTCTCCTAAATAAACCTCTTATTTAAATTGAAGATTTCTTGAAAAACTTATATGTATAAACTACTCAAAAATTATTAGGTATATATGTTAACGAAATTTATTCCTTTTAAACTATTTTTATAATTTATTAAATCAGCAAAAAGTGTTTTAAATGCGAAACAATAGAAAATAAGTTCTGACTGACCTTAAGAATAATCCAATAAGAATTTATCTATTTGTTTATTTGATCTGTTTTTCTTTT
The DNA here is from genome assembly GCA_948150685.1 of Rhaphigaster nebulosa. Taxonomy (NCBI): domain Eukaryota; kingdom Metazoa; phylum Arthropoda; class Insecta; order Hemiptera; family Pentatomidae; genus Rhaphigaster; species Rhaphigaster nebulosa. Next base: position 141,119,107 of record OX411310.1, read on the forward strand.
ACATTTATCTTAGTTTTCAATCTTTCTGTTTTCGACAATGGAAAGGTGTAATGCCTTTCATTTGAAAAAAAAGGAAACTACTATTAGTTTGAGATCCTGGTGGTTGGAGACACGTCTATAGGAAAATGGTAGGAGGAAAGGATGAAAATGGCAGAAATTGTTCAACAATGAAAAATTTAGAATAACGGACATGAAAAAAAAAATGATTTTTCTTAAGACGGAATCATATCCATTTTTTCTTGATTTTTTTCTTATAAATCAAAGAGAATATTCCCAGAAACAATAAAAGTAAGTCAATAGTAAACAATTTGTATCTATATAATTGAACACGAGCAATTTTATTGTAGTTGGAAATAACCATGCGTAAGGTAACACTTTAACATTACTTAAGGATTTAATAGAGGTCTTAAGATCGGTTAGTTGATCATGATTACTTAACTGGGTGTTAAGGCTAATCAAAGTTGGTGCAATGAAAATTCTGTTAACCTATGATAACTAATCAAAGTTAGCAAAATAATGTTAACAACGGTCGGTGCAACCCTGAGGCTTCGGCGTCAAGGCATGGCAGGGTTGCGAGGAATGGGTTGGGACGCCTTGACGTTGAACTAGTCCCTTCATGAAAAGTAAGATGGGCGCACATGTCCCTGTGATATGTCAAATTTTAAAATCCAAATGATTTCCATTCTCATTCAACACTTTCAGAAGTTTTAACAATCAATTACTGTACTCCTCTAAATTTCCTGTTTTTAAACTTCTTTTTCTTGATCATATGGTATTCTTTGTACTGCTTTTTAAGTAATTTATTCCTTCAAAACTCTTATTCACAATTAATAATTTCTATTTATGATCCATGTTGATAGCATATAAAAAAAGGTCATGGTATAAATTTAAATTTTTGTTGATATTTTGAAAATTTAATTCATAAAGAGTTTTTCCAGTAAAATTCAAGGTTTTTGTAAAAAGTAAAAAAAACAAACAAAAAAAAAATTATACATAGGGATTGAATTGTAGTTAACTAAATCATTTAAAATTTGATATAATATAAAAATTGTCTTTAAAGTGTGCTTAAGTCATATGTTTAAGATCTTAATAATAATTTTTATTTTTATTTATTATATCTTTAACATTGTCTAGGAAGGAAAGTAGTAGAGCGAGTAAGGCATTGGACCCATGATTCCTGACCCAGGTTCAAACTCGGCTGTTGTAGAAAACTTATTTTCTGTTCAATTCTAGAGTCAAGAGGAATAATCTCTCAGTCTCTATAAAGTGGGTGCCTAATTCTTTCACAGGTTTAGCAAAAAAACTTAATGTTGTATATGATACAGGCAACATAGCTGTTAGTCAGTTCCTTGACTATCTTTTCAAATATTAAACCCTACAAACATTGTAGTTATATATGTTGTTGATATAATTTTTCAAATATTATCTAACGATTTTAAAAAAATATTTATTAAAATAAATTATAACATTTTAAATTATTTTCCAATTAAATATAATGCCTTATTATAATGATTTATTTTGATAGCCACAAAGAGAAAAAAATAATCTCAATAGAGCAAACAGGCGAGACTATGTAAAGTGTGTTATTTTATTTGTATGCTATTAAATCACCTCATTAGTACACAATTTTTCAAAGATGAATTTTATAATTGTAAAATTTTAAATTCTTATTTGATTACCAACTTCATATGTTTGAAGGTTTCATTGAAAATTGTTCGGTACTTTTAATCCTAAAATTAAACAATTTGCTTTGTGGCATCTGTATTACAGGGCTTTAAAGTACATATAGCTCCAAAGTTCTGTTAGTCCAAGCACGATATAGAAAATATGTTCATTTTTTTAAACAAATCCTAAACGGTCTTACTCAACGAGATAATTAGGAGAAAAATGGTAGAAACGAATTGTATAATTTTCAACACTTCCTCACCATTCACACACTCCGAGCATACTAATGAAGAAAAGGCCCGATTTTCAAATGCATTTCTTTAGATATTAATTGAATCTCTTATATTTCATGAAAATAGGGCTGTAGAGCAACTCCTTGGAAACAAGTAGCGCTTTGAGAAATAGCTCTAGAACTATTTTGACCCTTGCTCAAGCCTTTTTCCGTGAACACCTGTTTTTACATTTTCTCAATTTCCTGAAAAAGTTATTATTTGTGCATACAATTTTTATTTTAGGTAGGCACTTACAAAAGCCATAAATTAAGCCCCAAAGCAAGTTCCTGCGACTATTGTAATATTATGTCCAAAAACAGCCATATTTTGCGTTTTTTAATTTATATTTTTTGCAAAAAGTTTTTGACCTATTTTAATTATCTCAAGCTCGTTTTTCCGTCTTTTTATGTAGCAACTTTTGTTTTAAAATATTTTTGTGGTACGTTTTTGTATTTTTTCCACCAGGTTGCTACACAGTGTATATGTTTATATAAACCTGTATATGTTTTATATAAAACATATACAATTTGTCTCTACTATTTCCTTTTAATTACCATATTGAGAAAGTCCATTCAGGATTTTTTCATAAATGAAATATTGCACCTGGACTATGTATTTGATTTCAATTGCTGTTTTATTATTCTAGATTTGAGATCATTAAACCATAACGACTTTCACTTGAATTATTAGTTGTTCTATAATGTGCCAAAATTTTAAATAATTATTATTAACACAGATATATAATTTTAGTTTAAGTACAACTAACATTCACAGGTAAAAAAAAAATTAAAGGTTTGTTGTAATTTAATGATGGAATTTTGTTTCAATGGAAGCAGGGAAAGATTTACTTAGATAAATTAATATTACATACAAGTAATCTTTGTTTTACCATGCACATTAAACTGGACAAATAAGCCTAATTTAGTGTCAAATTTTAATGTACACTTCATCAATTTTATAATCCAAGTTGTCTGTCAGTAAATTATAGAGTGAGAGGTTTTATAGAAGGTTTTAGTTGTATAGAATAAATAAAATCATGTTTCAATATTGTGTTATTGTATCCTCATTATATATATTGTTTTTATTAGCTGCTTTATTATCATCATTATTTTCTCTGTCTGTTTAGGTCAACGTGTTGAATTATTAAATTATACAAGCTAATTTTTTTTTTTATTTAGCAACAGCCATGGCAATGTGTGGAACCTTTCATGATCAGGCCCGACGAAGGAGGTCTTAAAATAAAATTTTAAGGGAGCCCAGGAAAATATATTCTCTGAGGTCCTAGGTTTCTCTGCACGGCCCTGTACATTTCCAAACTGACTTTAGATCTGAAATTTTTTTTTCTCATCACTCAATGATTTTGTGCTGTTCTGAAAAAATGTCAAAAATTTCATTTTTACTTTCACTTACCTATATATGAAATACATAGTAAGAGAAACTATTGTGATCGTAAAAAAATTTCAAATCCGAGTTTTCAACAGAAATGCATGTTTTAAGATCTCCTGGGATTCAAATAATCCAGTCACACAAAATGGTCTGTGTGTGTGTGTGTGTGTGTGTGATTAGCTTCCTTTAAAGTACCTTCAATTTTGTTTATGTGAAATAATTAACCACACAGTCGTAATAAAACTGGATATATATAAAATATGAAAGAATTTGATAACTAACTAAAGGAGAAATATTTTCACAGGTTAAAAGCAAATTTTCGGAAATGATAGTAGAGAGAGAAATACTTTAATTAGGGATTGATAAATTATTTGCCACTTCTAGAAATTTGTTTTATTGAAAACTAGTTTCAAATGTTATACATTCATCCTCAGTTCTAAAAACACACAAAAAATTCAAAAATAATAAATACTTTATTTAGCAGCAGTGCTGCCCAAATATATTGGATTGCTACATGACACAGCGTACTAATCAATCATTAATTAGACATTATATATATATATATATATATATATATATATATATATATATATATATATATATATATATATATATATACACATTTATATAAATTAATGAATTAAATTAAATTTTCATTAATATCAGTAAAAAAATAATATACTTAGAAATTAAACAAACATAATAGTTAATAAAAAAGATACAAAAAGTAAAATTATTAACACATTAAAATTTCTTTATAAAATCACCATTGGCCAATGTTTCAGTCTGTATTTAAGACCTTTTCATATTCCATTGTTATAATTTTGAATTCATATTTTAGTGTTTCTTTTAATGGTTTTATATGAGACTTAATCACTAGTTATCAAAATACTTATAAGGATATTCCTTGTCATTGTAATATTAAATTTTTATTTTGGGAGTCTTCTTCATTTCATAATATATTTAAGGCTATAGTTGCAGTGCTAGGTGTAACTGGAATATTTTTTTTAAATTTTAATAACAAACAAAATTTGTCTCTGTTATCCCTTCTTTTATTCGGTGGCTTGTCTACAATTGATTTATTTGTCATTCCTTATTCGACAGATAATCTGAATCATCCATTTTCAATCGTTATTCGTTATTTAAATTAATTACCTAATTTCATTAAAAAAAAATACTCGTGTACTTTTATTTACATCCAGAGACATTATTAAAACCTTTACTTATAAAAATTCATCAGTCAGGCTATCATTCTGACAAAAAGTAAATAAAGTTTTTTTTAATTTTTTTCAAGATACATAAATTCGTTTTAAAATTCTTAAATTTATCAGTCAATTTATTAAAATAAAATTATAGTATTCCAATAACTCGATTGAAATTATTGGTATTTTTTACAAATCAATTTACAGTGTATGAATTTTCATATGCTAGGCTTTTGATGGTTTTCGTATTCAAATGTTTTCAAAATTACTTTTTTCTCTCCCCTTTTGTAGATTATTTCCACGTTAATTATTGGATAATTTTTATATTACCTTAACCTCAATGCCTAGCATATGAAAATTCATAATCTCACAAAGCATATCAAAAAAGTTTATTTTATAAACAAATTGAACAAAATTGTTATTACACGATTTTATAAGATGTTCTTTAGATGGGAATATGAACATTAGAGGATGAGATCATATGGCAGCCTCTCCCATTCACCAAACCAAATAATTTTCCAACTTATCATTTGCTTTTCTTCTTATACACCTTCTGAACGGAGAAAGGATTTTATTGGTTCAAATGATATCCCAACAATTCAGAGGTAGTCAAAAAGGAAAACGGGTATGAACATTTTTCCAAATTTTCATTTCCTTTTCCTCTAATAACTTATGAACAGGTGAATAGATTTTATCGATGACTGGCTATTTTTCAAGAATAACTCCCAATTTTTTTCGTGTTACAAAAATTCAAGTAGGATTCCCGATCTTCAAGGCTGCTGGGCACCCTGTTTATTGTTACACATGACATATTTTTTTAAATGATGCACTCTTGTCGCTTTATAATAACAATGAATACAGTGATGAGCCTTATTTTCTGTATGTTTGGCAATTATTTGTATTTTTAAATTACTGATTGCAACAGCTTTATATTCATAATGAGGATATTGATGAGGCTTCTCACTTGTAGGATTGGCCATTATATGCCTTTTTAAATGATGCACTTGTGTTGCTTTATAATTAAAATGAGGACAGTAACGAGCATAACTTTCAATATATTTGACAGTTATTAGTATTTTTAAATTACTCACTGTACAGTTTTATACTCACAATGAGGATATTGCTGAGGCTTCTCGCCTGTATGATTGGCCATTATATGTATTTTTAAATGATATACTTGCGCTGCTTTATAATCACAATGAGGATAGTGTATGAGGCCTTTCCAATGTATGGCAAGCCATCATATGTATTTTTAAAGTACCAGATCGTGATGTTCTGTAGTCACAATGAGGACAGTGATGAGACTTCTCATCTGTATGATTGGCCATTACATGTCTTTTTAAATGATCCATTCTTGTCACTTTATAATCACAATGAGGACAGTGATGAGGCTTATTTTCTGTATGTTTGGCAATTATGTGCATTTTTAAATTACTGATTGTAACAGATTTATATTCACAATGAGGGCATTGATGAGGCTTCTCACCTGTATGATTGGCCATTATATGTATTTTTAAATGTTGTACTTGTGTTGCTTTATAATCACAATAAGAACAGTGATGAGGCTTCTCATTTGTATGATTGGCCATTATATGTCTTTTTAAATGATCCACTCGTGTCGCTTTATAATCACAATGAGGACAGCGATGATGCTTATTTTCTGTGTGTTGGGCAGTTATATGTCTTTTTAAATTACACAGTTTTACTGCTGAATAGTCACAATGAAGACAGTGATGAGGCTTTATTTTTGTATGTTTTGCAGTTATATGTTTTTTTAAATTATACTTTGTTGCTGCTGAATAGACACAATGAGAACATTGATAAGGCTTTTCACCTCTATGCTGGGCCATTAGATGTCTTTTTAAATGATCCACTCGCGTCGATTGATAATCACAATGTGGACATTGATGAAGCTTTTTTTCTGTATGTTTGGCAGTTGTATGTATTTTTAAATTATCCATTGTTACTGCTGAATAGGCACAATGTGTACAGAGATGAATTTTCTCATCTGTGTGGTCAGTCTTAATATGTATTTTTAAATAACTCTTAGTTACCGCTTTATGGTCACAATGAGGACATTGATGAGTCTTCGCACATTTATGATTGGTATTTATGTGCTTTTTCAAATTAATGTTATATCTTCTTTTATATCCACTGTGATGGCAGTGAAAAGGTTTCTTACTTGAATGCAGAGAAGTTACAGGCAAGTTCATTTTGCTTTTTAGGTCTTCCTGACTGTCACTGAATGAATTCTTTGCACCTAAAAATTAAACAAGTATTGTAGGTATTACTATAAAAAAAAAAAAAAGCTGCAAATTATTACACAATGGTTTATTATTTACAAATATTTATATTTCAAAATTTTCTGGTGTGTCCATCCATATGACTTTCCTTATCGCTTTGGTTTAGAGTCCAGACAATTAGATCATCTTTCAAATGAATATCTGGAATGTTCCAGGAAGTGTAAAATTTTCAAGATACCAAATAACTAGACAAAGATGAACCAATTTCCAAAGGGATATCTGCAGAAAATTTTATAAAACTTATCTAAAAAGTTCAGTAAAGAAAACAGCAGAATAATGGCTGGGAATAGAGCCTGCTACATAAACATGAAAATTCTCAAGTCTTGTCTAAAGCAAAAACATTAAAATTATAAATAGCTTTTATAAGACCTATGGAGCAGGGACTTGGTGTTTGTCCCAAAATGATAGCCGCAAACTGAGAGGATTTGAAAAAAAACTGTATCAAAGCAAGTAGGCTAAAATGAGCAGGCCATGGGGTCAGAATGGAGGATGAAAGGATAGAGAGAAAAATGTTGGAGGCGCACTTCAGTGGGAAATTGAAAAGGGGAAGAACAAGAAGCTGTTGGAAGTGGAGGATGGATCAAAAGAAGGATGAAGAGAGAGGAGCAAGACAAAGAGAAATTGAAAAGGATAACTCAGAAGGCCAAGGATCAGTCTAAAAAGTTCAATATGCTGTATCTCAGCTAATACTGGTCTGATTTCAATAATTTTTTTTTTGTTTTATTGCTGGGGAATTGTATTACTTTTTGATTGACCAACTTTTTTAAGATCTTAGTATACTGATTCCAAAATACTTTACACTTTTCCTCAATCTTTACAGATGGCCAAGTTTTGGGCATAAAAAATCTCTAATGGGCCGCTATTTTGAAACGAAATGGCGGATGGTATATAAAACTTCAAATTTTGGAAACGAATTGTTGGGGAGACCCAGGTCCACGCGGATCGTAGCGCCAAGGAAAGAAGAAGATAACACTTTTTTTTTTTAATTGAACAATCGGATTTCTATACTATCGGTTATAATTATTTTTTTTATCCAAAAATCTGAGAAAAGACCGCTTGAAAATAAATTTCGTGATAAAAGAAAAAAAAATTCTTGAGCAAAAAATACAAAATAAACATCCTGCCTTTTACCCATCTACCTACCTCCTTGTACACTTATACCTCCTTGGTAAAGTCACACCGTAACACGGATTCCAACAACTAAATTTCCATTCAGTTGTTGCAATCCGTGTTATGGTGTGATTTTACCAAGGAGGTATTGTTAGTTCAATGCCAGAAGAAATCAGAACAAAGTTTTCTGTTTGATATATCCATTTAAACCTTAAACTGAGGATAAATGTATAGCATTCGAAACTAGTTTTCAATAAAACAAATTTATAGAAGTGGCAAATAATTTATCAATCCCTAATTAAATTTCCATTGTTTATTTCACGTTCATCAATAACGCATTAGCGGTTCAGAGGTTTACAGTCTGTGGATTGTTAGTTTCTTAAAAATTAAAAAATTACAGGACGCGAAATTAATCCTCTGAAAAAATAAATCCCTATTTCTCTGTCCTTAAAAGAAAAAAAGGTAAACTGCTTTCGATTTTAAGATCGAGTGAAGATTTATTTAAATTTTTCATATTTCTTCGATATAAAGTTTCATTGATATGAAACTTCCTCTGAGCTCTAGACTAAAACAATCTAAGTTTGTAATAAGTTCCGGAGGACAACTCCATTGAGGAGGGCAACTCGATTGAATTCCCTATATAACAATTTAAAACAATTATTAAGCATAAAAGAGAAGTGTTCTGATCTTAGAGAGTTTATCATTGAAAGAAAAATTAAATGAAAATGAATTTGTTTACATTTCAGAATTTCTGATTTGTTGAGAGCTGTTAACAGAAGCCATTGATATTTTGCTGGATGACAAAAATATTTGTTAAGGAATGATGCTCCTTTGCCTTCTTGTTTTGAGAAGAAAGCTAAACTTGCTGTTTCAGAAAGATTGGAGATATTGTAAGCCTATTGTACAGGGTCTTCTAACTAGTCTCAATACAACACCGTTTGATCAGTTTTTTTTTCAATTTCACAATCCTAAAATGCAGCTTATCACATTTTATCACATCCAAAATTTAAAAAATAAGTGGTTACATTGTGTTGATTCGTGCAGACAAAATGAGATACTTTCACAATTCAAACATGTCCCAATAACAGAAATGAGCATTGAAGAAAACTTGCCAGATGATGTAAATAACCTATAAACTCCAATTTCAAAACTGAATGACTTTTTTTGACTTTGAGTTGTGTGAGTCATCTAGGTCCACAAGAAATATGGAGACCAGATCAGAACTTGAAATGTGGGAGTATCTTGACAAACCTGTTGAGGATGTGAATATGTTAAATAGTTATAAATATATTAGGAAATGTTTGTTAGCTTTAATAAACCATCAGCGCCAGTTGAAACATTATTTTCTTTTGCAAGTATTAATAATAATCCAAGAGCTAATAGCAGGTTAGCAGATGATCTGTTTGAGAAGAGAGTGGTACTGGATTATCTATTTGTACCAGTTTCCTAATAAATCTTGCCTAAATTTGGAATTTTTGATTAGAGATGGACTAGATATATGTATTTTCAGTCTTATTAGAAAAAAAATATACATTACTTATTATGTAACAATAAAATAGCTGTTAAATGTGTAAACCTTAAAAACAAAAACTAAAAAATTATTACTAAAAAAAAATTGATAGAAGTAAAAAATCCTGTTGTGTCTCATATTAGACAAAGCCACTTTTTTTTTATTACAAGGTCAATTAATCCCATAAAATTAGAAAGTTTTGGACTAGTGGCAAATAATCAATATGAAAAGCTGATTATAAACAGTAAAAATCATTTTCAAAAACGGGATACATTTTCTGCCAAATCATCCGTCAAAAATAAGTCACAAAAAGTTTCTTTAAACGTTGAATAATTGGAATGGTCTGACTAGAGAAGGCTCCAATTGGGACAAATTTTACTTGCACAGTGGCTCAATGATCGATCACCTGCAAGTAGTTTATGGCGCAATTGGTAAGTAACTCAGGGGTATCTCATACAAAACAAGTATTTGATAATAGGGCATTTTCACCTATTAGGCAATATTAGAATCTACTTGGTTTCTAATACATTAATTTTTTATCAAACAGTTTATTTTTATTCAAATACTTTTTATATAAATTGTAATTTTTTATTCAAATATTTTTTAAATTGAATATTCTTTTGTTGTTCAAATAATTTGTTTTGATTAGAATAATTATTTTTATTTAATTACTGATTAAAAAAATTATAAACATATATTCAATGAGTAATTGAATAACAAATAAATGTATTATTCATTATCCTTGAATAAAATAACAATTTTATTCATTATTTTTTAATTATTTTCTGAATAAAATTTACTTAACACTGCCATGTACTTACCATGAGGGTTATGTGGTTCTTATCATCTATTTTGGACTGCAACGCTTATCGATTGTACTAAACCAACATTTATTAAGAAGATTTATATCATAGGCAGACATTTTCTTATAGTATATTATATAATTATATTTTTATTGTTTTTATGAATGGTTTGACCATCAGTTTTATGGTTTAATAAATAAAGTTTTTTACGGTTTTACTTATTTTTATTTTAGGATAAATTGAGTAATAAAATTTACCAGACTACGGAAATAACTTTTATACCTTACAATTCTATTTATCCTAAGGGATGGAATTTACTTGCATATTAACTTAAGGGCATCGTTGGGTTGCTAATGAAGTTGACACCTATGAATATTGAAGCTAGCCCATGAATAGTCAAGCTAAACACATTACTCTCATTGTGGCTTCACCGCAGACGGGTAAAAATTTAACTATATATAACTTGTTTCTTTTTGGTCCGTGTAGTGAGAAATAGTAATTGCGTCCCTGAGTCTTGTTCTAGAATTATTTTTATCGTTCAATAGGTTTTGCAATTTGCCTTCATATTCATTTTTACATATAAATGCTAATTTTTTGGTTTTATTTGATTTAATTACAATAATAGACAATAACTATATATTTCTCAGCCTAAATTAATCCTAATAAACTTCTTCAAAGAATCTTCATTGGACAAGTTTTCAGACTTGTCCATTTTCAAGAGCTTTTCATATTTTAGTGTTTCTTTTAATGTGTCTATAAGATATTTTGTCACTAGTTATCAGAATACTGATACGGATAGATATTCCTTGTCATTGTAAATATAATTTTTTTATTTTTATTTTGAATATTTTCAATAATTTGACAGAATTTTTTATCGATATCAGTGAAAAATAATAAAATTAACAATTAAACAAACACCATGGTTAGTTGTCTTTGTTTGTTAGAGGCTTAAATTCTGATTATAATAATACAACCGCAGAACACTAAATTTGGTATTTTTAACAACATAAAAGAATTAAATAATTGGTTAGTCTTGATGGAAAATTAAACAAAGAGATAAAATACCCTATGATAAATCAAAAAAGTTTATTTTATTAACAAATTGATATTAGACAATTTTATGAGATGTGCATTAGAGAGAAATATGAAAATTGGATGATAAAATCATATGGCAGGCTTTGATGGTTTAAAGCCTCTTCCATTCACCACACCAACTAACTTTCAAAATTGTCATTCGCTTTTCTTCTTATACCTCCTGAAGGGGTGAAAGGATTTTTTCGGTTCAAACAAATTTCCAACTATTCAGAGGCAGTCAAAAATGAAAACGAGTATGAATATTTTTCCGACTTATCATTCCTTTTTCCTCACATACCTTGTGAATGGATTTTCACAGTTCAAAAAATTTTCATATCATTCAGATGAGTCTTATTTTCTGTATGTTTGGCAATTACATGCATTTTTAAATTACTCATTATTACACTTTTATACTCATAATGCGGTATAACATATTTGGGGTTTCTCACCAGTTTGATTGGCCATTATATGTTCTATTAAACAATGAACTTGTGTTTCTTTATAATCCCAGTGAGGATAGTGATGAGGCTTCTCATCTGTATGACTGGCAATCACATGTATTTTTAAGTTTTCCACTCATTTCGCTTTATAATCACAGTGAATGCTTATTTTGTGTGTTGGGCAGTTATATGTCTTTTTAAATTATACATTGTTACTGCTGAATGGTCACAATTCGAACATTTATAAGGTTTCTCACCTCTATGCTGTTCCATTAAGTGTTTTTTTAAACGAACCATTTGTGCAGTTTTATAATCACAATGAGGACAGTGATGAGGCCTTTCTAATGTATGGTGGGTCATTATATGTATTTTTAAATGATCCACTCGTGCCGCTTTATAATCACAATGAGGACAGTGATGAGCCTTATTTTCTGTATGATGGGCAATTATATGTTTTTTTAAATTAGCTTTTGCTGCTGCTGAATAATCACAATGAGGACATTGGTGAGGCTTCTCACCTGTATGATTGACCATTACATGTATTTTTAAATGATGCACTTGAGTTGCTTTATAATCACAATGAGGACATTGATGAGGCTTCTCACCTGTATGATTGGCAATTATATGTCTTTTTAAATGATGCACTTGAGTTGCTTTATAATCACAATGAGGACAGCAATAAGGCTTTATTTTTGTATGTTTCACAATTATATGATTTTTTAAACTATACTTTGTTGCAGCTGAATAGACACAATGATTACATTGATAAGGCTTCTCACCTCTATGCTGGGTCATTATATGTATTTTTAAATGATCCACTCGTTTCGATTTATAATCACAATGAGAACAGTGATGAGCCTTATTTTCTGTATGTTTGGCAATTATATGTTTTTTTAAATAATCCACTCGTGTTGCTTTATAATCACAATGAGGACAGTGAAGAGCATTGTATTCTGTATGTTTGGCAGTTATATGTTTTTTTAAATGATCTACTTGTGTTGCTTTATAATCACAATGAGGGCACTGATGCTTTTTTTCTGTATGTTTGGAAGTTATATGTATTTTTAAATTTCTCATTTTAGCAGCTTCATAGCCACAATGAGGACATTGATAGGGCTTCTCACCTGTATGATTGGCCATTATATGTATTTTTAAATGATGCACTTCTGTTGCTTTATAATCACAATGAGGACATTGATGAGCCTCATATTCTGTATGTTTGGCGATGATATGTTTTTTTAAATGATCCACTCGTGCTGCTTTATAATCACAATGAGGGCATTGATGAGCCTTATTTTCTGTATGTTTGACAGTTATATGAAATTTTAAATGATCCACACGTTTCGCTTTATAATCACAATGAGGACAGTGATGAACCTTATTTTCCAAATGTTTTGCAGCTATATGTTTTTTTAAATTATACTTTGTTGTTGCTGAATAGGGACAATGAGAACATTCATAAGGCTTCCCATTTGTATGATAGGCCATCACATGTATTTTTAAATGATCCAGTCGTTTCGCTTTATGATCACAATGAGGACAGTAATGAGACTTATTGTTTGAGTGATGGCCAGTTATATGTCTTCTTAAATTACATATTGTTGCTGCTGAATAATCACAATGAAGACAGTGATGAGGCTTCTTTTTTGTATGTATCACAGTTATATGATTTTTTAAACTATACCTTGTTGCTGCTGAATAGGCACAATGAGGACAATGATAAGGCTTCTCACCTCTATGCTGTGCCATTATATGTCTTTTTAAATGATCCACTCGGTTCGCTTTATAAAAACAATGAGGACATTGATGAGCTTTATTTTCTGTATGTTTCACAGTTATATGATTTTTTAAACTATATCTTGTTGCTGCTGAATAGGCACAATGAGAACATTTGTAAGGCTTCCCATTTGTATGATAGGCCATCACATGTATTTTTAAATGATCCAGTCGTTTCGCTTTATGGTCACAATGAGAACATTGATAAGGCTTCTCACCTCTATGCTGGGCCATTATATGTCTTTTTAAATGATCCACTCGTGTTGCTTCATAATCACAATGAGGACATTGATGAGCTTTATTTTTTGTATGTTTTGCAGTCATATGATTTTTTAAACTATGCTGTGTTGCAGCTGAATAGGTACAATGAGTGCAGCGATTAATCTTCTCATCTGTATGGCCAGCCATTATATGTATTTTTAAATTATTCATAGTTCCCGTCTTATGGTCACGATGAGGACATTGATATTCATGATTATTAAGTATGTGTTTTTTCAAATTACTGTAGTACTTGGTTTTATATCCACAATGATAGCAGTGAAAAGGTTTCTCACTAGAATGAAAATGTGTTACAGCCACTTTCATCCTACCTTTTACGTCTTCCTGACTCATCTTCTTTATCTTACTGAGAGAATCCTTTGCACCTAAAAATTACATAAGTATTGTAGGTATTATTATAAAAAAAAACTTTGCAAATTATTACACAATGATTTTATATTTAGTGTGATGTGGGGTGTGAGGGTTCGGGTTAAGTGCATAATTGTACCTAAACACTGATGCATCAGAAATCAGCCATGAAAAGTTCACACTGCACCTAAATAGATAGGGTTTATCACCAGTAAATGTTTTTGTTGTTTTTTTTTTGCTGTGGGCGGAACCTCAATAGGCTGTTCTTCAAAATATTGTGATTTACATTTTCTCCTTGACAGTTTTCTATTTTTTAAGAACTTCTCCGCAGTCACCCATCCAGCAAAACATGATAGTAGGGGCGAGTGCAAACCCTGTTGTGTGACAAGTGTGTGTGGTGTGCAATTACCTTAACTATCATGTTTTGTCGAGGCAACTATAGACTAGCAAGTTAAAATAAAAATTATTTTTTTCATTACATTTATTAATTATATTCCCCATCCCACTTTCATAACTCAATGAAGATTGTAAAATGTGAAACTCAGACAGGCTTTAACTTTTTTCGATGATTACACCAGTATAATAATAATACTCCGAAAACCGAAATATTTTGCATTTGCCCCAAAATCGTTCTTGCTTGAACAATGAGTCTTCCAGATGCCTTGTACGCACTTACTCTTTAAGGCGGGGGCAAGAGTATACAAATTGCTATTCAATTAAATTATCAGCCTCATTAAAATGAATGAGGTTGAATAGTAGGCTTGAATGTAATATTTAAACATAATCGTCTAAGGAACATTTTTTTAGAAAATGAGGATAAATCTACTATAAAAAATAAAACTTTTACAGTCCTGTAAAGTCTGCTAAAGTAAAACTTAACCAAAGAAAGTAAAGTAAAGACTTCTTCAAATTTTGTGCCCAATCTACATTAAAGTTAGATTTCAAAAATGTCAAGTGTTTCGATTCGCATCACTTTCCTTATTGCTTTAGTTTAGAGTCCAGACAATTAGATAATAGAGCCTACTACAAAAACATAAAAATTCTCAAGTCTTGTCTAAAGCGACAGCATTAAAATTAAATAAATGTCTTATGCGACCAGCAGTCGCCTATGAAGCAGTAATTTGGTGTTTTGATAGCCGTAAACTGAGAGAGTTTGAAAGAAACTGTATCAAAACAAATAGGCTGAAATGGGCAGGAAATGGGGTCAGAATTTAATGTCATTTGTATCAGTCTTATTAGCTTATGTGGGGCTTTGCTTTTATTTAATATACTAATTACAGCGTTTTTGTTTATACTATCAAATGCTTGTTTGAAATCAACAAAGAGAAGGTGCAGGTCCATATTAAATTCAAATATCTGTCAGCTATATATATATATATAAATTCAGCCTGCGTATGTTTGTGATCCCAAAACTCGAAAAATAGTCAGTCGATTTTGATGCGGTTTTCACTATCATTTATTTAGAAATGTTCCCCTTAAGGAGAGAAATCGAAAAACAATATTATAAAAAATCGGTAATTTTGTAATAGTTCCCTATCACTGTTCTTATCATTCCTAATCATCATTCATCATCCTACAGTAGTTTGTACAAAACTTTTGCTACATCCTTACCACCAAAAAATTAACAAAGTCACAATCCTTATAAACCGATGTCTTTCCCTATCTGATTGCCATCTTCATGAAACTAACATTAACCACATCAAACAAATCCTCTTAGCCAATAACTTCCCTCCTAAGATCACTGACAAAGTTATCGACGACTACCCTCCCTTCAATTTCCTCCTCCCCTACTTCTTCAAAACCCATTTCCACCCTCCCCCCCCCAAAATGGATCCCTATCATATATCTCCTTCCTTTCTGACAACATTAAAAAATTCTAATATTCTTTTACATCCAACCTGCGGCTTGCTTTCAAATCTCAGAACAAACTCTCTAACCTCTACACCCTTCTTAAATATCCTTTTCCACTCAAACACCGCTCCCATGTCGTATGCCGAATCCCTTGCTCAAAGGTTTGAATATGAATGGCATATCTGTCGGAATTATTGGAATTTGTGGTACCGAGCACGGTGTTGCTCGTGAAAAGAATTGCAAATTAAATTTAAAGTTTTTTGTATTTTATGTCTAATTTTTAAAAGATAATGGGAGTAACAGAAGACAGAATTATTCTTCTTATCATTCCTAATCATCATTCATCATCCTACAGTAGTTTGTACAAAACTTTTACTAAAAATAAGATTTAAAAAAATAATTTTTTTTTTAACACTTTATATATTGCACATTTAATCATACTTACTGCTACGTGAAATCAATGGAAAAGTAAATAAAAGTATTATAGCGAGCATAGATTCCCTAACAATCTACTTAATTCCATAACCCCCCTATTCCCAAATCACATTGTATGTAATATGATAATGTTACTGTTTTATTGGTTCCTTCTTGTTATTCTTAAGGGACCTAGTCCCAGAATAAAGTTCTTTTATCTATCTATCTATCTATCTATTTATAAAAAAATATGACCTCCTTATCCTTAATCCTGACAAAATTCATGATATCACTTTACCATTGAACGAGAAATGCATAATTCCTTTTCTTTACTTGACCTCCTCATCGTAAGAAACCCAAATAACACTACATATATATAGACTGGTACACTACACGGACTTACTCTGGCATACCTTTAAATTACTATTCCATCATCCTTACCACCAAAAAATTAACAAAGCCACAATCCTTATAAACCGACATCTTTCCCTATCTGATTCCCATCTTCATGAAACTAACATTAACCACATCAAACAAATCCTCTTAGCCAATAACTTCCCTCCTAAGATCACTGACAAAGTTATCAACAACTACAAAAAATCGCCCCCTCCCCTCAATATCCTCATCCCCTACTTCTTCACAACCCATTTCCACCCCCTCCCCTATATGGATTCCTACCTTATATCCCCTTTCTTTCTGACAACATTAAAAAATCCTAACATTCTTTTAAATCCAACCTGCGGCTTGCTTTCAAATCTCAGAACAAACTCTCTAACCTCTACACCCTTCTAAAAGATCCTATTCCACTCAAACGCCGCTCCCATGTCGTATGCCGAATCCCTTGCTCCATCTCTAACTACAACTCCTCTTATATTGGCAAAACCAAAAATCTCCTTAAAGATCGCATCACCCACCATAAATACTCTATTTCCTCGCATAAACTCTATAGCCTCTAAAACTCTAAGCGTCGTGACATCCATCTATTGACGCACACACAAGCTATTGTTTCTGGAGGTCTAATTCTGTTATTATATGTCGTTTTCTTTCAGTAGGTAATAAGTTCCAAAGAGATTTCTCCCTGTTCCATGACAATATTAGAACTGTCAAGATCACTCACTAGATAAAGCATTAGAAATCGACAGTTTCGACATTTTAAGCAGAAGAACCCACTTAACTTATATCATATTCTCCTGCTACAGACATGTTCAGCTCACAAATGGGGAGGGAAACAATTATTGTACACTCAATTGTAACACTTAAAACAAGTAATACAAATGTTTAATCAGAGTTGAAAAAAAAATCGCGTTTGTAATTTTATTCCGACCCATACGATCTCTGTATTTAATTTTTGATGTAAGTTTATTATGACCTTCAAGTAAAGTACCCCTTTCGGCTCACCAATTTTAACCAAAATCTAGTGCATGATTTATATTGATATAAAAGTCCTATTTACCAAATTTGAGATGTTTTACATTATATTTTAATATAATTTTTGATGAAAGGATGGTCAAAATGGATATATACGTTGAAATCTGAAAACCGATTACAATACTTCTTTTACTTCGTACAAGAAAGTAAAAAACCTTAGGTACTTTTATAATAATTTATTCTTATCTTATACAAGATGAAAATTTTGGTTGCCCTAATAGAAAAATAATAATTAGTAATTTAGGATTAAAGCTGTGGATTTAGGGGAAATTTAGATAAGTTTAGGATTAAAGTAGGTGGATTTAGGGAAAAATTTAGATAAGCTTAGTGTTAAAGTTGGTAAATTTAGGGAAAAATTTAGAGAATTTTTGGGAGAAAATAAAGGGCTAATCTGCCAACGCTATACTGAAGGTCTCCTTGGATTGTTAATTCCTGCAAAGGATTTTTGAAGGACGATGATAATCTTCATAATAATAAAAACCTTACGTAAATGATATACCTTGTATAAATACAAACAAAATTCTGTTGTGTCTCATATTAGGCACGGCCCCTTTTTTTTTTACTACTAGGTCAATTAATCCCATACAATTAGAAAGTTTAGGACTAGTGACAAATAATCAATATGAAAAGCTGATTATAAACAGTAAAAATCATTTTCAAAAACGGGATACATTTTCTGCAAAATCATCCGTCAAAAATAAGTCACAAAAACTTTCTTTAAACGTTGAATAATTGGAATGGTCTGACTAGAGAAGGCTCCAATTGGGACAAATTTTACTTGCCCAGTAAAACATATATTCAATGAGTAATTGAATAACAAATAAATGTATTATTCATCATCCTTGAATAAAATAACAATTTTATTCATTATTTTTTAATTATTTTCTGAATAAAATTTACTCAACACTGCCATGTACTTACCATGAGGGTTATGTGGTTCTTATCATCTATTTTGGACTGCAACACTTATCGATTGTACTAAACCAACATTTATTAAGAAGATTTATATCATAGGCAGACATTTTCTTATAGTATATTATATAATTATATTTTTATTGTTTTTATGAATGGTTTGACCATCAATTTTATGGTTTAATAAATAAAGTATTTTACGGTTTTACATATTTTTATTTTAGGATAATCTGAGTAATAAAATTTACCAGACTACGGAAATAACTTTTATATCTTACAATCCTATTTGTCCTAAGGGACGGAATTTACTTGCATATCAACTTAAGCGCATCAGTGAGTTGTTAATAAAGTTGACACCTATGAATATTGAAGCTAGCTCATGAATAGTCAAGCTAAACACATTACTCTCATTGTGGCTTCACCGCAGACGGGTAAAAATTTAACTATATATAACTTGTTTCTTTTTGGTCCGTGTAATGAGAAATAGTAATTGCGTCCCTTAGTCTTGTTCTAGAATTATTTTTATCGTTCAATAGGTTTTGCAATTTGCCTTCATATTCATTTTTACATATAAATGCTAATTTTTTGGTTTTATTTGATTTAATTACAATAATAGACAATAATTATATATTTCTCAGCCTAAATTAATCCTAATAAACTTCTTCAAAGAATCTTCATTAGACAAGTTTTCAGACTTGTCCATTTTCAAGAGCTTTTCATATTTGAGTGTTTCTTTTAATGTTGCTATAAGATATTTTGTCACTAGTTATCAGAATACTGATACGGATAGATATTCCTTGTCATTGCAAATATCATTTTTTTATTTTTTTATTTTGAATATTTTCAATAATTTGACAGAATTTTTTATCGATATCAGTGAAAAATAATAAAATTAACAATTAAACAAACACCATGGTTAGTTGTCTTAGTTTGTTAGAGGCTTAAATTCTGATTATAATAATACAACCGCAGAACACTAAATTTGGTATTTTTAACAACATAAAAGAATTAAATAATTGGTTAGTCTTGAGGGAAAATTAAACAAAGAGATAAAATACCCTATGATAAATCAAAAAGGTTTATTTTATTAACAAATTGTAATTAGACAATTTTATAAGATGTGCATTGTGAGAAATATGAAAATTGGATGATAAAATCATATGGCAGGCTTTGATGTGTTAAAGCCTCTTCCATTTATCACACCAATTACTTTCAAAATTGTCATTCGCTTTTCTTCTTATAACTCCTGAAGGGTTGAAAGGATTTTTTCGGTTCAAACAAATTTCCAACTATTCAGAGGTAGTCAAAAATAAAAACGAGTGTGAAAAGTTTTCCGACTTTTCATTACCTTTTCCTCACGTACCTTGTGAATGGATGAATGGATTTTTACGGTTCAAAAGATTTTCCTACCATTCAGATGAGTCTTATTTTCTGTAAGTTTGGCAATTACATGTATTTTTAAATTACTCATTGTTACACTTTTATACCCACAATGCAGACATTTTTGAGGTTTCTCACCAGTTTGATTAGCCATTATATGTTTTATTAAACAATGAACTTGTGTTTCTTTATAATTCCAGTGGGGACAGTGATGAGGCTTCTCATCTGAATAACTGGCAATCACATGCATTTTTAAATTATCCACTCGTTTAGCTTTATAATCAAAATGAAGGCTTACTTTGTGTGTTTGGCAGATATATGTCTTTTTAAATTATACATTGTTACTGCTGAATGGTCACAATGCGAACATTGATAAGGTTTCTCACCTGTATGATTGGCCATTATATGTATTTTTAAATGATGCACTTCTGTTGCTTTATAATCACAATTAGGACAGCGATGAGGCCTTTCTAATGTATGGCGGGTCATTATATGTATTTTTAAATGATCCGCTCGTGCAGCTTTATAATCACAGTGAGGACAGTGATGAGCCTTCTTTTCTGTATGTTTGGCGATGATATGTTTTTTTAAATGATCCACTCGTGCTGCTTTATAATCACAATGAGGACAGTGATGAGCTTTATTTTTTGTATGATGGGCAATTATATGTTTTTTTAAATTAGCTTTTGCTGCTGCTGAATAATCACAATGAGGACATTGATGAGGCTTATTTTCTGTATGTTTGGCAATTATATGCATTTTTAAATTACTGATTGTAACAGATTTATATTCACAATGAGTGCATTGATGAGGCTTCTCACCTGTATGACTGGCCATTATATGTATTTTTAAATGATGCATTTGAGTTGCTTTATAATCACAATGAGGACACTGATGAGGCTTCTCACCTGTATGATTGGCCATTATATGTATTTTTAAATGATGCACTTCTGTTGCTTTATAATCACAATGAGGACAGCGATGAGCCTTATATTCTGTATGCTTGGCGATGATATGTTTTTTTAAATGATCCACTCGTGCTGCTTTATAATCACAATTAGGGCATTGATGAGCCTTATTTTCTATATGTTTGACAGTTATATGTAATTTTAAATGATCCACACGTTTTGCTTTATAATCACAATGAGGACAGTGATGAACCTTATTTTCTATATGTTTTGCAGTTATATGTTTTTTTAAATTATACTTTGTTTTTGCTGAATAGGCACAATGAGAACATTCATAAGGCTTCACATTTGTATGATAGGCCATCACATGTATTTTTAAATGATCCAGTCGTTTCGCTTTATGATCACAATGAGGACAGTGATGAACCTTATATTCTATACGTTTTGCAGCTATATGTTTTTTTAAATTATACTTTGTTGTTGCTGAATAGGCACAATGAGAACATTGATAAGGCTTCCCATTTGTATGATAGGCCATCACATGTATTTTTAAATGATCCAGTCGTTTCGCTTTATGATCACAATGAGGACAGTGATGAACCTTAGATTCTATATGTTTTGCAGTTATATGTTTTTTTAAATTATACTTTGTTGTTGCTGAATAGGCACAATGAGAACATTGATAAGGCTTCTCATTTGTATGATAGGCCATCACATGTATTTTTAAATGATCCAGTCGTTTCGCTTTATGATCACAATGAGGACAGTGATGAGACTTATTTTTTGAGTGATGGGCAGTTATATGTTTTTTTAAATTATACCTTGTTGCTGCTGAATAGGCACAATGAGAACATTTGTAAGGCTTCCCATTTGTATGATAGGCCATCACATGTATTTTTAAATGATCCAGTCGTTTCGCTTTATGATCACAATGAGAACATTGATAAGGCTTCTCACCTCTATGCTGGGCCATTATATGTCTTTTTAAATGATCCACTCGGTTCGCTTTATAATCACAATGAGGACATTGATGAGCTTTATTTTCTGTATGTTTCGCAGTTATATGATTTTTTAAACAATACCTTGTTGTTGCTGAATAGGCACAATGAGAACATTGATAAGGCTTCTCACCTCTATGCTGTGCCATTATATGTCTTTTTAAATGATCCACTCGGTTCGCTTTATAATCACAATGAGGACACTGATGAGCTTTATTTTCTGTATGTTTCGCAGTTATATGATTTTTTAAACAATACCTTGTTGTTGCTGAATAGGCACAATGAGGACATTGATGTGGCTTCTCACCTCTATGCTGGGCCATTATATGTCTTTTTAAATGATCCACTCGTGTCGCTTTATTCACACAATGAGGACATTGATGAGCTTTATTTTTTATATGTTTTGCAGTCATATGATTTTTTAAACTATGCTTTGTTGCAGCTGAATAGATACAATGATTAATCTTCTCATCTGTATGGCCAGCCATTATATGTATTTTTAAATTACTCATAGTTCCCGCCTTATGGTCACAAAAAGGACATTGATGTGACTTCTCACATTCATGATTATTAAGTATGTGTTTTTTTAAATTACTGTAGTACATGGTTTTATATCCACAATGATAGCAGTGAAAAGGTTTCTCACTAGAATGAAAATGTGTTACAGCCACTTTCATCGTACCTTTTACGTCTTCCTGACTGATCTTCTTTATCTTACTGAGTGAATCCTTTGCACCTAAAAATTACATAAGTATTGTAGGTATTATTATTAAAAAAACTTTGCAAATTATTACACAATGATTTTTTATTTAGTGTCATGTGGGGTGTGAGGTTTCGGGTTAAGTGCATAATTGTACCTAAACACTGATGTATCAGAAATCAGTCACGAAAAGTCCACACTACACCTATATAGATAGGGTTTATCACCAGTAGATGTTTTTTTGTTATTTTTTTTGCTATGGGTGGAACCTAAATAAGCTGTTCTTCAAAATATTATGTGATTTACATTTCTCCTTGACAGTTTTCTATTTTTTAAGCACTTCTCCGCAGTCAACCATCCAACAAAACATGATAGTAGGGGCGAGTGCAGATCCTGTTGTTTGACAAGTGTGCGTGGTGTACAATTACCCTAATTATCATGTTTTGTAGAGGCAACTATAAACTAGCAAATTAAAATTAAAATTATTTTTTTCATTACATTTATTAATTATATTCCCCATCCCACTTTCATAACTCAATGAAGATTGTAAAATGTGAAACTCAGACAGGCTTTAACTTTTTTCGATGATTACACCAGTATAATAATAATACTCTGAAAACCGAAATATTTTTCATTTGCCCCAAAATCGTTCTTGCTTGAACAATGAGCCTTCCAGATGCCTTGTACGCACTTACTCCTTAAGGCGGGGGCAAGAGTATACAAATTGCTATTCAATTAAATTATCAGCCTCATTAAAATGAATGAGGTTGAATAGTAGGCTTGAATGTAATATTTAAACATAATCGTCTAAGGAACATTTTTTTAGAAAATGAGGATAAATCTACTATAAAAAATAAAACTTTTACAGTCCTGTAAAGTCTGTTAAAGTAAAACTTAAGCAAAGAAAGTAAAGTAAAGACTTCTTCAAATTTAGTGCCCAATCTACATTAAAGTTAGATTTCAAGAATTTCTAGTGTTTCGATTCACATGGCTTTCCTTATTGCTTTGGTTTAGAGTCCAGACAATTAGATAATAGAGCCTACTACAAAAACATAAAAATTCTCAAATCTTTTCTAAAGTGACAGCATTAAAATTAAATAAATCTCTTATACGACCAGCAGACACCTATGGAGCAGTAATTTGGTATTTTGATAACTGTAAACTGAGAGAATTTGAAAGAAACTGTATCAAAACAAGTAGGATGAAATGGGGTTAGAATTTAATGTCATTTGTATCAGTCTTATTAGCTTTGCTTTTATTTAATATACTAATTACAGCGTTTTTATTTATACTATCAAATGCTTGTTTGAAATCAACAAAGAGAAGGTGCGGGCCCATATTAAATTCACATATGTGGCAGCTATATATATATATATATATATATATATATATATATATATATATATATATATATATATATATATATATATATATATATATACACACACACACACACATACAGGGTGTCCCACCTCCTGATGTCAATACTTGAGGAGGTTATTCTAGAAGTCATTTGTAATTTGTAATCTTAAACCATCGAAGAGATATCCTATTTTTTGTATATTTTTAAAAATACACAATTTTTTAGTGAAAAACTGTAATTATTTAATTTCTGGTTGATGTATCGTAAAAAAACGAGGATATTTTCAAAAACTACATTAAATTTCCTATAAGGAACAACCCCCTTTAAAATTTTATTTATTCACACAAGCGGTATACAGTAATTAATAGCTGTTAAAAATTTAAAAATTAGTATTTTATGATTGTGTTTACACTTTTCTAGCACAGCCAATTTTAGGCGCAGAGGTTTGCTTCTGGGTCAAAAGTTGCATCAATTCATAAGCTTTAAAATGATACCCCATTCACCCAGAAAAATAAAGGTTTTGTGTAAAAAACTTTAATTTCCAATTCCAAAACCATAATTACGCTAAATTTATCTGCGGCGTAGAACAAAGAGTGAACACACTGAGAACATAATACAAAGAAGGAGGAGATTTTTTTTGCTTTTCTTTTTTTTCTTTTTCTTTTAACAATAAAATGAGTGGAAAACCTATTTAGTCACCCACATATTGAAATTTCCATACTTACATTGGTAAATTAGAATTATTTTATTTATTTTTTCATTACGATATTAACCTTGAAGAGGCTCACAGCAAGATGAACAAAATCTAGGTTTACAATAATGTGGCATGGCCCAACCCAAAAGAACTTTTATTGAATAATAATGTTTCTAATACTTTCATGTCTAAAGATAGATCAAAGGTAAGCTCATACCTTTAGTCAACCAATCCTGTCCGTGGTTGTCTAGCTCGAGACTCGCTCCCAGTATCAAATGGCCATTCATTATCACTTTACTAGTAGTGAGGTGCACTTGCTTCCAGCAACATGCCTAATTTTTTCACAACTGAAGGATACGCTGATATTGTGTTTGTATATGGCTTTGTCGATGGAAATGCCTCGGAAGCTGTCCGTGAATACGGTCGTCGTTTCCCAGACAGACGGTTGCCGGATCGCAGAACGTTTTCTTCTACTTTTCGTGCCCTGAGGGAGACCGGATCGTTACCGAAACAGCCTGTCGGGGCACGGGATGTCCAGGATGCTGAACGTGAGGAAGAGGTGCTGAATTTTTTTGATGAAAATCCCTCTTCTAGTGTTCCTGAAGCAGAAGCACAACTTGGGATCCCCCACAGCTCAGTGCACCGAATTTTAGTCGGTGATGGAAGACATCCCTTCCACCTCAGCTCGGTTCAAGAATTGCTGGATAGAGACATGGCGGCCAGGAGACAATTTTGCGAATGGTTTGCAGACCAGTGCCAGGAAGACCGCTGGTTCCCTAGACGTGTTTTGTGGTCTGATGAAGCAACATTTACGCGTGGGAGGCTTTTTAATGCCCGCAATACTCATGTCTGGGCGGAGGATAATCCCCATGCTGTTAGGCCATCCTCCTTCCAATACCAGTTCAACATAAATGTATGGATGGGAGTGGTAGATAATCGTCTAATTGGCCCGATAATATTGCCCAGACGAATGAATGCGGAATTATTTAGGGAGCTTCTGGAAAACCAGTTGTATCCTCTTTTTAAGCAGCCTGACATCAATCGCACATGGTTCCAAATGGATGGATGCCCGGCCCACAGTGGGAGAGAAGTGACGGCTTGGTTGGATAACCACTTCCCAAACCGTTAGATTGGTCGATATGGACCTGTTCCATGGCCTGCTCGATCCCCCGATCTTACTCCTCTCGACTTCCACGTATGGGGAATGTTGAAGAGCAAAGTTTACTCCGAGACTGTAGCATCAAGGGAGGAACTCCTTGCCAGGATTGAAGAGCAGAGCAATATCACGAGGAGAAAAGGGCGAGACATTCTGCGCAAAGCCGTTGATTCGGTTAGATTACGGGCTCATATGTGTAGGCAGCAGGCAGGGGGGCATTTTGAGCATTTAATGGGCCAATAAATTAATTTGAATATTTCAATATTGATTTTTTTTTTTTATTTTAAGAATAATATTCTTATACATATTATGTATTATTATTAACAGTTTCCCTAGGAGTACTTTTACTTTTCATAAACAAGTTTTTTTACTTTTCGTGTTTTGTATTTTTTTATTGTAAATAATATTTTTTATTTTATTGTTTCTTTTAAAAAAGTAGTAATTAGAATTAGTATTATTAGGTACCTACATTTCAGACATTTTTATTTTAAAGTGTAGAAAGAGATTATGTATCTAGATACATATTACTTATAATAATTTGTAAGAACTAAATTTATGATTATGTCTTAAATTTAATATTTTTCATAAAACAATTTTTAAAAAATCTGCTTATTTTTATTATGTTCTAGGAGTGTTCGCTCATAAAAAAAATAATCCTTATTTACCTTTGTAATAATTATTGTGACCCGCCATGAGAAAAGGGAGCTTAGGGTGAACAAAAAAAAATCTATTTCTTCCCACTAATTTTTAGAAGAAACGAATCAAATGAGCCCTTCTGTAGCTCCCTAGGGGCAAAAATCGCAGAATTATAACGTTTTGAAGTTTAATTTTTACAAATTATAATTTTAGAAAAAAGCAAGCTGATAGATAGATTATTTTTATTATGAGCGAACACTCCTAGAACATAATAAAAATAAGCAGATTTTTTAAAAATTGTTTTATGAAAAATATTAAATTTAAGACATAATCATAAATTTAGTTCTTACAAATTATTATAAGTAATATGTATCTAGATACATAATGTCTTTATACACTTTAAAATAAAAATGTCTGAAATGTAGGTACCTAATAATTCTAATTCTAATTACTACTCTTTTAAAAGAAACAATAAAATAAAAAATATTATTTATAGTAAAAAAATACAAAACACGAAAAGTAAATAAACTTGTTTATGAAAAGTAAAAGTACTCCTAGGGAAACTGTTAATAATAATACATAATATGTATAAGAATATTATTCTTAAAATAAAAAAAAAAAATCAATATTGAAATATTCAAATTAATTTATTGGCCCATTAATTGAAAAACCGTCCGGTCTAAAGCGGAATTTCACAAAACAGCGCTCTTACACAATGCTTGAGAGTGACCAACGTCAAAAATAGTATTTAACATGTAGTTTAGATGTTCAGAAATACATTTACTAGAAAAAAGTTTTTATGCTCTAGTGAAAAATTTGGGTCTTCATCCTAAGCTCCCTTTTCTAGTGGCGCGTCACAAATATGGAAATTTCAATACGTGAGTGACTAAATAGGTTCTCCAAACATTAGATTGTTATAATAAAATAAAAAAGAAAAGCAAAAAAAATCCCCTCCTTCTTTGTATTATGTTCTCAGTGTGTTCACTCTTTGTTCTACGGCTCCGATAAATTTAGCGTAATTATGGTTTTGGAATTGGAAATAAAAGTTTTTTACACAAAACCTTTATTTTTCTGGATGAATGGGTTATCATTTTAAAGCTTATGAATTGATGCAACTTTTGACCCAGAGGCAAACCTCTGCGCCTAAAATTGGCTGTGCTAGAAAAGTGTAAACACAATCATATATATATATATATAAATTCAGCATGCGTAAGTTTGTGATCGCAAAACTCGAAGAATAGTCAGTCGATTTTGATGCGGTTTTCATTATCATTTATTTAGAAATGTTCCCCTTAAGGATAGAAATAGAAAAACAATATTATAAAAAATAGGTAATTTTGTAATAGTTGTAACGACAACTTTACATTTGGAGGCAAGTTCACAACAAAAATATTTTAAAAAGAGTGAAATTATTATAATATTTTAAAATACTTATCACAAATCATGATTATATATTTAAATATATATATATATATATATATATATATATATATATATATATATATATATATATATATATATAATAAATATATCATTCTATCTATCTATCTGATACGCCTTACAGGACTTTGGCCTCATAAAATATTATATAATATATCATTCTATGCACTCTAATTATTTTAATTGTTTTAATTCATAAATGGATTAAACAGAACTTGAAATGAAACAACAGAAAAACAAGCACTATGAGCTAATTTTTAAGTATGATTCACTTACTTCATTATGAAAAACACAGGTAAGACTAAACAAGTTACTATAGTAATAATAAATGTATATGAAGATTTAAGTAAAATAAACCTGTGTTGTAGTCAGTACAACGTGCGCCAGCGGATGCTATAAATCAAGTCTTCCAGAAGGTTAAACAAGATAGCAAAAAGGGCATCAACTTGGCGGACGCTAAATTCTTCACTGACATTCCTTCCCACCATAACCTTGGAGTATTCATTATTTAATGTCATTCGTATCAGTCTTATTAGCTTATGTGGGGCTTTGCTTTTATTTAATATACTAATTACAACGTTTTTGTTTATACTATCAAACACTTGTTTGAAATCAACGAAGAGAAGATGCAGGTCCATATTAAATTCACATATCTGGCAGCTATATATATATATATATATATATATATATATATATATATATATATATATATATATATATATATATATATATATATAAATTTAAGATAAAAGTGTAAAAATGTGAAGCTTTATTGACGTTTTGACAAATTTATTATCATTTTGATCCTGTTCCTATAAAATCTTTAAATGAAATGAGACAAATTCTAAACAACGCAGTAGATTAATGAAAAAAATTTCAACTCTCTGGCCTTGGAATATTTACTGACATTTTTGTTGGTAACTGGTTATTTCGTTGTGAGTTCTGGTAGCGCTCCATTCACCCTTTAGAAAAAATTCGTTTCAATTTGAAAAATATTAAAGAAATATGACTTAATTAAAAAAAACAAACACATTTTTCCTGATAACTTATGGTTGTATAAATAATAGTACTAGCTTTACAGTGTAAAAATGATTTTTTTTTTAAAAACACTACTTTTTCTTCCTTTCCTTTCAATCCGCCTAGCCACGGCAAAGCAAGGGCATTGAAATGAAAATCTCATCAGAAATTGCAAAGGTTTGAATATGAATGGCATATCTGTCGGAATTATTGGGATTTGTGGTACCGAGCACGGTGTTGCTCGTGAAAAGAATTGCAAGTTAAATTTAAAGTTTTTTTGTATTTTATGTCTAATTTTTAAAAGATAATGGGAGTAACAGAAGACAGAATTATTGTTCTTATCATTCCTAATCATCATTCATCATCCTACAGTAGTTTGTACAAAACTTTTACTAAAAATAAGATTTAAAAAAATATATTTTTTTTTAACACTTTATATATTGCACATTTAATCATACTTACTGCTACGTGGAATCAATGGAAAAGTAAATAAAAGTATTATGGCGAGCATAGATTCCCTAACAATCTACTTAATTCCATAATCCCCCTATTGCCAAATCACATTGTATTTATAAAAAAATATGACCTCCCTATCCTTAATCCTGACAAAATTCATGATATCCTATCAGCCTTTAACTCATACCACCCCCGTCTTCACTTTACCGTTGAACGAGAAATGCATAATTCGTTTTCTTTAATTGACCTCCTCATCGTAAGAAACCCAAATAACACTACATATATAGACTGGTACACTAGACCGACTTACTCTGGCATACCTTTAAATTACTATTCCAACATCCTTACCACCAAAAAATTAACAAGCCACAATCCTTATAAACCGATGTCTTTCCCTATCTGATTCCCATCTTCATGAAACTAACATTAACCACATCAAACAAATCCTCTTAGCCAATAACTTCCCTCCTAAGATCACTGACAAAGTTATCAACGACTACAAAAAATCGCCCCCTCCCCTCAATTTCCTCCTCTCCTACTTCTTCAAAACCCTCCCCCCCCCCAATATGGATCCCTACCATATATCTCCTTCCTTTCTGACAACATTAGAAAATTCTAATGTTCTTTCAACCTGCAGCTTGCTTTCAAATCTCAGAACAAACTCTCTAACCTCTACACTCTTCTAAAAGATCCTATTCCACTCAAACACCGCTCCCATATCGTATGCCGAATCCCTTGCTCCATCTCTAACTACAACTCATCTTATATTGGCAAAACCAAAAATCTCCTTAAAGATCGCATCGCCCACCATAAATATTCTATTTCCTCGCATAAACTCTATTGCCTCTAAACCATCCGAACATTTCTTATCGTTAAATCACACATTTCATTTCGACAAAACTTCTATCCTCGCCACTATTCCCAATCATCACAAACGACTCATCACAGAATGTATTTATATCCGACCAGAATCCCTTCCTGTAAATCAAAAGACTGACAAACGAAACTTATCTTTAGTCTATTCCCAAATATTCAATTTATTTAAAAAAAATTATTTTTTATTACCTATTCCCATATCCCTAATTTTCTTTTATCTTCTGCATTATTTTATGATTTTTATAATTTTTACTCCACTGTTATATTTTTATTTATTCTGCCACTCATATTTTTCATTTTTTTTTTTTTTTTTTTTGTGGCAACTTCTATTACCAACATAATTTCTTTATTAAATTAAATTGCAATATATAATACCCGCTAATTTTCATTTTGCCACTATGCTACGATTTTTAACCCGTCACCTTTGGTTTATTCTAATTACATTATTATTCAATTAATCCTTTTTTAACCTTTAACCAAGTTGGCGCTTGTACTGTACTATACGCCATTCAGGTAAATCTTACTACTTTATTTTACTTTGTTATTTTTTACATGCATTTTTTCACTCTCTAGTTTTTTTTAGGGTTAGAAAATTTCAACATTTTTTTAGGGTGAACAATTTTTCCTTTTGTTCACAAAAATGTCCACCATTTTTAGCTGATTTAAAACTATAAATTAGAATGATTAGAAAAGATCTGTTTGAAAGTCAGGATTTTAGTAACGATTATTGTAAGAAGTTAAACAGATTTGTTAACATCTATTTCACACAAGTTAATAAAAAAAAAAAATGGAATTTACGGATTTTGTAAATTACTTTTCTTTTATTTAATAACTTTTTTTTTTCATTATTATCTTGGTCTTTACTGTTTTAACTTTTCATTTGTTTCCTTAATTTAATTGAACTCCTAGTTCACATTATACTTACAAATATCACATATTTTTTTTTTAGCATAATTCTAAACCTCTTATGGGATAATTTTAATTATACTTTTGGATTCTGTTTTGTAGATTATATTCAATTTTAGTTTGTTCGTAATCATTACTTTGACTTTTAAACTAGTTTAATATAACACTACTTCATATTAAATATATGCTAACTATTCTGATATAACAATATTCCATAAATAATGTGAAGAGACCTGAATGGCGACAATTTTGAATTTATAATTTTGGACCTTTTTTTTTTGCTCTAATTAAACGTTCCTATTGCTTGTTATCAACAATTTGACCTGATTTACGTAATATAAAATATATTGTTTAAAATAATAAATAACTTTTAATAAAATAAAAACACCTGGTGTCGACAACACATGACTTGCTTGTACGCCTATTAAACTATAAATCGGTGGCTCAAAAAGTGATCCTGAATTTGGTTACTAGTTTCCGAAGATTGCAGAATCTCGAAAACGACATCCGGCGTCGTTACATCCATCTATTGACACACACACGAGCTATTGTTTCTGGAGGTCTAATTCTGTTATTATGTGTCGTTTTCATTCAGTAGGTAATAAGTTCCACAAAGATTTATTCGTGTTCTGTGACAACATTAGAGTTGTCAAGATCACTAAAGCATTGGAAATCGACAGTTTCGACATTTTAGGCGGAAGAACCCACTTAACTTATATCATATTCTCCTGCTACAGACATGTTCAGCTCACAAATGGGGAGGAAAACAACTATTTTACACTCAATTGTAACATTTAAAACAAGTAATAAAAATGTTTAATCAGAGTTGAAAAAAAAATCGCGTTTGTAACATTTATTCCGAACCATACGATGTCTGTATTTAATTTTAATATAATTTTTGATGCTAGTTTATTATGGCCTTCAAGTAAAGTACCCCTTTCGCCTCATCAATTTTAACCAAAATCTAGTACATGATTTATAATGATATAAAAGTACTATTTACCAAATTTGAGATGTTTTACATTATAAAGTTATAATGTTTAATAAATAAAGTTTTTTGCGGTTTTAGTTATTTTTATTTTAGAATAAATTGAGTAATAAAATTTAATTTAATAAAAACCAGACTACGGGAATAACTTTTATATCTTGCAATCCTATTTGTCCTAAGGGACGGAATTTGCTTGCATATCAACTTAAGCGCATTGGTCGGTTGTTAGTGAAGTTATGAATACTGAAGCTAACCCATGAATAGTCAATCTAAACACATTACGCTCATTGTGGCTTCACTGCAGATGGGTAAAAATGTAACTAATTTTAATTAGTTTATTTAAAATTCAAATTTATTTAATTCGATTTTTCAACGGATATACACGTTTTAAGGTCTCTTGAGTACAAATGACCAAGCCTTGCAAAATGGTCTGTGTGTATGTATGTGAACAGCCTAGCTCAAAAACGAAAAGTCGTACGATACTCAAATTACGTATTTAAGATAGCTGTGATGTTACAGCAACTTTTTTCGTCAAAATCGACTAACCGGAAGTGCCACTTTATATAATCGATTTTACACTTTTTTACAATTTTCTCGAAAACGGCTCAAACGATTTTGAAGAAACTTGGGTAAATTTTTCCTCATAAAGGTCTTTAACTTTTGATTTATGTACTAAATCACCGAGGAATTGCAGGGAAAAAGTTATGATAAAAAGAATATTTTATTTGCGCATAGCATAAAAAGTATGCATTTTACGGTAAATTATGTGTAGAATTGTATGAAAGGAAATTAAATTATCTGAATTTTCATTTATGTAGTAAATCACCGAGGAATTGCAGGGCAAAAAGTTATGATGAAAAGAATATTTTATTTTCCCATAACTTAAAAAGTATGCATTTTACGGTAAATTATGTGTAGAATTATATAAAAGGTAATTAAATTATCTAAAAAACAATAAAAGAATCATCAAAATCGCACCAGTATTAGTAAGGATACAGTGTATTTTATGAGAAGAACAAGACCCTAGATGGATAACCAAGCAACCCTAAAAGAGACGGATGCGACCGAACCTCCACTCAGGTGGTCTTGTTTACAACAGATTGGCAGATTAGTATCTGCCAATCTGTTGTAAACAATACGCTCTGTAACAAAGTAATTTAAGAATACAAAAGCGGAAACTAACTTAATAATTTCTACTTTCACATTATTTAATGGAAAGAAAATGTTTCCATAGTAACTAAACCAGAAACTTTTAAAATATATTTGCAACTTGACAAAGTTAAAATATATAGGTAGTGTACAGGATTGTTGTACTAAGATTGTTTAAAAAACTTTTTTATTGTACTTAAGTGAGAGAAGATGTATATTCTGCTGAGTTTATTAGAAGCAGTGTTTATGTGAACTTTTTAAAATTGTATTACTATAGAACGGTAAGGGGAAGTTGTGTGATGCGCGCATCGCACCAGATTTTTTTAATTTAAATGCTAATTTTTTGGTTTTATTTGATTTAATTACAATAATAGACAATAACTATATATTTCTCAGCCTAAATTAATCCTAATAAACTTCTTCAAAGAATCTTCATTGGACAAGTTTTCAGACTTGTCCATTTTCAAGAGCTTTTCATATTTGAGTGTTTCTTTTAATGTTGCTATAAGATATTTTGTCACTAGTTATCAGAATACTGATACGGATAGATATTTCTTGTCATTGCAAATATAATTTTTTTTTTTTATTTTGAATATTTTCAATAATTTGACAGAATTTTTTATCGATATCAGTGAAAAATAATAAAATTAACAATTAAACAAACACCATGGTTAGTTGTCTTAGTTTGTTAGAGGCTTAAATTCTGATTATAATAATACAACCGCAGAACACTAAATTTGGTATTTTTAACAACATAAAAGAATTAAATAATTGGTTAGTCTTGATGGAAAATTAAACAAAGAGATAAAATATCCTATGAAAAATCAAAAAAGTTTATTTTATTAACAAATTGTTATTAGACAATTTTAGGAGACGTGCATTAGAGAGAAATATGAAAATTGGATGATAAAATCATATGGCAGGCTTTGACGGGTTAAAGCCTCTTCCATTCACCACACCAAATAACTTTCAAAATTATCATTTGCTTTTCTTCTTATACCTCCTGAAGGGGTGAAAGGATTTTTTCGGTTCAAACAAATTTCCAACTATTCAGAGGCAGTCAAAAATGAATACGAGTGTGAACATTTTTCCGACTTATCATTCCCTTTTCCTCACATACCTTGTGAATGGATTTTCACAGTTCAAAAAATTGTCCTACCATTCAGATGAGTCTTATTTTCTGTATGTTTGGCAATTACATGCATTTTTAAATTACTCATTATTACAGCTTTATACTCATAATGCGGTATAACATTTTTGAGGTTTCTCACCAGTTTGATTGTCCATTATATGTTCTATTAAACAATGAACTTGTGTTTCTTTATAACCCCAGTGAGGACAGTGATGAGGCTTCTCACCTGTATGACTGGCAATCACATGTATTTTTAAATGATCCACTCTTGCCGCTTTATAATCACAATGAGGACAGTGATGAGCCTTATTTTCTGTATGATGGGCAATTATATGTTTTTTAAATTAGCTTTTGCTGCTGCTGAATAATCACAATGCGAACATTGATAAGGTTTCTTATCTCTATGCTGTGCCATTATGTGTTTTTTTAAATGAACCATTTGTGCAGCTTTATAATCACAATGAGGACAGTGATGAGGCCTTTCTAATGTATGGTGGGTCATTATATGTATTTTTAAATGATCCACTCGTGCCACTTTACAATCACAATGAGGACAGTGATGAGACTTATTTTCTGTATGATGGACAATTATATGTTTTTTTTAAAATTAACTGTTGCTGCTGCTGAATAATCACAATGAGGACATTGGTGAGGCTTCTCATTAGTATGATTGGCCATTATATGTCTTTTTAAATGAGGCATTTGAGTTGCTTTTTAATCTCAATGAGGACAGCAAAAAGGCTTTATTTTTTCATGTTTCACAGTTACATGATTTTTTAAACTATACTTTGTTGCTGCTGAATAGACACACTGAGGACAATGATAAGGCCTCTCACCTCTATGCTGTGTCATTATGTGCATTTTTAAATGATCCACTCGTTTCGCTTTATAATCACAATGAGGGCATTGATGAGCCTTATTTTCTGTATGTTTGGCAATTATATGTAATTTTAAATGATCCACACGTTTTGCTTTATAATCACAATGATGACAGTGATGAACCTTATTTTCTATATGTTTTGCAGTTATATGTTTTTTTAAATTATACTTTGTTTTTGCTGAATAGGCACAATGAGAACATTCATAAGGCTTCAAATTTGTATGATAGGCCATCACATGTTTTTTTAAATGATCCACTCGTGCTGCTTTATAATCACAGTGAGGACAGTGATGAGCTTTATTTTTTGTAAGATGGGCAATTATATGTTTTTTTAAATAAGCTTTTGCTGCTGCTGAATAATCACAATGAGGACATTGATAGGGCTTCTCACCTGTATGATTGGCCATTATATGTATTTTTAAATGATGCACTTCTGTTGCTTTATAATCACAATGAGGACATTGATGAGCCTTATATTCTGTATGTTTGGCGATGATATGTTTTTTTAAATGATCCACTCGTTTCGCTTTATAATCACAATGAGGACAGTGATGAGCCTTATTTTCTGTATGTTTGGCAATTATATGTAATTTTAAATGATCCACACGTTTTGCTTTATAATCACAATGATGACAGTGATGAACCTTATTTTCTATATGTTTTGCAGTTATATGTTTTTTTAAATTATACTTTGTTTTTGCTGAATAGACACAATGAGAACATTCATAAGGCTTCAAATTTGTATGATAGGCCATCACATGTTTTTTTAAATGATCCACTCGTGCTGCTTTATAATCACAGTGAGGACAGTGATGAGCGTTATTTTTTGTATGATGGGCAATTATATGTTTTTTTAAATTAGCTTTTGCTGCTGCTGAATAATCACAATGAGGACATTGATGAGGCTTATTTTCTGTATGTTTGGCAATTATGTGCATTTTTAAATTACTGATTGTTACAGATTTATATTCACAATGAGGGCATTGATGAGGCTTCTCACCTGTATGATTGGCCATTATATGTATTTTTAAATGATGCACTTGAGTTGCTTTATAATCACAATGAGGACACTGATGAGGCTTCTCACCTGTATGATTGGCCATTATATGTATTTTTAAATAATCCACTCGTGTTGCTTTATAATCACAATGAGGACAGTGATGAGCCTTATTTTCTGTATGTTTGGCAATTATATGTTTTTTTAAATAATCCACTCGTGTTGCTTTATAATCACAATGAGGACAGTGATGAGCCTTATTTTCTGTATGTTTGGCAATTATATGTTTTTTTAAATATTCCACTCGTGTTGCTTTATAATCACAATGAGGACAGTGATGAGCATTATTTTCTTTATGTTTGGCAGTTATATGTATTTTTAAATTACTCATTTTAACAGCTTTATACTCGCAGTGAGGACAATGATGAGGCTTATTTTCTGTATGTTTGGAAGTTATATGTATTTTTAAATTTCTCATTTTAGCAGCTTTATAGCCACAATGAGGACATTGATGTGGCTTCTCACCTGTATGATTGGCCATTATATGTATTTTTAAATGATGCACTTGAGTTGCTTTATAATCACAATGAGGACACTGATGAGGCTTCTCACCTGTATGATTGGCCATTATATGTATTTTTAAATAATCCACTCGTGTTGCTTTATAATCACAATGAGGACAGTGATGAGCCTTATTTTCTGTATGTTTGGCAATTATATGTTTTTTTAAATAATCCACTCGTGTTGCTTTATAATCACAATGAGGACAGTGATGAGCCTTATTTTCTGTATGTTTGGCAATTATATGTTTTTTTAAATATTCCACTCGTGTTGCTTTATAATCACAATGAGGACAGTGATGAGCATTATTTTCTTTATGTTTGGCAGTTATATGTATTTTTAAATTACTCATTTTAACAGCTTTATACTCGCAGTGAGGACAATGATGAGGCTTATTTTCTGTATGTTTGGAAGTT
The DNA here is from genome assembly GCA_948150685.1 of Rhaphigaster nebulosa. Lineage (NCBI taxonomy): Eukaryota > Metazoa > Arthropoda > Insecta > Hemiptera > Pentatomidae > Rhaphigaster > Rhaphigaster nebulosa. The sequence goes on from OX411310.1 coordinate 141,156,533, forward strand.
ATATGTATTTTTAAATTTCTCATTTTAGCAGCTTTATAGCCACAATGAGGACATTGATGTGGCTTCTCTCCTGTATGATTGGCCATTATATGCGTTTTTAAATTATGCACTTCTGTTGCTTTATAATCACAATGAGGACAGTTATGAGGCCTTTCTAATGTATGGTGGATCATTATATGTCTTTTTAAATGATCCACTCGTGTCACTTTATAATCACAATGATGACAGTGATGAACCTTATTTTCTATATGTTTTGCAGTTATATGTTTTTTTAAATTAGACTTTGTTGTTGCTGAATAGGCACAATGAGAACATTCATAAGGCTTCTCATTAGTATGATAGGCCATCACATGTATTTTTAAATGATCCAGTCGTTTCGCTTTATGATCGCAATGAGGACAGTGATGAGACTTATTTGTTGAGTGAATGGCAGTTATATGTCTTCTTAAATTACTCATTGTTCCTGCTGAATAATCACAATGAAGACAGTGATGAGGCTTTTTTTTTGTATGTATCATAGTTATATGATTTTTTAAACTATACCTTGTTGCTGCTGAATAGGCACAATGAGAACATTGATAAGGCTTCTCACCTCTATGCTGGGCCATTATATGCATTTTTAAATGATCCACTCGTTTCGCTTTACAATCACAATGAGGACAGTGATGAGCCTTATTTTCTGTATGCTTGGCAGTTATATGTATTTTTAAATGATCCACTCGTGTCGCCTTATAATTACAATGAGGACAGTGATGAGTCTTATTTTCTGTATGTTTGGCAGTTATATGTTTTTTTAAATTACACATTGTTGTTGCTGAATAATCACAATCAAGACAGTGATGAGGCTTTTTTTTTGTATGTATCACAGTTATATGATTTTTTAAACTATACCTTGTTGCTGCTGAATAGGCACAATGAGAACAATGATAAGGCTTCTCATTTGTATGACTGGCCCTCACATGTCTTTTTAAATGATCCAGTTGTTTCGCTTTATAATCACAAAGAGGACAGTGATGAGCCTTATTTTCTGTATGTTTGGCATTTATATGTTTCCTTAGATTATCCATTGTTACTGCTGAATAAGCACAATGAGTGCATGAATTAATCTTCTCATATGTATGGTCAGCCATTATATGTATTTTTAAATTACTCATAGTTCCCGCCTTATGGTCACAATGAGGACATTGATGAGGCCTCTCATATTCATGATTATTAGGTATGTGTTTTTTCAAATTACTGTAGTACTTGGTTTTATATCCACAATGATAGCACTGAAAAGGTTTCTCACTAGAATGAAAATGTGTTACAGCCACTTTCATCGTACCTTTTACGTCTTCCTGATTGATCTTCTTTATCTTACTGAGTGAATCCTTTGCACCTAAAAATTACATAAGTATTGTTGGTATTATTATAAAAAAAAACTCTGCAAATTATTACACAATGATTTATTATTCCTACCTAAACACTGATGCATCAGAAATCAGCCACAAAAATTTCACACTACACATATATAGATAGGGTTTATCACCAGTAAATGTTTTTGTTGTTTTTTTTTTGCTGTGGGCGGAACCTCAATAGGCTGTTCTTCAAAATATTGTGATTTACATTTCTTCTTGACAGTTTTCTATTTTTTAAGAACTTCTCCGCAGTCACCCATCCAGCAAAACATGATAGTAGGGGCGAGTGCAAACCCTGTTGTGTGACAAGTGTGTGTGGTGTGCAATTACCCTATCATGTTTTGTACAGCCACTATAGACTAGCAAATTAAAATTAAAATTATTTTTTTCATTACATTTATTAATTATATTCCACATCCCACTTTCATAACTCAATGAAGATTGTAATATGTGAAACTCAGACAGGCTTTAACTTTTTTCGATGATTACACCAGTATAATAATACTCCGAAAACCGAAATATTTTTCATTTGCCCCAAAATCGTTCTTGCTTGAACAATGAGCCTTCCAGATGCCTTGTACGCACTTACTCCTTAAGGCGGGGGCAAGAGTATACAAATTGCTATTCAATTAAATTATCAGCCTCATTAAAATGAATGAGGTTGAATAGTAGGCTTGAATATAATATTTAAACATAATCGTCTAAGGAACATTTTTTTAGAAAATGAGGATAAATCTACTATAAAAAATAAAACTTTTAGTACTGTAAAGTCTGTTAAAGTAAAACTTAAGCAAAGAAAGTAATGTAAAGACTTCTTCAAATTTAGTGCCCAATCTACATTAAAGTTAGATTTAAAAAATTCCTAGTGTTTCGATTCACATGGCTTTCCTTATTGCTTTGGTTTAGAGTCCATGCAATTAGATAATAGAGCCTACTACAAAAACATAAAAATTCTCAAGTCTTTTCTAAAGCGACAGCATTAAAATTAAATAAATGTCTTATACGACCAGCAGACACCTATGAAGCAGTAATTTGGTGTTGTGATAGCTGTAAACTGAGAGAGTTTGAAAGAAACTGTATCAAAACAAGTAGGATGAAATGGGGTTAGAATTTAATATCATTTGTATCAGTCTTATTAGCTTTGCTTTTATTTAATATTCTAATTACAGCGTTTTTGTTTATACTATCAAATGCTTGTTTGAAATCAACAAAGGGAAGGTGCGGGCCCATATTAAATTCACATATATGGCAGTTTTATATATATATATATATATATATATATATATATATATATATATAAATTCAGCCTGCGTATGTTTGCGATTGCAAAACTCGAAGAATAGTCAGTCGATTTTGATGTGGTTTTCACTATCATTTATTTAGAAATGTTTCCCTTAAGGAGAGAAATGGAAAAACAATAATATAAAAAATAGGTAATTTTGTAATAGTTGTAACGACAACTTTACATTTGGAGGCAAGTTCGCAACAAAAATATTTTAAAAAGAGTGGAAATTATTATAATATTTTAAAATACTTATCAGAAAACATGATTATATATTTAAAAATACATATATAATAAATATATCATTCTATCTATCTATCTGATACGCCTTACAGGACTTTGGCCTCATAAAATATTATATAATATATCATTCTATGCACTATAATTATTTGAATTGTTTTAATTCATAAATGGATTAAACAGAACTTGAAATGAAACAACAGAAAAACAAGCACTATGAGCTAATTTTTAAGTATAATTCACTTACTTCATTATGAAAAACACAGGTAAGACTAAACAAGTTACTATAGTAATAATAAATGTAAAAGTATAAATGTATATGAAGATTTAAGTAAAATAAACCTGTGTTGTAGTCAGTACAACGTGCGCCAGCGGATGCTATAAATCAGGTCTTCCAGAAGGTTAAACAAGGTAGCAAAAAGGGCATCAACTTGGCGGACGCTAAATTCTTCACTGACATTCCTTCCCACCATAACCTTGGAATATTCATTATTTAATGTCATTCGTATCAGTCTTATTAGCTTATGTGGGGCTTTGCTTTTATTTAATATACTAATTACGTTTTTGTTTATATTATCAAACGCTTGTTTGAAATCAACGAAGAGAAGGAGCAGGTCCATATTAAATTCACATATTTGGCAGTTTATATATATATATATATATATATATATATATATATATATATATATATAATATATATATATATATATATATATATAAATCGTTGTCATGACAACTTTACATGTGGAGGCAAGTTCACAACAAAAGTATATTAAAAAGAGTGAAATTTTTGTGGGAAAGCATCATTTGTTAATAAAATCGGAGTTTAAGAAAAAATAAAAGTGTAAAAATGTGAAGCTTTATTGACGTTTTGACAAATTTATTATCATTTTGATCCTGTTCCTATAAAATCTTTAAGTGAAATGAGACAAATTCTAAACAATGCAGTAGATTAATGAGAAAATTTTCATCTCTCTGGTCTTGGAATATTTACTGACATTTTTGTTGGTAACTGGTTATTTCGTTGTGAGTTCTGGTAGCGCTCCATTCACCCTTTAGAAAATACTTTCAGAATTCGTTTCAATTTGAAAAATATTAAAGAAATATGACTTAATTAAAAAAAAACAACACATTTTTCCTGATAACTTATGGTTGTATAAATAATAGTACTAGCTTTACAGTGTAAAAATGATTTTTTTTGTAAAAACACTACTTTTTCTTCCTTTCCTTTCAATCCACCTAGCCACGGCAAAGCAAGGGCATTGAAATGAAAATCTCATCAGAAATTGCAAAGGTTTGAATAGGAATGGCATATCTGTCGGAATTATTGGGATTTTTTTGCTGTGGGCGGAACCTCAATAGGCTGTTCTTCAAAATATTGTGATTTACATTTCTTCTTGACAGTTTTCTATTTTTTAAGAACTTTTCCGCAGTCACCCATCCAACAAAACATGGTAGTAGGGACGAGTGCAGACCCTGTTGTGTGACAAGTGTGCGTGGTGTACAATTACCCTATCATGTTTTGTTGAGGCAACTATAGACTAGCTAATTAAAACAAAAATTATTTTTTTCAATACATTTATTCAATTATATTCCACATCCCACTTTCATAACTCAATGAAGATTGTAAAATGTGAAACTCAGACAGGCTCTTACTTTTTTCGATGATTACACCAGTATAATAATCCTCCGGAACCGAATTATTTTGCACTTGCCCCAAAATCGTTCTTGCTTGAACAACGAGTCTTCCAGATGCCTTGTACGCCCTTGCCCTTTAAGGCAGGGGCAAGTGTGTACAAATTGCTATTCAATTAAATTATCAGTCTCATCAAAATGAATGTGGTTGAATATAATACTTAAACAATTGTCTAAGAAACATTTTTTTAAAAAATTAGGATAAATCTAGCTTAAAAAATAAAATTTTTAAAGTCCTGTAAAGTCAAACTTTGTCAAATTTAGTGCCCACTTTCCCAACATCACTCTACGTTAAAGTTAGATTTAAAAAATTTCAAGTGTTTCGATTCTCTCCTTATCACTTTGGTTTAGAGTCCAGACAATTAGATAATAGAGCCTACTACACAAACATGAAGTCTTGTCTAAAGCAACAGCATTAAAATTAAATAAATCTCTTATATGACCAGCAGTCGCCTATGGAGCAGTAATTTGGTATTTGTCCCAAAATGATAGCCGTAAACTGAGAGTGTTTGAAAGATACTGTATCAAAGCAAGTAGGCTAAAATGGGTAGAACATGGGGTCAGAATGGCAGATGAAAGGGTAGAGAGAAAAATGTTGGAGGCAGACCACAATGGGAAAAGGGGAAGAGCAAGAAGCTGGTGGAAGTGGAGTATGGATCCAAGGAAGAATGAAGTTAAGAGAGACGCAACGAAGGCTGAGGCCCGCAATCGGAAGAGAGAGGAGCAAGACAGGAAGAAATGGAAAAGGATAATTGAGGAGGCCAAGGGTCTATCAGGAGGCTGATGTCTTCTATTAGGGAGTTAGTAAGTCTACATAGTCTGCTAATATTGGTCTGATTTCAATAATTTGTTTTGTTTTGTAAGAATTTCATTAACTTTTTGACTGGCCAACTTTTTTTTAAGACATTGGTATACTTATTCTAAAGTACTTTATATTTTTCCTCTATCTTTACAGATGGCCGTGTTCAGCGTGTATAAAATCTGAAATCGGGCGCTATTTTGAAACGAAATGGCAGATGGTAATGTCGAGTTCCGAGGATCATCCTGGAGTAGGTTTGACTTTGATGGCAAATCTCAAGAACATCGGCCCAGTAGTCTTGGAAAAAAGCAGCTTATGGCAACGGACGAATTTTTTTAATTCCATATTTGGATTCTACATATCTTGAAAAATAAGACCTCAAATTTTGGGGCTTTGCAAATTTATTTCACACGATTGTAGCGATTGTCCCTGTGCCTTGTTGATGTTCATAGTGAACGTGAGTCTCACTGGAAACTGCAAACATTTTAATTTGAATGGCATATCTCTCTGAGTACACCTTCTCCTATAAATTTTTAAATCTTGCTATATCCTTAGCAGCCTCTTTCCAGTTTCTAACTCCAAGCACTCTGGCATCCTTTTTCGCCCCTCCTCCCAACGGTTTCGGAGTTTCCCTCTTCTTCTTTTAGCATCAACCAATACTTCTAGGATTTTCCGTTGCACTTTATCCTCGTTCATAGGTATAATGTGTCCAGCCCATGTTAATCTAATCGCTTTTATACAATTTACTATATCTTCATTTTTTAGGATGCTCTGGATTTCGTCATTGCTCTTGATTCTCCAAATTCAATCAACGAAATTTGCACCGTATATTCTCCTCACTAATTTCCTTTCAAAAATCTTTAGTTTATTACTATCTGCAGCAGAGATCCACCAAGTCTCTGCGCCATAGGTAATTACGGTCCTAACAAGAGTTTGGTATAATTTCATTTGAGTTTTCCTGGACAATAGTTGTGAACGGAATAACTTTAGGTTTGCAACATAAGCAGAGTTCTCTAAGATAATGCTTTGAATTTCTAGCATAATTTTACTTTCATAATTTACCGCTGAGCCAAGATATGTGAAGTTCGTGACACTTTTAAAATTAAAATTGTTAGGAGAGAGATCACAGGAAGTTCTTCTGTTTGGACCCGCCGACATTCTCATATACTACGTTTTATCTTCACTGATTACAAGCCCAATCTTGCTTCCTTGGCTTCATATAATTTTTAACGCCTCCTTTAACGAAGTCTCATTTGTTGTAATAATTACTAGATCATCGGTGTACGCATATAATTGCCACATCTTGCTTACAGTGGTACCAGTTTTGAAGGCATCTTTAACCACTCCGTTTAACCTTCTGGTGACGAGCTGTTGTACTCGGTGCTACAAATGCTAAGTTTTCGTTTTCACTTATTCCTGAAGGGTTACCCTTATTATTCTACCTCCATCACATCGTTTCAACAATACAAAACAAAGCAGAAAAAAATTTGCAGTAGGTGGTCATAAACAAACGTTCAACATCAAAAACCTAATTCTGTATCACTCAATACAATGCGCCTTCTTGGGTTATAGTTTTTTTTACTTAATCTTTGGACATGTAACTAAACAAATCTAATATTTTTTTTTTATTTTGAATTTTAAATAATATTAATAATTGATTAATAATATTGTTTTAATAATTTTTACATCAATATCTGTCATGATTGAATTAATTACCGTTCGAAACTAATTTGGAATTTTGGTCATAACAAGGCTGACATTGTTCGCTTGAAGGATGTTCCCTGGATTGAGAAGTAATTTTTGTGCTATTTTATATTTATTGTAGTCTTTGTATTGTAATGAGTAAATAAATAATTTTCAAATAAAAACTTTTTATTTTTTGCCTAATATTTTAAAATACTTATCATAAAACATGATTATATATTTAAAAATATATATATAATAAATATATCATTCTATCTATCTATCTGATACGCCTTACAGGACCTTGGCCTCATAAAATATTATATAATATATCATTCTATGCACTATAATTATTTTAATTGTTTTAATTCATAAATGGATTAAACAGAACTTGAAATGAAACAACAGAAAAACAAGCACTATGAGCTAATTTTTAAGTATAATTCATGTACTTCATTATGAAAAACACAGGTAATAATAAATGTAAAAGTATAAATGTATATGAAGGTTTTAAGTAAAATAAACCTGTGTTGTAGTCAGTACAAAGTGCGCCAGCTGATGGTATAAATCAACTGATGCTAAGGCATCAACTTGGCAGACGCTAAATTCTTCACTGCTGTAGAATCACATTTATAATGGTACTAGTTTTACAATGATAAAATGATTTTTTTGTAAAAACACATCTTTTTTCTGCCTTTCTTTTCAATCTGCATAGCCCCGGCAAAGCAAGGGTATTGAAATGCAAATCTCATCAGAAATTACAAAGATTTGAATATGAATGGCATATCTGTCGGAATTATTGGGATGTGTTGTAACCATGCATCTTCTCATTTAAATTTTTTATAAATATACCAGCTGTACCCGCACGGCGTTACTCGTGAAAAGAATTGCAAGTTAAATTTAAAGTTTTTTGTATTTTATGTTTAACTTATAAAAGATAATCTGAGTAACAGAAGACATAATTATTGTTCTTATCATTCCTAATTATCATTCATCATCCTACAGTAATTTGTACAAAACTTTTACTAAAAACAAGATTTAAAAACAAAATTTTTTTTTTTGTTAACACTATATATTGCACATTTCATCATACTTATTGCTATATGAAATCAATGGAAAAGTAAATATAAGTATTATAGCGAGCATAGATTCCTTAACAATCTACTTAATTCCATAACCCCCCTATTCCCAAATGACATTGTATTTATAAAAAAATATGTAGATGACCTTCTCCTTATCCTTAATCCTGACAAAATTCATGATATCCTATCAGCCTTTAACTCATACCACCCCCGCCTTCATTTTACCGTTGAACGAGAAATGCATAATTCCTTTTCTTTTCCCTATAATACCAATTTTCATTTTGCCACTATGCTATGATTTCTAACCCGTTACCTTTGGTTTATTCTAATTACATTATTATTCAATTAATCCTTTTTTAACCTTTAACCAATATGTTTATCAGTAAGTTTAACCAATCTTGTAAATCAATAGTTTTACGTTTTAAAGTACTCAGTTGGCTGACGCTTATACTACGCGCCACTCAGGTATGCTCTTCCTTGTTATTAATTATTTTTCTCCTTCCTCCCCATCTTGTTAATTCTATCCATCCTGTTAATTGTTTGTCTATCCTTATTATTTTATTTTCCTTCCCCACATACGATAATTATTTATGATTATATTACTCTATCTTTACGCTTACATAACTTTATATCTTACTACTTTATTTTACTTTGTTATTTTTTAAATGAATTTTTCCACGTATTTTATTATATCTTTCATAGAAATCATTTGCATTACTTATATTATCTTGAGATACTTTTCATACTCCTAAATCTTCATTCTAGTAGTTATTATAATTAGTATTTTTCATGTACTTTACTATGTCTATCTTTTCATTCATTTTATTTATCTTTCTTTCTATATTTTATACATCTATATTTTCACAATAATTTTAAATACCTTTTTTGTCATCATCTATTAACATATTTTTCTTTATTTTTTATTATTATTCACATTATGATTAGCATTTTTTTCTTTATACTTTATTAATGTTATTTATACTTTATTAACATATTCTTCTATATTCCTTATTTTTCACATTAATATTAACATATTATGATCAGCATATTTTTCTTTATACTTCATATTTTTTTCATCTTACTGATTGTTAATTTTTTTGTTATTACTGGTATTCCTACTGTTGTTACATCTATTGTTATCTTGTTTTTTCTTAGCCCTGATGATGGCCTAAAACTTAGACCGAAACGTCGACACACATTATAATAAGTTTTTTCATATCTGTGTTTATTTATTGACCGCACTCCCCAACCAAGATTCTCCAGCGTACATTTTCCACGGTCAACCATACTCTCACCATTATTTTTCTTTATACATCTTTGTACTATTTGGAGAACTGTGTCATTTCTGTAATTTATTCAATCCCTCGATAAATAAATTTAGTTTTATTACATTAAAATCAAATTTGGTTATAAACTTCTTAAATTCGAAAAGAGAAAACTTACCAGCACACTCATTTCCACCATCTGTCATTTCTTCTTTTATAGACACACAGGAGTCGCTCATATCTAAAAAAGTAAACAAAAGGGGGTGACAAATATATCATTTACTTCATAACTAAAACCTTATAAACTTTGAAAGATTGAAAATTCAATTAACTAAATCAAAATTTTAATTGGAATTAATAATAAAATAAAACCAATAACAATTCTACAAGCATCCAAATTAAAATTGTCGATAATCAGAAATTTGAAAGAGAAAAAACTTATTTATATTGAATAATTAATAGTTGATCATAAAAATTATAACGATGGATGAAGTGATTTGCACTCTCCCTTACCATACTTAAAGCTTCAAGCACAGAAGAAGACCTGCAAAGAGGGTCGAAACTTTGGTTTCTAATAAATAGTTTATATTATTTAGTAATCCATTTCTTTGGCTTCCCTCACCATCTAATTCCATCATTGAAAAACTTATTGTTGTAATTACTGTAACTAATATTATTAGTGTTGTTACTAGGGCTCGGATATGAAGTTCTTTATTTTCTGAGAAATTAATTTTTAAATCTTAAACCATTTATTAAAAATTGGAGCAAATAAAATCATATTTAGAAAGTATTAACATCGTAAAACACGAAAGACATTAATAATCATCATTAAATACAAAATAATATTGAAAAACTAAGTAGAAACATAAAACCATATCTATGGTTTAAATAAATTAGAATTTTCAGAACTAATATTAATAACAAACATATGTATTTATTAAGAGATATAATAAAATATTTCTTTAAGTTTTCTGGATTTAAACTTCGCTTATTCTCATCCTAGTGGCGTGTGAAAACAAGGCTATTTCATTCATAGAAATCATAACGCGCACACCCAAGGAAATGGGGTCTGTAGATTCTCTCTTCAGGATGGCAACTATTATTTCAATAATCTCTCTGTCTAGGGATCTTAGTAGAGTGCCTTGTAATTTTTTTCAAATATTTTGAGAGATCAGGAGAAAATTGAATAGTGGTATTTTTATTAACCTTAGTTGATTTGATAATGGGCGATTCTCCCTAATCTAGTTGAGTAATTGCAGTAGGTAAAAATTAAAAATTGGCCAATATAAAAGTGAATCCTGTACAGTTTGATCCTGAAATAAGTTTTTTGCCTTCTTGAAGTCTGTCGAATCATCTTCCAAAGCACGCCCGCTGCCTTTTTTTTCTTCAAAATTATCTGTATAGTAATGTGTTGCCTTTACCAAAGTTTCCCTTTTTCAGAATAGAGGAAATGCACTGTTGACTTCCTGCACTGTTGAGTTCATGCACTGTTGATTCGTCAAGGATAGCCATTCCTTAAAGTTCCTCCAAAAGAACTTTAAAAGATGGAGAATTCAGGAGATCTATGCCCCCACTGAGGATGAATTTCCTCGGGTGGTGAATGAAGAAAATTTCAGACGATTCAAGGAATTCATAGTATCAGCCGGCTACTGGAAAGACCGTTGGAAGATGAAGGCCACAGAAGATAACAAATGATGAATAAATGATCAGAAAATTAGTGCTATATGCATTTCTCACATGAACACTTAAAAACTTTGAAAAAAAAATGCTCAGAATTACGGAGGATTATTAAAAAACAAATTAACGAAAAATACAGAGAATGCATTCAGATCATTAAAAATTGTATCATCAATGATCCTAAATTTTTCTGGAATTTCACTAGTATAAATAGTAATAAAGATAAATTATAAACCATTATGAAATTATATTATAAACTGTTATGAAATTATATTATAAACCGTGAAATTATTGGAGTGAAAAATATTTCTTCTGGCTTCTGTGAGTTTTTCAAGACTAGTTATGCACTTAAATATGCATTATATGATGTTAAGGAAATATTACGAAATTATAGCGATCCAAATAATAAATACTTACCATTATTGCCTATAACAGAAGATGAAATATTCGCTACTATTAAAAAAAATATAAAGTCTCCTGGTCCTGATTCCACCATTTATAATTAAAACATTTATTAATTACTTTATTGGTCCTTTAAAATACATATTTAACTTAGCTTTAAAATCTGGGATATTCCCAGATGAATGGAAAAAGGCCAAAATTATACCCATTCATAAATCTGGAAATAAAAATTATATTCAAAATTACAGGCCAATTTCAATTCTCAGTAGTTTTTCAAAAAAATATTATATGACAGGATTTTCAATCATTGCACATTGTGGATGAGCAACATGGTTTCATGCCAAGAAGGTCAGCTGTAACCAACTTAGTTAACTTCATAGAATTTGTTACTGAAACTATCGACGATTTCTGGCAAGTGGATGTTATTTACACTGATTTTAGGAAGGCGTTTGATTTGGTCAATCACGATATCCTTTTAGCAAAACTATACAAGCTCGGCTTATCTGAAGGCTACATCAAGCTTATATCTTCTTACCTTAAATATAGAGTACTACTGTTCAATTAAATCCATTTTGAAAAAGTCTCTGAGCTGTGACTGATTTTTTTTTCTTTTCTTTATTATTATAGGTTTTTTTTCTTTTTTAATTTCTTTATCTTTTATTTTGTTTCTTTTTTTTTAATTTTTGTTGTATTATTATTATTATTCATTTTCTAATGTATATATATGATACATTTGAGAGTGAATGACCACCTGTCATTGGGCACAACACCAATTGGTGGACTTTGTATATCAATAAATAAATAAATTTCTGGAGAATTCCGTATAACAGTAAAGAGGAGGTAGGGATGAAAATAAATAAATTTGGCAAACTATATTTTAAAAACAATTTGCCAGAACTGAGGAGTCCAAGTAAAGTTTTACAATTTGCAAATAATGTAGTACAACACCTAGGACCTAACTTTTTGTTTTAATCAGTTTTATAAACTTTCATGAATTAAACTGTTTTAAAACATATTGTACAACATAAACGACATGATTTTTTAATTCTAACCGCAATCAGGTGAGTTAAAAGTCCTCGAGTAACTTCTACATATTTGAATTAAGAGTGCTTTAAGAACAGAAGATAATTAAAATTATATAAACAATAAAATTAATTTTACTGTTTTATCAAAAACATAAAAATAAATGTTAATGTCTGGATATAATTTGATAATATCTGATATAATAACTTTTCTTCTTCATCAATCCACGTTTTGGAGTAGATGGAGATCCTAATAGCATATTTTGTGCAAGTGGAAAAATCGATGCCAAACATCTTTTTACTTTATCAGATATACAGAGATGTTCGAGAACATTTTAAAGAAAAAGACAACATTTATGTTAAAAATGAACAATTATACTGGACTGCACAGCCACGAACAGCCAAAGGGGCTAACGTTACAATGGCATAGAGAAAAAAAAACTCCCTCACTCAGAACACTGGTGTTTCATTTTCTTATAAATTACTAACTAATGTTTCAAAGACAAATTTCTAAAATCACAAGGATTTTACTCATGTTTTTAAAAGTGTAAATTAAATATATTTAATTACAAATTTGATGTAGCATAAAAGTATAAATAATAATTCATTAATTTAATGCAATTGAATAAAATCCTGAAAGAAAACTCCGAATTAGATCTCTTTTAATGTGATATTCCAAAAAAGATCTAGTAGGCTTTTAAACCTAGTATTAAAGATCGGATAAGATCTGTTGAGAACTCTGATTTTACCTTAGGCACAAAAAAAAAAAGAGGAAAAATCTTTCAAATCCGGGCACTAGTTATTACCAAAAGAAGCATTGGAAATGGTAATAATGCTTATTTAATCCTTGCATCACAATATAAAACTGATCTTCTCAAGAAGTGATCTTGTCACAGCTCAACCAACCAAAATTCACTAATTAAATAACTTTTTCTGATTAGAGTCGTTTAGGATCTGCCTTTGACTACAGATCCAAACCTGCTGCTTACAAAGAGAAAATATCTGATTTGACACCACATGATTTCCTTGTACACTCATTAAACTATATATCGCTGGTTCAAAAGAAAAAAGGGGGGGAAGTAAAAAAAGCACAAAAAAACAAAAACAGCTTCAGGTAAAGTACCACTTCCGGCAGGCTGATTTTAACCAAAATCTAGTATGTTAATTATATTGACATCAAAATGTTATATAAAAAATTTGAGATGTTTTGCTTTATACTTTTGTATAAACTTCATACTTGTTTTGTTTTAATATAATTTTTTATGAAAGTTTATTATGACCTTCATGTAAAGTACCAATTTCGGCAAGCCAATTTTAACCAAAAATCTAGTGTATTTTTTTTTTTTTTTTTATATATAAAAGTCTTATATACTAACTTTGAGATGTTTTGCATTATATATTAATTGGCAATTGGCATGAAGGGCAATTATCTTCTATCTTTTCATTTCTTAGGAAGTTCTAATGAATATATCATTTGAAGGACAATATATAATTTACAATACAATATTTTTATTTATTTAATTATGTTGATGTTTCAGGGAATCATCTTCTCTCTTTTCATAATCATAATCATCTCTTTTTTTCTAAAATCAACAATTTTAATATAATTATTGATGAAAGTTTATTATGATGTTCAAGTAAAGTATCACTTCAGGTTTGCCAATTTTTATAATAGTATTTTATAATAAATACTTATTATACTTAATAAATAATTAATTTATGTAAAATTCTTATACATCAAATTTGAGATGTATTGCATTATATTTTAATATAATTTTTGATGAAAGTCAAATATGACCTTAAATAAAGTACCACTTTAAGCTTTCAAATTTTAACCAAAATACAGTATGTTATTTTATTAATAATTAGTCCTATATATCGAATTTGAGAAATTTTGCATTATATTTAAATATAATTTTTGATGAAAATCTATTATGATCTTCAAGTAAAATACCACTTCCAGTAATCATGTAGTGACCAAAAAGGGAGGTTCACAACGAGATGTTACAACAATCCAAAATACAAAATTTTAACTTTCTACGGCAGTGTTTCTCAATCTTTTAGTATTTGCAGCCCAATTTTCATCACGCCCCCTCCACACAATAATTTTCACTGAAATCATGCTATAATCATAACATTAGTTTCCATTTCATGTAGTTTACATAATCACATAATGCATATATCGATTATAATTTTCAGATATATCATATATCAATTCAATATTCAAAATATTAATGCATAGATTTGTCTCGAATATTCTAGAACGTGAAACCAAAGGAATCATTAATAAGTATTGATCATATTTTTAATTTAATTTTGATAACTTAATTATTAAATGCATTGTGCAATAGCTATTTATAAGTGTATTATATCAGGATAAACTGTATTTTATTTTTTATTTTGTCAGAATATTTTCTGTAAAATAAATATTTTTTTTATTTGTTGTCGATATATTTTTTCTCGATATACTCGAGCCCTCCCTAAAGGTGAGCGCCCCCCAGGTTGAGAACAACTGTTCTACGGCAAACTGTTTTTGAGTTATGCGAGATATAAACGTACGTACGTACAGACGTCATAACAAAATTAGTCAAAATGGATTCAGGGATGGTCACAATGGATATTTCCATTGAAATCTGAAAATCTAAAATTTTCGCGAGTACAATACTTTCTTTACTACATACAAATAAGTAAAAAGAGCTAGGATAACCAACAGAACAAAAAAAATTTGCACTTGCTAGGTATGTACTTAATTTTGCTGAATTACGTGTTTTAGCTTCTTTTCTTCATGAAATTAATTTAATTAAGTTAACTACTTATTCACAGAAGGTACAGAAATGTAGTGTGAAGTGATAACAGATTAATAAGAGAAAATATCTGACAGTAATCTTAATAAGTTCAAAAAAAAAAATACTGCTCACCGTAATCTGGGACAAGCATTTCTTCTTCTTCTTTTACATGAACAAACCCATCTAGTGACATAAAAATAATATTGAAAACGATCTAATCAAACAAAATATTTTATTATTTAATAAGTGAAGCTTTTATCTTTTGAATAAGAATTTCAAAACTCATTAACGATTACAATAACAGAAACTTACATGTAAGTTCGAATTCTTCTATATTTTCTTCTTTTACAAAATCACCACAGTTGCTGATACCTGGAAAATTAAACAAAAGAGATGACAAATATATGGCTTACATCACACAATATGTTAACTTTGTAGGATTGGAAACTTCATAACATAAACCAATTTTTTAAGCATTAGAAGATTAAATTTAATGGTTTCCTTAAAAAATGATGCAGATTTGATAATTTATTGTTTATATATATATATATATATATATATATATATATATATATATATATATATATATATATATATATATTCTGACCAAAAATTTTCTATTTTGATACTCACAGAAATAGAGATAAACTCTTTCAGAACAAAAAAAAAAAAAGAAGTATCTCAAACTAAATTCAAGATAATATAATTCTTCCACATCATCAAAAGTGATGAAAAATAACAATGCCAAAGTAAATCACTAAAGTTTATCTGTACTAAAAGATTATTAACAACTAAAAGATTATCATAAATTCGTATTTGAACTTACTTTATTTAAGAACTTACACAAACCAATGGAAAGCGTTCTATTCTCAAACTCAGTTTTTTTCACCATTTAGGAATAGAAAACAATAGTTTGAATGCAATTTATAAATTACTAGGTTATTACAAAAGTCTTTGTGCATAGAATAAGTTTTATTTAAATTTCAGTATAAAATCTAAAAATTGTCAATTACTTTAACCCATCTTTTTACCAAAATATCCTCAAAGTTCCAAAAACACAAGGCATTACCTTGAAGGCTGTTGTCTCAGAATTAAACTGCCTGAAGCAAAACACTACTCTAATACGATACACCACATTTTCATCTTCCACAGCACAAATTTCCTCAGCAGCTGCCTTCATACTTAATCCTTTTTTCCAATATTGCCTCAGAAGACCATTACAAAAATTTTAAATAAAGGATTAGTCAAAGTAAACAACGATATATGCATTGTTTACATTAATGTTGAATAAGGATTCAAATGGAGACTTTAATGTCAGCAATGAATTAATCTACAAAGACTTTTGTAACAACCTAGTAATAAATCATTTGCTTGAACTGAGATAATGTGATACCCCGACATTAGTCCAATGAGATTTATATGCTGCTTAATAATTTAAATTGTTAATCTGGAATCTATCAACCCAATTAATTTAGCCTATGGCCATATTTATATTAGAGATTAAAAGGCAACAAGAAAAATTCTACATTTCAGTGAAAAATTAAGATAAAATCATTATTATTTAAGAAAAGAATTATAAATCCTATTTCAATAGTAGTCGAGAAGGAAATAATAAAAACGTTTTCCTTACCAATTTTATCCATTGCTACTGAATTAATTTAAACTGTGCTGAACACAAAAAGTCCGTTTATTTGTTAACAGATTAAAAGGTACTGTTCACGATCCAAAGAGATAAATTTATTATCAAGTCCGAAGTAGCGGCACACAGTGAAACTAAACTGTCTTTTCCTGGGCATCGCCAAACAAATTTTTTTGGAAATGAAACTTCATCCACTCAAACAAGTTTTTTAGTATACAAGATTTTTTTTAAATCAAATTTTTTAGTGTTCAATTTTTTTTTTACAAAAATCAAGTTTTTTAGTATATTGTAGAAGAACAAATAAAGACCGGTAACGAAGAAATCCGCTGAAGCTAACTTTGGCATTATAATGATTAAGAGAATTTAACAGAGATAAAAATTTAAACCAGGCATTATCCATGTTCCTAATGAACCATCACACGTGTGGTTAGTCATTTGTGCTAACTAACTGCTTTGCATTCAATTGTAACATTCCTATTCATTGGTATTATTAAAATTGTTCCTGCTTTAATTAGATATTATTTAAAATTACAAGTGCTGTCGACTTCCGCTCATTACGTTCGCCCATGAACTAAATAAAACATCAACGGATCCTTTTCAGTTGAGGTCGGGGCCTTAACGTAACTTCAATTATTATTGCTTTAATTAGATCACAGCTGTAGACTTCCGCTCGCTACAGATAAATAAACCCCAAAAGTTCCTTTTCAGTTGAGGTCGGGTCCTTAACGTAATTTAAAATATCACTCCTTTAAATTATTACAAAAATTTGCCCAGATCACCGAAAGTCGACAGCAGTAGTAATTTTAAATAATATCTAATTAAAGCAGGAACAATTTTGATAATTCCAATGAATACGATTGTTATAATTGAATGCAAAGCAGTTAGTTAGCACAAATGACGCTAGAGTGTTCTAGTCCGGCAATGTTCGGGTGACCTCGGAATGAACAAGTGATAACGCGCCCCTAATCTATAATTGTACCTTCCTTTTCCCTCTTCTTTCTTCGGCCGATGTTTTTCCGTTCATCGTTATTCTATATTCCTCTAATGTTATTCTGTACTTCTATTCAACATAGCCTTATCTTTACAATCTTCATCAAACCAGGGAGATATATGCTCTTTTTCTGGAGCCCCAAGTACGTTTCTACAGCCTTCTTGATGGCATTAGAGTGTGCTAACCAATGTTATTCACCACTACCATCAAAAGCGAAAGAGCGCGGGTTTAGGTGCAGCATTTCTGCATTCAGCTGCTGCGCTTTTGGTTTTTGAAGTTTCTTAAGATTAAATTTTAGCTTCTTGTCCTTATCTATCTTTGCACAGATGTGAACTATGCTGAGATAATGGTCGGAGTCCACTTTCTCCAAAATACTCTCACATTAAGCAGATTGGACCAGTCCAATCTTTACACGATCACATTAGCCAGTCTTCTCCCTAATAGTATATGGGGAATTTGGTTGGCAATCGTTCCTTAGTAGTCCAGGTTCCTTAATGCATGCTTTTATGGGGAAAAAGTGTGCTTCCTATGAATATACCTCTCGAAGCCGCAAAGCTGACCAATCTTTGCCCACTGTTGTAGCTAACACCATGCCAAGTATGCTTATCTATTGTGGGTTGATATACTTCCTCCTACCCAACTTTTGCATTAATATCTCCAACTGAAATTTTGAAAGTTCTATAGGGGTTGCTGGGTCGTTTTCTTTGAAGACAGTTTAAACCTGCGGCTGATTTTGGTTTCGCAATGCTAAGTACTTCAGGTAAGGAGTCTCTTCCTTCTCTCCGTACCCTGTTCTATTGGTGAGACTGCCACCTCAGAGGTTGTAGACCAGCTCCCCCATAGGCTTTCTAGGGAAGATGACTCTAGGGTGCGTACTATAGGTGACCTTTGAGTTTAGGGTGTGGGGTGCTGTAATAGTTGTTGAACACTGTTATTGCTAAAAACAATACTTACCAACTTCAAAATCATGCCCGAATGCTTTTCAAAGTAACTTCAGTAAGTAACTTTTCAAAGTAACGACGTTTCAATAGGAAACATCAGGCATTGTATATTAATAAACACTTTTAACTGAACTCTTCAGCCAAAATAATTTTTATTTTTTTTAAGATACCGAGACAGTGGTGCAACATAAACTAGAATTATTAAATATTAAATCGAAACTAAGAGATCATCCTATTTCATTTATTGACATTTCTTTAATTTTCGAAGGACTATGTAAACATAAAAACCATCTAAAGTCTAAAAATAACTTTAAACCAAATCATGATAATTATAATCCTAATCCAGTTAATATAATTAAGATATTATTTTTGTAACATTGATATTTCTGTGACAATATAATTAAGATATTGTATTTAAAATTTTGTGGCAACTATGATACAGCCACTACTGAGATATGAAACTATAAAGGATTTAGATATTAATAAACTCCTGGCCAAATTAGAGTATCACTTTATTTTTAATAGCATCTGATAGATAAACTATTTTTCTTAGGATATTTCAAGCAAACAATAAGTTTTTGTAACATGATCAAAATTAGAAGAGTAAGTGAGAAAAAAATACAAGTAAAATGCCACTGTATGTGAAATTGCAGGAAATAAATCTTCAAAGCAATGTATGCATAGCATGATCAGATGTTTTGTGCCCTAAAGGGGAACACCCCATTTGTTGGTGGAGAGGGAAAAGAGAGGGGGAAGGAGAGAAGAAATTACACACATAGTCAGTAATCTTTTTGTATTAATTATATAAAATTAAAGATTCGATTGCTATTAGCATACATTTATATACATTTTTACCATTCATATTAATAATAATAATAAGTTTTATTTCTAAAAAAAAAAAAAAAAAGTATATCGACAATGGAATATCCGATTTTGAATGTCTGCCGGAGGTCGATTTAAAATAATAATAATTAGATATTTAAAGAATTAAAACATAAAACAGAATGTATACAAAAGTCAGAATTTATACATATACCAAAAAGGACTATAAAACAAGCTAATATAACAACTATAAAAATTTGAAATGAATTAAATAATAATTCTCACATAATTACATAAACTCGTATATAACTTTATGAGGAAAATATATAACTATGAAAATGAATTTTTAAAAATATATACAATAGTAGAAAAATAAATTGAGAAAAAAGTTAAAATAAGACTGCAAACTGTATATGTTAAAGAACTTAAACATAAATCAGAATTTATATATGATACCAAAATTTACTAGAAAAACTAGCTATTATAACAATTCAAAAAAAAAAAAAAAATTGGAAAACTATAACTTTGAAATGAGCTAAATAACAATTGTTATAAAAATAAATAAACGTACCCATGTTGACACAGGCAGATTCAAATGGATTATTATAATATTGTTTATTTTTAAATTTAATTTTTTTTTTTTGAGGCTGTACCAGGAACATTTACACGCCCCACAGCAAATCCTGAGGACACCGGGACACATTGCCTAAAAGTGGGACGTCTGGCCACATTATGTATGCATATCCAAGTCTAGTCAATTCACAAAGTATGGATGGTTCTCCACAATTAAAATCGCAGTGTGCAAAAGACTTTTACTCATCAAAAGGTGAATTGAGGAGGTGGGGAGGGGAAAAGTTGAAATGTATTATTGATAACGGTATGAAAACTTTAAAACTGATTATGTTCAATAAACGAACTTTGTAATTTTTTTATAATTAATTAATACCTGCCATGCACATTAACTGTCAGGTTTTCCGGAAAATAATGCAGGATTTTGGTTTAAAAAGAAAGATTTACAATATTTTTATTTAATCAAAATAGTCTCCACTACTATCGATACTTTTCTGCCAACGTGTTGGCAACTTTTCCATTCCCTCAGAATAGAATTTCCCATCTTTAGAATTGATGAACTCCAAATTATTTCTAAGCAGTGAAATGCTACAGAGGTAAACAAACATTATCGTTTGGAAGAGGATTAATAAGTGTTGACATTCATACAAATGAATAATTTCAGTAAACGTAAACAGTTTGTTATATAAAGGGGTATTTTAAAGAAAACTCAAAATTCTGCATTATTTTCCGGACAACCCAATAGCTTTATATATTAGTCATACACTACCAATCTCAAATTTTCTATTCTTCATATTGCACAAACAGCAACATTCAATTTTAATAAAAAAAAGTCAAATTGGTGCCTCTGACTTGAGTTGTCGGGAATATGGAACCCCTCCGTGTTTTTTTAATATATTTTTTTTTAATTTTAATTTTATATTGTATTTTTTAGCAAGGAAAATTAAGATAGAATAATAGTTGTAAGCCAAAAATAATCCCTGCTTCATTCCCATTCTGCCTTTTCCTCCTCTTTACTAGTGATACCCCTAGATGCCGATAGAGCTGCTTCATCCAGAACATGAAACTGTGGGTTACCTAATTGATAATGCAATACTCAGAGCGACCAAATTTTCCTTGCAATGGAAATACTGATATATTACAATGATTCTCAAACCAGAACCAGGTTCCATATTACCAGCATTGCCATCTTTGATGTGATGTGTCCCAAAAAAAAAATTGGGAGATATAAGAACAGATTTTTGAACAAAAAATACTAAAATATATCCCTTTGTACCGATCTATAGAACGGAGGTCCACCTTTTTTTTTTTTTAGTTACAGAACAAAAATGACAGTTTAAACTTCTCTTCTCAAAGTCTTAAAGAATCAAAAAATTGAACTTTTCAACATGACAACTAGGTGGCAACTGAACCAACATCCTGCCTAGCAAGCACATTAACGCTCCCCAGCTACAGATAGGGGCAGATACTGTTAACTCATTGAAATTTATCACCAAGATATTAAGGGATTTCATACTACCACCACTTCTCCCTATTAATCAGGATTAATTAAGATACACATAATTTCAAGAATAATTCATAAAATCCAAGTCGGATCCCCGATCTTCAAGGAACTCAAGGCTGCTGGACACCCTGTTTATGCATGCGCATAATATGTATTTTTAAATTACCCACACTTGTTGCTTTATAATCACAACAAGGACAATGATAAGGTCTCTCTCCTCTATGACGGATCATTATATGTCTTTTTACATTACCGGCTTGAGACGCTCTGTATTCACAATGAGGACAGTGATGAGGTTTCTCACCTCTATGATTGGCCATTACATGTAATTTTAAATTACTCATTGCAACAGCTTTATATTCACAATGAGGACATTGGTGAGGCTTCTCATCTGCATGATTGGATATTATATGTTTTTTTAAATGAGTCACTTGTGTCGCTTTGTAATCACAATGAGGACAGTGATGAGGTCTTTCTAATGTATGGCGAGCCATTACATGTATTTTTAACTTACCAGCTTGTGGTGTTCTGTAGTCACAATGAGGACAGTGATAAGGCTTTTCACCTGTATGACTGGCTATTATATGTATTTTTAAATGGCCCATTGTAACTGCTTTATACGCACAATGAGGGCAATGATGAGGCTTCTCACCTGTATGACTGGCCATTATATGTATTTTTAAATTATCCACTCGTGTCGCTTTATAATCACAATGAGGACAGTGATGAGGCCTTTCTAATGTATGGTGGGCCATTATATGTATTTTTAAAGTACCAGCTCGTGATGTTTTGAAGTCACAATGAGAACAGTGATGAGGCTTTTCATCTGTATGATTGGCCATTATATGTGTTTTTAAATGATCCACTCGTGTCGCTTTATAATCACAATGAGGACAGGGATGAGATTTTTTTTCTGTATGTTGGGCAGTTATATATTTTTTTAAATTATTCATTGTTACCACTGAACAGGGGCAATGAGATACAGCCACATTCATCGTGCCTTTTATTTCTTCTTGACTGATCTCCTTTATCTTACTGAGTGAATCCTCAGCACCTAAAAATTACATAAGTATTATAGGTATTATTAAAAAACAAATAGTAAAGGCTCCTTCTAATTATTCATTATGTACTCCAACTATGGCAGGTTTATCCAAAAGGTTACTGTTGTGGCCAACATGTAAATTCACAAAGAGGATGCTGTATATCCATATAATGTAAATATGTTGTAATTGAATAACATCAAGTTTGTTATAGGATTGTTGTAAACATTATTATTGTATAGGATTAATTTTTTACACAATGTTCTAAGAGACATATTAGTTGGATGCCATCGGCTAATTCCGTCTGGATTTCAGCTCAGTCGACAAAATACATCGCTCAGAGAAAGACGGTAGTAAAGTTCAAGTTATTTATTTTTATTTGTGCTGCACTTATGCATCGCCCACATTTGGGACATCAGTAGGGCAACACATGTTTCGCTTTATTGGTCTCTACGGAAGAAAAAGAAGTGATTAGAGAATTGCCCAACAATTTAATATAACATTCTTCTGTGAATATTCACAGAATCATTATAAATTATTCCTAATCTTCACACCATCCTGAAGAGGCAAGAGAATCAACATGCTCCTGATAGAGGAAGGAGCAAATGGAGGTATTGTCTACCATTTAATATAAAAATTAATAACAGCCATGTGATGAAGTGGTTAAACGTAAACTTAAGGGTCATATAATCGTAATTATCAGCTTTAGGATTTTATTAAATACACTTTTTCTTCTCTTTCCATCAATGAGATATTTTATATTAATTTTAAATTATGCACTTTAGTAGTTCCAGTCTTATATTTAGTTCAAAAATAAACAAATAATGTATATTTTAATTTAATTTAAAATTAACTATATATATATATATATATATATATATATATATATATATATATATATATATATATATATATATATATATATATATATATATAAATTAAAACCTCCTGGATAAAATAAATAATTATTTAATCAAACTTATTAATTATTAAATAAAAATTAAATTAATTGATTCAAATAAATTGTCCAAAAAATCAAATAAAAGTAGTCAAAATATTTCTGTTTCAAGATAATATATATATATTATCTTGAAACAGAAATATTTTGACTACTTTTATTTGATTTTTTGGACAATTTATTTGAATCAATTAATTTAATTTTTATTTAATAATTAATAAGTTTGATTAAATAATTATTTATTTTATCCAGGAGGTTTTAATTTGTATCATATGTTGGTCATGATTATTATTTACAATTACAATTTTATTTAAGCTGCTATTCGGCATTTATTTTATACACCTGCAAATAATATTATATTTAAAGATACATTCAGGTACTCAATTTAAACCAATCCTTGGAAGGCGGAAGATTTCGGGAAGTTCAATTTTGAATCCCCAACGCCATCACAATCTATTCTATCATAGTAGAGTTGTTCCATTATATTGTCACACTAAGAATATTTATGTCTTTATAAAAGTAATTTTATTGAATACTTTTTATAACTGAGAATATGACAAGTTATTATTTGACAGAGATTGCAGTAACTTCAGAATGTACTTCAAAAATGAACCATTTCCTGAAGTTTTCAAAAAAGACACAATGAGTATTTATTGTGGGACAGAATGTGGATAAGATCACGAACTATTAACCATGAGGCTGATATGAAAACTAATGATATAAAAAGAAGCAAAATGAAAAAAACTTTTCCTTTCAAAACTTTAAACTGAATAAAATAAATTAAAACACATTTACATAGAAATACAAATTATTATACATCTACCACTACAAACTGTGAAGGATTTGGATTCATTACATGGTAAGGAAATATTGTTTCTTGACCAAAAATTATACAAGGTGGCAAACAGGTCAGGACCACATTAAGCCACTAGGTTTTCCTCACCTCATTCAAGGATCAGCTACACACTTTTATAGAAGCTGGGTGTTCACCAAGAGGGTCTCCCGACTACAGAGTAATCTAGAGGTGATGTAACAGAGGTAAATTAGAAATTAAATTTTCTGCCATACCCATGCTGATACCTGGACTCAGAACTTAGAAGTCCAATGCTACCCTATAGATACTTTTCAGGTAAACAATAACAAAATTATAATAAAATCTTAATAATTCAAAAATAGATAATTGATTGAAATATATTGTTAACAATAAATGCAATAACCTAATTTTTTTATTGGAATTCCCACGATGTTCATCCTCCAAAACTGTGCTCCACAGTCTCTTAAAATCTTAAGAATACTTCAGGTCATCATTTCGATGTCAAAATAAAGTTACAGCCAGTTTCAGTAATGGACAAATTTTTTTCTATTTTTTCATTATTTTATAATAAAGAATAGTCCTGTCAAAAAAAAATCAAACAGTCCTAAAGCATTGCACAGAAGTGGTGCCAGTTCGAATCGGGCCTGAACGGGTTAAAATATATTTTGTTGCGGATCCACGAAATTAATCTTAACCCTCTCACTCTAGCTAGAATAGGTTGGTAACCTGTAGGATAGCCCGTCCTTCCCACCCTAGTTGGAGTACTACATAAGGAGGCTAACCCTCAAATAAATAAATAGAATAAAAAACGACATAGTTATTTGTAGGTAGCTAGTGATGGATATTCTAAAAGTTCTGATGAACAGAGGTGAGCTATAGCAATGATGACCTATAAAATGTCACTTTTTTAAAAAATTCCCTTATCTTGAAAAATATAGGTAATAACTTAAACATGAATGCATACAAAATTAGAGTTGATAAGGGGTATTTCAAACCTAATGGATTTCTTCCCCAAGAGAAGATAATTTTTGGAATGTTGTTGACTGGGGGCATTCCACTGCTTAATCAATATAAAAAAAGAGAATCCAAACATGAGGATAAGTTTATTAAAATAGGGTATATTAATATTGATTAGTTTATTAAATATCGGTATCAATATTAATATTGTGAGATTATGAAAAGAAGCCCCGCAGATAATAATGAGCTTTCTCTCATCCTCGAGCTACTAGATGAAACCGGACCTCCCAGCAACTAATCTTCTTCACAAATCCACTAACAAAAAAAGTGCAAAGTAACAATCCTACTCTAATTTTAACAGAACTAATATTCAAGATTCGTAATAATAATGGCCGATGTTGATCTTTTGTAAAGATTAAAATATAGTAATTTTAAATCTTTATATACTTTGAACACATCTCTGAGGAATAAAGAAATTATATATTCGTAAATAAACAACTTTCACTGACAATGATGAAAACTGAAGTGTCATGAACAAATTTAAAACAGGATATTTTATAAAATAGCAGATTATGATTTAAACTTTTCCTCACTATCATAAAACAGTTCTTCCTCTTCATCATGACAATTTTCTGGAGCTAAAACAAAAACAAAAAAATTCACTTCAAAATGTCAACCAACTTTTGCCTGCCAATACTTTCTTAAGTTTCATGCTTTGTATTAGTAGTAAATAGTACCATAATAGATAAATCCAAAATTAAAAAAAAAGAAAAGTTTAATTCATTGAACGATGTTTGGAGGACTAAACCAAATAAACAAGCTATGCGGAATCCTGGATTTTAAAACTGAACTAATCTCTTCTATTGTAAATTTAATCGTCATTAGTAACATTGACGAGAGAGTGAGTTATGGATTTTTAACTTGTAACTTGTCTAAACAAAGTTTTGATAACCAATTTAAACCTAGGCTAAAAATCCAATAACTATTAACCAAACATCAACATTAATAATACACAACACCGAGCTGAAGTGACTTTTCTCTGACTGGTGTCGAAATTACTTTCCTTCACATATCTCATTATCCAATCCCATCGCCCTTCTTAAGTCTAGAACGCACAAAGTGACAATGTATGGTACATCGTAAAGAAAATTCGCCATAGTAGTAAAGAAAAAAAGCCCCATAATGTCATGCATCGCCATACTATCCCCATATTGTCAAGTACTGCCATATTATCCCCATACTGTCGTGTACTGTCTTACTATCTCCATACTGTCATATACCGCCGTATTATACCTATACTATTCCCATACTGTCATGCACTGCTATACTATCCCCATATTTTCACGTACCACCATAGTATCCCCATACTGTCGTACACCGCCATACTATCCCCATACTGTCATGTACCCCATTTGTTGTTACATGGTTCACTATTTAAAAAAATCTGGAATCATATATATATTTTAATGATAAAATTGGTTAGGTTTAAAAGTTAATAAAGTGTTATTAACTAATTATAATTTTTAAAAAAAGAAATAATTCATAAATAATTTTATTTTAAAAAAGAAATAACTACTCTGTATAAACATTAACTTTAATTTGCTTTTATGTTAAATGATTATAGCCGAAAAATTTGGGCCACTGTGTCATTTCTGTAATTTATTCATTCCCTCGATAAAAAAATTAAGATTTATTTCATAAAAATCAAACTTTGTTGTAAACTTTTTAAATTCAAAAAGAGGAACTTACAAGCGCACTCAGTTCCACCTGTTATTTCTTCTTTCATAGAAACACAAGAATCACTCATACCTGAAAAAGTAAATAGGAGGGATGACTGATATAGGATTAACTTCATAACTAAAACATTATAAACTTTGAAAATTCAATTAAATAACCCAAAATTTTAATTGTAATATATAAAAATAAAACCAATAACAATTCATCAAACATCCTTATTAAAATTAAATTTTTTGATAATCAGAAATTTGAAAAATAGTTAACTTATAGTTGTAATTATTATAACTAAAATGATTAGTGTTGTTACCAGGACTTGGATCTCTGAACATCTTTATTTTCCAAGACCATAAAAATTTATTTATAGATCTTAAACCATTTATTTAAAATTGGAGCAAATACAACCATATATAGAAAGTATGAACAATATAATATGCAAAAGACATAGTTAAGCATGAACAAACATCATAAAACACAAAAAAAACACAAAACAATAACATAAAACTAAGTAGAAACATTAAATCAGATTAAACCATTTAATTACTAATAAGAAATTTTGTGAATGTGATATTTACATCAGGCAGTAGCAGTAAATCTATCAAAAAATTTCTAAACAGTAGATATGTTTTAAACAGAAAAAGTTCAACCATAAAAAAAAATCTATCAAATTAGGGTCGGTTTTCAGAAAGCCTCGAAACAGCGTATTCTTCTTAAGAGTATGTGAGAAGGTGTGTAGGATAGAGAACAGATAGGACGTGAATGAGGATGAACCGAAGGGAACCAGCCTTCTGACGTTAACGCAACCATAAAGGGAACCAGCCTTCAGGAATCGCTAAGGACATAGGAATTCCCGGCGAATGGAACAAGCCTACAGACCTCGGAGGTAACAAGCTGAGAGGAACCAGCCTCCAGTACTTCTGGAATCAAGGGATTAGGAGAGGAAAGGATATCAAAAGAAACTCCTTTAATATTACAAATAACAGCCAAAGATATACTGGAGGAATCTCAGAGTTGAAAATTCTCATCTCCCGGGGACAGCCCCAGAAAGATTGAGAGGAAACTTGACAATAGCCAGTTTCGACCCGAGTATCTTAAGCTCATAGCAAACATTGGCGTCGAGAGACGTGCAATATTGGTGAGTCAGGTATATACTATATGACCGGGAGCCCTTTTCTTGTATGTCAAAAGAAAGAGTTTCCTGAACGTGAAAATAACCACCCGTCTCATTCATCAACATGATTTATTAGTAGACAGATTCTATCCCTGATAGACAATGAATCTAAGTGTTAGTGGTATTACTTATTTTAGTTGTTTATATCTAATTACAAGATATTTAGGGGTCAGATCTCGCATATTAGACTCATAAGAGTGGCTTATCTGAAAAGATGTCTCACTGTTTCGTCTTTCTCACTGCCTCCGTCCAGTGGGGCTAATCATTACTCTGAGAGCTAAGGGGCGTCTAGATGCCACGTATTCGATGTTGTGCGACTGCCGTCGCTATGGGGTGTGATAAAAATGAGACCTGGGGTCTCCCAAAATATATATAATCAAAAAATACGAGAGCCAAATTTAGAGTCGGAGGCTATGTAAATCCTACAGGAGTCTAAACAGTACATTTATTTGAGATCCCTCCAGAACATCTATGCATATACAACATTATTAATAATATATACTTATGATTCATATTTACAATATGATAATACTTATGCATTTAGTTAAACAATAGAAATAATATAAGGAATTTCTTTCTGCAGCTGCTGAAGTGCGATGTTTCACTGATTATCAACTGGGGAGTGCTAGTTGTTCAGCTAGTTGCTATGGTTGTGCCACCTGGCTCATTAAGGTTCCTTTAAATAAAGTGTTTGTAACAAAAAAAATATTTTTTTATTGAGAATTTTTAATAAAGATTACAAAATAATATGAAGGCTTGCTGGATTTTTCAAAAATAACACTGCTAGATGAACCGATTATATTAGCCGATGATTTCATTTTACAAATCAATTATAAAAAGTTCCTAAATAAATTTGATAGGAAATAAAGAAAAAACATCGATGTTTAAGAAACATCAATGTTTTTATAACGTATCAGTAATATCCGTACTTTTTAGCCATTTAAACATGATATAGAAGTAAACTTTTACAGAACTATACTGTGATAAATAAGTGATAGCAGATTAAACAGCATTCTTCATAAAATTAACGGTAATAAAGAAAAATGTTACTCACCGTAATCTGGGATAAGCATTTCTTCTTCTTGTTTTACACGAACAAACCCACCTAGTAACATAAAAATAATATTGAAAACAAGTTAATCAAATGCAATATTAAATTACTTAATAAAAACTGTAAACTAGAAATGACAGAATAGTGGAACAAAATTATAGGCTCTCAGAAATGACATTATTAGAGAGGAGAATACGTATGGTCATACCAGGGACGCGTAATGTTTCAAATAGAAATTCAGAATCTAGTGTTAGAAGCTTTTATCTTTTGAATAACGATTACAATAACAGAGACTTACGAATAGATTCAGTTTCTTCTGCATTTTCTTCTTTTATGAAAACACTACAGTTACTCTTACCTAGAAAAGTAAACAAAAGAGATGACAAATATACACTTTATATCATATAATACCTATTATAAACTTTATCCAATAATGCAATGTTTTGATCATTAGAAGATTAAATTTATTAGTCTTCAAAAATGCTACAGATTTGAAAGTTTATTGTTTTAAATATATATTTACCAAACATTTTTATTACACTACTCAAAGAAATAAAGAAAATCTCAAGCAGAACAAAAAAAAAAATTATCTATAAATTACATTCAAGGTATTATAATTCTTCCATATCATCAAAAGTGATGAAAAATAACAACACCAAAGTAAATTACTGATGGCCCTCAACAGTAAAAGATTATTAACAAAATGTTCAATAAAACAAAATTTTAAGTTTAGTAAAATCATAAATTTTTAATTAAACTTGCTTCATTTAACAACTTAAACAAATGAACTGACAGCTCGGGTAATTCATAATTTATGAATAGAAAACTATAGTTTACACAGTTTATAAATTAATAGATCACTTGACTTAACTAAGGTAATGTTATACCCATGCATTAGTCCAATTACATTTATATTTTGCTTAAAATTTAAATTGTTAATCTGAAATCTATCAACCCAATTAATTTAGTCTAGGACCTTATTTATATTAAAGACTGACAGGTAAAAATTTAAAGAATTCCAACTATCAAATGAAAAATTAAGACAAAAGTATTATTATTTTAATTAAAAATAATATAAATTTAATAAAAATTAAATAAATTTAATTGAAATCCTATTTCAATAGCAATCGAGCAGAAGATAATAAAGAATTTTTTCTTACCCACTTCATCCATTTCTGTTGAACAGATATTGATATTCTTGTTTACAAT
Source organism: Rhaphigaster nebulosa (assembly GCA_948150685.1). Lineage (NCBI taxonomy): Eukaryota > Metazoa > Arthropoda > Insecta > Hemiptera > Pentatomidae > Rhaphigaster > Rhaphigaster nebulosa. The sequence goes on from OX411310.1 coordinate 141,187,264, forward strand.
GTCCTGAAGACATTTACAAGCTCAGTTGCTAACAGATTGAAAGGCACTGTTCACAATCCAAAGAGGTTCGTATTGCCAAGTCAGAAGCAATACCGGCACATCTAGACTGAAAGTAGATAGTAATTTCTACTTATTGGTGAAGCAACAGAATAAATATCGGCTTTCTTACAATGGCTAGAATAAATTGGCAAGCAATAGGATAATCCATCCTTCCTGCCCTAGTTGGTTTATGTATAGCTTGGCCAAGGCCTATGAAATTAAACCACTCAATTATTACTCTAGAGGCCTTACACCTTGGCGTACATCTGAGCATTACTCTCAATAAACAAACTAGCAATGGATCTTTTGTTTTTGTCCAAAGAAATAAAAGATTAACTGGCATCTTAGATGTTCTTGGAATGTTTTTAGATCAAACGAGTTATAATATAATTTCGATTACTTCTTGGTTGTTGTTTTAACCTGAATACGTCTTTAAATTTGCTACTAACACCCCCTTAAAATCCGCAATTTTTGGTTTCCAGGAGTTTACTTGTTTGAAGTTTTAACTTGGGGTATATTTTATGACGGACTTATAGACAATCAAATTCTAAAAGGATATTATAAAGGTAAAAATATCGATCCGACGCTTCGGAAAGGCGCTAATCACAAAAAATCAGATTTGTTTCAGACAAATTTTCATTTTCTTCCAGAAGAAAGCCTTGTATCAAAAATGCTTCAATAATAACCGCTATAGCAAATTTAGTTATCTATAATATGAACTCACGCACAGAGCCATACGTTAAGTATTAACTGAGATAACCTGGTTTGAACATGAGCCCAATTGTCATTCAGCTGAAAAGATCGGGGTAGAATTCTTAAGTGTGGTATGTGTTTGATGGCCATTTTTTTCTCCGAGGATGGCCTGTCATCATCATCAAGCACAACGATCCGAGAGGGGCCGGATCCCGAAACCACTCAGCGTAAAAGTGACCGGCCGCTGAACTCTTCGTTGTGCATTCCATCAACACCAACAATGTTTGTACAAATTCATTATAATTATCCATTTCTAGAATCGTACTTTTCAGACTACGCACTATAACTAACTGAATAAATTCTTCAATGACTGAATTTTGATGACATTGATAAGGATATCACCGAGAGTTATGAAAGGATTACCAGCACTAAATATTTATGAACCCTTCACTAATTCCTCGCAAGCTTATATATAGGATTAACAAAAGATACTCAATGCGTTTTTTGGATTTCTTTGCATTTTGGCGTATATGACAGAAATTTTCAATGAACGAAAATGATATTATTTCAAATGTACTGTAAGAAACGATCATCAAACACACACCACGCTCCTATTTTTTAGGCAAAATGACAATTTGTATTATGTTCAAACTAGATTATCTCAGTTATACTTAACATAAGGTTTGACATGAGTTCATTTCGTAACTAATTTAATTAGCTAAAATCTTTGTTATGGAGGTATTTTTATACAAAGCTTCCTTAGTCACGATCTAGGTTATGTTAATTATCAACACGGAGTTCTTTAGCTCATTTTTTATTTGTTTCCATTCCACATATTATTATTCATAACAAGATCTTTAATTTTTCATATTATGTCAGCTCCCCAAGAAGATAAGCGAATCAAATCTATAGGGTAAGTGATAAAAAATAATATTACTTACTTCCGTGCCTCTACAGCCCTTGCAGGGCCCTGGCCTTCTCAACAATGCCTCTCTAATCCTCTCTATCAGTAACTCGACCTCTCCATTGCCCAATTCACATCCTCTGCAGATCGTTCATCATCGATCCATCGCAGCCTGGACCTTCCTCCTCTTCTTTTGCCTCCTGGTTTGCCATATAATCGAGAATCTATCTTCTCCCATCCTTTATACGTTTCCAAGCCATCTTATACGGCTTGATTTGATATAAGTGTCTATATCTGGTTCATTGTAAAGCTCACGAAGTTCTCAATTATTTCTTTTCTTCCATTGGCCATCTATATATGCTGACCCAAAGATCTGTCGAAGCACCTTTCTTTCTCAGATCTCGCATTCTTAGGTCAGGACCCACGTTTCACTTGCGTATGTGGCAGTTGGCCTTAGAATCGTTTTATAAATGAGTAGCTTTGCTTTCCGTAACAGGTTCCGAAACTGCAATGTTATTTGCACTGCAAAAAGACATCTGTTGCCTGCTGTGATTCTTGCATTTATTTCCCCACAGATGTCATTTTTTCCTGTCACTAAAGTCCCTAGGTATTTGAAGCTGTCCATTTTCTTAAATATGCGGGGGAGCTGCCCCTCATTTTTTGAGGAAATCATATATTGGGGTTTTTCCTTATTTATCTGAAGACCCAATTTTTTCCCCGCTTCTTCAAATTTCTGTAAAACTACTGAAAGTTTCGCTTTTGTTCTCGCCGTTATTATCACGCCATCAGCATACGCGAAGTGTTGGGTATAATATTAATTTTTATATTTGCCTCAGTACATTGTCACCTAATATACAATCGAATGTAAAAGTCAGAGAAAAAATCGCAGACAATTGCATGTTTCTAATTGCGTTTTTTTTTTAATTCTTAATATTATTAATTTAATTCTTAACCTTAAAAAATCTAGATAAAACGCTATGCTTTTTATTTCTTTACAAGGAAATAGCCTTGTGAAAAAGATGGACCTCTTTTCAAAATGGCTGAAATTCAAGGCCCTCAAGAGTTATGTAGTGGTTCGGGAAACGTTGATGGCTCTCCAAGAATGATTCTCGAAAACAAATTATATGGAGGATTTGCTAAGCAAGTTAAAAATTTAGTATACCAATCATCATTATAACCAATGAACCACGTAATATTTTTTTTCTTTAAATGGACAAAAACAAAAGATCTATTACTGGTTTGTTTATTGTTAGCTATTGCTCCGATGTACACCAAGGGGCAGGTTCTGTGCAGTAATGATAGAGTGGTCTAATTTTATAGAAAATGGCCAAGGTGTACATAAACCAGCTAGGACAGGGATGCTAAGCTACCCTATTGCTAAACAGCCATTGCAGAGAGCCGATATTTATTCTGTAGCTTCGCCAATAAATAGAAAGAGAAGTCACCTACCCCCTTCTCTCAATCTATATTCGGATTCGAACCAGCGCTACTTCAGACTTGGACGATACGAACCTCTTTGGATCGTGAACAGTACCTTTTAATCTGTTGCCAAATAAACAAACTGTTTTGTTCAATATATTTTAAAATAGTTTGCCAATATTTGTTCAATAGCAATGAATGAAGTCGGTAAGAAAAACATTTTTATTATCTTCTAATCAACTGATTTTGAAATAGGATTTATATATTTTCAATTAAATAATAACGCTTTTGTCTTAATTTTTCATTAGAAAGGTAGGAATTCTTTCAATCATTAATATAAATATGATTTTATACTAAATTAATTGGGTTGATAAATTTCAGATTAACAATTTAGTAAGCATTATATAACTGTAATTGGTCTAATGTCTCTGGACATAGCATTAGGTCAGTTAAGTCAAGTGATCTATTAATTTAAACATTGCATAAGCTATTGTTTTATATTCATAAATTATGAGAAGCCTGAGTTTGATAACAGCTTCAAACTTCCAGCTCGGTTGTTTAAGTTGTTAAATTAAGAAAGTTAAAATTTATGATTTTACTAAAATTAAAATTTGTCTTTATTAATCTTTTAGTATTGAGGATATTTAGTGATTTACTTTGGTATTGTTATTATTCATTATATTTGATGATGGGAGAGAATTATATTATCTTGAATGCAGTTTATAGATACATTCTTTTTGTTTTTAATAAGATTATCTTTATTTCTGTGAATAGTAAAATATAACTTTTTAGTGGGTATATTTTCTAAACAATAAACTTTCAAATCTGCAGTATTTTTGAAGAGACTATTCAATTCAATCTCCTTAAGCTTGAAAAGTAGGATTATCAGAGAAAATTTCTAATCCTATAAAGTTAACATATATTGCTATATAGAGTGTATATTTGTCACCTCTCTTGTTTCCTTTTTCAGGTATGGATAATGTCGGTGTTTTTATAAAAGAAGAAAATGCAGAAGAAACTGAGTCTACTTGTAAGATTCTGTTATTGTAACTGATGATAATTGATTTTGAAATTCTTATCAATAGTTTCTAACACTTGGTGTCAAACTGCTAATTGAAATATTTTGTCTTCCTAAAATGATCCTTCCTATTCTCTTCTCTAATAATGCTTTTGCAGAAAATCAGATTTTACTGAGTTTACAGATTGTTATTAATTATTTAAATATTTTTTTTATTAGCTCACTTTCAATATTATTTTAATGTCACTAGATGGGGTTGTTCATGTGAAAGAAGAAGAAGAAATGCTTATCCCAGATCATGGTGAGCGAATATTTTTCTTTATTACCTTTAATCTTATGAAGAATGCTGTTTAATCTGCTATCACTTATTTATCACAGTATATTTCTGTACCCTCTGTGAATAAATAGTTAACTCGAACTGTGCCGAAAATGAATTTTTGAAATGAGTTTTAAAAGTTAACATATTGTAGTCGGGTGTTTTGTCCTGGTGCAGTATGGCTGGAGCGGGTAATTTATTTAAAAATGTACATAAATTTTATTGCTTTAATTTCCTCATTCACATAGTCATGCATTTTGTATAGATGGGTGGTAATCTATACTAAATGTATAACTATGCGACCTATGCTCTAATCACAGTTTGAGAAAAATTTGTTTTTATGTGTCGTAACCACAATCTGTTTTGACATATTGTGATGTAAATTGTATATTTGTCATCTCTTTTGTTTCCTATTCCAGGTATAAGTAACTGTGGTGTTTTTATAAAAGAAGAAAATGCAGAAGAAACCGTGCCTACTTGTAAGTTTGTGTTATTGTAAGTTTTGAAATTCTTATTCATAAGATAAGTTTTTAACACTGGGTTCCACACTGATATTTGTTATATGTATGGCTCTATCTATTCTTCTGTCTAATAATGCCATTCAGGGTGACTGAAAATAGTCAGGAAATTTTGTAATTCTGTAAAAGTTAGGGAATGCAAGAAAAAACCAGGGAAACAGCATCTGTGAAAAAATGCATAATCTACAGTTTCTTGGAATTGGCTTAATGATTCTAAAACACTTTAATGTTGTAAATAAATAGAGAGCATCTTTAACTTGCAATATATATTGTATATTTTATTTCTATCTTCATAAAATGGCTGAGATATGGGTGTTTGAAGCTTCAAATTGGTCGCCATTTTGAATCAATGTTCCGAGGCTCTTCCTGGGGTGACTTGTGGCTTTGGTGCTAAATCTCAAAAAAATTGGCCTAACAGTCTTGAAGAAAAGCCACAGACTGCAGGCGGACGTTTTTTTATTTATTTGAATTTTGGATTCTAAGTAGCTTTAAACTTAAAACCTCTAATTTTTAGCAGGGAGGAGGAGGACGTTCAAATTATTTTTTCTTGGTCTCTTACAAAGTTTCATTATTGAAAATAATAAACCAAAATTTAAAATGCTGGACAATTTTTCTATGGTTTATTATTTTCAAATGTTTAAATAAATTAAAAACTAACTTGGATTGAATTTTTTTTTTTTTTTTTTATCTTTTGTATAATAATTTCAAACCATTTTATATTTTTCCTTTATCTTCATAATGGAGATATGAGCGAATGAAATCTATAATCTAATGTCAAGTTCCGAGGACCATCCTGGTTTCCATACTGCTAATTGAAATATTATATGATTTTGCACCATTATTCTATCATTTCTATTGAATTTCTGAGTTCACAATTTCTTATTAAGTAATTAAATATTTTGTTTCATGTCACTAGATGAGTTTGCTCATGCAAAATAATAATAAAACAATCAAAAAATTCTTCTTTTAAGTTAGAAACAATTTATTTATACCAAGTATTTGCCAAAAAATTTAAGAAACATCACATTCCAAAATATATTATTTAGTAATAAAATGGTCTACTCTGGTTTTGTATAAAGCTTATAGAAATAAAGTGTTTGTAATTTAAAATTTAGAAAAAGAAAGTGTTTTTATTGGTTTTGCGAGAATTTTTACTAAAGTGATGATAAATGGAAACCTGTTTTATTTAAAAAATAAATAAATAAATAAGACTGCAGAATGAACCAAGTATAAGTTGATAAGTATAAGCCCAAGAGCATAGCCTAATTATAAAAATTATTGATTTTTTTCTAAGTCCTAAGAAGGGTTTACAATTTCCCTTTAATTGAACACTGCCTCCAGATATCACAGTAATATTTCTTTTACAAGAAATGGGAATAAAAAAAAAAAATGAAATGAAATGCTGCAGCGAGTATTGCTGACACAATACAGATGCTTTAAAACAAAATTTCCCTCTTGGATTAATCCAAATAAACTTTTTTAATTTAAAGCATAATATAGCATAGTATGTAGATATATGTATCCTTGATGCTATTTGATTTTCGTTTTCAAAAACTCAAAGGAGCATAACATCGATAGTTGAGTATTCAGCATTGATGGTTATAAAACAACGAATGCGATATATTGGTGGTTTAAATGAAAAAAGTTATCTTCTTATTTGCTTGTTATACTTTCTTTTATCCTTTTTCATGCAGGTTGTTGTCTTGTTTTTCTTAAACTTGATGAAGGCCTAAATCTTAAGCCAAAATGTTGGCACAAAATTAAATAAATCTTATTTGTGAGTTTTCTTCACTTTGTTCAATTTGTTTTTTTACAATAATATCTCTAATTTTATGTAATTTTTAGGTTTTGAGGATTCAGTCAAGAAACAGATCAGTCAGGAAGACTTAAAAAGTAGGATGCACATGGATATAATATCCCTACATTCAAGTGAGAAAACTTTTAACTGCCATCATTGTGGATATAAAACGAAATACTACAGTAATTTGAAACAACACATAAATACCAATCATAAATATGAGAAGACTCATCAATGCCTTCATTGTGACCATAAAGTGGTAACTATGAGTAATTTAAAAATACATAAAATGGCTGACCATACAGACGAGAAGAATCATCCATGCCCTCATTGTGATTATGAAGTGACATTAGTGGATCATTTAAAAACACATGTAAATGCCATTCGTACACGTGAAAAGACTCATCATTGTCCTCATTGTGACTATAGTACATCACGAGCTGGTAATTTAAAAATACATATAATAGCTCGTCATACATTAGAAAGGCCTCATCACTGCCCTCATTGTGATTACAGAACGTCAAAATCTAACTCTTTAAAGATACACATACTGTCCCATCATACAGATGAGAAGCCTCATCAATGTCATCATTGTGAGTATAAAGCTGTTACAATGGGAAATTTAAAAATACATATAATGGCCATTCATACTGGTGAGAAGCCTCATCAATGTTCCCATTGTGATTATAGAACACCACAAGCTGGTAGGTTAAAAATACATATAATGGCCAAACATACAGGTGAGAAGCCTCATCAGTGTCCTCATTGTGATTATAAAGCGACACAAGTGAATAATTTAAAAAGACATGTTATGGCCAAACATACAGGTGAGAAACCTCATCAATGTTCTCTTTGTGATTATAAAGCTGTTACGATGGCAACTTTAAAAATACATATAATGGCCAATCATACAGGTGAGAAACCTCATCAATGCCCTCATTGTGAGTATAAAGCTATTACAATGAGTCATTTAAAAATACACATAAGGGCCAATCATACAGGTGAGAAGCCTCATCACTGTCCTTATTGTGACTTCAGAACATCACGAACTGATAAGTTAAAAATTCATATAATGGCTCGCCATACATTAGAAAGGCCTCATCAGTGCCCTCATTGTGCTTATAAAGCAAAACGAGTGGATCATTTAAAAATACACATAATGGCCCACCATACAGATTAAAATCCTCATCAATGTCATCATTGTGACTTCAGGACCTCATGAACTACAATAGCAATAATATAGCTGTTAAAATGATTAATTTAAATTACAGCACTGTCTGATAATCCGGACACCATATTTAGATAGTTAGCGCCAGATTTATTGAGATATTTTTTAAAAACAGTACAAATTAACATGAAAACTTGATATATTTACCCACAAAAGCTATTTACTTACTTAGAAATAAATGATGGAAATTTGTAATTTAAAGGGTCATAAAACTTACTCAGAAGATCACTGATAGAGATTTTTGCAGGTAAACAAAGGTAACTTTATCTCAATAACGGATAAACCCATTTAAATGAAATTTAGCATATATTTTATTTCTTGCGCATTACATTTACTGAATAAAGAATTTTTTGATTAATACAAAAATGTGAGCTAGGTTGTTAATTGAAATTTATATGTTTTGTTTGGTTTGATTTGTGTTTAATTTACAAATATAAACTGCTGTATTGTTTGAAAATTCCTTCTTTCATTACCTCTACAGGGATGCCAACTGCATTATTTCAAAACTTCACGCTGATAGGTAAAACAATTATGAAGAAAAATGTGCCTATGATAAAATAAAAAATACAACTTGAGAGGGAAAAACTAAAATGAACATTTTTTTCATATAATTTTAAAATATATAGTTATAATTTAAATGTTGATAAAAAAAATGTTTATACAATTTAAAAAATTAAATAAATATGTATATATTTGTAATATATTTCCTAATAGTAATTTAAATTTTAATAATTTAATTTAAATTAAATTTCCTAGTAATAATTTTTAGTAAATATTTCATGGGCTTATGGAAATATATTTTGAAAATATATATAAAAAAAAAAAATATTCAGTAAAAAAAGTAGTGATTATGATGAAATGTTCAAGAAATAAAGCTCCAACTGTCTTTCTATAGATTATAGAATGCATGTGGTTCAGATTTCGCATGTAAATTACTTCCAGTGCCCAGAAAGCATAGTGTTTCAATCTGGAAATTAATCTAGAATAATTATCAAGAAATAAATTTGTTTTCGTTTTACCGTCAGTTACCCCATTAATGTGACAAGTTTTCGTTTTTGTAACATTGCACAGAACATTCACCCATTACAAGTTAAACGAACATCGTAGCTAAAGTCCAGAATGGACGTTTGGTGTTATTAGGATGATTATAAATTATAACACCTTAATCTGTCTATAATTCTTTATTGCCAGATCGTAAGACAAATGTAAAAGTCAAAAATAGTTCCAGGTCTAGAAGAATACAAGTAATCAGAAAACAAAAATTTTAGAAAACAGCACACAATAACTGGCGAGAGGTTTCTAATGGATTTTGCGGCAATCCTTCCGAAGTGCTACCAACGACCATCAACAGGTCTAGATTCTCAGACCAGACTGCACTGCGCATGACCAATTAAATTCTCAAACCAACGGATCCTTCTCAGTTGGAAGGAACGGTGATGTAGGGTTAGGTAATTTAAATTATTACTGCTTTAAATAAATCACAGCTGACGACTTACGCTCGCTCAAGAGATAAACAAACCCCAAAAGTTCCTTTTCAGTTGAGGTCGGGTCCTTACCATAATTTAAAAATCTGAGCTAGCCCTACATGAGTATTCCAACTGATAAGGATCCATCGGTTTGAGTATTTAATTGGGCATGGGCGGAGGGTGAAGTACAGTCTGGTCTGAGAATCTAGACCTGTTGAAGGTCGTTAGTAGCACTTCGGAAGGATTACCTCTAACCAGATCAAAAGTACAGTTTAAGATCCAAAGAGGTAAAGGTATTGTCCAAAGAGGTCAGAAGTAGCACCGCACAGTGTATGGTGAATGGACAAACCTCAAAATATTTTCTAAAGAGGTATCTGGGTGTTTTAATCTAATCCTGAAGGCAGCCACTCACGATCACGCCAAATGGAACATGGAGCAGTTGGAGTGAAGACGATTTCATAGGCCCCACTAACGGTCATTCCACTGCATTGTTTCATTTTTACCGACAGGTAGTGATTTATGCCCAGGTAAACATGCATTAATGGAGCTATAAAGACTAGTTTGTTAGAAAAGTCCTTGTTAATTCCAACTTCTTATCTCCTACCATATTATATCTTATAAGAATCTTTTTGTTCCAACTATTTATGTCAATGTTTACTTTGACTAATCCTTTAATTCCTTGTGACTTGAATCGGCTTTATTGGGTCATTTACATTTTCAAAACGCACGTGCAATGTCAGAATAAATAATCGTGATTCGCGCTCTTTTGAGAAATTACTGGAAAAAAGGTTTAAGCGCAAAGGCAGCCGTCGAAGAAATTTGTGCCATAGAAGGAGAGGAAATTATCCATCGAAATACTGCCGCACAACCCAGATAAGGTCGCCTATCTGTCGTTGATGATGACGTTCTTCTTGAATGTGTGAACCAGGACCCACATGCAACTACTCGTGATTTATCGGCCGTAGTAGGGACTCAAAACAGCTAGACAGAATTGATGCAGTTTGACTGCACTGCACATCGTTCTCCTTTGACAAAGAAAAAAATTATCGAAACTCCAAGGAGTAAACGTTTTCCATCATCCTGCGTATAGCCCAGATATTGCACCATCAGTTTATGGTTTGTTTAGATCAATGGCTCATTTTTTAAAAGGTCAGATCTTTGATAATTACGAGGACGTAAAAATTGGATGTGAAGAGTTCTTTTCCTTAAAACAAAAGGAGTGGTACCTGCACCAAATCCAATTACTCGCAGAAATATAGGTATAAGTAGTTGAAAACAATGGACTTTACTTCGAAGAATAGTATTCAATAATGTTTAAAATATGTAATCTGAAATAAAGTTAATAACAACTTAGTAGCGGCTCTACAATAGCAAGCACATTAAATAATTTACTTGATCCTCACTCCAAAAAAATATAAAAAATCATGGACATTTTAAGCATACTAGGAATTACAAATCCACTAAAAATGCTTAATTACTTATAATTATCATTTATAAGTGCTTTCTAACATATTTTTTTTTTTACTTCGAATCACCCGTCTTTGGGGTACGTCAGATCAATCACTTCTTAGATGCTTGTACCCTCTTTTTCTCCCAATAGTTCTTCATTCTATCTGATCTCCTCCTCCGATATTTGAATCTTAGTTTTGTCTTTGGTCAAGGTCTTGGCTATACCATTCATCTAACATACCATAATCATTCACAAAAAAATAAACAAAATTATAAGTTAGACTTATAAATATTTGTTAAATTAATTTATACAATCAATATCGTAAATTTTAAGAACTATGTAATTAGTAACAATTTTTATTATTAATAATAAAGCACAGCCTAAAAACTGTGCAGTTCATTGTTCCACTCCATCGTTTGGAGTGATTGGATTTTGTTATAACACGATGGATTTTAAGGCCGATGGAATTCCAGTTGCTCTCCTTTACTCCATCCATTTCACACTCACAATTGTTCCATGTTCCATTTGGTGTGGAGTGGTCCTCAGTGACCCCCATTAGATACAATAAGAATTTTAGAGGTTTTATTGTAAACAATTACAGAAATATCTTAAAGCAAACTTAATTTTACAAGAATATATTTTACATACACCTTTCATTACACACCTACATTCTTTTGATGATAAAATAATCAGTAAAATATCTGATGTGGACACCACATGATTTCCTTGTATGCCTATAAAACTATAAATCGGTGGCTCAAAAAGTGGTCCTTGAAGATTGCAGAATCTCAAAAACGACACTCGGCGTCGCGATATCCATCAATTGACACACACACATCCGCAAGCGCTTGTTTCTGGAGGCCTCATTCCTTTATTATATTCCGTTGTTTTCTTTCAGTAGGTAACAAGTTCCCAAGAGATTTCTTCGTTTCCGTGGCAATATTAGAACTGTCAATGTCACTAGATAAAGCATTGGAAATCGACGGTTTAAACATTTTAAGCGGAAGAACCCGCTTAACTTAGATTTTATTCTCCTGCTGCAGACTTGTTCAGCTCACAAATGGGGAGGAAAGAAGTATTTTTGACTCACTTTTAACACTTAAAACCAGTAATAAAATTAATTAACTTGAGTGGAAAAAAATCGCATTTGTAATCTTTATCAGCGAACCATATGATCTCTGTATTAAATGTCAATATAACTTTTGATGTAAGTTTATTATGACCTTAGATGTAAGTAAAGTACGCCTTTCGCGGGTCACAAATTTCAACTAAACCCAATATATTATTTATATTGATATAAAGTCTTATTTACCAAATTTGAAAGGTTTTACATCATAATTTTTGATGAAAGTCTAACATGACCTTCAAGTAAAGTACCACTTCCGGTTTTCCAATTTTAACAAAAATTTATTATTTTATTTACATTAATATGAAAGTCTTATATATCAAAGTTGAGAAGTTTTACATCATATTTGAATATAATGTTTGAAGAAAATCAATAATGACCTTCAAGTAAAGTACCACTTCCTGTAATCATGTAGTGACCAAAAATAAAGGTTCACAACAAGATTTTACAATAATCCTAAATACAAAATTTTAACTTTCTACGGCTAACCGTTTTTGAGTTATACGAGAACGAACGTAGGCACAGAGGTCACGACGAAACTAATTAAAACGGATTGAGTGATGGTCAGAATGGATAACCGTTGAAATCTGAAAATCGAAAATTTTCGCTATTATAAATATATAAAATATAATATAATACTGCGTACAAGGAAGTTAAAAATTAAATTAAATAAAAGGAAATCATATAGTGCTTGGGAATAGTGAAATAGAATATTATTTTAGTTTTTGCCTGCTGCTTTTTTCACAATGATGTTGCTGTTTGTAGACTTAACAAATCATCTTTGAGTCATGACTTCCATAATTCTCCTCACCAGATTTTTAGCATCAAAAGAAATACCATTTTTCGGATTAATATTTTATACGGTATTTGGTCTAGGGTTTCCGATAGTTCGATAGTTGAAGCTATCAATAGTTTCGATACTATCGATAGTTAAGTAACTTGAAGTTGAATGACTCAATCGCTGATTGTTAGGCATTAACATGAAATGGAAAAAGAGAAAAATACCAAAATAATATTTATTTTGAGAAACATAATAAAAAAAATTAGGGATTGATAAATTATTTGCCACTTCTATAAATTTGTTTTATTGAAAACTAGTTTCGAATGTTATACATTCATCTTCAGTTCTAAAAACAAACAAAATTCAAAATATAGTTTGGCATTATTATACATATTAAATTAGATGTAATATAAATCAGTATTATAAAACATTTATAAATTATGAATTTTATTAAGACAAGAAATCAAATGCATGTCTTAATTAAATTCATGATTCATAAATGTTTTATAATACAGATTTATATTACATCTAATTTAATATGTATAATAATACCAAACTATATTTTGAATTGCTTATTTTTGAATTTTTTGTTTGTTTTTAGAACTGAAGATGAATGTATAACATTGGAAACTAGTTTTCAATAAAACATATTTATAGAAGTGGCAAATAATTTATCAATCCCTAATTAGATTGATCCCTCTATACCATCATGCGGATGTCAACTGATAATAAAAGAAAGACAATTCAAATCTCGAAAATTATTGTTTCGCATCCTGGTCTGTTGAGGACATGAACCAGAGCAATGATCTTTATTATGGCCGAATCAATCAATTCCCTCCGTTCGCTAAGTAATGACTATGTTTCTCCAACACTCTTATCCACCAAAAATTTTGACAATTTACTCTACTTAGGCAATATGGTCTCGGAGATCTGATGTGTTTGAGGAAAATTTAAGCGTCATTTTACAAATCAAACTTGCCAAGGTAGTTTTCCCTTCCAAATCCTTCTTAAAATATTCCCATACGTCAGATTTTGGCGACATATAGAAAAGTGAAATATAAAAACTGCATGAGCACCGGTCAGAGAACGATTTAGAAGCTTAGAACAGAACTGGACAATTAAAATTAGAACAAAAACTGAAAACTGATTTAAAAATTAAAGTTCATAGGAAAATATCTTCTCTCCATTAAGGGTCCCATTCCCAGAATTTGCTCTCCGAATTCAGAAATGTATAGGATGAATAACAATTAATTGGAAATTTCACGGAAAATTTTCTTTAGTTCATTAATACTAATAACTCTTGTAATTTTATTATATTAGTTATTCTAAAAAAATCAATTATATTTTTATCTATTGTAAAACCTAAGTATTTATTTATGGTTATAAATAAGTTTTATTTCTACAAAATTATTTGTAATTAAAGCCGCGAAAGTGAATAATAAATTTGTAGAGATGATTTTCAACCGTATTATTTATTTACTACTAATTGTATTTTAGTAAAAGAGATGAAGCTCGTGGAATCTCCACCACTGCAACATTTCTATCTTCATAGTCGCTTACAATTATTCTAAGGAGCCTAACATAGCCCAACCACCTTGTTTTGGATATTATTTAAATTCTGCCATGTAAATTCCAGTATAATTTTATTAGTCTAAAGTAAATAAAACTAAAATCATATTAAAAATGCAATATTTTTAAATAAAATATTCGAGCAACATAGTATTGCTAAATATAATTTTATATTTAAATTTTTAAAAGGTTTTTTAGTTGTTTTTTTTTTAAAGGTTTTCTTGAACTGCCAAGAAATTATAATATCCACAGTATACAGATTCCATAGTATTCTGATGGTAAAAGTCCTAGAAACAAATTTCAAGACTGGGAGTAGAGAGGAGAGAATGGAAAATAAAAAGGCGAAAAGGATGGGAACAAGAAATCCACACTGACTTCTTTCCCCTCTGTTCGTTATCGATAACATCGTCCTATCGATCTATCGAGAACTCTAATTGGGTAGGTGATAGTCCAGGTTGGGTGATAGTGCTAAGTAGTGATGTACAAAACTCTTTATTTGGAGTAGCAGTAGCAACTGTTTCTGCTAATTAAAAAAAAACAGTTTAAAAAAACAGATACAACTGTTTCAAACTATGGCGAGTATAAAAAAAAAAATATAAAAAATTAAAAAAAAAAATTCTGATTAACTAACTCTCTTTTTTTTTTATTAATTCTAATAATAGAGAAAATGCTTTAAGTAAACTTTGAGGCATTTATTGAAAATTTTTTGTGTAAGAAAGTTTCTTTTCCCCATATTATTTTTCTTTACTTTTTTTTCTCTGCATAATTTAATTAGAAATGATTATTTTATAAATTATTTAAACGCCTACGCTATAACACGTTTGTTAAATTAATTTATTGAGTACATTAAAACTATTTTATTTTATATTACAAGCCGTGAAATATTTTTTCTATTCTGCTGTCCGTCGCGTCTTGACCATAATTTTCTCGGAAATAGGGGGCTTCACAAACTAAAATTTCAGAGAACTCCCTTCCTATTATGATTTCTTTTTTTTATCCCTTTCCCATATTATTCTCGTTTAGTTTCAGTTTCTACTTTGGTTGTTACATATCTTTCATTTCGATTTGTTTTTAGTTTTATTAATTTTTTTTAAAATACCACTGTATTCAGCATCATTTAAGGTAAGAACAATAAAATTTAATATTAAAGTGAAAAATGAGTCCTCGAGTTGAACTGGCATTGTTATAATTTTTTTTTCAGATAAAATGGGTATTAAACGACAAAAATCCGCTATTTGGCATTTTTTCACCCCACTTAACGATACGGAATCCTCTTGCAACTTTTGCAAACAGAAAATTAAATATAAATTTTTTTTTTTTGAGCTTAAGACTTCCATTGAAGTCCTATACTGCCCGAAATTAATTACAAAAGATATTCAACCATTTTCTATTGTAAATGACGAAGGTTTTTGCGAATATAGTTTAAAACTGAACCCCTCTAACCAGATACTCAGTGGAAAAACGCTGGCGAATACATTATTGCCAGCTAAATATATTGAAGTCCTAGAACTGGCAAAAAATATCACAAAGGACGCTGCTTCGATGACAATTACAACGGACTCCTGGACATCATGCAATAATTACTCTTTTCTAGCAGTGACAGCTCATTTTATTGATCCAAATTTTGTTTTGAAACTGTTTCAAAAAAGCAGATAGCTTCTATTTCACAGCGACTGTTTCAAAAAAGCAGATAGCTTCTGTTTGATATCCCACAGCTAGGAAGCTGTTTCTGCTAAATTAAACAGGTCGTTCAGTGTTTCCCTCTTTTGCCGATAGTAGCATCCTACCATCTACTAACCTGCAACTGTATCTGTTTAATTTTGATCGAAACAGTTAACTGAATCTGTTTAATGAAAGAAACTGTTTCAAATAAACAGACTGCTAATTAACACCCCACCACTATTTGGGATCTCCCGCAGTTTTTCATCCACACCCCGGATCCAAATCAGTTTGGGTAACACAATTTCATTACCTCCCATTATTCACTGTCGACGTTCTACAAGGAAGAAAGTGCTTAATTTTAAGAATTACTGACGCTTCACGTTTAGTAGTATGATATTTGTTAGTTATAATAGTTCTGTGTAACTGTGTGCCTGATTGTCTAGCAACCTGCCCTGAGAATAGAGTCAAATTATAGAACCAAATATATATTTATAACAAGTGCAAATAAGTTATTTATTTTATTTTAAAAAACAAAATCTTTACAAACGTGATTTTTTTTTCCACTCTAATTAAATATTTTGTTACTTGTTTTAAGTGTTAAGAGTGTAAAATACTTGCTTTCCTCCCAATTTTTGAGATGAACAAGTCTGCAACAGGAGAATAAGATAAAATCTAAGTGGGTTCTGTCAAAATCATCGATTTCCAATGCTTTATTTAGTGACACAGATAGTTTTAATGTTGTCATGGAGCACAAAGAAATCTCTTGGGAACTTGATACCTGCTGAAAGTAAACAACATATAATAACGGAATGAGATCTCCAGAAACAAGAGCTTGTGTGTTTTTTTTTGTTATTTTTACTCATGTTTTGAAAATTGTATCCAGAAAACTACAGAGAACTCAGAAGAATATGTAACTCTAGAGACCACCCTCTACAGAGATAACAAAACCTCAACTCCTATCTTTATCAAAGTCACAGGTTTATACCTGTAGTATGATAGGAAGTCACTTCAACCAGAGCCTTCTTTAACATCTCACTAAATCATATAAGGAACACCATCTCCAGTAGAGAATAACAAATGTTATTAATATTTATTTAATATTGCAATAAAAAAAGTCATAATCATTATAAAGTGAAAGAAAAAAAATATAATAAATTCAATTAAAACAAAGATCATATTATATTAACAGGTTTATTGTAATTCAATATAATACAGGACAACGTTTTTTCAGATAGTACAGCTGTTCCTTGTGAACTATTATGTCCCAATATTCAGAAAGTCATAAAATGCTTTAGTCAAAAATTCAGTAATATTTCCAAAAAACCATTCAATTTTCCTCTTATTAGCGACTATTGTCAGTATTTGTCTTGGAAACATGTATATATATTTTTTTTTTCCCCAACACAAAATCCATCTGTCTGTTGTCATAGAATTTTTGTGTTAACATACAAATCTCTTAGCCAACCGAGATAATTCTTTCAGTGACAATGATGAATCAACTCTAAGAGGCTAGGCACTGGCTAAATTCTTCTCATCTTTTTTCTGTTTTTGAAGTTTTAAATCCGTGTTCATATGCCTTAATCCTTGAAATAGTTAATTTCAGCGATTAGGATTCTCAACTGTATGATGGGCCATTATATGTCTTTTTAAAGTACCAGCTTCTGATGCTTTGTAGTCGCAATGAGGGCAGTGATGAGGCTTTTCTCCTTTATGCTGTGACATTATATGTATTTTTAGTTTACTCATTATTACTGCTCTATAGTCACAATGAGGACAGTGAAGAGGCTTCTCGCCAGTATGGCAAGCCATTACATGTCTTTTTAAGTTCCACATTTCTGCTGCTTTATAGGGACAGTGAGGACACTGATGAGGCTTCTCACCTGTATGATTGACAATTGTGTGTATTTTCAAATTGCCCACTGTAACAGCTTTATACTCACAATGAGGACATTGATGAGGTTTCTCTCCTGTATGAAGGGCCATTATATGTCTTCTCAAAGTACCAGCTTGTGACGCTCTGTAGTCGCAATGAGGACAGTGATGGGTTTTTTTTTCAGTATGTTGGGCAGTTATATGCTTTTTTAAATTACCCATTGTTACCGCTGAATAGGCACACTGAGAACATGGATGATTCTTCTCATCTGTATGGTCAGCCATTATATGTATTTTTAAATTACTCATAGTTACCGCTTTATGGTCACAATGAGGGCATTGATGATTCTTCTCGACAGTACGATGGATCAATAAATGTCTTTTTAAAGTACAAGCTTGGACTGCTCTGTAGTCACAATGAGGGCAATGATGAGGCCTTTCTCCTTTATGCTGAGACATTATATGTAACTTTAGTTTACTCATTATAACTGCTTTATAGTCACAATGAGGGCAGTGAAGAGGCTTCTCATCAGTATGGGAAGCAATTATATGTCTTTTTAATTTACACATTTCTACTGCTTTATAAGGACAATGAGGGCAGGAAAAAGGCTTTTCATCTGTATGATTGGACATTATATGTATTTTTAAATTGCTCATAGTTATTGATTTATAGTCACAATGAGGACAGGGATAAGGCTTATCTTCTGTGTGACGGGCAGCTATATGTCTTTTTAAAGTACAGGCTTGTGATGCTTTGTAGTCACAATGAGGGCAGTGATGAGGCTTTTCTCTTTCATGTAGTGACAATACATGAATTTTCAACTTACTTATTGATATTGCTTTATAGTCACAATGAGGACAGTCATGGGGCTTCTCACCAGTATGACAGGCCATTATATGTGTTCTTAAATAACTCCTTGTCACTGTCGTGTAGTCACAATGTGGGCAATGATGAGGCTTCTCACTTGTATGACAGGTAATTATATGTCTTTTTAAATGGCTAAGATCTACTGTTTTGAACACACAGTGAGGACAGTGATGAGGTTTTTCTTCTGAATGACAGGCCATAATATGTCTTTTCAGTTTACCCGCTGTCACTGTTTTATAGTCACAATGAAGACAGTTATAAGGCCTCTCACCTGTATGACGAGCCATTATATGTATTTTTAAACTGCTCATTCTTATAACTTTATAGTCACACTCAGGACATTGATAATGCTCCCCAAATTTATGACTGGTATTTATGTGTTTTTTCAAATTACTGTAGTACTCGGTTTTATATCCACAATGATGGCAGTGGAAAGGTTTCTCACCAGAATGTAGGAGTGTTACGTCCCCGTTCATCCTACCCTTTAAGTCATCTTGAATGATCTCCTGTATCTTGCCGAGTGAATCCTCAGCACCTAAAAATTACATAAATATTATAGGCATTATTACATAATAAAAGAAACAAAATTAACCAACAGTAAGGACACTTTTTTGTTGTTTATTATATACTCCAACTAAGGTAGATTATCTAACAGATTACCAATCTATTGAAGAGAGAGTTATTGCACTGGATCGTCACACTAAGAATATTCATGTCTTTATAGAAGTAATTTTATTGGGTACTTTCTATAACCGAGAATAAGTCAGTTCTTATTTGACAGAGAGTGCGGTAACTTCAGGATGTACTTAAAAAATGAGCCTTTGACTGAAGCTACCAAAAAATTCATAACGAGTACTTATTGTGGGACAGAATGTGGATAAGATCATGAACTAGTAACCGGGAAGGATGTGACAAAAACTAACTATATACAAAAAAACAAAATGAAAAAATGTTTACCTTCCAAAACTTTAACCTGCTTAAAATAAATTAAAATTCATTTAAAATTAAATAAAAATATAACTATAAACTGTGATGGATGTTGGATTCATTACTTGGTTCAGAAGTACAATCAGTTCTTGAATTAAGACCGAGTTCCGTTCATCCACCGCAGTCATAAGTCAGATAAAAAATATAATACCAAAGTATTTATAGAAAAATATTTTATTTGTTAGCTAAATGTTTAGGAAAATAATCACTTAATATATTATATTTGGATATAACATTTATTTGAGGATATTTTCATCTTGTTAGTAATGAATTATTGGCAACCGCCCTCAAACACACACACATGGGTAACTGACTGGATATTAGCTGAGAAAATCGATGCATCATACAGATGCCAGACAAAATTGATTGCATCATCTTGTTTTACAAGAGGAGCGAGTAACTGATGACAAAATCAAAAACATTTTAATTCATCATAAGGCAGCTGGTCGTAAGTCGAGAACTGACGTATTGTTTCTTGACCAAAAATTATACAAGGAGGCAATCAAGGAAGGACATTTTCTCAATGTTTATCCTCGAAAACTGTGTTCCTCTAAAAATCATAAGAACTCTTCAGACCATCAATTCAACTTCAAAATAAAGTTATAGCCAGTTTCCTAGAATAAAAACTGATTCTGTCAAATGAAGGTTCCACTTGAAAAAAAACCAACAGTTAAAAAACTTAACATGGAAGCAAAACTAGTTCGAATCGGGTCTCAATGGTTTGAAATTTATTTTGTTGCAAACCCACTGAATTAATGTTGACATTCCCATTCTGCTTAGAATATGTCGGTAACCTGTAAGATAACCCGTCCTTTTCATCTTAATTGGAGTACATAAGGACATCAAACCCCAAATTTAAAAAAAAAAAACTTGAAATAATTATTTGTAGGTAGTTATTTGTAGGTAATTATTTTTAAATTTCTGTATCTTGAAAAATATAGGTTATAACTAAAATATGTCTCCATACAAAATTAGAGTTGATAAAGGGTTAGCATTTCAAGCCTAATGGATTTCTTTCCCAAGTGAAGATAATTTTTGGAACATTGTTGACTGGAGGAATTCCTCTGCTTAAACATCATAAAAAAAAGGGGACATGAGAATAAATTTATTATTTACAACAGTATAGGAGAGAGCCCAAAACCGGACCACCATTTTATTTTTGATTTAAAAATAAATTACATTCAAAAACCTTGTTGCCAAAATCGTACCCCTTGTAAAATTTATTAAAATAACAATAAATAAAGTTGAAAAAGAGGTATTAAATCAGAGAAAGCACAATTTAGTTTCAAATATAAGTATAATATAACAATTGCAATACAATAAAATTGGGTTTTAGATCAGGAAAAAAAAAATACAGAATGTATTCAATCGTTTAGGAACAAAAATCGCAGGCATAGATGTCTTTTTCAGCACAATCCACAAGGGCCCACAGCAAGCACAAACATCCTCCTTATGGATACTCTGAAAATTTCCTATCACAAAATATACACCAATCATAATTTTTGGATGGGAAACTCCTGGGGGAAGCTCCAATTCAGATGTTTCAGAGGACATGTTGTTTTCATTTTCGGTTTTTGATTCTTCTGCATTTTTCTCAAACTTTAGACGCTTTTTCACGATCTTTTTCCGTTTTGTAAGATTCACTACTGCTAAATCACATCTCTGGCATTGATTGCTTTTGTCTTTGGCCACAATTTCATGTTTGCTGCTCATCCTAAAGCATGGCTGATTAGAGAGGAACACCCTGACCTGCCAAAGATGTCGATAGTTGATTCCAATTCCAAGTCCATCACACCAAAAGAAGTGATAGCACATTTATTTCCTCTCTGTAGTAAACTTAAAGGACCCATGAAAGTTTTATATGAAGGTTATAACTTGTGTGAGGAGTGAGGTGGCAGCGACGTAACAGTTACATGATTTGTTTTTGCCAAATGGATCAAATCGATATTCTGTGTGTGACTAAAATGGCCATCTAAGAGTAACAGAAAAGGATTTTCCTTTGTAGAATTGGCAAACTCGATGAAGTATCAAAACCACTGAGTGAAGAAGTTGATTTGGATTCATCCAGAAGAGTGCACAGCAAAGATTGTTCCTGGTGGAACCCCTTTTTTCAACAGTTCACTCACATTTTTCTGTGAAAAAATTACTAAAGTAATGAGCCAATTGCATTCATGCAAGAAATAATTTTTATAAGAGCCCCACTTCTACCTGAAGTGAAGGGGGCTACCTGTTTTTCACCCTTAGGGCCAATTACTTTTGCTACTTTAGATTGTGCCACAGAAATTCCGGTCTCGTCGACATTGTAAATTCTGTCAGGAATGAATTTACCTTTCTCAGAAACATATTCTAAAAGATTATAGAATTTCTCTGTACTTTTTTTGCTGAACACTGCTATAAGATGTTCCACTAGGTTTTCTTTCGGACAATTTGATTTTGTGGCGTTTAAGAAAAAGACTAACCCACTTGTTCCCAGCGATATTGTCTTTGAAAGGATGTTTAATGTTATTTCTCTTTGCCATCTGTACAGCCATTCTTCGCAAGTCATTACGAGTAAGCTCACAAAAAGAAGCCTCCAAAGCAAGACAATGCTGAACCAGCTCTTCTTCTAGATCGTTATTCAAAACTGTAGGTCTACCTCTTTTTGTTTTTGCTGCTTCCTCAGATGTACCGTACTTCATCTTGGACAACCTCATAAGTGTTGTTTTTGGTACATTAAACTGTTTACTTGCCTTCTTCCAACCCATCTTCTTTTTCCGAACTGCATCAATGGCTTCAGTCATTTTGGAAGGACTCCACTTTCTTTGATCAATCTTCCCCATTTTGGAATCTGAAACGGAATTCCGAGAGAATAAGAATGTGAACAGATACTGGCAGGCTTTAAACATGAAAAAATAAGGGGCTCGGTTTAGACAACTGAAGGAGGGCACAACTTAAGCCAACAGATTGTTAACCCAATAAATTTTTAACTGAACATCTAAATGAAACGGTTTCATGATAAACATTAACCTAAAGCCATACCATTAAAGAATAATTATAGCTCAATAGGCTTACCTACGAGTGTCTCGGAAGAAAAACGAAAATTATAGCACAATGTAAAAACTTTTTTCGCAATCAAAGCACATAATGGCAAACTGATAAGTAACAACTGAAGAGGGTGGCATGAGCACTACAGAGCCAGGAAACCGGTAGGCCGCATTAGAGGGAGGGGGGAATGAAACCGGTTTAGGGCACTTTTCCTCTTTTGAAACCAATATTATTATAAGTGATTATGAAAAGAAACCCTGGAATAATGGTAAGCATCTCAGCCATAAAAAAGTGAATTCAAAAATGAGAATAATCTGTCGAATATATCAACATTTATAAACAGATAATTTCTTAGAAATCAGGAGCAAGATTCGTAATGGTATGACCTATTTTAATGTTTAGTAAATATTAAAATATAAAGAATTTAAACTTTATATGCTTTGAACAAGGCATAGAGAGGTGACGGCCCCATCACCCAGTCGTCAGACTGCAGAGAGCCACTGGCAGATAGACATTCACACAGTACACTATATACGGTACATTATACACACTTCCACACTACAGACAAAGGTCACATACCCTAGGGTCACCTACCCCTAGGAAGCCGCCCCGGATCGCGAGGAGTAGTTCAGGAGGCTTAGAGGAGACAGACCCTCCACCTGACACGGGGGCAATGGACTGATAACTCACTCGTGCTAAATCCAGTTTATCAAAAAATCTCTAAAAAGTAATGAAGCCGAATTGTCCATTTGGAAACGACCTAGGAACCCTCACTATGAATTGAAACTAACTTTTTGGAAGATTCTATCCTTGAACAGATTGGGAGCTCTTCAGACGCAATTCAGGAAATCAGATGGCTGGGAAAGGAGAAAGGAAATTACAGAAAAGAAGAATCATATGTTATACTATAGCTGTCATGACTCCCAACATTCCTTTGGGACGGGGTTTATAGTACGTGGACCTGCACGTCAATTTGTAACCAACTTCACTCCCGTAAACCCAAGGATTTGCAAGATAAGAATCAAAGATAAATTCTTCAATTATAACCTGATTAGTTGCCATGCCTCTAGTGAAGTATCAAGCGAAGAGGACAATGATTTGTTCGACGATGACCTGGCTAAAACTCTGGATGAATGCCAAAAAAACTATGTAAAAATCCTCTTTGGTGACTTGAATGCACAAGTAGGATGGGAACTGGCATATAGACAAAACATGGGCCCTTCAGCATGCATGCATTGTCCAATGACAATGGTCATAGACTGGTTAATCTTGCAGCATCAAAGGGACTGGTAATTGCTGGCACTCTTTTCAAGAAGAAGAGGATCCATAGACCCACATGGGTATCACCAAGAGGAAGGACCACAAGTCAAATTGACCATCTCCTAATAAGCGCGAACTATAAGTCAGATTTGATTGATTTGAGGAATCGAATCCTGACTCTGGTCGTTATATGAGCGAATCTCAACAACAAAAACGTCAAGGGCAGAGGACTTTACAATACTAAAAAGCTAAAGAACCCCGAAATACAAGATTCATATCAAATAAAGCTTGATATGAACTTGATGACTGCACTCCATAGTGCATAGACGATAGATGGGAAGCATGCTCACAAGCCATAAACACTACTGTACAAGATTTACTGGGCCTCGTAAAAAGAGAACTCTATACAGGCTGGGTTGATAAAGAATGCCGCTAAGCAACATCTAAGAAAAATGAAGTCTACAAAATGATCCAGAGATGCAACAGACAATCCTGCGAATCATACAGGGAGTGCAGAAGCTGGAAGATGTAGAACATCTTAGAGCACTTAATAATACACGCTTGTTCCTTCAGCAAGTGAATGAAATGAAAGAACAATCTTTAAACTGAGAATAAAATCGTGGAAACATGGCGATCCACCACCGACCTGATCTTCTCTATAAGGACTATTCTTGAGAAGGCACCTGAATATAAAATCACAACGCACCATTTATTTATTGACTTCAAGTCGGCCTATGATAGTTTTGACCAATGAGAGTTGTATCAGGCTTTGTATGATCTCAATAATTCCCCCAAACTAATACGGCTCGCCAAAATGATGATGAAGGAGACAAAATGCATAGTGCAGATTGGATCGGACATGTCTGAAGAATTCGATTCCAGTAGAGGAGTTAGGCAAGGAGATGCACTGCATTTCTTGTTCAAGAAAGATTAAAAAAGCTGAAGCACAATTTTCAACTCAGATATTCGGATATGCTGATGACTTTGATATCATTACCAGGTCTCAGGCTGCACTGAAGGAAGCATTTCTTCAACTAGAAAAGCCAGCTAAAAAATTTGGACTTGTTGTCAACGAAACAAAAAATAAATATATGCAGGCTAGACCAGAGTGTTTCCGGGAAGAGCATATTGAGATTGGGATATACAAGTTTGAGAGAGTGCGGCACTTTGTCTACTTGGGATCGAAGATGAATTCAGATGGCGATGTATCTCAACATCGGATCGCAGAAGCAAACAGATGCTATTTTTGCCTCGTCAAGCAATTTAAAAGTAGGTTTATTACCAATGAGACCAAATTGAGGCTTTACAAAATCCTTGTTCGCCTGGTCCTCAGGTATGGATCTGAAGCTTGGCCGTGGAATAAGGTTGATGAGGTTAGGCTGCTGATTTTTGAAAGGATGATACTGAGAAAATTTTTTGGTTAAGGTAATGCCTTGAGAAGAAGAAAAAATCAGAAGATATACACACTTTTCAAGAACGCAGACGTTGTTAAATGGATCAGTGTGAGGAGGCTCAGATGGGCGGCCAGTATGCATGAGAAGAAAATCCCCAAAAAATTAGGCATAGAAACCCTCTATCAAGCTAGAAGAGTGAGACGACCCAAAATGAGATGGTTGGATAGCGTCCGTGCAGATGCCAGAAATATTCTTGGAATACCGGAGTGGATGGATTCTGTTTTCTATCAATTATTCATAACATTTAACATACAATTTAGAAACATTCTATTGAACACCGTCTTTCTGGATTTTTTGGCTTATATTCGCTAAATAGTCATTTCTGACCCATATAATAGGGTATATTCATAATAAGAATGGTATATCCTATAAGAATCCACAATAAACAGATTTTTGTCAATCCAATCATATCCTTCAAATCCAATCCAGATTTTTGCTTAAATGACCAAATAAATATCTCCAATAGTCCCATCTTAAATTTATTCCTATCTATAACAGAAAAAACAATTGCTCCCCAGCATTACTGGGAAACCCCCGACCATTAAACCGTTTTCCTATAAACATCCTACCTACCTTTCGTTCATTGTTAGTAAAATGCGAGAAGAAACCAGTACAAACTTTTCTGTTTGATATAATCCATTTAAGCCTTGGTGAGTACCAACATGTATTTGATTTCTTGTCTTAATTAAATTCATAATTCATAAATGTTTTATAATACTGATTTATATTACATCTAATTTAATATGTATAATAATACCAAACTATATTTTGAATTGTTTATTTTTAAATTTTTTTTGTGGTTTTAGAACTGAAGATGTATGTATAACATTCGAAACTAGTTTTCAATAAAACAAATTTATAGAAGTGGCAAATAATTTATGAATTCCTAATTAGATTGATCCTTCTATGCCATCATACGGATGTAAACAAATTTATTTATGTTTCATTAAAATCAAACTTGATAATAAACTTTTTAAATTTGAAAAAGATGAAACTTACAAGCACACTCAGTTCCATCTGTCTTTTCTTCTTTTATAAAAATACAAGAATCACCCATACCTGAAAAAATAAACAACAGAGATGACAAATATTTAATTAACTTCATAGCTAAAACATTATTGACTTTGGAAGATTGAATATTTAATTAAACAATCCAAAATATTAATCGGAATTAGCAATAATAAAATAAAGCTAATAACAATTCATCAAACATCCACATTAAAATTAAAATTGATAACAACTAGAAATTTGAAAAAGAGAAAACTTATTGTTATAATTATTGTAACTAATATTATTACCTAATAATATTAGATAAAAAAAGATGTTGGAACTTGTTAAGTACTTGCTCCATTTTGTTATCTTACGTGCTTTAGCTTTAACTATCAAATGATCACTCATTATAATCTATTTTATTAAATGTATTTTTGAAAAAAAAATTTTAATTTAAAAAAAAAAACAAAAAGACTATGGAAATAACCCTATCTTTGTAAAGGGACAGAATTTACTTGCTTATCTGCCTAAATGCATTGGGGGATTTTAAGTGAAGTAAATGACTATGGATATTTATTGAAACTTGGTGTAGTTGTCGAGAGCCTTTCATACTCGAACAAAACCCAAAATTCTTCTGGAAATACATTCATTTACTTTCTGTATGTTTACACGAACAGATGCAAGGAGCTTGCTGTATTTTAGCAGGCACCCAAACAATACACCAAGTTAAAATATTCATAGACCTCAACTTCACTAACAAACCACTAATTTGTTTAAGTAGATATGCAAGTACAATCTGTCCCTTAGGACTTATTTCTGAAGTCACTTTTATTTTTTTTTTAAATTAAATTGTTTATTTTTTTAATGTTTTTAGTTTTTCAATTATTGGCAATTTATATTTTATTACATATTAATAATGCACTTAGAGGCCAGAGCAATTAAGTGATCTGCGATCATAATTATTCCAGTAGTTCCAATTTTTTAATATGTTCTATGAACTGGCCCCCCTGATCTAAAATCTGAGTTTTCGACCTTGGAGTGCCGCCATCTTGAAAAAACCAGCCAGAATAATGGAAAACCATTTTCTACCAATATATCTCCTTTCCAATGCGGATCTCGGCTAAAGTATCTTAGATAAATTTTGTAGGGCATAAAATTTACAACAAATTTATATTTATAATTATCTTCTATCTCAATACAACACCGAGATATAGTCTTGAACAAGCGTACAAGCTTATAAAAACCAGTAAAATGCACAAGGTTTGCTTTTTTATGAGTACTCTGTTTCTAGTACATTTTTGAGAAACATTAACTATCAACAATGCAGCGGAGCATAAAATTTCATATAACACGTGTATGTTCTTATGCCTATTGTACTAACCCACCGAAAACAGGGTGAAAATTGAATAGTGTTTTGAACTTTCCATTCAACCATGTCAAAAATGGAAAAAGAGGTATAGTGTTTTTGTTTTTTTTAAATTAATTTTATATGGAATTGTTTGTACTATCAGAAAATAGGCATACAAATAAATGAGGTAGTAAGTAGGAATGGTAAAAAATTTTCCACAAAATTTTTTTTGAAATATTCATTACTTAATTATTGTCAATAAATGTTCATTTTTCAAAAACCCCCAATGTTTCAATTTTTTATCATTCCTATGTACCAGTGGTGTATGCAGGGGGTAGAGGTGAGGTCAGGGTGATATACCCTCTCCCGAAATTTTTGAAAAGTATGATTTTCATATAAGTTTTGTATTTTGAGTTATAAACTTTAATCCAATTAATCATTATTATTCTTAAAACTTATGCCATATTTGTAGATAATAGACACTTAATGATTGCTTGCATTCACATTAAATCACTCATGAGAAAAAAAATTCTGCATATGCGCTTGCTATGTACTACCTCACATATTTTTATGTCTATGTTACAACTGTACCAACAATTGCTAATAAAATAAATTAAAAAGAAAAAGAAAACTTTAGCGCTTTTTCAATTTTTGACATGGTGGATTAGAACCTCCATACCTAATATTGATAAAAAAAATAAATAAAACATATAGAACTTTTTATAAAAAAATAATAATATAAACTTTTTAACTTTGTCGTGTATTTTACTGGCTTTTACAAACATAAAGGGTCAGATTTACACCAAATTGATTATTATCTTTTCAAAAGTGTGAATGTGTTAAATATAAACTTTGATATAATTAAGAATTATTATAATTGATTTTTGTTTGTTCTCATGACTTAACTGTTGTCAATAAATGATGAGTTTACGAAAAATCGAATGTTTCAATCTATTACCATTCCTATGTACTTCCTCAGTCACTAATCTTAATTTTATGTGCAATTAAGTTTGAAGATAAATCTTGTTGGCGTATTCGTTTTAATAGTATTAAAATCTACAAATAAAATATGTTAAAAAAATCTATGAATGAAAAGTTCAAATCACTATTCAACTTTTGTCCTGTTTTCGGTGGGGTAGCACATTAAACATAATAAGAACATACACGTGTCATATGAAAGTTTATGCTCAGCTACATTGTTGTTATTTATTTTTTCTCGAAACTGCACTAGAAACAGGGTACTCACAAAAAATCAAACCTTTTTGTACATTTTACTGATTTTATGAACCTGTACGCATGTTCACGACTTTATATTTCGGTTTTGAATACAGCTAAAAGATAATTACAAATGTATGTTTGTAGAAAATTTTATGATCTACCAAAATAATTTAACTGAAATTCGCATTGGAAATGAGATATATCGGGAAAAAGCATTTTTTCCATGATTCTGGCTTGTTTTTTCAAGATGGCATTATGCTATATGAAAAACATAACAATGTAAAAATTAATTGAAATTAAAACAATGCATTATTTACACAGGGAATAGTTTTATTATTCCCAGTGTAAATAACGTATTATTTTAATTTCAATTAATTTTTACATTGTCATTTTTTTCATTAGTCACTTGTATTATAGACTTTATTGGTTCATGTAATTCAGAATCTTTCCTTCACTCTTTTCACTTTACGCTTTCAATTTTTACAATATATAGTGTCATCTTTTTCTTTTTATACTTCATAATGTTTTTATCTTACTTGTAATTTCTGTTTTTATCATTTTTGACTGTAACTGGTACTGTCTCTGTCGTTTTCAATGTTGTTATTTTGTTTTATTCTTTTAGCCCTGATGATGGCCTAAAACTTAGGCCGAAACGTTGGTACAAAATAAATAAGTATTACTTATTAAAGTGTTAATTTTTGACCGCACCCCTTCCCCCTCCACCGACCAACTTCTTTCTTAAGTATGTCTACGGTCAACCAAAACTCACTCCTATATAAAATAATAGTGATTAGTTTTCTTATATTATAATAAACTAAGTAAAATCTTAAAATTAATAGGTTCAAAACTGTAACAGTTATTTTCATTATAAAATTAATCACTATCAGATATAAAAAGAAGAAAATATGTAATTATTGTTCCATATTTGCTTAGAGATTGGACCCCTCCAGGATCGAGGCGATGCCATACGCTATTCTTATTAATGTAAAATTTGTTTTAAATAATAATAACTTCAACAGCTTACGCCTGTCATTCCTTTTCGATGCTGTGGTAATTCACCGATACATATATAAGGTGTTTGCTAGCCAGGTTGCAGCGCGCCATCCCCTCTACCACCATTTCTCATGACTTTTGTTCTCTACGCAGCTCATGCTTATCTTATGTCATCCGCTCTTATCGCTATAATATAAGTATTGTGTTCAAGTCATATTATACGCATTTTATTTTTATTCTGATTTTATTTTATTTTCACATCTATTGTTTTTCAATCTTCTGCCATACTCTCAAGTTCATTCATGTATCTAGTTATTGTCAAGCCAGAAGTCTTCAGATCAGTTTTCGCATTTCCTTTTATTTTACACTCTCACTACCTGTCCTTATTCTAATTCATCGTGTCCTACCTGTGAACCCTTTACTTTATGCTATTCACAATGTTCTCATTTTGTAAGTACTATTTATTTGTTTTGCGTTCTATATTTATATTCTTGCCTCTTTACATCCTTTTTAATCATTTTTATTACTTTATTTAATTATTTTATATGCCATTTGTTGTTCAATATAAATCTATCTCATTTCAATTTAATTACGAACAATTAAAGATAAAATGTGCAAAATGGTCCTCCACTTGTAATTAATATAATTATGCCCATACTAAATATTCCAGAATTATAGATTTTTAAATCTAAACGATATAAATAAATCAATTATACCATAAACCAATTACAATGAATCCAACATCCATATTAAAATTCAAACTTGCTAACAATCACAAATTAAGAAAATTAAAAGCTTACAGGCAGACTCAATTTCTTCAGGCTTTTCTTCTTTTATATAAACAAAAGAGTTACTCATATCTGAAAAAGAAAACAACAGAGGTGATAAATACATAATTAACTTAATAAGTAAAACATTATCAATTATGAAAGACTGGAAACTTAATTTAACAACCCTATTTTAAATTGAAATTAGAAATTCCACCAAATCAATGGGTGTAAATAATACATAAAAACAAAAAATAAAGTATAATATTATCTTATACCGAGACTATTTTTTTCAGAAATGAATTAATCCGGTGAAAATTTGGGAAAACAATTAGTTTATTACAGATACTGTGACACAGTGCTGAAATTCAGAACTTATTGTCACCTTTACTAACTAGAAGGCTAATAGTTGATAGAACGTGCTACTGGAGGGACTCCCTACTAGAGTTGGCGAGACCCCAAACCAATGTAAGAAGATATTGAGGGAGGGTACCATAGAGAAATGGAACGGGCGGCGGGTAGGGAGTCAGAAAGGAGCTACCCTGAGGAAGTTCTTCCCCACCGTCCAAGAAAGACTGAAGGCAAGATGGGTCCTCTCTGATTACTGAGTCTCGCAGATGCTGACAGGGCATGGAGGTTTCCAGGGGAAAATAAAGGAACATGGAAAGAACATAGACCCCCGGTGCCCCACCTGTGGAGTCCCTGAGACTGCAGAACACGAGATTGTATCCTGCACCACAGTAGAAAGACACCGAGCCAGGTTATTGAGAATGACCAGGATCTTTGCCCTTGCCGAGTCAGACTTCCACCATCTGATCGAGGAAGAGGTGTATCCCTTCTTCAGGGAGTTCGTATACGTGGGGAAGGAGGTGGTGGGCCCGAAGCCTGGGAAGGGCCAGACCATCCGACGTCTTCGAGCCTCATGATGTTTGATGTACACTGGAAGAGATGGGATCCGGATGGATGCAGTGGACCAGGAGGGCTGGACCAGTATCTGGAAGGATGGAGCTGAAAATGGGATCCAGACGGATGCGGCTGATCAGGAGGGCTGGACGGCACCGGGCGGATCCGGATGGATGGAGAGCGCCGAGAGGGCTGGTCAAGCCGCCTACCAGAGGATAAGGTGCAAGCCTAAGGTGCGCAAACACGCACCAGGCTGTACCACAGTAGCAAATAAATTGTTCCCAAAAATATAAGTAGCCTCATAATTTTGATGTAAAATAAGAAAATTATAAATAAAACTGTTGTTAATTTGAGGCAGTGGCATATGCCTACCCCAGCGTACTACCCCACTGCCGCCACGACCCTGTATGACCGAAAGGCCAGGTAGGGGGAAAAAAAAAAAAGTTGATAGAACGTACAGAGACGGGCTCAAACTTAAAACTCGAAAGCTGAGCCAATTGTTAACAAAAATCGAAATTTTTAGGTAAACAATCACAGAATTATATAAAAATATTAACAATTAACGAATGAATTATAGAGGAATCAATTACTTGTATAATTACGTAGTTATTTAAACAATCAAAAGCCAATATATTGTAAAGTTTTGGTTTTTTGGAAAATAAATAAATAAACTTATTTTCACTTTTTTATATATATATATATATATATATATTTGTTTTATATTGGTATGACTCTAATCTATAATATATAATATATTGTAAAGTTTTGGTTTTTTGGAAAATAAATAAATAAACTTATTTTCACTTTTATATATATATATATATATATATATATATATATATATATATATATATTTATATATATATTTGTTTTATATTGGTATGACTCTAATCTCAGGCGGGTTACTAGACAATCAGGCACAGTCACATAGAACTATTACTAACACAAATCATACTAAAACTTGAAGCGCCCAAAAATGTTAAATTTAACACTTTCTTCTTTGAAGAACGACGACTGTGGTTTTCCGTGAGTTAATTAAAGTGTGTTACCAAATGATGTGGATCCTGAATGTGGATGAAGTACTATGGGAGCTCTTAAGATGTCTGCTCCGGTCCCTGGTCCCACAACAACCGCTATCCCTTTGTTGTCCGTTACACCATCCACCGGTTTCAAAATGGCGAACTTACATTTTGATTCTCCAATACGAATGGATCATTTATTATTTTCAGAAGTTTTTATTAGATTAAAATCTCTTCATCTACTTTTTATTTTCTTAGATCAGATTTACTGATGGACTATTGAAAAATTGATGAATTTCACTCGCTCGCTCATTATGGCAGTGGTTCTGCTGAAGTCCAAAATAGAACCGCCATGTTTTAAAATGGAGGCATCTGTTTTGGTTGTATTTATGATGAAAAACACACTTTGCTATGCCGCACTATAATTTATGATGATTGTCACCAGGATAAATAAATGTTGTATTATTTACCTTAGAATCCCTATTTTCAAATATTAAATCTAATTTAAGATACCTAAAAACAGTTATTTAATACGTACATAAAATATGAAAAAATTTGTATATTACAATATCTACTATTGGAAAATTATTTCCAAAAAAAAGGCAAAAATTATTATCGGTCATCTCATGTAGATTAGTTAAATTTTGATTTTTAAGGCTGGTTTTTAACAATTATTTGACAAGAAAAAATTCAAGTTTTGAAGGAAACTAAATAACTTTTATAATGTAGAATCTGTTAAGGAATAATTTTTTTTTTTACGAGAAGTGGATGTGTTAACTTTTGATAGAATGTTCATCAATCGATTAAAATGCAAGTTCAATAATGAATGCAATAATAGCTTCATTTATTAATTATGATTTTTTTTCATTTGGTATTTTCCAGAATGTTTGTTTTCGAAAACAGTGTTCCACTTCCTCTGAAAATCTCTTCTAAAGTTCAGTTTCAGTTTGTTTTCAATTTTTCCTTATTTTACAATAATCTTCTCAAATAAACGTCCACAAGAAAAAAATCTGAATGCTAGTACCAGTTCAATATGTGATGTCTTGGCACGATCGCTAGAGCAGATATATTGTTGAATAAGTGCGAGTAGAAATGACTCCTGAACATGAGTTGAGCTCAAAATATGGTGGGTCTAAGCTTTAAGTAATAGACAGTAAATAAGTGGTTTATTTGACCACCACTTCCCTAACACCCCACCATTTCCTAGAATTTTAATTTTTATATATAAAAAAAAAAAAATTTGCAGACTAGATCAAACAAATAATAAACTAAACAAAATATTGAAATTTATAAAATTAAACATCATCAATGATAAGAGAATGTGTAATTATATATTATAATGTGTTTAGTTAGGCCCGTTTCACACTTACGCAGTTCTAATCCAGTGCCAGACAAGTTTGAAACGATTAATGCAGTAAAATTTCGACTGTATAAGAACCGGATTCAAGCCACATTGCACCGGACGCCACCTCAAGTTTGATCGGTGACATACGGTTTCTAAAAGGTGCCAATCAGGAATGAGGTTAACAAAACAGTCAACAATCTTCACACTTGTACAGTTCCGATAAGGTATTACCATCAACACACATTATGTTTGTATTTACTTGTCAATATTTCTTATTTAAAATGTGTGAAGACATTGATGTTGATTTGCTCACTTGCAAGCAAGACCAGTACTCTAGCATAAAATCCTGGAAAAATATATAGGATATAAACCAGTATCTAAACATTCATTTTGTTTTAATTTATTAGAAAATATTTTCAATTTAATAAATAAATGGCAATTTAAAACTTCCATTATAACATTCAATTTTATTTTATATAATTATAGTTAACATTTTGGGAAAATCATCCCCAGAACTTTCATTCTCTAATTGAATCCCCTCCTGGTGTAATTTTTAACAATAAAATATCTTACACAAGTCTGTACTAATTTAAAATACTATTTTTATAGGAGTTTAAAAAGTGCCCATCTCCTGGTAATATAATGAATTTGTAAAAAGCAAAAGATATGTTATTGTTAAAAATTACAAAAGGATGGGATTCAATTAATTAATGAAAGTTGTGAAGATGGGGCAATTTTCCCTTAACATGAATAAGAGTAATATGAATTGAATATTAATTATTGGAAGGCTTAAATTGCCATTTATTTATTATTATTCTTTTAATTCTCCTCTAGAGGACAGTGATAGCAACAATCGCACGTCTTCTATCCAGACTGAATAATAGCTGTTATAACAACAAGAATAACAAACATTAGATTCAATTTAAATCAAAATTAATCAAGCATCCATATCAAAATCAAAATTGGCAACAATCACAAATTTAAGAAAAGAGAAAACTTACAGGCAGCCTCAATATCATTTGGCTTTTCTTCTTTTTTACAAACAAAAATATTGCTCATACCTGAAAAAGTAAACATAGATGATAAATTTTATAATTTTACAAAAAAAGTAAATTTATGATTAACTTAATAAGTAAAAAACTACGAAAGATTTGAAACTTAATTTAATAATCCTATTGTACATTGAAACTAGAAATCATGCCAAATTAATTGGTTTAAGTAATAAATAAAAACAAAGAATGGAATTTTTTAATTATATGAAGAAAAATATATTTGTTGAATGATTAGGCTCAACTATTTGGGCCACAGTGTCATTTCTGTAACTTATTCATTCTCAGAATAGAAAAATGAATGTTATTTAATTAAAATCAAACTTGGTTTTAAACTTTTATTCAAAAAAGAGAAAACTTACAAGTAGGCTCAGTATCATCTCTCTTTTCTTCTTTTATAAAAACACAAGAGTCACTTAAATCTGAAAAAGTAAACAATAGAGATGACAAATTTATGGTTAACTGAAAACTAAAGCATTATCAACTTTGATTAGGAATTGATAAAATGATTTGCGACTTCTATAAATCTGTTTGATTGAAAACTAGTTTTGAATGTTATATATTCATCTTCAGTTTTAAAAACATACAAACATTCAAACTTCAGCAATTTAAAATGCAGTTTTCAATTATTATATTAAAATATATTTGTTTCCTAATTGACCTTTCTTTTTTTAATTATAATTATTTAAATATTTTAATTTAGAATGTGCATGTTTATAAATTTAAATTAAAATTTAACTACTTATACATGCTAAATTAAATTTAATATAACTTAGTATTATAAAAATTTATGAATTTAATTAAGACAAGAGATCAAATACACATGTTGATACTTAACATGAAGATGAATGTATAAAATTCGAAACTAGTTTTAAAAAACAACAAATTTATAGAAGTGGCAAATCATTTATCAATCCCTAATTAGATTGATTCTTCTATACCATCATGTGTATATCAGCTGATTATCATTTTTGTGAGGTTAGAAATATGTCGGTTGGAAAATATGAAATGTAAGTTCCTATAATATGAGGAAAATTATAGTAAAACAAACTTTAACAATATAGTCGAACCTCTATATAGCGACTCTCAATATATTTACATCTGATAAAAAATTACATCTGTGATTGCAGAATTTTTATAAATATACATTTATAATTTAATAAGAACAGATACGTATTAAAAATATTAATAAATTCATAAAAATTAGTTTTTGTTTTCCCCCCGAGCTAAATAGCTTCTAATTTCTTTTTGTGTATAATTCATCGCCGAAGTCATGTTTAGGAACCATGCTCACAAGAAGAAAGGCAAAGTTAAACTGAATTTAAAATGAAAATTTCATTCTAGGTTAGGAAAGAAACTCAGAGAATCTCACTCCTGCCGTAATTGCTTTTTCTGGTACAAGAGCTTCCCAGCTGAAGAGAGTTGAATATCTTCTTTGCAAAACAGTGAAAAATGTTTTATTTAATTTTTTTTTTTTTTGACACTTTTTATTTTAGAGGAAGGTTGGTTGACCGTAGACTTAAATTAAGAAAGAAGTTGGTCGGGAGAAGGGGAAGGGGAGGGGTTGCGGCCAAAGAGAAACACACTTATAAGTATGACTTATTTATTTTGTGCCAACGTTTCGGCCTAAGTTTTAGGCCATCATAAGGGCTAAAAAGAAAAAACAAAATAACAACAGGAAACTGACAGAGGCAGTACCAGTAACAGTAAAAAATGATTAAAAAAAAAACAGAAATGATAAGCTAGAAAAAAATATATGAAGTATAAAAAGAAAAATATGACAATCTAATTGTAAAAAATGAAAAATTGAAGTAAAGTGAAGGAAATTTATAAATTACGAATACATAATAACATTATGAATTTCCTACACGAAACAATAAAGTACATTATACAAAATGTAATAAAATATATGAACACTATTTATTGAAATGACTACTAGGATGAAGATTTGGAAGTATGTAAAGCATATTGATATAATTGTGATATTGTAAGTTTTGTAAAGGATTACAATGATATTAAAATTTTTAACAAGCGACTAATGATTAAACTATCATAAATAAACCATCATTAGTCACTTGTAAACAATTTTAACAT
Source organism: Rhaphigaster nebulosa (assembly GCA_948150685.1). NCBI lineage: Eukaryota > Metazoa > Arthropoda > Insecta > Hemiptera > Pentatomidae > Rhaphigaster > Rhaphigaster nebulosa. Next base: position 141,224,442 of record OX411310.1, read on the forward strand.
CATTGTAATCCTTTATAAAACTTACAAAGAAAAATATTCCTCACCATCATCTGGAACAAGTAATTCTTCTTCTTTCACAAGAACAAGTCCATCTAGTGACATATATAATATAATATTAAACACAATATATCTTAATAAGAAACTGTGGTACCATATGTTGGAGTTATAACCTGACACCATAAATTGATTCATATGTATGCGCATACAGGTCCCGACCTCAACTGAAAAGGATTCTTTAGTGGTTTATTTATCTATTAAATGAGCGTAAGCCAACAGTTATGATGCAATTAAACCAGTAATAATAATAATGTAGATTATAACTCACAACAATGGTCGACCATTAAATACGTAAGTACCGAAACTGTAAACTAAGTATACAAAATTCAACAGAAATAATTAAAAGTGGTGTAAAATCAGGTTTTTAGCTATATTACAATTAAAAGGGGAAATAGGTAGGATCTTCTGTGCCAAATGTTAGAAACTTTTATCTTTTGACTAAGAATTTCAAATCTCATCATCAATTACAATAACAGAAATATTCAAGCATAAGGAAATTAAATTGAATGGTCTCATTAAAAAATGTAACAATTTTTATTCATAGTTAATTATCACTACTATATATTATTACGGTAGTATAGATCCCTTTTCCGGCTCTCAGGAGCGACGGATTTTAACGGGTGAGGTATCAAAAGAAAGAGAATTTCACGGAGAAGTGACGAATCCTGATTTGGTTTCTTAAATTCTTACTAGGGCTTAAATAAAAGTGATGAAAAAACTGGGAGGTTTCAAAGTTTTGACGACTGAGAGTCGGCGGATCGAGACTGGATACGTTGGGTTTTAAAGATTTTGACGCGGGCATCAAAATCATATACTCTCCTATGGAGCGTATTGGTCCAGCGTTTTAAAGCTTAAAAACCTACGTTGTCATGGCAACTTTATATCAATTTGAATCTGTTTACAAATACTTTTAATGAGTGGGAAATTATATATTGTTTCCCATGTCCAACCCTAAAGGGCACTGTTAAATATGAATACTACATATAGAAAATGGTATAGTTGAATCTAATTGCCTAACTGCTAAATTGAAGAGATATTTTCCAGTGGGGTAATTTAATTATTTATTAAATATGAACTGTCACTTCAACATAGTCATTACAAACTATGTAGCTTCACCAAATGTGTGTGTTAAATAAACTGTTTTGGTAATATAATGTTTACTCGAATAAATATGTTTCCCTAATATCGCTTATACTTCTAATGCATTAAGGATATCTAATGCGAGAGTTCTCGCTCGGGTATACTAGTTTTTAATATAAACTGACTAAGAAGTTTCTATCAACAAAGTAAATCACAAAAGGTCCTCAACACTAAAAGATTATAAACAAAAAGTTTATCATAAACTTTTAATTCAACAACTTGTTAAACCAGCAGAAAGCATTATATTATTAAACTCAGGTTTTTTTATCATTTGCGAAAATAGAAAACAATAGATTGAAGACAATTTATACATCACTTAACTGAAATTTATCAACTCAATTAATTTAGTACAGGACCATATTTATATCAAGGATTGACAGGTGAAGAATTCTTACATTTCAGATGAAGAATTAAAAACAAAGTATTATTACTTAATTAAAAACTTATACATCATATTTCAAAAGCAGTCGATCTGAATATAATAAAATGTTTTTCTTACCAAATTCATCCATTGCTATTGAACAAATATTAACTAATAGTTAACTAATAAACAAAGGTTGTGAGGTAAAAAGCTGGCTTATTTGCTAACAGATTAGAAGTTCAGTTTACGATCCAAAGAGATAAAGTTATTTACCAAAGAGGTCAGAAGTAGCACCGCACAGTGTATGGTGAATAGACAAACATCAAAATATTGTCTAAAGAGATATCTGGGTGTTTTAATCTAATCCTGAAGGCAGCCACTCACGATCACGCCAAATGGAACATGGAACAGGTGGAGTACTTGGAGTGAAGACGATTTCATAGGCCCCACTAACGGTCGCTCCACTCCATTGTTTCATTTTTACCAACAGGCAGTGATTTATGCTCAGGTAAACATGCTTTACTGGGGCTATAAAGACTAGTTTGTTACAAAAGTCCTGGTTAATTCCAACTTCTGATCTCCTAGCATATTATATATTATAAGAATATTTTTGTTCCTAATATTTATGTCAATGTTTACTTTAACTAATCCTTAAAATTTCTTGTGACTTGAGTTGGCTTTATGGGGTCATTTAAATTTTTAAAACACACGTGCAATGTTAGAAGAAAAAATCGTGATTCTCGCTCTTTTGAGACATTGCTGGAAAAAAGGTTTAAGCGCAAAGGCAGCCTGCGAAGAATTTCGTGGCATAAAAGGAGAACCAATTATCCATCGAGATACTGCCGCACAACCCAGATCAGGTCGCCTATCTGCCGTTGATGATGACGTTCTGCTTGAATGTGTGAACCAGGACCCACATGCAACTACTCGCGATTTATCGGCCGTAGTAGGGACTCAAACCTTTAGTGTGAACAGCTAGAAAGAATTTATGCTGTTTTGAGCGCGAAGTACCCCGCTTTGGTCAACGGGAACCAAGCCATTTTACAACACGACTATGCATATCTTTCTCCTTTGACAAAGAAAAAAATTATCGAAAGTCCAAGGAGTAAACGTTTTCCATCATCCTGCGTATTGCCCAGATATTGTACCATCAGATTATGGTTTGTTTAGATCAATGGCTCATTTTTTAAAAGGTCGGATCTTAGATAATTACGACGGCGTAAAAATTGGATGTTAAGGTTCTTTGCCTCAAAACCAAAGGAGTGGTACCGGTATCAAATCCAATTACTCGCAGAAAGATGCGTGAAAGTAGTTGAAAACAATGGACTTTACTATGATGAGTAGTATTCAATAATGTTTAAAATATGTAATCTGAAATAAAGCTAAACTAATGTACAAGGACTTTTTTAACTACCTAGCAGCGGCTCTACAATAGGAAAAACATTGAATTATTTAATCTTGACCCTCACTCCAAAAAAATTGCAAAAAATTACGGAAATATTTTAAATAAAATCTTCAAGCAACATAGTATTGCTAAATATAATTTTATATTTACATTTTTCAAAGGTTTTTTATATATATATTTTTTTTTAAGGTTTTATTGAACTGCCAAGAAATTATAATATCCATAGTATACAGACTCCATAGTATTCTGATGGCAAAAGTTCTATGAACAAATTTCAAGAATGGGAGTAGAGAGGAGAGAGAATGGAAAATAAAAAGGCGAAAAGGATGGGAACAAGAAATCCACACTGACTTCTTTCCCCTCTGTTCTTTATCTATAACATCGTCCTATCGATCTATCGAGAACTCTAATAGGGTAGGTGATAGTCCAGGTTGGGTGATAGTGCTAATTAGTGATGGGCAAAACTGTTTATTTGGAGTAGCAGTAGCAACTGTTTCTGCTAATTTAAAAAAACAGATACTTCTGCTTCAAACTATGGCGAGTATAAAAAAAAATATAAAAAATAAAAAAACTTTTCTTATTAATTAATTCTCTTTTTTTATTTAATTCTAATAATAGAGAAAATGCTCTAAGTAAATTTTGGGGCATCTATTAAAAATTTTTTGTGTAAGAAACTTTCTTTTCCCATCTTATTTTTATTTACTTTTTTCTCTCTGCATAATTTAATTAGAAATGATTATTTTATAAATTATTTAAACGCCTGCGCTATAAAATGTTTGTTAAATTAATTTATTGAGTACATTAAAACTATTTTATTTTATATTACAAGCTGTGAAATAGTTTGTCTAATCTGCTCTTCGTTGCGTCGTGACAATAATTTTCTCGAAAATAGGGGGCTTCGCAAACTAAAATTTCAGAGAACTCCCTTCCTATTATGATTTTTTTTTTTTTTATCCCTTTCTCATATTATTCTCGTTTAGTTTCAGTTTCTACTTTGGTTGTTACATATCTTTCATTTCGATTTGTTTTTAGTTTTATTATTTTTTTTTAAAATACCACTGTATTCATCATCATTTAAGGTAAGAATAATAAAATTTAATATTATAGTGAAAAATGAGTCTTCGAGTTGAACTGGCATTATTATAATTTTTTTTCCAGATAAAATGGGTATTAAACGAAAAAAATCCGCTATTTGGCACTTTTTCACCCCACTTAACGATACGGAATCCTCTTGCAATTTTTGCAAACAGAAAATGAAATATCAATCTTCCATAACAAATATGAAGTCTCATATTAAAAGAAAACACCCGTCAATTAAAATAGAGAGTATTGAAATAGAACAGGTGCGAATACCAGTAAAGCAAAACCCTCACTCTTCCCTCAGTAACATTGATGTGACAGTAAATTTAGATGATATAACATCACCTAGTAGTCAATCTACTATTTCAATCACCCAACCTGGACCATCAACTATTGACCATCCTCCACAACCTGGATCATCAACTATTGACCATTCTCCACAACCTGTACCATCAACTATTGACCATCCTCCATAACCTGTACCACCAACTATTGACCCATGCTCCACAACCTGTACCGTCAACTATTGACCATCCTCCATTACCTGTACCACCAACTATTGACCCATCCTCCACAACCTGTACCTTCAACTATTGACCATCCTCCATAACCTGTACCACCAACTATTGGCCCATGCTCCACAACCTGTACCATCAACTATTGACCATCCTCCATAACCTGTACCACCAACTATTGACCCATCCTCCACAACCTGTACCATCAACTATTGACCATCCTCCATAACCTGTACCATCAACTCTTGACCCATCCTCCACAACCTGTACCACCAACTATTGACCTATCCTCCACAACCTGTACCATCAACTATTGACCATCCTCCATAACCTGTACCACCAACTATTGACCCATCCTCCACAACCTGTACCATCAACTATTGACCATCCTCCATAACCTGTACCACCAACTATTGACCCATCCTCCACAACCTGTACCATCAACTATTGACCATCCTCCACAACCAAAAAAAATTCAACAGATATTAAGTTTACCAAAAAAAAAAAATTCAGCAGATATTAGGTTTACCAAAAAAAAATTGGTTTCTCTGAAAAAAAAAAAGAATTAGACAATAGCCTCTTGAAACTAATTACAAAATATTTTCAACCATTTTCTATTGTAGAAGACGAAGGTTTTCGGGAATATAGTTTAAAACTGAACCCCTCTAACCAGATACCCAGTAGGAAAACGCTGGCGAATACATTATTGCCAGCTAAATATATTGAAGTCCTAGAACAGGCAAAGAATGTCATAAAGGACGCTGCTTCGATGACAATTACAACGGACTCTTGGACACCATGCAATAATGGCTCTTTTCTAGCAGTGACAGCTCATTTTATTGATCCAAATTTTATTTTGAAATCACTGCTGTTAGAAACCAATGGTTTCACAATGACCCACTCGAGCATTAAAATAGCTAATAAGCTCAGAAGGGTGGTAACCGAAGGGGGAATACAGAATAAAATATTGCTTGTTGTTACAGACAATGCAGCCAACATGAAAAAAGTTATTATAGAAGAGCTGCAGTGGCGACATTTTGGCTGTTTCACCCATACATAAAATTTGATAGTCTAAGATGGTCTAAAACTGTTAAAAAAATTAATAGATAAAGTAAAAGAGGTAGTATCCCTCTTCAAAAAAAGTTCCGTTGCCAAAACAAAATTTGAAAATTACCAAAAACAAAGGGGCAAAGATCATAAAAAATTACTACAAGCGGTAGCTACTAGTTGGAATTTAGAATTTTATATGCTGGAAAGATTTATTGAATTAAAAGAATACATCCAATCTACCTTAGCTACTATAAGGAAAACCGACTGGCCAATTATTACCAATGAGGAATTCGACATTTTAAAAGAAATTTTGGCCCCGATGGAATCAGTCACAAAAAACATGAGGGGAGAAAAATACGTGACATCCCCATCGGTAATTATTATTTCAAATGGCTTAATAGAAGTTTACCACAGTCTCTCTCAAGATTTGAAATATTCGGCCACAACCAAAGAAGCCATTAATATCATAAATGACGGACTTCAGGAAAGATTAGGGTCTTTGGAAAGAAGCAAAACGTTGCTAGTTTCAACCTTTTTGGATCCAAGATTTAAAAAAATTGGCTTTACCTCAGAAAAAATTGGTGATCAGGGGAAGATTATGGTGACAAATATCCTAACAAGCCTCATCGAAAAATATCCACAACCTACGCAAGTGAACCAACAAACCGCACAATTGAGCTCTGAAGAGCCAAAAAAATATGACTATTGGCGATGGTTATATGCATTTTAAAAACTTATTTAAGATGCCTGAGGATGGCTTGTAGGCCGAAAATTTGCATCTAAATAAATGAAATTGGTGAAATAGCAACAGCCTGCATTTATTTTCTTATATATAAAAAAATTATTTTAAGATTATCGTTTTATTGATTTACTGTTTGCATTGCTCATTTACGAACTATGAAGAATGTTTGGATAATTCTTTTTGTATACTTAATATTATCTGATAAAGGTGTTTTTATTTATTTGTCGGGTTACATGTTTATTATAGGTTATATTCCAGAATACACCAGGAGACAATTATATGACATCCGGAAAGAATTCAGAGGGATGAAAATGATGGGTTTAAATCAAGCTTGAAGAATGTTGGGTTTAATAGAGTTTTTCACTAACTCCCTGATTCGGACTTTGGCCCGATTTTTTAAATACTGCTAGATGGGACTGTATGAAAGTAATAAAAGCTTCAAATAATTTTTTCTTGTTTTAAGGCTCAAATGTGTGGCGTTAGTTCTGACTACACAGTACAAACCTCTTTGTCAGTTGACAAAATCTAACCTCTTTGGATTGTGAACAACACCTTTTAATCTATTTGACGTTTCAAATAAATTTGTCAATATTGTTTCCAAAAGCAATGGATGAAGTTGGTAAGAAAAACATTTTTATTATTTTCTAATCGACTGATACTGAAATAGAATTTATAAGTTTTTAATTTAAAGAATAGTACGTTTGTCTTAATTTTTCTTCTAAAATTAGGAATTCTTTAAATTTTCACCCCTCAGTCATTAATATAAATATGGTCTTATACTAAATTAATTGGGTTGATAGATTAGCAATTATTAAGCAGTATATAAGTGTAATTGGTATAATGTCTGGAAATAGCTTTTTCTCAGTTAACTTAAGTGATCTGTTAATTTATATATTGCGTAAGCTATTGTTTTCTATTCATAAATTATGAGAAGCCTGAGTTTGATAACGGATGCTTTCAGCTCATTTGTTGAAGTTTTTAAATAAAGTAAGTTAAATTAAAAATTTACTAAAATTAAAATGTTATTAATAATCTTTTAGTATTGAGTACATTTAGTGATTTACTTTGGGATTTTTATTTTTTATCACTTTTGATGCCAGGGAATTATACTTCTATCTTGAATATAATTAATAGTTACAATTTTGTTTTGTTCTGTATGACATTATCTTTATTTCTGTGAGTAGCTTTTGCATATTATAAACAATGAACTTTCATATCTGCTACATTTTTTAAGGAGACCATTCAATTTAGTGTTCTAATGGTTAAACAGCTGGATTATAGGATGAAGTTTTGTATCCCACAAAGTTATTTTTAAAGCATATTTTGTTTTATAATCGTTAAATTTGTCACCTCTTTTGTTTCCTTTTCCAGGTATGAATAAGTGTGGTGTTTTTATAAAAGAAGAGAATGCAGAAGAAACTGAATCCACTTGTAAGTTTCTGTTATTGTAATGGATGATGAGTTTTGAAATTCTTATTCAAAAGATTTAAGTTTCTAATACTGGGTTCCGACGTGCTATTTGAAATATTATTTGTCCCTAATATGATCCTACCTATTTTCCTCTCTAATAATGCTGTTAATGAAAATCTGATTACACCCCACTGTTGCATTATTTCTATTGAATTTTGTTTACTGAGTTTACAGTTATGTAATTAATTATTTTATTTTATTACCTCGCTTTCAGTATTATTTTTGTGCACTAGGTGGGATTGTTTATGTGAAAGAAGAAGAAGAAATGCTTGTTCCAGATTATGGTGAGCAATATTTTTCTTTTTAATCTTTGTACTTACGAAAATGTTGTCTTATATTTTCAATATAGTTTGGTGTTATTATACATATTAAATTAGATGTAATATAAATCAATATTATAAAACATTTATGTATAACATTCACATTACATCAATAATTCTAATTTAATATGTATAATAATACCAAACTTTATTTTAGAATTTTTTGTGTTTTTAGAACTGAAGATGAATGTATAACATTCGGAACTAGTTTTCAATAAAACAAATTTATAGAAGTGGCAAATAATTTATCAATCCCTAATTCAATTATTACTGCTTTAATTAGATCACAGCTGTCTAATTCCACTCAGTCAAGAGATATACAAACCCCAAAATTTCCTTTTCAATTGAGGTCGGGTCCTTACCTTAATTTAAATAATCACTCCCTTAAATTATTACTACAATTTCCCCAGATCACCGGAATTCGACAATACTAACAATTTTAAATAATATGTAATTAAGGTAGTAATAATTTTAATAATACCAATGAATACGAATGTTACAATAGAATACTAAGCAGTTGGTTAGCACAAATGGCACTAGAGTGTGCTAGTTCGGCCACCTTCGGATAGGTTCGGGAGGAACCAGTGATAACGTATCCCTATTGTAAAGTTGTACCATTTCTCTTATTAATCTGTTATTACTTCTTTATTACAGTATATTTCTGTACCCTCCTTGAATAAGTATTTAGCTCGACTTATGATAAAAATGAGTTAGGTACACCACTGGGCTATAAAAGTTGACTTCTACATCTTGTATAAATGGATCATTTAGAAACAAAAATGGTAAGAAGATATTACTATTTGAAATCACAAGATTTCAATAGTCTCACATTAAATAAATTTTGAAACTGCTGTCTTGAAATGATATAATTTTTGACTAAACCACTTATTCATTGGTGTTTCGGATTTGTTTATATATTAAACCTACTACTGTAACATACACAAATTTTCTGAAGCATCAATGGTTTTTCTTTATTTCCTATCTAATTAATTCAGAAACTTTTTATAATTGATTTTTAAAAATAATAACATCGACTAATTTTTTGATTCATCCAGCAGGCTTATTTTTTAAAAGATTCAACAAACCTTCACATTATATTATAATTATAATTGTTATAAATTCTCAATAAACCATTCTTTCTTAGTTATAAACACTTTATTTTTATCAATTATTTAAAAAACTGAACCAAATTTTAGAGATTTTTCTCTTTATAGTCGGTCTGAACTTTTTTATTATATAATATTATATATCTTTGAATTGACTGGTTCTTATATTGTAGAAGTTAAACATCACAGTTCAAAGCATGTTTTTAAAGTAATAAAATTGTTTACTCTGGTTTTGTTTATAATTGGTAGGAATAAAGTGTATGTTTAAAAAAATAAGAGTGCAGGATTATCCAAGTATAAATTGATGTTTTAGTAATCGTCTACCAGCCCAAGAGCATAGCCTAGTTATAAAAATTGTTTATACTTTTTCAAATCCTAAGATGGGTTTACAAACACCTGCCTAGCCACCAAATAAATTATTTAGGTAATGGAAATTTTTTGTTATACTTTCTCAACAATGAATAAAAATTGGTTATAATTTTATAACTAATAATGTTATAATTGGGACATGAGATTAACCATTCTTTTAAATAAATGGCTCTGTTGTTTTTGGCTTTATCAACAATTTTAGCCACTTTAAATAATATTGCATTAAAAATTTAATCTTGTGAACTATAGTGTTACTAAGAATAGTTCAATTTCTTGTTTTATATGTTTGTTTTTTTGTCTATAGTTTTTGAAAAGTGCTCAAAGCTTTATAGTTGAATCTAGTTTATATTAATTTTATGCAATGTTAGCAGGAGTTCTGCCGATATACAATTTAATGAATTTTCTTATTAATTACTATCATGAAAATTATTTTTATAAAAAAATAAATTGTATTGGATTATCATGTGGAGTTATGCAGCTATATTGAAGGTACATTTTTGGTCATAACCCTTATAGAAATCTTAAATACAATATAATTTTTGAAGTAGTACATATCTGAATGGAGGTCCAGTTCCTAATCCATGGTGTAGGATTAATTGTTGCAAACAAGGCTGGTTTACAACAAATGTATTTCATTAGTAATTTAACTTTAAAGTTAAAAGAAAGTAAAATGAGTAATTATTAATGCTGCCATAAATTTGGACTAGGAGTTGCTTCAAAATAAATACAAAGGAGCCATGTCAGATTTTGATAATTAACCAATATACATATTAAAGAAAGCAATAATCAAGGATTTATTTAACGGAAATGAAGTTTTTTTTTATATAAAAATTTATCTAATATGGCTATAGTTCCGGTAGCCGTACACTACAGATAGTGTACTGGCTACTGGAACTATTCTCCCTTGAAGTTCGCTTGGAAGCCCCACCGCGATGACGAGATAGAAAAACTGGTACGAAGGTTGCCCCTCTCTCCCCTCCCCCTCCCCCCCGGTCCTCTACTTAATGGATCCCCATTTAGGCTTGAGGAATGCAGTCATTCCAAGTGGCACTGTCCGGGTGTCACAATTGATGTGGTGCCAGGATCTCCTATGGGAGTTGCCGGGTGTTAACATATTGGTTTTGGTAAATGAGGCCAATTGGAGTGGGTCTATATAAGATCAAACACTTCACTTGGAGTCATGTCAGATTGTAGGTTCTCTACCATACTCTATCTTTGCTCAAGATGGGGATACGGTTAACGTATTCTCATATGCATTTTGCTTGTTTCCGTTTCATCTCCATCATGCTCACTCTAGTTTAATATCTATTTGTGAGATTTTTTTTTTCATTCATAGAATTCATATTCTGGAAAATAATGGTGGTAGGGAAGTCTTGGTCACATATTTATGCATATTGAAATCTTAGACCTGCTGCATTTTGAACTTAACTCATGTATACGCCATGTCTACTCACACTTATTCAACAGTATATCTGCTCTAGGAGTCCTGCCAAGACACGGCATATTAATTAGTCCCAGCAGTCAAATGCACGCATAAAAGAGATATGCCTATGCTCGATCTGGATTTAGAATCTGAGAGGAGGATCTAGCTGTTTTGAACTTATTATTGAGGAAAAGGAAAGAAATAATTCAAGCAAAGTAACTATTTCCATGAAATAAGTCTCCTTAGTGATTTTATATAATATGTAGGAAATAAGTGATACCGCTTTCAGAAATACTTTCCTGCTCAAGAAGGACTTGTTAATATAAACTCATCTTTTGAATTGAATTCTGCTCTTATTTTATCCCTAAATTATCCCTTGATTACTTCTCTCATTGTCAGGATGGTTTATGTCAGATAGGAGAGGATGTGCTTGAACAAAATAAATCAATATCTCTATACAAGAGGTCCCGGAACAAACTAATCTAAGCATGGGAGAAGACTCCATGGGATGGAGTGGGTTTGGTTCAATATTTGTTTCACAGATACGTCGACATGTGGAATGTGCAGGTGCCGGGCTCAATTAGCAGAGTGTCCTTAAAAAAAGTGGTACTAAACATTTTATTACATGGTAATAGTTATTTTAATTAATAGTTTTCATATATTTTATTATATCATGTATAATATATTTTATTGTTTCATATAATTCATAAACTTTCCTTCACTCTTTTCACATTACTTTAATTTTCCATTATTTATAATATCTATAATCTTTATTCTTCATATATTTTTATCATGCTTGTTATTTCTGTTTATTACCATTTTTTTTTTACTAATACTGGTATTGCCTCTGTTGTTTTTAATGTTGTTAGCTTGTTTTTCTTTTATCCCTGATGATGGTTTGAAACTTAGGCCGAAACGTTGGTACAGAATAAATAAATTATACTTATTAGTGTATTAGTGTTTGACTGCATCCCTTGATAGTTTTTAGCGGCTTTTCTAACTCCTTTTTCACAAAAATGGAGCTTTGTATTGCCATCAAAGCAAACTCCCCACAAACGATCACTGAGGAAGGGTGATGACCTCTTTTCACTCTTCCAAAGGCTTCCCGGGCTTCTTTAGAGCTGTGTGATCATTTTGGCGATTAAATTTTTCTTCAATTGTAAAAATGTTCTCATCGCTAAACAAAATCTTTCGATAAAGACCATTGGTGTAATGGTCAAGGAGCACTTTGCATCTATCCACTCTAATTTTTTTTAGGGAAGTGGTTAGCCTTTGTTCTGTCATTCTTCGAAATGCACCCATCCTAAGGTCACTTTTCATTATGCGAGACACTGATCTGACAGAGATTCCCATTTCCCGAGACATGATTTGTTGTTTTCGAATGGGATTGTCTGAGTGCACTTGTTAGATTCTCTTTTTGTTACCAAATATTTTGAACTCTCTCAAATCTCATTTGTTTGGTTCTTACAGTTGTTTTCGACCACCAGATGACTGATGCATAAGTCGAATGACCCTACAACCATTTTAACATTTTGGGTCTAATTCTCCGTTAACAAGGGATTATGAAGTCGCCCATGATGTAGCACCGCATGTCACAGGAAGACTACTTGAATCTGATGGAAATTGTATCCAGAATTCGCATAGTTCGACTCCACCCACATCCTTTATATCCAAAGCATATGCTGTTCCACCTTAGATATTTATCGACTTGCCAGTCTAGATTCCTTGTGTTTAGTTGTAGCAGGTAGGGATGCTGAAAAAATATATCGATATTTTAGTCCAATATATTTTTTTATTTTATATTAAAATTTGAATGTTGAAAACTGATATTTAACAATAAAAAATGACACTAATAATATTAGTTTTAATAATTATAACAATAAGTTTTCTTCTTATCAAGTTACTGATTGTCACCAATTTTAATTTTAATGTTTGATTGTTATTGGTTTTATTTTATTATTACTAATTCAAATTGAAATTTTGATTTATTTAATTAAATTTTCAATCTTTCAAAGTTGGAAATTATCGTTTTAGTTATGAAGTTATTCATATATTTGTCTTCTCTGTTGTTTACTTTTTCAGGTATGGGTGACTCCTTTGGTACTATAAAAGAAGAAATGACTGATGGAGCTGAGTATACTTGTAAGTTTCCCCTTTTCGAATTTAAATTGCTTGATTTTTATGAATTAAAACTAAATTGATTTATCGAAGGAATGAATAAATTACAGAAATGATACAGTAGTCCAAATATTTCTGCCTTAATCATCTAAAATAAATATTTTTCTTCATATAATAGTACAAATAAAAAGAAAATTAAAGTTAATTATTTGTATCGATTCGATATAAGGAAATTATGATTTTTGGAAAGATAGGAGATAAACAAAGATATGGGATATAATTAAATATAGAAGGAGAGGAAACGTCGGACACTAATGATTTATTAGAGGTACATAAGGATCGAGCACAGTTAACCCTCCAACAGGCACATCTAGTTGGATATGGGCTGTCCCGCTTATATCACAGTTATCACTTATGATTAATAAAACCTGTATAATAAAATTAATAAATAAACCTGATTAATACAAATAAAATCTGTATTTTAAAAACAATGTTTGTGATTTTGCATGGGTTATTTAAGAAAAAACAAAATAATTATTGTTAAAAAAATTATTTAAAAATAAGCATGCAATATTTTATAAAAATATTTTCCTTTATACAAATCAGAAGTTTTGGGAAAATTGAACTTATAATATAGCTCTATAAAAATCCCACAATTATTAACCTAATAAAATTCAATCATTGCAGACGTTTCTTAAAAGTTGCTTACATATTTCACATTGGAAACGGTTGATTCTTGTTTTCCAAACATGAGTGTTCGAACTGCAAAAGTCGCTTTCTTCACTTTTTCAAATTTTAGAAAAACTGATTGCTACATATCTAACATATGTTCTTCTTCTATCGTTGGTGTTTACTTTACAGATTATAAATTAATTGATCTCAACTAAATGCATCATTGAACAAAGACCACTAGAGGCCATTGCTTTGTGGTTCTTTGAAATTTAAATGATCCACAAAGTTTGTTGACCCTATTAACTCCACCTTAAGTAATATTATAAAAACTTATAATGCATGTTTTTTATAATTATTTGAAGTAAAGTGGTATCGCAAGAAGAGGGTAGAAAAAGGGATGAATTTTTCCACCTCTTATATTCCAATAAAAGTAGAAAACTCATGTCGGTATCGTATCTGATAGATCCGTGCGCCTATAGGATTTTTCAAACGCAGAAAAATTATCAAAAGTGATATAGAGACCAGATCTGGAGCTTGTATTATGGGTTTTAACTGAAGGAGTTGAAGATATAAGAAGTGCGGTAGGATTGAATAATGAGATATGAATGGAGCAAGAAAGTAATTTTGTTTTTTAGCTTAGGTTTAAACTGTTTATCAAAACTTCGTTTAGAGCTTCTGATTACCAGTTGAAAATCCATAACGCTCTCTCATCAATATTACTAATGATGAGTAATTGTAAGTTTGCAATAGAAAAGATTGCTTCAGTTTAAAAATCCAGGATTTTACATAGGTTGCTTGTTTAGGTTACTTCAAATATTTTTCAATGAATTAAAAGATTTGTTTTTTAAATTTTGGATTTATGTATTATGGTAGCATTTACTATTAATATAAAGTATGAATCTAAGGAAAGGAAGTATCGGCAGGCAAAAGTTGATTGATATTTTAAAGTAAATAATTTTTTTTTGTTGTAGCTCCAGAAATTTGTCACGATAAAAAAGAAGAACCACTGTTTCATGATGGTGAGGAAAATTTTGAATAATCCTATTTTATATCTTCTTATGAAACTTTAGTTTTAATCAGTGAATGTGTTCAAAGTATATGAAGATTTATAATCTTTATATTATGATATTTAAAAAGGATCAAAATAGGTCATTATTGTTAAGGGCCATTTACACGGGCAATAAAACTTGCATATTGCCCAGCAATGTTGCTGGCCATATGTTGGGCAACATTGCTGGAAACATTACTCGGCAATATTTGTGACAATAGTTTGCCGGAAAATAGTGCTTAGGCCATACATAGAGATAGTGACGATCTTTGTTTTATTGGCTGAGGCGCACGCAGCCATTTCGAATCTGAGTTCTATGCTATGTTATACTGTTTTGTTTATGCTCATTGTTTTTTCATTTGTCCATTTATCCATCGATCCAGTAAATGTAATAAAACAGACGGAAATGAAATAAACTATCGAAGCGTATTTTAGACTGCAGAAATAGGAGTGGTAGTGAAAGTGTTAAAGAAAAGAAGTTACAGACTCGAAACAAACGAACTATTATTCCTAACTAATGTTTGCAAACTGACTTCAAGTACATTCCTTCATCAAATTCATATCGCGATAAAAAATTATTCATTGGCAATAGGTACTATTCAAGTTAAAATGAAAATACAATTCAGAAGTAAAGGTGTAAATGTAATTTTTTGGATTCTTGGATGTAAACTTTTTTTTCTTTGGATGTAAATTTGGATGCTAAAAAGAAAGACATTGTGTCGCATTCATGTGTTATTTCATTTAAAATGCATCATCACCTGTGAAATGTGTTATTCTGGTATAAAGAGACAATTAGGGTATGGTAAAACAGTTGATAATGTATCAGTATCAGGCATTTCTCAACCTTCAATGTCATCAACAGATTCTGAGGTAGATAGTTGTTCATTTGAGCCAGAATCAGAAGATGATTCAAGCATTAAAAAACTTAATGTGTAGTTGCGTGTTAATAGCTATTCAAAAGGATCTTAAACCCTTTTTTAGGTTTACAAAGAGAGCTTGTTATTTGATAAAAATAAATACAAGCTTGAGTTGAATAAAATATATTTGCACTTTGAGATCTTAAAAATAAATAAAACCAGGCATTTGAAGCATAGCAGTATGTTTAAATAAAAGTAAAGGCTTCTGATGCCTCTATATAAATTTTTTTTTAATAACTAAAAAATAGTCGAGAAAATATTGCAAGTGACCTGATTTATTTGGTAAAGCTGTAAATTTATGTACATTTTTTAACACATATATACATAAATGTTAAAAAATATATATTGGTAACAATAG
Organism: Rhaphigaster nebulosa; assembly: GCA_948150685.1. Taxonomy (NCBI): domain Eukaryota; kingdom Metazoa; phylum Arthropoda; class Insecta; order Hemiptera; family Pentatomidae; genus Rhaphigaster; species Rhaphigaster nebulosa. The sequence goes on from OX411310.1 coordinate 141,240,593, forward strand.
AATCTTCCCTTTCTTATTTATCAGCTCTTTCTCTGAACTATATACTATCATATTCATTAATAAGTCATTAAAGCGTTTTGTACAAAAATGACCCATGAGTTTATAAGTGCTTATTGCAGTTGTAGCCTCGATCTAACATTAACATATGCACCTATTTACTCCATAAAATAATTTGAGTAAGATACGATAATATGTAATATAAATTTTTATATAATATAGAAAAGAGTAAGATATAATAATTCATATTTCTATATTTGACTGCATTTGTTGATAAAATAATGTTATCTGCATTTATATGTTACATTAAGTTTTCCAAATTAATATGCACTAAAAGAGGTAATATGTATTACAGAGATATGTTTTAAAAGAGTTAATATGTATTAAGCTTCATTAATATTTATTAAAAGAGGTAATATGGAAATTCAGTAGACATAAAATCTGGATCTGAAGCAAAAAAAAAGATCATAAATTTTTTCGTTTCACAAAAATAACTGAAGAATTGTTTTATGAATTAGCTCAGGTAATTATTTAAAATAAGGAAAATTAAAGAAGTTGTTAGGGTAGTGGTAATTATTTTGAGTATGTATTTCAAGTTCGACAATTATTATTATTAATTATTGTTTAGTTATATTAAAGAACCTATGCTTTATTTGAAATGTGAGCGAATAATAATTCTCTAGTAAAATAATTTTTGAAATAACCATTTAAGTAAAATAATATTAAAAACCAACTGAAAAATAATCTGTAATAATAAATAATCGCCTCTTGAAGCAAAGGGAAGACGCAAAAAGTGAGTGAGAGGTTAGGATTTACTGAGACAGAATCGGTATGGCCCGGCAATATGAAATATTCTCCAACCCCTCTGGACAACACCGGCAACCCCTCGGCAACAACCTGCAACTAGACAATGTGGTCGGCAATATGGCCGGGCCTTACGTAGATATTTGGGCAACATTGACGTATATTGCAGCCACACATTGCCAGAAAATATGGCCCGTCTAAACGGCCCTTTACGAATGTTGCTCCTGATTACCCGAGATTTAACACTTCAAAAATGTTAATATGTTTAACAGAATATTCTTATTTTTGGATTCTCTTTTTTGAAGCAGAGAAGCTTACCTTTATTTCCTCGTTTTATATTTTTGATTTTAACAATTTTGTAGAATAATTGCTTGCTTTTATAATCTTCATTTTCTTTGTCTCTCTCTTTCTCTCTCTCTCTCTCTCTCTATATATATATATATATATATATATATATATATATATATATATATATATATTTATATATACATATATATATTTATATATACATATATATATTTATATATACATATATAATATTGGGTGTAGGAGTAATGACTCTACCCCGTGTACCTAAATTGTGAATCGTATTGTTGTTTACCAAGATGTAAAATAGCCGCCAGGAGGTTTGATCCTTGGACGGTCTGCTTTGGGGAAAGAAATATAGGTTCTCGTGCGCCTGCTGGCTCCAAACAGCCATAGTCCGTGGATCTTGACTGGCTTGTTACTGTCCTTGAACCCGAGTGAGTCGGTGGGAAGGACACTGCCGAATTTAGGCAAAGGTTCATTTTTTATGTACAATCTGAAATTACCACAGTTTTAACCAAATAATAACAGTCTTGTTCTCAGTTATAGAAAATACTAAATTATTTTTATAAAGATATAAATATTCTGTGGATGACAGACTAATGGAACATCTGTTACTAGAATAGATTGGTAGCCTGATGGATAGCATGCCCTTATGCATACATAATGGAAGGTATCTTTATTATGGGTTAATTTTTATTTTTTTTTACCTACAATGCTTATGTAATTTTTAGGAGCTGAGGATTCACTCTGCAAAATACAGGAGGTCTGTCAGGATGACTTAACAGGTAATATGAACATGGCTGTAAAACCACTGCATTGTGATGAGAAACGTTTTCACTGCCCTCGTTGTGAATATAAAACCGAGTACTCCAGCAGTTTGAAAAAACACATAAATACCAATCATAAAGATGAACAACCTCATCAATGTCCTCATTGTGACCATAAAGCATTAAGTATGAGTGATTTAAAAATACATATAATGGCTGACCACACAGACGAGAAGAATCATTCATGTCCTCATTGTGCTTATTCAGCAGTAACAATAAATAATTTAAGAATTCATATAATGGCTCATCATACATCACATAGGCCTTACCACTGTCCTCATTGTGACTATAGAGCCTCAAAATCTAGCACTTTAAAGAGACACATCATGTCCAATCATACAGGTGAGAAGCCTCATCAGTGTCCTCATTGTGAATGCAGAGTGACTCAAGCTAAACATTTAAAAACACATATAATGGCTTTCCACACAGGTGAAAAGCCTCATCAATGTCCTCATTGTGAGTATAAATCTGTTACAATGAGTAATTTAAAACGGCATATAATGTCTCGCCATACAGGTGAGAAACCTTACCAATGTCCTCATTGTGAGTATAAAGCTGTTACAATAATTAATTTAAAATCACATATAATGGCTAATCATACAGGTGAGAAGCCTCATCAGTGTCCTCATTGTGATTATAAATCTGCTACAATAAATAATTTAAAACAACATATAATGGCCAATCATACTGGTGAGAAACCTCATCATTGTCCTTATTGTGATTATAAAGCAAGACAAATGAATCATTTAAAAACACATATAATGGCCAATCATACAGGTGAGAAGCCTCATCATTGTCCTCATTGTGAGTATAGAGCTGTTACAATGAGTAATGTAAAAATACACATAATGGCTAATCATACAGGTGAGAAGCCTCATCAGTGTCCTCATTGTGATTATAAAGCTGCTGGAATGAGTAATTTAAAAAAACATATAATGGTCAAACATACAGAAGAGAAGCCTCGTCACTGTCCTCATTGTGAGTATAAAGCTGTTGCAATGAGTAATGTAAAACAGCATATAATGGCCAATCATACAGGTGAGAAGCCTCATCACTGTCCTTATTGTAATCATAAAGCAAGACAAAGGTATCATTTAAAAATACATATAATGGCCAAGCATACAGATGAGAAGCCTCATCACTGTCCTCATTGTGAGTATAAAGCTGTTACATTGAGTTATTTAAAAATACATATAAAGGCCAATCATACAGGTAATAAGCCTCATTACTGTTTTCATTGTCCCTATTCAGCGTTGACACTGGGAAAGTTAAAAAGACATATAACTGCCCAACATATAGAAAAAATGCATCAAAAGAAAAGGGCTGAGCTCTGAAAATTGAAATTTTCCAGTAGACGCAAAAATCTGAATTTCTCTTGAACCATTGGACTTTCTGGAGATTTTTTTTTTCTAAAATGGCTTTCACCACTATGACAACCAGAATTTTGCCATTCTTGCTAATAAAATATCAGCAGACGAAAAAAGAACAAAGAAGTCCTTTTTGAATAAACTACGAGACGAGACATTTTCTGTTCAACTGTAATGCAGTAACAATGTATTATTTTCAAACACATATAATGAAGGACCCATTGTACAGTAATGAATCCTAATGGCTGGAATTAACTTATTGCTAGGTTAAAAGAATTGTTTGACCCAACAATGAATACATCTTGGGAAATTCTTATTTTTTCACTTGAGTTTAAATGAAGCAGGACAATTATTGAGTGCATGATCACATTGTGTTATGATGAAAAAACAGTTAATCATTGGAAAAAGCACGCCATTCTTAAATGTCTAGTTATAGTCTTAAGGGAGCATAGATTAATTTTAATTATTTAAATAAAAACTACTATTTCCCTACGAGGTTTGTGAAAAGAAGATCGCCAGATAATCTAATGTAGATGTGATAATCTACATTATGTTTATCTATGTTATAATCTACATTATCATAGATGTGATAATCTGACTGAAAGATTTGGTGGCAAGTGAATCGGTTGTGGAGGGCCCATTGTGTGACCGTCGTCTCAAGAATCCCATAGTTTCTTTGTCTGGCATTTTATAAAGAGTTAGTTTACACCAAATAAATTAGAAACTTAGCAGAATTACGAAAAAAATTGAGACACAGAAAAAAATAATGAAAAGGAAGTGGCATTTGTACGACTGAAATAAAACTTTTTAAGAAGATGGTTTGCATTGATCTCGTAGATCGGCATTTTGAAAATTTTTTGTAATATAGGATCGGGCAATACTTCCTTTACCATTTCTGCGAGGGATGGCATCACGTAGTTGGTCCTAGAGAGTGGGGGAAGGGACGGTTCGACTTGGGAGAACCTAAGGTTTGTCAGTAGACAATATGCCATGGCCAGCTGAACAACGGATATTCATTATTTTAAGCGTTTCGACAAAACTTTGATTATCCCCTTTGGCTCCCATTCCTTCGAAACCAACAATCTTGAATTTGATTAAAAATTTTAGAGCCACGAGTTCTGTAACTCAAGGTCAAGGTAGGATGGCACTGCTAACCACACAGTGCTCGTACCCCTCAAAATATTGCACGAGTGAGATGTTCTGTCATCCAATCACCACGGATGTCAACCTGCTGTACTCTATATGCCAAGTTGCTAGTATGCCGTATTTTGCACGGATATCTTTGTTTTCATCCCTGCAAAACGGTGATTTTATAGGAACTGTTACTGAGGGACCTCGAAAACCGTGTCAACATTTGTTGACAGCTTCTTAATGACATTCCAGCTACCGATATCGTCATGTTTAGTGATGAGGCTCTTTTCCATCTCTCAGGCTCAGTTAATTGGCAAAACTTTCAGCCCTCAGGTAACCACTAGGTGTGCCATAAGCAGCTATGGAATCTTTTTCTGAATAGGGGGAAATGACGATCACCGTCACATCCGATCGATACATTGACCTATTGCGGAACTTCTCGCGACCAAACCTTAATGACCTTGGCCTTGACCATGTGTTATTTCAACAAGGTGGAGCGAGGGGGTACACGGCTGAAGATTGATGGAAGTTGTGAGACAGATGTTTCCAGTGGAGGTCATTTCAATAAGGGTGATGTTCAATGGCCTGCTCGATCTCTGGATTTAACTCCATGTGATTTTTTCCTCAGGGGTTACATCAAAGCTGAAGTGTACAAATGCAGACTGCAAGATTTGACTTACTACAATAATAAACAATTAATGAAAATTATTTTTTAGTTTTATTTAGCTCACCTTTAAAAAAAATGTTTTTTATTTATTATACTTTGGATCAAATTTTAATAAAGATACCTCAATGAAATTCATAGGGTAATCACATGATGAAAGTTGTTAAAAGAAGTCTAGATGGAATTTTTTCAATGCCTTTTTTTATTGAATCGTCATTGAAAATTTCAGAAGTTTAGAATTTTACCTAACTTTGCGAATTAATTTTTTTTTTATGGCACGACATTTGTTTTTGAGTCTTCAATGCAAGGCATACCATTCACCTAATTTAGGAAAAGAAAGCAAGTATGCATCTCAATAATTCATATCTCTATGTCCAATAATCTCTTGTTAGTTTAGGTTTGATAAAAAAAATATAAAATAAAAATCATAATCAAAACTATAAAAATCGGGGAACTTACTCCTTGTCAAGTTAGAGAAGACCATCCCCACTCTTCCTTAGTTAGGCTTTCTCTAACTTGCTAAGGAGTACATGGGTGTGATTCGGGTATCCATAGGGATGCTCTACATCTGTCCTTCCATTTGATACTACTTTTTGGGAAACTGTATAATCTTATCGAGAAAATTTAAAAATATATTTCATATACTTATAGATTAGTTTATTAATAATTTGTATTATTTGTATGTATATAGTTTTTGATGTTCATATGTATTATGTAGGAACAAATAAAGGTTATTATTATTATTATTATTATTACTCATAGATAATTTATTATTTTAGTACATATATATTTTTACTTTAATATTTTGGAAACTATGACTATATATTAAAGATGTAAGCGTCTTGTCATACTGCAATGTGCCCTACACTTGGTGAATATGAACGAAGACCAAATAATATAACTGTTAGCGAATCCAAAGGTTCAACGCCGATACCACCAATCGCTGCCTACACACCTCTGTCTACTGACCCCTGTTAAAACCCAAATCCTCAAGGCCAGCCTTAGCACTTCCCATTCCCTTAGCATCTCCCACCTACATTTCGTCCTACCCCTCGAATAAAGGCTGGTAGATAGCGATTGAACTTATTAGGTAAGGAGCTGAGAAAGAAATGAGGAAGAGACGGTCGAGAACCAAGAAAAGAGGAGGGGAAGAGGTGAGACAACGCGAGGAAAGAGAGAGACTAAAACAGGGCGAAGGAGAGAGAAAGCAGACTAAAAAAACATTTGGTAGAGGGAGAGATATCATATTAATAAGAGAAGAAAAGAAATGGCGACAAAAAGAGATTAATAAAGGAGTACTAAAGAAACAAGAATAAGAAAGACTGGTGAAAAGATGTGACAGACTAAGATGAGAAAAAGGGAATTTTAGAAAACTAAACAGAGAAGAGGAGAGCGAGGTAACGCTAACCAAATCAGAAAGACGCCTAGAAAATGGGAAAATGTGGCATTGAAAAAGTAAATAGAAGAGAAAAATATTGTGATAAGGAAAGAAATCATTAAAGAAGATATAGAGAAATGATGATGATAAAGAAGGATAGTGAAAAAAGAGATGGAGAAACATAAACAGAGTGTAAATCACATAAAGAAAAGGATGGATTTAAAGATAAAGACAAATGTTTTTTGGAAAGAAGAAGCGTTAACTGAACAAAATGAGGTATAATGATAAGAGGGAAAATAAACAGATAGAAGGAGAAGATATCGAGGGAAGCAAAGATAAATAGAGAATAAATAAAGAGGAGAAAGATGAATGAGATTGAGATAATTAAGGTAACAATGGCATAAAAAATAAAATAAAAGAGGAATAGATTAAAGATATTAAATAGAAAATGAATGATGTAGCTAAGAGATAAACCGATGAGCGGATTTGCTGCTCACAGGCATGGCTGTTAATGCCGTCCCCTTCAGTCCTTATCTCTCCCATATTTTACATTTAAGGTTAAAAACTATGTGGATATCTTGTTATTATTATATATATTTTTTTTATTGGTATTTAACGTCCTCTCCTGCTCCTACTAAGGCAGACAGAACAAGTTATTCCTACAGGTTAGCAAATCTATTCTAGCCAAAGTGAGGTCAAAATTCATGCCGCTTGTCCACCATGAAATAAATTTCATCCTGCCCTGGCCAGATTCGAACCAGCGCCACAGCAGACTCGATGTTGCTAAGTTGATGGCTAAATACTCTCGGTTTTGTGTGGAGATCATTTTTATATTTATGTTAATAGAACTGTTTTTATAATTACAAATCGTTTGATTTTAAAAATATAGTTATATCAACAATTTGCCGCTCTCTAAAAATTGTCGCCACCACCAAATGCCTAATCTGCCTGTACGTGAGTCCACCACTTGCTAAACCACCAGCAAGGATATCTAACATAGAACAGATGATACTTGGACAAAGACAAAGGAGAACACAGGAAGCGAAGGGAGACAGTAAAGAGGTGAACATTGTATGGAGGCAAGCAATGAATAGATAGTTATAAAACAAAGCATATCATTAACCAATTGAATTAAATTAAAAGCATATCATTGATGGTGGGAGGAGAAATAAATCTAGACTGAAACAGATGTAAAGATACATAATAGAAGCTAAAAGCAACAAATTATCAATTAACCAATTAATACCAAGTATAAAAGCGTTAATGACTTTCAATGAATACTGCTCCAATTAGTAATTGATAAATTATTTGCAACCTCTATAAATTTGTTTTATTGAAAACTAGTTTCGAATGTTATACATTCATCTTCAGTTCAAGGTTTAAATGGATTATATCAAACAGAAAAGTTTGTACTGGTTTCTTCTCGCCCTGAACTAAAAATTGTTAGTTTAGTCGAGAAGAAACCAGTACAAACTTTTCTGTTTGATATAATCCATTTAAACCTTGAACTGAAGATGAATGTATAACATTCGAAACTAGTTTTAAATAAAACAAATTTATAGAGGTTGCAAATAATTTATCAATTACTAATTAGATTGATCCTTCTATACCATCATGCAAATGTCAACTGAATACTGCTCCAGCTAATATCTCAAAAATATTCTAACTCTATTTGGTTTATTTTAACATTACAAAGGAGGGGCTTGCAAAATGGTTCTTTGGTTCTCTACATAGCTCTTTATGTTAGTTTGGGCACATCCCATGAGATTGTCCTATTGTCTCATGGAATGTACCTAACCTAACATAATGAAGAGTTATATAGAGAACAAAATTAGAGTTTTGTACAGAATAATCGTTTTCTTTTAACTTGTGGCTTGTCATATTCATGCCCCAAGTCCTTCAAGTAGGTCAACAGCAGTGTTGGTACCATGGTATTCATACTATCATATGAATTTGATGGCTTTAATGTTGAATTCATTTTCGCCTAGGAGCTCAGATTTCCAAGATGTAAAATTATAATTTAATATATGTGACATTATTTTCAGTTAAATCTATTGTTCAAATAAAAAAACTAAGCACGGAATTTTTCATTATTATTATTACATTTAAAAAAAAAATCAATTGAGAATATTGATGTACTACTTGTCTAATTACGAAGAGCAAAGAAAGAGGAAGTCTTCGATGAAATCAACTAGTCACTGAATACTTCCAAAGCTTCTTTTCTGTGAAATTCTAGAATGTATTTTGGAACAATAACTTTTTAACCTCCAGCTATAGCTCTGATCTGTCATCATGTCCCATCTTTATTATATTATAATGATATCATGAAGGATAAGACGATTATGGAGGCGGTCTACAGATGTATCTCAAACAGTTTAAGCTATTTATTACAAACCAGCGTTTCGACCCACATTCCAGGGCTCGACAGCTCACAGAGTAGTTGAAGTATGTTCAGTTTTTACTTACAAAATAAAAATCATCTAAATCGGGCCAGTGTTAGCAAAGAAAAGTGAATTGAACTTTGTACCCATGTTTTTAAAGTAATCTGCGCATGCTTCCATGGAAACCCGTTCACTATTACTTCACTATTTTACTTCCTTGTATGCAGATTCTACTTTTATTTACTTTAGACTAATAAAATTATACTGGAATTTACATGGCAGAATTTAAATAATATCCAAAACAAGGGGGTTGGGCTATGTTAGGCTCCTTAGAATAATTGTAAGCTACTATGAAGATAGAAATGTTGCAATGGTGGAGATTCCACGAGCTTCATTTCTTTTACTAAAATACAATCAGTAGTAAATAAATAATACGGTTGAAAATCATTTCTACAATTTTATTATTCACTTTCGCGGCTTTAATTACAAATAATTTTGTAAAAACTAACTTTGTTTGTAGAAATAAAACTTATTTATAACCATAAATAAATACTTAGGTTTTACAATAGATAAAAATATAATTGATTTTTTTAGAATAACTAATATAATAAAATGACAAGAGTTATTAGTATTAATCAACTAAAGAAAATTTTCCGTGAAATTTCCAATTAATTGTTATTCATCCTATACCTTTCTCAAACGGTTAGCCGTAGAAAGTTAAAATTTTGTATTTAGGATTATTGTAGAGTTGTCATAGCCGCAATCGATTAGCGGCAAGATTACACTTGATGATAACCATATGATATTTGTTATAGCCTGTTTTATGTTATTAGTGTTCTAAATAAAGTGTTCAGTTATCAATTATATGTGTTTGTTTTATTACATCCATAAATTTGACATAACAGAGTTGGCGACGAGGTAAAACCATGGACAAGGACCAATTTTCGGCTCTCATCGCTGCAATGACAGCTAGCAACGAAAACATTATCAAAATGATGCTCCAATTTCATGAAGGTAAGCAACAAAACCGCATTTCAGTCACCCCTTTCGACGCTCAATTCCAAAACTGAAAATGTACAAAAATATTTAGAACGTTTTATAAATCACCTCAAAATCAAAGGGATAGAGAAAACATCTGAATTAGCCTGTTCGCTTCTACTCAATAGTATTGGTCCCAACACTTCTTTCAACACTTTCAGCACCTAAATAATCAACTGAATTGTCATTTATAGAAACTTATAAGCCATTTGAATCCTAAAAAGAATATTATGGTGGAGCGTCATAGATTTCTATCCTGTACTCAAAGTGAAAATCAAACCCTGACTGAATATGCTTTATCCCTTCGGGAGTACGTAGCGAAATGTGATTTTAATTGTTCTTGTAAAATATCCATAGCTGATATTTTTCTTGCATCTCAATTTATAAGAGGCATTCAAGACAATAGTATCCAAGAACAACTCTTAATGTCTCCAGAATTGTCATTTTCTCAGCTTGTTGATAAAGCTTTAACTTTAGAAGCTTCGAAATTAGACTCGAAACATATTTCAAGAGTGCATACGCCTCCAATTTCTGGAGAATTCAATAGGATTTCTTCATTGTCTCATAAAAATAAACATAGCCAGCGTACAACTAGACAAAATTCTCCTGAGAGAAGACGGACCTCAAGAGTAAATTTGAAAAAGTTGGGAATAAATAACTTGTGCCTTCTATTCGGTAAAAATAACCACAAATCAGGGGATTGTCGCATTGATCGTCGAACTATAAAATGCTCGGCTTGTCAACGAACGAGACACGTTAAGAAAGTCTGTATTAGAACACATCTTCAAAGTGTTCAACTTATAGATAATGGATCAAATGATAATTCAGAAGCAGGGGACCCAGCCTATCAATTTGAACATAATAAGATGGTGGACATAAATACTTCGAATTGCCAAAATACCTCCAAGAAATATTACGTTGACCTTTTCCTTAATGGAAAAAAAACAAAAATTTGAAGTAGATTTAGGTGCAGGACTGACCCTCCTTCCGATCTCGGATTTTCGAAGTCTTAACATAAAATCTATCTTAAAATCTTCGCAGGTACAATTTCGGTCATACACAAACGAAGTATTCAAGCCGATTGGAGTTACGGAACTTCTAGTAGAATACAATGGCTTAAAATCTATAGAAACTTTATATTGTTCCTAATAGGTATTCACCCCTGCTTGGATACGAAAATTCGGAATCGAATTACAACTAGATAAACAGTTGAAAACTTCAGTGAGCGCACTCACCTCTCAAACGAGATAACTGAAGAATAATAAAAAAATATTCGGACGTTTTTGAATCAAGGGTTGGAAGCATTCCCAATATCATCTGCGGTCTACACATCAAAGAAGGATCAAAACCAATATTTCTGAAACCCAGACCTGTCCCGTTCGCTCACCGCGACAAAGTAGGAAAGGAGTTGGATGATCTAGAGAGAAGTGGGATCATCACAAAAATCAACTACAGCGACTGGGGCGCACCACTAGTCGTTATCCCTAAACCGGACGGAAATGTTCGGATTTGCGTCGACTATAAAAACACAATCAACCCTCAGCTGAAAGATTCTCATTATCCAATCCCAAAAATTGAAGAAGTACTCAACGAACTTCGTGATGCTGAATATTTCTGCACTCTAGACTTATATAAGGCATACTTGTATGTGAATGTAGACGAAAATAGCGCACTGCTTCAGACAATATCAACTCATAGAGGAACATACAAGGTAAACCGACTCTCTTTTGGGGTAAAAACCGCACCATCGGAATTCCACAAAGTCCTGGCCCAAGTTCCACAAAGACCTAGCCGGTCTTCCAGGAGTAACGGAGTATTTTGATGATCTGACAGTCAACGGCTCATCCCTCGAGGAATGTTATAACAGGTTGATAGGCCTTCTTAATCGATTAAGGAAATGTAATATTCATGTAAATAAAAAGAAATGCCAATTTTTCAAAAAAGAAGTTACATATTTAGGTTATGTCGTTAAAAATAACAGCATATCAAAAAGTACAAGCAATCCAAAAAATCCCCAGACCAAAGGATTTAGATGAACTCCGTCGCTTCCTCGGAATGGTTACGCTATTCTAAATTCATACCGAACATTTCAACAATGACCCATCCACTCAGAGAAATTTTAAGGAAGATTTATTTAATATACCAACTATATTTTGAATTGCTTATTTTTGAATTTTTTGTGTGTTTTTAGAACTGAGGATGAATGTATAACATTCGAAACTAGTTTTCAATAAAACAAATTTATAGAAATCGCAAATCATTTATCAATCCCTAATTCACAGTGATTAGCGACAACAAACCTCTGACATGAACATTCAGTCATGATGCCAAACCACCTCAAATGACGAGCTCTCGTCTCCTCAGATATGCCATTTTTTTTCAAGGCTTTAATTATACAATTGAACATAGGAAAGCTGAAGACGTCCCACACGCTGACTGTCTTTCAAGAGCCCCACTAGAGATTAAGTCCCGAAGCACTGACATGTTGATAGAAGAGTAGCTCCGTGATATATTACACCAAACGATTAATCACATTTCAACATCAGAGCTCAATTATGACAGTTTAGTACGCGAAACGTCCCAAGATCCAAAATTAAACTCTCTCAGATCAGACTTACAGTCAGGGAAAATTATCAATTCAGACTATTCCATCGAAAATAACGTCCTGTTTAAAAGTAACCGGGTTATCATTCCGAAATCCCTTCAACAAGAAGTTTTAATAGAACTCCATAAGACGCACATCGGAATTATCAAAATGAAGCAGCTGGCACGAGACGCTATTGTTGGTGGAAAACGTTGGATAAAAATTGAAAAACAATCCAGATAAAGTACCTGTGCATCACTGGGAGGAACCAACCATAAATTTTCAACGTGTTCACATCGACTACGCTGGACCGATCGAAGGTCACTATAGCCTTGTGTTAGTAGATGCAAAATCATAATGGCCTGAAGTTAGAATTTCTTGGCACGTTCCTTCGCCAGAGTCGACCATTAATCTTCTACAAGATATATTTAGTTTTCATGGACTACCTGAAATTTTAGTTTCTGACAACGCCACAATATTCACCAGTCAAACATTCAAAAAAATTCTGCTCTAAATATGGAATTAACCAAAAATGTATAGCCCCCGGACATCCATCAACCAATGGCTTAGCAGAAAGGCACATCCAAACACTAAAGAAGAAACCCAAAGCAATGAAATCTTCGAGAGATTCATTGAAATCCAGAATTCTTGAAATCGTCTATAGGCACAGAATAGCGAGCTAACAACCTGATTCCGGGAGAGATGTATCTAGGACGAAACCTTAGAATCAGTTTAGATGCCTTAAGGCGACCTAAAGGTGCTTCAAAAACTCGAAACTCACACCTAAAGGTACGGCAATTAAGCGCGAGAGAAAGGGTTCAAGCACGATGGTACATTCCAACCCACGATGAATGGAAGTTTGGGTCGGTGGTACAGAAGCTTGGTAAACTTCATTATATTATTGAGCTAGACAATGGATATAGATTGAAGAGGCATATAGACCAACTGAGAGCTTTCCGAATACTACCGCTACCTCAACACATTGCGGGCCCGAGCCCCAAAGGGATAACTCAGACTCAGGAAACAGTTCTGGGGCCGCCGGAGGAGGTTCCATGTCAGCAATCTTCGCGATGGCTTGCACCCGGACCAGGTCTTCGAATATCCCCTATAGGCCTGTGACATGTCCCCGACCATGTCCCCAGGAAGGGCTCAGGAACCTGAGGTTTTGAACCCATATCAGATTCTGGATCCAGTCCCAGAACCATCTCTGTGTAAATCTTAGCCTTTAAAGAAGTCTCCATCCAGGCTACAGGACTACGCGTCTTCTGACCACAACGCAAGGGAAGCTAGTTAAGCAGGAGAGACTGTCATAGCCGCAATCGATTAGCGGTACGCTAACCGATGATAACCAACTAAACACTTGATGATAACCATATGATATTTGTTATAACCTGTTCTATGTTATTAGTGTTCTAAATAAAGTGTTCAGTTATCAATTATATATGTTTATTTTATTACATCCATAAATTTGACATAACAAGAGTCTAATTGTGAACCTTTTTTGTCACTACATGTTTATAGGAAGTGGCACTTTACTTGAAGGTCATTATTGATTTTCTTCAAACATTATATTAAAAGATGATGTAAAACTTCTCAAATTTGGTATATAAGACTTTCATATTGATGTGAATAACATAATACATTTTGGTTAAAATTGGAAAACCGGAAGTGGTACTTTACTTGAAGCCCATATTAGACTTTCATCAAAAATTATATTAAAATATTATGAAAAACATCTCAAATTTGGTAAATAAGACTTTATATCAACATAAATAATATGATAGGTTTAGGTTGAAATTTGTGAGCCGAAAGGCGTACTTTACTTACATCAAAGATCATAACAAACTTATATCAAAAGTTATATTGATATTTAATACAGATATCATATGGTTCGGTTATAAAGATTACAAATGCGATTTTTTCCTCTCAAGTTAATCAATTTTATTACTTCTTTTAAGTGTTAAAATTGTGTGTCTTTTCCTCCCCATTTGTGAGCTGAACAAGTTTGCAGCAGGAGAATAAGATCTAAGTTAAGCGGGTTCTTCTGCTTAAAACGTTTAAACCGTCGATTTCCAATGCTTTATCTAGTGACATAGACAGTTCTAATTTTGTCAAGGAACACGAAGAAATCTCTTGGGAATTTGTTACCTACTGAAAGAAAACGACATATAATAACAGAATGAGGCCTTCAGAAACAAGTGCTTGCGGGTGTGTATTTGTCATTGATGGATGTCGCGACGCCGAATGTCGTTTTTGAGATTCTGCAGTCTTCGAGAACTAGTAACCAAATTCAGGACCACTTTTTGAGCCACCAATTTATAGTTTAATAGGCGTACAAGGAAGTCATGTGGTGTCCACATCAGATATTTTACTAATTATTTTATCATCAAAAGGATGTAGGTGTGTAATGACAGGTGTATGTAAAATATATGGTTGTAAAATTAAGTTTTCTTTAAGATATTTCTGTAATTGTTTGCAATAAAACCTCTAAAATTCTTATTGTATCTAGTGGGGGTAACTGAGGACCACTCCACACCATATGGAACATAGAACAATTGTGAGTGTGAAATGGATGGAGTAAAGGAGAGTAACTGGAATTCCATCGGCCTTAAAATCCATCGTGTTAAAACAAAATCCAATCACTCCAAACTATGAAGTGGAACAATGAACTCCACAGTTTTTAGGCTGTGCTATATTATTAATAATAAAAATTGTTTGTCACTAATTACATAATTCTTAAAATTTACGATATTGATTGTATAAATTAATTTAACAAATATTTATAAGTATAACTTATAATTTTGTTTATTTGTTTTATAATAATTATGTTAGAAGAATTGTACAGTCATGACCTTTGACCAAAGACAAAACTAAGAGGTTCCAAGTTAAGATCAACACCAGAAAACCGATTCAAATATCAGAGGAGGAAAGGAGGAGATCAGATAGAATGAAGAACTATTGGGAGAAAAAGAGGGTACAAGCATCTAAGAAGTGATTGATCTGACGTACCCCAAAGACGGGTGATTCGAAGTAAAAAAAATATATGTTAGAAAACACTTATAAATGTTAATTATAAGTAATTAAGCATTTTAGTGGATTTATAATATGCTTAAAATGTCCATGATTTTTTTGGATCAAGGGTCAAGATTTAATTATTTGATGTTTTTGCTATTGTATAGTCGCTGCTAGGTTGTTATTAGCTTTATTTCAGACTACATATTTTAAACATTATTGAATACTACTCTTCAAAGTAAAGTCCATTGTTTCCAACTACTTATACCCATATTTCTGTGAGTAATTGGATTTGATGCCGGTACCACTCCTTTGGTTTTAAGGCAAAGAACTCTTCACATCCAATTTTTACGGCATCGTAATTATTAAAGATCCGATCTTTTAAAAAATGAACCATTGATCTAAACAAACCATAATCTCATGGTGCAATAACTGGGCTATACGCAGGATGGTGGAAAACGTTTACTCCTTGGATTACCAAAGCGGGGTACTTCGTGCTCAAAACAGCATAAATTCTTTCTAGCTGTTCACACTAAAGGTTTGAGTCCCTACTACGGCCGATAAATCGCGAGTAGTTGCATGTGGGTCCTGGTTCACACATTCAAGGAGAACGTCATCATCAACGGCAGATAGGCGACCTGATCTGGGTTGTGCGGCAGTATCTCGATGGATAATTGGTTCTTCTTTTATGCCACGAAATTCTTCGGAGACTGCCTTTGCGCTTAAACCTTTTTTTCCAGTAATGTCTCAAAAGAGCGCGAATCACGATTTTTTCTTCTGACATTGCACGTGCGTTTTAAAAATGTGAAGGATCCAATAAAGCCAACTCAAGTCACAAGGAATTAAAGGATTAGTCAAAGTAAACATTGACATAAATAGTTGGAATAAAAAGATTCTTATAATATATAATATGCTAGGAGATCAGAAGTTGGAATTATCAAGGACTTTTGTAACAAATAAGTCTTTATTGCACCAGTAAAGCATGTTTACCTGAGCATAAATCACTACCTGTTGGTAAAAATGAAACAATGGAGTGAAGCGACCGTTAGTGGGGCCTATGAAATCGTCTTCACTCCAAGTACTCCACCTGTTCCATGTTCCATTTGGCGTGATCGTGAGTGGCTGCCTTCAGGATTAGATTAAAACACCCAGATATCTCTTTAGACAATATTTTGATGATGTCTATTCACCATACATTGTGCGGTGCTACTTCTGACCTCTTTGGTCAATACCTTTACCTCTTTGGATCCTAAACTGAACTTTTAATCTGTTAGCAAATAAGCCAGGTTTTTACTTTACAGTCTTTGTTTATTAGTTAACTATTAGTTAATATTTGTTCAATAGCAATGGATGAAGTTGGTAAGAAAAACATTTTATTATATTCAGATCGACTACTTATGAAATAAGATGTATAAGTTTTTTATGAAGTAATAATACTTTGGTTTTAATTCTTCATCTGAAATGTAAGAATTCTTCACCTGTCAATCCTTGATATAAATATGGTCCTGTACTAAATTAATTGAGTTGATAAATTTCAGTTAAGTGATGTATAAATTGTCTTCAATCTATTGTTTTCTATTTTCACAAATGATAAAAAACCTGAGTTTAATAATATAATGCTTTCTGCTGGTTTAACAAGTTGTTAAATTAAAAATTTATTATAAACTTTTTGTTGTTTATAATCTTTTAATGTTGAGGACATTTAGTGACTTATTTTGTTATTATTATTATTAATTACATTTCATATATTTCTGTGAATAGTATAATAGAAACTTCTTAGTCAGTTTATATTAAAAATAATAAACTATGAATAAAAATTGTAACATTTTTTAATGAGAACATTCAATTTAATTTCCTTATGCTTGAATATTTGGATTATTAGATAATGTTTGCAATTCTTCAAAGTTAATATATTATGTGATATCAACTGTATGTCATATTTTTTGTTTCCTTTTCTAGGTGTGATTAACTGTGATGTTTTTATAAAAGAAGAAACTGAGCCTTCTTGTAAGTTTCTGTTATTGTAATTGATGATGAGATTTGAAATTCTTATTCAAAAGATAAAAGTTTCTAAGATTGGGGACAGAAGTGTTATTTGGAATATGTGCTCCTAATATGATCCTACCTATTTCTCTTTTTAATATTAATATAGCTAAAAACCTGATTTTACCCCACTTTTAATTATTTCTGTTGAATTTTGTATACTTAGTTTACAGTTTCGGTACTTATGTATTTAATGGTCGACCATTGTTGTGAGTTATAATCTACATTATTATTATTACTGGTTTAATTGCATCATAACTGTTGGCTTACGCTCATTTAATAGATAAATAAACCATTAAAGAATCCTTTTCAGTTGAGGTCGGGACCTGTATGCGCATACATATGAATCAATTTATGGTGTCAGGTTATAACTCCAACATATGGTTCCACAGTTTCTTATTAAGTTATATTGTGTTTAATATTATATTATATATGTCACTAGGTGGACTTGTTCTTGTGAAAGAAGAAGAATTAATAGTTCCAGATGATGGTGAGGAATATTTTTCTTTGTAAGTTTTGTAAAGGATTACAATGATGTTAAAATTGTTTACAAGTGACTAATGATGGTTTATTTATGATAGATTAATCATTAGTCACTTTTTAACATCATTGTAATCCTTTACAAAACTTACAATATCATAATTATATGAATATGCTTTACCTACTTCCAAATCTTCATCCTAGTGGTCATTAAAATTAATAGTGTTCATATATTTTATTATATTCTGTATAACGTACTTTATTGTTTCGTGTAGGAAATTCATAATCTTATTATGTACTCGTAATTCATAACATTTCCTTCACTGTTTTCACTTTACTTCAATTTTTCATTTTTTACAATTAGGTCATATTTTTCTTTTTATACTTCATATATTTTTATCTAGCTTGTCATTTCTGTTTTGTTTTTTATCATTTTTTATTTTTTAATTTTTTTTTTTACTTTAATTTAATTGAACTAATAATTCAAGCAATTTATCACCCCTTCCCCCGGGTATGTGAGGCCGTGTATCTAAATTGTGAATCGCAGTGTGGCCTTCCAGGATGTTAAATAGCCGCCTGGAGGTTTGGTCATGGACGGTCTGCTTCGGGGAAAGAAATATAGGTCCTTGTGCGACTGCTGACCCCGAATAGCCATAATCCGTGGGTCTAGGCCAATTTGTCACTGTCCTTGAACCCGAGAGGGACTGGTTATGGAGCAAAGGTAGCCTGCCACTGCACCATGGAAACCATGGTTCGCAACAACGTGAGGTTGGGTGACCCCCTCCAGGCTTTCTGAGCTCATGCAAGTGATAAAATGTCTGTAAGAAGACCACATTGCGTGGCCAAAGATCTACATGGTCTATAGTGCCAAAAAAAAATTTGTAACCTCTCAAAAATGATAATCAGCTGACGTACGCATGATGGTATAGAACAGGGGTCGGCAACCTTTTGGTGACAAAGAGCCAAATATATATCGGAAAAAAAAACAACATAGAAGTGCCTGTTTTATCTTATTCTGTGGCACTTTGAATATTATGTGTTGAGAGATCAAATGTCTTAAAAAATTCGTATCTAAAATTTGGAATGTTTTTTTACTGAAATATTTAATCACAAAATTTTCTAAAAGAGCTGCAGGTTGCCGACCCCTGGTATAGAAGAATCAATCTAATTAGGGATTGATAAATGATTTGCCACTTCTAAAAAAAAAAAAAAAATTTAAAAACTAGTTTCGAATGTTATACATTCATCTTTATGTTGAGTATCAACGTGTATTTGATCTCTTGTCTTAGTTAAATTCTTAAATTTGTATAATACTAATTTATATTACATTTAATTTAGCATGTATAAGTAGTTAAATTTTAATTTAAATGTATAAACATGCACATTCTAAATTAAAATGTTTAAAAAATTATCATTAAAAAAAGAAAGGTCAATTAGGAAACAAATGTATTTTAATATAATAATTGGAAACTGCATTTTAAATTGCTGAAGTTTGAATGTTTTTAGAACTGAAGATGAATATATAACATTTCGAAACTAGTTTTCAATCAAACAGATTTATAGAAGTCGCAAATCATTTTATCAATCCGTAATTAAAGTTGATAATGCTTTAGTTTTCAGTTAACCATAAATTTGTCATCTCTATTGTTTACTTTTTCAGATTTAAGTGACTCTTGTGTTTTTATAAAAGAAGAAAAGATAGATGATACTGAGCCTACTTGTAAGTTTCCTCTTTTTTGAATATAAGTTTATAACCAAGTTTGATTTATATTAAATAACATTCATTTTTCTATTCTGAGAATGAATAAGTTACAGAAATGACACTGTGGCCCAAATAGTTGAGCCTAATCATTTAACAAATATATTTTCCATCATATAATTAAAAAACTCTATCCTTTGTTTTTATTTATTAATTTGGTATGATTTTTAGTTTCAATGTAAACTAGGATTATTAAATTAAGTTTCCAATCTTTCATAGTTATTAAGTTAATCATAAATTTACTTTTTTGTAAAATTATAAAATTTATCATCTATGTTTACTTTTTCAGGTATGAGCAATATTTTTGTTTGTAAAAAAGAAGAAGAGCCAAATGATATTGAGGCTGCCTGTAAGTTTTCTCTTTTCTTAAATTTGTGATTGTTGCCAATTTTGATTTTGATATGGATGTTTGATTAATTTTGATTTAAATTGTTTATATTTAAAAATATTGTATCATTTCTGCTCTTTACCATGTTTCAAAATGTATTAAAACATTTTAATTTATTCAATTGGGAAAAAAAAAGAACAAAACAATTTTATTGAACTGCCATTTATTTACAAATAAAAAGTATATGATAAACAATTTTACTGTACTTATGACCACAAAATTATAGAAAACACCATTTACAGTTCCTCTGTTCGTTTTATGTTTCTTACTTAAGTCTCAACACTGTTTCACTATCGCCACAAATACTGGACTGCCGTGTGCTTAACTAACTCAGGCTCTGATCGTACTGAACTGTCCATCTCTTCTTATCTCTCTGTATTAGGTTATGAATGAAACTTTCTCGAATCTTTTGAGGTAGAATGCTCTCGATTGACTAAGGCTAGTTTCACACTTATACGCTTTCATGCAGTGAGATTCAGATCAGGCATGGTGCCGGTGCCGCTTAAGCATATACCACCATTTCTTACTTATACGGTTCATATCAGGTTTTCATCTGGAAGAATCCAATATTTTTTATTCTTGTTGTTATAACAGCTGTTATTCAATCTGGATAGAAGACGTGCGATTGTTGCTATGGCTGTCCTCTAGAGGAGAATTAAAATAATAATAATAATATAATAAATAAATCACAATTTAAAACTTCCAATATAATATACAATTCCTATTAGTCTTGTTCATATTAAGGGAAAATTGCCCCATCTTCACAACTTTCATTCATAAATTGAATCCCATCCTGTTGTAATTTTTAACAATAAAATATTAAATTGCCATTTATTTATTAAATTGAAAAGCTTTTCTAATAAATTAAAACAAAATGAATGTTTAGGTACTTGTTTATATCCTATATATTTTTCCAGAATTTTATGCTAAAGTACTGGTCTTGCTTGCAAGTGAGCAAGTCAACATCAATGTCTTCACACATTTTAAATAAAAAATATTGACAAGTAAATACAAACATAACGCGTGTCGATGGTAAAACCTTATCTGAACGTACAAGTGTGAAGATTGTTGACTGTTTTGTTAACCTCATCCCTGATTGGCACCGTATAGAAACCGTATGTCACAGATCAGACTTGAGGTGGCGTCTGGTACAATGTGGCTTGAATCCGTTTCTTATACAGTCGAAATTTTACTGCATTAATCGTTTCACAATTGTCTGGCACTGGATTAGAACCGCATAAGTGTGAAACGGACCTAACTAAACACATTATTATATATAATTAATTATATAAAATAAGGAAAATTTGGAAACAAAGTGAAACTGGCCATAACTTTAGAAGAGATTTTCAGAGGCAGTGGAACACTTTTTGAAATTAAACATTCTGGAAAATACCAAACTATAAAAAATCATAATTAATAAATGAAGCTATTATTGCATTCATTATTAAACCTGCATTTCAATCGATTGATGAACATTCTATCAAAAGTTAACACATCCACTTTTCGTAAAAAAAAAAAATTATTCCTTGACAGATTCTACATTATAAAAGTTATTTAGTTTCCTTCAAAACTTGAATTTTTCCTTGTCAAATAATTGTTAAAAATCAGCCTTAAAAATCAAAATTTAACTCATCTACATGAGATGACCAATAATAATTTTTGCCTTTTTTTTTTGGAAATAATTTGCCAATAGTAGATTGGCTTTTGATCGTTTAAATAAATAAGTAATTATACAAGTAATTGATTCCTCTATTATTCATTCGTTAATTGTTAATATTTTTCTATAATTTTGTGATTGTTTACCTAAAAATGCCGATTTTTGTTAACAATGGACTCAGCTTTCGAGTTTAAGTTTGAGCCCGCCTCTGTACGTTCTATCAACTTTTTTTTTTCCCCCTACCTGACCTTTCGGTCATACAGGGTCATGTCGGTATGCCACTGCCTCCAATTAACAACAGTTTTATTTATAATTTTCTTATTTCACATCAAAATTATGAGGCTACTTATATTTTTGGGAACAATTTATCTGCTACTGTGTCCAGCCTGGTGCGCGTTTGCGCACTTTAGGGTTGCACCTTATCATCTGGCGGGCGGCGTGGCTAGCCCTCCTGGCGCTCTCCATTCGTCTGGTGCTATCCAGCCTTCCTGGTCAACCGCATCCCTCCGGATCCCATCTTCAGCTCCATCCGTCCGGATACGGGTCCGGCCCTCCTGGTCCACTGCATCCGTCCGGAAGCCAGTCCAGCCTTTCTGCTCCACTGCATCTGTCCGGATCCCATCTCCTCCAGTCTGCATCAAACATCATGAGGCTCGCTGATGTCGGGTGGTCTGGCCCTTCCCAGGGTAAAGTGCTCCAGGCTCACCACCTCCTTCCACCCTTATACAAACTCCCTGAAGAAGGGGTACACCTCTTCCTCCATCAGACGGGGGAAGTCCGACTCGGCGAGGGCGAAGATCCCGATCATTCTCGACAAACTGGCTCGACATCCTTCTACTGCGGTGCAGGATACGATCATGTGTTTTGCAGTCTCAGGGACTCCACAGATGGGGCACCGTGAGTCTATGTCCTTTCCATGTTCCTGTAGTTTCCCCCGGAAACCTCCATGCCCTGTCAGCATCTGCGAGACCCAGTAATCAGAGATGACCCATCTCGCCTTCAGTCTTTCTTGGACGGTGGGGAAGAACTTCCTCAGGATAGCTCCTTTCTGACTCCCTACCCACCTCAATATCTTCTTACATTGGTTGGGGGTCTCGCCAACTCTAGTAGGGAGTCCCTCCAGTAGCACGTTCTATCAACTGTTAACCTTCTAGTTAGTAACGGTGACAATAAGTCCTGAATTTCAGCACTGTGTCACAGTGTCTGTAATAAACTAATTGTTTTCCCAAATTTTCACTGGATTAATTCATTTCTGAAAAAAAATAAGTCTTGCTATAAGATAATACAATACTTTATTTTTCGTTTTTATGTATTATTTACACCCATTGATTTGGTGGGATTTCTAATTTCAATTTAAAATAGGGTCGTTAAATTACGTTTCCAGTCTTTCAAAATTGATAATGTTTTACTTATTAAGTTAATTATGTATTTATCACCTCTGTTGTTTTCTTTTTCAGATATGAGTAACTCTTTTGTTTATATAAAAGAAGAAAAGCCTGAAGAAATTGAGTCTGCCTGTAAGTTTTTAATTTTCTTAATTTGTGATTGTTAGCAAGTTTGAATTTTAATATGGATGTTGGAATAATTGTAATTGGTTTATGGTGTAATTGATTAATTTATATCGTTAAGATTTAAAAATCTATAATTGTGGAATAGCTTAGGTATAATTATATTAATTATGAGTGGGAGGACCATTTTGCGAATTTTATCTTTAATTATTCGTTGGGTTAAATTTAAATTAAATAGATTTATATTGAACAATGAATGGCATATAAAATAATTAAACAAAGCTTTAAAAAAGATGTAAAGAGACCGAAATACAAATATAGAATTCAAAACAAATAAGTAGTATTTACAAAATGAGAGCATTGTGAATAGCATAAAGTAAAGGGTTCACAGGTAGGACACGATGAATTAGAATAAGGACAGGTAGCGAGAGTGTAAAATAAAAGGAAATGCGAAAACTAATCTGAAGACTCCTGGCTTGACAATAACTGGATACATGAATGAACTTGAGAGTATGGCAGAAGATTGAAAAACAATAGATGTGAAAATAAAATAAAATCAGAATAAAAATAAAATGCGTATAATATGACTTGAACACAATACTTATAGCGATAAGAGCGGATCAAGCATGAGCTGCATATAGAACAAAAGACATGAGAAGAATAGTGGTAGAGGGGATGGCGCGCTGCAGCCTGGCGAGCAAATGCCTTTTATATGTATCGGTGAATTACCACAGCATCGAAAAGGAATGACAGGCATAAGCTGTTGAAGTTATTATTATTTAAAACAAATTTTACATTAATAAGAATAGCGTAGTGCATCGCCTCGATCCTGGAGGGGTCCAATCCCTAAGCAAATATGGAACAATAATTACATATTTTCTTCTTTTTATATCTGATAGTGACTAATTTTATAATGAAAATAACTGTTACAGTTTTGAACCTATAAATTTCAAGATTTTGCTTAGTTTATTATAATATAAATAAAACTAATCAATATTATTTTATATAGGAGTGAGTTCTGGTTGACCGTAGACGTACTTAAGGAAGAAGTTGGTCGGGAGGGGGGAGAGGGTTGTGGTAAAAAATTAACACTTTAATAAGTAATACTTATTTATTTTGTGCCAACCTTTCGGCCTAAGTTTTAGGCCATCAGGACTAAAAGAATAAAACAAAATAACAACATTGAAAACGACAGAGGCAGTACCAGTTACAGTAAAAAATGATAAAAGCAGAAATTACAAGTAAGATAAAAAAAGTATGAAGTATAAAAAGATAAAGATGACACTATATATAGTAAAAATTGAAAGCATAAAGTGAAAAGAGTGAAGAAAAGATTCTGAATTACATGAACCAATAAAGTACATAATACAAGTGACTAATGAAAAAAATAATGTAAAAATTAATTGAAATTAAAATAATGCGTTGTTTACACAGGGAATAATAAAACTATTCCCTGTGTAAATAACGTATTATTTTAATTTCAATTAATTTTTACATTGTTATGTTTTTCATACAACATAATGCCATCTTGAAAAAACAAGCCAGAATCATGGAAAAAATGTTTTTTCCCGATATATCTCCTTTCCAATGCAAATTTCAGTTAAATTATTTTGGTAGAGCATAAAATTTTTTACAAACATACATTTGTAATTATCTTTTAGCTGTATTCAAAACCAAAATATAAAATCGTGAACATGCGTACAGGTTTGTAAAATATACAAAATGGTTTGAGTTTTTGTGAGTACCCTGTTTCTAGTGCAGTTTCGAGAAAAAATAACTAACAACAATGTAGCGGAGCATAAACTTTCATATGACACGTGTATGTTCTTATTATGTTTAATGTGCTACCCCACTGTCATGTATTGACAACAATTAAGTCATGAGAACAAACAAAAATCAATTATAGTAGGGGTGTATCACCCTGACCTCCCCTCTACCCCCTGCATACACCACTGGTACATAGGAATGATAAAAAATTGAAACATTGGGAGTTTTTGAAAAATTAACATTTATTGACAATAATTAAGCCATGAATATTTCAAAAAAAATTTTGTGGAAAATTTTTTACCATTCCTACTTACAACCTCATTTATTTGTATGCCTATTTTCTGATAGTACAAACAATTCCATATAAAATTAATTTTAAAAAAACAAAAACACTATACCTCTTTTTCCATTTTTGACATGGTTGACTGGAAAGTTCAAAACATCGAAGATGAAAATATCCTCAAATAAATTTTATATCCAAATAAAATATATTAAGTGATTATTTTCCTATACATTTAGCTAACAAATAAAATATTTTCCTATAAATGCTTTGGTATTATATTTTTTGTCTGACTTATGACTGGGGTGGATGAACGGAACTCGGTCGTAACTTGAGAACTGATTGTACTTCCGAACCAAGTAACGAATCCAACACCCGTCACAGTTTATAGTTGTATTTTTATTTTATTTTAAATGAATTTTAATTTATTTTATACAGGTTAAAGTTTTGGAAGGTAAATATTTTTTCATTTTGCTTGATAGTATATAGTTAGTTTTTGTCACATCCTTCCCGGTTACTAGTTCATGATCTTATCCACATTCTGTCCCACAATAAGTACTCGTTATGTCTTTTTTTGTAGCTTCAGTCAAAGGCTCATTTTTTAAGTACATCCTGAAGTTACCGCACTCTCTGTCAAATAAGAACTGACTTATTCTTGGTTATAGAAAGTACCCAATAAAATTACTTCTATAAAGACATGAATATTCCTAGTGTGACAATCTAGTCCAATAACTCTCTCTTGGATAGATTAATTAGGTTAATTTTGTTTTTTATTATTTAATAATACCTACAATATTTATGTAATTTTTAGGTGCTGAGGATTCACTCAGTAAGATACAGGAGATCTGTCAGGATGACTTAAAGGATAGGATGAACGGGGATGTAACACTCCTACATTCTGGTGAGAAACCTTTCCACTGCCATCATTGTGGATATAAAACCGAGTACTACAGTAATTTGAAAAAACACATAAATACCAGTCATAAATTTAGGGAGCATTATCAGTGTCCTGAGTGTGACTATAAAGTTATAAGAAAGAGCTGTTTAAAAATACATATAATGGCTCGTCATACAGGTGAGAGGCCTCATAACTGTCCTCAATGTGACTATAAAACAGTGACAGCGAGTAAACTGAAAAGACATATTATGGCATGTCATTCCGAAGAAAAACCTCATCATTGCCCACACTGTGTGTTCAAAACAGTAGATCTTTGCCATTTAAAAAGACATATAATTACCTGTCATACAACTGAGAAACCTCATCATTGCCCACATTGTGACTACACGACAGTGACAAGGAGTTATTTAAAAACACATATAATGGCCTGTCATACTGGTGAGAAGCCCCATGACTGTCCTCATTGTGACTATAAAGCAATATCAATCAGTAAGTTGAAAATTCACGTACTGTCGCTGCATGAAAGAGAAAAGCCTCATCACTGCCCTCATTGTGACTACAGAGCATCACAAGCCTGTACTTTAAAAAGACATATAGCTGCCCGTCATTCAGAGGATAAGCCTCATCATAAACCTCACTTGCCCTGTCCTCATTGTGACTATAAATCAATAACTATGAGCAATTTAAAAATACATATAATGTCCAATCATACAGATGAAAGGCCTTTTCCCTGTCCTCATTGTCCTTATAAAGCAGTAGAAAGGTGTAAATTAAAAAGACATATAATTGCTTCCCATACTGATGAGAAGCCTCTTCACTGCCCTCATTGTGACTATAGAGCAGTTATAATGAGTAAACTAAAGTTACATATAATGTCTCAGCATAAAGGAGAAAAGCCTCATCATTGCCCTCATTGTGACTACAGAGCAGTCCAAGCTTGTACCTTGAAAAGACATTTATTGACCCATCGTACTGTCGAGAAGAATCATAAATGCCCTCATTGTGATCATAAAGCGGTAACTATGAGTAATTTAAAAATACATATAATGGCTGACCATACAGATGAGAAGAATCATCCATGTCCTCATTGTGCCTATTCAGCGGTAACAATGGGTAATTTAAAAAAGCATATAACTGCCCAACATACTGAAAAAAAAACCCATCACTGTCCTCATTGCGACTACAGAGCGTCACAAGCTGGTACTTTGAGAAGACATATAATGGCCCTTCATACAGGAGAGAAACCTCATCAATGTCCTCATTGTGAGTATAAAGCTGTTACAGTGTATAATTTGAAATTACACACAATGGCCAATCATACAGGTGAGAAGCCTCATCAGTGTTCTCACTGTCCCTATAAAGCAGCAGAAATGTGGAATTTAAAAAGACATGTAATGGCTTGCCATACTGGCGAGAAGCCTCTTCACTGTCCTCATTGTGAGTATAGAGCAGTAAAAATGAGTAAACTAAAAATACATATAATGTCACAGCATAAAGGAGAAAAGCCTCATCACTGCCCTCATTGCGACTACAAAGCATCAGAAGCTGGTACTTTAAAAAGACATATAATGGCCCATCATACAGTTGAGAATCTTAATCGCTGAAATTAACTATTACAAGGATTGAGGCATATGAACACGGATTTAAAACTTTAAAAACAGAAAAAAGATGAGAAAAATGTAGCCAGTGCCTAGCCTCTTTAGAGGTGATTCATCATTGTCACTGAAAGAATTATCTCGGTTGGCTAAGTAATTTGTATGTTAACACAAAAATTCTATAACAGACAGGTGGATTTTGTGTTGTGGAAAATATATATATATATATATATATATATATATATATATATATATATATATATATATATATATATATATATATATATATATATATACATGTTTCCAAGACAAATACTGACAATAGTCTCTAATAAGAGGAAAATTGAATGGTTTTTTGGAAATATTAGCGAATTTTTGACATAAGGATTTTATGATTTTCTTAATATTGGGCATAATAGTTCACAAGGAACAGCTGTACTATCTGAAAAAAACATTGTCCTGTATTATATTGAATTACAATAAACCTGTTAATATAATATGATCTTTGTTTTAATTGAATTTTTTATATTTTTTTTTTCTTTCACTTTATAATGATTATGACTTTTTTTATTGCAATATTAAATAAAATTGAATAAATATTAATAACATTTGTTTATATTTCTCTCTGATAGTGTTCCTTTTATGATTTAGTTAAAGAAGGCTCTAGTTGAAGTGACTTCCTAGCGTACTACACGTATAAACCTGGATGTGCCTAGAATAAGAGTGACAGTGACATTTGATAAAGACAGGAGTTGAGGTTTTGTTATCTCTGTAGAGCATGGCCTCTAGAGTCACATATTCCTCTGAGTTTGCTGGATACAATTTTCACAACATGAGTAAAAATAACAACAAAAAACACACACAAGCTCTTGTTCTTGGAGGTCTCATTCTGTTATTATATGTCTTTTACTTTCTGCAGGTATCAAGTTCCCAAGAGATTTCTTTGTGCTCCGTGACAGCATTAGAACTGTCTCTGTCACTAAATATAGCGTTGGAAATCGACGGTTTCGACTGAACCCACTTATCTTATATCTTATTCTCCTGCTGCAAACTTGTTCAGCTCACAAATTGGGAGAAAAACAAGTATTTTACACTCAATTTTAACACTTAAAACAAGCAACAAAATGTTTAATTAGAGTGGGAAAAAAATTGCATTTGTAATCTTTATTACCGAACCATATGATCTCTGTACTTAATTTTAATATAATTTTTGATGTAAGTTTATTTTAACCATCAAGTAAAGTACCCCTTTCAACTCACCAATTTTAAGCAGAATCTAGTATATTATTTATACTGATATAAAATTCTTATTTACCAAATTTGAGATCTATTACATTATATTTTAATATAATTTTTGGACCAATTCTATTAAGAACAATCCTTGACAAGATTTTACGGGGGATTGAGAGCAATGTAAATCTCCTCTATGGCAAACGATTCGCTGAGATATAACTTTGTACACTATTTCCCCGGCGCTATAGTTCTGCCTGGCCCTAGGCCTCCTTACTTATCATTTGTAGCCTCCTGGCTTCCTCCCGTTTCTCTATTTCATCCTTCGATTACTCCTCCACTTCCTGCAGCTTCTTGGTCATTTCTTTTTCTTTCCTCTAACCCTCCAAAATTTTCCTCTATACCATTTCACCCTTTGATACATATCCTAACCATCTCAGCCTACTTACTTTGACACAGCTTGTTAGGTGAAATTGATTTATTATTTCTCATTGTTTGAAACATTGTAAATATAATAATAATAAATAAAACAACACTGTTGTTGGCAACACTGGCACAGTCAGTACCCTGGCTTGAAAGGATAGCTTGGGTTCTGTCAGTTAGCTTGTGTGCGCCATTGTAGAAGTATCACTTCTTGCTTGTGTGTTTTTATGTTAATAAAATCTCTGATCCACAATACAGTTGCTTCTTAAAACTCTCACGGCGATCATCTTAGAACAAGCTTCAAATTTCTTCTGAATAGGCTTCTACTACTTAATTTCTTTTTTGAACTTGTTAGATATCTTTTATCAAGTATTCTGCACTTATTCCTTTGCTGAAACACTCCAAACGGTCATTTGAAAGATAATCTAGTTATCTTAACTGTAAACCAAACTTTTCGAGATCTTTTGGAAATAGTTTTTTAATTATTATGAGTTAAAAACGATAAATTTCATTAACACGATGGAGATTCCAGTATTTAACCCGAAATAAACTGTCAGCTCTCCGTCTCCCCGAAAAATCACAATGTAGCTTTTATTTATTTTATAAATGTGAGAAACACTTTAATTTTTTCTTTTCCGAATAGACATCTGATAATTTCGTCCACTACATCAATGGTAAAAGCCAGTTGACATCTGCATGGTGGTATAGAAGGATCAATCTAATTAGGGATTGATAAATTATTTGCCCCTTCTATAAATTTGTTTTATTGAAAGCTATGGTTAAACTATGACAATTTAAATATCCGTTCTTCTGGTTTGTCAAACAATTCCCAAAGTCAAAACCAATTTTCCCAATGTGTTTTCAATCTCTCTAGCACCACCTTATCAGCAAACAACCTTCTTAATAAAGGCTTATAATGCTCCATAAATTCACCTGTAAACTCAAAAATGTTTGAAAATCTTGCGGTTCATATCGAAACCGGTCTAGTAAAATATAATAACGACTCTATTTCCAAATCCGTATGCGCCAATGTATTAAAAACCGAAATAGAAAAAATGAATAGGTCCAATAAAAATATATCAGCAGAACATAAAACAGCACGTGTATTGTCAGAAAAAGTACGTGAAAATAATCTCGTAATCATAAAAGCAGATAAAGGAAATACGACAGTAATTCTAGAAAGAGATAACTATAGAAAGAAAGTTTATGATTTCATAAACAAATACGGTTTTCCTAATATCAAAAATCCCGTGAATAAATTTGCCACTGAAGTCCGCGAATTAATAAAAAACAGCATATTAATACCTAATAATAAAAAATACACTCTCATTGAGATGAATCCGCTACCTCCCCGACTATATGGCCTACCAAAAATACACAAACAGGAAATCCCCATAAGACCAGTCATTACTTACATCAATAGCCCGATTTATAAACTTGCCCATTACTTGAACAATTTATTCAAAACCAGAATCTCATTTTCCCCAAAACACGATAAAAAATCTCTATAGCGTTAGTCAACAAAATTAAGAACATAGTAATTCCGGATAATTAATATCATTCGACGTCACAAATCTTTTCACAAGTATCCCACCACTAGAAACAAAAGAAATTTTAGAACAGTTAATCTTCCGATCGAATCTATAACTGCTAGAAAAACTAGATCTTTACAATTTGATGTCTATTTGTATAAAACATAATTATTATCAATTTGATGGAAAATTCTTTAAACAGGAAGAAGGCTTACTGATGGGCTTCCCTCTCTCATTCTGGCAGATTTATTTATGGACAAATTAGAACCAAAAATTCTTGACCCAAACAATTCTCAACATATCATATACTGGTATCGGTATGTAGATGACATTATATGCCTATGGTCTGGTAAGACAAGATAAATAAGTAATTTTTTAAAGGAAATAAATGAAATTCATCCCTCGATTAAATTTGCAATAGAACTGGAAAAACAAAACCATAAACTTTTTATATTTAGAAATCTCAGTAAAAAACAAACATCATGAATTTGGAATTTACCGGAAACCCACTCACATGGATGTCATTATAAACAATGAAGCTAGGAGACCGATAGCACATAAACTCACAGCCTTTAATAGCATGATTTACCGTGTTTTGAACATACCATTTAATAAAGAAATTGAAATTAATATATTCCATTTCAAAAAATAACGAGTACAACAAAACCACTATCAATCATATTTTTAAAAAAACAAATACAAAAAAAGACAATTAATGATATCTAGTCAACAACCCCCGAAGATAGGCCCATCCGGAAACATTTTGAGTTTTAATTCCATATTACGGCCCTATATCCACCAAAGTCGGAAATGAATTGAAAAAACTAGGATTAAACCCTGCTTTTAAAATAGAAAAAACCCTATCCTCATATTTCTGTTCTCCTAAAGACAAAATAGACCCTTTCCAAAAAAGCGGAGTATACGAACTAAATTGTAATGATTGTGCAGCCAAATACACGGAAAAAACTGGAAGATCGCTAAATCAGAAATTAAAGGAACATATACGTGCTTATAATAATAAGACAGAGAATTCCAACTTTGCAATTCATTTAAATGAAAAAAAAAATCATAAATTCATCAAAGACTCAGGAGTTAAATTAACACATCACGTTGAAAACAGCCTCAAATTAAATATATATGAAGCACTTGAAATAATAAAATCCTTCAAATCCAATCCAGATTTTTGCTTAAATGGCCAAATTAGTATCTCCAATAAACCAATCTTAAATGTATTCCCATCTGTAACAGAAAACCAATTACTCACCAACATTACTGGAAAAACCCTGACCCTTAAATCATTTACCTATTAACATCCTATCTACCTATCCTTCATTGTCAGTTCAATGCGAGAAGAAACAAACTTTTCTGTTTGATATAATTCATTTAAACCTTGGTGAGTACCAACATGTATTTGATGTCTTGTCTTAATTAAATTCATAATTCATAAATGTGTTATAATACTGATTTATATTACATCCAATTTAATATGTATAATAATACCAAACTATATTTTGAATTTTTTGTGTTTTTAGAAATGAGGATGAATGTATAACATTCGAAACTAGTTTTCAATATAACAAATTTATAAAAGTGGCAAATAATTTATCAATCCCTAATTAATGGTAAAACTTGAAAGTACACATCTTAATGCAAGTTTCATAGAGATTAACTCTTGTTTCTAGGAAAATACATGTTCATTACATTCTTAATGACAAAAAAATTGTCTACAACTTTTCATATATGCAATAACAAGTATTTTTTCTGACCTTCTCAAAAGCTGTCAAAAAGTCGTTTTGTGCACACTCTTCAAATCCTGCTCCTACATTTATCCAGATTTGTCCGACCTGTATTGGTAGCATTTAATCACAAGTAATTTACAAACCTCTACCCATTTCGTTACAACAGCTAATGAAAAAAAATATTTGGTGAGGTAAAATGAGAATATACAAAATAGAAATTGAAAAGTTTTATTATGTCGATAAAATCCAAAATGTTCACAAGAAAGTAAGGCACATAACAAAGATAGGGAGCAAGATTAATGGAAAATTTATACTTATTCTGTTATTATAAGTATTTTATAATTATTGTTACCAACCGACTGCATATTTGTGTCCATTCGTTCAATTATCTGTTAATATTAATTCCAAAAATATTTTTAATTTTGTTTTTATCCTGAAGTAAAAATATTTTCAAGTTCACTCTTGGCACTCGACCATGATTCTTATAAAGGTAGATATGCAGGTACATTCCTTCACTTAGGATGGAGAGGGTTACAAGATGTGGATTTTCGTAGTCGGGTTTGTTTTTAATAAAAGTTTTTGAAGGAAACCAAACAACCTTTAGATGTAGAATCTGCCAGGAAATAATTTTATATGAAAAGTGGATATATTGACTTTGGATAGAATGCTCCTAAAATGTAACTATGGCCAATCCATGAAGATACTATTTAAAAGTTTGGTAGCTACTTGTTCTTAAAAAAACAATGTTTTAAGAGCACCTGCGATTTCTTACTTCTTTTAAAGATAGGTTATTTATTTTTCTAACCTTATTATGAAAGATAATTCGTGTTTCTGAAAATTCAAATATGTGATTTGAAAAATAAAGATTTAAAAAATGAGATGAATGTTTATTTAAGCTTAAGTAACCTGCATATATATTTTATTACTTAGAAATTCATCAACTGATTACTTAAAAATATGGCCTTCAGGACAATCAAAGTAATTAAGACAAACTAGAAGGTTATAGTAATTTAAATATATATTTTTAAATAAAAAAAAAT
Source organism: Rhaphigaster nebulosa (assembly GCA_948150685.1). Lineage (NCBI taxonomy): Eukaryota > Metazoa > Arthropoda > Insecta > Hemiptera > Pentatomidae > Rhaphigaster > Rhaphigaster nebulosa. The sequence goes on from OX411310.1 coordinate 141,274,424, forward strand.
GGAAATAAGAATAGTTAGAAAAATAGTTGAATGAAATTAAAAATAATGAAACAAAACATCAATAATAAGAGTATGTTTTACAAAAATAAAATTACAATTGTAAATTACAAAAGTTGTATTTTTTATAAAAAACAAATAAAGTTCATAACAGTGCAGACTATAGTTCTACTGAGCTCTACCCGCGTATAGAAGACAAGCAGGCTGTTGACGTTACTCGACTCCGCCCTTGGACCTCAGGTATTCTGCTACAGTTTTGTGTTTCATTCCATTTGCCCAGCGTAAGGCAGTCCATCCACCATTATTCCTCTCATTGAGAGGAGCCCTGCAGTCAATGAGCAGCTGCACCACGGCCAAGTGACCTCTACAAGATGCTTCCATTAGCGGTGTCCTGCCATCATCTGCCATAGCTGCTGGGTCTGCTGCGCGGAAAACAACAGCATTGTCACCACTGCAGTGTGTCCATCCCATGCTGCATAATGTAAAGCAGTCCTCTCGCTCTCACCTTTCATATCCACCGCCGCCCCGGCATCGAGCAGCGCTGTCACGACCTCAACATGTCCACTGCGGGCCTCACGATGTAATATCCCATCGCCATTGCCGTCTCTCAAAGCTAAGTCAGCCCCACTAGCAGCTGAAGGACTTCTGGCTTATTCTTCACAGCTGCTAAGAAGGCTGGAGTGTCGCCTTTATTATCCCTGTCATCCACCCTGGCTCCAGCGATCAACAGAGAGGTCACCGACCCAGAGCAACCTCCTTCAGAGGCGTAATGAAGAGCGCTCCGACCTTCTATATCTTTTATCTTAGGATTGGCCCTGTTTAGCAGTAACAAATTTATGATATCCGGCTTACAATTTCTCGCAGCGATCATCAATAGAGTGCAGCCCGCGTCATCCTGTGTGTCCACAGGCACTCCCATCCTGAGGAGCATTCTCACAACCGAAGGATTACAAGTGACATGCAATGGCGTGAGGCCGTTATGATTTTTCATATTTGCTGGTATCTTCCAATCTTTCAGTAATTTGAGGACTTCGACATTTCCTGAGCGAGCTACGGCATGGACTATGGAATCTCCATCTTTCAACCTGACATCCTGTAGAGCACAGCAATCCGCTCCTCTCTCCAGTAACAATTCAATGCCCTGGATATTACCTGCCTTAACGGCTTGCACTAATGACGTTTCGCCGAGGTTGTTCTTTTCGTTCAAGTTCATTCCTCCTCCTATCAAGGCTACCAGTGCTTCGTTGTGGACCCCAGCAGCAGCGATATGGAGATATGTGTCTCCTCCAATGAAACGCTTTTCAAATTTAGCACCAGCCATTAACAGAGCCTTAACTGAAGATGCACAATTTTGTCTCACTGCTTCCTCCAGTGGAGTGGCATTACTGGAGTTCACAACTTCCAGGTCCGCGTTCAGGATACCAAGGGCTGCGATGGAGGCACTGCTGCCGGCCCTTGCAGCCAAATGCAGAAGGCTGTCCTCAGACTGAGTCGACCCACACACATCTGCTCCTTCACTCACCAGCTCGAAAATATCTCTGGGACAGTCGTTGGCGACAGCATTTTCGAGTTGAATCGCCAAATCACAGCGACCCTCCTGAAACACAAATATTCAACTGCTGGTATAAATGCTTCAACATTCAATATATCAATTGACTTTAAAATAAGAAACTAATATTGACATAACTATCGATTAATCATAAATCAATTCTTATTTATTTTTTCCGATATATTTGATTCCATTATTAGGTTATGGAAGACGCAAAATACAGATCTAATAATGATCAATTAATCACAAATCGATTTTTATTTATTTCTTCCAATATATTCGATATTAGACTCCATTAAACGGTTATGGAGGACACTAAACAGGAAACTGCAATCGATTAATCACGAATCGATTTTTATTTACGTCTTCCAATATATTCGATATTAGATTTATGGATGACCTAAAATACGAAACTGCAATGGATGTAACGATCGAAACTGCAATGGATGTGATGGAGTAATCATGAATCAATTTTTAGTTGCTTACGATATATTCAATGCTTGAGCCCATTATTAGATTATCGAGGACACTAAATAGAGAACTGATATCGAAATAATGATTGATTAATCATGAATTGAGTTTTATGTACTTCTTTCAATATATTCGATATTGCAGTCGATTATTAGGTTGTCGAGGACGCAATATACCAGACTGCAATCGATAAAAAGATCGATTAATCACGAATAAATTTGTATTTACTTCTTCTGATTTAATCAATATTAGATTATCGAGCACGCTGCATAAGAAACTGAAATCGATTAATCACGAATCGAGTTGGCAAAATACGAAACTGCAATCGATATAATGATCTATAATTCAAGAATTGATTTTTTTTTTTTCACTTCTTCCGATATATTCGATATTAGAGTCGATTACATAGAATACAAAACTGCAATCGATGTAACAATCGTGTAATCATGAATCGATTTTTAGTTACTTCTTCTGATATATTCAATGCTTGAACCCATTATTAGATTATCAAGGACGCTAAATACGGGACTGATATAGAAATAATGATCGATTAACCACAAATCGAGTTTTATTTACTACTTTCAATACATTCGTTATTATGTCGATTATTAGGTTATCGAGGACGCAATATAGGAAACTGTAATCGATATAATGAACGATCAAACAAGAATAATTTTTAACTTCTTCTACAATCGATGATCGATTATCTATTGGAATGAGCCCCACCAAGAAAACCATCTACGGAACTTGAACCTATAAGATGACCAATACTAAGCATGTCTGTGATGTCTCACCATTTCAATCTGAATAGTTCCTAAAAATATGATAACATTATCGAAAGTTTGTTTTTCTTCGTCTTAGATTTAGAGAGCCATCTTTGCTATATAAAGATCTTAGGGCACGCATAATATAGCTTAATATATCTTCTGTATATTGTAATACACACATTTTTTTTAATTAGTTATTTACACAATAAATAACTATTTGTAGGCAGTGTGAAAAGTGCTAGAATTGTAAATGGAAATAGGGATTCTTAAGCAGGGTAGTACAAAATTTATTTATCCTGACGATGGTCATCATAAATTGTAGTGCGGCGTAATGCAAAGTATGTTTGCCATCATAATTGGAACCAAAACAGATGTTTCAAAACAGATGTTTCAAAACATGGCAGCTCCATTTTCGACTTCAGCAGAACCACTGCCAAGATGAGCGAGTGGTTGCAAATCATCAATTGTTTCTATAGTTAAGGAATAAATCTGTTCTGATAAAATCAAAAAAACATTGAAGAGATTTTGATCAAAAGAAAACTTCCGTAAATGGTCCATTCTTATTGGAAAATCAAAATGTACGTTCGCAATTTTGAAATCTGTTGGTGGTGTAACGGACAACAGATGGAAATAGGTCTGTTGTTGCTGGACGAAATATATAAATAAAATATTTGAAGGTCACAAAATTGAGATTTGTCACAAATTTTCAATCTACAAACGGGATAGATAACATTGAAGTGTATGAAAATTGGACTGAAATAACTTGTTTTGTTTTTTCCACGGGCTCTTGGACTAATAGGAACGGAGCAGTAACCATAGATAAATTATTAAGAGAAAAAGTGTCCCAACTTGCGTAGGTTCTGTTGCCATGACTTCATACCTAAGGAACCAAGGTTACTACATAAGCATTTCAATAAGTGTGAAATTAATGTTTAAAAGTGTTATTTTGTAAATAAATAAAGTGGCAATTTATTGCCCTTCATAAAAATTTATTGTTTTGATGCTGTTCCCTGAAAATGCCAGCAACGAATGAGAGCTAATAGCATAATGTAGGTTATTATTTTAAATCAGTTGACGTCCCCATAATGGTATAGCAGGATCAATCTAATAAGAGATTGATAAATTATTTGCCGTTTCTATAATTTTGTTTTTATTGAAAACTAGTTTCAAATGTTGTACATTCATTATCAGTTCTAAAAACACACAAAAATTCAAAAATAAGCAACTCAAAATACAGTTTGATATTACAAATTAAATTAAATGTAATATAAATTAGTATTATAAAACATTTATGAATATAATTAAGACAAGAAATCAAATAAATGTTGGTACTCTATATCAAGCAGAAAAGGTTGCATTGGTTTGTTCTCACACTGAAAATTTTTGCTTAAATGACCAAATAAATATCTCCAAGAGTCCAATCTTAAAGTAATTTCCATCCATAACAGAAAAAAAACAATTACTCACCGGAATTACTGGAAAAACCCCGACCCCTAAACCATACCATTTACCTACAACCACCCCACCTTTCTTTCTTTACAATCATTTCCATTACTAGTTTAGTGTGAGAACAAACCAATGCAACCTTTTCTGTTTGATATAATCTACTTAAACCTGGATGAGTGCCAACATGTATTTTATTTCTTGTCTTAATTAAATTCAGAATTCATAAATGTTTTATAATACTAATTTATATTACATTTAATTTAATATGTATAATAATACCAAACTGTATTTTGAGTTGCTTATTTTTGAATTTTTGTATGTTTTTAGAACTGAAGATGAATGTATTAACATTTGAAACTAGTTTTCAATAAAAACAAAATTATACAAGTGGCAAATAATTTATCAATCCCTAATTATTATTTTAAAGATTATTTTTGGGATCAATCCGCATTTCAAGCAGGTAAAACAGTGGGACATAGTTAGTATGAAGACAAAACTAATTCAAAAAAATATTTTAAGGTATAATTATATGTTTTGATGCTTATTTATTTTCCTGTCAATAAAGATTTTCAATTGTTTATTTATTTACTTCTTAGTACCTATACCATGAATTTTCCAGAATGTATCCAACTCTTATATTCATCGAACAAAAATAAGTTATTGTGGCAAAGCGTTCATAACATTTAAAGTAACCAAATAATTAAAGAAGTTAAGTAATAAAATAAAATAGTCTATTTCTCCTGCAGACAGTGGCAAAAACATAATTAATTATCGATACTATCGATAGTGGCCAACTATCGATTATCACTATTCATACTGAGAGGTTGTAGGAGCAGGGGAGAGAGGTAGCAACAATGGAGATGCCCTGTTGCCCAGCTCTCTCGATAAGTCGGTTCACAGCATCCACTCCCCTCTTCCCTCCCCCCGCATTAGGCAACACCGCGACAAATAATGCCTTCTTCCCAAGTATCTAATTCTGTGATCCCAGCTATAATTACATTTGTATTTATTACTTTTATAGTAATGATCTAAAAAAAAGACTTTTTGTAATATAAATCGTACTATTTTCAAAACATATTTCATAGAACGTCTTTTATTTAAAATTTATGGGCCTTCAGATATTTTAAAAGTAATTAAATTTATAATAATTTATAAAATCCTTTTGAATTTTTTTTTATCAAAACTGACTTCAGATTTGGTTTAAGCACTCTGAAAAAGCACTATATTCAAATTTTGGGGAGAATCTAAAAATCAAAATATTTTGACTAAAAATTGCCCATATTTCAGAAACCCTTTGACAGAATCAAACCAAATTTGGAGGGTCGGTAAAGGTTCTTAAACTATACAATTTGCTTTAATCGTATTTCGTTCCTATTTATTTTAAAACCTTTTGTTTTTATTTTGTTATCCCATCTTTTAGACAGGCCTAGATAAAGCAATAACTGTTTATACCATTTTGAAAGAAGAAGCTTCCCTCTTTTTAAAGTGTCCAAGAAGATCGAAATTGGATAAACTGAAGATGGGATACAGAGCTCCAAATCGATATTTTCAACTTAAAGATTATTTGGATAGCTCAATTAAAATCTGCCATTCTTGGAGTAAAAAAATCTGCAAGGCTAGGTTACCCAATAATCTAAACATTTTTATCAATATATTTGATCAAAAAGTAATTATTTTTTTAAGTTTGTATTTTTCCTATGATATACACTGAAAAACAAATGTTTTGGTGGAAAAATCATCTCAATATAATATACCAAACTCGAGATATAAAAAGCACTTTACTTTATTTTACTCGGGTCCTAGGGCAATGGAACGAACAACAGTAGATGTGTCCAATATTTTTGGATGTAGAATCACCAAAAAACATTTGGTTGAAATCCGTGGCCCGTTGACTGTGCCCTCCTCCTGTTAGATGCGTTTACATTTTATCCACATTCTATTATAGTTGAATCATTACATTGACCACGATAAATTAACAACACAATTGCATTTCTATTTTCCAATCCACATCTCCCCCCAAGCACTATCGGGTTAAAGCACCAAGCGGTTAAAAAAATATTTATTGACGTAAAAAACGAGCTACTGAATAAAATCACAATGTTTCTCACCACAAATAAATACGGTATGCTTTTATTACAGATCAACATATCATGCGATTTATTCGCACGGGCCAATTACTGTTAAATAATTTAAAGATATACCTCTGATAACGTTCTTAGCTGGACATCAGGAATCCTGTACTGAATGGCTAAGGCAGTCATTATAGTCATCACATGACGGGGCAATTTCAGGATCCCATCTCCTACCAGCTGGACGAGGAGAGCTATTGCATCCTCTATCTCCGTCTGAAGGAACAAGAAGTCTTCCAAGAGCCACACTCTGAGGTTCCTTGAGTGTAGCCTCTCGACCTGGTGGCAGATGTCGGCCAGCATTATACAAGACGTTACGTCCCCTTCTACGAGCGAGTGGAGCAGCGCCAGCAGGAGACACTGCGGTGTAATGAGCTCCATGTCAGCGATGGTGGAGGGTCTGAAGATGTTTGCTTTTAATCCATAGGCTGCACCGGAGAGCATCTTGCTAAAGGAGATGTTGCGGCACAGGGTGGCGACCCTCTTCATTGTCTGATAACATGAAATTAATGATAGCATCCATATAACAAGAACACAAAAATAAAAATAAACAAAATATTAACATTATGGTGTTTTATATTTAAAATTCAAAATGTGCGCAGGGATGCTCAAAACGTAGAATGGACTACTTATTAGATCAACTTACCAACCGTTAGGCAGGGAATAATATGATTTGAGGGGAGAGAAAGCGGACCACAAAAAAGCGGCTCCATCTTAATTTGCAGCCTGTGGGAACCAGATGAATGTTCTTGGCTGGTGAGAATGAAGTGAAAGTTATATGGAGTGTGAACTTCAAGATAGATAAGAAATTGCAACAATCGGAAGGAAGAAAACGGAATAGGAAGCAGCATCTACAAAAAGGTCTAGACTCTCCTTTTTGAATTGAAGAGTTAGTGAATAAATAAAATAAGTTGGTGATTCGACATTTGCATCCAAGTGCACTGGATAATCAGGTTTATAAAATATTTAGGAAAAAATAAGTATTCAAAAAATTTAGAAAAATAATTAGAATTAATGTTTGATTGTAAGGATCCGCCCTTGAATAAGATTTGGCTATATTAAAATAAAGTTATTAAAAAAATTGAAAATTAAGTATACATGTTGGTTTGTTTATAACCTGAAACAAACCACCATTACAATATATATATATATATATATATATATATATATATATATATATATATATATATATATATATATATATAGAGAGAGAGAGAGAGAGAGAGAGAGAGAGAGAGAGAGAGAATACATATATAATGTAGTGATGACATTGGTTAGAGTTAAAATGTTAATAAAGTATCATTAAATATAATAAAAGCAAGTGCTTGTTTAAGTAGTCAACAGTGGAATTTTCACATATATCAAAAATATATTTGGAATAAATTCATTCTACAAACATGAGAATATATTTTATTTAAACTGAAAAGTAAAATCTAAATGTGGACATTATAAAGACATGAAGAAATAAGAAGAAAAACAAAGAATATGGACGCACTATTTTGATTACACCTTCTTAATTTGGCATCTATTAATTTCCTCTACAAAACTAATCTCTTAAAAATTAAACCAATTTAACAACTTAAATGCAATATGTGTATGATAAATATTTTTCAGGTAACATAAGTAAAAATTAACATGAAAAACATAATAAATTCAAATAGGAAATCTTCCATGTGAAAATAAAAATTTCCATTGTTAAATTGTTAGTAGGGCTTAAATAAATGTGATAAAAAATTGGGAAGTTTCAAAATGGAGTGGGTCGGGTATTAAAGATTTTGACATGGGCATCAAGATCATATACGTTCGATATAGAGCAGCACGGATCCTATGACAACTTGGGTGAGTGTCATTGTTATAGCAACTTTACAACTGTAAATGTCGTTTTAGAAATAAAATGTTGTTTTTAGATTTCTATGAATGATAGAATGTCTAACCCTAAAGGGGCACTTTTAAATATGAAGACTACACATAGAAAATAGTAGCTATAGCTGAGTCATATTGCTTAACTGTTAAATCTGAAGAGATATTTTCCAGTGGAGCGAGCCAATTACTTATTAAGTAAACTATTACTTCAGCATAGTCATTATAAACTACATAGCTTCACCAAATATGTGTATTAAATAAACTATCTTGGTAATATTCTATTGTTTACACGAATAAATATGTTTCCCTAATATCACTTATGCTTTGAATATATTAGGGATTTGAAGAAGGATAGATATCTAATGCGAGAGTGAGTTCTCTCGTACTAGTATTAACTTAATATAAAATTGTTTTTCATGTCAACTAAAAAATATTGATCATAAGCATATAGTATTTAAGTTTCTAATTTGGTTAAATTTTTAAGAGATTAGTTTTACAGGAAATTAAAGAGGAAGCGGGGTAGAGTAGCTCAGTGGGTAGGGCAATAATCTACTAAACTCTGGGTCCTGAGATAATTATTTATTGTTATCAGCCGTGGATCAATCCTCCTGGGGCTCACCCAGCCTGTATAAAGTGGGTGCTCGTAATTAGTGAAAACATCAGGCGGTGGAGCATGATCTCGGCCGATTCACCTCCTTGCACAACTGTTGGCCTAGAAACAGTATGGTCCTTACAAAGTACTGAACCCAAGACCCTTCATGGGTTGTAGTGTTAGTTTTTTTTTTTTTTAATTTTTCAGTAAATATCCATTTTAGATTTCAAATAGTTAAAAATAAAAATCATTTGTTGTCCTGAAAAAAAAAAAAAAAACATAAAAATAAAAATCATTTGTTGTTCTGAAAAAACGAAACAAATATCACACAATATTGATGTCAAACGGTGTAAAATATTTAGAATTTATGTTGTGTATCAAGAAAAATGGTTCATCATGAAGGTACATTGAAATTTTGTAATTATAGTTAAAAGTATAATCTATAAAAGTATAAGCGTATAAATGTATTCAAAGATGTTAATTTTGTTTGTATGCACAATCAATAATATGCTAACATGCTAATTTAGTATTGAATTCTGAGTTTTATTATATTCAATATGAAAATTGTTGGCGGATTGAGTTTTTTTTTTTTGTGTTGTATTAAAAAATTTGTGTGCCTGTATAATTAATTATATATATAATGTTATAAAAATTTTAAGTTTGAAAAAATTTGAAATATTTTTTCAATTTTTTTTTTTTAGTTACACTCAAGAAGAATCTTATGATAAAATTGGTTTGAGTTAAAATGTCAATAAAATATCATTAAATATAATAATTTTGTACATAAGAAATAGTCTTAAAACAATTTTATTCCAAAGAGAAAAAACTATAGCGATTAAAATTATTATAAAATTAAAATAAAATGAGGAGTGGAACAAGAATATTATTCGTTAGCTGGCGAGGAATCAGGATCTGATCTAGATCGACTATATTGAGGAAAGCTCATTTTGAAATGTTCTAAAGTCAGTGCATGAGTTATAAAAGTAAAGTGAAATACAGGTCGGTGAGTAATAACCAAGTTAGTTTCTGTAAAGTCGTCTATCAGGGAAATATTGTTATTTGGTATTGTGAAAAAAGAAGTTGGATATTAAGCAGGCGATAAGAAGACATCTGATAATGTATAAGAATAACATTTATTAATTTTTAAAATTTAGTTTTTTAGAATTAAGGTATGTATAATTTTATTTATTTTTTTTTTTTAATATTCCACCACATTATTAAACCGAACCACCTTTATTTGTAAAATTGCAAAAACATTTTAATACTTTTCTATATATCAGTTTCTAAAATCTTTCAAAAAAATGTTCATGATTTTATTGAATGTATATTTTTAATTTCATTTTCAATAAATTTATTTTTTCTTATTGTATTTTCTAAATTTATTTTTTCTTATTGTATTTTCTATCAGTTAATTTAGAACCAACGACCATACAAATTGATCTTTATACAAGACTTAATAGTCACTAAAAGTTGAAATAATAATAAAGTTACAATAATTAAATAGTCACTTAAAGTAACTAAAAGTTGAAAAAAAAAAAAAAAAAAAAGTGGAGTGCACGATGTGCTTTATATTATAACTTAAGTTTAAAAAATGATAACATGGTTTTTCTAGCAAAACATTTGTTTTCCACAGTATATTAAAGAAAAAGATAAAAAAAATTGTTTACTGAAATTTTTTTCAGTTCCAAAGGTGCTCAAAATTTTTAAAAGCCACAAAATTATGTTTCGGTCTGTATCTCATTTTCATTGTATCTAATATCGAACTTCTTGGCCTCGTTAGAAACAGGAAGGTCTTCTTTCCATAAATGTAAACAACTATCGTACAACGATCTTAAAAGGTCTGGGTAAAAAAATATGATTACCAAATAAAAACAGAATTGGTTTTCTTGCAGATAACATTGGTTCTAAAACATGCATGAACGCAACGGTTAAAGTAAGCAGTGTAATTTAAGAACCTTTAGCGATGGTCCAAATTTTGTTTGAATTGTGTTTGGTTTGAAAACCAAATCTTATGTCATCTTTGAATAAAAAAATTTTGTTAATAAACTTCACTCCGTAAAAGAATATGGTTTATATTACATATAATTGAAGTGACCCTTCAGATCGCTCTAAAATTCAAATATTTTGTCTTAAATAATTGTTATCACTCTAAAATTTACTATTTCTGGATCATGAATAATGGTATTATATTACTGAAAACTAGAGAGCGGATTTCCATGTTACTGCATATTTTGTTCGGTTGTGTGTAACAGTTTCAAACCCGATCAGCTATCTGATTTATAATCTATTGTATATTGTATATTAGTTATATTGTATTATATTAGTTATATATTATATTGTATATTATAATTGTATATTAGAATTTTATATTGCGTGATTTTGATTATGTATGCAGTATATTGAACATTTTGGGTTGAATTTGATGATTTAGATTTTTTTAGCATAATTGATCATTTGAAACAAATTTTCCGTAACACACATATATTTTTTTTTCTTATATTTTTTCCTCATAGAGTAACCCTGTGTGAGGGCCGTGTATTTATTTATGTGTACATGCTCCATGCATACAGCATAATACATGTCCTTAAATTTTGACAGGTTAAATATTACATTTAATCTTCAATGCGATGACTAAATAATACAATAATAAAGAATGAAAAAAAAAATCAGATAAAAGTAAAATAAAACTGAGATCGCGAAATTTTGGAAATGTAGAATTTTCCTCATGAACACATTAAATAAAATAATAGAAAAAAAAAACACCATGAAAAGAAAAAAAAATAAAAGAAAAAAGATAATAAATCCCAGCAAGATAAATGAAAATTACAAAATAAATTAGTCCTCTGGATCTTTTTGAATGAGTTGAAAGTCTACCTCAAGAGCGAATTTCTAATACAAACACTAGCCCCTAAAATATTATATATATTATAATATATATATATATATATATAATTTTAGGAGCTAGTGTTTATTTACTTCTCCTTTTGTAAACCTTCAGTATGTTTAATGATTATTAGCCGTATATCATTTTTTTCTATCCTAAACTTAATAATATATTTTATGAAAAAAAATTATGAAATAAAATTAAAATAAATATATAAAAACTCATATTTTGGAATGAAAATATCTTCTTCCCTAAGAAGTAGAGGGAAAACTATTTGATAGTTTCTGTCTCTCTCACACCTGCCATCCCCTTTCGCCTTAATCCATTATGTATGTGATATACACACATAGTTAATTACATACACAATGGATCAATAATGATATTGCATTCAGATATACATTTCATAAAATGTTGAGGTTTTTTGGCTGCCAAAACTTCTTCTGAGGTCACCAGTGCTAACATTTTTGTTTTTTACCTGTTTGTACCCCGTTGTATAAATAAGTTTAAAAAATAAAAGCTTTTACCCCACCTTTTGCATCATATAAAGTAAAGTCTACTGGCTGACCTAATCTAATTTTTTATGAAACCGTTTTTAATTTCTTAAAAACTATGATTGAAACATCTGTGTTTGTCTTTTTAGCAGGTCCATAAATTTTGTAAGGATAAGTAAGTCCATACAGATTTTAGTAAATAAGTATATACGTTAAATTTCTGTCTAAAAGGTAATCTAGAACATCTGTGTACACACACAATTGCATGGACACATCAAAAAAATTATATAAAATATTTCAACAAGTGACAATCCCGATTGTAACACTCCAAATGCTGAAGAGGAGGTGGATGAAGGACCTCCTTGCTGACTAGATAATTCTGCTGAATTTCATGAAGATGCTAAGGAGTTCTGTCATCCTCACTCATAACCATGCCATCTTCAACACAAAATACCTCATTGGTGGATTTTAATAATTTTGACAAGTGCAAATAAAATTGTTGAGATTAAAAAAAAATAAAAATGTTCTTTTTTAGATTCTTTAACAGGAAATAAAGAAAAAACATCGTTGATTATATTCATGCACCTTGGGACTCAGTGGAGGTGTCAATATGGCCGACAGTCCAAAAAGTTTGGAGATGCCTGCTACAGATTATGGCTCAAATTTGCAATGTAGCACAAAAAAATAAAAAAAGTTTGTAATGAAATGTATTGTTTGTAATGATAAAATTTGCATAATTAAAAGTCTTACATTAAAGATATATGTAGATGTATTTAGCCTGTGATTATGAAATTATCCAAAATCTTTTGATTTTTCTCAAATTTAAGATCATTTTAGTGAGTCAGGATTACTATTTTAACGGGAAATTAGATGCTCTTAGTATACAGTAGTAAATTGCTGCCAGTAACACTAGAAGTTTCCTGGGCATCTGTTGGTGTGCTTCTGCAGTTATTAAATCAAAACCAGAGGCTTTTCTTTTGGAAAAATGTTTGATTTATAGTGCAATATGAGATCGAGTAAAGAAAGGTGGTAGTATTAACTGAAGTGAGATGTACTAGGTCTCATGTTCTGTATTGTGAAATACAGAAGAAAGGTGATTAGCGAAGAGTTCAGATTTTTGCTACGTGACCAGGGAACCATTTTCTTTTCGGAGGGGTGCTAACATCTCTCTATGTTTCAGCAGCTTCTTGGTATGTTTCTTCAAGCTTGGTAGTTTTGGACGCTGTGAATATATATTGAGGAGAGAGGATTGTCTTTGGGGGTGATTTACTATCTCTGGATTAGTCCACATCTCTTTAATTACCTAATGAATCAAAAGTATTACTTACAGGTATAGGTGTTTCATTTTCTGAATCTGTCTTTTTTTTATGTTTCCTAGGAACGCTGGATTCCACTGGAAATTTTCTTTTTCGCCCTGTGACCACACCAGTTATTTCTGCACCGCAATTTGGTTCATTTAAGTCCATTCCACTTCCACTAAAACTTGGCGTTGAGGTGGAGTCCATTTCTGCAGTGGTTTTAAACTTCAACTTCTAACTTCCTCTTTAGTACCTGAATTCTTCAACTTGGAAGCACCAAACAGTGTTGATTCAACTAAAACAAATTATAGAAAATATTAATAACTTTCACTGTTAACCACCCTATATAACTTGAAGAAATTATTTTATTATAATTGTTGGATAATAAATATGTAACAATTTTATCTATCTTGGCAATTTAACAGCCTTCTGAGATTTAAACGAGACCAACTACATATCAGTCCGTATTACATATCATAATCCAAAAATTGCGAAAATATATCCATTTTCATTGGAGAACCACTTCGTTTTTTCAAGTTTTTAAATGTTATACAACTTCATTGATATAAAAACTGAGGAACTACACACTATGGAGGCTGAACCAAGAATGCCAAGCTTTGTCTATGTCACAAGCACTAACAAAATGGCTATATACCATATTAGTCTGGGAGCCCATGCAGAAAAACTTGACTTATTTTAAGGTTGGTAATTAATAAAAATAATTTTTATAAATTAATAGTATAATATAATATTATATCAGTATAATAGTATTCCATTCAACATTTTTACATTACAAATATCATAATTATGATTGTTATCCATACTGTGTCTCACTAATGCATTGATAAGATGTGTGAATTGAATATTAGTAAAATTGTAAAATGCAATTTTTGTATGATAATAAATGAGATTAAACATAAATAAATACATTTATCCTAAAATTAACAAATTAAATAATAGCTATGACAAAAGTTACTCCATTAGTGCCAATAACATAAGACAACACAAAGTTTACATTTATGAAAAAGATTTGTATAATTGCATTATAACTTTGGATAAATACAATCTTTTTAAAACCATAGACAGAATTGAAAATTTAACAAGCATGCAATTCCTAATAGTATTAAAAACTTACTTTCACTGAGGGATAATTTCAGTTTCAAAAGTATAATTATTGATAATGATATACTCTCTGTTACAGATTTGAAAAAGGTTAGACACTTCTGAATCTCATATTAGTGGAACTAGGAATGATATATGTAAAATTATCAATAACTATCCCTCCACATCTTAAAATAACATAATAATATCAATATTGAATGATGAAATAAATTAAAAGTTTAATTTTTTTTTTTAATAAGAAAATTTTAATCAACAAGAATGGAAAATAAAGTGAATAATACTAAAAAATGGATGAAGAGTTGGAGGACTTACCGAAACTAGCACCAACTCTTGTACAAATTAATAAATATATAAATTTTTTTTTTTATTATTTATTAACAATTGTGGGCACTTCAACCACATGGGTTATTTCTGCCCTGTACTTAGCTTACAAACACTGATAACTTGGTAATTTAAATTTTGTTATAAATTTCAACATGCTTGAGAAATAGTCACTGCAGTCTGAATACTTTTTTTTCAAAATCTCTGTTATATCTGTCCTATTCCAATTTCATCCCATTTGGCTTCATATGCCAAGCACTCAGTCAAGATGTGCGATACTGTCAAGCGTACCTCGCAGGAGACATATTGAGGTGATGTACCCCTCGTCATAAGATACTTATGGGTGATGCTAGCCTGAACTATCCTTTGATGGGTTAGCACTATCTCCTCCTTTGTTAATTGCTTTTTTAACCATAGCATCGGCTAGCTCATTATCTCTAATGCCACAGTGATCCGGTAACCGCAAAAACAGAACCTTACATCCAGCACTCGACAATGTTTTTAAGTGAAGTAAGGTGTTGATGACGAGAGGGTTCAATCAAAAAATATTTTTCAGAGCCTCAAGAGCAGATTCCGAGTCTGAACAAATGTATGCCTACTTGGTACTGATTTTACATGTATATACAGCGCGGTTTATTGCAAACAGTCCAGCGTGATATGAATTACACAAATGTAACAATGAATACATTTGTATATCATCAGAAATAATGGCGTCACCCATTCCATCCTCTATTTTTGACCCCTCTGTATAAATATATTTCCACTCGGAGTTTTTCTTTTGAAAGTCCGTGAAGACCACTAATCCCAGCTTTGACCAAATGCCTTTGTTGCATTTGACTCAATGGATGTGAGATATTGGAAGTAGCCAGGGTTAGTGAACTTAAATTAGTATTAACTATAACTAATAGCAATAAAGTTCTACATAGTTAGTTCCCTTTTATATAAATTTTTTATATAAATTCCTCCAATGAATACTTACAAAAAATACTCAACTCCATACTTAATAGAATCTTTGATACTAGGATTTTTGTCAGGGAAGGCAAGCTTAATTTATCCACCCTTTTTTCATCACATCTCTATCCCCAATAAAAGTTGATAGTTTTATAACATTATTTTAGATAGTAGGTATATTTCTAAATAAATATCATTGACTCACTTTATGGAACAAATTAAGGCCAAAAAAAAAAAAAAAAAACCTGAACAAATATTTTTTTACGTGACCTAAAAATAAAATTTAATTCAAAATATGCCGCTCTCTAAATTCTACTGTCCAGGGTACTATTCTTTGTCACTCCCTCCTTCCCTAGTTCCCTTCCTCCTGATCCATTATATTCCCACTTCATAAAGCAGGCGATAATAAAAACCCAACATATCACAGATATATCATATTTGGAAATTCAATAGTTAAATTATTTACAGGTTTGCTAAAGAATAGACACAATGGGCAGAAACTAATAAAATTGTAAAAGAATCTCATCCAGAGCTCAGGAAACATTACTCAACCATAGACAATATTTTCAACTTGCATAGTATAATTGAATTAAATTTGCAGAAGAAAAAGAATAAGAAATGTTTTTTTTGCATAGAATTCTTATGTACCTATCGCACACATAGCAGAATAAAAGTACAACTCAAAAATTGAAATTGCTGGGAAATGAGATTCTAAGTTTTTGCTTTACACTTTAGAATACCTCCTCATTAAAGAAAACTAAATATTCACAATACCATCACTTATTCTTTCCTACATTTATTACTCGAGTAGCCGATGGTTAGATGCAAGAAACATGAGCAAAGAAAAGTAAAACGACTATAAAAAGTAAAAATCAATTATATTTTATTTTATTTGATTCAATGATTTATGGCATGTAAAATATTTTTTTTTAAATCAGTCAAAACATTAAGTATAATAACAATAATTATTCAATAAATTATAGGAACAGCACAGTCTTTTTCATTATTGCAGTATTTGAGAATCATAGAACAAGATCCCTGGACCTTATCTTTATATAAATAAAATTAGTTGGTAATATCTTCTTTATCACAAATTTAATTATTTTTTACAATTCTCTTAAAACAGGTTTTAAAAAAGCAATTTATCCTCTCATATCTAATAATTAATTGCAATACATTGTTATTAAAAAAAACAGTAAATAAAAGATCATTTATCCAAACAGTCAAGTTCTTGGCACAAAGACAATAAGCTCAAAATCAACAGTAAAAAAATACCACTATTGTTAGCTCCAAACTCGAATTTTTTGAGTTGTACCTTTATTATAAAACAGGTGCGATAAAATAGCATTGACCGTTGGACACTATAATACAAATTATATCAAGTTAGGAGTCTCCACCAAAATGGCTAAAATAATAATGAACCTATATAGTGAAACAAGGAGTGCAGAATGGCATCTGAATAGATTGACAGAATTCTTTGAAATATTATTTGCGGTAAATCAAGAGGATAATTCCACTTCATTTCTTTTAAGCGGGTTCATTAATGACATGGAGGAATCTATTAGGGGAGGAGTGAATGTCAATGGCACTATATTCCGGTAGATAGATAGAAAACAACAATAGAAAACAACCTCCAAATTCGGAGGCGGGGCTAAGGGGTGTGGAAGAGGGTAAGGAAGCTCTCCCACTTCGCACATATTCGTTACATTAGAAGCACAAGATCTTTATTATCAGTACTTTTACCACCAACCAACCAGAGGTTATACATCCAGCATATATTATATTCAAAAGGCTTGCATATATAAAAATCAGAATCATAGAAGGAAAGGACAAGTAGTGGGAGAAGGGCTGGACCTTTCGACCATGTTCCTAGACAGGAAGTATGGAAGATAGGATGGCATTGGAAGATAGGATAATCTCACAAAATTTTATAAGTGCAATTAAGTCAGTTTACCAAGACCCAAAGGGAATAATAAGGCTAGCTGGCACTGAGTCCAGGTCGTTCCATTTCTTTAGGGGAGTTAAGCAGGGTGATAACCTGAGCCCCTACTGTTCATAATTTTCATGGATGCCATTTGGAAATTTTGTAAAAGGAGGACAACCAGAGCAATAGTGGGATACTGAAATATGACCCCAGTGTTGGCACAGGCATTGCTGCACGCAGATGATGTGGTATTGGTGGCGGATACTGCTGAATCTCTCCAGGTCGCTGTGGATGAGTGGCAAGAAGAACTGCAACTAAGAAGCATGTAGATCAATGCCTCCAAAACCAAAGTTATGTGTGTTGGACGAAGGAACGAGGATTTTAGAATCACTTGCAATGGAGAGATCCTTGAGCAAACCGATACCTACTGCTACCTGGGAACAATGATCTGCAAGGATGGAAGAATAGACCAGGAGGTAATGAATAGAGTCCAAAAGGCCAATGGAATATTCTACCAAATATCAATGATACTCATTGGAAAGCAGGAGTTAAGGAAAGCGAAGATTCTGCTATTCAAATCAGTTTTTCTCCCAATGTTACTATACGGATCGGGAAGCTGGACACTCCTGGACCGCCATGCCAGTACAATTGTATCTGTGGAAATGAGATTCCTACAGAAAATATTAGGAAAAACCAGGCGAGACCGAATAAGGAATGAGAGGGTGCGAGAGGAACTAAGAGTTAGATCCGTCCTAGAGACGATTGAAGAAAGACAGCTGAAGTGGTTCGGGCATGTTAACAGAATGGGAGATGACCATAAAGCCAGGTGGCTTCTAGAGGCAAGACCGGGAGGAAGGCAACCTCAAGGCAGGCCAAGGCTCATGTATGCAGACTTGATTGAGAGAACTGGCACAGAGAGAGGATGCACCATGCTGGAGAGGAGGCTTGCACAGGACAGGGACCGTTATAGATGGTCAGAGGCAGCTACTCCACGCTTAGCAGCACTGAGGAGATAATGAGAAGAAGAAGTAATGGAGACATACCCACCCAAACAATTGAAGAAAAGGGTTAACTATTATACACACGAAAAGAATAGTATTCTGAACTGCTGTAATTAATCTGGCATGGTATTTCTTCAGTGTTTGTACAATATCATATCCAGTATTATTTTCTCTAAGCTCTTTTATTATCACCAATACAAAATAATCAATCGAACAAATTTTCAGTCGTCAGCGGATCAGAATTTAGATTAGAAAGTGTTTCGGGATCTTGTGCAAACTGCTCCAGAGATGATTAGAAATCAATTTTACAAAAATTACATGCATGCCCAGAAATCTGAACTGATTGCCACCTATAGAAGTTTCTAGAGATTGGTCCCTTCAAATTTGAGAAGTTTGATCAGATTCCATCCCTTGGTCACATTAGAGATGAACAAGATGACCACCAATGTCGATAGATGATACTTGGGTGCAGCGTCATAGTAGCCTCTGCATTATACTATATAACAGATAATACTCCAAAAGATAATAATTTAGTTAAGGAGTTGTTTTTCTTACAAGAAAAGGTAACTTAAGTTTTGTGGTAATACCCCATTTTCAAGCATAGCAAATTATAAAAAAATCATCCAGTTGCAATTTATTAATAATTATAATTGATTCAATTGTAGGATACACGAAAAAAAAAAAGATTGCCTACTACCAAATAAAAATCTGTACCCAATCCAATTTCAATTAAAAAAATATTGTGAATTATTTATTAAAGTCCTACTCAATTATTAATTATAATGAATAAATTAATAATTAATTTAATCAATTAGAAGTTTTGATTATTCATAGTAATTGTAATTAATAATCTAGAAAAGTACGGAATATCGTGGTGGGGAACATACAATTTTATTTATTTTAAAACTTTATTATTAAAAGTAAATAAAATTGTTCATTTTTGCCTTTACTGTTAAATTTTCATTCGTTTCCTCAATTTAAGCATTATTATTTTAATTAAATTCCTAGTTTTGTAATTATTGTGGTTAATTTTCTGAAAAAGGAGAGGCAATCGTAATTATCGTCATTGGAAAAGGTAAAAATTGTGTAAATTTCGGTAATTATTTACCACGAAGAAGTAAACTTTTCGAATAACAGAGACGAACGTATAAGGGAAGGTGGTGGGGACATAACTTCAAAGTCAGCACTGTGAGGCCACGCCCCTTTGACAAGAACGTGACAGTCCTCTATTATTACCCCATAAATTTAAAATTAGGAAAAAAATCTATCTCTCTGTTCAGTCCCATTGGTAAATAAGAAAAAGGCCAAAGATATTTTTCAACTTAGTAACCTATTTAGTGGCCTCATTTCTGTTCAACCGAAACCGAAATCATTAATATATCTATCTGTAAAAACTGTCAAAGCCATGGTAACGCGACACATTATTGTCATTTTGAGCCCAGATGAGTCAAATGAAAAGAAACAAACCAATTTACAAAATGCCTTTCGAAATTTACAAATAAGCCATACATGCTGCTATTTATAGAGGTTGCTCCTACTAACAGATTATAACCTGTTGAACTCCCCTGATGTGCCAAATATGAACAATAATTAAACTAAAGAAATCGCATTTAATCCAGCCAGGAGAGCTACACTTCATTTCACATACTTCCCAGCCTAATGATCTGATTTGAGTAAACAGTGAATACATACAAGTTTCTATTACAAATATATAGTTACTATAAAACCATATAAATCATAAATAATGACTCACTTAACTTCGCTAGTGTCCACGTTTCTAATAAATAGACCTTACCCTAAATATCATATCTTCGTGTAAGAGTGTCCCAATACAGACGGAACAGTGACAATACAGGCGGCACAGTGACACGTCACAAGGGATGGGCCATAGTCCCATATAGTACTATCGATAATGCAAACTGGCGCGCCTCAGAGAAATTAAACTCAAATTATAATGCATTATTATAATGCAAGTATATTATACTTGCATTATGTCGAAGAAAAAATAAATGCGTTGTATTTTAAAGCTACTTTTACCTCTCATTTTTATTTCCTAATAAATTATAAAATGTATAACGATGTACAGCACAGGTTTATTATATTGTAATGTAATATTAGTAAATCAAATTTAGGAAATGTAATCTTGGAAATTTAAGAACAAGGACATTTCTCACGCACTCTCTCCTTTAGGTTTATTATTTTCAGTAATGAACATTTTTAATCGACTAAGGAAACAGACTTTTAATCTCCCCTCAAAATTTAAGATTTTACGTTTCAAAATATGTTCAGTTGACATCCGCATGATGGTATAGAAGGATCAATCTCTAATCAAAATATGTTCATGAATTTCAAAAATAAAACTAAAAAAATCCGTCTGTCCGCCGCCCTCTTCTTTTTTCCAAAACTACTGGGTATATTTTTTTCAAAATTGGCACCAAAGTCACATGTCACTCCAAGATAATCCAAGATGATGCAAGGAAAGCTGGACGGATAAAACGGAAACGCATCAAAGTCCCCCTAATGAAATTCAAAATAGGTCATTGGAATGTTTTATCTTTGTATAGACCAGTAGCTTTATTTCAGCTCCTAACACAACTGGATCGTTATAATGTCGACATAGCTGCAATCCAGGAAATAAGATGGACAGGTCAAGGAGTCTTCAACAAGAAGAGTCATACCATCTTTTACAGCTGCGATGACAGAAACCATACATCTGAAACTAGTTTCATTCAAAGCAAGAAGATGAGCCAGCTAGTCATTCGATTCGAACCAATAAGCCACAGGATCTGCTATCTTCGAATAAAGGGAAAATTACATAATTACAGCATAATTAATGTCCATGCTCCGACTGAACCATCATCTGGGGATGATGAAAAATATATCTTCTATAACAGACTGGAACAATGCTTTGACTCCTGCCAACGAGCTGATGTTAAAATTATTCTGGACGACTATAATGCATAGATGAGAAAGGAGAGGTATACATACCATCCATGACCGATCAAATGATAATGGGATGAGCATGTTAAATTTTGTTGCTTCGAAAGGACTTGTGGTCGGCAGCACTATGTTCCCTCATAAAAGAATCCACTTGGCAACAAGTCACTCCAACAATGGATTCACATGTAACCAAATAGATCATTCGTTAATGAGTAGTCGTCTTATCACCAGCTTGATGGATGTGAGGGTCTATAGAGGATCCAATGTCGATTCCGATCACTACCTCGCAATCCCTAGAGTCAGAGCAAGGATCTCGAACATCAGAAATCAACGTGTAGTGCAAAGTCCCTAAAATCAACACTGAAAAGCTGAAGGAACTCGAGGTTAGACAAGTCTTCAGAGAAAGTATGAAGAGCATATTTAAAAATCTGTATCAGGATGGTGACATAGATCAAAAGTGAAAAGAAACCATAGAAGAACTGTCGATTTCTGTGCTTGGATGCCATATACCAACCAAGAAAATGTCCTGGTTCGATGAAGAATTCCAAAGAGTGACCAATCAGAAGAACCTTGCCTATTGGTCAATGTTACAGCGGAGACAGACAAGAATATCACTGGAGGAATATAAATCCGGAAGAAGAGAAGAGAAACAAACTCAACAGATGAGAAAAAGAGCATGGGGACGCGAACGCCGCCAACAAATGGAAAACCTCCGGAACAATAATGAGGTAAGAAAATTTTAACAGGAAATCAACAGCAGCCGACAATCAATTAAGCCAAGAATTAATACATGCAGAGAAAGCGAGGGAAATCACAAACAGATTGCATGTTCTGGAACAGTGGCGGAACTACTTCGATGTCCTCTTAAATGATATGGCGGAAGATGTCTCTATTGATTTAGAAAATGCCTTCCTCTGCCTTCAGATAGCAGCATCTAGAGTCAGTCTGGAAGTGGATGAAGAAAAAACAAAATACATGCAAGCAGGCCAACGACTTGATGCACACGAGCCATCGCACTTTGTGGACGGTGGTTGTTTGTTTGTGAAAGTGAATGAGTTTAATTATCTTTGTCAATTCCTCGGACCACTAAGGTTCAAATTTATAAAACCCTGATAAGATCTGTATTTACTTATGCCTCTGAATATTGGATATTGACTGGTAAACAGGAAGCTCTTCTCCTAAGGTTTGAAAGGGGAATCCTAAGAAGAATTTACGGCCCAGTTTGTACTAATGGAACCTGGAGAATACGCACCAATGGTGAACTAGCTGACTCTGCAAGAACCCAGGCATCGTTAGAATGATAAAAGTAGGACGTCTTCGATGGGCGTGGCATATACTTAGAAAGATCCCAGACCAGATTCCTAGCAGAATACTTGAAGAAAGGGTTTATGGAACGAGAAAAGTGGGCAGATCTCGGCTCCGATGGATTGACGGAGTGGCGACGGGTGCAACGTCCATCTTGGGGATCCGCAACTGGAAAGCGGCAGCAGCTAGTAGAGAAGACTGGGGGACCAGCCTCCAGGAGGCCTTGACTCTTCAAGAGTTGTTGCGCCATGAATGATGATAATGAAATGATGATATCGGCGTTTGTGACTGAGAAGGCAGATTTATTGATGGCTTGTCGGTCATAGAACATTGTAGTGTCATTGCGGGGGCGGGTTGTTCACATTGTTCTGGAGCTAAATTATCACTAGGGCTTACCGTCACTGTGGATTCATCTTCGCTTTCATTAATTTTGTTTTTCCTTTTTTCGGGTTCCTTCAAGTTACGGATATCTACAGTTGGGTGGTACCTTATAAGATGCCGTCGAATTCGAAACTGTGCTTTTAAAAGATACATTCGCAAAACACATATTAAATTTAATAAATTCAGAATCTAATCGTTCGAAGTATACTCACAAGTAATCACAAAAGTTCAGGAACGCTTAGTTTAAAGATTCCACCCGGAGCTAATGCGCTAAACGTTCCGAGGGCTTCAATAGGCCTTATGCGTTCCAGCTTGACTATGGTGGAGCCAATAAACTAAGAGTTCCCATTGGATTCTATAATTTTACTTAATGTCGTTATGCCTCGTTTTCGTTCTCTCTAGTGCATGATAATAATATTGAAAAAAATTAAGGTAAATAAAAGCAATATATAAATTTGTAATACTTTTTATTCTTTCTACGTTTTTCACTTAAATAATTTTTAATTATTTTGTTTTAACATTTCATATTAGCATTTAGAAAGAATAAAATTTTTGTCTTTTCACCTAAACTGTGGGTACCAGACCCTTCATAGGGCTTGAGGAAAAACCATGCGGTTGAGCGTGAATGCTGACCACATCACCTTTTTGTAATGATCATTGGTCTATAAACCGTACTTCCTTATAGTGATGGGCTAAACAGTGATATCTCGATAAATGGTTACAGGGTAGTAGTTGCCAAGTTTTAACGTGTTCTTGGAACAGGTGATTTTAGACTGGGACATTATTTAAATCCCACCAATACTTCATTATCAAGTAGTCCAGGCACGATAAGTTTATTTTTTTAAATAAATTTCCAATGTACTTTTCAACGTGATAATTAGAAAAAAAAATAGTAGAAGCAGAACCATCTGCAAATATGCTTTAGATACAATTTGTATCTAGTAACCTGGTGAACCTAAACGTGCCGAAAAGTGTTTAAAAAATAAAAATCAGTCAACATCGTATCGCAGGTTATCAGAAATTGGTCTTGCCACTGAGAACAGTGTGCGTCCGAAACACAAGCACTTTCACCCGATATTATTTTTTCTTGGATGTCTTGTCGCTTTTTAAATTTGTCGAGCCACCCAGAGCTTGGAAGTCGGAGATTCCCAAAGATGCAGCATACTCAGTTGCTTTATCCTTATTGAGTGGTCCAGACACCGGAATATTCTTATCTCTTATCATTTTCACCCATTTCATCGATTTTTCAAATTTTAAGGATTTAAATCTTTTCCGATCTCCTTCGAAATGTTCAAAGCGGAATTATTAAAATTGTTCCTGCTTTAATTATATATTTAAAATACTAGTGCTGTCGACTTCCGCTCATTACGTTCGCCCAAGAACTAAACAAAACAGCAACGGATCCTTTTCAGTTGAGGTCGGGGCCTTATCGTAACTTCAATTATTACTGATTTAATTAGATCACTGCTGTCGACTTCCGCTCGCTCAAGATATACATAAACCCCAAAAGTTTCTTTTCAGTTGAGGTCGGGTCCTTACCGTAATTTAAAATATCACTCCTTTGAATTATTACAAACATTTGCCCAGATCACCGGAAGTCGACAGCATCAGTAATTTTAAATAATATCTAATCAAAGCAGGAACAATTTGAATAATTCCAATGAATACGAATGTTATAATTGAATGCAAAGTAGTTAGTTAGCACAAATGACGCTAGAGTGTGCTAGTCCGGCAACCTTCGGGTGATCTCGGAATGAACAAGTGATAACGCACTCCTAGTCTATAGTTGTACCGAAAAAAGTTACTTTTTATTTTAATGTACTTAACATCTTCCCCTTTTTCACATATGAATATAAGTATTTCTCTTATTTTTATACAATTAAATAATAATTAATCAAGTAATGTTTTTTTAAATGATCTTCATAATTCAAGGCCATGATTAATAAACATTTGTAATAATTAATTTCATTAATTTGATTATCTAATTATATATTAATTATCTAAAAATAAGGTAAATGAATATGTTCATAATTAAAAACCATAAAGTTACCACTTTACTATTTAATTGAATTTTTTAAATAATTAATTTAATTTTCTACAAAAATAAATACTGTTAATATTATCCATTATGATTATAAATGATTAAGTTCATAATTAAAAAACATGAAATTACCCAGTAACTATCATAAATAGGTGCAAACTAGAATCTAACAAAATTAAATCACAATGGGTGTAGCAACTCGGAATAAAATTTGTGCGACGTAACAAAGCGGGGTAAAAATTTTTTTTTAGGGAGAGACAAAGTTGATATTCGTTTTTTGCACCCCCCAAAACTACTAAATACGAATTTTCATAGCAATCGAAAAATTGCTTGTAAAAAAACAGCTTTAAGCGGTGAGCATAAAACCAAATTTATAAGAAAAAGGAGGCACGTAGTTAACAAGAATGGACCCAGAGATCGCTAGTGAGACGACACTCGATTCAGTCTCTAGACTCTTCTGATAGTGCGCCGCTCCTCTGTAGTTGTACCCTTTTTTCTTTTAAAAAAAACAAACAAACAGTTATATCCAAATAAGTGCAAACTGTGAAACAGCTTTAAGCGATGAGCATAAAACCAATTTATAAGAAAGTGCTGAAAAAGGAGACACGTAGTTAACAAGAATGGACCCAGAGATCGCTAGTGAGACGATACTTGATTCAGTCTCTAGACTCTTCTGATAGTGCGCCGCTCCTCTGTAGTTGTACCATAATTCCAATGAATACGAATGTTACAATTGAATGCAAAGCAGTTAGTTAGCACAAATGACGCTAGAGTGTGCTAGTCCGGTAACCGTCGGGTGACCTCGGAATGAACAAGTGATAACGTGCCCCTGATCTATAGTTGTAGCAAATTTATCTTTCACACTTAATGATTTTCATTTAGAAGGCATGTTTACAACAAGAAAGACAAAGTTTAACTGAATATAAAATGAAAATTTGACTCTATGTAAGGAAAAAATTCTGAGAACTTCACCCCGTGGACACCACAATCACTTCTTCGCAAACAAGGTTTTTCCCGAATTCCACTGTTTGTGACACAATGAAATATGTATTATTTTATTGTTACCCATTCTTATGAACATAAGCTAAGGTTGTTTTTTTAATTTTTTTATAACAATTATATTTTATACACAATAAAGGAAGTATTGTAATCGCGAAAATTTTGGGTTTTTAGATTTCAACGGAAATATCCATTTTGGCCATCCCTGAATCCATATTGACTAGTTTCGTCGTGATGTCTGTACGTATCTCGCATAACTCAAAAACGGTTAGCCGTAGAAAGTTAAAATTTTGTATTTAGGATTATTTTAAAATCTAGTTGTGAACCTCCGTTTTTAGTCACTGCATGATTACCGGAAGTGGTACTTTACTTGAAGGTCGTTACTGATTTTCATCAAAAATAAATTATATTAAAATATAATGCAAAAGTTCTCAAATTTGGTATTTAAGATTTGCATACTAATATAAATATCGTAATAAATTTTGGTAAAAATTGGCAAACCAGAAGTGGTACTTTACTTATAGGTCACATTAGACTTTCATCAAAAATTATATTAAAATATAATGTAAAACACCTCAAATTAGACTTTTATATCAATATCAGTAATATAATAGATTTTGGTTGAAATTGAAGATTCGAAAGGAGTACTTTACTTGAAGGTCATAAGAAACTTACATCAAAAGGTATATCGACATTTATTACAGAGATCATATGGCTCGGCTATAAACGGGATTTTTTTTCCCACTCTAATTAAACAATTTTATTACTTGTTTTTAGTGTTTAAATTGAGTGTAAAATACTTTTTTTCCTCCCCACTTCTGAGCTGAACAAGTCTACAGCAAGAAAATAAGATATAAGTTAAGCGGTTTCTTCAGCTTAAACTGTTGAAACCGTCGATTTCCAATGCTTTATCTAGTGACATTGACAGTTCTAATGTTGTCAGGGAACACGAAGAAATCTCTTGGGAACTTGTTATTAATTGAAAGAAAACGACATATAAACCTCAAGAAACAAGAGCTTGTGTGTGTGTGTCAATAGATTGTGGTCGCGACGCCGAGTGTACTGCTATTACTAGATACTAGTAAGTATTATTATTAAGGTACTAGTTCGGAAACTAATAACCAAATTCAGGGGCACTGTTTGAGCCACCGATTTATAGTCTAATAGGCGTACAAGGAAGTCATGGGGTGTCCACATCAGAGATATATATATATATATATATATATATATATATATATATATATATATATATATATATATATATATATATCTGTATATATATATATATATATATGGTAAAACTACAAATATATGTATAATAAAACATAAATTTTCTACTAACTATATTAATTTCTCGATTAGAAATTTCTAAAATTTTATTAAAATTTACAATCATGTACATTTCCAGATTATGCTCCGTAAAGTTATATCGTCGGTCATCTAATATGCGTTTCAACCGTGAAAACATGCGCTCCACATTAACACTTGTGATGGGACATCTTTTGTAGTTACTCAATATTACTGGATCCAGCTCCACATCTGTGTCTTCTCCGTTGAGAGCTTTGTTGTAAATTTGTAACCCGTGTTTTTTCTATAACTAATTTAAATTTATAAAAAATTGTTTTTTCCTTTTCGTTTTTTTCTAATTCATCTCCAACTTTCTCTATAATATTAATCTGTGATGTCTACGTTAACTTTTGCTCTTCAAGCTTTTTTATTTGCGAAGGCAGAACCGATAAATGGGATCTTATAAATGCTAGATCTGATGCAACAGATGTTAAATTTAAAAGTTTTTACAGCTACTGCATCATTTTCAAGAGTAGAAACTAACTCAGTTCCCCATCTAGTTATCACAGGTTCTGGGGGAAGGGGTTAGTCCATACTCTTTCTATAACCTGTCACGCGGTGAGGAGCTTTTAAAAAATATTTGTTTCCCATTATTAACAAGTTTGTTGACATTTGGGAAAATTTCCCTCACTTTTTCAGCTACGCGGTTTAAACCATGCGCTAGACAAGTTACATGCACCATATTTCAATAAAAAACTTTTAATGCTTCTCCAGCTGTTACCATCTACGGAGCGGCATCGCTAACAAATAAAAGAATTTTATCATGGTAGGAAGTTTTTTACAGAAAAAAATTGCTAAACTGTCGTTCACAAATCGAGAGACAGACTCGTAGTTCGTTTTTGGAAGCTGCTTGCATGGAAAGAGATATGGTTTGGGTTCAATCTCCGAGTGTAGGATAAAACAATTGAACTGCAAATGTAAAGTCCCCGTGAGTCTGTTGTTTCATCAACCATGATGTAAATATAATTGTTTTCTATTAGTTTTCGTATTTCTTCAAGAGAATGTTCACAACAATTTTTTCTTAGGGTGCTCTCGTCAGGAATGTTTTGTGTATATTTGCAAAAAAGACTTAAAAGGCCTTGGACTGCAGTTTATTGAATGGAATATTGGAAGCGACCATGGCGTAACATAAATCGGTAAAAAATGTTTGTTGTCTAATGGCGAGCAGCTTTGTGTGATTAACTGTGTGCGCCCACTTATAAAAATAAAAAAGATATCGGGAATAGTCAAATGCTATCGTGTGCTTCTTATGAAAAGATAAAATACACTTACTTGAGTTGCAATGAGCATCCACTTGAGATTTTCGATCGGAACCAATTGATTTATTGCAAGAACAAAAAATCGTTTTCCCGTCTGATTTCAATTCTGGGTAAGGTTTTATCCAAATTTTGATTTTTGAAGATTGGCTGGCTGTCACTTTAGGCATTTTCACTATTGTACTTGTTTACTGAACTAAACTCAACTTTAGAATGAAATGAAAATAAAAGAGTAGGTTGGAAGGTCGAGTCAAATCAAATTAGAACTTCTAAGAAAGTTAATACAAAGGAAACAAATTCAATATTTTTAATGAAATATCAAAAAGTGCCCTTTCGTGCACTGAAAACCTAAAATGTGCAATATAAAATTTATATTATTTTAATCTCCTTTCCTTGATCAGGATAAGAATTGGATTCTGAAAAAGCAATAAAAAGTTGTAATTGCACCTGAATCCGGTCTTTAGTTATAACAATACACATAATGAAACCTGTTGTATCTCTAATAGTTACAAGGACAGAGGTTCATTAAGAAAAGACTTTATATAAAACAGCATTAAACTTTAATAATATTACAATACCCACATTGAAAACTTTAATTATAACCTTCCATAAGGTTAACTCCTAGACAAAGACTTGGAGCATTGAGTCATGTGACTGCAGCACCCCAAGAGGATTGTAACAAAACCTTTTATAAAAAGAGGGAAAATATAATATAAAAAACATCGAACATTGTTAAAAACACTAAAACCTAACAAAATATAACTTATTTGTTTATATTTAAAAAAATATATATATATATATATTTAATAACATGTTTAAAATATAAAAAAACTCCTTTCATATTATACAAAGAACAAATTAAATTCAATTACAAAAAGTTTTGCAGTACTCAACTCTGAGCAGACTACCACAGATTAGGCTATTGAAATCATAGGAACCCGCCCCTGGATGTCAGGTAGTCTACTATCTGTTTGTATTTCTTATTATTAGCCCACCATAAGGCAGTCCTTCCTTTATTATCCTTATCATTAATTGGAGCACCGCGGTCAAGGAGCAGCTGCACTACAGCAAAGTGGCCCCAACAAGATGCTAATATTAGCGGTGTAAAGCCATGATTTGTCATTTGGTTTGATCCGTCATAGTCAAAGCCATGATTTATCTTAGCTCTTGGGTCTGCTCCGTGGTCTAACAGCGATGTCACCACTGCAAGGTGTCCTTTCTCTGCTGCCAAATGTAAGGCAGTGTTCTGGTAGTGACCTTTCATATCCACCGCCGCCCCAGCATCAATCAGCGCTTTCACGCCCTCGACGTGTCCACTGCGAGCCTCACGATGTATCATCCCATCACCATTGCTGTCCTCCAGAGTCAGGTCAGCCCCATTCTCCACTAGCAGCTGCAGGACTTCTGGCTTGTTATTTATCGCTGCAACGAAGGCTGGAGTGTTGCCATTATAATCCTTTTCATCTACTCTGGCTCCAGCGTCCAGAAGAGTGGTCACCAATCCAGCGCAGCCTCCTTCAGCGGCGTAATGAAGTGCAGTCCGACTTCTTTGGTCCTTGATCTTGGGATCGGCTCCTTTAAGCAATAAGAATGTCGCGATATCCTCTTTTAAATTTTTCAAAGCGATCATCAATGCAGAAGTTCCATTGTTATCTTGAGTGTCAATGGCAGCACCCTCTTGGCACAATATCCTCACCAGCTCTAGAGATCCTTTCGCGGATGTAATAAACAGCGCTGTTTCCCCCTGTCTTGTTCGCTCGTTTACATCTAAACCCATTCCGATGAGGGTTTTTAAAACAGAAGGATGTGAAGCAAGATGTAAAGGTGTGAGTCCATTATGATTTTTAAAGTTTGCTTGCAGACTCATTTTTTTTATTGCTTTTAACATTTCATCATTTCCAATGCGAGCCACTAAATGAAACATAGTGTTACCATCCCTGTCCTTGAGATTTGTGCCCACTTTCATTAAGGCTTTTAACATTTCAACATTCTGTGACTCCACAGCCATCTCAAGAAGGCTCTTGCCACCTTCTGGAAATATCCCGCCATCAGCTCCTTTCCCCAGCAATATCTCTACACCCTGGATATTTCCTGCTCTGACAGCTCGATATAATGGAGTTTCGTTGAGATGATTCTTCTTGTTCACATCCATTCCTTCCTCTAACAGAACCTCCAGTGCTCCATTCTGGCCTCCAGTGGCAGCAATATGGAGGTAGGTGTCTCCTCGGAAAAAACGCACATCAAATTTAGCACCAGCCGATATCAAAGCCTTGATTGAAGATACGCAATTATTCTTAATAGCCTCCTCTAACGGTGTTGCATTACTGGAATTCAAGACTTCCAGGTTTGCCTTCAGAAAACCAAGAGCAGCAATGGAGGAAGAGTTGCCAAGCCTCACAGCCAGATGGATGAGGCTGTCCCCGCACTGAGTCGACCCATTGACATCACCACCCTCACTGGCTAAGGCGATGATATCTCCAGGACTATTATTCAGGACTGCTTCTTCTAGATGACTCACTAAATCACGTCTTTCCTGAAACATAAAGTAATAAACATGTGCATCATTTATTATTCTGAGATCTAAATGTTTAATCAATAAGATGCTAGTTTATTAGGTTTAAGAGTAAGGTGAATGATTTTTTTTCAAGATCAACTGGTGTCAAAAACTTGGATCTTTTTTGATGATTCTTTAATTGTGGATATATATTTTGTTACAAAATGAAAAAACATTACACTAGGAAAACAACAAGGATAGAACATATATTTAGAAAAAATATTGTGTAGAAGACGGATGGAGATGTGGTCAGAGATGAAACAGTAAATCAGGTAATATACTGCTTTATGTACGCTTTAAAATATATGAATGTTTAAAATATGAAAATATTTACAATTTTTTTATAAATATACCGCCAATGTGGACTATTTTAGTCCACTTTTTTAGATTTTTTTAAGTTGTCTCAATAATCCTGAGTATGTTTCTATTTTTAAGCTATAGTATTCTGAGATCTAAATGTTTAATCAATAAGATGCTAGTTTATTAGGTTTAAGAGTAAGGTGAATGATTTTTTTTCAAGATCAACTGGTGTCAAAAACTTGGATCTTTTTTGATGATTCTTTAATTGTGGATATATATTTTGTTACAAAATGAAAAAACATTACACTAGGAAAACAACAAGGATAGAACATATATTTAGAAAAAATATTATGTAGAAGACGGATGGAGATGTGGTCAGAGATGAAACAGTAAATCAGGTAATATACTGCTTTATGTACGCTTTAAAATATATGAATGTTTAAAATATGAAAATATTTACAATTTTTTTATAAATATACCGCCAATGTGGACTATTTTAGTCCACTTTTTTAGATTTTTTTAAGTTGTCTCAATAATCCTGAGTATGTTTCTATTTTTAAGCTATAGTATTACCTATTTTTTTTTAGCTGGGCTGTTTGTGTTTGTGTTACTTTGGCCCAAGATGACATCATCTGTTCAAAACATTGTGTAACTAGCTTAGGCCTAAGAAACATTAGGGTTCATAAGAAAATGCAATTGTGAGTGAAAAGTTTATTTGAAACTTGCCCCAGGTGGCAGAATTTAGAGGATGCCAAATTTTGATGGAATTTTATTTTTAGCTAAAGAAAAAAAACGATTACTTCAGTTTTTTAATTGTTTTAATTAACATTAATTCAGTAAAAAAATATCTGATGTGGGCGACACATGACTTCCTTGTACGCCTATTAAATTATAAATCCGTGGCTCAAAAAGTGATACTGAATTTGGTTACTAGTTTCTGATAATTGACACTCGGCGTCCCGACATCCATCTATTGACACACACACACACAAAACCACACACTCTTGTTACTGGAGATCTCATTCCGTTATTATATGTTGTTTTCCTTCCGTAGGTAACTAGTTTCCAAGATATTTCTCCATGTTCCGTGACAACAACAAAAAATGGGGAGGAAAACCAGTATTTTACATTCTATTTTAACACTTAAAACAAGTAATAAAAATGTTTAATTGGATTGGAAACCAAATTGTGTTAGTAACCTTTATTACTGAAACATATGATTTCTCTTTTAATTTAAATATAATTTTTGATGTAAGCTTAATATGACCTTCCAGTAAAGTACCCTTTTCGGCTCACGAATTTTAACCAAAATCTATTAAATACATTTATATCGATATAAAAGTCCTATTTACCAAATTTCAGATGTTTTACATTATACTTTAATATAATTTTTGATGAAAATCTAATATGACTTTCAAGTAAAGTACCGCTTCCGGTTTTCCAATTTAGACCAAAATCTAGTATGTTATTTAAATCAATATATAAATTATAAACACTAAATTTGAGAAGTTTTGAATAATATTTTAATATAAAATTTTTGATGGAAATCAATTATGACCTTCAAGTGAAGTACCACTTCCGGTAATCAAGCAGTGACCAAAAAGGGAGGTTCACAACTTGAGGCTATCAAAATATTATAGTAAAATTTAATTTTGTAAAAGAAACAAATACATTAATGTAAAATGCAACCATACCACTATAACAGTTTTGACAATTGAAAGTTTGAGAGGTTAAAAAATCATATATCTGCATAGTGTTAACAAATTAACAGTTACTGCAATTTGTGGGCAACTAATGAACTCCAAGCAGCTAACACTGCAAAGTGTTAACAAATTAACAGTTACTGCAATTTGTGGGCAACTAATGAACCATTGTTAGCTGCTTGGAGTTCATATTACCTGTTTGGAACTGCAGCCTAACTACCCTAGGAAGTTTAAAATCTGGTTTCTGAAGACAAACAGAGATTAGAGATTGTTTTGTTATTATATTATTTTGGACCAAAGAAGTTTACTTTAAACTTTTTTTGTGAATATTAGTGATTTTAATTATGTGAATAGCTGTAGTATTTTTAATAAGAGAAAAAAATATGTACTATACAATGGAAACCTGGATGAGGATAGCAAACATTCTCTTGTTTTCTTGATGAGGTATTAAATTTTCTTATAAAAATAAAAAATACTACAATAGGGTGAACAATAAGATCACAAGGATAATTACCAATCCTAAGTGAAAGACATTAATATAAAATGTATTTTAAATAAAACAACATTTTATGTTAGTAAAAGGAAGAATTTAACACTCATAAAAAGTACATTAAATGGATTCATATTTCATTTTAGCAAACCGAAATGCAATATTAAACCAAAGGAAGTGAAAAAAGGGGTGTTCCTTCATCAACTCTCACTAATTTAAATTTACTTAACGGATTGAAAATGCTCCAATAAAGTATCTATATCAGAAGAAATTATTGAAAACTAATTCCACATTAAGTCTCATGAATTACTACACCAATGTTTTCATAAAATAACACCACTAAGCATTGTTCAAGAATTATACAATACTAGGTGCCATGAAATTGTTTCAAAGCCTAAATGTTTAAAATGTTACAAACAATTCGAAATTGTTTAAAATGTTTAACATTTCTTTGATTATTTATTTTCTGTAATGTGAATTAGACCCCCCCCCCCCATATGGAAATTCCTCATAACCAATAGCTTCGTATTAGATCATAATACATTAAGGGTTCAGCACTACTTTAATTATTTACATTCAGTAATGTCCATACACACGAAGGTTTAATACATCTATTTAGTTATCTATATAGATAAATAAAATCTACACACTTCCATGTTTTCCTAGCACAATATTATTATAAATTAACAAACACTTTTCAAAATAGCCTTTGAAGGCTAATAGTATATAATATACCATACATAGACAAATATATTCATATACATTGTTAGATATATTTATCTAACAATGTATGGTATGCCGTATATATACACACAGCTGAATATCGTTAATTTCTATGGATTCTCTGGTCCCTTATTAACTAATGTTTTTAAGAGGAGAGGATTGTTTTTATGAATTTTGGGTGGTTTACTCCTGTTTTTTCTATTCATCTCTTTAAAAAAGACTGTAATCATGTTGTTAGCCACCATAATGGATGTAGATCCCTCAAAATAGGCAAGTTTATGAAACAAAAGTGTTTTAAAAACATAAAAACGCTTCCATATTGTGCCAACACAAAAGCATAGATCACAAATATTCAATGATTAGGTAAAATCAGATATGGATTTTTTTTTTTTTTTTTTTTTTTACTGTTTATTGATAATTGTATAGCCCACAACTGTATCCCATCAGTCAGCCATATTAATGTTCTGTTTTTGCCTACAAACACAATCTCTCAGCTGCAGCCTCTAGACCAGGCCATTATAAAAAGATTTAAGATATTTAACACAAGGAACTACTGATGCAACTCTTTAAAAGAATCGGAGATCGGAAGGAGCTTAAAACCACCTTATGAGCATTGGTGACAAAGCATAACAAATGTTGATGACAGCACAATAAGAAATTGTTTTCAGGCTTGTGAATTTACATAAGTAGAACAGTCAACAGTTATTGAACATATAAATTCTCTCTTATATCACCTATCTAGCTACTATTTTAATATATGTAATATACAGTTATTATTTTATTATAATACACACACACACACACACTCAAATCTAGCAATAGCGAAGGCCAGCTAGTAATAATTTACTTAAAGTTAATAGAAATTGGAGTGTGCATTAAAAACTTCAATAGCTATGCATGAATTTAAATAAAATGTCGATAGATGCTAGCAAAGAATTAGGTTTCAAAATAAACACAGATAAAACAAAATATATTAGAAGTGACGTCTGCTTCCAACTTCACCAAAGATAGCAGGCCAGCTAAAAGGGCGTACACAAGTTTCTAATTAGCCACAATTAAAAGTCATGGAATCTACTTATTCAAATTTATAAACATATTATCTTACCACGGATGGTGATATTAACTGGGTGCCATGGATCCTATACTTGGTCGCGAGAGCGGACATTATCCTGGTTACATGAGAAGGCAGCTTCAATACGCCTATCTCTAAGAGCTTAGCTAGCAAAGCCATTGCCTTCTCCATGTCCTGGCGAGGGAACACGAAATCTCCAGTCAGCCACACACTCAGATAATCGGACTGCAGCTGGCGTACCTGGTGACAGATATCAGCCAGCAAGCAGCAAGACACGATCTCCTCTGTCACTAAAGAGTGGAGCAGTGCCAGTAGGAGACATTGCGGGCTGCTTAGCTCCATGTCGGCGACAGTAGATTCCTGGTAGATATAAGCTCTCGCACCATAGCCGATGCTGGTCCAAATCTTAAAAATTTTCATCAAATTATTGGATTACATTTAAAACAAAATCAGAACTATAAAATATTGTATTTGGTAGACTACTAATGAAATGTACAATTCGAACTTAATAAAAAATGTGAATTGTTATAAAGATTCTATCCCTGTTTGATAATGAAAAATTGGTAATTAATATCTTACACTGAGGGCTCAACGTATTGTCAAAAATAAAAACAACTAGAAAATACAGGGTAAAAACCAGAATTCCAAGTGTAAATAAATAAAATTTCCCCACAAGTTTATTCACAAACTTATTTCACACAAAAATAATCATAATTATTGGAGTAAATGAATCCTAGCAACTCCTTATCTTTGTCACTCTGACCTCGCTTGTCATGGGAAAGCAGTGAACTGGCAAACTTGTTATCAGAAGACAAGCGCAAATCTATTGAAGTTTAAGCACTTTTTTAAGGGTTAGGGAACGTAATAGAATGGTGGAGCTGGAATAGTTGGAGCTATTGCATTATTTTGCCATTCCATAATTCAATTAGTAACAGGCAGAAGGAGCAGTTTAAGGCGAGGCCTGAGGAACTATTAGGCCTAGAGATGTCTTTTATCACTCAAATTAGAGCTAGTTAAATGCACCATAAAGTAGTTTATATTGATTATCTTCGTAGGAAGAACAGTTGCTATCATATTTGCCAAAAATAAATTCACAAAATAGTGATTTCTTGTTCAGTTTTGAAACAAAGTCAATCATGGCGAAATTAAACCAAATACTGAATGACAGTGACCAAAAACTAAATCAAGTCAAAGTTAGTAGTCGGCCATTTTGGCAAGGTGCGATCACTTTTTTTCTGGGAACATCGGCTTTTTTTTTTAAATCATTAGTCACAAGCAACACTACGATTTGCAATTTATAGAGATCTGGAGGGAGGCAGGAGGTGCACGGTACGGGACCTGGCCCAGAGACTAGAGTATCCAGGTATCCATCCACCCTCAACCGAAACTGTAGCAGAATAAATAAATTTCAACACAATTTTTGGAGTTTATAAATTTACATATTTAAGGTTAGTATTAGATAGCACCTCATCTTTCTGATAATCAAACAACTTTACACTCTTTCCCCTATCAAGGAATTATTTATTATCTGCCACAACCTAAAAAGTACTAGAAAAAGAACTTCAAAATAAAAAGATATATATTCAAGCAGATCGTTGTAGTCTGCATCATCTAGGAGGCATTAGAGCCTAACTGGTGAGAATGATAGGGCTGACCGACTGACGGAGAGAGTTCTCTCAGCTAATAACCAAGCAGAACTAACTACTTCAGTTTCAAGGACTTTACATATGACCGGTAGAGGATATCCTTTCTAGAGGAGAATATCCAATCCACTTCTCCTAGGAAAGGACGGACAGACAGAGGAAAGCAGAAGAGGATGGTGCGCCAATCTGAACACACTTCAGGACGAAGTGGTAAATTGTTTTTTCTTGCAGCAGAGCTATACAGGCATGCATGGCACCCCACAGCTGCAAACACCTTCATTTCCTAAGAAGCAGGATATAATGGACAATAAAAAATGTTGGAAAAACCTACCTAGTACCATCAGTGATATACCATCCTATAAATAATGGTTATATTTGGATCATTTTCAAAATAAATGCAATTTTACACAGGAATTATTGTGATTTTTAGAACCCTAACCTCAAAAATTATGTCTAAAATTTTGTTTTCAAAAACTTAAAAATTTGTTGTCTTTTATGAAAAGATTGATAAAATAATATGCATACATTAAGGGGGTTACGGAAATGAAAAGGGGCCAACAAGTATATATAAACTAAAGTAAAACCGAGCTTGTGAGAACATTGTAAAAGCGATATTTATTTCCTGGAGAAAAATAAATAAACCCATAATTATTTTGTTTCTAATATTTTATTCATGAAAATTGCATTTGTTATGGCCTATAGGCTCTAGATTTAATTAAAATATTTCATTTTAACACTCTACTGCTTCGTAAGAAGGTTAATAGGAATTATTATCTAAGGTAACACTCCTGACAACAGGGGTTGCACCTTTTATAAATGGCTAAAACAATTTGGTTTGGTATTTTGAGATTATGCTAGTTGACTAAGAGCTGACAACAGGTAAATTTAAACCAACCCATCTAAATTGGCAGAGTCTAGTGTGCTAAGATAGAATATGTCTGTCTGGCAGCCCAGATCGATCAGAATACAAAATGGCGGCCAGTCAAAGCAGAACCCCAAAAAGATAATTTTTGAATGAGGGCTCATTTTAAAGCTATGACCTCATTGAATATAGATATATTGGTCTGGCGATCTAAAGCAGCCAGCTTCATCGTGCTCGACTACATAAAAGTGGTCTGAAATTCAACAAATATTGAGAGACTTGGTCACGTGATCTGGCACAATGAATCCGACCATTTAGGCTGCCAGGCCTCAACATCTTTATTCAGGGAGGTCGTAGTTTTAAAAAGAGCCCTCATATATCGTTCATATCATAAAGAACATAAATTGTTGGTCACAATGCGAAACTGCCTAACAGTCAAATCCCAAATTTATAGCAGAAACAAAAAAAATGTTTTAAAAGTCCAAGTTTTCATCATATTGAGATACGTTTTTCGTACTCATTAGTAAGTACCAGCAAGTAATATACTACTGCGTATAAATTTTGGAAAAAATTAAACAATAAAATAATCCTAAACCAAAACATTTTGCACTGATGTGGTTCCACATTGAGAACGACGATACGCAAATAACCAACAATTGTAGTCAATATATTTAAAAACCACAAACATATTTCGACTCATTAAAAAATCAAATTAAAAGAAATTGAACATAAAATATATGAATAACATAACCAACACTCCTAAATATGAAATTAAACATAGATACATCCTGAATATCCTATTGAAGATATTTTAAACAATCTAAGGATTAAACGTTAGAAATTTGTATATAATATTCCAAATGATAAAAATGTCAGTTGAAATAGAAACAAAATTTCCACTGTCTATTGTTATAGAGCTATACTTAAAAATATCCAATATCGGAAAAATGTTCATATTGATTGGGAGGGGAAGAAAAAAAAAGGTAAACTCAGTGCCATGTAAGCCAAGAATTTAATCATGTTACCAAAGGAATTTGTTAAGACAAAAAAATTAAAATACTTAGAAGACCACTAACATTCAAAAGAATGTCCGAATGCTATAATGCCGAAATGGATAATGTTAAACTGAAATGTGGTAATTAACAAAACAAACACTATATGAATAATAAAAAATACCCTAAACTCATACGCAGCCAACCAATTTCCT
Source organism: Rhaphigaster nebulosa (assembly GCA_948150685.1). Taxonomy (NCBI): domain Eukaryota; kingdom Metazoa; phylum Arthropoda; class Insecta; order Hemiptera; family Pentatomidae; genus Rhaphigaster; species Rhaphigaster nebulosa. The sequence goes on from OX411310.1 coordinate 141,314,053, forward strand.
TTTTTAAAAAAAACCAACAAGAAAAATTGTTCGAAAAAATGTTTACAAAAAACAATAAGGAATCACTAAATACTGATAATGAAACTTTCATTGTAGACTCATATAAAACAATTAAAAATCAGATATAACTTTCTCAGATGCCGCACAGTCGAGCAAAACCTCAGTTTTCCGAAAAAATTCCATAGATTGCGTAAAGTTACTTTGGTGCAAACTATGTTTTGGAGTAGAACGATTTATAGAATATCGGCAATTTAACTTAACAAAAATTCTGGTGTTCGCACTATCTCGGTCCCATGATGAGATAGGGTACCGGGGATGGTACCGTTACTGCGAAGCAAAGTAACTGGGAAAATGTTCAAAAAGGTAGAATAGGTAAGGTACCCTGAAATATTTCAAATATTTATACATTGAAAAAATGACTATATAAATAAATCTTCTTTAATAAAATAAAAAAATGTGTAATAAACTAATACATATTAATCATCTACTCATTTTTAAATTTTTTTTTTGTTGATAATTTTAACTTGTAATTATTCTTAAAAATAGGTATTGCATTATAAATAAAAAATAATGGAAAGTACCCCTCAAACATATCAAATTTAAAATTGCAAATGTTGGGGCCATGCCAAGACTAGTTGTATATTTTTTTTATTATACAACGAATGTTGAATTCATGATTGCTGATCTTAAAATTTGGAGTTAGGCTGCTTACAGAAATATTATATTATAATATTGGATTAAAGATCACATTGATAACTCAGCGGATTGATTAGACAACACCACACGTCACAACAACCATGTTTAAGGCCTAAACGGGCTCCCTCTTCGGAGACAAAAAATTGCTCTAAAGCCAAAATTGTGCTCTAATGCAGCTGACATTTTTAGAGGAGTTTCTCAAAGATATCTAGATTAGAATAATATCTAATCCATGTTAAGGCGAATGGAGTTTTTTTATAGAAAGATTCAAAAATCGTTTGTCCTCAGTATTTCAGAACAACAATATTTTATACCACAAATATTCACAAAGATGCAAATTATTGAACGGTTTACTGGTTTTTTTTTCCATATAGGAGATAATTACCCACAAAATTTCAATATTTTATCATTGAAAATAAAGGTAAATGAAAAAAACTAGGTTTAAGTTTGAATTGAACAATTTTCGATTGGCTTCAATTGTACCTTGGTAGGTAGCTATTCATTTTCAGACCTCTCTGCAGGGACCCAAACATATCTTTTTTGTTCGTACCACATTTTAAAACCACTGAAACAGGTTCGTAAAATACCTCATTAACTTACTGTGTTTGTCCAAGATATAGAAAAAACATCAACAGATCCTTTTCAGTTGAGGTAGGGGTCTTACCATAATTTCAATTATTTCTTCTTTAATAAGATCACAGATGTCGACTTCCGCTCGCAAGAGATATACAAACCCCCAAAAGTTTCTTTTCAGTTGTGGTCGGGCTCTTACCCTAATTTAAATTATTACTAAAACTTCCCCAGACCACAAGAAGTTGACTGCACTGATAATGTTTAATAATATCTAATTAAAGCAGTAATAATTCCAATGAATACGAATTTTAAAATCACACGAGCCTGTGATAAGGTGTCCTGATTGGAAAGATGTACAGAGTACTTTTTCCGTTGCCGCCCAACTGCACAGCCGCATCGCGATGTGGCTCAATTTCACACATTCTGATATCAAAAAGTACTGTTTCTATAGTCAGTCATGGAAGGAAACTGAAAAGGTAAACAAATACGGATTAAAATTAACGGTGTAAATAAATGCCAAAGGATTAAACAAGATTTCAATAGGTAAGGCACGTTACACATCCTCTATTTTCCCGATGGTTAGACAGCTTTGCAAACAAGCCTTGAAAATATTATCATTTAAAATTCAGCAGAGATTAAAGTGGTCGGAAGACTCTTAAGATAATAGATGCAGCTATCGAAAACAAGTAATACCAGACTAGAACATTTTTCTTAACATTACCAAAATTTCTTTTTTATATCCTAGTTTGAAATATAATTTCGGCAAAGACCAAAAACTAGAACTATATAAACACCTAAAAAGTTTGTCAATAACCTATGTCTTCAATACTAATCAATAATTTTATCTTACAATTATATGAATTGGGCTCAACCAATTATGTAAGCACTTACATTAAGCAAAACATTGAAAAAATTATTTTCTCCAAGATTTGTGCAATTAATAGATTTTTAGCCACGACACAACTTAATAGATTAATTAACCAATTTTTCTGGTATTCTGCTACCTGTTGGCTACAAGAATCTTTAATTTGATTGGTAAAAATAAAATTTCTATTTCTGAGTTTTTGCCACCTAGTCTTATTTATTTATATTTTGTCCCGGGCGATGAATTTCGAAAAAAATTTAATTTTTAGGTTAAGCACAGAAATATTTGTTTCTACTTTTTGTTTTCACCTTAAAAGTTCGCCCCTCCCTCCACAAAAATCCTAGTTCCTGTCCTGCTGACCTCAACTGAAAGGATCCGTAGAGGTTTTGTTTATTCATTGAAAGCGCATAGCCAGCAGAAGTTGACAGCTCTAATAATTCGAAATAGTATGTAATAACACCAATGAATAGGAATTTTACAGTTGAATACTAGGCAGTTAGCAAGAATGACTCTAGGCGGTGACAGCTACTGATAAGGCGCCGGTCCAAAAATATATATATATTTTTAATTTTAATAATATTACATCTCCACTTAAGAGTAACAAATAAAAAATTCTGTGGGTAGAATGCCCTAACTATATATTATAATAGAGGTATTATTATCATTAGATGATTAATGGTTCATTATGTAATATCTAATTAAGTAAAGATAGCATACCATGTAGGAGTATCATATCCATATATTTAGCAACCATTGTTTAATATCTACACTACTACATTTTATTCTAGCTATCTAGTGTACTAAGTAAGCACTAAGGAATTACTATACTGCATAAGTATACAATAAAATATGAGAACACATTTATTATTATACAACAATCGGAAATAAATAATTTTAAGTATTAATCGCCGGGCAATAATTAAGTTGAAAATAAAATATTACAAAATTAATATGGTGTCTATTACTTGAGAACCATCTTCCATTTGAAAAGATAACATTCAAGTATGGCGGTCATGTCAATGTGACTCACCTTGCACGTGCACAGAACTTAAAATCACACATAAATAAAACGTCTCATTTATCTAGATGTTTGTATTATTTTATTATGAGCTTATAATTCCTACGAGTTCTGTAATTATAAAACTAATCAACTCAAAACACAATAAATTAACCTTGACAAAATACAGGACATGTACAAAATTCACTATTTTCCGCAACCCGAATATGACAATAATTAAATCTTACAATTACACTAGGGAGGGTAACAAAGAAGAACAGACTGTAATGAATTAATTTTATGCACAAGAAGGAAAGATGAAGCAGAACTTACATCACTTGCCGAATGCTGACGATGAAATGTTCAGGTTACGGGTAAGGATCGAAGATAGGCGATAGTGGTATCGATATATCGTTAGTACTAGAATATCGATATAGTGCATGTCGCCTTAGAAGATTTTAAACTCAAATTATTTTCTGGAAAATATTTTTACACCTTCAGTTGTGTCGATGAAATAAAAATGAGTGGTATTTTAAAGTTACTTTAAACTGTTCTTTTCATTTCCTAATAAAGGGTAAAATGTACAATGAGGCCAGTACAGTTTTATTATATTTTAATACGATATTAGTAAATTAAATTTAGGGAATTGCAATCTTGGAAATTAAGGATCTTGAGCATTTCTATCACACTCTTCCTTTTTGGCTTATTATTTTCAATGATAAACGTTTGTAATCGAAAGAAAAAAACCGTTTAATGTCCCATTTAAATTTAAGATTTTACGTTTCTAGATATGTTCGTAGAAACCAAAAATCGAATTAAAAAAATCCGTCCGTACGCCATTCGCGGCTTTTTTCCAAGACTACTGGGGAAATTCGGCCATTTTTTTCAAAATGGTGATCTATTAGAGGTTTCATTTGTCCATATCACGGTCATTAATGAATTAGAGTCATTATTCCAAAGCCATAATAAAGAGAATACCATTTTTAAAATTTTTTATTATTCCAAAACACTTTTACTTTCAGTTATTTATTGTTTATTCGGGTAATCTATTTGGATATAATAATGTGCAATAATTAGCAGGGTTTATTTATTTTGTATATATACCTACCTTCATCAATATTCCAGAATATATCCGACACTTTTATTTATCCAACAAAAATTAATTATTGTGATGAAGTGTACGCAGCATTTTAAAATAAATAACTTAAGAATTCAGCGAAAAAAGATAGGTATATATCGAAATAGTAGTACGATATATCAATAAAAATATCGATATTTCGATACATCGGACCTTGATTATGTAATCTTTGAAAAGACAAGGAGAAGAGGGTCTAATGAGTGATATATCAAAAGAAATGGAATTTCACGGAGAAGTGACGAATCATAATTTCAATTGTTAAATTCTAAGTAGGGCTTAAATAAAAGTGATGAAAAATCCCAGTTTTTCCCAACCTCCCAAGGTTTCAAAGATTTGATGACTAGGAGTCGGGGGGATCGAGACGGGATAAGTTGGATTTTAAAGAATTTGATGCGGGCATCAAGATCATATTGATTGAATGATCCAGCGATTCAAAGCTCAAAAGCCTACCTTTTTCGAGATGACGCACGGTATAGGTTCGAATGTGCCGTTGTCATGGCAACTTTATATCAATTTCAGTCTGTTTACAAAAACTTTCAATGAATGGGTATATCCTTGGGAACGTATATGATCTTGATGCCCGCGTCAAAATGTTTAAAACCCAACTTATCCCGTATCGATCCGCCGACTTTTAGTCGTAAAATCTTTGAAACCTCCCAGTTTTTTCATCACTTTTATTTAAGCCCTAGTAACAATTTAAGAAAAAAAAATTGTTATTCGTCACACCTCCATGAAATTCCCTTTGTTTTGATACCTCATTCATCAAAATCCATCGCTCCTGAGAGCCGGAAAAGGGATCTATACTACCGTAATAATATATGTAGTAGTGATTTTAAAAGGCACTATTAAATAATTTTTATAATTTTAACAGGCACCTAAAGGGCACTGTTAAATATGAGTACTACACACAGAAAATGGTATAGCTGAATCTAATTGCCTAATTTCTGAATTGAAGAGATGTTTTCCAGTGGGATAAGCTAATTACTTATTAAGAAAGAACTGTAACATCAATATAGTCATTACAAACTATGTAGCTTCCCCAAATGTGTGTGTTAAATAAACTTTTTTGGTAATATTATATTGTTTACACGAATAAATATGTTTCCATAATATCGCTTATACTTCTAACGTATTAGGGATTAGAAGAAGGATTGATATCTAATGCGAAAGTTCTCGCTCGGGTATACTAGTTTAAACTATTACTAAAACATCCCCAGACCACAGAAAGTCAACTGCACTGATAATTTTTAATAATATCTAATTAAAGCAGTAATAATTTTAATAATTCCAATGAATACGAATTTTAGAATTGAATAGAAAGCAGTTAGTTAGCACAAATGGCACTAGAGAGTGCCAGTGGGGCGACCCCCGGCTCGAGCCAGTGATAAGGTGTCCTGATTGGAAGATGTACACAGTACTTTTTCCGTTGCTGCCCCATTACACAGCCGCATCGCTTGATGCCGGGCGGCGGTGGATATGAAAGGTCAGTACCAGTGGACTGCCTTACATCATGCAGCAGAGAGAGGACACACTGCTGTGGTGACAGTGCTGATAGGCCGTGGGGCAGACCCAGCAGCTAGGGCATACAATGCCAGGACACCACTTATGGAAGCTTCTATTAAGGGCCATTTGGCCATAGTGCAGCATCTCGTTGACTGCGGCCTACTAGTGTAGTAGTAACTGCTAGGACTGATAGTGGACGGACTGCTTAAGGCTGGGCTATCAATTACAACCGCAGAGCTGTAGCAGACTGACTGAGGTCCAGGGTCGGGGTTGAGTGATGTCATTAACAGTCTGCTCTACACAGAGCTCAGAAGAACTTCATACTGTTACCAAATTCAATTTGTTTTCTGATAAATAAGAGAACTTTTTAAAAAAAATTAATTTTGTTACCACTTTTATTTTTGTAGAAGCTAATTTTTATGAGTGATAACACGAATAGTTTTATAAAATTTTATTACTGCTGGTTTATTTTATTATTTTGGTTTATTATTTTCAATAATAGACCTTTGGAATCGACCAAAGAAAATTTTTTTGTAACCCCCCCTCAGAATTTGAGATTTCACGTTTCAAGATACGTAGAATCCAAATATCGAATAAAAAAAAAATCCGTCCGTCCGCCGTCCGCGGCTTTCCTCCGAGACTACTGGACCGATTTTCTAGAGATTCGGTACCAAAGTCACAGGTCACCCCGGAATGATCCTCGGAAGTCGACATTATAATCCGTCTGTTTGTTTTAAAATGGCGGCCGATTAGAGATCTCATAAGTCCATAGATCGGTCATTTATAAAGATAGAGAGAAAATTTAAGGTGTTTTGGAATCAGCATAACGAGAAATCAAAAAAAAAAAAAAAAATTGAAAAACAAAAAATCTATAATAATTGCCGATTTAAGATCTTATGTACCCCTAACTTGGCCATTTATAAACATAGAGGAGAAATGTAAGGCGTTTTGGAATCAGCATAACAAGGCATTAAAATTACAAAAAAGAAAAAAAACGACTTGTTTTTTGGTGCTTTTATTGTATTTAAACGAAAGCTAACGAAAATCCCTACAATACGAACTAGAAATCACCTAAATCGGACCATTATTAGCTGAGATATAGCTTAATGAACTTCGTTTTTATTTTTTCCTAGTGAAGTGCACATCAAATATTTCCTCAGTATCATTTTACATCACAACCTACTTGCATTGACGCAGTTTTTTTAATTAACACAGTTCGGCACTCTCACGGCGGACATCTTGTGACAAGCTTCAAATTTCTTTTCCTTTGGTACCTACTGCTTCATATTTTTTACTTTGACAGAATAGATATTTTTGTGGAATAATAAACAAGTGGAAATAATAAACCATTGTGTAATAATTTGCAGCGTTTTTAATATCATTTAACTTTTTTATGAATAATAACAAACATATTTTTATATATTGAATTATACATGTTATTATAATCTTCTTTGTTTTAAGTACCTACTGTGATTCCCCTGATTCAGATGTTTGCTTTTAAAAACACCAATTCCAATTTTTCAATAATTAATTTGTTTTCTAAACAAAGTATTTGAATTTTCAATAGTTTGATCAAAAAGCTCAACAAAAATATTTAATTAAATATAAGACCTCTAAGATAAAATATTATGTATCAGTTTTAAGTAGATAGCGAAATAGAAATTAAATTAAATGAATATTGTGCCTATCGTCAATCTTATCAACTAATTTTGTATAAATGGAGAAGTTTAAATAGAAGCAAATGCCACCAAGCAGTTAATGGACCCTGTGGTACAGAGGGTCTAACCTAATTTCTATTAGTCTGAGGGCCGAGGCCAAACAAAGTGTGATTACAAAAAATGTTTTGATTATGTGGCCAAAAGCATCATAGACTAGAAATATGAACGTCTGCCATCTTAGATAAATTATTTTCGTCACTTTTTTCAGATTTTTCTCAGTTACTTCCTTCCTGTATATTATAAATAAAAATTTATCATTACCAATTTTAAAGAGCATTAAATTTCCTGCAAGTTTTACATGTAATATCTTTTGAGATTTGTTACAGCTAATAAACATCTGCAAAGGTCAAGAAAACGCAAACAGTTAGATATTCAGTGGTTTCGTCTTAATAACAAATTTGAATAAATTGATACATTTTTTTGTGATAAGCAATACAATATATTAAATATTTATATTAGGTGTAAAGATTTAATTGTTGCAATTACAAATGTAAGACTTGTTCATTTATATTACCCTCAATTCAATGTAAACCCTCTTTCCCTTTCAAAGATTAAAGGTGCCTTGCCTTTACACATTTGCCAAGCTTCCAGTGCATTTTAGATAAAACTTTAGCATTGCCAATTTTAAAGTTTTACATGTAATATATTTTGAAATTTGGAACAGCTAATGAGATGCGGGACCGTAAACATCTAAAATGTCATGAAAACGCAAACAGTTAGATATTCAGTGGGTTCGCTTTAATAACTATTTTTAAGAGTAAAATGCCTAATGGTCATTCTTGTATAAGATTAAATTTTCAACAAGATTATACAAAATATTTGTAATTACTCTCAACAGACGCTAAGTAATATTGAAATATAAATTTTTCTTTCTCTAAAAATTGTTATTTCAATATTACTTGGCGTCTTTTAAGATTATGACAAATAATTTGTATGAATCTTGTTCATTTCGCTTGAATTCTCTACAAGACTGGGTAATATACATTTTGAACAAAAAAAAGTTATTAAGACGAATTAGTAGCTGTTCCGAATTTAAAAAAATACTATGCATAAAATTTGCAGGTAATTTAATGTTCTTTAAAATTTGTCAGATCAAATTTTTATCTACAATTAACTGGAATATAGTTACTGAGGAACATCTGAAAAAAAGTCCACTTTTTCTAAATATTGAATTGTTATTTCAATATTTCTTGGCGTCTGTTGAGAGTAATTACAAATATTTTGTATAATCTTGTTGGAAATTTAATCTTATACAAGATTGATCATTAGGCATCTTACTCTTAAAAATAGTTATTAAGGTGAAACTACTAAATATGTAACTGTTTGCGTTTTCATGACATCTTAAAGATGCTTACGGTCCCGCATCTCATTAGCTGTTCCTAACTTCAAAATATATTACATGTAAAACATGCAGGAAATTTAACGCTCTTTAAAATTGCAGAATGCACTGGAAGCGAGTTACTGAGGAAAATCTGGAAAAAGTGAGGAAAATTACGAATTCGGAGGTCTATAAGATTTGATTACAACTGACTTATGGGGGGAGGGGGAGAGAAGAGAGCACATTGGATTATTTCCAGTCTATGATGAGAGTACTTTCGGCCTACACGTTACAAAATATTCTTGTAATCAGACACGTTTTTTATAAACTGGGTACCATCATAGGGCTTGAGAGAAAACCAGACGCTTGACGTGAATGCTGACCACATCACCTCTTTGTAATGATCATTGGTCTACAAACAGTCCTTCTTTATAGTGATGGGCTAAACAGTGATATCTCGATAAATGGTTACAGGATAGCAGTTGCATTGTTGTAACGTGTTCTTGTAACAGGTGATTTTATACTAGGACATTATTTAAATCCCACCACTACTTCATTATCAAGTAGTCCATCCACGATAATTTTTTTTAAAAATAAATTTCTAATGGACTTTTACGTGATAATTAGAAAAAAAAATAGTAGAAGCAGATGGCATATGCTTTAGATACAATTTGTATCTAGTAACCTGGTGAACCTAAACGTGCCGAAAAGTGATTTTTTCACCTTTCAGATGTGAACACAATTTTTTTTAACAAAAATAAAAAATAGTGCATTATAGCGTTTAATAAGATGAGAAAAATGAGTTTAGAAAAATTTAAATCAGTCAACAACTTATAGAAAGAAAAAAAAATTAAAAACCGCGAAATATGTCCATTTTATAAAATTTTGTTACAGTGCTTGTAATTATCGCAGGGAAAATGTAAAAACGGATGCTCTCGGAAAAAGATTTGAACAAGCTCCTAAATGATCCTAGTGATTTTTCAAAGCACTATTTGTTCCTAAGGAGTTTCCCTACAACCCTATTTTCATGAAATACAGTCGAACATGAAGGTTCCTAAACAAAAATCGATATATAGAAAGGTTACAATTTTTCATCCTTGTCAGCCTAAACATAATATAGTTCTTTCCTAGAGTTAAAGAAGTAACAAAGGCAATATTTTAGGTTTAAAGAAAAAACTGAACCATTAAAAACAAAAAAAACATTTATATGAAAATTTTTACAGATTACATTTGCGTATATAGATTTTTTCGTATGTGCATGTATCATAAAAGGAAATTTCATAAAAATATGTAGATTTACATACATATAAATTAATTTACATATTTTTATTTCCGTGCAAAATTTTTGTTTGTAATTTATTACCGAAGCCGTTTCGAAGAAGTGCTCACTTTTATTCAGATATGCAAAAATTTCCTGAGGAACCTCAAGAAAATTCATAATTCATCTGAAGACGTGACGCGCACAGTTTGGAATGCTTCCGGTACTGGAAGGTTTTTCAATAAAGTCAACTTCACCTTCGTAGTCGCCATTTTAGGTTCATCTTGATTAAGACAGTCCTCCAAAATGTCCTGATCGCTAGGACAACCAGCCACTTGTTAAGGTCTCGTCAACCTGTAACAATTGCTCAAAATTCCCTCATTTATTTGTCCCCATGATTTCAGTTGTCTCCATGCTTCTTTTATATTTTTGGAATCTCTTTCTTCTTGATCTATATTGCCTGATTCTTCTTCAGGACTTTTAAAAAACCAGCTTTAACGAAGCAGTATTTTATCGCTGTGGATAAGAGGTCATTCTCCCATACTTTCGCTAATGCACTTAAACAAAATCGAAGATTTATAAGGTTTTCTGTAGGTTCGTCATTTTCAAATGCCAAGATTAAGCGCTTCAGGATTTGTTTTCGGTAATTTATTTTCAAACTTTTAATTAGGGATTGATAAATTATTGGAAAAGTCGGAATTACTGGAAAAACCCCGACCCTTTTCTTTTTGATATAATCTATTTAAGCCTTGGGGAGTACCGACTTGTATTTGGTTTCTTTTCTTAATTAAAGTCATAATTCATAAATACTTTATTAGTACTAATTTATATTACATTATACATAATATATATAATGATACCAAACTGTATTTTGAATCGCTTATTTTTGAATTTTTGTGTGTTTTAGAACTGAAGATGAATGTATAACATTCGAAACTAGTTTTCGATAAATAAATTACAGAAGTGGCAAATAATTTATCAAACCCTAATTATATTGATCCTTCTATACCATCATGCGGATGTCAACTGATTCAAATTTTTAATTACGCTTTGGTCCAAGGGTTGTAATTTAGCTGTCGTATTTGGAGGGGAAAAAAACTAGTTTAACGCTAGTAAATTTTCGTTCCATTGAATTAGGATTGGCCGGGCAATTGTCCACAAAAAGAAGCACTTTTCTTTTTTGATTGATCATCTGTTTATCAAAGTTAGTTGTCCACTTCTCGAAAATTTCTCCAGTGATCCACGATTTTTAGTTAAAATCATAATCAACTTGAAATGATTTCACGCCTTTAAAACAAGGTGGGTGTTTACTTTTTGCTATTACAAGAAGCTTCACTTTCTCCTTGCCTGTCATGTTCGCACAAACGACAACTGTGATTCGATCCTTCCTGTTGTTTCCTCCAAAACATTTATCATTTTTGAAAGCCAATGTTTTATTGGGCAAACACTTAAAAAAAAATCCTATTCCATCCATATTGAACACATTGCCTCGCTCAAATTCTTTTAAAATGGTTTTCAGAAATTGGTCTTGCAACTGAGAACATTGTGCGTCCGAAACACACGCACTTTCACCCGATATTATTTTTTCTTGGATGTCTTGTCGCTTTTTAAATTTGTCGAGCCACCCAGAGCTTGGAAGTTGGATATTTCCAAAGATGCAGCATGTTCAGTTGCTTTATCCTTATTGAGTGGTCCAGACACCGGAATATTCTTGTCTCTTATTATTTTCACCCATTTCAATACCGTTTCATAGATTTTTTCAAATTTTAAGGGTTTAAATCTTTTCCGATCTCCTCCGAAATGTTTAAAGGTTTTAATAACCGAATTACGATTTTTATAAATTGTAGATACCGTACTTGACGTAACTTCAAATTTTTCATTCCGCTTTCTACATCCTTTATTAAATCAAGTTTATGGTACAACTATAAACTAGGGGCGCGTTATCACTTGTTCATTCCGAGGTCACCCGAAGGTTGCCGGACTAGCACACTCTAGCGTCATTTGTGCTAAATAAGTGCTTTGCATTCAATTGTAACATTCGTATTCATTGGAATTATTAAAATTGTTCCTGCTTTAATTAGATATTATTTAAAATTACTAGTGCTGTCGACTTCCGGTGATCTGAGCAAATTTTTGTAACAAGCATTTAGTTAGCCCAAATGACGCTAGAGTGTGCTAGTTCGGTAACCGTCGGGTGATAACGCGCCCCTAGTCTATACTTGTACCAAACTTATCATTCACACTTAATTATTTTCGTTTAGAAGGCATTTTTACAACAAGAAAGACAAAGTTAAACTGAATATAAAATGAAAATTTGACTCTATGTTAGGAAAAAGATTCTGAGAACTTAACCCCATGGACACCACAATCACTTCTTCGCAAACAAGGTTTTTCCCTAATTTCCACTGTTTGTGAAACAATGAAATATGTTTTATTTTATTGTTACCCATTCTTATGAACGTAAGCTAAGGTTGTTTTGTTTTTTTATAACAATTATGTTTTTTTTTTACTTCCTTGTATGCAATAAAGGAAGTATTGTAATCGCGAAAATTTTCGGTTTTCAGATTTCAACGGAAATATCCATTTTGACCATCCCTGAATCCATTCTGACTAGTTTCGTCGTGACGTCTGTACGTATCTCGCATAACTCAAAAACGGTTAGCGGTAGAAAGTTGAAATTAGGATTATTGTTAAATCTAGTTGTGAACCTCTCTTGTTGGTCACTGCATGATTATCAGAAGTGGTACTTCACTTGAAGGTCGTTACTGATTTTCATCAAAAATTATATTAAAATATAATGCAAAACTTCTCAAATTTGGTATTTAAGACTTGCATACTAATATAAATATCTTAATAAATTTTAGTCAAAATTGGCAAACCAGATGTGGTACTTTACTTATAGGTCACATTAGACTTTCATCAAAAATTATATTAAAATATAATGGTATAGAATTTGGTAAATAGGACTTTTATATCGCTATAAATGTATTTATTGATTTTTGTTAAAATTGCTGAGCCGAAAATGGTACTTTACTTGAAGGTCATAATAAACTATCATCAAAAATTATATTAAAATTAAATACAGAAATCATATGTTTCCGTAATAAAGGTTACAAAAGCAATTGGTTTCCAATCCAATTAAACATTTTATTAGAACTATCTAAAAATAAAACATTTTTAGTTATCCCTGACAACATTAGAACTGTCAATGTCACCAGATAAAGCATTGAGAAACAGAAAAAGTTATACTGGTTTGTTCTCCCACTGAACTAACAATGAACCAAGGTGGGGTGTTTATAGGTATATGGTTTAAGGGTCGGGATTTTTCTAGTAATTCCGGTGAGTAATTGTTTTTTCAGTTATAGATGGGAATAAATTTAAGATTGGACTTTATTCCCATCTATAACAGTAAAAACAATTAATCACCGGAATTACTAGAAAAACCCCGACCCTTAAACCATTTGCCTATAAACACACCACCTTTCTTTCATCGCTAGTTCAGTGCGAGAACAAAGCAATGCAAACTTTTCTGTATGATATAATCTATTTAAATCTTGGTGAGTACCAACATGTATTTGATTTCTTGTCTTAATTAAATTCATAATTGCTTTATAATACTAATTTATAAAACATTTAATTTAATATATATAATAATATCAAACTGTATTTTGAATTGCTTATTTTTTAATTTTTGTGCGTTTTTAGAACTTAAAATGAATGTATAACATTTGGAACTAGTTTTCAACAAAAACAAAATTATAGAAGTGGCAAATAATTTATCAATCCCTAATTAGGTTGATCCTTCTATACCATCATGCGGATGTCAACTGTGTGGCCTTTTAATTAAAAAATAATCACAGTAATCGGTTCAAGACTGGCGAAATTATGCTTGAACATATATAAAATATAATGTAAACTTGTTTGTTTGTTTGGGTTTTAAGGCGTAAAACCGCTAGGTCATCAACGCCTGTGGCTATTTTTTTTTTATATCTATAATTTAAAAAAAATAAATAAAAAGAAGTAAGTAGATATATGATAATGATAATTAAAAAATATATATACACACACACATACACCAAGATAACAAATAGATTCAGATAAATAAACAAAACAGATACATAGATAAACAAATAAGATATAATATATTATAAAAAACTATATTTTATTTATTATGTCATTTGCCTTTAGAAAGTTTAATACACATTTTATCTTGATTTCATCGTTACCTAGACTGGTTGCGATATCGGGTGTAAGTCCTGGACCTGGCTAGAACCGAAATATAAAATGGGCATTCCTGAAAGATATGACTGACCGTGAGGGTGTTTTGACAGTGTTGGCATTTCGGTGGCGGTTGCTTGCTAATAAGATAGGAATGGGTCAAATTGGTGTGTCCTATTCTCAGTCTGGTTATTGCTCTTTCTTCTCTACGATTAGAACGATTTGACGTGATCCATGGCTTGACTAATGTTTTAATGGCCTTCAGTTTACTTGGTGGGCTCTCATTCCACATGGACTGCCACCCATCAGTAATTTCTCTTTTGAGGGGAAGACTGAGTTCTAGAGGTGTTAAAATGGCAGCGCCTCGACCTGGAAGAGTAAGTGCCTGTTTGGTTGCTAGGTCCGCGAGCTCGTTACCGACTATTCCTACGTGGCTTGGCACCATACGAAGTATACCGATTTTCTTAGGTTTTCGAGCATATGGAGGTAGGTATGGATTTTAAGTAATGTAGGGTGTTTTGGATATGTATTATTTAAACCTTTTAGTGAACTTAAAGAGTCAGTTATTATTGCGATGGTTGTAGGCGATATTGACATTGAGAAGTGAAGGGCTGAGACTATTGCATGGAGTTCGGCGGTATAAATGCTGCACAGTTTATGTAGTTTTATTTTGTGGGTTGAGCTATGGGTAACGAAAGAAGATGCTGTAGAGTCGGAAGATTTAGATCCATCTGTATAGATTAAGAATGGTTCCGGAATATTCTGGAGGAGGCGGGAAAATTCAGTTTTGTATTCCAAGGGCGATGTTTTGTTTTTGGGTAGTCGTGATAAATGTAACATAATTTATGGTGGTTTGTGCGTCCATGGAGGAGTATGAATTTCAGGTTTATATAAAGGAATTCCTTTAAGGACCGACGTTGCGGAAGAAATTCTCTCTGATAAAGGAAGTGTTGAATTAATTTTTTTTTCAAAGGTTTTGGAGAATTTTGGTTTGAAAATGTACCTATGTGTTGGGTATTCCGTTTGAGGGAAGAGTTTAGAGATATAGTTTATTGTCAGTTTTTTTCTTCTGAATAAAAGAGGCGGTAGTCCTGCTTCGGAACACAGACTGAGAATAGGACTGGTTCTAAACGCGCCGGTCGCAATTCGAATTCCGGTATGATGGACAGTATCGAGTTTATTAAGGATCCGGTAGCGGGCAGAACCATAGATAAAACACCCATAGTCTAATTTCGAGCATACTAAAGATCGGTAAAGTTTTAGCAGAGTGATTCTATCTGAGCCCCAGGAAGTACCGCTGAGAAATCGTAGTATATTTAATTTTTTTGTTGCAGGTAGTTTTAGTGTAGAGACGTGTTGTTCCCAAGTCAGTTTTCGGTCAAAAATCATCCCTAAGAATCTATGGTTGTTTGTATATGGGATCGAGGAATTACCTAAAAGTAGTTCGGGAGAGGTGGGAGTATTTCTCTTTCTGCTGAAATGTAAAAATGTTTTTCGGTAGAGAAACGAAGACCAATGGGGACCAGTTATTAATTATATTGATGGCTTCCTGTAATTTAAGTTGTATGGTGGTAATGTTATCGGATCGACAAATAATGGCTAAATCATCTGCGAACAAGAGCGGTTTGACACCCCTAGGTAAGTTGAGTCCCAGGTCATTTATTGCTAGGCAGAATAGAGTGGGGCTAAGGACACAGCCTTGTGGGACACCGTTGACCTGTTCATGGTTCTCAGATAGTTCGCATCCTATTCTAACTCTGAAGTGACGGTGTGAAAGAAACTGTTTGATAAAATAGAACATTTGCTCTCTGATTCCTATAGATGATAACTTATTGAGAATTACTGCGTGGTTTATGCTATCAAAAGCCTTCTTCATATCAAAGAATACAGCGATCATCTGTTGAGCGTTGATGAAGGCATATTGGGCTTCGGCTTCTAATATAACCAGATGATCTATTGTGCATCGTCCTTTGCGGAACCCAGATTGAAATGGTTGTATTAAATTGTTATTCTCTATTATCCACATTAATCTTTTGTTGACCATACGTTCCATAATTTTACTTAGACAACTAGTTAGGAATATGGGGCGATAGCTTTTTGGGTCCCGTTTGTCTTTTCCGTTTTTAAGAATCGGGATTAGGTCTGAATCGCGCCAGGTGCTTGGGAAGTGCCCAGTGGACCAGATGTGATTATAGTATTCAAGCAGCCATTTTTGTGTGTCGACTGGAAGATTTTTTATCATGTCGTAATGGATATGGTCTGGACCAGGCGAAGTTCCTTTAACGGTATTTAAGATATTTTTAAATTCCCACATTGAAAAAGCAAGATTATAATAGGAGGTTTCGGCATTTACTGTATTATCAGTTTCTATTTCGTCAAGGTTGGGACTATTTCTCTCAGAATTATATATCTCGGAATAAAAATTTGCAAAGGTATTTGAGATCAGTGAAGGGTTGTCAGACAATTGTCTATTAACCGAAATAGTGTAACGGGAGGAAGAAGGATTTTTAGTAAGTTTATGGATTTTGTTCCATACGTCAGCTGACGTAGCAGAAGCATTTATGGAACTTATATATTCTTTCCAAGACTCACTCTTACATTGTTTGAATATTTTCCTGCATATAGCCCGCTGTTTTTCATATTCTATCAGGTTTTCGGACGTCATAGATTTTTCGAATTTTTTATATGCTTTACGGCGATCTTTAATGGCTTTTTTACACGTATCGTTAAACCAAGGGACTAATGGTCTTCTGGGTAAATCTGAGGTCATTGGTATCGATGATTTTGCTGCTTTTATGATCGTATTTGTAATTATTTTACAGCCTTCGTCCATGGTCATATCGGATGGCTGTGCTTGGGGTGGTGAAGCTAAGGAGGTAAAAAGAGACCAATTAGCATTTTTCAACACCCATCTCGGTTCTACGTGCGCGGGATTCATGTTAGTAAATTTTATGAGTAGCGGGAAGTGGTCACTACCATATAGATCAGGTAACACTGTCCAGTAAATATTACTAAAAAACGTTGGACTACAGAGAGAAAGATCACGGGCTGAATATCTCCCGTAGCTGGAGCTGAGGAAGGTAGATTCTCCAGTGTTAAGTAAGAGAAGGTTAGAGATATCTAGAAAATTTTCTATTATTTTACCCCGCATGTTGATATCTTGGGATCCCCACAGAGGATTGTGGCCGTTCAGGTCCCCAATAAAAAGAACAGGACGGGGCAGTTGGTTGTAAATATCTAATAGATGTTGAGTATCTATTGTACGATCTTGTGGTAGGTATATGTTGCATACAGAAAAAGCAAAACTTCGGTGAACACTGACAGCAACCGCTTGAAGGTGGGTGTTAATCGGAATTGATTCTGACTATACGAGTTTATGTACAGCTATTAAAACTCCATGGTGATTATGATTTGGATTGGGGCTATCTTTTCTATAAATTTCGAAGTTTTTTATTGTGTTTTTGTCTTTTGTTGCAATATGTGTTTCCTGAAGAGCTAGGCAAAACGGATCAGTAATATTTTCAAAACATTAAAATGAATTTGTAAGCCATTACAATTCCACTGAAGCAATGACATATATGGTTATTATATTTAAAAGAAATAAAATAAAAAATGAAAGATACATAAATATGTATGGATGAAAATATATTCTAACTAGAACTAGGAATATACATTTGTTTTTGATTAAAGGAAAAAAATCAATGTATTATTATTTTTACTAGGGCAACATCTTTTTTTTCAGTATTTTTATTTTGATTTTTAGTTATTTCCGCGAAGGTTTTATTAAACTGAATAGGATTTTTCTCTTTATATATTTTTTTCGCTTCGTTCAGCGATACTTTGTTATTCACTTGTATTGCTTTTATTTCTTTTTGCAATTTAAATACGGGACAGGAGCGATCAAGAGCATTATGTGAACCGTTACAGTTTATACATCTAGCCTGTAGATTGCACCTAATATTTTCGCCATGTTTATTCTGACTGCACTGGATACATACAGTTTCTTTTTTACATTGTGCCGTAGGATAAGAAAAACCCAAACAATTAAAGCATCGTAATGGGTTAGGTATATACGGTTGAACTCTAATTGTTTCGTATCCAATCTGTATTGTATCTGGAGGTTTAGGGGTCGGGAATGTTATTATATAATTATGCGTTAATACTTCGTTTCCGTTATTCTTTGATTTAATTCTTACTATGTCTTTAATAATTGGGGTCAGTTCTTTTTTAATTTCTTCTATTTCCATATATTGAAAATCGAAACAACGGATCACGCCTTTGCTATAGTTAAGTGTGTTGTGTGGAGTTATCTGTACTGGGTACTGTCCACCAAAGTCCGTATACGATAGAAGGATTGGACTGTTGTCCATTTATTGTTTGTATTTGTAGAGACCCGTCTCTTAACTTTTTTACGGTTTTAACATTTCCTACCAAGTTAGAAATTACTTTATGAATCTATTCCTTTTACTAATAAATAGGTTGGTGATATGTTTTCTGGCCTTTGCGGTAAAATTTTGTCGGGGGGAAATTTGATTCGACCCCGAGCCCATTTTCTTTTTTTAATTTAAAGGATTAGTTAATTTGGGAGGGTCAGGAGGCTCTTCCATTTTTCGTTTAAAGAAATATAAAAAAAAATAAAGAGTAGTGATTTAACAAATGAAATTAAAGAATTTCTTCCTGATAAATAAGACAAAATGATAATAACAATAAAGTAAAACAAACCGCAAAAAAACAAAACAATAAATAAATTTATGTTATAATAAAGGAAAACTCTTATCTGTTTACTACTCTGCGGAGAGTCTACGAGTCTACGACTGTCTCGGCCGGAATCTAAACAGCTACTCATAATGTAAACTAATAACCTCCTTATTAAAGTCATTAACTTCAAGGTAATTAAACATCTCAAAACAGAATAGCACTAGTTATAACAATACACAATGAAACCTGTTGTATCTCTAATAGTTACAAGGACAGAGGTTTACAAAGAAAAGACGTTATATAAAACAACATTCTTTAATAGTATTAGAATACCCACATCGAAAACTTTAATCATAACCTTCCATAAGGTTAACTCCTAGACAAAGATATGGAGCATTGAGTCATGTGACTGCAGCACTCCTAGAGGTTTAGAACAAAACCTTTTATAAAAAGAGGGAAAATATAATTTAAAAAACATCAAACATTATTAAAAACACTAAAACCTAACAAAATGTAAGTTATTTGTTTATATTTAAAAAAAAATATAATATATATTTAATAACATGTTTAAAATATAAAAAAACTCGTTTCATGTTATACAAAAAACAAATTAAATTAAATTACAAAAAGCTTTGCTGTACTCAACTCTGAGCAGACTACCACAGAAGACAACTTAGACTATTGAAATTACTGGACCCCGCCCCTGGATTTCAGGTAGTCTGCTACAGCTCTACGATTATTATTATTAGCCCACCATAAGGCAGTCTGCCCATTAGTATCCTTATCATTAATTGGAGCACTGCGGTCAAGGAGCAGTTGAACCACGGCCAAGTGGCCCCAATAAGATGCTACAATTAGCGGTGTATGGCCAACATTTGTCTTAGCTGTTGGGTCTGCCCCGTGGTCCAACAACGCTGTCACCACTGCAAGGTGTCCTTTCTGTGCTGCAAAATGTAAGGCAGTCCAACGGCTCTCGAGTTTCATAATATTCACCGCCACCCCGGCATCAAGCAGCACTGTCACCACTGCAAGGTGTCCTTTCTCTGCTGCCAAATGTAAGGCAGTGTTCTGGTAGTGACCTTTCATATCCACCGCCGCCCCAGCATCAATCAGCGCTTTCACGACCTCGACGTGTCCACTGCGAGCCACACGATGTATTATCCCATCACCATTGCCGTCCTTCAGAGTCAGATCAGCCCCATTTTCTACTAGCAGCCGCAGGAATTCTGGCTTGTTATTTATCGCTGCAACGAAGGCTGGAGTGTTGCCATTATTATCCTGTTCGTCTACTCTGGCTCCAGCATCCAGAAGTGTGGTCACCAACCCAACACAGCCTCCTTCAGCGGCGTAATGAAGTGCAGTCCGACCTTCTTTGTCCTTGATCTTGGGATTGGCTCCTTTAAGCAATAAGAATGTCGTGATATCCTCTTTTAAATTTTTCAAAGCGATCATCAATGCAGAAGTTCCCTTGTTATCTTGGGTGTCAATGGCAGCACCCTCTTGGCACAATGTCCTCACCAGCTCTAGAGATCCTTTCGCGGATGCAATATACAGCGCTGTTTCACCCTTTTGTGTCCGATCGTTTACATCTAAACCCATTCCGATAAGGGTTTTTAAAACAGAAGGATGTGAAGCAAGATGTAAAGGCGTGAGACCATTCTGATTTTTCCAGTTCTCTGGTATACTCAGTTTTTTTATTGCTTTTAACATTTCGGCATTTCCAATGCGAGCCACTAAATGAAATATAGTGTCACCATCCTCAGACTTATATTTCGTGCCCACTTTCAATAAGGCTTTCAATATTTCAACATTCTGTGACTCCACAGCCATCTCAAGAAGGGTCTTGCCACCTTCTGGAAATATCTCGCCATCAGCTCCTTTCCCCAGCAATATCTCTACACCCTGGATATTTTCTGCTCTGACAGCTCGATATAATGGAGTTTCATTGAGGTGATTCTTCTGGTTCACATCCATTCCTTCCTCTAACAGAACCTCCAGTGCTCCATTCTGGCCTCCAGTGGCAGCAATATGGAGGTAGGTGTCTCCTCGGAAAAAACGCATGTCAACTTTAGCACCAGCCGATATCATAGCCTTGATTGAAGATACGCAATTATTCGTAATAGCCTCATCTAACGGTGTTGCATTACTGGAATTCAAGACTTCCAGGTTTGCCTTCAGAAAACCAAGAGCAGCAATGGAGGAAGAGTTGCCAAGCCTCGCAGCCAGATGGATGAGGCTGTCCCCGCACTGGATCGACCCATTGACATCACCACCCTCACTGGCTAAGGCGATGATATCTCCAGGACTATTATTCAGGACTGCTTCTTCTAGACGACTCTGTAAATCATGTCCTTCCTGAAACATAAAATAATAAACATGTGCATCATTATTATTCTGAGATCTAAATGTTTTATCAATAAGATGCTAGTTTATTAGGTTTGAGAGTAAGGTGAAAGATTTTTTCAAGATCAAGTGGTGTCAAAAACTTAAATCTTTTAAAGAAAGGTTCATAAGCAAATGGTATAATGAATGAAAAGTATATTTGAAACTTGCCCCAGGCGGCAGAATTTGGAAGGTGCCAAATTTCGAATGAAATTTTATTTTTAGCTTAAGAAAAAAAATGTTTACTTCAGTTTTTAATTGTTTTAATCTAAATTCAGTAAAAAAAATGAGTACATGTAGTTTTATATATATATATATATATATATATATATATATATATATATATATATATATATATATATATCTTCTTCTTCTTCCATGGCTCTACAGCCCTTGTAGGGCCCTAGCCTCCGCAACAACGCCTCTCCAGTCTTCCCTGTCAGCAGCTCGACCTCTCCACTGTCCGATTCCCATCCTCTGCAGATCGTTCTCCACATCACCCAGCCATCGCATCCTGGGCCTTCCTCTTCTTCTTTTGCCTCCTGGTTTGCCATATAATAGTTTCTTCGGGTACCTATCTTCTCCCATTCTTTCTACGTGTCCAAGCCATCTTATACGGGTTGATTTAAAATAGGTGACTAGGTCTGGTTCATTGTATAGGTTCCGAAGCTCTCTATTATTTCTTGACCTCCATTACATACTGGTCCAAATATCTGCCGAAGCACCTTCCTCTCCCAGATCTGCAGCATCTTTTCGCATTCCTGGGTCAGGACCCACGTTTCACCAGCGTACGTGAAAATCGGTCTTAAGATTGTTTTATAAATCAATAATTTTGCTTTCCGTGACAAGTTCTGAAATCTTAATGCTTTTCGCAATGCAAAAAGACATCTGTTGCCTGATGAAATTCTTGCTTTAATTTCTGCAGTGATGTCATTCTTTCGTATCACTAATGCCCCCAGATACTTGAAGCTGTCCACTTTTTTAAATGTGGAGCAGTTGCACATGACTCTGCTCTCCCTGCCCATCATTTTTTGTGGAAATCATGTATTGGGTTTTTTACTTATTTATCACCAGACCCAATTTTTTCCCAGCTTCTTCAAATTCCTGCAAAGCTCCTGAAAGCGCTGCTTTTGACCTTGCTGATATCACTACGTCATCAGCATACGCTAGGTGTTGGGTCATCCTGTTACATATTGTTCCTCCTGGGTTGGTCCTGATTGATCTCGCAGCTTGTTCGAGTGCTGTGTTTAATAATACAGGTGAGAGGAGATCTCCTTGGCGCAGACCATTCTCCACCCCAAACTCTTCTTTGGATTTTTACCCTACATCTGGTGTTTTACAAGGTCATCGCACTTAATCCGACTAGCTTTTCTGGGACCCCTAGAGTTTTCATTACTTTGAGCAGTTCATTCCTGTCAAGACTATGCCAAGACTATGTCCAAGACAAGGCCTGGCAGAAATCTATGAAGAGATGGTGGATGTCAACATAGTATTCATATGCTTTCTCTAGCATTTGCCGTATGGAGAAGATATGATCAGTTGTGCTTCTAGTTGGCCGGAAGCCACTTTGGTATTCGCCAATATTTCTTTCAGCCCATGCCATAATTCTCCTATTTATTGCGACTGAAAGTACCTTGTAGACAGTGGGCAATAGAGCGATACCTCTATAGTTTTGGCAGTTTAATCTGTCTCCCTTCTTATATATTGGGCACAACACTGCCATATTCCAGTCCTGTGGCATCCTCATCTCCATCCATACATCAAATACGAGGTTATACATTTACTCCCCCACTGCCTCACCTCCATATTTCAGGATCTCAATCGGGATACCGTCTATTCCAGGTGCTCTGTTGTTTTGGAGTGCTCCAATTATTTCCACTAATTTCTTCCCTATCTGGTGGTATTTCTTCTTCATCCACGTTCGACGAGTCTCTTCCATTTTCCAATAATGCTTTTTTATTATAAGTTGGTCCTTCTTTATTCGGATTTAATAATTCTATGAAGAACTGCTTCCATCTTTCCAGGAAAGATCTTCTATCTCCAATCAGGTTCCCATC
This sequence comes from Rhaphigaster nebulosa, assembly GCA_948150685.1. Classification (NCBI taxonomy): domain Eukaryota; kingdom Metazoa; phylum Arthropoda; class Insecta; order Hemiptera; family Pentatomidae; genus Rhaphigaster; species Rhaphigaster nebulosa. The sequence goes on from OX411310.1 coordinate 141,337,474, forward strand.
TCTATCTTTAATGAATTCCAGCCTTTGTATATAACCATTTCGGAATTCTCTGATGCTTTTTTTTTTTTTTTTCTTTTTTATAACATATGCAACAGTTCAGTGCGAGCCTTCGAGGTGACAACACCTATTACAGTGACCTACTGTGCTATTCCAGTGATATTGCTAGCCCTTCACACCTTGCTTAGATTAGCGCCCTCAAGCTGTCAATGTCCAAACTTATCCCTTGGACCCAACCTTGTCTGCTACCCGTAAGTGTATGGGCAGCGTCGCTCTAGTAAGGCAGTGTAGTACCTAGTAGTAGCAATTTCGCGATCAGAACAATAAAGTGCGCCGGTGACAGTCGTGAGTGCGTTGTGACAGTCGTGAGTGCGGTCGTTATGGCCCGTCCACTAAGGTCGGACAGTGCAAGTCAGTGAAAGGACAATTAATTATGGCACGGCGAAAACCACTGGTTCCAGTTACTGCCACAGAGGCCGCGGGAGGCACTTATACACGCCGAACAAGAGGCCAACTTAAGAGCATAGACGACCGGGCCACTACGGAGGTTATAACAGTGCCCACCTCCAATCAGTTTAGCGCTCTGTCAGGATTGGCTCAGGAGTCCTCATCTGAAGTACCAAAGAAGACAGCGCCGGTACCACCCATTGCAATGGCCAGTAAATATTCTATAACGATGGTAAAAACTTTCCTGGCCAAAATAAAAACTGAAAAATATCTCCTGAGACAGACAAAGGGAGGTATTCAAATCCATCTGGAATGTCTTCAGGAGCGACAGAAAGTATCGTCAGGGTTCAAGACGCTCGACATAAGAAACCACACTTACGCTCCAAGAGCAGCCAAAACAGTGACCAGATTTGTCCTTAAAAATCTGGAAACCACCACGCCGGACGAGGACATCAAAGAAGCTTTTAAAAGCCTATACGTGACAGACGTGAGGAGACTATACCGCACGGACGAAACTGGGAAGAAGACTCTCTAAATCCGGTCGTCATCACGGTACCCATCTCCGTCACCATCGATGACGTCAAAAAAATCAAACACGTCAACAAATGCATATTCCACGTCACCGCCTATACACCCAGGAAAGACGTAGGTCCACCGCAGTGCTACAAATGCCAAAGATTTGGGCACACAAAGAATTATTGTGGATACAAGGAAATTTGTGTGAGATGCGGGGAAAACCACAATATTCAAAAATGCCCCAGAACAGGAACCCCTAAATGCACCAATTGCGGCGGAGATCATGTCGCATCTTACAGACAGTGCATGGCTCGCCAAGAAATAATCAAGCTAGCTGAGTAGAAGAAAAAGGAGAAGGCACCAACCAACCAGCAGCCAGCAAATCCCCCACCACCAGACAACAAAGGATGACTAGTGAGGACACCACCTATTCCTCCCCCACACCACCACCAATAGCGGACGTCGTTGAATCCCCACCACCACCGACTACCCCCACCTCTTTCACTACCCAGCCAGCAGACCACCAGATACCAGTCGGCACCAAACCACCAGTCACCATGTACCAACTGATGCAGCTTATGTTCAACCTAGCGAACCAGGTAGCTGCCCTAGTCCAGATCATAGCGGCACAAAACCAGCCATGAATACCCTCTCCATAGTCAACTACAACTGCTGTGGCATACACAACAAGATTGAAGAGGTAGAAGCACTATTGGCTAGTACACAACCGACAGTGGTCATCATCACTGACACCAGGCTGCAAGGACAACCGCCCAGATTTCGAGGCTATTCCGTAGCAACCGACGACGCACACGATCCTCACGGAGGTGTACTGATCGCAGTGAGACATGGTGTCCAATGGAAAAAGATGCCGGCGCCCATGATCACTCGAGATAAGAAAATCAGCAATCTCACAGTCCAAGTTCTAATGAACCAGCCCACCTATATTACGGGCTTCTACAGACGACCTCAAGGATCACTGCGCGAACTACGGCAATACCTCGATATCTGCGAAGCTAAAACTAACCATTGGCTGGTCGGAGATTTTAACGCACGACACGGTATCTGGCACAACACCTCTACCAATGGAGCTGGCAAACTGGTTAGAAAAAACGGCATACACAGTAGTACATCCAGATACTCACACTTTCCGTCACGTTGGTATTAGGGCAACCTCAACTCTAGACCTCCTCCTCACGAGGCAGCCACACCGTATCACAGGTTGCTCCGCTCTGAACTTTCTCTCGTCGGACCATCGACCAGTCCAGTACACCATCAACGGAAGAAAAGAAGAGCCGATGTCGAAAAAGTTTTTCCTCGAGGCGGCAGCACAGTCCATCGCCTCCTACCGGCCAACCCCACCACATCTCCGACCATCCCCACCACACATTCTAGCTCTCATAGCGAGTCGGCACACCCTCAAAAACAGGTGGTACCGCACCAGGGATCAAAGAATCAAGAGAACAGTTAACGCCATCACCATCCAGATCAAAAATCTCCTGCGGCAGTGGAAGACAGCGATTTGGCACGAACAGCTAAGGGCCACGCATGGAGACGTCCGGAAGTTCTGGAAGTTAACAAAGAGCGCGACGAAGAAGTCGTCGACCATTCGATTACACGACGGTGATCGGCTTCTAACACCCTCACAACAAGCGGAGTTGCTCGCAGATTACTACAATCAAGATATAATGTCTCGGACCACCACAAACTCCACACCAGACATGGACCGGGGGAACAATTTCATGTTCGTCAGTCCTAAACAGCTGAAAGCCATTCTGAGAAGATCAAATGGTAACCGAGCACCTGGCCATGAAGAGGTTCAGACAATCCTGTTGAAGCAGCTCCCCAGGAAAGGGCTAGCCAATCTCACCAACCTGTACAACTCGTGCCTCCGATTGAGATACTTCCCCGGGAAATGGAAACATGCCATCCTGTTTCCGCTGCTAAAACCAGCCAAGACAGGGGATATAGAAGAACATTATAGGCCCATCAGCCTATTACCACACCTCGCAAAGGTCTTCGAGAAAATTATCCTTAATTATCTTAGAGACTTCTGTGAGGAGAGCTCCGTTATCCAAACTGGCTTTCAAGCACACCTCAGTACTGAACACCACCTCATGAAATTACAGACTGAGGTGTGCAGAGACTTCAACAGGAACGCAGCGATGATTTCTATAGACTGCACAAAAGCATTCGACTCCGTGTCTCACGGCATTTTATGTCGCTAGCGGATCTCGATTGTCCAGAATCTTGTCAGAATCCAGCTCTATAGTATCATAATGTCTTTCCTAAATGAGCGGAGCCTAGCTGTACGGGTTCGTGATCAGCTCTCCAGAACTATCCTACTCACATGTGGTGTCCCACAAGGAGCTGTGCTATCTCCTGTCTTATTTTCAATTTATATTGCTGATGTAGTTGGCAAAAACTACAGAACAGCGACGATCGCCGCTTACGCCGATGATATCGCCATCTACAGCAGCAGTATGAGCGCTAAGGCTGCACTACGACAGGCCGAAACTGTGTTCAACAAGAAGTTGTTCAACAGCTGCAGCACCTCAACATCCAGATAAACCCGGCCAAGACGGACTGCGTAGTGTTCGCCTTACAGAAAGGGAAAAAATCAAAACTGCCAAAGAAACTCCAAGTGGCAAACACCACCCTAAAACCATCTAATACCATAGTATACTTAGGCATCAGACTGGACCGACATATGACACTTTCAGCCCACTGCTACTCTAAAGACCTTACGATCAGAAGAAGATCATACCGGCTTCATCACCTAATACTATCTCCCGTCTTATCACTGAGACTAAAAATTAAAATATACAAAAGTATTCTGAGGCCTGCACTACTGTATGGAGCTCCACTCTTCACCCACCTCCGTGACGGAACACAGCGCCACCTACAAAAGTTCCTGAATACGGTATTGAGGAAGATGGTGCGGTCTACGTCGATGAAGAAAATGAACGGAACAACTACATGAGTTCTTTGACTTACCGACAGTGCCTGAATTCATCAAACACAGACACATAAAATTTTTTGATTCACTAAATACATTGACCAACCCCCTCTTCAAGACCTTAACACCAGCGTCAGCCCCTGTACGTTGGCAACAACAAATGCTAGAATATGTTTAGAACAATATGATATAAATTAAGTAGTTATAAGATTAGTTTTAAGTAAAAGGTAGAACACTTAAGTGTGCCCCAGCACTTAAAAATATCAAGCAAATTGCAAACTCAAACCTACCCCAACTCAAAGACTCCTTAAAATGTAGTAATACTACAGAAAAAGGAGACAGAAAGAAACATATGTAAATATAAGTATAATCAAAACATATTCAAAAGGGGTTTTGAAAAAAAAAAAAAAAAAAAAAAACTGGTGCTTTTATAGAACTTCCTGGTCTGTTTGGCTGCAAAGTCTTCTTGAAGCTTATCTGGCTTCTTTGTTTCCTGCTGCCTTTTCTTTTGTTTGCATACTGCTTTTGCTTCCCTTCTTTTGGTTCTATAATGTTGCGCCGTAGTTCGGCTCCTTCGTTGGATCATTTTCTGCCTGGCACTGCTTCTTTCCTCTATGGCTTTTATGCAGTCCTCATCAATCCAGTCATTGCTTTGTCTTTTCGGTGCTGCACCAAGAATGTCCTCTGCTACACCCTTGAGAGCATCTTTAAGGCGTGCCCATCTTTCTTCTATATTCCTGCCAATAGATGAGTTGTTGTTAAATCTATCTGCGATCTCATCTCTGAATTGCTGGGCTACAGCATCCTCCTTTAGGTTTTCCACATTATAGACATTTCTTGCATTTCCTTTTCCTTGTATAGCCAGCTTCTGTTTATATAAAATCTTGACTAGATAATGGCCTGAGTCACAGTTAGCTCTCCTGTAACTGCGAACATCAAATATATCACTGGCGAGTATATATATATATACACACACACATATAATATCGTACTACCCAGGGCCCCGCAAAATCTAGTGCATTGACGAAAGAAAAAAAAAAAAAAAAAAGAAAAAAAAAGCCCAGAAATAGATGAACCAAAGTAGCTCATACACTTTTGAGGTTATCAAAATATTTTAACAAAATTGGATTTTGTAATATAAACATATACGTTAATGTAAAATACAACCATACCACTGACACTGTAACAGATATATAACAGCTTTGACAGTTGAAAGTTTGAGAGGTTAAAAAATCATATATCTGCACAGTGTTAACAAATTGATAGTTACTGCAATTTGTGGGCAACTAATGAACCATCGGTGTCCATTGTTACCTGCTTGGAGTTCATGTTACCTGCAGCCTAGCTGAAACTACCTGAGGAAATTTAAAATCTGATTTCTGAAGATAAACAGAGATTGCTTTGTTATTTTCTTACTTTGGACTAAATACGTCCGCGTTTACATTAAACTTTTTTTGTGAATATTAGTGATTTTAATTATTTGAATAGCTGTAATATTTTTAATAAAGAGAAAAAAATATATACTATACAATGGAAAACGGGATGAGGATAGTTTCATTATAATGTTAATTTAAAGATTAGTTTTCTCAGAAAAGTATTATAACACTTTCCAAAATAGCCTTTTAATGTCAGATGAAGACATATCAATTCAAATTCCAAGGAAGGATAGTGGCTGCATGATTTATATTTTTCAAAAAGAATCAGGTAATGTATTTAAATAAACCACATTAACTACATTTCAAAAAGTATTTAATGAAAGAAGAAGATGTCATAGGAGGCTTTCCATACAAGAAGGGCAAATCCGCCCTCTTACAATTTTTTTTTCTTCTTTCTTTGAAGGCTAATATGATATATATATGGAATATAATATACCATATATACAACAATATATATTACATCGAACCCACAATCTTACAATTTTTTTTTCTTCTTCCTTAAGGCTAATGATATATAATATACCATATATACTATATATTGAACCCACAATCTTACAACTTTTTTTCTTCTTTCATTGAAGGCTAATGGTATATAATATACCATACATACACAAATATATACATATACATTGTTTTATATATATATATATATATATATATATATATATATATATATTATATATATATATATATATATATATATATATATATATATAAGCTTTCATTGAAGGCTAATGGTATATAATATACCATACATACATATATATATATATATATATATATATATATATATATATATATATATATATATATATATGTATGTATATATATCTAACAATGTATGGTATGCCATATATATACACACAACAGAATCTCGTTAATTTCTATGGATTCTCTGGTCACTTAAAAACCACCCTTTAATTTTTAAGGAAACAATACAATCCGGTCCCTTCAATAATTATAATTCGTATTTCTAAATAAAAAATCTGGTTAGCTCGTTATGTTTTTAAGAGAAGGAGAGGATTGTTTTTATGAATTTTGGTTGGTTTATCCTGGTTTTTTCTATTCATCTCTTTAAAAAAAAACTGTAACCATGTTGTCAGCCGCCATAATATATGTAGATCCCTCAAAATAGGCTTAAATATAAAATATTTATATATATATATATATATATATATATATATAATATATAAAATAAATAAAATATATATAAAATAAATATAAATATATAAAATATAAAATATATATATATATATATATATATATATATATATATATATATATATATATATATATATATATAAACGCTTCCATATCGTGCCAACACAAAAGCATGGATCACAAATATTCAATGATTAGGTAAAATCAGATATAGATTTTTTTTTTTTTACTGTTTATTGATAATTTTACATCCCACAATTATGCCCAATCAGTCAGCCATATTAATGTTCTGTTTTTGCTTATCAACACCTCTCAGCTGCAGCCTCTAGACCAGACCATATTAATAAGATTGAAGATATTTAACACAAGGAATTACTGATGAAACGATTTAAAAGAATTGGAGATGGGAAGGAGCTTAAAATCACCTTATGAACATTGCTGACAAAGCATACAAATCTTTATGACAGCACAATGAGAAATTGTTTGCGGGCTTGTGAATTTACGCAGGTAGAACAGCCAGCAGTTATTGAGCATATAAATTCTCTCTTGTATGGAATCACCTATCTATTTACTATTTTAATATATGTAATATACAGTTATTATTTTAATATAATATCATATATATATATATATATATATATATATATATATATATATATATATATATATATATATATATATATATATATATGCTGCTTCCAACTTCACCAAAGATAGCAGGCCAGCTAAAAGGACGTACACAAGTTTCTATTTAGCCACAATTTAAAGTCATGGAATCTACTTATTCAAATTTATAAACATATTATCTTACCACGGATGGTGATATTAACTGGGTGCCATGGATCCTATACTTGGTCGCGAGAGCAGACATTATCCTGGTTACATGAGAAGGCAGCTTCAATACGCCTGTCTCTAAGAGCTTAGCTAGCAAAGCCATTGCCTTCTCCATGTCCTGGCGAGGGAACACAAAATCTCCAGTCAGCCATACACCCAGATAATCGGACTGCAGCTGGTGTACCTGGTGACAGATATCAGCCAGCAAGCAGCAATACACGATCTCCCCTGTCACTAAAGAGTGGAGCAGTGCCAGTAGGAGACATTGCGGGCTGCTTAGCTCCATGTCGGCGACAGTAGATTCCTGGTAGATGTAAGCTCTCGCACCATAGCCGATGCTGGTCCAGATCTTGCTGAGAATAGTATTGTGGCACAATGAGGCCACTCGCTCCAGTAACTGCTGCCGGATTGCCATAGTTGTAGTTTCTAGAAATAAAGAAGTAATGTTCTGGAAATATCTAAATATTTGCAAGAGGAATAAATTTGTGAAGTAAAATCATAGAATTTATTAAAAACTGAGTATTTACTAATAATACACATCTAGGCCCATCTATAGCCTACAGCAATATAGTATGAACAAACTCAAGCATAACTCATGGATCACAAGGCTGTGAACTATAAGATTTAAGATGATTTTTGTCAAATTATTGGATTACATTTAAAACAAAATCGGAACCAAAAAATATTGTATTTGGTAGACTACTAATGAAATGTACAATTCGAACTTAATAAAAAATGTGAATTGTTATAAAGATTGTATCTCTGTTTGATAATGAAAAATTGTTAATTAACATCTTACACTGAGGGCTCAACGCATTGTCAGAAATAAAAACAACTAGATAATACAGGGTAGAAACAAGAATTCCAAGAGTAAATAAATAAAATTCACTAATTAGAATAAATTTCACCACATGTTCATTCACATACTTATTTCACACAAAAAACAAAACTAAAATTATCATAATTATTGGAGTAAAATGAATCCTAGCAAATCCTTATGTTTGTCACTCTGACCTCACTTGTCATGGGAAAGCAGCGAACTGGCAAACTTGTTATCAGAAGACAAGCGCAAATCTATTGAAGTTTAAGCACTTTTTTAAGGGTTAGGGAACGTAATACAATGGTGGAGCTGGAATAGTTGGAGCTATTGCATTATTTTGGCATTCCATAACATCCCTAATTCACTTAGTAACAGGCAGAAGGAGCAGTTTAAGGCGAGGCCTGAGGGCCTATTAGGCCTAGAGATGTCTTTTATCACTCAAATTAGAGCTAGTTAAATGCACCATAAAATAGTTTATATTGATTATCTTCGTAGGAAGAACGGTTGCCATCATATTTGCCAAAAAGAAATTCACAAAATGGTGATTTCTTGTTCAACTTTGAAACAAAGTCAATCATGGCGAAATTAAACCAAATGCTAAATAACAGTGACTAAAAACTAAATCAAGTCAAAGTCAGTAGTCCGCCATTTTGGCAAGGTGCGATCACTTATTTTCTGCACTTTTTAAATCATTAGTCACAAGCAACACTACGATTTGCAATTTATAGAGATCTGGAGGGAGGCAGGAGGTGCACGGTAGGGGACCTGGCCCAGAGACTAGAGTATCCAGGTATCCATCCACCCTCAACCGAAACTGTAGCAGAATAAATAAATTTCGACACAATTTTTGGAGTTTATATATTTACATATTTAAGGTTAGTATTAGATAGCACCTCATATTTCTGATAATCAAACAACTTTACACGATTTCTCCTATCAAGGAATTTATTATCTGCCACACCTAAAAAGTACTAGAAAAAGAACTTCAAAATAACAAGATATATATTCAAGCAGATCATTGTAGTCTGCACCATCTAGGAGATATTAGAGCCTAACTGGTGAGAATGATAGGGCTGACCGACTGACCGAGAGAGTTCTCTCAGCTAATAACCAAGCAGAACTAACTACTTCAGTTTCAAGAACTTTACATATGACCGGTAGAGGATATCCTTTCTAGAGGAGAATATCCAATCCACTTCTCCTAGGAAAGGACGGACGGACAGAGGAAAGCAGAAGAGGATGGTGCGCCAATCTGAACACACTTCAGGACGAAGTGGTAAATTGTTTTTTCTTGGAGCAGAGCTATATAGGCATGCATAGCACCCCACAGCTGCAAACACCTTCATTTCCTAAGAAGCAGGGTATAATGGACAATTAAAAAATTATGGAAAGAGCTACCTAGTACCATCAGTGATATACCATCCTATAAATAATGGTTATATTTGGACCATTTTCATAATAAATGCAATTTTACACCGGAATTATTGTGATTTTTAGAACCCTAACCTCAAAAATTATGTTTAAAATTTTTTTTCAAAAACTTAAAAATTTGTTGAGTCTTTTATGAGAAGATTGATAAAATAATATGCATACATTAAGGGGGTTACGGAAATGAAAAGGGGTCAACAAATATATATAAACTAAAGTAAAACCGAGCTTGTGAGAACATTGTAAAAGCTATATTTATTTCCTGGGGTAAAATAAATAAACCCATAATTATTTTGTTTCTAATATTTTATTTATGAAAATTACATTTGTTATGGCCTATAGGCTCTAGATTTAATTAAAATATTTTTATTTTAACACTCTACTGTTCGTAAGAAGGTTAATAGGAATTATTATTTAAGGTAACACTCCTGACAAAAAGGGGTTGCACCTTTTATAAATGGCTAAAACAATTTGGTTTGGTATTTTGAGATTATGCTAGTTGACTAAGAGCTGACAACAGGTAAATTTAAACCAACCCATCTAAATTGGCAGAGTCTAGTGTGCTAAGATAGAATATGTCTGTCTGGCAGCCCAGATCGGTCAGAATACAAAATGGCGGCCAGTCAAAGCAGAACCCCAAAAAGATAATTTTTAAATGAGGGCTCATTTTAAAGCTATGACCTCATTGAATATAGATATATTGGTCTGGCGATCTAAAGCAGCCAGCTTCATCGTGCTCGACTACATAAAAGTGGTCTGAAATTCAACAAATATTGAGCGACTTGGTCACGTGATCTGGCACAATGAATCCGACCATTTAGGCTGCCAGGCCTCAACATCTTTATTCAGGGAGGTCGTAGTTTTAAAAAGAGCCCTCATATATCGTTCATATCATAAAGAACATAAATCGTTGGTCACAATGCGAAACTGCCTAACAGTCAAATCCCAAATTTATAGCAGAAACAAAAAAATGTTTTAAAAGTCCAATTTTCCATCATATCGAGATAAGTTTTTATTAAGTAGTAAGCACCAGCAAGTAATAAATACACTAATGAGTATAAAACATAAATAATTTGTATTAAATTTAATAAAATACTCTAAACTAAAATATTTTGCACTGATGTGGTTCCACATTGAGAACGACGATACGCAAATAACCAACAATTGTAGTCAATATATTTAAAAACCACAAAAATATTTCGACTCATTAAAAAATCAAATTAAAAGAAATTGAACATAGAATATAATGAACAACATAACCAAATTCTAAGTTTGTAATAATGAAAATTTTTTCATAATAAAAAATTAATTAAAAAGGTATAAGCCACAACATCTACTTTAACACTCTTAAATACGAAATTAAACATTGATACATCCTGAATATCCTATTGAAGATATTTTAAACAATCTAAGGATTAAACGTTAGAAATTTGTATATAATATTCCAAATGATAAAAATGTCAGATGAAATACTAACAAAATTTCCACTGTCTATTCTTATAGAGCTATACTTAAAAATATCCAATATTGGAAAAATGTTCATATTCATTGGGAGGGAAAGGGAAAAAAAGGTCAACCCAGTGTTATGTAAGCCAAGAATTTAATCATGTTACCAAAGAAATATGTTAAGACAAAAAAAATTAAAATACTTAGAAGACCACTAACATTCAAAAGAATGTCCGAATGCACTAATGGATAATGTTAAACCGAAATGTGGTAATTAACAAAACAAACACTATATGCATGATAAAAAATACCCTAAACTCATACGAAGCCAACCAATTTTCATTCTTTAACAAAAACCAACAAGAAAATGGTTCGAAAAAACGTTTACAAAAAACAATAAGGAATCACTAAATACTGATAATGAAACTTTCATCATAAAATCATATAAAACAATTAAAAATCAGATATAACTTTCTTACAACGCCACACAGTCGAGCAAAACCTCAGTTTTCCGAAAAAATTCTATAGTTTGCGTAAAGTTACTTTGGTCCAAACTATATTTTGGAGTAGAACGATTTTATCGGTCCATAAAAAGTGCCAATTTAACCCACAAAAATTCTGGTGATCGCACAATTTCACCCCCAAAAATTCTGGTGTTCGCACTATATCGGCCCCATCATGAGATAGGGTACTGGGGGTGGTCAACTATAAATTTGACGTAAAAGGGGTGCTGAGTGGAATGGCTTTGTCGAACTAGTTGTGTATTTTTTTTTTTATACAACGAATGTTGAATTCACGATTGCTGATTTGTTGAAAATTTTGGGTTAGATTGCCTACAGAAATATTATATTATAATATTGGATTAAAGATCGCATTGGTAACTCAGCGTTTTGATTAGACCACACGTTACAACAACCATGTTTAAGGCCTAAACGGGCTCCCTCTTCGGAGACAAAAAATTGCTCTAAAGCCAAAATTGTGCTCTATTGCAGCTGACATTTTTAGAGGAGTTTCTCAAAGGTATCTTTGAGATTAGAATAATATCTAATCCATGTTAAGGTGAATGGAGTTTTTTTATAGAAAGATTCAAAAATCGTTTGTCCTTAGTATTTCAGAACAACAATATTTTATACCTCAAATTTTTACAAAGATGAAAATTATTGAACGGTTTATTGGAGTTTTCTTCCATATATGAGATAATTACCCACAAAATTTCAATATTTTATCATTGAAAATAAAGGTAAATCTTATCATAAAATAAGGTAAATGAAAAAAACTAGGTTTAAGTTTGAACTGCACAATTTTCGATTAGCTTCAATTGTAGTTCTTTTTCAGACCCCTCTGCTAGGACACAAACATATCTTTTTGGTTCGTACCACATTTTAAAATCACTGAAACAGGTTCGTAAAATACCTCACTAACTCACTACGTTCGCCCAAGATATTGAAAAAACACCAACAGATCCTTTTGAAATGAGGTCGGGGGTCTTACCATAAACTCAACTATTTCTGCTTTAATTAGATCACAGCTGTCGACTTCCGCTCGCAAGAGATATACAAACCCCCAAAAGTTTCTTTTCAGTTATGGTCGGGCTCTTACCCTAATTTAAATTATTACTACAACTTCCCCAGACCACAGGAAGTCGACTGCACTGATAATTTTTAATAATATATAATTAAAGGAGTAATAATTTTAATAATTCCAATGAATACGAATTTTAGAATTGAATAGAAATCAGTTAGTTAGCACAAATGATGCTAGAGAGTGCTAGTGCGGCGACCTTCGGCCGAGCCAGTGATAAGGTGTCCTGATTGGAAAGATGTATAAAGTACTTTTTCCGTTGCCGCCCCACTGCACAGCCGCATCGCAATGTGGCTCAATTTCACACATTCTGATAAGAAAAAGTACTGTTTCTATAGTCAGTCAGGGAAGGAAACTGAAAAGGTAAACAAATACGGATTAAAATTAACGGTGTAAATAGATACCAAAGGATTGAACAAGATTTCAATAGGTAAGACACGTTACACTTCCTCTATTTTGCCGATGATTGAACAGTTTTGTAAATACGCATTGAAAATATTATCATTTAAAATTCAGCAGAGATTAAAGTGGTCGGAAGACTCTTAAGATAATAGATGTAGCTATCGAAGCTAAGTAAGAGTTATCGAAAACAAGTAATACCAGACTAGAACATTTTTCTTAACATTACCAAAATTTATTTTTCATATCCTAGTTTGAAATATAATTTCAGTAAAGACCAAAAACTAGAACTATATAGACACCTACAAATTGTGTCAATAACGTTATGTTTTCAATATTAATCAATAATTTTATCTTAAAATTATATGAATAGGGCTCCACAAATTTTTTAAGCACTTACGCAAAACATTGAAAACAATTATTTTCTCCAAGATTTGTGCATTAGTAGATTTCTAGCCACAACACAACTTAACAGATTACTAACCAATCTGGCATTCTCCTACCTGTTGGCTCCAAGAATCTTTAATTTGATTGGTAAAAATAGAACTTCTATTTTTGAGAGTATTTGCTGTCTTTGTCTTATCAGCAACTATCGCTGTACTAGCACCATTTGTGCTAACTGGTTTATATTCAATGGTAAAATTCATATTCATTGGAATTGTTAAAATTATTACTGCTATAATTAGATATTATTTAAAATTATGGTACAATTTTACAATTGGGGAGCATTATCAGTGCCTCTACATGAAGGTCACCGTACTAGCACTCTCTAATGCCATTTCTGCTAACTGCCAAATGGACCAATCTCAAAGGATCCGCTGTGGGTTTGTAAATCTTTTGAGCGAGAGTAAGTAGACAGTTGTGATCTAATTTAAGCAATAATAATTTAAATTACGGTAAGGCCCCAACCCTCAGAGCTGTATCTTGGAGGGAGGGCAAAGGGAACACTTGCCCCGGGCAACAAATTCCTACAGGTTGCCAACCTATTCTAACTAAAGTGAGAAGGTAGAAATATATGATCTAAAAAATGGTTGACTTTTATTTGAGGAGGGGGGGAGGCGAGTGAAAGAAGGGGCGGCAAAAATTAAGCTTGCCCCTCCTTCGACAAAAATCCTAGTTCCTGTCCTGCCGACCTCAACTGAAAGGATCCTTAGAGGTTTTGTTTATTCGTTGAAAGAGTATAGCCAAGTCGACAGCTCTAATAATTTGAAATAGTATGTAATAATTCCAATGAATAGTAATTTTACAGTTGAATACTAGGCAGTTAGCAAGAATGACTCTAGTGTGGCGACAACTACTGATAAGGCGGCGGTCCAAAAATATATATATTTTTTAATTTTAATTATATTACATCTCTACTTAAAAGTAACACACAAAAAATTCTGTGGGTAGAATGCCCAAACTATATATTATAATAGAGGCATTATTATCATTAGATGATTAATGGTTCATTATGTAATATCTAATTAAGTAAAGATAGCATACTATGTAGGAGTATCATATTCATATATTTAGCAACCATTGTTTAATATCTACACTATTACATTTTATTCTAGCTATCTAGTGTACTAAATAAGTATATAATAAATATGAGAATTAATTTTGTATCAATTACTTGAGAACCACCTGCCATTTGCGAAGATAACATTCAAGTATGGCGGTCATGCCAATGTGACACCATGTACATGCATAGAACTTGATATCACATATAAATAAAACCCGTCTCAGTTATCTAGATGTTTGTATTATGAGTTTATAGTTTCTACGAGTTTTGTAATCATAAAACCAATCAACTCAAAACACAATAAATTAATTTTGACAAGATAAAGGGACGTGTACAAAATTCACTATTATCCGCAACCCGAATATAACAATATTTAAATCTTACAATTACATTAGGGAGGGTAACAAACAAGAACAGACTGTAATGAATTAATTTTATGCACGAGAAGGAAAGCTGAAGCAGAACTTACCTCACTTGCCGAATGCTGACGATGAAATGTTCAGGTTTTGGGACCAGAGCCTGGGGAAAGCAGATTCCCAAGAGGAAGATAGCAGATTCCACTCGAATCCTCCCTTCTTTTCTCTGATTGCTTTTCTTGCGTGATTTTACCATTCATATACTGAGTCCTCGTAAGATTTTATATTATATATCTATGATTAATAATATTTTAAATTTAGAAAGAAAACAAACTTTTTGGATAATAAATTAGGTATATTAATTAAAAAATAACAGCTATATAAAATGCAATTAATGAAAAATATTAATCAGATAATAATAAAGACTTAATAAAGAACGTAAAAATAATATTAATGAAATAATACAAGCTAATTTCTCAAAAAAGAAAACCAACATATGGCATAAATTGAACAAATATAAAATTCCAAGAATTAACAAACCTATTTTAAATATAACAATTATAGAAATAAATAGAAAATACGATCATATCCCTTCCATTAGAGTCAATAATATTAAACAACCAGTAAATATTACACAAGATATAAATAATATGAATACAATTTTAAACGAATAAAGAAAAGGAGTCAAGAAAAAAATATCTTATGTAATTTAAACAATTATTTATATTATTGTTTTCTGCCTTTGCTCTGCATGAATTTCCAAGTTCTTTCATACCAATAGATTTGTTTTTTGTGTAAAATAAGAAAAAAATATTGCCCATTGTATTAAATGAGTTTAAATGTACAAAAAAACACAAAAACTGAAAGACGCTTCCAGTAAAATAGGCTAAAAAAAATTATATCAGGTAAAAGCAAGTCAGATTAGTTTTTATCGTCCTATAAAACTCTTAATTATGAATTTTCATAAAAATTGAAATTTTTGGTCTTGGTTCTTCTGGACAACCTTTTATTTCTGCCGACACCCGGCGTTCACATAACCATTCATTACTCCTCAGGATTTTATCCAAATTCAACGTTAATACAGCCATTGGAAAGCTGAATTTTTGATCTCTAGCCCATACCAATCACTTTTAGAATTTATGCCTTTGGAAGAGAGAAAGGGTACTCTAACGTAAAAAAAGATCTCATCAAACATTTTATTTTGTATCTCTGGTTCTAACTTGTTTACGGAGGACGGGTTTATGCTATCTCGTGTAGTTTATAAAGTTCTAAACCCCTCCCAAGTTTCGTGTGAATTGGTGGAGTCGTTATTGCAATTTATGTGATTTTCGAACAAAAACCGAACAAACATTTTGAGTAAAAAAAAATAATTTTTTGATTGCTATGAAAATTCGTATCTGAGCGTTTTTGGAGCTGCGAAAAACGAATATCAACTTTGTTTCTCTCTAAAAAAATATTTTGTCCCAGTTCGTTGCATCGCACAGTGGCCTGAACTCTTATATCAGTTCGAATTTGCTATGCTGATTGTGATTTAATTTTGTTAGATTCTAATTTGCACCTATATACGATAGTAAATGGATAATTTTATGGATCTTAATCATGAATATAATCATGATGGATAATAATAATTGTAGTTATTTAATTTATTTTTATAGGAAATTAGATTGTTAAAAATAAGTTTATGACAAAATTAAACTTTTTTTTAATCATGAACTTTAAATTATGAAGATCAGTTGAAAAAAATTAAAATCCATAAGAGCGGTAAAATTGCGCAGAAAAAGCAACTAGAGAAAAGAAGATAAGATTCGGCAATCTTTGCCTTGGGAATCTCCTTTCCCCAGGCTCTAGTTTCCGAACCATCTTTTGGTGTGTGCTAGAAATTTAAATTTTAGTTCGTAAAGATTTTATTATTAGTTCACACTTTTTGTTAGTATCTTTCCAAATCTTTAATTGCAACACGAATTAAATAATAAAGACGAAACAGAACGTTAAGAATAACGAAACTTGAAATTTAAGGTGAAAACTAAATAAAAACTATTCACTTAGCGAAGGAAGCAAGTATTGTGTGTTTCAAGTTTGTAAGTAGCCACTATTTTTTTAAAGCTATTGTTGGTCCGTTTTATGTATGTATTTCTTCAACAGCATTTTAATTCCGGTGATGATTTAAAAAAATATATTTTCCATTTAAAGAAATGTATTTAATTTTTTTAAAACAACTCGATCATTCTGAAAATATTTATCATATAAATAATTATCATTCCTATGTTTTAATGAAAATTTCCAATTTCTAAATTTATTTTAATAATTTTTGTTGTGGGTATACACCGATTTATACAGATTTATGATATATCATCTAAAAGATAACCTTGGAGAGCTGAGACCTTGCTTATCAGTTCTTAAAGTAGCGACTGGAGTGCTTTTATATCAGCAGAGATAAGATAAACATGAATCAACTCAACGAAGTATTCTTTCAAGAAAGTAGTAATTTATTACTTTAAGTTCTTTAATAAAATTAAATTTAAAATGGCCTTGTATTCATTTGGTCTCCTTCAATTTCTAAACAATATGCTCACAGTTGTATTTAGGATAGGATTGAAAATTATAATCAAATTTTATAAAATGTGGTTCATATAGTTATTAATATATTTAAGATGGGAAGGGTACTGGCTCCAGCTAACAAATAAGGATAACTAGGTATTATTTTATTTTATAGAAATAATCAAATAGTTCCTCTTGATGTCCATGTTAATGTATTCCTCCCTACCATGTTAATGTATTCCTCCCTACCATGTTAATGTAT
Organism: Rhaphigaster nebulosa; assembly: GCA_948150685.1. NCBI lineage: Eukaryota > Metazoa > Arthropoda > Insecta > Hemiptera > Pentatomidae > Rhaphigaster > Rhaphigaster nebulosa. Next base: position 141,355,158 of record OX411310.1, read on the forward strand.
TCCTCCCTACCATGTTAATGTATTCCTCCCTACCATGTTAATGTATTCCTCCCTACCATGTTAATGTATTCCTCCCTACCATGTTAATGTATTCCTCCCTACCATGTTAATGTATTCCTCCCTACCATGTTAATGTATTCCTCCCTACCATGTTAATGTATTCCTCCCTACCATGTTAATGTATTCCTCCCTACCATGTTAATGTATTCCTCCCTACCATGTTAATGTATTCCTCCCTACCATGTTAATGTATTCCTCCCTACCATGTTAATGTATTCCTCCCTACCATGTTAATGTATTCCTCCCTACCATGTTAATGTATTCCTCCCTACCATGTTAATGTATTCCTCCCTACCATGTTAATGTATTCCTCCCTACCATGTTAATGTATTCCTCCCTACCGTGTTAATGTATTCCTCCCTACCGTGTTAATGTATTCCTCCCTACCGTGTTAATGTATTCCTCCCTACCGTGTTAATGTATTCCTCCCTACCGTGTTAATGTATTCCTCCCTACCGTGTTAATGTATTCCTCCCTACCGTGTTAATGTATTCCTCCCTACCGTGTTAATGTATTCCTCCCTACCGTGTTAATGTATTCCTCCCTACCGTGTTAATGTATTCCTCCCTACCGTGTTAATGTATTCCTCCCTACCGTGTTAATGTATTCCTCCCTACCGTGTTAATGTATTCCTCCCTACCGTGTTAATGTATTCCTCCTACCATGTTAATGTATTCCTCCCTACCATGTTAATGTATTCCTCCCTACCATGTTAATGTATTCCTCCCTACCATGTTAATGTATTCCTCCCTACCGTGTTAATGTATTCCTCCCTACCGTGTTAATGTATTCCTCCCTACCGTGTTAATGTATTCCTCCCTACCGTGTTAATGTATTCCTCCCTACCATGTTAATGTATTCCTCCCTACCGTGTTAATGTATTCCTCCCTACCGTGTTAATGTATTCCTCCCTACCGTGTTAATGTATTCCTCCCTACCGTGTTAATGTATTCCTCCCTACCGTGTTAATGTATTCCTCCCTACCATGTTAATGTATTCCTCCCTACCGTGTTAATGTATTCCTCCCTACCGTGTTAATGTATTCCTCCCTACCGTGTTAATGTATTCCTCCCTACCGTGTTAATGTATTCCTCCCTACCGTGTTAATGTATTCCTCCCTACCGTGTTAATGTATTCCTCCCTACCGTGTTAATGTATTCCTCCCTACCGTGTTAATGTATTCCTCCCTACCGTGTTAATGTATTCCTCCCTACCGTGTTAATGTATTCCTCCCTACCGTGTTAATGTATTCCTCCCTACCGTGTTAATGTATTCCTCCCTACCGTGTTAATGTATTCCTCCCTACCGTGTTAATGTATTCCTCCCTACCGTGTTAATGTATTCCTCCCTACCGTGTTAATGTATTCCTCCCTACCATGTTAATGTATTCCTCCCTACCATGTTAATGTATTCCTCCCTACCGTGTTAATGTATTCCTCCCTACCGTGTTAATGTATTCCTCCCTACCGTGTTAATGTATTCCTCCCTACCGTGTTAATGTATTCCTCCCTACCGTGTTAATGTATTCCTCCCTACCGTGTTAATGTATTCCTCCCTACCGTGTTAATGTATTCCTCCCTACCGTGTTAATGTATTCCTCCCTACCGTGTTAATGTATTCCTCCCTACCGTGTTAATGTATTCCTCCCTACCGTGTTAATGTATTCCTCCCTACCGTGTTAATGTATTCCTCCCTACCGTGTTAATGTATTCCTCCCTACCGTGTTAATGTATTCCTCCCTACCGTGTTAATGTATTCCTCCCTACCATGTTAATGTATTCCTCCCTACCATGTTAATGTATTCCTCCCTACCATGTTAATGTATTCCTCCCTACCATGTTAATGTATTCCTCCCTACCATGTTAATGTATTCCTCCCTACCGTGTTAATGTATTCCTCCCTACCGTGTTAATGTATTCCTCCCTACCGTGTTAATGTATTCCTCCCTACCATGTTAATGTATTCCTCCCTACCATGTTAATGTATTCCTCCCTACCATGTTAATGTATTCCTCCCTACCATGTTAATGTATTCCTCCCTACCGTGTTAATGTATTCCTCCCTACCGTGTTAATGTATTCCTCCCTACCGTGTTAATGTATTCCTCCCTACCGTGTTAATGTATTCCTCCCTACCGTGTTAATGTATTCCTCCCTACCGTGTTAATGTATTCCTCCCTACCGTGTTAATGTATTCCTCCCTACCGTGTTAATGTATTCCTCCCTACCGTGTTAATGTATTCCTCCCTACCGTGTTAATGTATTCCTCCCTACCGTGTTAATGTATTCCTCCCTACCGTGTTAATGTATTCCTCCCTACCGTGTTAATGTATTCCTCCCTACCGTGTTAATGTATTCCTCCCTACCATGTTAATGTATTCCTCCCTACCATGTTAATGTATTCCTCCCTACCATGTTAATGTATTCCTCCCTACCATGTTAATGTATTCCTCCCTACCATGTTAATGTATTCCTCCCTACCATGTTAATGTATTCCTCCCTACCATGTTAATGTATTCCTCCCTACCATGTTAATGTATTCCTCCCTACCATGTTAATGTATTCCTCCCTACCATGTTAATGTATTCCTCCCTACCATGTTAATGTATTCCTCCCTACCATGTTAATGTATTCCTCCCTACCATGTTAATGTATTCCTCCCTACCATGTAAAAAAAAAAAATAATCAAGCCGGAACATTTGATTTTCTTGGTATGTAATTTTCAATTTAATGGACAAAAAACTGCTTTCGGTGTTGAAAGCATTAATTTATCAAACTCAGATGAAGCCCATACTTCAGTACCATTTAGTTTTTTCATTTTCCTTTAATTATATTCAGAATGATTTGTTTGTGCATAGTTTATAATATAAAAGACAAAGTTTGATTGAGATAGTTGCATATAAAACTGACACTTATTCAGCTGGTCTTGTTATTTCGAACAACTTTATAATATATTTTATATTAATTATTTGTTTTGTTTTTTCCATAATCAGGTTGTGATCATTAAATTTTACTTCACTTGAATTTGAGAAAAACAAAAATCTTTTGTATACAAATAAATACAGTCTGTTGCTATTTTTTACTTTCCCTTAGCTATATACAAAGTATACAGTAAGGGGAAGTATTGCGATCTTGAAAATTTTCGAATTCCAGTTTTCAACGGAAGTAGAAGTTTTAAGGTTCCCTGAGTCCAAATGACCAAGTCCCGCAAAATGGTCTGTGTGTCCGTGTGCATGTGAACAGTCTAGTTCAAAAACGAAAAGTTGTACGATACTGAAATTACATATTTAAGATAGGCACATGCATCTGATGTTACAGCAACATTTCTTCAAAATCGACTAACCGGAAGTGCCACTTTATATAATCGATTTTACACTTGTTTACAATTTTCTCGAAATGTAATCTAACGATTTGGATGAAAATTGGCTAAATTTCTTCATAAAGTCCTATAACGTTTCATTTATGTAGTACATCACCGAGGAAATGCGGGGAAAAAGTTATGATGAAATGTATATTTTATTTGCTTAAAAAATATAAGCTTAAAAAGTATGCGTTTTATGGTAAATTATGTATAGAATTGTATGAAAGGTAATTAAATTATCTAAAAAACAATAAATGAATCATCAAAATCGGACCAGTAATAGCAAAGATACAGCGCATAGGTCAAACCGGAAGTAGCTATAATATCACGGATTTTAAAATTTTCTCGTAGACGGCTCCAACGATTTTGATGAAACTTGCCTAATGTCTTCTCCTTAAAGGCCTTTACTTTTCATTTATTTAGTATATCAACGAAAAAATGCAGGGAAAAAGTTATGAAGAAAAGAATATTTTATTTTTTTATTAAAAAGGATGCAATTTATATTAAATTATGTATAGAATTGTATGAAAGGTTATTAAGTTGTCTAAAAAACAAAAAAAGAATCATCGAAATCGGACCAGGATTAGCATAGATAGGATAACCTAAGGCATCCGAAAGGAGACGGATGCGACCGAACCTCCTCACACCAATCCGCCAATCTGTTGTAAACAATACGCTCTGTAATAAACTAATTTAAGAATACAAAAGCGAAAATTAACTTAATAATTTTTGCTTTCACATTATTTAATGGAATGAAAATGTTTCCATGGAAACTAAACCGAAACTTTTAAAATATATTTGCAACTTGACAAAGTTAAAATATATAGGTAATGTACAGAATTCTTATACTAAAATTCTTAAAAAAACAGTTTTATTGTACTATAGTGGGAGAAGAAGTGAATGCTGCTGTGTTTATTAGAAGTAGTGTTTATGTGAACTCTTTAAAATTACATTAAAAAGATAATTATTATAGGACAGTAAGGAAAAGTTATGTAATGCGCGTACCGCAGCGGATTTTGTTTATATATAAAAGCATTCACCTTAAATAAACAAACATATAATCTATTGTATAATTATAATTTTAAACAATGGCATACAATTTATTATTATATATATATATATATATATATATATATATATATATATATATATATATATATATATATATATATTTTTTTTTTTTTTTTTTGCTACATTGTAAATTTAAGCCATTATGAGTCTGTAGAATAAAAGAGGTGTCACTTTTTACAGTTCTTCATATATTTTCGATCTAGATATTTTGCATTCATTTCAATTTTTTTATTCTTGTTTTACACAAGCTATCAGTAATTTTATGTTCCCAGTTCGAAGAGATGAAGCCTAGCCAGCAGCCATTGAAGAGGGTTCCCACCCTTTGCCCTAACATCACCATTAGCAAGACATTGTCCGGTGCGGCCTACGGAGTGGGAGCAAACATCTATAGACCTTCGACCATCGCTGACCTGGAGCTCAGCACACCGCAGTGTCTCCTGCTGGCGCTGCTCCACTCGCTGGTGGAACAAGACGTAATGTCTTTTGTATATTACTAGCCGGCATCTGCCACCATGTCGAGAAGACGCTTTCGAGTGTGACTTTTGGAAGATTTCTCGTTCCCTCGGACAGACATTGAGGATGCAATGGCTATCCTTGTCAAGCTGGTAGGAGATGAAGTTGCCCGGTCATGTGAAGGCATTAATGACTTCTCTAGCCAATAAGAATAGGTTCCCTGGTGTCCAGCTTAGAACATTATCGGAGGTATATCTTTCGATTATTTAACATTAATAATTGAATAAGACTTTTAATTTATAATTATCAATTATAAATAAATAAAAACTTTATGATTAATAAGCCTTTGATTAATAAATTCTTGCTGTTGCGGCCAGTCGGTGGTGTGGTGTGATGTGGTGTGGTTTGGTTTGGTTTGGTGTGGTGTGGTGTAGTGTGGTGTGGTGTGGTCATGAGGGCAGCATTGCTTCTACCAGACTACTTCACCAAGTTTCAATGTTCACAGGCGTCAACTTCACTACAACCCACCAATGGATTTAAGTAGATATGCAAGTACGTTTCATCCCTCAGGAGGGATAGGGTTATTACCGTAGTCACAGTTTTATTTTTAATTAAATTATTTCTTATTTTAACGGGTTTTTTGTTTTGTTTTTATTTATTTTTATTTTATTTTAGCATTTTTATTTTTATTATTTTATTGCATATGATCATGAACATACACTTGATATAAAACATCACAAAAAGTTGAGAAACTTAAAATATAACAAAACATTTTTTTCTGTAATTTGAGCTCAAATTGTTTCAAAACATTCATGGGAATTCACTGAGTAATTTAAGCTATCAAACTTAAAAATCGGTTGTGCCGTTCGCTCAAAAAATCGTTGCATGCCCTCGAGCTGATTGGCTAAACACATTACCCTCCTTCTGGCTAGGCCTTAGTCGGGTAAAAATATATATTGATATTTGAATTTGAACAAATTATGATATCCCTGAAAACAATGTTGGCTTTTTAATCAATGACATTTGCTAATTCATTAATAAAACCTACAATAAAGAGCAGATTTTAGTTTTATTTCGCGGAGTCAAATCTGATGACAAAACTACCAGCATTACTAATGATATTTACTCCGATGTTATTATATTTACCCTGATGTTATAACTAATGATATTTACTCTGATGTTATTATCAAGCCCCAAGGATCACCTTCACCCACAGGAGGTGTCATCAGTTCTGCAAGAAACCGCATAATTGTTAATTGTCTTCCCCTTGCTGTCTATGAATTAAATTATCTTCTTAGTGGGTTAACTTATGGACCATTTAAGTTGGGCCAATAGTTCAATTATAGTGGCATGATTATTATGGCTTTGAAATATATTAATGATTTTTGTTAATCTGAAATAACTTTTAATTTTGCGACCAGCATATTTTATCTTTTAGACATTGCTCTTTGTAAGTTCCCAATAGCACGGGAGCTACGGCCGTCACATTTGCTTGGTCCTCATTGATGTTACTGAATAGGGTAGGAATAGTCAATTGATAAAGATCTTGCACTCGCAAATAATTTTTTTTTATTAACTTTATGTTTTTGCTATTATAAAGCCGTTTATTAGACTACCAAGGATAGTTTAAAAAAAAAACTTATAGTTATTATAGGTAACAGTAATATTGAATATAAATAACACACTAAAACTTATGAGAAAAATGTATGCTATAATTATACAGTAAAACAAGCTAAGAGGCATCAACTATAACAATCAAATATCTGATCTGGACAACACATGACTTCCTTGTACGCCTATTAGACTATAAATCGGTGGCTCAAAAAGTGGTCCTCAATTTGGTTACTAATTTCCGAAGATTGCAGTATCTCAAAAACGACAATCGGCGTCGCGAAATCCATATATTGACACACACACGCACACAAATGGGGAGGAAAACCAGCATTTTACACTTAATTTTAAGACTTAAAACAAGTAATAAAAATGTTTAATTGGATTGGAAAGCAAATTGCGTATGTAACCTTTATTACCGAAACATATGATTTCTCTTATAATTTAAATATAATTTTTGATGTAAGCTTATTATGACCTTCAAGTAAAGTACCCTTTTCCGCTCACCAATTTGAACCAAAATATAGTAAATACATTCACATCAATAAAAAAGTCTTATTTACCAAATTTGAAATGTTTTACATAATATTTTAATATTATTTTCGATGGAAGTCTAATATGACCTTCAAGTAAAGTACCGCTTCCGGTTTTACAATTTAGACCAAAATCTAGTATGTTATTTAAATCAATGTATAAGCTAAAAATACTAAATTTGAGAAGTTTCTCATAGTATTTTAATATATTTTTTGATGAAAATCAATTATGACCTTCAAGTAAAGTACCACTTCCGGTAATCAAGCAGTGGCCAAAAAGGGAGGTTCACAACTAGATTTTACAACAATCTAAAATACAAAATTTCAACTTTCTACAGCTACAGCTAACCGTTTTTGAGTTATGCGAAATACAAACGAACGTACGTACGTACAGACGCCACGAAACTAGTCAAAATGGATATTTCCGTCGAAATCTGAAAACCGAAAATTTTCGCGATTACAATACTTCCTTTACTTCGTACAAGGAAGTAAAAATGGGTATAGAATCAAATTCCCTCAACGGAAACATCACACGTAACTTTTATTAATAAAAATCCAGGAACCGGCAAAGTGTTAAAATCAGCTTACAAAGGAGATTAAAAGATAAAATGAAATACTGAAATTATCATGACCATAAAGATAAAATAATTTGATTTAACTTTATTCTTCAGCTGGTGAAAAATATTAAAACTGTTTAAAAATATTCTAATAAATTAATTTTTATGGAAATATAAATAAATATGGATATCCGATCATTATCATGATCACATTTCGGATTTCATATTTTTTTTTTATCTTATTATATATAATAAATTCATATTTTTATTTTATATTTATCAGGTCATCCCAGGGGTAATGTCGGTATTTAATTGCGAAATATAAGGAATAGGAAAAAAATCAATGAAACGCGTTGAATCTAAAATGTATTTACCATCTTGTTCTATAACAGTTTGCCATCTTGAAACCAAATTTTATATACCTTTTCTGAAAGAATCCTTTGTTTTTGAATTAAAGAAAGCCAACACCTCGTTTTTCACTTCATCGACTGAATTCATGTTCCTACCGCTTAATGAGTTTTGGAGAGTGCGAAAAAGGTGATAATCCGAAGGCACCAAGTCAGGAGAATATGATGGGTGAGGAATAATCTCCCATCCAAAGTCCTTCAATTTTTGTATTGTTTGTTTTGCAAGATGGGGCCTCGCATTGTCATGGTGGAATAAAATCCCTCGAATATCGATAAGCGAGGGGCTCAATTTCCCGCTCCAATCGATCCAGCTCATCACAGTAGAGATCTTTAGTGATAGATTGGTTAAGATCGAGGAATTCATGATGAAGGATTCCTTCCATATCCCACCAAACAGCCATCATTACTCGACAGTTAGCTCGTGAAATTTCAGCACAGACTAACTAACTTTCTCCAACATAAACATGATAAATAAAAGAGTCCGTAATGCTATAATAAACAAAATATGTAAACAATACAATTGTAAAGGAGGGATTAGTAATATCAACTTAAACAGTTGGCATCCGCATGATGGTATAGAAGGATCAATCTAATTAGGGATTGATAAATTATTTGCCACTTCTATATATTTGTTTTATTGAAAACTAGTTTCGAATGTTATACATTCATCTTCAGTTCTAAAGACACACAAAAAATTCAAAAATAAGCAATTCAAAATATAGTTTGGTATTATTACACATATTAAATTAGATTAATATAAATCAGTATTATAAAACATTTATGAATTATGAATTTAAATTAGACAAAAAATCAAATACATGTTGGTACTCAGCAAGGTTTTAATGGATTATATCAAACAGAAATGTTTGTACTGGTTTCTTCTCGCATTGAACTAGTAATGAACGAAAGGTAGGTTGTTAGGTAATGTTTTTAGGTAATAAAACAAATTTATAGAAGTGGCAAATAATTTATCAATCCCTAATCAACTTAACCAGACATATTTTTAAAAACATACATTACTTATGTATGTATGTAAACATAAGGGATAATCTGATACTTTACTTTTGTAATCGATAATTAGATTAATGTGGGTGTTGCCCCTGAAGTTGTGTTTTCTCATTAGCGGATCAAACTAATTTTATTTTTTGACATTTCTCTAATGATTTTTGTTTCATCTTGGAGGTGATCGGATTATAGAAATTTTAATTTACCAGTCTATAAATTATCATTTTTTATTTATTTGGACCATATAGTATTTAAGGATGTTTCATTTGATTTATACGCTCATTTATAACTTACTTAATTTAGATATTTTGGTATCTAAGGATAGGCATTCGTTATGAAAATTAAATAAAATTTATAATCAGGTATTTATTTTTTTGTAATAGTTGAAGAGAACAAATAATATACTGTTTTTATTGATTTAAATTAGTTTATTTTTCTCCTATGCTATTATTAAATAATCATTAAAAAAAATTGCCACTTCCTCATTTTTATCTAATTTATTGTTTTGTAATTTTTTTTATATATAAACTTCAATATTTAGCATTCTCTATAACTTAATAATCGACTCTTACATCATAATCTAAAAATTAAAAAAAAATCATAATATCAATACCAAATTAATATTAAAAATCCTCCATAACCTAATAATCAACTCGAGTTTCGATTAAAATCTCATTATTTATCTATTTTTTTTCCATTTACACATTTTAATCCAATTTATAATTTTTAAATGTTTTATGGTAGTTAAACTTCTATATCATTCACCGAAAAAGGTCTTTGCTTGATAATGGTCTTGTTCTGTCTTTTCAGGTAAGTTGAAGATTCATGGTGCTGATAAATTCAATTAAATAAAATACAATATAAGAAAAATAGTCAATTTTAAAAGAGTTCAACTTGATCCCCATTGAAGTTATTTTTATATATAAGTATATATTGTATACTCGTATAGTTCAGTTTTATTCTATATTACATAGTATTATTGAATCAATAGTAGAAACGAGTATACATTTAGTATTTGCCAAATTTTAAGTGTAAATACAAAAATTTTCTAAATAAACATCAGATTTATCAGCCTTGGTAACCCAATAATCTACTTTAACATCAAATTAAACGGAGAATGTACATAAAATCAAAATATTGACATCAAATTTATATTAAGGATACTCGATACCTAACCTAAAATGGACTATTAATCGGAATAAGTATACAAATTAATTTGGGATTAATCAATCATTATACAGATATCAATTTCGTACTTAGCATCCTTGATAACCTATTAATGAACTCTAATCTCGAATAAATTGGAAGAAGCAAATTAACATTGTATTTATCTCAATTTCATACATAGCGCCCTCTATAACAGTTATTGCTAGCTGTTTAATTCATCCATTCTAATATCAGGCTAATTTTATTGAATATATGAATGATGTATTGAATAAAGAGCAAACATTTTACTTCTTCTTCTTTTCTTGGCACTACAACCCGCTAGCGAGTCATGGCCTCCGCCAACAGCAACCGCCAGGTGTCCCTATTTTTTGCTGCCACCATCCAGTCTCTCACTCCAAACTTCTTTGCATCGGTGTCCACACAGTCCCTCCATCGCAACTTGGGTCTTCCGACGCATCGTCCACCATGAAGGATCTCAGTCAGAAGCTTCCTTGGTATCATATCGTCTCCCATTCTGGCAACATGGCCTGCCCATCTGAGTCGGGCTGCTTTTATAAAGTTAACATCAGGGCCATCAAACTTCTTGTAGATATCCTGGTTCTTCCTCCGTTTCCATTCTCCATCTACCAGTACTGGACCACAAATTCCTCTTAATATCCTGCGTTCCGATACCAGAAGGTCGTGTTCCACAGCCTTTGTTGTTGTCCATGTCTCGGATCCATAAGTCAGAACCGGTCGGATGAGAGTCTTATACAGGATGAACTTGGTACGCTGGGTTACTAAGTGACTTTTCAAGTGCTGTTTCAATCCATAGTAACAACGGTTAGCCATCAAAATCCTTTTCCTTACCTCTACCTCCATCCGGTTATCGCTGGTTATCTGCGAACCTAGGTAAGAGAATTCTTGAACCTGCTCAAACTTGTAGGGGCCAAAATCTACTCTATCACGATCCTGCCGAGGGATCTCCTGGGTTACCATATATTTTGTTTTTTCCTCATTGACAATCAAACACAGATTTCTTGCTGCAGCCTCGAGTTTCAAGAAGGATTCAGTAACCGCCTGCCGAGAACGTCCAATTATGTCAATGTCGTTTTAAATATAAATGTAATATAAAAACATTTTACTAGCAATTGAATATTTGTGTTTCAGGAAGGACGCTGCGATTTGGCTATTCAATTTGAAAATGCTGTCACTAGCAACAGTCCCAGGGATATTTTCGAACTGGCGAGTGAAGGAGCAGATGTATGTAGCGTCAAATCAGTCCGGAGACAGTCTTCTGAATTTGGCTGCAAGGGCCGGCAGCAATGCCTCCATCGCACTCCCTTGGTATCCTGAACTCGGACCTGGAAGTTGTGAACTCCAGTAATGCCACTCCTCTGGAGGAAGCAGTGAGATATAATTGCGCATCTTCAGTTAAGGCTCTGCTAAAGGCTGGTGCTAATTTTGACAAGCCTTTGTTTAGAGGAGACATCTATCTCCATATTGCTGCCACTGAAGGCCACAACGAAGCACTGAAGGACCTTCTGGAAAGGGGAATGGATGTAAACAAAAAGAACCACCTCGGCGAAACGCCGTTAGTTCAAGCTGTTAAAGCTAGCAGAGTCCAGGGTATTAAGTTGTTACGAGAGAAAGGAGTTGGTTTCAGTGATCTACCGGGTGTTAGACTGAAAGATGGCGATTCCATAGTGCATTCTATAGCTTGCTCAGGAAATGTTGAAATCCTCAAATTACTGAAGGATAGAAAGATACCGGCAAACATAAAAAATCAAAATGGCCTCACCCCATTGCATGTCGCTAGTAATCCTACAGTTTTGAGAATGCTCCTCAGGATGGGCGTGGATGTAGACTCACAGGATAACACTGGCAGCACCTCTTTGATGATCGCTGTAAGAAATAGCAAGGAGGATATCAGAAACTTGTTATTGCTAAATGGTGCAGATCCTAATATAAAGGACATAGAAGGTCGGACTGCTCTTCACTATGCCGCTAAAAGAGGCTACACTGGATCAATGACTACTCTGTTGGTCGCTGGAGCCAGAGTTGATGAGAAGGATGATAAAGGCGACACTCCAACTTTCATTGCAGCTGCAAATAATAAGCCAGCTATCCTTCAGCTGCTAGTGGAAAGGGCTCTGAGGGACCGCAATGGTGATGGAATAATTGGCCCGCAGTGGACATGTCGAGGTCTTGATAGCAATGCTTGATGCTGTGGTAGATATGAAAGGTCAGGATCAGTATACTGCCTTACATCATGCTGCATCAGAACGACACACTGCAGCAGTGACAGTGCTGCTTGATGCTGGGGCTGCGGTGGATGTGATTGGGTAGGGCCAGTGTACTGCCTTAAATCATGCAGCACGAGATGGGCACACTGCAGTGGTGACTGCACTGCTTGACCCCGGGGCAGCGGTGAATATGAAAGATCAGTAACAGAAGACTGCCTTACATCATGCAGCACGGGGTGGACATCCTTTATTAAATCGAATTTATCTTTCACACTTAATTATTTTCGTTTAGAAGGCATGTTTACAACAAGTAAGACAAAGTTTAACTGAATATAATTGAAAATTTGACTCTTTGTAAGAAAAAAGATTCTGAGAACTTTCTCCATGGACAATCACTTCTTCGCAAACAAGGTTTTTCCCGAATTCCACTGTTTGTGAAATAATGAAAAATGTTTTATTTTATTGTTACCCATTCTTATGAACATAAGCTAAGGTTGTTTTTGGGTTATTTTTTTTATAACAATTATATTTTATTTTCTACTTCCTTGTACGCAATAAAGCAAGTATTGTAACCGCGAAAATTTTCGGTTTTCAGATTTCAACGGAAATATCCATTTTGACAAGTCTCGTCGTGATGTCCTGTATGTCAAAAACGGTTAGTCGTAGAAATTAAAAATTTTGTATTTAGGATTATTGTAAAATCTGGTTGTGAACCTCCCTTTTTGGTCACTGCATGATTATCAAAAGTGGTACTTCACTTGAAGGTCATTATTGATTTTCATCAATAATTATGTTAAATATAATGTAAAACATCTCAAGTTTGGTATTTAAGACTTGCATACTAATATGTATATCATGATAAATTTTGGTCAAAATTGGCAAACCAGAAGTGGTACTTTACTTAATAGACCTGGAGCCAGAGCAAAAAACCTTACATATTTTATGAAAATTTTTAGCTATCGATATCAAAAATATCCTTCAGGAATATGAAATTGGAAGTCTGCCACTCTAAATCCGATGGAATACAAAATGGCGGACAAGTAAATCCGGAACAAATACTGAAAAACGGACATATTTTATGACGACTGAAACTTCGATCACCCTAAACTGCATAAAATATTAGTTCAGAAAAACAATCTGCCACCTTAAGACCGGCGGATAGCCCGAGCAGATGCAGCGGAAAATCATACTTTCGGGAATCAAATTTTGACCTATTTTATGACGACCGAAACTTCGACCATATTAAACGGCATAAAATATTGGTTAGAAAAAACTTAATCTGCCACCTTAAGATCGGCGGATCGCCCGAGCAGACACAGCCCCAAATACAACTTTCGGAAATTCAAATTTTGACTTATTTTATGTCGGCCAAAAATTCCACCATATTAAATTGCAGAAAAATATTAATTCGTAAAAGCATAACCTGCCACTTCTAATTTTGATGTATTTTTTATCATCCTGAAGGGCATAAAAGACTGGTTCAGAAAAAAACACAAGAAGGAGAAGCCTCCAATGGAATATTTTTTACGTGAAATAATGATACCTATCTCCTGTTTATAAATGATAAATAATGAATGTGCATTACTTCAATTGCAATGACACAAAATAATAATATGTACCCATTTCCGCTTTATTGCCTGACATATTTTCATCTTTTAATTGACGAAGAGACCGATGATTGATGATAAATTTTTTATATAAATTTGAAATGATAAATTAATATGGGTGGAAATAGCTTCAAATAGTGACTGCATACTTTCTTCGTCATCTTCATTTGCATGATCGTTTTCATCATCAGAGTTGGATTCTACTTCTTTTACAACGATTTCCTCTAATTTTTCTGGGAGAGAGGACCTTTAAACCAGGAGATCTTGTAGAAATTATTCTCCAACACCCAACCAAAATCCTCTGCATTCATTTGTCTGGGGTGAGGGTAGTTGAGTTTTGTCCACATTATAGTTACAAATTTAGTGCGCTTAATTTTTTTTTAATTATTGCACGTTGGAAACATGTTACCATCAATCCCTTTTGGCAATGAAAGTCGCCCTTTCCCCTTTTGCTTATAAATATCCCAAAACTTTGCAAGCCGTAATTCATTAATGTCAGAAATATTTAGTTTTTTTTTTGCATAAAGTGAGCAAATAAATTTTTCTATTTCCTCCTTTATGAGAAATTCATTTTCTCCAAAATTGGCAAGGATATTTTGAGCTTTGAAGTTTTGCAATAACAATTTGAAAGGTGTTAGTTTGCCTATTTTGTAAAACGCTGAAGTGTAATCTCACCCAGTTAATGCACGACATGCGGGGGAATAATAATAGTAGATGGGAATAAAGTCCAATCTTAAATTTATTCCCATCTATAACTGAAAAAACAATTATTCACCTTAATTACTGGAAAAACCTCCACCCTTAATCCATTTAACTATAAACACTCTACCTTTCTTTCTTTCTTTCATTGCTAGAACAAACCAATACAAACTTTTCTGTATTATATGAGCTACTTAAACCTTGGTGAGTAGCAACATGTATTTGATTTCTTGTGTTAATTTAATTCATAATTGTTTTATAATACTAATTTATATTACATTTAATTTAATATGTATAATAATTTCAAACTGTATTTTGAATTTTTGTGCGTTTTTAGAACTTAAAATGAATGTATAACATTTGAAACTAGTTTTTAATAGAACAAAATTATAGAGGTAGCAAATAATTTATCAATACCTAATTAGGTTGATCCTTCTATATCATCATGTGGATGCCAACTGTGTGCCCTTTTGATTAAAAATATAATCACAGAAACCGGTTCAAGACTGGTGAAATTCTGCCTGAACATATATAAAATATAATGTAAACTAATAACCTCCTTAATAAAGTCGTTAATTTCAAGGTAATTAAATATCTCAGAACAGAATAGCACAAGTTATAACAATACACATAATGAAACATGCTGTATCTCTAATAGTTACAAGGACAGAGGTTTATTAAGAAAACATTTTATAGAAACAACATTAAACTTTAATAGTTAAACAATTCACACATTGAAAACCTTAATCATAACCTTCTATAAGGTTAAATCCTTGACAAAGACATGGAACAGTCTTGTGACTGCAGCACTCCTAGAGGATTATAACGAAACCTTTTATAAAAAGTGCGAAAATATAATTTAAAAAACATTGAACATTATTAAAAACACTAAAACCTAACAAAATGTAACTCATTTGTTTATATTTAAAAAAAATATAATATATATTTAATAACATATTTAAAATATAAAAAATTCATTTCATATTATACAAAAAACAAATTAAATTCAACTACAAAAAGTTTTGCTGTACTAAATTCTGAGCAGACTACTACAGAAGACAACTTAGACTATTGAAATTACTGGACCCCGCCCCTGGATTTCAGGTAGTCTACTATCTGTTTGTATTTCTGATTATTAGCCCACCATAAGGCAGTCTGACCTTTATTATCCTTATCATTAATTGGAACACTGCAGCGATCAAGGAGGAGCTGCACCACGGCCAAGTGGCCCCAAGAAGATGCAAATATTAGCGGTGTATAGCCAGCAATTGTCTTAGCTGTTGGGTCTGCCCCATGGTCCAACAACGCCGTCACCACTGCAAGATGTCCTTTCTCTGCTGCATGATGTAAGGCAGTGTTCTGGGAATCACCTTTCATATCCACCGCCACCCCGGCATCAAGCAGCACTGTCACCACTGCAGTGTGCCCTTCCACTGCTGCAATATGTAATGCAGTCAACTGGTACTGACCTTTCAGATCCACCGCCGCCCCAGCATCAATCAGCGCTTTCACGACCTCGACGTGTCCACTGCGAGCCTCACGATGTAATATTCCATCACCATTGCCGTCCTTCAGAGTCAGGTCAGCCCCATTCTCCACTAGCAGCCGCAGGAATTCTGGCTTGTTATTTATCGCTGCAACGAAGGCTGGAGTGTTGCCATTATTATCCAGTTCATCTACTCTGGCTCCAGCGTCCAGAAGAGTGGTCAGCAACCCAACGCAGCCTCCTTCAGCAGCGTAATGAAGTGCAGTCCGACCTTCTTTGTCCTTCATCTGGGGATCGGCTCCTTTAAGCAATAAGAATGTTGCGATATCCTCTTTTAAATTTTTCAAAGCGATCATCAATGCAGAAGTTCCATTGTTATCTTGAGTGTCAATGGCAGCACCCTCTTGGCACAATGTCCTCACCAGCTCTAGAGATCCTTTCACGGATGCAATATACAGCGCTGTTTCACCCTTTTCTGTCCGATCGTTTACATCTAAACCCATTCCGATGAGGGTTTTTAAAACAGAAGGATGTGAAGCAAGGTGTAAAGGCGTGAGACCATTCTGATTTTTCAAGTTTTCTGGTATACTCATTTTTTTTATTGCTTTTAACATTTCGGCATTTCCAATGCGAGCCAATAAATGAAATATAGTGTCACCATCCTCAGACTTATATTTCGTGCCCACTTTCAATAAGGCTTTCAATATTTCAACATTCTGTGACTCCACAGCCATCTCAAGAAGGATCTTGCCACCTTCTGGAAATATCTCGCCATCAGCTCCTTTCCCCAGCAACATCTCTACACCCTCGATATTTCCTGCTCTGACAGCTTGATATAATGGAGTTTCGTTGAGGTTATTCTTCTTGTTCACATCCATTCCTTCCTCTAACAGAACCTCCAGTGCTCCATTCTGGCCTCCAGTGGCAGCAATATGGAGGTAGGTGTCTCCTCTGAACAAACGCAGGTCAACTTTAGCACCAACCGACATCAGAGCATTAACTGAAGATAGGCAATTATTTTTAATAGCCTCCTCTAACGGTGTTGTATTTTTGGAATTCAAGACTTCCAGGTTTGCCTTCAGGAAACCAAGAGCAGCAATACAGGAACAGTTGCCAAGCCTCACAGCCAGATGGACGAGGCTGTCCCCGCACTGAGTCGACCCATTGACATCACCACCCTCACTGGCTAAGGCGATGATATCTCCAGGACTATTATTCAGGACTGCTTCTTCTAGACGACTCTGTAAATCATGTCCTTCCTGAAACATAAAGTAATAAACATGTGCATCATTATTATTCTGAGATCTAAATGTTTTATCAATAAGATGCTAGTTTATTAGGCTTAAGAGTAAGGTGAAAGATTTTTTTTCAAGATCAACTGGTGTCAAAAAATTGGATCTTTTTTGATGTTTCTTTAATTTTGGATATATATTTTGTTACAAAATGAAAAAACATTATGCTAGGAAAACAACAAGGATAGACACATATTTAGAAAAAATATCGTGTAGAAGATGGCTGGGGATGTGGTCAGAGATGAAACAGTAAATCAGGTAATATACTGTTTTATAATGTATGAATGTTTAAAATATGAGAATATTTATATTATTTTTTTTTATAAATATACTGTCGATATGGGCTATTTTAGTCCACTTTTATAGAATTTTTTAAATTGTCTCGATAATGCTGAATATGTTTCAATTGATAAGCTATGGTATTGCCTATTTTATCTTTTTAGCTGGGCTGTTTGTGTTAGTGTTACTTTGGCCCAACATTTCATCTGTTCAAAACATTCTGTAACTAGCTTAGGCCTAAGAAAGACTTCATAAAAAAGGTTCATAAGAAAATGGAATAATGAATGAAAAGTATATTTGAAACTTGCCCCAGTTGGCAGAATTTAGGAGGCGCCAAATTTCGAATGAAATTTTATTTTTAGCTTAAGAAAAAAAATGTTTACTTCAGTTTTCAATTGTTTTAATCTAAATTCAGTAAAAAAAAATGAGTACATGTAGTATTTATTTATAAATATAAATATATATACACATATGATATCGTACTACCCAGGCCCCCGCAAAATCTAGATCCGCCACTGAGCTTAGGGCAGTGACAAAAAAAAAATTAAAAAAATAAGAAATAAAGTCCTGAAATAGATGGACCAAAGTAGCCCATACACTTTTGAGGTTATCAAAATATTTTAATAAAATTGAATTTTGTAATATAAACATATACATTAATGTAAAATACAACCACACCACTAACACTGTAACAGATACATAACAGTTTTGACAGTTGAAAGTTTGAGAGGTTAAAAAATCATATATCTGCACAGCGTTAACAAATTGACAGTTACTGCAATTTGTGGGCAACTAATGAACCATTGGTGCCCATTGTTACCTGCTTGGAGTTGCAGCCTAGCCGAATAAAAAATATATTAAATGGAACTAAACCTCAGCTTTCATTTGAGCATACAGAAATGCAAAATTAAACCATAGGAAGTTAAAAAAAAAGGGTGCTCCTGGCTGAACTCTCAGTAATTTAAATTTACCTAACGGATAGATAATGCTTCAATAAAAGTATCTATATCAGAAGAAATTAATGAAAACTAATTCCACATTGAGTCTCATGAATTACTACTCCAATTTTGTCATAAAATAACGCCATTATGCATTGTTCAAGAATTATACAACACTAGGTGCCAGGAAATTGTTTCAAAGCCTAAATGATTAAAATGTTACAAAGCTGATCATCTATCGAACAATTCAAAATGTTTAACATCTCTTTGATTATTTATTTTCTGTAATATGAATTAGACCCCACCTCTCCCATATGGAAATTCCACACAAACAATAGTTTCATATTAGATCTTAATACATTAAAGGTTCAGCACAACTTTAATTATCTACATTCAGTAATATTCGTACACACGAAGGTTTAATACATCTATTTAGTAATCTATATAGATGAATAAAATATACAAACTTCCATGTAGCAAATCTTACTTGTTTCATTATAATGTCAATTTAAAGATTAGTTTTCCCAGCACAGTATAACACTTTTCAAATTAGCCTTTAAATGTCAGATGAAAGCATATCAATTCAAATTCCAAGGAAGGAGAGTTCTGATGTGGAAAACACATGACTTCCTTGCACGCCAATTAAACTATAAATCGGTGGTTCAAAAAATGATCCTGAATTTGTTTACTAGTTTCCGAAGATTGCAGTATCTCAAAAACGACACTCACCGTCGCGACATCCATCTGTTGGAACACACAGACATACTCTTATTTCTGGAGGTCTCATTCCGTTATTATAAGTCGTTTTCTTTTAGTTAGTAACAAGTTCCCAAGAGATTTCTTCGTGTTCCGTGACAATATTAGAACAGTCAATATCTCTAGATAAAACATTGGAAAATTTCGACATTTTAAGCGGAAAAACCCACTCAACTCATATCTTATTCTCCTGCTGCAGACTTCTTCACCTCGCAAATGGGGAGGAAACCCAGTATTTTACACTCAAATTTAATAATTAAAACAAGTAATAAAAATGTTTAATTGGATTGGAAACCAAATTGCGTTTGTAACCTTTATTACCGAAACATATGATTTCTGTGTTTAATTTTAATATAATTTTTGATGTAAGTTTATTATGACCTTCAAGTAAAGTACCCTTTTCGGCTCACCAATTTTAACAAAAATCTAGTAAATACATTCATATCGATATAAAAATCCTATTTACCAAATTTGAGATGTTTTACATTATATTTTAATATAATTTTTGATGAAGGTCTAATATGACCTTGAAGTTAAGTACCACTTCCGGTGATCAAGCAATGACCAAAAAAGGAGATTCACAACTAGATTTTACAGTAATCCTAAATACGAAATTTAAACTATCTACGGCTAACCGTTTTTGAGTTATGCGAGATACGAACGTACGTACTACAGACGCCACGACGAAAATAGTCAAAATGGATTCAGGGATGGTCAAAATGGATATTTCCGTTGAAATCTGAAAACCGAAAATTTTCGCAATTACAATACTTCCTTTACTTCGTACAAGGAAGTAAAAAGAATCAGGTAATGTATTTAAATAAACCATATTAACTACGTTTAAAAAGTATTTAATGAAAGAAGAAGATGTCATAGGAGGCTTTCCATACAAGAAGGGCAAATCCGCCATCTTACAATTTTTTTTTTCTTCTTCCTTTAAAGGCTAATGGTATATAATATACCATATATACAACAATATATACTATATATTGAACCCACAATCTTACAACTTTTTTTCTTCTTTCATTGAAGGCTTGTGATGTATAATATACCATACATGCACAAATATATACATACTATATACATTGTTAGATATATATATGTATATATATATATAATAGATATATATATAATATGTAAGATATATATATATATATATATATATATATTACAATGTATGGTATACCATATATGTACACACAGCAGAATCTCGTTAATTTCTATAGATTCTCTAGTCCCTTAGATAATTATAATTCGTATTTAAAGTAAATTACAAGTCTTATAATTCGAATTTCTAAATAAAAAATCTGGTTAACTCGCTATGTTATAAGAGAATGTTTTTATGAATTTTGGTTGGTTTACCCTTGTTTTTTCTATTCATCTCTTAAAAAAAACCCTGTAACCATGTTGTCAGCTGCCATAATAGATGTAGATCCC
This sequence comes from Rhaphigaster nebulosa, assembly GCA_948150685.1. Taxonomy (NCBI): domain Eukaryota; kingdom Metazoa; phylum Arthropoda; class Insecta; order Hemiptera; family Pentatomidae; genus Rhaphigaster; species Rhaphigaster nebulosa. Next base: position 141,376,100 of record OX411310.1, read on the forward strand.
TCAAAATAGGCAAGTTTATGAAACAAAAGTGTTTTAAAAACATAAAAACGCTTCCGTATCGTGTCAACACAAAAGCATGGATCACAAATATTCAATGATTAGGTAAAATCAGATATGGATTTTTTTTTACTGTTTATTGATAATTGTACAGCCCACAACTGTACCCCATCAGTCAGCCACATTAATATTCTGTTTTTGCCTACCAACACAACCTCTCAGCTGCAGCCTCTAAAACAGACCATTTTAAAAAGATTTAAGATATTTTACACAAGGTAATTACTGATTCAACTCTTTGACAGCATCGGGGGGGATGAGAAGGAGCTTAAAATCACCTTATCAACATTGTTGACAAAGCGTATCAAATGTTGATGATAGTACAATGAGAAATTGTTTTCGGGCTTGTCAATTTACGTAGGTAGAACAGGCAACAGTTATTGAACATATAAATTCTCTCTTGTATGGAATCACCTATCTAGTTACTATTTTAATATATATAATATACAGTTATTATTCTAATATAATATCATATATATACATATATATATATATATATATATATACATATATATATATACATATATATACATATATATATATATATATATATATATATATATATATATATATATATATATGCTGCTTCCAACTTCACCAAAGATAGCAGGCCAGCTAAAAGGGCGTACACAAGTTTCTAATTAGCCACAATTAAAAGTCATGGAATCTACTTATTCAAATTTATAAACATATTATCTTACCACGGATGGTGATATTAACTGGGTGCCATGGATCCTATACTTGGTCGCGAGAACAGACATTATTCTGGTTACATGAGAAGGCAGCTTCAATACGCCTGTCTCTAAGAGCTTAGCTAGCAAAGCCATTGCCTTCTCCATGTCCTGGCGAGGGAACACGAAATCTCCAGTCAGCCACACACTGAGATAATCTGACTGCAGCTGGCGTACCTGGTGACAGATATCAGCCAGCAAGCAGCAAGACACGATCTCCTCTGTCACTAAAGAGTGGAGCAGTGCCAGTAGGAGACATTGTGGGCTGCTTAGCTCCATGTCGGCGACAGTAGATTCCTGGTAGATGTAAGCTCTCGCACCATAGCCGATGCTGGTCCAGATCTTGCTGAGAATAGTATTGTGGCACAATGAGGCCACTCGATCCAGTAACTGCTGCCGGATTGCCATAGTTGTAGTTTCTAGAAATAAAGATGTAATGTTCAGGAAATAATTAAATATTTACAAGAGGAATAAATTTGTGAAATAAAATCATAGAATTGATTAAAAACTGAGTATTTACTAATAATACACATATAGGCCCATCTATAGCCTACAGCAATATAGCATGAAAAAATTCAAGCATAACTCATGAATCACAAGGCTGTGAACTATAAGATTCAATATGATTTTCATCAAATTATTGGATTACATTTAAAACAAAATCAGAATTATAAAATATTGTATTTGGTTGACTACTAATGAAATGTACAATTCGAACTTAATAAAAAATGTGAATTATTATAAAGATTCTATCCCTGTTTGATAATGAAAAATTGTTAATTAATATCTTACACTGAGGGCTCAACGCATTGTCAAAAATATAAACAACTAGAAAATACAGGGTAGAAACCAGAATTCCAAGTGTAAATAAATAAAATTTCACCACAAGTTTATTCACAAACTTATTTCACACAAAAATAATCATAATTATTGGAGTATAATGAATCCTAGCAACTCCTTATCTTTGCCACTCTGACCTCGCTTGTCATGGGAAAGTAGCGAACTGGCAAACTTATCATCAGAAGACAAGCGTAAATCTATTGAAGTTTAAGCACTTACTTAAGGGAACGTAATACAATGGTGGAGCTGGAATAGTTGGAGCTATTGCATTATTTTGCCATTCCATAATTTCCTTAATTCACTTAGTAACAGGCAGAAGGAGCAGTTTAAGGCGAGGTCTAAGGACCTATTAGGCCTAAAGATGTCTTTTATCACTCAAATTAAACTAGTTAAATGCACTATAAAGTAGTTTATATTGATTATCTTCGTAGAAAGAACAGTTGCTATCATATTTGCCAAAAATAAATTCACAAAATGGTGATTTCTTGCTCAGTTTTGAAACAAAGTCAATCATGGCGAAATTAAACCAAATGCTAAATGATACTGACCAAAAACTAAATCAAGTCAAAGTCGGTAGTCGGCCATCTTTGGACGCCATTTTGGCAAGGTGCGATCACTTTTTTTCTGGGAACATTGGCTTTTTTTTAAATCATTAGTCACAAGCAACACTACGATTTGCAATTTATAGAGATCTGGAGGGAGGTAGGAGGTGCACGGTAGGGGACCTGGCCCAGAGACTAGAGTATCCAGGTATCCATCCATCCACCCACAACCGAAACTGTAGCAGAATAAATAAATTTCAACACAATCTTTGGAGTTTATAAATTTACATATTTAAGGTTAGTATTAGATAGCACCTCATCTTTCTGATAATCAAACAACTTTACACTATTTCTCCTATCAAGGAATTTATTATCTGCCACACCTAAAAAGTACTAGAAAAAGAACTTCAAAATAAAAAGATATATATTCAAGCAGATCGTTGTAGTCTGCATCATCTAGGAGGCATTAGAGCCTAACTGGTGAGAATGATAGGGCTGACCGACTGACGGAGAGAGTTCTCTCAGCTAATAACCAAGCAGAACTAACTACTTCAGTTTCAAGGACTTTACATATGACCGGAAGAGGATATCCTTTCTAGAGGAGAATATCCAATCCACTTCTCCTAGGAAAGGACAGACAGAGGAAAGCAGAACAGGATGGTGGCCAATCTGAACACACTTCAGGACGAAGTGGTAAATTGTTTTTTCTTGCAGCAGAGCTATACAGGCATGCATAGCACCCCACAGCTGCAAACACCTTCATTTCCTAAGAAGCAGGGTATAATGGACAATAAAAAATGTTGGAAAAACCTACCTAGTACCATCAGTGATATACCATCCTATAAATAATGGTTATATTTGGACCATTTTCAAAATAAATGCAATTTTATACAGTTCATAAATAATTTTGACCAAATACCACAACTTGTCTAAAATTATTAAAAAAGGATTTTTGTAACATTGAAATGTTACATTCTGGTTTAATTCTCCGAAGTAATGTGATTTTTAAAACCATAAGCTAAAAAATTAAAAAAATTAAACCATTTTTTTTAAAGTTAAAAATTTGTTGTCTTTTATAATCTAAAGTAAAATCGAGCTGGTGAGATCATTGTATAAGCGATATTTATTTCCTGAAGAAAAATAAATAAATCAATATTTAATTTGTTTCCAGCAGTTTATTCATTAAAAATACATTTATTAATGCCTTTCGGCTCCAGATTTAATTAAAATATTTTCATTTTAACTCTACTGCTTCGTAAGAAGGTTATTAGGAATTATCATTTAAGGTAACACTCCTGACAAATAGGGGTTGCACCTTTTGTAAATGGCTAACAATTTGATTTGGTATTTTAGTATATTGGTCTGGTGATCTAAAGCAGCCGGCTTCATCGGTGCTGGACTACATAAAAGTCTCCTGATTCAACAGAATATTGAGACTTAGACACGTGATCTGGCACAATGAATCCGACCGTTTAGGCTCTACATCTTTATTCAGGGAGGGCGTAGTTTTAAAAAGAGCCCTCATATATCGTTCATATCATCATATCATAAAGAACATAAATCGTTGGTCACAATGCGAAACTGCTTAACAGTCAAATCCCAAATTTACAGCAGAAACAAAAAAATGTTTTAAAAGTCCAATTTTTAATCATATTAAGATAAGTTTTTATTAAGTAGTAAGTACCAGCAAGTAATATACTAATGAGTAGAAAACATAAATAATTAATTTTTGTGTGCAAAATTTTGGAAAAAATTAAACAATAAAATAATCCTAAACTAAAATATTTTGCACTGATGTGGTTCCACATTGAGAACGACGATATGCAAATAACAATTGTAGTCAATATATTTAAAAACCACAAAAATATTTCGACTCATTAAAAAATCAAATTAAAAGAAATTGAATAAAATATATAAATAACATAACCAACACTCTTAAATATGAAATTAAACATAGATACATCCTGAATATCCTATTGAAGATATTTTAAACAATTTAAGGATTAAACGTTAGAAATTTGTATATAATATTCCAAATGATAAAAATGTCAGATGAAATAGAAACAAAATTTCCACTGTCTATTGTTATAGAGCTATACTTAAAAATATCCAATATTGGAAAAATGTTCATATTGATTGGGAGGGAAAGAAAAAAAAAGGTAAACTCAGTGCTATGTAAGCCAAGAATTTAATCATGTTACCAAAGGAATTTGTTAAGACAAAAAAATTAAAATACTTAGAAGACCACTAACATCCAAAAGAATGTCCGAATGCACTAATGGATAATGTTAAACCAAAATGTGGTAATTAACAAACAAACACTATATGCATTATAAAAAATACCCTAAACTCATACGAAGCCAACCAATTATCCTTCTTTAACAAAAACCAACAAGAAAAATGGTTCAAAATTTTTTTTACAAAAAACAATAAGGAATCACTAAATACTGATAATGAAACTTTCATCATAGAATCATATAAAACAATTAAAAATCAGATATAACTTTCTTACAACGCCACAGTCGAGCAAAACCTCAGTTTTCTGAAAAAATTCTATAGTTTGCGTAAAGTTACTTTGGTCCAAACTATATTTTGGAGTAGAACGATTTTATCAGCCCATAAAAAGTGCCAATTTAACCCAATTAACAAAAATTCTGGTATTCACACTGTCTCGGCCTCATGATGAGATAGGGTATTTGGGATATCGAACATTTCTACATCCAAGAATACATGGAAAATTATACCCCACATATTCTGGGTCAACTATGAATTTGACTTAAAAGGGGTGCTGAGTCGAATCAGATTAATTCCAGTCCTGCGAAGCAAAGTAACTGGGAAAATGTTCAAAAAGGTAGAATAGGTAAGGTACCCTGATATATTTCAAATATTTATACATTGAAAAAATTACTACATAAATAAATCTTCTTTAATAAAATAAAAAAATATGTAATAAACTAATACATATTAATCATCTACTCATTTTTTAATATATATATTTTTTTGATAATTTTTACTTGTAATTATTCTTAAAAATAGGTATTGCATTATAAATAAAAAATAATGGAAAGTACCTCTCAAACATATCAAATTTAAAATTGCAAATGGTGGGGCCATGCCAAGACTAGTTGTATATTTTTTTTATTATACAACGAATGTTGAATTCATGATTTCTGATCTTAAAATTTGGAGTAAGGCTGCTTACAGAAATATTATATTATAATATTGGATTAAAGATCACATTGATAACTCAGCGGATTGATTAGACAACACCACACGTCACAACAACCATGTTTAAGGCCTAAACGGGTCCCCTCTTCGGAGACAAAAAATTGCTCTAAAGCCAAAATTGTGCTCTATTGCAGCTGTCATTTTTAGAGGAGTTTCTTAAAGGTATCTAGATTAGAATAATATCTAATCCATGTTAAGGTGAATGGAGTTTTTTTATAGAAAGATTCAAAAATCGTTTGTCCTCAGTATTTCAGAACAACAATATTTTATACCACAAATATTCACAAAGATGCAAATTATTGAACGGTTTACTGGAGTTTTTTTTCCATATATGAGATAATTACCCACAAAATTTCAATATTTTATCATTGAAAATAAAGGTAAATGAAAAAAACTAGGTTTAAGTTTGAATTGAACAATTTTCAATTGGCTTCAATTGTACCTTGGTAGGTAGCTATTCATTTTCAGACCCCTCTGCAGGGACCCAAACATATCTTTTTTGTTCGTACAACATTTTAAAACCACTGAAAGAGGTTCGTAAAATACCTCATTAACTTACTGTGTTTGTCCAAGATATAGAAAAAACATCAACAGATCCTTTTCAGTTGAGGTAGGGGTCTTACCATAATTTCAATTATTTCTTCTTTAATAAGATCACAGATGTCGACTTCCGCTCGCAAGAGATATACAAACCCCCAAAAGTTTCTTTTCAGTTGTGGTCGGGCTCTTACCCTAATTTAAATTATTACTAAAACTTCTCCAGACCACAAGAACTTGACTGCACTGATAATGTTTAATAATATCTAATTAAAGCAGTAATAATTTTAATAATTCCAATGAATACGAATTTTAAAATCACATGAGCCTGTGATAAGGTGTCCTGATTGGAAAGATGTACAGAGTACTTCTTCCGTTGCCGCCCCACTGCACAGCCGCATCACGATGTGGCTCAATTTCACAGATTCTGATATCAAAAATTACTGTTTCTATAGTCAGTCATGGAAGGAAACTGAAAAGGTAAACAAATACGGATTAAAATTAACGGTGTAAATAAATGCCAAAGGATTAAACAAGATTTCAATAGGTAAGACACGTTACACATCCTCTATTTTCCCGATGGTTAGACAGCTTTGCAAACAAGCCTTGAAAATATTATCATTTAAAATTCAGCAGAGATTAAAGTGGTCGGAAGACTCTTAAGATAATAGATGCAGCTATCGAAAACAAGTAATACCAGACTAGAACATTTTTCTTAACATTACCAAAATTTCTTTTTTATATCCTAGTTTGAAATATAATTTCGGCAAAGACCAAAAACTAGAACTATATAAACACCTAAAAAGTTTGTCAATAACCTATGTCTTCAATACTAATCAATAATTTTATCTTACAATTATATGAATTGGGCTCAACCAATTATGTAAGCACTTACATTAAGCAAAACATTGAAAAAATTATTTTCTCCAAGATTTGTGCAATTAATAGATTTTTAGCCACGACACAACTTAATAGATTAATTAACCAATTTTTCTGGTATTCTGCTACCTGTTGGCTACAAGAATCTTTAATTTGATTGGTAAAAATAAAATTTCTATTTCTGAGTTTTTGCCACCTAGTCTTATCAGCAACTATCGCTGCACTAGCACCATTTGTGCTAACTGATTTATATTCAATGGAAAATTCATATTCATTGGAATTGCTAAAATTATTACTACTATAATTAGATATTATTTAGAATTAAGGTACAAATTTACAATCGGGGCGCGTTATCAGCGCCTCCACCTGAAGGCTGCCGTACTATCACTCTCTAGTGCGATTTGTGCTAACTGCTTAATGGATCAATCTGAAAGGATCCGTTGTGGGTTTGTAAACCTTTTGATCGAGATTAATTTAATATGTATTGATATTGGACAATATTAACATTATATAATTTAAACAGACCAGATGGGAACAAAAGAAAGGGATGATCAGGTAGAAAGAAGGGTAACTGACAGGTGATGACAGATGTCACCACATAAGAGATAAGTTAATTTAAAAACTCTACCGAGAAGTTAACACTGTAACAAAGCCAAAAGCTGGGATACCTAATCAATTTTAAGAACTGTTCCTCTTAGGCTTCGGATCGCCGGGCAATAATTAAGTTGAAAATAAAATATTACAAAATTAATATGGTGTCTATTACTTGAGAACCATCTTCCATTTGAAAAGATAACATTCAAGTATGGCGGTCATGCCAATGTGACTCACCTTCCACGTGCACAGAACTTAAAATCACACATAAATAAAACGTCTCATTTATCTAGATGTTTGTATTATTTTATTATGAGCTTATAATTCCTACGAGTTCTGTAATTATAAAACCAATCAACTCAAAATACAATAAATTAATCTTGACAAAATACAGGACATGTACAAAATTCACTATTTTCCGCAACCCGAATATGACAATATTTAAATCTTACAATTACACTAGAGAGGGTAACAAAGAAGAACAGACTGTAATGAATTAATTTTATGCACGAGAAGGAAAGATGAAGCAGAACTTACATCACTTGCCGAATGCTGACGATGAAATGTTCAGGTTACGGGTAAGGATGGAAGATAGGCGATAGTGGTATCGATATATCGTTAGTACTAGAATATCGATATAGTGCATGTCGCCTTAGAAGATTTTAATCTCAAATTATTTTCTGGAAAATATTTTTACACCTTCAGTTGTGTCGATGAAATAAAAATGAATGGTATTTTAAAGCTACTTTTATCTGTTCTTTTTATTTCTTAATAAAGTATAAAATGTACAATGAGGCCAGTACAGTTTTATTATATTTTAATGTAATATTAATAAATTAAATTTAGAGAATTGCAATCTTGGAAACTAAAGATCTTGAGCATTTCTATCACACTCTTCCTTTTTGGCTTATTATTTTCAACAATAAACTTTTGTAATCGACAGAAAAAAAAAAAAGTTTGATCTTCCCTTTAAATTTAAGATTTTACGTTTCTAGATATGTTCGTAGAAACCAAAAATCGAATTAAAAAAACCCGTCTGTACGCCATTCGCGGCTTTTTTCCAAGACTAATGGGGACATTTATTTTTTTGACATTTGGCATCAAAGTCGCAGATCACCTCAAGATGATCCTCGGAACTCGACATTACATTCGGCCATTTTTTCAAAATGGTGGCCTATTCGAGGTTTCATTTGCCCATATGACGGCCATTAATGAATTACAATCATTATTCCAAAGCCATAATAAAGAGAATAGAATTTTTTAAATTTGTTATTATTCCGAAACACTTTTACTTTCAGTTATTTATTGTTTATTCGAGTAATCTATTTGGATATAATAATGTGCAATAATTTGCAAGGTTTATTTATTTATTTTGTACATTTGAATGTACATCATGAAACGTCTAGAACATATTCGACACTTTTATTTATCCAACAAAAAATAATTATTGTTATGAAGTGTACGCAGCATTTTAAAGTAAATAACTTATGAATTCAGCGAAAAAAGATTGGTATATATCGAAATAGTAGTTCGATATATCAATAAAAATATCGATATTTCGATACATCGGGCCTTGATTATGTTAATTTTTGAAAAGACAAGGAGAAGAGGGTTTACATTGAATTGAAGGATTGGATAATATAAATTAACAACTCTTAGATTTATAATAGCTTTGCTATTGACAATCAATTATTGACATATTGGTTATAAAAAAATAAAAAAAGTTTCAATTTATTAACTTGTCAATAAAAAAATATCTGATGTGGACACCCCATGACTCCACCTATTAAGCTATAGATCAGTGGCTCAAAAAGTGACTCTGAATTTGGTTACTAGTTTCCGAAGATAGCTGTACCTCAAAAACGACACTCGGCGTCGCTACGTCCATCTATTGACACACACAGACAGACACACACTCACACGCAAGCTCTTGTTTCTTAAGGCCTCATTCTGTTATTATATGTCGTTTTCTTTCAGTTGATAACAAGTTCCCAAGAGATTTCTTCGTGTTCCTAGACAACATTAGAACTGTCTATGTCACTAGATAAAGCATTAGAAATCGAGGGTTTCAACATTTGAAGCGGAAGAAACCGTTTATGTTATTCTCCTACTGCATACTTGTTCAGCTCACAAATGGGGAGGAAAACAAGTATTTTACACTCAATTTTAACACTTAAAACAAGTACTTAATAAAATTGTTTAATTAGAGTGAAAAAAAAATCGCGTTTATAACGTTTTTCACCGAACCATATGATCTCTGTGATAAATGTCGATATTCCTTTTGATGTATGTTTCTTATGACCTTCAAGTAAAGTACCACTTTTGGATCTTCAATTTCAACCAAAATCTATTATATTACTAATCTTGATATAAAAGTCTAATTTACCAAATTTGAGTTGTTTTACATTATATTTTAATATAATTTTTGATGAAAGTCGAATATGACCTTCAAGTAAAGATCCACTTCCGGTGTACCAATTTTAACCAACATTTATTATGTTATTTATATTAGTATGTAAGTCTTAAATACCAAATTTGAGGAGTTTTGAATCATATTTTAATATAATTTTTTTATGAAAATCACCTTGAAAATGACCTTCAAGTAAAGTACTACTTCCGGTAATCATACCGTGACCAAAAAGGAAGGTTCACAACTAGATTATGCAATAATCCTAAATACAAAATTTTAACTTTCTACGGCTAACCGTTTTTGATTTATGCGAGAAACGTACGAACGAACATACGTACAGACGTCACGACGAAACTAATCAAAAAGGATTTTCAAATGGATATTTCCGTTGAAATCTGAAAACCGGAAATTTTCGCGATTACAATACTTCAATACTTCAACAATACAAGGAAGTAAAAAACATATTACTAGGAACTAGAGACGAAATTAATTAAATTGGTTAAACAATTAAAAAGGAAGATAGAGATCAATATTGAATGAATTATTAAAATCCTTTCGAAGTGCATATTAACAAATATCTGATGTGGACAACACATGACTTCCTTGAACGCCTATTAAACTATAAATCGGTGGCTCAAAAAGTGATCCTGAATTTGGTTACTAGTTTCCGAAGATTGCAGTATCTCAAAAACGACACTCGGCGTCGCGACATCCATCTATTGACACACACAAACAAATAAGGAGGAAAGCCAGTATTTTACACTCAATTTTAACACTTAAAACAAGTAAGAAAATGTTTAATTGGATTGGAAACCAAATTGCGTTTGTAACCTTTATTACCGAAACATATGATTTATATATTCAATTTAAATATAATTTTTGATGTAAGCTTATTATGACCTTCAAGTAAAGTACCCTTTCGGCTCCACAATTTTAACCAAAATATAGTAAATACATTCATATCAATATAAAAGTCCTATTTACCAAATTTGAGATGTTTTACACTATATTTTAATATAATTTTTGATGAAAGTCTAATATGACCTTCAAGTAAAGTACCGCTTTCGGTTTTCCAATTTAGACCAAAATTTAGTATGTTATTTAAATAAATATATAAGTTATAAATACCAAATTTGAGAAGTTTTGCAAAGTATTTTAATATAATTTTTGATAGAAATCAATTATGACCTTCAAGTAAAGTACCACTTCAGGTGATTAAGCAGTGACCAAAAAGGGAGTTCATAACTCGATTACATACTAATCCTAAATAGAAAATTTCAACTTTCTACGGCTAACCGTTTTTGAGTTATGCGAAATACGAACGAACGTACGTACGAAAGTACGTACGTACAGACGCCACGACGAAACTAGTCAAAATGGATTCAGTGATGGTCAATATGGATATTTCCGTTGAAATCTGAAAACCGAAAATTTTAGCGATTACAATACTTCCTTTACTTCGTACAAGGAAGTAAAAAGGAGTTTTATAAATACTTGTGAATATGAAATAAATTACCATCTCATTCAATAAGATAACGTATTAAGCACCAAATTATATCCCAGAAGGGACAATTAGTATTAGTGTGTTTAATTAGTATTACTTAATTTAATTGATTGATAATTCTATTAACGAAGAAAGGGAGTCAGTTCTCATATTATACTCGAATATTGGCTTATTTGAAAGAATTCTAATGACCTCTTGCTGGTGCGTCTCTGATGGTATGCGGCCGGCGTTGCGATGGTGATACAAATAAATGATACCTGGGGCTCCTAAAATGCACATAACAAAAAAAAACTGAAAAAATGGAGTCAGTCTATGTAAATTGGAGGATATGTAAATCCGATACTCACATTATTGTTCTAATAAAACCAATAAATAAAAAAAAAGATATAAAGAGTAAAGTTTTCATTAGGGCAAGATATACAGCTGTAAGTACTGATAAGGAATGCTGTACGTATATTCCTTATTTATACCATTTACATTCATAAGATTGCATCAATTTATTATATGCCTTGTACCGGAAAAATTATTACTTTTCCTTACCTATATATGAAGTATATAGTAAGGGGAAGTATTGCGGGTTTGCTGAAGCTTTGAAAAAAATGAATTTGAATCTGAGTTAAGATTTTCCAAATGATGAAAATGTGAGTTAGATGCACTGACACTACCAACCATCCACAAATAAATTTAATTTCTGAAAGGAAGATTCCAGTAAATCCATTTCAATCCAGCAGTCATCATTAGGAAAATTTGATCTTAGATTCGGATTCTGTCTCCATTTTCACTGTGGCAGTTCTCGTAAAACTAATAATGAATAAATGGGTTATTTTTTTTTTCTTCAATAATTTACAAATTATAGGTTGTGTTTTTAAATCTCATTAATTATTGAATTCAATTAATTAAAATGAGTTATGCTAAATATATTAAATTTCTAATGAAAATAACTCTGAATGCAAACCTTTATTTTTTATATATGGCTGAAATATCATCTCGAGTAAAAATAAGAACACTATATTAAAATTTCTTGACAAGAAGTTGACATTCTGATTTTCATTAATTAATAAATTCGATTAATTAAAATGTGAAAGTAATGCTAATTATATTAACTTTCTAATGAAAATAACACTAAAAGCAAACCTATATATATAAATATAAATATATATGCGTATATATATATATATATATATATATATATATATATATATATATATATATATATATATATATATTTTTTTATCATCTCAATTAAAAAAGCAAATAAATTATTATTTATTTTATTATTTATTTATTTTTATTTTATTTACTTGTATTGCCCTTATTTATTTGACTACAGTGTCTAAATATGGTTTGAATGGCTACTTCAGCCCTAATACTACTCATTGCCCTTGATGCTCATTTTACAAGAATGGGGAGCCCGTTACATGCCATATGACCGAGATCCATGGGATTCATCAAGAAATGACTGTTTACGAGGTGCCGTAATTTTTTATTACGTTTTTAAATTCACCTAATTTGAAGCAATAAATCAGTCATTTCTTCCAAGTTAGTATCTAAAAGAGTCCATTATTTCGAATGATTGATTAATTCCTGATATCCCTGGTGGAACGTAGGTTCTCCTATTTCTTCCCATCGGATTCCAGCACGTTCTGCATCAGCTTCTATGGGCCTCCTCCAAGTTATCCTGGGTCGACCAACTCTACGGCATCTCTGAGGTTTTCACTGGAGGGCTTCTCTTGCAATGTTGTCCCTTGGACGGCGTAAGGTGTGCCCTATCCATTTCCACTTCCTTTCGCGGATTTCGGCAACAACCTACCTCTGTCCTGTTCTTCGCCAAAGCTCCTCATTCCTAATCAATCTAGGCCACCACACTCTTAAAATGTTCCTCAAACACTTGTTAAGAAAGGTTTGTAACTTCCTCATTATAGTTACAGTAGGATGGCCTTAACATTTTAACCTTAAAATTAGCAGATTTTTGTATCAAGGCAGATTTCACTTGATTGCCAGATTCTCTTCAGTTGCGCAAATGACCCTCCGGCTTTACGGATTCGACTTGCAACATCCTGTTCTGTGCCCTCATCCTAAGTAATATAGGGTTAGTGGATCTTGAGTTAACCTTTATCACTTTGGTTTTCCTTTTATTTATCTCTAAGCCATAATCCCTTGCTTTTATTTCCAGGTCAGCCAACTTCCCCGAAATATCTGTATAACTATGTGCTAAGAGACATATGTCATCTGGGTGAAACGAAAGAAAACAAAAAAACTTATGTTGAAATCGGTTTTATATTATATAAATAGAGAATTGCAATATTTTGTTAAAGAGGTTTGCTATGGGACTCGTTCCATTTCTTAATTTGAGGCAATGAGAGAACGGTGTCGCTCAAGCGCTTCAAATTATCATACTTGTTGACGAGGTCAAATCCTTTAGATACCTTGAGTCCTTCCAAAAAAGCCATGGAGAACACATCTCCCCAGGACAGCTGTGAACAAAATGGATCATCATCATTAACAGTCTATCAGAGAATTAGATTTGAAACCAAACTGATTCAACATTATTTTCTTCAATATTTCCAAACATGTACAACTATTAGTAAAAAAACCAAAAAAAAAAACATGAAAAAGTTTGTAATGCAAATCCGAGGAGTTTTCTATCAAAAGTTAATCTAAACAATATTCAATTTATTTCAAAATTTAAATTTAGCAATTGAGCATACCTATATAGGATATACTCATTGATAACGACGTCGATTTTTGAAAAAAGGCGTAAGCATCCTTTAGCTAACAGCAGGAAACACTAACAACTTTTTTCCCAAATAACAATATATATATATATATATATATATATATATATATATATATATATATATATATATATATATATATATATATATTTTAAATTTTATTCTTTACTATGGTTCAGTAAAAAGTTTATTAAGATGGCAGTGTTATTATAACTATTATAATTACTATATATTGTTAAGGCTTCCAGCACTGGTCAAGGCCAGAGTGGCAACTGAAAGTCGTCAGTATTTGGCCATCTTGCCTCATCAACAGTACATTTTTAGACTATTTAATTTTTTTTTTCACGATATATCGTGAGCGGGAATCGATAGGTGGTGTTTACGTTCCATAATAGATTGAAACATAAATTTCAACTTTATGGCGCTAAAGCCTTTTTCAAAAACGTCAAAATATATATATATATATTATCCTCCACTTATTTATTTATAACATCACGCTAACAACCAATAGGAACGGACCAGTAACCATAAATGCCAATCAATCTGGAAAGCTTGCATACGGTAGTCGTTTTCATACCCGTGGAATAAATTTCGCAACACACTCTATTTAGTTAACGTTTATTAAGGTTTCAGAACACCTTACAAAGATGCAGAGCTTCCAGAACTCCGTTCTTCGACGGATAGTCCGTGGGACCTCACTCCAACGGGCGAGAAAAGCCACCATCTATGAGGAGCTACATGCTACAGCTACCCTCAAGCCGGAGGCATATAAAATAATTTGATGGGCTGAAGGTCTGTGCCAACTCTCTATTCAGAGACATCGCCGCACCACCCAGGCCTGGGAGATGGCAGGACTCTGTCCCCTTGGTCGACGTGCTCGCCGAGGGAAGGGGTCTGGACTCTGCAGTCTAAACCCATTTCTCCTCATTCCTTATATAAACCAGCAGAATGGTTCCTCCCCATCCTCTACAAATTATTGAGGGCCAATACCTGCATGTGAAACCCCTGCACGCAGCGGACATTTAAATAGCTTTGCCTTGGAATACTTTCCGGTAATGTAAGGACTACAAATCTACAAAAGAGATTTTATATAAACGGAGGATAAGAAAAAATAAAGCTTCAGTGCAGTTTCATAAACGGAGAATAAGAAAAAAAAATTAATAAATAAAGTTTCATTTATTTGTTTCAGTAATTTATAAAATCGTACTAAGACCGACCTCATTAGATAGAACTATTGAAGCGTGGCCGTTGAAAAAGAGGAAAGCACTACAATTTCCACAAAAAGTGTTTTTTTCGCTGATGGAATGATTTGTTCCAAGGGAAATAAGGCAAAGGGTGGAAAATAAGGCACTAAATTTATAAAATAGTAAATATCAATTCAGCGCTCCATGAAGAAGGGTCGGTCTTAATACGATTTTATAAATTACTGAAATAAATAACTGAAAGTTTAATAAACGTAACCGAATAAAAATTGTTTTCGATTCGAAAAAACAATGACGTCGATATATGTATATATCATAGAATTAACAAATGCCATTGACCCAGGAAGTAATAGTAATTAAATAGGGTTTATAACCCAGGAAGTTATTGTTATGCTTCCTGGTTATCAGCGTTAAAACAAGTTTTATTTCCTTAATCATCCCTTCTCCTATTGTATGTATAAAAGCCTACCTGAAAGGGACAGATCAATCAGTATCAGAATGTTAATTAGAATGTAAGAACTAGTATTTGAATAAGTATTTAGAATGTAGGACTAGAATAAGAATCAGTATCACAATGTAAGAATCAGTATAGAATAAGTATTAGAATATAAGGTAGAATAAGGTTATGTAAGACACTCTCACTATGTTTAGCTTTAAGTCTAGTTATAATATCTATAGAGTCTATCTGTAGTTAAACACTCAGTAGCTCATTATTTATATCATGTAATTTTGTATCTCTGTCTAATAAACTATTTCGAAGGCTTACACGATCATCGACCATTGTTAACTATAGTAATAAAAAAAATACAAATTGTATGCTCAACAATTATTCCCATTCCATACGAAGGTGGCACTAAAAACAAAAACACTCGTGGGGTAGTTTGGAAACAGCTGTGTTAGAGGAGGGACGAAGGGGGAAAGTAGTTGAATTGATAAGAGGAAAACGACACCAGTTGCGTGGTTTCTTCAGTTTAGTCGGTTTTAGAATATCCGATAAATGAAGAAACTTGTATATAAATATAAATCTGGTGGGCGCCAAAAATAATAAAATAAACTGTAAAGTAGTTGTGATTATAATTATTAATATTTCACAATTTTAAGTGTATGCAGATACCGCCGAAGCTAGAATTACTTCACTTAATGGGTTTATTCATTTCTACTGTGATTGGCACATTTAAGTTAAAGAATGCAGAACTTACCTTTCCGTTAGCTAGATATCCATTGTTCTTCTTTACCAGATCATCAAGTTTCCCGAAAAAAAATGGCAAAGTTTCGTTGTTCAATTCTTCTAATTTCTTCGCTTTGGCTTCTTCGTTTGGTTCATACCAAGCGCTGGCAAGGGCTAAAACATTTTAAAAGCCTTTGTCATTAAAATATAATTGTTAACTATCTATTTCTGAAAAAATTGAATTAAGAATAATTTATAACTATCATGTCGATAATATTTAATTCTCGCAACTAAAGGTAAACCAAATTTAAGACCTTTTTATCTATATTACACTATCCTTCAATTCAATGTAAACCCTCTTCGTCTCCTTTCAAAGATTAAAAACATCGATGGCTGATATATAGAAATATCGACTTTTTCCATTCATATGTATATCGAACTACTATTTCGATATACTTGAATACTATCGCTACGATATATATTGATATTTGTTTTCGATATTTACATCCTTACCTTGAAGTACTCTTACCAAAGGTGGTTGTGTAAAGGATGTGGTTTCATCCATAAGGTTTGGGGAGGTGCCTTATACCCACAAGAAACAACATTCGAGGTGGACACAATAAATTATTTCACATTCATCTAAATGTTTTGTTATGATGGTGTATATATATATATATATATATATATATATATATATATATATATATATATATATATATATATAGGTTAAGCAGTAGCGAATCCAGGATTTAATTTTTTTGTGGGGGCTAACACCGTGGGTCTGGGGATAGGAATAGCTCATAGCAGAAAAATCATTTCAAAGCAATAAGCTTCAATCATTAGAAATTCAGTTTTGACTTTAATTTTCTTTTTTTTTTAAATAGCGATAATTACAAGAACAATAATGATTTTTTGGAATAAAATTTGTATAATTTTTCTTGATGTATGCTTACATTTATTAGCTGAAGTAATTTTTAACCCATCATAATGATAGACGCCAACTTTCAATTGTATTTCTTTCTTCCTATCACTATTAAAAATTGATATAATTTTAAGGAAGGTACTGTGAAAAAAAAATTGAATAATTTAGGTGTTATAGATCACATTTTAATTATAATAATACGTTTACATTTACCTTGCGAGGCGTCGACGAGTGAGAAAAGAGAATAGGTGCATTTGATGTAAAATTATAGCAAATAGTTAACTTGAATCTAACAAGCCCTATACCTTGTTTTTCTGGATTTTTTCATACTACGTTTTGTATAATACGTTTGATTCAGTACCAAAAGAAGAAATATGAAAAGCCCCGAGAGCAAAGAACGTGCCGAATGGTTTGTTACTAGCCAGGCACCAAAAGGCATTCTGAGAATTAATGGTCTGGAGTCACAGAGCTTCCCGATGGAAAAAAATCTGGTGCGGTGAGCGCCACACACAACTTTTCCTTACCGCCCTACAATAATTATCTTTTTAATATAATTCTAAAGAGTTCACATAAACAATACTTGAAATAAACTCAGCAGCATTCAATTCTTCTCCCACTTAAGTATAATAAAATAGTTTTTAAAATAATTTTAGTACAACAATTCTGTACACTACCTCTATATTTTAACTTTGTCAAGTTGCAAATATATTTTTAAAGTTGCTGGTTTAGTTTCTATGGAAACATTTTCTTTCCATTAAATAATGTGAAAGTAGAAATTATTAAGTTAATTTCCGTTTTTGTATTCTTAAATTACATTGTTACAGAGCAAATTGTTTACAACAGATTGGCGGATTAGTGGGAGGAGGTTCGGTCGCATCTATTTCCCTTTTTTTTTTTTTTTTTTTTTTTTTAGATACTTTAATAACCTTTCATATCATTCTGTAAATAATTTACTATAAATTGCATACTTTTTAAGCCATGCGAAAATAAAATATTCTTTTCTTCATAACTTTTTCCTGCATTTTCTCGGTGATTTACTACATAAATGAAAAGTTAAAGGTCTTTATGAAGAATAATTTAGGCAAGTTTCATCAAAATCGTTAGAGCCGTTTTCGAGAATATTGTAAACAATTGTAATATCCATGATATAATAGCTATTTCCGGTTAGTCCGATGCGCTGTATCTTTGCTATTATTGGTCCGATTTTGATGATTCATTTATTTTTTTATAGATAATTTAATTATATTTCATACAAGTCTATAGATAATTTACCATAAATTGCACGCTTTTGAAGTTATGCGTAAATAAAATATTCTTTTCATCATAACTTTTTTCTCTGCAATTCCTCGGTGATGTACCCTATATATATGAAAAGTTAAAGGTCTTTATGAAGAATAATTTAGGCAAGTTTAATCAAAATCGTTAGAGCCGTTTTCGAGAAAATTGTAAAAATGTGTAAAATCGATTATATAAAGTGGCACTTCCGGTTAGTCGATTTTGACGAAAATGTTGCTGTAACATCACATGCATGTGCTAACCTTAAATATGTAATTTCAGTATCGTACAGCTTTCCGTTTTTGAGCTAGACTGATCACATACACACAGACCATTTTGCGAGACTTGGTCATTTGGACTCAGGGGACCTTAAACGTGTATTTCCATTGAAAACTCGAATTCGAAAATTTTCACAATCGCAATACTTCCCCTTACTATATACTTCGTATATAGCTAAGGGAATGTAAAAATATGTAAGAGAAGAACATCAAGAGCAGTGATTGGTCTTTGGAACATGAGAACTATACTGGCACAAGTAATGGTATATGGCGATGGCATAGTCCTCATTACTGACTCTATACATAACCTCCAACAAGTCCAAGTAGAGTGGGAAGAAGAACTCAGAAGGAAGAGCATGAATATTAATGCAAGAAAAAGCAAAATCCTTCAAGTAGGACGAGAGCCCGAACAAATCCATGCAACGTGCAATGACGAGGAGCTTCGAGTCGAAGGAGGAGAGACCAGTAGGCACAATGCCTAGTGGAAGACCTAGGCTCAGCTAGAATAGGTATATTTCCAAGTTTGGTCAAACCAGAGGAAAAACATTGCAGGAGATGACGACTCTAGCGAGAGAGACAGAGATAGATGGAGATCCTGGGTTGGATAGACTCAACGCTGAAAGGCACTAAGAGGAAGTTAAAGAAGAAGAAGAAGAATCCAACAATTAACAAAACTATCCGGTATGATTTCAAAAGAGAACACATTGTAATTGTTTAATTATTTGGCTCGGATCATTCATAGAAATAAAAATGGAACAATGTAAATTTTAATTTTTGCCTTTGGGGGAGAGGGCTTCAGCCCAAAAACAACCTTGAATCCGCTTTTGGCTAATGATGATAAGAAGCTAAAAAATTAATAAATAAAAATAAAGAGCTGATAATAATACCTTGGCGGATGTCGTGGATAACATCCACTGCCATGTCGATCTGAAGTGCTTCGAAATCGTCATCGCCAGCCAACTTGGCCTTCCTTCCGAGGTAACGACAGATGGCAGTCGACTGAGCTACCACTTTGCCATCGAATTCCAAGATGGGTACTTTGCCAAAAGGTGTTGCTGAAATAATTAATAATAATTCCAATAAACAAATCTTACATAATACAATCATAAAATATAAGCAAATTAGAAGGGGCTATCGAGGTATGGTAGATGTAGTCACCTATTGTCGAGGTTAGACTGATATGAGGTATCAGAAGATCTCGAACAAAGCGTATCCAAAACGGGAGAGGAGTAGCTGGACGGGTGGAGGAGAGGCTGAGACAGGAAGATCGGCGAGTTAAGGGTATCAGTCTTGGAAGGTTACCACAAGAGGGGCAGGCTATGGGCATTAGCTCTCAGACGCCATGCATAGGAAGCCATAAACAGTGGACATTCGCCACGTGATTTAAAGGAGGGAACAAATACAGCCGAGGGATATTAAGCCCTCTAAGAGAAACTTAGGATGAGGAAGGTACTGAGGAGATATGATAAAGCATGTAGGAGACTAAAATAATAGGCAGAAATGCCTGATCTTCAAGTGGGATCACCTACATAGACGATGCAGTTAAAACTCAAGCCATTCTCCTGAGAGGAAAAACTGATAAAGCACACACTATCAACTTGGATGTCCAGAGTCTGAGGATACGTCCGAGAGAGGCACTGGTATACCTCGGTATAATGTTGAACTTAAGGTAAAGACTTAAATATGACGCCTTACTTGGACTATCTGAGAACAAGGATGGCTCGACTATGAATGGGTTTACTCGGATAAACTCGATTCCGGCGATATACGAAGGAATGGTGCTCGGTATCCTGAGGTATGCTTTTCCCTCATGATATCCAAATATGTCACGACGGAAAAAAAAAACAAGTTGACTTCAGCCCAGAGGACTGAAACAAAACGCTGCGGGTCACCAAAGCCTAAAGAACGGTATCTCATGAAGCGGTGGAGGTCTTAGCAGGAGGGGTACCTCTCGACCTTCTCGAGAAGATGAGACCAAATCCAGATATAAGAGAGTAGACTAGGCAGGACTTCCGGAAAATCTTCGAATTAGGATTGCGGAACTCCAAAAGCGATTCAAGGCAATACTACGGGAGGGCACCATTGAGGAATGGTGGATGACTAACCTAGGATTTAAAATGAACTTCGATACAACTAAATAGTCTATTACTTTCTGAGGAAGTACGACTAAAAAGGGAGAAAAGATTCTACAAAAAATAATTAAATAAATATAAAAATAGGTATATGTATATATATACGTTATATAAAAATTATAATGAGGCAGACAAATAAATTAAAAAGGAACGAAGAAAAGTCTTAGCCTCGATCCTCGAATGTTCCTCCTGACCAAGTGTGGCTGAGGGCTCCGAGATGTGGGTCATTATCTTGCCCTTTTATACAAGTCAGTTTTTGTGTGCTTAGTTTTAAAATGCAAAATTAATACTTATCATACTTGGTTTAACTGAAGGCCATTCTTCTTTTGACAACCTCCTGTCTTCGAATTCGTCTCCTAAGATGCTGAGCATCCATCTAATGGGTTCCGCAAAGCCCGGGATGTCAAAGTAGGTCAGCTTATATTTTGGCATTTTCCTAAACATAACGCATAAAATTATATCCATGTTAAAGGAAGGTGATAAGACAAACACAGAATATTCGTACCATATATATAAATAAAATTTTAAAAAACGTCACAAATTATTACACAACGGTTTATTATTCTTAATAGGACATGTAATCAGTAAGAAGAGCAGGAGCTAATTTTTTTTTTTCATTATCTATTACAAAGGCTCATTATTAAAAATAAAACAAAAGCTTTTATATTGTAAGACTTTTTTTTTTTAACTTGGTCTACTGATTCTGAAGGACTTTAGATTTTTCCTCTATCCTTATAAGTGGACAAGTTATGACCATACAATATATCTAATCGGCCGTCATATAAAACCGAAAGGGCGAATAGTAATGTCGAGTTCCGAAGATTATCATAGGGTGATATGTGACTTTGGTGCCAAATCTCAAGAAAATCAGTTCTACAGTCTGGGAGAAAAGCCGCGGACGGCGGACGGACGGATTTTTTTTTATTCGATATTTGGATTCTATCTGTCTCTTGATTTTATTTTAAAAGATAAATTAATCTTAATAATTAGGCATTGCGAATGAAAATCGTTATAGACTTTTCACTTTCATACATATAATAGAATAAAAAGTGGATTGATCAAAGTTTATGAAATGTCTGAATTCCCAATAACTTACATATAACGCAAGGGAGCATAATTAAATTAACGAAAATAAAATACTATTGATTTACAGGAATTAAAAAGTTTTTGAAATATTTCTTTAGAATTTTTTTCTTCGGATCCTTTCTGAACCCTTTGCTATTCTTGATTGTCTTCAAGTAAACCAAAGTAGTATAGCTGATATTACCACTAATTCCGAACTCGAATTTAGACAGATCTGCACCAATATGTAGTCCACTTTTGAATCACTTCGTACACTATACACAGACAATGGTTCACTGCTTCTCTAACTCTCTTAATTATTCCCAAACAGAATACAAAAACAAAAAAATGTATATACATTATTCTATATAAAAATATTATATTTACTCACAAACAAAATATGAATATGTTCTAATTTAAATAATAATGAATGTTTCAATCATATTTCTCTTAACCAAACCGACTAGATCAAGTTCCACTTTAAAATTTTAATATTATAAAAATTAAATATACGCTAATTTTATCTTCATTAGATATAAACCTGTATCAATACAACCCGTGAAGGGTCTTGGGTTCAGTACTTGGTAAGGGCCATACTGTTTCTAGGTCAACGGTTGTGCAAGGAGGTGATTCAGCCGAAATCAGGTTTTTCCTCCAATTAAGGGTATCCACTTTATAAAGGCTGGGTGAGTCCCAGGAGGGTTCCCCGATCCCATAGGGTCGATTCACTACTGAACACAGAATAAATAATTATTAATTATCTGCTTCTTCCGGTCTCAAACCTGGAGCTTTGAGATTAATAGCGCAGTGTCTTACCCACTGAGCTACCCCCCTCCCCATTAGATATAAACAGCTGAAAAAAATGTTTCGTATCAGTTGTGTGTCTATCCCTAGAACCATGCCACAGTCCAATACAGAAATTTTTTTATTTGCTTACAGATTAGTTAGGTATGATATGTGTACGACCTTAACACCTAACTGTATGATCGCTTAATAGGATCGTATGATCGCAATGCCCCATGCTAAACAAAAGTAAAATTTGCTTTGGAACAAAAAAACTCATAAAAATTGGAGCTAAAATGCAAAATTATAAGCTGAATTCATGTATTTTGAGAGTAAATTTTCAAATTATTTCGAAAGAGGCCCCTCCTTTCACTTGGGCACCCCTTTCCAGAGGTCTACTTGCCGGACTCATTCCCCCACCAGTACCAATTCGGGGCCCCGCAAGATCTAGATCCATCACCTTACAGACTCTGTGCCCCAATGCTTCACATCGGCATAGCGTACACCACCGGACAATTGTTTTCGTAAAGTAGATGAAAAAATAAGAAGAAAATTATGGATCCAATAGGCAATAATATTTTTAAGCAGAAGGACTGTAGAAAAACTTAGAGTGATAAAAGTACTTGATTTGGCCTTACCTTTGCTACTATTGATGCCAGTTCTCTCACCAGAAGGCCTAACTCAACTATATAATCAACCTGTAATGCAATCTAGAAACAAATATCGAGTGGTGGGGCAGTATCTTTATTTGCTCTAGATAATTTCATTCTAGCTTGAATGTCATTTAAGCAAATATGAAACACTACAGAATATCAAATAACAATTTATTTTTTAAATGTTAGTTTCGACTAGATTCATTAAATCTTAACTACAGTAAATAACATTAACCCGCTATATCACAACAATACAGAAAAAATAAGCACAAATCTAGCAAATAAATTTCAAAATGTGTACATTCATAAAAGAAATTTGTTTCATATTTTATTAACTAAGACATTTTTTTTTTATTAGCAGAAAGCGACCACTAAAAAAATCATTTTTATTTTATGTTTCATTTCATAAAGAAGCTTACTATTCTGTACTTCAGTGTTATTATATTGGCTAGAAGCCAATTGAAGTTAATAAATTTCATTCTCAAAACTCTTCTTCGTTGGGGAAACCTAATTTCACACCACACTTTTTTGGCAAATCAGGAGCCAATTCCAGAGCAATCCTCTACTTCATTTATAGGAAATTAAAGCTAAATAAAAGTAGAAGTTGGCATCTGTAGTCCAACAGGAAATTTTTTTTTATTTTATGCTGGTGCAATTGGAAATTAATTACCTTGAATAGTTTTTTAGTGATTGCTTCCTATTTAACAAAAAACCTGACTTACAAAAATGCGGAACATTAATTTTCTGCTTTTCTATGTGGAATCGAACCATGGGTCAATATGACCACACATAACATTAATTTTCTGCTTTTCTATGTGGAATCGAACCATGGGTCAATATGACCACACGTAACATTAATTTTCTGTTTTTCTATGTGGAATCGAACTTGGTTCAATATGAACTTTTTTGTTCCTCTTGAGGTCTATTATCACCTCTTTAAATATTATCCCTGACTTACGGGACACCCTGTATACAGTTCAGTCGAAAAATGTGATTTTTCTTTTACCTAAAATCAGTAATAACTTCTAAACTATTGACCTTATAGTCATGAATGTGGTCTCTTTCCATTCAAAAACAAAAATAATATAAGAAACGATACCTTGCTCGACTTAATTTTTGAAAGTTATTTTTTGATTACCCCACCCTACATTTCAGTCTCCCCTCCTGAGAGGGTGGTCCCATGAAAATTTGGGCGGACTTTGCATATTTCGATTCTTACTACCATTACGAAGGTATGACCGAAGTTTCATGGATAAAATTGTATTGTTTATTTTGTCTATTTTACCCGTATTACATACAATTTTGAGGTTCTTTATCGTATTTTTAACTCGAAAAGACATGATTTACTTGAATAAATCCCTTTACACAAACTAAGAAAAAATCAACACATTTTCCAAAGTTAATTCCCAACTTAATTTTTATTAATTATTGTGACATTGAACCGAGCTCAGGAAGAGAGTATAACAATATTAGTTTTATAAATTTATTATTAATTAATGAGATATTGCTAACCGTCGTGAAACCTATGACAGGGTGGTTTGAGGTGCGATAAGAAATAAAGCACGCTATGAATAATTGTTTACTGTTTTTAAAATTTGTGGCGACATGCCGATATAAAAACAGGAATTAAAAATAGTGGAGGTGAGATATGATAAGAATAAATATGGAAATATTAAAAAACTAAATAGATATAAAATGTTGCCAACTATTACACTATGATTTATCATTTCCAAATATTTAAATAAATGTTTTTTTTAGCTTTCGATTTAATGATAACAAAACACTTATAACTTTACTATCAGCTGTTTCTTATTTATTTAAGTTTAAAATAAAATAGTCTATTATCATACTTTTCAGAACTTGAATAAATTTAGTGGATAGTTCACACGTTTTAAAGCCCTTTGAGTCCAAATAATCAAGTTTCGCAAAATGATCTGTGTGTCTGTGTATGTGGTTAAGTCTAGCTCCAAAAGGGAAAGTTGTACGAAACTGTAATTGCGTATTTAAGGCAGGTATATCCCTGGGATATTACCGACTTTTACACCAAAATCGACTTAGCAGAAGTGCAAGGTTATCCATTCCTTTACAATTTTCTCTAAAAAGGCTCTAACGATTTTTATGAAACTCATTATATCAATGTATAATTAAATGGCCTTTGATATCAGCTAGGCTTTATCCACATTGAAATAGTCTGACAGGGCTTAATTCCCGAATTTTCAAAATCTTTTCCTCTAAAGTATTTTTAATTTCGTTTATTTGAAATAATCGTTGTTAGTAGTAATACAAAATTACTAAATATAAACTATGAAGGAATTTGAAAATTAACTAAAGAAGAAATATTTTTACACATTGAAAACAAATTTCTGTAAATAAGTAAAGTAATATACATGTATAATATATCATTGGAAAGCTAAAGATTAAAAAAAATAAATATCTAACTTATAAAACTAAAAGACAATGTAGAGAGATGAAAAACACATAACTTTAAATTCATTATTTTTCTTTCTATATTTTCACAATATTTTAAATACCCTTTTTTTCATTATCTATTAACATATTTTTCTTTATTTCTTATTATTCACATTAATATTGGCTTATTTTTTCTTTATATTTTATTTTTTTCATCTTAATGTTTGTTAACTTTTTTTATTATTACTCGTACTTAGGCACTAAAACATAGGACGAAACGTTGGCATACATAAGTTTTCTCTTATTCCTGTGTATGTTTATTTATTTATTGACCACACCCTCAACCAAGATTCTCCTACAAACATTTTCCACGGTAATACTCTCACCATTATAAATTTAAATGATTGTTGTAGTTAATGATTTCTACTTAATTTTATTTAATGAAAAATAAATAGAAAATTTTAAAATTTATTTCAAGTAGTTTGGTAATTGAAAGGTGATGTACTCACCTTACCAGATTTTTAAATATTGTAAATAGTTCTAACCCAGTAGAGAGAGAACAAATAAAAATTTTTGAGTGCTACTCACCTGTGTTGAGTTCCCAAGCCAAACAACATACCGGATCAATCGGGTAGACAAGGGAGATCAAAACGGAAGAAAAGGTAAATCGATCCATGGAAAAATCTGTGCAAATGAAATTGAAAGAAAAGAAAATGGACCACATGGCAAAAGAAAGTCAACGCCTAATACAAATGGTGGCGTACCATATACTTCCCAATGAGTCCAGAATAATGGTTTCTGTCATTGTCTGGAACTGATTCTTTTCAATACTACATACCTTCTCTAAAAAAACACCTGTTGCAAGCGGGATGGTACCCCTGCTGCCAAACCAAAGCCCTTTCACGGAGAATTGTCTTTTGCCAAATTCCTCTCTGTACTTCTCTTTTAGATAGGGAATACACTTACTATAAATGTTCTCCTTCTCTGCTTGTATTTTAATGTCTTGGTCCTGATCGTTCGTTTCGAACCTTATAGTGGGATCTACTATTAGTGATTACTATTATTTTAACTCTTTTATTAAGTATTAATAATTCTTTTATTTTCATATGTTTTATTATTATAAAAAAAAAATAAACATTTGCATAAAACAAAAATTGCATAATGAGGATTTGTTTGACCAAATTATAAGAGAAATAAAACCATAATGTTATTAATGAAGTAGATATATTATTTCATAATAAACCTTCCTGGTTTGGAGGATTGAAATAAAAAAGACTTGAAACAGATGAGACTGAAACTGGCAGTTATCATTGAAAAGGAATATCTGAGCAAACAGGTGACATGAAACTTGGCGATGCTTACTCCTACCTTATGACGATACACTGTAGACCTTAATAGGTACAGAAAGTTAAATAAAATTTTATTTTTAAACTACTTTATTTGTAAATATAACAATCTATTATTTTTGGGCAATAGAAAATAAAACATAGTACTTCTCATTTATATCATATAAACAACATGAATGAATATAAAAATAAACTAAAAACATTAAATATGATCTAAAGAAAAAATAAATAATTCCATAAATGTTTATATTGAGACTGTGAAGCAGAACACCTCAGATCCAGACACGTCTATCCACACCGTTGGTGTTAAAGGCTAGTGGTGGCTGAGTAAGGGCACATAATTCATAATCACTGTCATCATGATTGGAGAAACTGACCACTGCCATGGCTTGAACAATCATATTTTACAGAAGGCCATGGGCTTAACACTTCATATTTATATTAATATAATAAAGGTTGCACCATTAGGTTGGTAGGATGTTATATAGTGTTGGATGCTATAGATAGTAAAGGTCCTGGTGTAGAGTATCAACTTAACCAGATAGTTAGGTTACAACCAGCTAATGATAGTTTCTAGGTAGGGAAAGTGGTCCACTGCTTCAAGAGCCTCGCTATCAAGAGCCAATCTTCGTATCCATGCTTGGACATTACAAGCAAATGAGAATTCACTATGAGGATTACATGCAGAGAATAGGAGCAAGTAGAAAATTTTCAATTAAATAAACAGGGTGTGTCAGGACTGTTGAATTGAGGCCTCTCTATGCTACAAATGGCACAAAGAGGAAGGATAAAGAAGGATATGAAGGCATTGTTGGTAGAGCTATATTCAGTATTAAAAATGTTCTTGGGACTTTGGACTGGAAAATTGAATACGCTTGATATTTGAACATTTAACTGCCCCTCACAGTTTGTCTGCATCGAGTCCAAATAGGTTTGAAGATGGTCTTTCTTTTATAAAAGAAGTTGTTTTTATTGAGTCTTTCAGGCTCATGTTTCCATCTAGGAGGAAACAAAGATATTTTACTGTGTCGGATAGAGAACATAATACTGAACATGATTTCTAGTGAAGAGTAAAAGTAACCTGCTTGCGCTTTAATTCGTTAACTTTAATCCACTTTGTTCAACCAAACTTCAATTTAGGAAAGTTGTCTTTGGAGGTTAAGATAAGTTGTTTCCCCCAAGATCTGGTTGTATTGGGGTAACTTCTGTTCTGATCAGTAACTAGAGAAATGTTATAATTTAGACAAGACATTATTTAAAATAATTCAGAGCTTAGGAATTTCGTAGCATACTACTGAAGTTTTACATTAGCATTCTAATTTAATTATGAACATCAAGACCAAATTCTATCATAGCCTTTAACATTATACATATTTTCAAATAACTGATCTCTGGGTCGAAATCTTAATGAGAGTATTCAAGGGGTTTTTCTTCAATATTTTGAGACATAACATGTATTTTTAAAATTGCTGCTAATTTTATATAGCCATAATTGAGACATTTATTAGGCTTTGTTTCTGACTGAAAGCCCCATGCACATTGGGACAGTAGTACGAGCCAGTATGGCTGCTAGTAATTATCTCTCTACTGTCCCTATGTGCAGGAGCACTTCAAATTTAAAATCCAGTTGTCTACTGGCAGTCACCAAACTCAAATAGACCAGAGGGCTAGGCTAGTAATAGGGTCACATGGCCAAGTGGCAGCCATTATCGCAATTTTTTTAAAAGGTACTGGCCACCAGTAGAACGATGGACGCTGTTGAGGGATGGAATAGTTTTATGAATTTAAGTCTTCAGTTTTCTTTCAAAATATGTTTAAAATCTAAAGAAGAGAAGAGAAAACAAACTGGTAGTGTAAAATGGAGTGCAGACCATATTGGTACATTTTTAGAAACATGTATGAACTACTATGAAACATTCGTCATTCTGATTATCCCAACATTGGGAAGATGGAGAGTTCAATGATAAAGGGTGAATAGTTTAAAAGAAAAAAAAGGAAATTATTTTCTCTCTTATCAAATTGAGAAAATATAATAATAAGAATATTTAATGACCAGCAGTAAAAAATAAAGCTGGCTACTGGATGCCAGTAGAACATTTAAAATTAAAAAGGCGCTGTGTGTAAGCCTGTTCAGCCATTCCTAGCTGCACTCAGCCATTCCTAGCCGCACTCAACCATTCCTACAGTCACCATAGTTTTGTAAACAGCTGAGACCTAATGCTATATAATTATACCATAGACATTAACGAGGCTTTTCTTTTGTATGGCAAGCTATTATATGTGTTTTTAAACTACTACGATCTACTGCTTTGAAAACACAATGAAAACATTGGAGTGGTTTTTCTCCTTTATGCTGAGACATTACATGTATTTTTAAGTTACGTAATCTTATTGTTTTATATTTACAATGAGGACACTTGTGACGTTTTTCTTCAGTATGACGAGCAATTATATGATGTTTTAAAGTGCAAGCTTGTGATGCTCTGTAATCACAATGAGGACAGTGATGAGGCTTTTCTCCTTTATGCTGTGACATTACATGCACTTTTAAATTACTCGTAGTTACCGCTTTATAGTCACAATGAGGGCAGTGATGAGGCTTCTCACCTGTATGACAGGCCATTATATGTCTTTTTAAAGTAGTACGATCACTTGTTTTGAATTCGCAATGAGTACAATGATGAGGCTTTTCTTCTGTATGGTGAGCCATTATATGTTTTTTTAAATTGCCCATTATAACTGCTTTGTAGGCACAGTAAGGACAATGAAAAGGCTTCTCACCTGTATGAAAGGCCATTATATGATTTTTTAAGTAACTACGTTCGGCTGTTTTGAATTCACAATGAGGACATTGATGTGGCTTTTCATCTGTATGACGAGCCATTATATGTTTTTTTAAAGTGCCTATCCTTGATGATCTATAGGCACAATGAGGACATTGGTGAGGCTTTTCGTCCGTATGGCGGGACATTATATGTATTTTTAAACTGCCAGCTTGAGATGTTCGGTAAGCACAATGGGGACAGTGATGAGGTTTCTCACCTGTATGATAAGCCATTATATGTGTGTTTAAACAGCTATTGTGAGATGTTTTGTAGTCACAATGAGGGCAATTATAAGGCTTCTCACCAGTATGACAAGCCATTTGATGTCTCTTTAAATTACCGAGTATTACCGCTTTATAATCACAATGTGGACAATGATGAGGCCTTTCTTCTGTGTGTCGAGCCATTATATGTTTTTTTAAAGTACCAATCCTTGCTGCTGTATAGGCACAATGAGGACAAAGGTGATTTTTTTCGCTAGAATGTTGAGATCTAACATTAAGGTTCTTCCTAACTTTCAAATCACACCGACTGTTCTCCTGCGTCTTTCCGAGATAATCCATGACACCTATAAATTACAATAAACATTGTTGTAATAAAAAAAAACAAATTAAAATTTCTTTATGAATCAAGAATATTTATGAAACACTGATTTTGCACATATATGCTGAATTATGAACTTTTATTTCAAATGAGGATATGAAGATTTTATGGATATAATTTTTTTTTTTATTACAAAGATTGTCTAATTGGGGGAGGGGATTAGGTACAGTAACAAAATAGCTAGAGGATGATTCAAGGTGCCTTGCTGTACAGTGAGGTTGGAGTATAGTACCTTCCAACTCTCTTACCTTTGTTAACACTGTAACCAATGCATGCACTTTTATTTCTACATCTTTAAACAGGTATTTGTGCTTTCTTTTGAATGTAGGTGTTATCTGAGGGGGGCCTGGTTCCAGTCAACTCGGACAGTCGAGTCACCACTGTATATAAATAAATAAAATTCAATTAATAATTAATAATTAAAATTAAAATTTTGATTATTCAGGATATTACTTTCTGAAAATTATTAAAACCATCTTGCTTCATTTTTCTTTATTTATGCGACATTTCACAATTAAATTTTGAATTGTTTGAGCTCATTTGTTAGCAGTAGCCGATATTTAATTAAGCATCATTCACAATTTGCAGGCATGCGAAGGAAACCTCTTGTCTTAGCTCTTGAAAGGTTGAGAACTGGAACTAGGTGAAGTCTGACCTACGTTAGCCAGAGAAGTTAGGCCGACTTCCAGTGTTGGGCAAAACGTAATTTCAATTACAATTGAAATTATTTACCAATTACTGTAACTTGGAATTGCAGAATTACAATTAGTCATTGCCATGACTTTGGTTCAAATGTAACTGTAATTTCAGACCACAATTACAATTGCAGTAACATCAAATGATTCCAATGGCCAGTTACAATACTGCTTTACTACCAATTTTTCCAAATTACAGTAATTGATTAGTAATTGCAATATTGTAATTGAACACTGCCTGCTACCCTTAAAAAACAGTACCTTACCAATCTAATTTTATGAGGTAATTTTGTTAAATTTCACTATTTTTGACACTTATATGAAATGACCATTATTTTGGATCATTGGTAAGTTCAATTACTTTGTTTCTCCTTTTTTTATTTATTATAAATAGATTTAAAAAAATCACTACAATATAGGTAAATGAAATTAAACATTAAAGGGAACAATCGATAAAATTTTAAAATTCTTTGAAAAATGTTGTTTTCAATGCTGACAAAATTGAATAAAAATTAAACATTTGATCAGAAAATTCGAAAAAAAATATAAAAATAACTTTTATATCTTACAATCCCATTTGTCCTAAGAGACAGAAGGTAATTGCGTATCTACTTAAGCGCACTGGTGGGTTGTCAGTGAAGTTGACACCCATGAATAATGAAACTTAGGGTTGTAGTTGGGTGCCTTCCACACCTGAATGAAAATTAAGACTCTTCTTTACTCATTACATTTTACTCTGTATGTTTACATGCACAGATGCAAGGAACTTTCTGTATTTTGACATGCACAGATGAACGGGACGGAATGTACTTCCAAGGAGCCGTAAAGCGTAGTGGAATGCACCCGAATACTACACCAAGGTTCAACATTCATGGACGTCAACTTCAAAAACAACCCACCAAAGCACTTAAGTAGATATGCAAGTACATTCCGTCCCTCAGGACGAATGGGATCCCTTGGGACGATTCAAATAATCGTTAGATACCTACTAACGGTCAAGCTAAACACATTACTCTCCTTGTGGCTTTGCCGTAGTCGGGAAAAAATATTATTAATCCTAGTCATTATAAAATTAGTCACCATCAGAAATATTCATAGTTCTTACAGAATTTTATTACTGAAATAAAATCTAAAAACCAAGCATGAGTAAATATAATTTAACTTATGACTAAAAACAATAATAATCAATAAAACATCTACAAACAACCTTTACAAATTTTAATAGGAGAAAACTTACAATTAGACTCGGTTTCGTTTGTCTTTTCTTCATCAGTAAAAACACCGGAGTTACTCGTGCCTGAAAAAGTAAACAACATGGACATTAATTCACTTATTTATGTAATAACTGAAATATAAATTATCATTCAAATATTGAAAACTTAATCCAATAATCCAATTTTTTAAGGTCGAAGAACAGAAGTTAAAATAAAAGGTGACCTAAAGATTTGCATGGCAATGCTCCATCTGATCAAATAATAATAAAATAAATGTTGCTTACCATAATCTGGTACGAGCATTTCTACTTCTTGTTTCACTTGATCAAGCCCACCTACCAACAGGAAATAGTAATTAAAACCAAGCAATAAAAACAAATATTTTATTCCTATAAAAAGGAATTAAAGACAAAATATTATCTCAGGCTATTAAACCTTTGCACTTTAGCCTTATTCATATAGAACACCAAAAACTCCAAATTATAATATTTAAAAAAAAAAAAAAAAAAAAAAAAATATATATATATATATATATATACTAATAACAATTTGTTATGTGCATCTTCATCGAGTTATTAAAGTCTTGCTATGAACTGATTTCTGAATAGAGCCCAATATAAACATCTGTAAAAGCATTTTTCCGCTAAAAGGCGTGACAGATAACCTAGGCTTCGCTGGGGAGAAGAGATCTACTTGAGATCAGAAAGTTGAAGACAGTATATATAAAAAATATATATATATATATATATATATATATATATATATATATATATATATATATATATATATATAAATATATATATACAGAGGACTAGAAATCTAAGCTTGGGAAGACTTTGACTCGACAACTGGATTCAAAGCCAGTAGGTTCTATTTGACTCAACAAATGGAGTCTAACAACACATAATAATAAATAAAAAAAAAATAAAATTAGTTATTTCTCATTAACCCATTTTGTGCTGAACAACGGTATATCGTTGATCGAAACATTGAAAAGTGCAACGATGTGTGGAATTGCCTCTTATTATTCTCAGTTCTAGAGAACACAATATCAAAATAAATTTATAAAACATTATTAATGTTAATGGTCCAGTATTCGTTGAATATGTATGATACTTTTCGTTGGCATTAAAAGCGCTACGGAACAGTGCAAATTCTCCTTGTAACAAGTACTGCACTCAAAAAACAGACTTATCTTTAATACTAATAAAAATTAAACCTCTTTTGTCTTAAGTCATTGATGTAGGCAACATAGTTAAAGGATCATAAAAAATAAAACAAACATTTCCATAGTCAATCATAATTTACAACAGTACATTCAATAATGGCCTTTAAATTCCCCATGGAGTCCAAACTAATCTTGTTTCATGAAACAATTATAAACAATATAATAAAGTGTCTCACTGTAATAAATCAGAAGTCCTTCCTCTTGTTTGATACCAGTTTCAGGGACTGCAACAGAAACAATAAATGGTTATCTTCTATTAGTGTTTCTAGAATATGGTACCATAATAGATATTTATGTTAAAAATTAAAATACGCTAATTGGTCACCAATATATATGTTTTATTCAAATATTAACAGCCTTTTGGCCATCTTGAGAATCACGCTTCAATAGCCAAACAGGATGGAATGACTCACAATAAGGTTTCAAAAAATGTATAATACAAAGAAAGAAAAAGACGAGACATGTTTTTCATGTTTAATTAAAATATAATGTGCGTTACATGACTTGAAAATGGCTCAAAATGACTGGAACGTCAATATTTGAATACAAAATATATATTGGTGTCCAATTGGCCTATTTTAATTTTTAACTTAAATAAATTTTTAATTTGAAATAACAATCAACTTTGCCTCATACTTCCCATTTTCAGTAAATGATAGAAAATCCGATATATATCCATCACAAATAATATCTAATAAAGATAAAATTCTTCGAAACATGATTGAACTTTTATTTTTATTGTAATCTTGTTTATTGTTAGTAAGATTCACAGAAGAATGTGTTATTATAGGATTTACATTTTACATTCAAATATAAAGTTTTGGTAAATATAATTTACACCAGAGCTAAAGATTGATAACAATAAATCAATCATCAAATATTCTTCAATCAATTCAATCCAAACTACAGAAGCTGTAAAAAAAAAACAAAAAAAAAAACTTGTTAAGGCGGCTATTGAAAATCACTCAAAATTTGAACCATGAAGTGAAGCAACTGAAGTGCTTGGAATGAAGAAGATTTCAGGGGCCCCACTGACAATCATTCCACTCTATTGTTCCAGTTTTTTACCAACAGGTAGTGATCACTGCTCACGTTAATATGTAATAATGGGGCTATAAATAGTAACCCTACAATAGCAAAAACATTAAATAATTCAATTTTAACCCCCTCTCCAAAAAATAGAATACAACTTTAGGATGTAGCTGCCTTATCAAAAGCGGTCACCGCACTGGCGCTCTCTAGCACCATTTATGCTAACTGCTTAGAATTCAATTGTAAGATCCATATTCATTGGAATTATTACTGCTTTAATTAGATATTATTTAAAATTATTAGTGGTATCGACTTCTTCTCGCTTAAGAGATACAAAAAACTCTAACGGATCCTTTTATCAGTTGAAGTCGGGGTCTTGTTGTAATTTGAATTAGTAGGGATTGATAAATTATTTCCCACTTCTATAATTTTAGATTGATCCTTCTATACCATCATGTGGATATCAACTGATTTGAATTATTATTGCTTGGATTAGATCACAGCTGCTGACTTCCGCTCGCTCAAAAGATATACAAACCCCTAACTACAAACCTTTTCATTTCAGGCTGGGCCCTTACCGTAATTAAAATTATTAGTGCTTTTAGTACAACTTCTCTAGTGCACCGGATATTGACAGCACTAATAATTTTAAACAGTATCTATTTAAAGCAGTACCAGTGCCAATAAATACGAATTTTGCAAATTAATACAATGCGGTTAGTAAGCACAAATGGCTCTAAAGAGCGCTAGTGTGGCTACAGAGATGGCAGTTGCATATTAAAGTTGTACCAAAACTGGACATTTTATGCATATAAGAAATAATAAATCTACTGAAAATGTTTAATAACTTATAAGTAATATTTATGAGTATTTTCTTAAATAATTGAAAGTAAAAAAATAAAATTATATGTTATTCATAACAATATTTTTATAATATATTGAATACAATAAATTTTAACTACACTGTATCTACAGACCAAGGATTTTAATTATTTTTATAGCACAGCCTAAAACTCTCTGAAAAATGGTGCATTCATTATTCCACTCCATTAGATTTTCACACTCGTATCGGAGTGATTGGATTTTGATATAGTGCGATGGACTTAAAGGCGACAGAAATCCAGCTATTCCCAACTACTCCGAAAAATCCATATAGGATATCAAACTCACTGTTCTTCCATGTTCCATTTGGTGTGGAGTTGTAGGAATAGAGTAAATGTTGGTGACTTCCTTTAGAACTATCAGAAAACAAAATGTAACATTAAAAAAAAATTAAAGAAAATGGAAAACTTACAGATAGGGTCACTTTCATCCAGTTTTTCTTCTTTTATAAAAACACCAATATTACCTGAAAAAGTAAACCATAGAGATGATAAATAAATGGTTCTCGTTATAACTACAACATAAATAAAGTTTGTACGATTGGAAGCATTGTCACCAAAATTTTGTAGGGTTGATAAACAACAGAGAAAATAAAAAGGTAACCTCCACAATAATCTGCCATCAAAAAGAAAATGTTGATTAGTCAGAATCAAAAGCATATATGGAACTAACTTCATAACCTGCACCTGAGGGTATCAGCCTCCCAAACAATTTTTCATAAACAAAAAGTCAAATAAAAAAAAAAATCATTGAAAATCACTAATCACACTCGGTAGCTACTAAATAAACTTAATAAAATCCATTCAACACTCCTTAATTAACATAATGTTATTAAGTAGACAGTCCATTGCTGTATTATTTGTTAGATTCTAATCTTAATCTAAAATCCACAACTATAATGCCATTTTTAAGACCGCATCTGTATAAAAAATTAAGTTAGAAAACAAATAAATCATTCTCTTTCAGGCAAAAACCAAAAAATTCCAGTTAATTCAATAATTCAGATATTTTGAAAAATAGAAATCGAGTAAGGGATAGAAATTTTTTCTTACCAATTTCATCCATTGCTATTTAACAAATATCAAAACAATTATAAAATTTTGCAATGATATTATAACAGGATCTCCGAATGTTTACAATATCTAAAAGTTTAAGTTTTAGCACCAAAGAGGTATTCTTGTGATCATTCTCGCTGAAGAACATCAAGATGTATTTTAGCCGTTTTCCTTTTAGGATTCTAACTTAAGGAAATTTACACTTTTTTTCCCTGATAAATTTCTCAAAGTTCGACTTTATAATCTTTATTGGTACAACTTTACACGGAATATTCAGTTGTACAACTTGGTTGTGTTGGTGTTTAAGGCGAACAGTGTGTGGGCAAGTTGCACGACCAAATCATAAGTTGTACAACCAGAGCCCTATTTCATAATAAAGTACAAGTGCAAATTAGTACTTAACTTATTTAAGTTATTAACTATTTGAAATGTTATCGTGTTTCGACATTTCAACGTGTGTCATGTGCGTAATAAATTATAGATCTACTTGCACTTATACTTTATTATGAAATAGGGCACTGGTTGTGCATCTTTATTATTCGAAATCAAACCAGCTTGATATTTGGGGGCGGGGCTTAGTGCTGTTTCAATGAGTCGAAGCGTTATGGACGTGTTGTCAATCATGCTCGCCAACTTCAAGTTCTCGGGGCTCTTAATGATGTATTGTCTCTCGCATTTCTGCAGTGTTGTGTATTTATTTTAACAAATTAAAATGTCAATTCCAAACAATGAAGCTTGGAAATATGTAATTGACCGATACCATCCACTCTCCCACAATTATGTAAAATCAGATCAGACGCCCAAAAATAAAATAAATCAGGAACACAAGTTGGGATAAATTATTATTTGAAATTTATTGACTGATTACACAGGTAAATCAGTATGAGAGATCGGTTTTAAGCCTTATTCAGACGTAGAAGGTCGGTATGAGAGATGTCTGTAAACAGTCTCCTGCGATTTCTCCTTCCGACTAGTTATTTACTCATTAACCTGCTATTTGCAGTTCTGTCTTGAATAGGAAGAGATTTTATTGTCTATCCATATTATCAGTATAATATAGTCCAGGCATGATAGTTTATTTTTTTAAATAATTCCTCAATGGACTTTCTAAACGTGATAATTAGAAGGACGGTAAAAGAAACAAATTGTATATAATTTTACATACAATTGGTATATAGCAACCTGCTGAAAAATAAACCATAAACATGCCGAAAAGTGTTATTTTTTTCATGTTTGATACATAAAAATTTTGGTTTAGAATTTTTAAAAAAATAGTACTTTATAGCTCTTAAAAGGCAAAAGATGAGTTTTAAACAATTAAAATCGGTTAACAACTTTTCGCCAATAAATTAAAAACCCCGAAATATGGCCATACCTGGAAATTTAATTACAGGACTTGTCATTTCCGTAGGAACATGTTTAGAGGTTTAAATCGCGATTTTTGTGAATCCTATGTGAAATAAAAATTAATAATTTATCATATTTTATAGTAATGACGTTTTTTGAGCTATTATTTTGTCCAAATCTTTCATTTTCGGGAGTTCTTCTCTCGTCGTACACGCAACAATTATGACTGTACATAAACTAATTTCCTCCCAAATCTCTAACACAAAATTACGAGAAAAATTTACTTGCAAGATCATAGGAAAAAGACCGTTCGGTTGAATGTTTTCTCTAAACTGATGTTGGTCCGAGTTCGCCAACTTGATGTGCCTTTAATCAACTAGGTTGGCGACTTGGTTGGCCAACCAAATTGTACCGTGTATGTGCCCATTTACAATCGGGACGCATTATCACTGGCAACTGCCGAGGTTTCCCGAAGGTCGCGGGAATAGCACTCTCTAGCGCCATTTGTGCTAAATAACTTCCTTGTATTCAATTGTAACATTCGAATTCATTGGATTATTAAAATTATTACTGCCTTAATTAGATATTATTTAAAATAATTAGTGCTTTCGGCTTCCACTTGAGTGCTTTCGGCTTCCACTTGTGCTTTCAGTTGAGGGTGAGCCTTTACCCTAATTTCCATTATTACTGCTGTAATTAGA
Organism: Rhaphigaster nebulosa; assembly: GCA_948150685.1. Classification (NCBI taxonomy): domain Eukaryota; kingdom Metazoa; phylum Arthropoda; class Insecta; order Hemiptera; family Pentatomidae; genus Rhaphigaster; species Rhaphigaster nebulosa. The sequence goes on from OX411310.1 coordinate 141,414,966, forward strand.
TCACAGCTGTCGACTTCGGCTCGCTACGCTTACTCAAGAGACATACAAACACCCAAAAGATCCTTTTAGTTAAGGTCGGATCCTTACCATAATTGAAATTATTACTGCTTTAAATCATTACTATAATTTTCCCAGAGCACCAGAAGATTACAGCATTAATAATTTCAAATAAAATCTAATTAAGGTAGTAATAATTCGAATGAATACGAATGTCACAACAGTATACAAAGCAAGTAGTTAGCACAAATGGTGCTAGAGAGTGCAAGTCTGGTGACCTTCTGGTACTTTCGGAAGTAGCCAGTGATATTGCCTCTCGATTGTTTTTAAATAAAGTTATACCAATCTTGCTCTCAGTAATGTTATAAGGATATTTCGCTCCAAATAACAGTTTGTGTACGATACCTTAGTCTTTAGGTTAAGTGAATAAAACTGAGTACGTACTCATTCTTCAAAAAAATTAGCAGGTGCTCTGGTTCGATGTGAATAAATAGAAGTACACAATTAAAAAATTAAATACTCTATTATTATTTCTTTCAAACCGATCGCTCAAAACTAATTTTCTTTTCTTATTATTTTACAATTCTTTTTATTATTATTTTACGAAGTGTATGGAGCACCAGTTCCATAAATATGATACTGATTATTGATTTGGAGTACCTGTTCACCTTTTTATGTGAATAAAACGTGAGAATGCATGCTATATGAGCAGGTACTCAAAGTATAATGTTGATTCTATGAAAGAGTAGATCGGGTGCCGAGTACTTTTATGGGATCATCTTCAATAGCGTGTCGTAGGGCCTCGCTGTCCACAATCTTTTTTTCCAAGCTCTTTTCGCCACTTTCGAATTTGATGAATCACCTCTTTACAGACCGCTCATTACGGATAGGTTCCTCTTCAACTTCACTTATCAAACGCGTGGTTATGGCGGCTGAAAATTTCCTTTTCCAGTAATGTCGCAGAATTACTTGAATTTCATACCTCAACGTAATTTCGATTTGAAAGAATGCTAAATAAGTATTGTTTCTCACAGAGAGACATTATGTTTACTAAATGATTCAGTATAGTATTAGGATTAAAAATATACCAATAACAACAATATTAGGATTAACAGAGATGTAAGAAAAAAATGAACTTCATTTTAACCCGTGAAATGATCATTTTTTTTTTTTTTATAAACCCTATCACAAAGACAAAAAGCGAAAATACACATTGATGTTTTTCAGCGAGGACGATCACAAGACTACCTCTTTGGAACTAAAACATAAACTTTCATGTCAACTGATCATAAACTTTCAGTTATCTTAATCATCGGAGATTCTGTAAAAATATCATTTCTAAATGTCTTAGTTTTTTTTTTACATTTGTTGAATAGCAATGGATGAAGTTGGTAAGAATAAGTCCTTATCTCTTACTTTATTGCTATTTTTCAAAAGATCTAAATTATTAAATTTATTATACAGCTTTTGTTTTGGCCTGAAAGAGGATGATTTATTTATATTTTCAAAGTTAATTTATCATATAAATCTGGTCCTATATAGAGTATTAAAGTTGTGGATTTTAGATTAATCTTATAAACTATCTAATAATACAGAAATGGACTATCTGGTTAATAACATTATTTTAGTTAAGAAGTGTGGAATGTATTTTGTCAAGAGTATTTTGTAGCTACTGCGTTTGGTTAATGATTATCATTGATTTTATTGTAACTTAACTTATGTTTATAAAAAATAGTTAATGAGGGCATCAGGTGCAAATTGTGAAGATTGATCCATGTATACTTTTCATTTTTCAACATTTTCTACTTGTTACAAATTATTTCCTCTTTTGTTTATTGGTTCTTGACAAATTTGGTAACTGGGTGGTTCCTTCCATCCTACAAACTTTTTTTATGGTCACTTGACATAATCAATTCTCTAATTTATTTGTGTTGTAGTCTTAAGAACCATATATTTCTCATCTCTCTGTTTTACTTTTTCAGGTATTGTTGGTGTTTTTATTAAAGAAGAAAAACTAGATGAAACTGAGTCTATCTGTAAGTTTTCTATTTTGTTTAATATTTTTTATGTTGAATATTGTTTTCCGATAATCCTAACAAATTTGATTTTAGCTTCTGTACTCTTGATTAAAGAAGAAGAATGATATTTGGTTGATTGATTTATTATTATCGACGTCTAGCTGGGATGTAGATTATATTTGTCAAAACCTGATTGTGATATTTAAATGTAAAGTTAAAAACCTATAATACCTTATTCTTTTATAAATGTTATTAATGATAAACAAGATTAGGGCAAAATAAAAGTTAAAAACATTTATTGGCTCTGTTGTAAAACGTGTTTTAATCATCAGAATTAGATATTTCTCATCTCTATGGTTTACTTTTTCAGGTAATGTTGGTGTTTTTATCAAAGAAGAAAAACTAGATGAAACTGAATCTACTTGTAAGTTTTAAATTGTATTTAATTTGTTATATGTTACACCCCACTCAGCACCAATCTGTGAAAGACATCTGTTAGATATCTATTAGAAATCTTAAAAAAGATATCTATCAGACACCTGAGTAGGGTAAATGTACTAGCAGTATGACAGTTAAAGAAATTGCTATTGTTTTTTCTGACTCAATGATTTCTCTAGGTACTTTTGAGATTTAAAACATAGCCATTGACTGCGCTAGCTGTTTCTCCTTTAGTTCATGATCAATAAAATTGTAATTTTATTACAATAATAAATATATTTTTTCTTACTTTTCCTAAATGTCAAATTTGCAATAATAGTGGACACTTTGAAATTACATCATTGCGTTATTGTTTTTACAAACATTTTAACAACTTTTCCATGGATTAAAGTCTAATTTTATATTATTTGAAACACAAATAAGAAAGTTTACTTGCATTATGGTATTATTGCATGATGGTACAGAAGGATCTATCTAATTAAGGATTGATAAATCGTTTGCCACTTATATAAATTTGTTTTTATTGAAAACTAGTTTCAAATGTTATAGAATCATCTTCAGTTCTAAAAACACACAATTCAAAAATCAGCAATTTAAAATACATTTTGTTATTATTATACATATTAAATTATATGTCGTCAAAATACATATACTTATACATATTAAATTAAATGTAATATAAATTAGTATTATAAAACATTTATGAATTATGAATTTAATTAAGACAAGAGATCATATACATGTTTGCACTCACCAAGGTTTAAGTAAATTATACCAAACAGAATAAATTACATTGGTTTGCTGTCGCACTGAACTAGTAATAGAAATGACTGTAATAGAAGAAAGGTCAGGTGTTTGTAGTCAAATGGTTCTGTTTAGGGAGAAGGATCTGGGTTTTCCCGGTAATTCCAGTGAGTAATTGGTTTTTTCTGTTATGGATGGGAATAAACTTAAGATTGAACTAATTACAAACAAGGAAGGTTGCGCCAAATTAAAAGTTGTAACTTCTGCATATAAAAACTTATATTTATAAAAGTATTGAAACAACCACTCAATTGCAGCAAAGCCACTACCACAAGCTACTTTAATCCAAGTTTGAAGCTAAATCAAAGTTTAGCTGCCTTATTTACACAATTTAATTATCCACGTGTCCACAACCAGTACATTTACCTTAATTTTTTGTGTTTTGATTCATATATTCTTTATGTGACATTTAGCTGATATGAGTGTAGCACAGTTTATGAAGAGCATTCATGAGTTGTTTGATCCCAAGTAAAAATTTAAGTTTTTAACTTAATTATAAAAATTATTAAGCAATTCAGTTTTGTAGATTGCTAAGAAAAATTTGGGATTTCAGTGATTTCCAAGTTGCCTAATTTGTTTTTACGTTAACAGGATAGATTCTTTGATATTTTTATTTTATAATTTTAGATACTGTTGTTAATTAGGTTGACAAAGCAACGGATAACAACGCCTAGAAAGTGATGAAAACCTGTTGAAGAAAAAGGCTTGTTGAAGAAAAAAAAAAAATAGATGCATTATTATTTTATACTGTATCTTGTAGATTATTAAAAGTTATTTAAATAAATTAATATTAGTGTAATATATAAGAAAGAACGTTTCTATATATTTATTGTTGGATATCAATAATATCTTTATGATAGCTTATAAAAATCTTTCTGATATATTTTGGATGCAGTTGTAAGGTATTTTTTTTTCAGATATCTCATAAAGTGTAAAAAATATTGCATAAGATTTAATTTAGATATAGCTTATAAAAATCTTTCTGATATATTTTGGATGCAGTTGTAAGGTATTTTTTTTTCAGATATCTCATAAAGTGTAAAAAATATTGTATAAGATGTCTTTTAGATATCTTACAGAGGCATATCTTTTAGACAATGTATCCCTCGATCAAGATTTCTTTTAGAGGATATTTTGCTGGGTGGGATATTGTTTTATGATATTCTTAACAAGGTTTATCGCGACTTCTATAGTTTTGATCAAAGAGAATGATATTTGATGATAGATTTATTGTTATAGGTCTATGTAGGTTATGGAGAAAGCTCCTTATATGCTTTTAACTAATCAGCATTTTCTTCTTGATCACAGATTATTGTGAACTATATCATTTTTATTTTCTCTTTTGTTTATCAGCCCTTTAAAAATTTGGTGACTGAGTATTTCCAATCCTGCAAACTTTATTTATGCTGTAATCATAACAGGAACCATATTTCTCATCTCAGTGGTTTATTTTTTCAGGCAATGTTAGTGTTTTTATAAAACAAGAAAAACTAGATGAAACTGAGTCTAGCCGTAAGTTTTGTATTTTCTTTAATTTTTTTAATGTTACAATCTTGTTTTCTGATAATCCGAAAGGGGATAGTGACCGATTGCTCTATTCCAATAACTCCACTCAAAATGGATTATGGAATAACTGTGAATGTGAAATTGTGTGGTTTTTTGTAGTAGCGGGGAGCAGCTAGACTTCTATCGGCCATAAATTACTTAGTGCTTTATCAAAATCCAATTAATCCAACTGACTGTAAGTATGGAAAACTGATGGAGTAGAACAATGAGAACTGCACAGTTTTACAAAAAATTGTAGGCAGTGCTGTAATTATAATAATACAAGTTGTTGGGCAGCTGATACAAAATATGTTTAAAACATATTGATATGAATAACTTATAATTTTGTTTAATTTTATAATTAATTATGTTTGAAAATACTTATAAATATTAATTAAAAGTAATTTTCAGTGGATTTATAATTTCAAATACGCATAAAATGTCCACTATTTTTTATATTTCTTGGAGAGGGGGTCAAAATTAAATTAATATTTTAGCTGATGTAGAGCCACTATCTATATCCCCATTAATTTATGTTTATGTGAGCATAAATCACTGCCTGTTGCTAAAAAATGGAACAAGTCAGTAGGTTACTTAAAATCGTCTTCACTCCAGTTGCTTTACTTCATTAATCCATTGTTCGATTCGGAATGATCATCAATGGCCGCTTTAACTAGTTTTATTCCAGCCTATGTATTTTGGATTTAAGAAGAAGAATGATATTTCGATCCTTTGGAATGAGAAGATGCTAAGTGACAAAATCGAACAAAAATTAGTTATTAGTGGGGCAAGGTTATATCTGAATTCTGCTTCAAGTATTCAAGAACATACTCATGCTGCATTATGTTGAGAAATAGCTGAGTTATTAGAGCGCATGATCATATATCAGTTTTTTTTGTAGTTTTCAAAGGTTGTTTGCAGAAGCAGTTTTACAAAAAACAGGGTGTCCAGCGATATAGCATGAAAAAATTCAAGGATTTCAAGGCTGTGAACTGTAAAATTCAAGGCACTATTTGCCAGTTTACTGGATTAAATTAAAAACAAAATTGGATCCATAAAATGTTATGTGTAGTCGGCTTATGATAAAATGTGAAATTCAGACTTCCGAATGAATTTGAATAATTATAAAGATTTTATTCCTGTTTGATCATAAAGAATTCTTAACTTCTTACAATAAGGCCTAACACATCGAAAAAAATAAAAACAACCAGAAAAATAAATTTCACCACTATGTTATTCATAAATTTATTTTACATAACAAAACAAAATAATATATATATATATATATATATATATATATATATATATATATATATATATATATATATATATATAAATAATCATAATTACAGGAATAAAAAAATAATCATATTTATTGGAATAAAATGTACCTGGCAGCCCCTTATCCTTGTCACTCCACCCTCGGTCTTATGGGCAACTTATTATAAGAAGACGAGTATTAATCAGTTGAAATTGAAAATCAGGACTGTTTGGTATTAATCCATTATTTTATCGTTCCAAAACATCCCTAGTTTACTTAGTCACAGGTAGAGCGACCTGGTGAGGTGAGACAGAGCAAAGTTAGTGGAAGGAGGCTTTTTCTAGCTTTCATGGAATTAGAGATGGTAAGGGGAACAATTACATCAACATTCTTCTTAATATTTTATACACTTGTTGCTTAGTACTAATGGAAAAATGGAATTATTAGGCTTAATAATAAAAATTCCCGGTGATGGGGTATTTTTGAAGTATAATTTGTGATTTTTTCCCTACGCCAAAAATTCAAGCAGAATTGCCGATCTAATGAATTCAAGGCTCCTGGACACCCTGAAAGGATGAGGTAGGGAGTTAAACAGTTATGTTGACATTGTATTATAATATTCTTTACAGTTCATTGTGACAAGTATTGATTAGTACTATCAATCTAAATATCACTGCCGTAGGTGGAGAGATAACAGAATAATTAGTTAATGAAATTTTGGCATCAATTGACACGAAAAACATCAAGTGTTATTTGTGTTAGTTGGAACCTTGTCATTCTAAGGGGTCAATTTGAGGATTGATTTATTGTTTTCGGCCTATAGCTCTCATGTAAAGTATATTTGACAAAACTTGGTTGTGATATTTAAATTTAAAATTAAAAATCTATAATAGCATATTCGTTTATAAATGTTACTAATGATAAACAAGTTTAAGGTAAAACTTGTAAGTTCAATTTGGTAAAATATATTATAGTATCATGTGATAATTGTTTTGAAAAAAGAATACATGAGAACAAATATGTATAGAGAAACTTTTAGTCAATCGGATGAGACGAACTTGTGAAATAAAATTCCTTTTAACCCGAACTGGAGAATTCAATACCCCACACTGAATTAACGAGGGACTACTGTAATTGTTAGTTTTAATCATGGACATATTTTCTATCATTTACTAATAATGTAAACCAGGAGTGCCCAACCTTTCTGTAAAGCATGCCACAACCAAGGATCCTCCATATTGAGGTGTGCCATAACCAAGGGTCCTCCATTTTGAGGCATGCCACAACCAAGCATCCTCCATGTTGAAGTGTGCCACAACTGTACCTTCCTCCTTCCTCAATACCCTTCATAATAATTATTTCTATATAGTATAGGCCTTCCCTCCCCCTCTCCTCCTCTTCTCCCTATGATACATAATGGAATCAGTTAATAACTATTATTTTTACAAAAAAAACTCTTTCATCACATAAAAAGAATTTGATTTTTTTTTTTTTTTAAATCATACTAGCCGGCTGCATGCCAATATCGTACCCCTATCATAGTGGGCATGTCTTGGGTTGGACTCCCCTGTTGTAAACTATGAGGCTTTGAGAAAGTTGATCGATATTTCAAATTAAACATTTATTGGTCTGTTGCAGTTCCCGAAACTGTTATCAAACAGGAGGAAGGATCGCTGATTTATCACAGTAAGACTTTTTTTAAATAATTATTTCATTGCTTATAATTATCTCATGAAATAAAATGGGTTTAGGCTCAATGGGAAATTTAGAGGCTATTATTGAATGTATGTAGGAAATTATAACTATCTGTGAAAATTTTTGTTTTATTTTTTATGATCCTATTAACGATTCACTCTTGCCTTTGTCACAGTCAATGTGTTAAGTTTAATGACTAATTACATTTTTTTTTACTTTCCCTTACTTATATATGAAATATATAGTACGGGAAAGTATTGCAATTGTGAAAGTTTTCGAATTCGAGTTTTCAACGGAAATACACGTTTTAAGGTCCCCTGAGTCCAAATAACCGTCTCGCAAAATAGTCTGTGTATCTGTCTGTCTGTGTGTATGTGAACAGCCTAGCTCAAAAACGAAAAGTCGCACGAAACTGAAATGACGTATTTAAGGTAGATATATTCATGGGATGTTACAGCAACTTTTTTGTCAAAATCGACTAACCGGTAGTGCTACTTTATATCATCGATTTTACACTTTTTACAATTTCATTGAACGCTTTTGATAAAAACTAGCTGAATGTCTTCTCCTTAAGTCCCTTTAACTTTTCATGTATGTAGTATATCAATAAGAAAATGCATGAAAAAAGTTATTGCGAAAAGAAAAGTTTATTTACGCCTAACTTAAAAAGTAAGCATTTTACGGTAAATTATTATGATCAATAAATTAAATAAATAAATTATTACGGTAAATTAGTAATTTGAAACCATATGAAAGGTAATTAAATTCCCTAAAAAACAAATAAAAACTATCTAATTCGACCCTATATTAGCATGATACATCGTGCTCATCAGGACTATAAGACCCTAGATGAAAAGCCGAGCGCACCTGGAAGGAGACGGATGCGACCAACCTCCTCCCACCAAGACGCCAACCTGTTTTCAACTATAAGCTCTGTAATAATGTAATGTTATAATAGAAAAGTAGAAATTAACTTAAAAATGTCTACTTTTATATTATTTAATGGAAACAAAATTTTTCCATGTAAACTAAATCGAAACTTTTAAAATATATTTAAAGCTTGATAAATCATATATAAATACAAACATATATAATATACAGAATTGTCTTACTAAAATATTTAAAAAAAACTAATTTGTTGTGAGAAAAGACTTGAAGAAGTGCATTCTACTGAGTTTATTTCAAGTAGTGTTTATGTGAACTCTTTAAAATTATGTTAAAAAGATTATTAATATAGGATGGTATGGGAAAGTTGTGTGATGCATGCGTTTTAAATTTATGAACTAGCCCATTGCACTCCATTGTCGCTCGATACTGCAATATTTGAAATGTGAAATTTAAATCCACTGTCACAGTTCCAGGGAAATGACTTTTTCTTACTTAATGTCTTTTGTATAAACTGATACCTATATTGCAACAACCGTATGTTTTACATTAATATATGTTTATACTTTTGACAAATATAGTGTTGGAATTTTTGTTGTTTTATGTGAGTAACTGGGCTGGAGTGCAAAGGTTTATTAAATTGATTTAATATTTTGTGTTTGATTTATTTTAAGTGGAATTAGATATTTGATTTTATTATTTTGTTTTAATTATTATTTCCATGTTGGCAGGTGGGCTTGATCAAGTGAAAAATGAAGTAGAAATGCTCATACCAGATGATGGTGAGCAACATTTATTTTATTACCTGAGCTGGTGCACTACCATACAAATCTAAAGGATATCTTTTTATTTTAACTTTTGTTCATCGACCCTTAAAAAATTGTGCAATTGGATCAAGTTTTTAATATTAGAAAGATAACTTATATTTCAGTTATTGCATAGTAATTGAATTATCCTCTATGTTGTTTACTTTTTCAGGCACGAGTAGCGCCGATGTTTATACTGATGAAGAAAATACAAATGAAACCGAGTCTAATTGTAAGTTTTCTCCTATTAAAATTTGTAAAGGTTATTTGTAGAGTTTTGTTGATTATTATTGGTTTTTAGTCCATAGTTAAATTATATTTACTCATATTTGGTTTGGAGATTTTATTTCAGTATTGAACTTCTGTAAGAATTTATTCTCTTATGAATATTTCTAATGGTGAATAAGTTTACAATGACTAAGATTAATTCTGTTTTTCGATCAGAAGTTTAATTTTATTCATTTTTGTCTGCTTTGAAGACAATATTTTTCAAAGAATTTTAAACTTTTATTGATTATTCCCTTCGGTATTGGATTTTTCTAATATATGTAGAGAGTAACTATGAAATTTGGGAAACGTGATATTTGTTAACTCGGTTGACCTGTTCTTAAATCATTTTTACTAAAATTTAGTTATAACCAAGATAAGAAGTTTACTTTCAATTAAATAATTTGTATATTTCTCCGAGATTTGTTAAAGCTAAATGTACCACTTGTAGTGAAGCACCAATTTAGATGTTGATTTTCTCAAGAACGAAATGTCCATGAGATGTGCGCTAATGGGATTTTAAGTTAACTCGGTTGACCTGTTCTTAAATCATTTTTACTAAAATTTAGTTATAACCAAGATTAGAAGTTTACTTTCAATTAAATAATTTGTATATTTCTCCGAGATTTGTTAAAGCTAAATGTACCACTTGTAGTGAAGCACCAATTTAGATGTTGATTTTCTCAAGAACGAAATGTCCATGAGATGTGCGCTAATGGGATTTTAAGTTAACTCGGTTGACCTGTTCTTAAATCATTTTTACTAAAATTTAGTTATAACCAAGATTAGAAGTTTACTTTCAATTAAATAATTTGTATATTTCTCCGAGATTTGTTAAAGCTAAATGTACCACTTGTAGTGAAGCACCAATTTAGATGTTGATTTTCTCAAGAACGAAATGTCCATGAGATGTGCGCTAATGGGATTTTAAGGTTTACCTATTAAATAATAAAGAAACTAACATTTGTAAACAGATTTTACGATTTTTTTTTTTAAATTGGATTGTAGACCAAGTAGCTTGTGGCTAAGTAGCTATAAGTGAGTTTTTTTTTTAAAAAATAGTTCTTTAGATTTTTTTTTATTTCCAAAATAATTACAGGTTACAGAGTTGGAAGGTACTGTACTCCAACCTCTCTTTACAGCAAGGCACCTTCTATCCATCTCTAGCTGCTTTGCTACTGTACCTAATCCGATCCCCCAATTAGATAATCATTGTATTGAGCCTTAAAAATCATCATTCTCATTTTAAATAAATGCTCATAATTAAAAATGTTTGTGAAAGTCAGTGTTTTATAAATATTCTTGATTCATATAGAAATTTCAATTTGTCTTTTTATTACACTAATGTTTATTTTAATTTATAGGTGTCATGGATCCTCTAGGAAAAACGCAAGAGAACAGTCAGTGTGATTTGAATGTCAGAAAGAACATAAATGTAACATCTCAACATTCTAGCGAAAGACCTCACCATTGTCCTAATTGTGCCTATAAAGCAGCAAGAATTGAACATTTAAAAAAACATATAATGACTCGACACACAGAAGAAAGGCCTCATCACTGTCCACATTGTGATTATAAAACGGTAACACAGAGTTATTTAAAAATACATCAAATGGCCTGTCATGTGGGTGAGAAGCCTTATAGTTGTCCTCATTGTGATTACAAAACGTCATATAATAACTGTTTAAACACACATATAATGGCTTATCATACAGGTGAAAAACCTCATCACTGTCCTCATTGCGACTACCGAACTTATCAAGTTGGCAATTTAAAAGTTCATATAATGTCCCGTCATACAGATGAAAAACCTCACCAATGTCCTCATTGTGAATTCAAAACAGCCCATCATAATTACTTAAAAAAACATATAATGAATTTTCATTCAGGTGAGAAGCCTCACCAATGTCCTCATTGTGAATTCAAAACAGCCAATCGTACTTACTTAAAAAACCATATAATGGCCTTTCATACAGGTGAGAAGCCTTTTCACTGTCCTTATTGTGCCTATAAAGCAGTTACAATGGGTAATGTAAAAAAACATATAATGGCTCGCCATACAGAAGTAAAGCCTCACCCTTGTCCCCATTGCGAATTCAAAACGAGTGATCGTACTGCTTTAAAATTACATATAATGGCCTGTCATACTGGTGAGAAGCCTCATCACTGCCATCATTGTGACTATAAATCAGTAACAGCGAGGAATTTAAAAATACACATAATGTCGCAGCATAAAGGAGAAAAACCTCATCAATGTCCTCATTGTGATTATAGATCCACACAAGCTTGCACTTTAAAACGCCATATAATTTCCCGTCATACTGAAGAAAAGCATCACAAGTGTCCTCATTGTGATTACAGAGCATCAGAAGCTTGCACTTTAAAACGTCATATAATTGCCCGTCATACTGAAGAAAAGTGACATCATTGTTCTCACCGTGATTACGGAGCATCCGAAGCTTGCACTTTAAAATTGCCTGTTTTGCTCAAGAAAAGTATTACAATTGCTCTAATTGTAAATGTAGAACATTAAGAATAGGTATTTTAAAAATACATGTAATGTCTCAGCATAAAGGAAAAATAACACGACAAAGTTTTCATTGCATTTTCAAAGCAGTTGATCGTAGTTATTTAAAACACATCAATAGCTTGCCGTACAAAATAAAAATCTCTTGAATGCTCTCATTAAGATTTCCATCCAGAGATCAGTAATTTGAAAATACATATGATGTTAAATGCCATGATAGTGTTTGAATAAGAATGCTAAAGTAAAAGTTCAATAGTAGTAAAGCAATTATTTTAATTCAGTTTTATCCCAAATGGTTCTTACTAAAGATATTGTTTTACTATGGAATTGCTAATGCATAAATTATGTTTATATTGTGGTGTCTAAACAAAAGTTACATTGGCTAAGCCCAACCCAGATCCTGAAACAGCTTCCCTTAATCTCCAAAGGCAACTTTCCTAAATTGAAGTTCGGTAATACAAAGTAGATTAAAGTTAATGAATGAAAATGCTAGCATATGACCTTTACTCTTCGCTGCAAATCATCCCCATTGTCATGTTTAGTGGTATATTCCATATCTGATATAGTAAAATATCTTTGTATCCTAGAAATACAACATAAATCTTATTGATTGAATAAGAACAATTGCTCTCATAAAAGACCATCTTCAAGCCCATTTGAACCACATGAACTCAAAATGTTAAAATACCAAGCGTATTCAATCATCCAGTCCAAAACCGAGAACTATTGTTACTACTCAGTATAATGTTACCAACAATACCCCTCAATATCTCAATGACCTCAATATCTATCCACCTAATACCGTAACCATCTGACCAAGCTCATTAGCTACATTGTGTTACTTCTAATATATTAATATAAATATGAACCAGTATTAAACCCAAGGCCACCTGTAAAATATGATTGTCCGAACCATGGCCAGCTTCTCCAGTCATGATGTGAGTTACTAATAATCTGCAAAAATTAAAATATATTGGTAAATAAATGAAAACAAAACTGAGAGCAATAAATTAAACTGACCCTAAAATCCATGGAATATTGAAGTTGCATAAACCAAAGAAAATCTAAGAACAATAATGAACAATATAAATTGGCCAACGGGCAGACTATCACAATTTATGAAACAATTCTTGAATACAATTATGATGCTAAAAATGCTGAAGAAGTAAAATATATGATAAATAGTATAAAATTGGAGAAGGAAGGAAAATACGACATAGTAAATTTATTCACAAGTGTCCCTATAAAAGAAATGTTAAAAATAATAGAAGAAAAAGGGGATTACGTCAGAGATAATAATAGTATTAAAAAAAAAAGAACATATGTGGAAGGGATAAAACTATGTATCAATAATAGTTATTTTAAATATAATGAAAATTATTATAAGCAGGTTTCCCAATGGGAGAGAGATTATCGGTAATTAACAGTGGTATATACCTCATTAAAATTATAGAAGAGGAATTTTTATCCACGAGATTGAACGTTACTCTTATTTTATTCTATTTTTAAAAAAAGAAGCTGCCCAAAAAGCGCTAATGAGACCCTTAGATGCGTTACAGTTTATCCCAATACGCCAATAACACATAAAAAACTTATTTCCACCTTAAAAAAGACTTTCTCTCTTACCAACTCCCAGTGGATAGAAGCCTGAGAATAGTTCTAAGGGTCTTCACTACACAATGTCCAAAGAAACTATTAAAAATGGGCTAATAGAATTGGGATACGGCAAACATTTAACAAAAATATCTTTGAAATTGAATATGTGTATATTACTCTTGTGTAAAATTAGAGGAATCAAGAAAAAAGAAGGCCATACCTCCAGTATTTAAGGTGCCAGCAGTATGGTGACTCAAGATCATACTGTTACCACATACCGAAGCGTGTTCAATGCGTTCTCAATCACGATAGGATTATTTTTAATAAAAAAAGAAGACCCCTTGCAAAGTGTGCTAATTGTAGTGAGAACACTGACCAAACTATGAAGGTTATCAAACTTGAGAGAGTTATGAGATATCAGAAAACATTTTCTGCAACCAACACCGGTTCAAACAGTGCAGATGCCTATTCACTTAGAAAATTTTCCTAAGTCCTCAGGCAGCCATCTCAGCACCCTACGCCATCTCAACTGGGATCCACTATCAGACCTCAGCGAAAACCCGTAGCAGCCTGTGTAGTGCTCTTACACCAGCCGCTATTGTCAGCTATAGGGAGTGGCATTACCCAGATGATACCATCGGTGGTAATGGTTCTTCCCAAATAAGTGGGCTTAATAATATTATCCCACCCCATTTTAACCTTCTCCAACAATTATCACATATTAATCAAGCCTGGTGCTCCACTTATGAGATTAATTTAACTGTGGGGTACCTTTTCAATACTCCTTCGGAACGCCTAACGGACTTAACCAACATAGAATAGAGCTTGGCTTATATTAACACGAAAAACAGATAGATTACACAGGTAGCATTAATCACTGAAACTCATCTGACACCTTGTTCAAAAAGTTTTATTCTTGGATACACTACGTACAGGACTGACCACACTGATCAGACAGCGCATGTTAGGACAGCTATACTTACAGGACTGACCACCCTGATCAGACAGCGCATGTTAGGACAGCTATACTTACAAGACTGACCACCCTGATCAGACAGCGCATGTTAGGACAGGTATATGTACAGAACTGACCACCCTGATCAGACAGTGCATGTTCGGACAGCTATACTTATAGGACTGACCACCCTGATCAGACAGTACATGTTGAAACAGCTATATGTACAGGACTGGCCACACCGATCTGACAGCACATGTTAGGACTGCTATGCATATAGAACTGACAACCTGATCAGACAGCGCACGCTGGAACAGTTATACTTACAGAATTGACCACTCTGATCAGACAGTGCATGTTGGAACAGCTATACCTACAGGACTGAACACCCTCATCAGACTGTGCATGTTGGAACAGTTATACTGATCAAAACAGCATTTAAATATTACCATGTAGACTTGCCTATAACACTCAACTGATACCAAACTTTACACTATCCATCGCAACATCACTTATGCTGCTGTGTATTGTCCCAATTTTTAGGTAAGACGCTTCATTGCTCAATTTGAACACCTAACACCATAGCTGAGGTTCCTGATTATGTACCCCAAAAGGCAGAAATCTATTGCTTGCCCTCCACGATCTTTCATTAAACATAATCTTCCCAGATATTCTGACTTATTTCAGACTGACTGGTGTCTTTGTTGTGAGCTTGTAGAGAACAGACATGTTTTAGCCTGTGCTATAAAACTTAGTTTTTTTTCTTAGGAAAGAGTTGGTTGAAGTCTGTGATTTGTGATCCATAAAGCCTCTTTCCTATCTTCCCTGAAGCATCAAATATTTCTTCACCTCCTTGAATCTCAATCCTCCGATCAAATGTAAAATTTATGAATCATCTATTTGATGATTTAGCCTAAGTACTCATTTATGTTCATTGTTTTTGTTCTTAGAGGACTTGGTCCCAGAAAAAAGATAATTTTTCATTCATTCATCACTTGTACAGTATCTCCTTTCTATTTGAAAGTCTACGATTCCTTTTTCTACCATTCTATTTTCTACTAATCCGTCCCTCTAAGAAACCCTACAAACAAACAAAAAATAAAATAAAATGAAGCAAGAAAATAGATTCAAGAGAGCAGATCTTGACAGAGCAATGGCTGAAAATGTGTTTCTTTGACTCAGGGGCTCTGAAACGTATAGATCCGTTGAAAACTCCTCATCGAAATTTTGAACCGATTACAATACTTTCTTTATCTAGTAGCGGTGGGAGTAGTAAAAATAGCAAAGTTAGGATTTGTTTTATTCGACCATATTATTATAAGAATAAAACCAATGTGTATATGCATATATGATCAACAAATTACATATATTATTTTATAATAAAATTTCCTGGTTTGGAGGACTGAAATAAATAAGACTTGAAACAGATGAGACTAAAACTGGCAGGCATCACTGAGAAGGAACATTTGAGCAAAGGTTGATATGAAACTTTGGAATGCCTACCGTAACCTTACGACGCACCTAGTTTAGTTGTTTGAGCCTTAAAACTGCACAAACTGCAAGTCCGAATCAGGAGGTTTGTGAAAAAATCCATCAAACCATCATTCTTCAAGATTGATAACTGGATCATCAAACTGTAATAGAATAAATTTCCCTCACTCTTGCGAATTCTTATAAAGTCAATCGGAACTCAGACACTGTCAGAATTTCAAGTATCATAGTTTTCAGTGGTTTCATCCGTGGTAGTTGTACCTCATACTAAGTAGTGTGTATATTTACTTCATTTTATAATTATCAAATTATCATTTTATTGATTTAATGTTTTGATAATTCTTTTTGTTTACTTAAAGTTATCGGATAAAAGTATTTTTGTTTGTGTGTCGGGTTAAATGTTGATTATAAACATAAAATTTAGGCCAATATTAACTAAACTGCTCAAAAATGAATAGGGATATTTGTAATTTATTCTTTATCTGTTCATTTTAATTAAATTAGCCGATATATTTAGTATTAGTTGGATCAAACAAAATAGAAAATACAAACCAAAAACAAAACAATTGTTAATCCTTATTTTTAATAATGGATTTACTTAAGAATAGCAAACATGAAGATTACTCAGTTTGTAAACAAACAACTTTTCTCCATTTTAATCCAGTTGTGTTTTCATTAACCATGGAAAGACATCATCTGGAACCAGAAGTTCACAATATTATTGTGAGAATGAGTAACCAAGGTCACACACAGGCAAGTTGATATCGCAGAGGTAGTTTGCATTTCTCAGAGCGTCTGCCGGGCTTTAGCACAATTCTGAGAGAACGGGAGTGACAATAGGAGGCCGGGTTGTGGATCGCAGTGCATTAAAACTCAAAGGGAGGACAGAAATATTGTCATTGCTGCCAGACGGAACCCTTTCCACAGTTCCCACCAAATCCTCAATGAAGTAGAAGGTGTTTTGGCCAGGCCTTTATCGTTTGTGGGGTATATATTCGTAATCCTTTGTGGGGAGTTGGCCTTACATCTTATGCCCCTTTGAGACGACCTGCAGCAACAGTCCGCCACCAGCTGCTTAGAAGAATGTGGTGCAGCGAGCACCTAGAAGAGGACACCAACTGGAATGCTGTCATGTTTACTAATGAGTCGCGTTTCTGTCTGTAGAGCGATAGCAGACGCCGAAGAGTCTGCAGAAAACAGGGGATACGTACAATGCCCCAGTTCATGCTCCCTTCAGTTCAGTTTGGAGGAGGTGGTCTAATTGTCTGGGCTGGCATTTACACGGGAGGACGAACCACACCGCAGTCCGCTATGCTCAAGAAATTATTGAAGAATACGTCTCTCAAGCCAGGGATCTCATTGGCAGGAATTTTCGATTTCTGGATGCTCATAGAGGAACAGTTGTTCATTAATGTTTAGAAAACCTGGGAATTGCCCATCTTCCTCCATTGTCTCCAGACCTCAATCCCATTGAGCACACATGGAATGCGTTGCAGAGAAGGCTCTTCAATCATCATCCGCAGACAGTTGACCTTCAACAACTGAGTGGAGCATTGGAACATCTATGGAGTGAAAATCCTCAAGAAATTAGTGACGTTATTAACAGTATGCCTAATAGGTGCACACAGGTTCTGGCTAACAGAGGACATTATACAAGGTAATAATTGTTTCCAAAAACTATTGTGTTCAATAAAAAAAAAATTATAGTACTAAAATCTTTTATTTTGTTATTTTTCACAATCCCTTAATTAAATTTTCCTACAATAAAAAAGATAATAATTTCTAATGAATATTATTGGAGTTTATAATAAAAGTAATATAAAAATGCTAGGCAAAGTAAATACCACAAAATAGGCAATATCCCTATTCATTTTTGAGCAGTTTATATTACACAAAAATATCTGCCATCTCGTTTATTATTATTTCAAAGATAATGAGTAAAAAAATAATTATTTCAACATAATTTTTTTTTTAGTTCTATTGTAACCATCCAGAATTTCACCAAGACAGAATTATATGACATTCTGAAAAAATTCAGATGGATGAAAATAGGTTATCAAAATTGAATACTGATGTGTTTAATGGATTTTTCTTAAACTTCCTGGAACTTCTTAACGGTTTTCAGGGTTCAAATCATCTTATTTCCAATTATATGAAAGTAAAAAGAGCTTAAAATAATTTTGTTTGGTTTTAAGTTCAAATACTCCTTTTGCAACGGTGCACTGTAGACCTCAATAGGATAGGAAGTTAAATACAATTTTCTTTATAAAATATTTTATTTATAAATATAACAATCTACCATACTTGGGCAATATGTAATAAAACATAATGCTTCTCATTCATATCATGTCTACTACATGGATGAAAATAAAAACTTAAAATATGATTTAAAAAAAAAATAAATAGTACCAAAAATATTTACATTGAGAATGGAACTTGAAGTGAGTGAAGTAAAGCACCTTAGATCCAGGCACCTCTTCCAACATTGTTGATATATATATATTAATACCCCTTATATTGATCATGATTAGTATAAATAAGTGACTAATAATAATGGAAAAATTACATAATTATGCTGTGTGTAGTATGATATTTAGAAATTACATTCAATTTCAAAGAATGGTGTTTTTATCAGATTATAGCCTCCTTACCCAGGGCATTGTACTCATAGATACACTATGTATCAACCGTTGAATTGATAAACTCCATAAGTCACTTTTTATGTTCACCCGTTGAGTCCCTGACTTAAGATGTTTCTCAACTAAATGATTATTAGCCAACATTATAAAACAGTCAGTTGACATCCGCATGATGGTATAGAAGGATCAACCCTAATTAGATTGATCCTTCTATACCACAATGCGGATGTCAACTGATTATGAAGCGAGCCAAGTTATAACACATGTTACACCACCCAAAGACTCAAATTGAGCTATTCAAAATTTATATAGAAGTGGCGAATAATTTATCAATACCTAATTATAAAACGGTGAAAATGCATCAGACTTATGGGACTATGCTCCCAAAACACGTGTCTATCTCCATAGAATAGAAATCCATCAAATTTTAAATATGCCCCTAAAAGTGACAGATGTGGTTTCTCAACTCAATGATTCATGTAGTATTTCTAATAAGGAAAAAAACATTTAACGAGATATTCAATGCATGGCTTCGTGTCATATTTCTAGTAATTTTCAAAATGCTCTAACTTTTGAAGATACAATATTGAAGGTATAATTCAAGATATGAGTGGATGAAGATATTAATGTTAGAAGACGAAGATAGCACATATAACACCTTCATTCATAAGAAAAAAAAAATCAATTTATAAAATTTGTTGCATAGCACCTTCATCCATTCATGTTTTCAATTATTTAGTTAATTATCATAAATTACTTCTTATTGGGAGAGGTATTAAGATTTACAGCAAAGAAGATAAATGAATAAGTTAATAGGAAAAGGTGAGTGAAAAAACGTTTTATTTTAATTAAATTATCAATTTTCAGGAAAATTTCCTCTTATCCACTTCACGACTTTATTAATTATTCCTCACAACGTTTTGGACCCATTCTCAAGTGATCTAAAAAATACTGTATATTAAACATTAAGTATTCATGACAAAGATGAACTATTTAAAACTTACACAAGTGATCAACAATTAAAATTCATATAATATTAAGACTAAATATTCATATCAGCACAAAAAAACAACATGTCTAACAGAGAATTAGCCAAATGCCCAGACAAAAGTTTAAAAAAACAAAACAATGCCTTCATAACCAATATAAAATTCATTACCTTGTATTTGTTTTTTTATACCTACTTGTCCATGCGTTATAATTCATATAACATTATTATAACATTCATATAACATTATATAACATTCATATTCATGTTATTAGTATAGGAAATTCCTATTTGTCATCGTAGTTCTACAAAATATTATTAAAATCAATTATTAATTTATACCCTCTTTATCTGTAAAAACTCATTGTAAACAATTATTAATATACTTGCCGCTGCATGCAATTTATTTTTTGGGGGAGGGAGGATTATTACATTGACGAGCTTATGTCTACGTGACAGATATGAAAAAAAAGAACATTTTAAACTATCTCAGAGGAAATTTAATTACCTACAAATTCTTATTGGAAACCTTTCACCTTTAACAAGCCATGGAAAAAGTAACAGGAAAAGTAAATAAAAAAGGATGAGTCAGATTATTTTTTTTCAAATTTCTTACTCTGAAAAGCACCAGTTAAACAAGGGATTGTTAAGCGGTGTTCTATTGCATTAGGAAATGTAAAAAACATGAGTTCACTATTTAATGAAGCTTTATGATGTAACTAGAATAGGGTTATACCTTGTAATTAAAATTCAAAATAATACCTACATTAAAAATTTAAGACAGCTTGAATAGTATATAGGATTGTCTTCTGAAGTGATTCGAACATCAAGTTTTTCCTAAATTCACATAGGCATACATAAAACAAGATTGAAATTGATGAAATTTCGACAATCTTTGTTCTTCATGAAAATATGACTATTGTGAAATTTAACACTTCTAGCAGACATATTCATAAACTTTAAAGGAGTGAAGTAGTTGAAATCACAGACATGAAAATGTTCATGGTAAAGAAAGATTAGGTTGGGAAAAATATTTTATAAAAATTCTTACCAGGAGGAAAAATTCTAAATTGTTAACTCAAGGAGCCAGAGAATAGAATTTGATTTGCTTGGATTAAATGAGTCTTTCAGGTGACAGAATGACTTAATAATTCATGTTGGAAAATTCTTAACTTTATCTTTTGTGAAAAGTATGGCAGAAATATAACAGTTTACAATTATAATATAAACAGTTAACTAAAATTTACATTACATTGCATTTTAATAGAATCATTATTGAAAAGACAAGGACAGTAATTTTATGGATTCAGTCACTTGGCCAACGGAAGACCGAAACAATTGTTTTGTTTACTCAGGAAATGAAACAACTCCATTTTAATTTTTTTATTATGCCACGTATGTGTGTAAAAATAAAACATGATTTATTTATTAAACTAAACAGAAAAAAATAAACCAATATTTTTACATTATGTACAATACAAAATATTATATACTTTTATTTTACTTGAACCTCTTGTTTTTAAAATATGATTATATTTACGGTAAGGTGGAATATATTTAATCAAATCTAACACGTCTTTCATTTTCTTGTGCCATAAGAATAAAATTCTGATTTATTAAAAATAGTTGCATAGGTCTGTCTACCTACAGTTTATTTATTTTTATGAATTCAATTACATCAAAATAATATTTTATAAATATCTTGAAAGGATTTTTTTTATACAGCCTTATCCATCTGATTTTAAGCCAATTTATGTTATCTCCTTTTTCATTTATTTTCTTGTTAGTTATGGTATCTTTTAATTTTTTTGTGTTGAAAAAATGAGTGTGCTTCATTTAAAGACAATTTTTTTTTTTTTTTACATTTCCTAATAATTTCAAACCATTCTTCAGTTGAATAAATATATTCAGTTTTAAGCTCTATTACGCTAAAGTCTGCATTGCATCATTCAGTACATATAGCTATTCAGATAAAATAAATTTCAAATCAATTGTTTCACAACTTATACCAGGCATCATTAAAAATTTCGTTAAACTTAATGCTACTTTTATATTTCTGTTTTGGGCAAGCACGAGAGTCACAGTACAGGACTTTATTTTTGAAATAGGGTGCAAATGTTTAACTGACTCTTGAGATCCAGGGCTTTCTTCTGTTTCTGGCCAACAGATTTATTTTTATACCTGATCTGATGTAATAACATAAAATTCTCTTTAAATGTATTAAAAGAAATGGAATATTATTGAATAATATAAATAAATAAGGAATTAGTCATTCTATCAACATTTTTTCTCCCTATCTAAATACAAAAAAGTTTTAATATATTTATTTTATACAATTTAATTAGCATATTCACAAAAAGAAAAAATATCATTTTCATCAAAATGGCAGTTAGTCATTCTGTCAAGTGAAAGGCTCAAATAAAGCTTATAAAAACAAATTACATATTGCAGAAGAAAAAAGAATGGAATACTTTTCATGAAAAGTTTTCAATAAAAAAATTGTTCCTCAATATTATTATGATTTTTATAAAAAATTATAAAATCTAGTTGTTCTCACAATGTATTTATTTACTTAAAATAGTTTTCATTTGATATATTTAAATTTATTTCAGAAATAACTAATTACATTCTATTCAAATTATTCAAACAAATTAAAATTATTTTGAATAAGACCTTCACATCTTAAAAAAATTGGGGTTGAATTTGTATACAAATGGAAAACTATAGGTTTGCAATGCAGTTTAAATTGTCTCTAAACCACTTACAATAGCTATTATGGTTTCTAATTATTTTATAAGACCAATCCGAGTACCTTTTATCAAGTCAAATTTTTAAATCTTTCCCAGAAAATCTGTTAATTTTGAGCTGTGACAATCTTTCAAACAAACGACTGGTGATGCTTTTCTTCAGTATGATGGGCAATCAACAGATGTTTAAAGTGTGCACTTGTGATGCTCAGTAGGACATTGATGTGGCTTTTCTTCTGTACAACGAAACCATTATATGTTTCTTTAAAGTGCCAATTCTTGAAGATTTATAGGCACAATGAGAACATTGGTGAGGCTTTTCTTCTTTTTTTATGTGGGGCTTAACGTCCATACCAACTCCAATTAAGGCAGATCGGCTATCCAATTATCCTACAGATTACTAACCTATTCTAGCCAGAGTGAGAAGGTTAAGATTTATTCCGTGGGTCCGCCACAAAACAAATTTTTGAATCTCCAAGGCCGGATTCAAACTGAGGTTGCTAAGGTGATGCCTCAACACTCTCTGCCACTACAGCCTGTTGAGGCTTTTTATCTGTATGACGGGATATTATATGCGTTTTTAATCTGCCAGCTCGTGATGTTCGGTAGTTACAATGGGGACACTGATGAGGCTTTTCTCCATTATGCTGTGACATTACATGTACTTTTAAATTACTCGTTGTAACTGCTTTATAGTCGCAATGAGGGCAGTGATGAGGCTTCTCACCTGTATGGTGAGCCATTATATGTTTTTTAACATTACCCATTGTAACTGCTTTATGGGCACAATAAGGACAGTTAAAAGGCTTCTCACCTGTATGACAGGCCATTATATGTATTTTTAAAGTAGTACGATCACTTGTTTTGAATTCGCAATGAGGACAATGATGAGGTTTTTCTTCTGTATGGTGAACCATTATATGTTTTTTTAAACTACTCATTATAACTGCTTTATACGCGCAATAAGGACAGTGAAAAGGCTTCTCACCTGTATGACAGGCCATTATATGGTTTTTTAAAGACCCAATTCTTGATGATTTATAGACACAATGAGGGCATTGATGAGGTTTTTCATCTGTATGACGTGACATTATGTGTATTTTTAAATCACTAGCTTGTGAAGCTCGGTAGTCACAATGGGGGCAGGGATGAGGTTTCTCACCTGTGTGATAGGTCATTATATGTGTTTTTAAACAGCTATTGCTAGATGTTTTGTAGTCACAATGAGAACAATTATAAGCCTTCTCGCCTGTATGCCAGGCCATTTGATGTCTTTTTAAATGACTTTGAGATACTGTTTTATAATCACAATAAGGACATTGATGAGGCTTTTCTTCTGTGTGTCGAGCCATTATATGTTTTTTTAAAGTACCAATCCTAGCTGCTTTATAGGTACAATGAGGACATTGATGAGGTTTTTCGTTAGAATCTTGAGATAAATTAATGTTCATTCTGACTTTGAAATCACACTGACTGTTCTCCTGCATCTTTCCGAGAGAATCCATGACACCTATAAATTAAAATAAACATTAGTGTAATAAAAAGAAAACAAATTAACATTTCTTTATGAATCGAAAATATTTATAAAATACTGATTTTTCCCATAAGTTTGTTAAATTATGAGGATTTATTTAAAATGAGAATATGATGATTTTTAATATATAATGGTAATTCTAAGAAAAAAGTTTTTTTTTTCTTTCCAATCCAGTATGTTCATTTCACTTCCCAACTCATGACAAAAACAAAAATGATGAGTTTTCACTGAAATATCAACCTTCTTGGTGAATCAAACATCTCAATTCTCGTTACTACCACTTGTGTCTGAACACATTTTTTTTTTATAGTTATCATCATTTATTTGCCTCAAGGTTAATTAAAACTCAGTTTCAATGTATATATTCTTTTAGACTTTTCAGGGATGCTTTGTTCCTCTCTTCAGCATCTAAATATTATCCCAAAATTGTTGGGCGAGTCAATTAATCACTCTAATTAGACATGGTCAATGAATGGTCGGAAGATTTGTTGACAAATCGGTAAGATTAATCCTCCCACCTATGCCACTGTCTATCACTCAGATGTTTGCCAGCTCAGTGTTAATTAACTTTGGATTCGTTCATTACTAAACCCAACAACTTTACAAGTTCATTTCAACCGTCGCGATGCTATTATTTGAATTATACTGACAGGATACATGATCCGCGTTATGAAACCTCCTGAATTCTTCAGACAAAAGTACAATCCCGAGATATATTAAAATATCGAAAATATTCTAAAAACAATAAAAAAAATATTAAAAGATACATAAAGGATGTATCCTATTCAGTTTCCAAGCACATGGTTATTAATATAGCTATGACCAGGGTCGGTGCGTGTTATTATTAAACTGCTTATTTACAAAATAACAAAACTAATACTATATGAAAGAAATGCGTCTGGCTTTCATTTTGGCAAATTTCACCTGCAGTTTGCCAATATTAATTGATCATGCAGCATCATTTCCTATTGAAATAATTGCTAAACCATTTGATTTTTCCTGATCAATACTTGATCTCAGGTAATTCTTAATTATTTTCAATTTGGAAAAAGATCTCTCATTCTCAGCGCATGAAACAGGTAGAGTCAGTAGAACTCTCGATGCAATTAGTGTATTTGGGAAAAGTTCTTTTAGGTTGTCGTTATGAATCCACTCCAAACCGTCTCTGGCGTACTAATGCCATTAATTGTTTGGGACAATTTCAGCTCTATTTCTAGTTCTTGGTGTAGGATTCCGGACTGTCAAAGAGACAAATTTGTCAAACTACGCACCATGGAGAAGCAACTTCTCTACCTAAATAAGTCGTTTGTCATTAATTTTTAATATAAGAATTCACCATCTGTTTTGGATATATTTTAGGCAACTTTTTAATTTTGCACTACACACATGCCACATACCGGCCAAGGCTATGACCCTAGTTTCATGAACTCGGAATAAGATGTTTCTCAAAGTGAAATCTATATCTGCAAAGGTTTGGGAGAATTTCCATCAAAGTAAAGGATAAAACATAATTATAAATTTCATCAAAATCTGAGATGATGGATGCCATGTTCCAGTATTTCTGGATGATTTGATGTGGAATCACCCATTTAAGAACAGCAAAGTTCTCGGAAATCTGCAGCTGGCCTTGTCATATTAACAACCTATAATATAATCTTTATACACTTCTTAACATACCTCAGGGAAATATAGAAATTATATAACTGAAATTAAACCACTTTTAATCTTCAGTTGGCATTCACATGATGGTATACAAGGATCAATCTACTTAGGGATTGATCAATTATTTGCCACTTCTATAAATTTGTTTTATTGAAAACTAGTTTCGAATGATATACATTCATCTTCAGTTCTAAAAGCACACAAAAAATTCAAAAATAAGCAATTCAAAATATAGTTTGGTATTATTATACATATTAAATTAGATGTAATATAAACAGTATTATAAAACATTTATGAATTATGAATTTAATTAAGTATAACATTCGAAACTAGTTTTCAATAAAACAAATTTATAGAAGTGGAAATAATTTATCAATCCCTAATAATTACTTTTAATCTTGATCATTTGAATTTTAGTTAAGATGATTTAAGAACAGGTCAACCAAGTAAACTAATATCACTATTCCCTAATTTCATATTTTCAATTATTACAAAAACCCATAACTGTAGGCAACAACCAATAAAAGTCTAAAATTCTTTAAAAAATATTGTTGTCAAGACTGACAAAAATGAATAAAATTAAATTTTTGATAAAAAAAAAAAAAATGAACTAATCGTTGTCATTGCAAACTTATTCGCCATTAGAAATATTCAAAAGGGAATGAGTTCTTACAAAATTTTAACACTGAAATAAAGTCTCAAGACCAACCATGAGTAAATATAATTTAACTTAGGACTAAAAACCAATAATAATCAACAAAACATCTACAAATAACCTTTACAAATTTTAATAGGAGAAAACTTACAATTAGACTCGGTTCCATTTATATTTTCTTCATCAGTATAAACACCGGTACTACTCGTACCTTAAAAATAAACAACATAGAGGATAATTCAATTACTATGTAATAACTGAAATATAAGTTATCTTTCTAATATTAAAAACTTAATCCAATTGCACAATTTTTTAAGAGTCGATGAACAAAAGTTAAAATAAAAAGATATCCTTTAGATTTGTATGTCAGTGCACCAGATCAAATGGTAATAAGATAAATGTTGCTTACCATCATCTGGTATGAGCATTTCTCCTTCTTGTTTCACTTGATCGAGCCCACCTGCCAACATGAAAATAATAATTAAAACAAAACAATAAAAGCAATCATCTTATTACTGTTGAAATAAATTAAATACATAATATTGACTCAGTTTATTAATAAAAGAAAAAATTAAAATACAATTGGCTATCTAACTTAGTGTGTTGATAGTGGCACGAGCAAGTGTAAACCTTTATCCAGGGTTGAGTATTTTTAAAATCATAATATCCCGCAAAACACATGAAAAGCATATATGTTCTGTCAGCATTAAAAGGGTTACGGAACGGTGCAGATTAAAATTTCTTATTCCTGGCAACAAGTGCTGTACTCAACAAACAGACATCTGATATACTAATAAAAATTAAACCTTTTTGATCTTAATAGTCATTGATGCAGGCAATATAATTAAAGGATCATAAAAAATAAAACAAACATTTCCATAGTCAATTATAATCTCCCTAGTTAATAATAATAGCCTCTAAATTTCTCCTAAAGCCTAAGATCATCTTGTTTCATGAAATAATTATAAACAACTAGTATACTATACGAGAACTCTCACATTAGATATCTAGCCTATTTCTCACCAATAAATTCAAAGTACAAGCGATATTTAAGTATAAGCATGTTTATTCATATAATCAATATAATATTATCAAGAAATTTTATTAAACACACAGATTTGGTGAAGCTACATAGCTTATAATGACTATGTTGAAGTAACAATTTACTTAATAAGTAGTTAGCTTGCGCCACTAGAAAATATTCCTTCAGTTTAGCCTTTAAGCAATAAGAGTCAGCAATACCATTTTATATGTGTATTAATCATATTCACTGTTAAATATTCTAGAGTGAGACATGGGAAAGAATATATCAGGTTTCGAGGTAAAAGTGATCAACTAAAATTTTTGTAAAGAAGAGATTTGTCGCTTTCTACCTGTGCCTGAACTACATTTACGCTTCAGTATTGACAAAATTGTGAAATCATTAATAATTATTGATAATATCACAATTCTGTCAATAATGAAGAGTAAAGTTGGTTCAGGCACAGGCAGATAGTAACAAACCAAAAATTAGTGTTGATAGCGTTTACCAGACTGACAATATACAATCCTCTATCATTCATAGAAAGAATAAATAATAATCTGCCACGGCTGGTCTCGAACCCGGAAATTATCTGTTTTCAGCCGTCTTGTGGGATAGGGAGACCCAGCTGGGGCCTCACCCAGCCTCTATAAATTGGGTACCCTTAATTGGGGGAAAAACCTGACGGTTGAGCGTGATCTCGGCCAAATCACCTCCTTGCACAACCGTTGGCTTAGAAACAGTACGGTTCTTTCGCAGTACTGAACCCAAGACCCTTCATGGGTTGTAGTGGAGCAGGTTAAACATTCATAGAAACCTAGGAACCTATTACCATAGAAAACGCAGACATTTTAAAAGAACAGAATCATAAATATAATAAATTTTTATAAATGGCAATAAAGTTTCACTTAAATAAGTTTCACACTTTGTTCTCCCTTACACTTTTTAGATCATAATCCACGTTCAAATCTTTATAGCCTGACCTGTATCATATTGACCGTCATCAACATAGTCGAAGATATGAAACCTCCTAGTTTTTCCAGAAATTTAAATTGTAGTAAGAAAAATTAAATTTAAGATCTATTTAAGTTGAAGTAAGAATTTAAGAATTGAAATTGAGATTTGTCACTTCTCCATGAAATTTTCTATCTTTTGACACCTACTTTGTCAAAATATATCGCTCCTTAGAGCCGGAAAAGAGATATGTAGTACTGTATTTATATAATAATTATGTAAAAAGATTTTCACCGTAATAAGTCAGTGGTCCGTCCTCTTCTTTGATAACCGTTTCGGGAGCTGCAACACAACCAATAAATGTTTAATTTGAAATATCAATCAGCTTTCCTCCCATACCTCATACTTTACATTCTTAATAAATGATAGAAAATATACCCATCATTAACAAAAAAATCTATTAAAGTTAAAATTCTATGAAATGTGTCTGCAGGATTAGCTAAAACTAATTATAATTAAATAAAAACCCTGGATCCAAATAGAACATTTATTTATATCATAACCTTATTTATCACTGATAATAAAAGATAAAAGAATGTATTATAATAGGTTTTTAACTTTAATTTAAATATCACAACCAAGTTTTAACAAATTTATTTACATCAGAGCTAAAAGCCAATTTATAATAAATCAATCATCAAATATCATTCTTCTTCAATCAAAGCTACGAAAGCTGCAATAAAACTTATCAGAAAACAATATGTAACATTAAAAAAAATTGAAAACTTACGGGTAGATTCAGTTTCATCCAGTTTTTCTTCTTTTATAAAAACACAAACATTAACTGAAAAAGTAAACCACAGAGATGAGCAATAATAAATGGTCCCTGTTATGATTAGAACACAAATAAAATTTGTGGGCTTGGAAACATTCAATAAGCAAATTTTTGAAGGGCTAATAAACAAAAGATATAATAAGAAGGCATCCTTCAGAATAATCTATGATCAAGAAGAAAATGTTGATTAGTCAAAATCAAAAGCATATATAGATCTACCTTCGTAACTTGCACCAAATGATCTCACTATTATTTTTTATAAACATAAGATAAATTATATAAATATATATATATATATATATATATATATATATATATATATATATATATATATATATATATATATATATATATATATTAAATTAATGATAATGATTAACCAAACTCAGTATTTACAAAACATACTTAATAGAATAAAATCTATTCTACACTCCTCAACTAAGATAATGTTACTATCAAGACAGTCCATTAGAGTATTCTTTACTAGGTTCTAAGATTAATCGAAAACTTACAACTTTAATAGCCTTTATATTTGTTAAAAAAGCAACATTTGTTAAAAAAATTAAGTTTGAAAATATGAAGAAATCATCCTCTTCCATAAAAAAAAACTTTATAATGAATTCCTTAATCCAGATTTCTTGAAAAATAGCAATAAAAAAATGTTGTTTTCTTACCAATTTCATCCATTGCTATTCAACAAAACGAAAACAACTACAATATTTATCTTTTTTATTTTAACAAGATCTCCGAATGCTTAAGATAAGTAAAAGTTTATGTTTTAATTCCAAAGAGGTAGTTTTGTGATCATCCTCGCCGAAGAACTTCAACGTGTATTTTCTATTTGTTCGCTTTTTATCTGTATAAAAAACTAACATAAGGAAATGTTTGGGTGCTTTTTATATTAAACTTGAATGATGTAAGTTCCTTTGAAAATAAAAAAAAAATACCAATTAATGAAAAGGATCAAATCAGTAAGACTTGTTTCACAGAAGAAACTACATTTCACCTACTGTAAAATGTCTATCCTCTAAAAATGATTTTATTATATGTTAGTATGTGCACGGAATGATTTTTTATTTGTTGTAAAACTTCGTACAAGACGGCCGATTCAATTTTTATTTCATTAATCTATAAAAGCACCTGTACGATATTGGTTTCGATCAAAAAAGAAGGCTAGGAACTAAATCTGAATTATGGACAGGAATAATATTTAAATATATTTTGGTTTCCGTCGTAAGTTTTTTTTCAGTTTTTGTTTTTTAATATGGTGATATGGGTGAAAATGTGTATGTTTTTGTACAGAGTTTTTGAAGATGCTCAATTTGGAAAAACTGAAGTTGCTTAGATATCAGTTGACATCCGCATGATGGTATAGAAGAATCAATCTAATTAGGGTTTGATAAACTATTTGCCACTTCTATAATTTTGTTTTATTTAAAACTAGTTTTGAATGTTATACATTCATCTTCAGTTCACACAAAAATTCAAAAATAAGCAATTCAAAATATAATATTTTTGAAAAATACAAAAAGCCAATGCTTTTACAATCTCCAAGTTCATACCCGTTGAAGTGAGTTGGCCCCAAAAGCCTGTTAGGAATGGTAAGTTGGGTAAGAGGAGAGAGGGGGAGAAAATTTATACTTTGGCGAGGATAGAGGTCCTTCGGGAGGAATTAATCTAGATAATCGATAGATATTAATATTAAAATCTAATTAATATTAATAGTTAAAAGTATTTTTCGAGTTTTTGATTGAGGTTTCTTTTTTGAAGTGGATTATTATTTGCGTTAAGTGCTCGATTAACACCGAAAATTATTGATTTTTTTTTCAATGCAGATAGGATATAACATTTGAAGCTACTTTTCAATAAAAACAAAATTATAGAAGTGGCAAATAATTTATCAATCCCTATTTGCTTAGATATAGTTAATTATTTTTATTTAGCAATTTCTGACTATCCCTGGATAATAAAAGGATAATGGTTTATTTGTTTGAAAACAAACATTTATTGAAAAAAAAAACGAGTTAAACCACTCGCGAATGTTATCATTCATAAAAATGATTGACTGCATTTCTAAGGTAAAATTAAAATTTTATCATCATCCGACATTGCTTTTGCACCAAATTCACCAAGCTGGCCAAAATTTCAGCTTCTAAGCCTATTAAAAATGTAAACCAAACTCATGAGAGTACCCACAAAACAAACAAAAAATCAATTTTTTTTTTTTAACGATTATCCGGTTTCGGAAACGTACAGTTAATTAGAAACCAATAAGACATCTGCCAGAGTAATGTGAAATTATCATATTGATCATCCGAAAAGGATCATCCGAATGAATTCTCAAAGTGACTTTTTATTTTAGGACATAGCAACATGTGCAGGATTAGCTAATCAAATCTAGGGAGAGAGTATAGTTAGAAACAAACAATTTACAGCAATATTTTATTAAGAATACAGATAAAAACAAATAAAGAAAATATTCAAAGGATTTTTCTGGCTCAATGCCAACATATATACTTTTAAATTTAACATATATACAATTAAATGCAAATATTTTAAGCATTGACCAATGAACACCAACCGAAAAAAAAAGTAACTAAATTCACTTATATAAAAATCTTTTTGTCTTAAAAGTGCTCTATTTTGAACAAAAAAAAGTTTTTTCGAGCTCGTCTTTGTTCTCTAGGTGTCATAACTGCATTTTTTTTTCTCCTTTTAGCGCCTCTAAAACAATATATTAAGATAAAAATATACTTTGTCTATCTTACAGCTTTTGCAGATTGAAGATTTCAGCAGTGGTTCTCATATACTTTGAGTTAAATGAAAAATTAAATTATAAATATTTAAAAGTCTTTTTCCTTCTCTTTGTATTTTGTATCCCTTTCTTGATCAACTTTACTTTTTTCCTGTTGTACTTTTGCTTGTCTGTTGGCTTTAAACCATGAGATTGGTTTAAATAATGTAAAATTACAAGATTCTCTGAACACTCTCTTGAATGTACTAACATCTAACATCTAATGAATCTTATTAGACGTTTGGTAACACTCATGAGTAATAAAATTCACGAGATTTTGAGGTATTTATATAATAACTGTGTATTACTATTTCCTAGAGCGAAACAAAATAGATTTGTAGAAAGTGAAGTTTACACTCGAAACTATATAAAATAGAGTTACTTTGGATTTTCCAGGAGATTCATTTTATATTACAATTGTGGAGAAGTTCTGTAATTACTTGTATCACTGTTGTTTATACATTTTAAAAAATAAGATATTTCAAATGGCTTCATTAGAACTTTAAAATATTGATTTATCATTAATATTTTTTATTAGAAAAAAATAATTCAAATGCAACTATGTATTTTTATGGTACAAAGTATAAAATATATATGTCTTTCCTTTATTAGAAAAATGAGTTGGTAAACTAGGTCCAGAAAACATGGTCTAGTGAAATGATAAACTAGGTTCAGTAGTCCTTTCTGGTTTGCATTACAGTAAACAAGGTAGATATAACTGGTAGTTGAGTATAAAACTGATGGCATATCCATACTGCCATTTTGAAAGCTTTCAAAACAATGTTTCTTTCACCAAAAAAAAAAATACAATATTTATTCTTGTGAAAGAAGGAGGGGGGAACCCCAAAAATAAAGTGATAGCTAGGAAAATATTTTTTCGACTATGTATGTTGGACTTACATTATGACTAAGGTGTTAAATCCATCTCTGAAGCGATGCATTAAAAAAAGCTTGAGAGAGAGAGTGAGAAATGTTTAATAAACACAGCTGTTTTTGTTTATAAATTAATTTAAGGGATTAAAAGGGAGAAACAAACTTCATTTAGACGATGATAATCTCTTTGATATATATTACTAATATATCAATAAGTTTATTTCTTATAATTATCTGATTTTGAAGAATTATTATCTAATCAATAAATAAAATATTTTCAGGAGACAATTTCAACAAAGTAGTAAATGAACATTGGAAGGAGTGGGACTCCCAGGTCGGATCAGGAATCGTAGGCGGCTTTGGGCCAAGTGATTGGTTCGATTTTGAAGAGAGCTACTAGCGCTGTCCCTTACAAGAATATATTTGCTTAAGCTGCTCTGTACAAGGCTATGAACGACATTACAGCAGAATTTTTAATGAAATCTGGTTGGTTGTGTGAGACCATTAAAAGTAGGCAGTTGAATTTAATACTGATTAGTTACTTCTAATTATCTTTTCCATAATTTATTGATTATTTATTTTCAGGAAATAATTAGATACATATCATACTTTTTTCTATAACAAAGCACCTTCTCTTATACGACATTTCGAACTGGTCTGTCCATTTTCAAGTGTCCTTTGTCCTATAAACATAGGTGCAGACTTTCCATTTTGTTTGAGAAGGGCAATGGCCAACATGAACAAATGTTGGTCAAATTATTTATTTTTAATTAAAATGAGCATATTTTTACTAATTTCAATAAGCTATCAATAGTTAAATACAGCATACTACTGTAAATTACAGCCTGTGAAAGTATCATCCTTCATGTTTAGGTAAAACTACCATTGTGGGACAATACCAAAACTAGAAATTGAATTGATTTATTACTCTATTTATGAATTCTGATTAATTAGTGTAGTTAAAATTTTTGTTTTCCAATTATCATCCCTAACTCAAAATTTAATGTCTAGAATTCAACCTTTGTTTGTATACTTAAAATTGTGGATTATTTTAAGAAATTAAACATTGTGTGATGATTATGATAGTAAACCTCATATTTATTATATGGCTTCATATTTTTGTCGTATGCATGCATTGGGGTTTGAAGTGGTCATCTTCAGATGAAATGTGCTGAAATTTTATGCACTGTTTTTTTCTAGGTAGAACAATACCATAAAAGTGTGGGTAAATTTCAGTCTAAATTTCAGCATGTCCAATATTTTTTCGCAGTTTTTGTGGTTTTGCATTGGATTTGCATACCCAAAATTGAGTTAGATGGTTGAAAGTTGGATGTGAATTGAGTGGGTGTCAGGGAAGTGCATTTTGGAAATTTAATTTTTTTCTCCCACTCCTGCCATTTTAAAATTTTCAATCTTGTATTTTAGTTCTTCAATATTTCTCAGTTATTGTGAGGCTTGTGAGTAGATTACAAAGAAACTGGAAAGACTAATTATTACAGTTAATCATAAGAAGACCGACAGTATTATTTTCTCCTTCCGTCATGCTAAGGTCTACAGGGTAGCGGGTAGAACAAATAGTGTACGGCAAACAGGATAGCGTACTTGAGTGTCACTCTCGACAGACATCTAGCACTATACCGCC
This sequence comes from Rhaphigaster nebulosa, assembly GCA_948150685.1. Classification (NCBI taxonomy): domain Eukaryota; kingdom Metazoa; phylum Arthropoda; class Insecta; order Hemiptera; family Pentatomidae; genus Rhaphigaster; species Rhaphigaster nebulosa. The sequence goes on from OX411310.1 coordinate 141,449,595, forward strand.
ATTACCAGAAGATCAAGTTGGTGAAGACCAAGTCTTACAGACTAAACCACCTGCTGTCATCGCCAAAGCTATCACTCCGCCTGAGATTATTAGTTCATAGGAGCTTACTAAGACGGCCCTTCTTCATGGAGCGCTGATGTTATAAAATATATCGTCAACAATGACAACAAAACTCCAGCAGTTTCAGAACTGCTTGGAGGAATTATGAGACACACCAACTCACAAAGGACAAAAATGGACTTACTCGACCCTCAAACTACCGACAGTAACTGAAATTATCAAAGTTTTTGATGGCCTCCAACTCATGAAGAATCTATTATTCAGAACTCTGACGCCAACTGGACAGCCACAGAGGTGGCAAACACATATAAACAGCCAAAGACTAGATTGAGGACTACTAACTGAGGACCGGCACAATTACAACTAGTGAGTCCCATCACTAGAAACGTTTAAACATGTTACCAAGGACTACCTTCTCCTCAGACGCCTCTTGAAATGCCTCAAATAGAGCCAAACCACTCTACCAACCTCTTAATTTTGCAAATTACAAACCCATGGGGCTTTGAAATAAAAAAATTAATAAAAAAAAAAATATATATAAAGAAAGTAGTTGTTATTGATCTTATCAAGATAAGTTATGTATCAGAAATGATTTTAAAAAATGTTCAAAACAAGTTGTGCAATGTGACGCTATAAATCTTAGGAGGAATTTTTTAAAATATTGGCTAGCGAAATTTCATCGTTGTTCGTTATTGCTCTACGAACCAATTTTTAATTTTTCAATAGTTCATTTTCATGGAACTATAATTTTTAGCTAATGGAAAAAAGAAATAAATAAAAATAAAGTCAAATGAAAGGAAGTGAAAATTTAGTTTCACTAGTAAAAATATGACCTTAGTGACAGAATTCTGCTCCCATTTATTTTTTTTAAAGTATTTTATATTAATGTATTAATTACAAATAATTATCAGCCAGGTGAAAATATAGTATATATACACCTGTAAAACCCTACAAAGTTTGTTCAAAATTGGCTAGTATAATACGAAATGAAACGAAATTGTGTTCATTTGTAAAAAAAATATTGTATCTTTTAACTGTCAGGATCCTTTGCTGAATCATAAATAAAGAATATAAATGAAAAAAGGGGAAAAAAATCATGTCTTATATTAAATAAATATAAACATAAGCAATATTAATAAGAATAATTAACAGAAATGTACAAAATATTAAATAATAAGCATATATAAACACAAACTTATAAATAATAAGAAAGTAAACATAAATAATATTAAATACTAAGTAAACATTAATATTATCAATATAATTAAGAAAACTATACATAAACTATGTTTACAATATAATTTTTGTTATTAATATATTGTAATTACTACTGTATGCTTAAACAAAAACTAAACATAAGCAATATAAAATAATAATTAAACCTAAACCAGTTTGTTACAAAAAATATTGTTATAAACAAATATATATGAAATCCGGACAGCATTTGAAATTAAAATCAAAGACTTCACATTATGTTATTAATATTCTTAATGTAAAGTGTATCTCATTTTTATCAATTATTTAATTACTTTGGGGATAAAGTATTTATACAATAAATGATAAAGACAAGCAGAAACTGACATCTGTAGTTCATGCTGGTATAATAAAAAAAAAAGGCTTGTTCATTTTTTTTCTTAATTATATTTTCCTTTGACTGAGCCTCAACAAATTATAATATGATAAATTATTTAAGAATTCGTTTGCATTATTTACCATAGTACATGAAACTATATGAAAAATATTTTCAGAATTTTAAGGATTTCTTTGTGGTGGAGAGAGTTCACAATTATACCGCTAGGTAGCACTAGCCCTTCATTATTTTAACTTAGATGCAGGTCCTAAGTACTTATATTTTTAGTTAAATTGATTTATTTATCTTGGGTAATTTTTATAACCATATTTTTATAATAATATTTGCTTTAATGTCATCATTATTTATAACCAGTGGTTAATCCATGAAAAGAATCCAAATAATTTACAAATATGTAGGTACCTATGTATGTTATAATATTTGCTTTTGTATCGTGTATACTATATACACAATCAACAATTTAATTAACACTATTGTCAATAATGACGCAATTAACTTTTTACCTAGCGTATAGCGTGAACAAAAAAAATTAATTGGGAAAACAAATTAGTAAGTAAATTGACCGTGACATTCTCTATTGGACTTTCCCCTGCCTTATGATTGGTATAGAGAAATTATGGAAGTTTTGAAAACGCTAAAAGTATGTTTATATATATATATATATATGTATATATATATATATATATATATATATATATATATATATATATATATATATATATATATATATATATATATATATATATATATATACATACATACATATATATATTATGTACAGTGATTAATTTATTACATTTGCATAATATTTAACATACACACAGAAGAGGAAGTTAATTTTAAATAGTAGTTAAAACTATCGATACTACCCGTAATCACTTCGATAGTTTTTCTTTAAATTTTAACAGTGGAATCAAATTTCCATTATTTAAAGAAGTTATATTGAACTTTGAATAATTTTTTTTTCATTCAGAAATAATTAAAATTGAATGGGTTAAAAAAAATAAATAATTTTTTTTTATAAACTTAACATTTGATTTATTAATATAGCATTGAATTTTTGAAGAAATGTTCATGAGTTGGTAGCCTTAGTATGGCAGCTAAACCTCTCATCACAGGTTTTGTATTTGGCTCCAAATGTTACTGCATCTTGTAGATTTTCAACTAGCATCTCGTATTTTTCATCGAAAGGTATCACACTGAAAATATATAAAATCCTATTGTCAGATCATAAAAATGTTTTAAATACATATATATTTATAGTTTATTGTCCAAAAAATAAGAAGATTCCAATAGAGATTGTATACAACTATAAAACAATTAGACAAATTAATGGACAATTATTGTTGTTAACATATAAAATATAATATTTATAATGATAATTGTTATACCATCATCTGAAAATCTGTTATAACATTGGTAAACTGCCCTTTCTCAGGCCTCTTTCGAGTAATGGCCATTAAAAGAATGAAGTGTTAGTCTCGATGAAGGCGAGACCTTTTTTTTTGAAGGAATTCAAATGGCGTCATTTACAAAGGAACCCTGTTTGAGTTGACGAAGGGTAGCCACACTACGAGGAGGGTGCAGGGGGGACTGATTGCCTTTCCACTCCCTCTAGTGTGGCTTTTCATTTATGAATTTAATTAAGGCAAGAAATCAAATACATGTTGGTGCTCACCAAGGTTTAAATAGGTTATACCAAACAGAAAAGTTTGCACCGGTTTGTTCTCACACTGAACTAGTCATGAAAGAAAGGCGGGGTGTTTATTGGTAAATGGTTTAAGGGTCAGGGTTTTTCGAGTAATTCCGGTGAGTAATTGTTTTTTCTGTTATATATAGGAATAAGTTTAAGATTGGACTATTGGAGATATTTGTTTGGTCACTTAAGCAAAAATCTGGATTGGATTTGAAAGATTTATTTTTATTTATTATTTCAGGTGCCTTATTAATTTGAGACTGTTTTCAACGTGATGTATTAATTTAACTTCTGAGTCTTTGATCAATTTATGTTTTTTTTTTTCATTTAAATGAATTGCAAAGTTGGAATTCTCTGTCTTATTTTTATATGCACGTATATGTCCCTTTCATCTCCGATTTAGTGAACTTCCAGTTTTTCCCGTGTATTTGGCTGCACAATCATTACAATTCAGTTCGTATACTCCGCTTTTTTGGAAAGGGTCTATTTTGTCTTTAGAAGAGAAATATGAGGATAGAGTTTTTTTAGAGTACCAACATGTATTTGATTTCTTGTCTTAATTAAATTCATAATTTATAAATGTTTCATATTACATTTAATTTAATATGTATAATAATACCAAACTGTATTTTGAATTGCTTATTTTTGAATTTTTGTGTGTTTTTAGAACTGAAGATGAATGTATAACATCCGAAACTAGTTTTCAATAAAACAAAATTATAGAAGTGGCAAATAATTTATCAATCCCTAATTAGATTGATCCTTCAATACCATCATGCGGGTGTCAACTAATAATTTTTTATAAACGGTAAGAAAGTTTCACACTTTTTTTTCCCTTACCATCATATTTTATTTACAAAATAACGTTTTCACACTTATTAAAAACCTTATTTAGTCAACTTGCCTCCACGGATAATGAATTGTTGACGAATTGCCATCGTCGGACCTTTGAAACCTCCAACGTGTTTCAATAGATTTTATTAAAGTTGTAATAAGAATTTAAGAATCGAAATGGAGATTCGCAACTTCTATATGAAATTACCTTTCTTTTGGCGCCTGGCTTATCAAAATCCATTACTCCTGATTGCCGGAAAAGGGATCTATTGCAAGGTAAGTGTACTACTAGTATTTAGTCTCTTTGGATCTATAGTACCATATTAATATTTAGTACGATATGAAATTAGGTTTATATCCGAAATCCTATGGTTTCGCCAAATGAATTGACTTAAATATTTTTAAAATTCGGTTATGTGGACTATGGGAACTCTACCCATCCCTCCCACTTAGGCTTCACTTATCTTAGATAAGTTATGAATTGAACTTACCTTTTAAATGTTTTTGCCCATTTTATCAGAAATTTTGCGGCGACCAAGTAGTTTTTGCTCTTATTTGGGTCCTGGCAGGCTATTCTGAAATATAACAGACAGAGAGTTAGTACAAAGTATTGTTGAAACGAATTCCATCTAGTGGCTATAATCTGTAGTGTATTATAATAGTGGTTTCAATTAAATGCTCTGAAACATAGTTTTTGACATTCCGAGCAAAAGTCTCCATGGGCAAAAAACAAATTCTATGACAGGATTTTCAATACTCTATCCCATGACGGAATATGTATGTGCCCGGGCTCAGGGCGAACATCTGTTGTGGACAGCGAGGCTCTGCTTGGCAATTAAGTCGCCTCGTAACATGTCGTTTGCTCCTTCAAAATCCAAGTGGCGAACGTATCATTAAAAGGATTGTCACCTGCGACGAAACGTACTGGTGAATATGAAGAATGTTTTGCTGCAGCAGGATAACGCCTGGCCGCATACTTCGCGACACACGAAGCAAAAACTTGCTGAAATGGATGCCATCGAACCTACCCACTGTCAGGATGCCATAGGATGCCATCCTACCCATCCTGATTTTGCGCCATCGGACTTTTATATTTTCCGAACAATGGCTCACTTTCTTAAGAGGAAAACAATTCAAACATTGGAGGAGGTAAAAATTGGAATAGAAGAATTTTCCAGTCGAAACCCAAAGAGTAGTGTCGGCAGGGAATCGAACAGCTGGCTTCTAGATGGCAACTAAGCATAGAACATAATGGACTGTATTTCGAAAGTTAAAAGAAATTTTATGTAAGAAAAAATAAACTTCTTTTTTACCCTTGAAACGGTAATTTTTTTTTCCTCGCCCCAAAACTTAAAAAATAATGAAATTTTTTTTCTCAATATTTTGAGCTCTCAATGTTTCAAAACATTAACGGGAATTCACTGCGTAATTTGAGCCATCAAACTTTAACAGATCGCTTTACTGACAAATGTGAATAAATCGATGCTATTTTTTGTGATAAGCAATATAATATATTAAATACTAATATTATAAATATTTAATTATTGCTATTAAAGGTATTATAAATCTAAGACTATTATAATTTATATTGCCCCCAATCCAATGTAAACTCTCTTCTCCTTTCAAAGATTAAAATATAGAGGTCCGAAATATCGAAATATTGATATTTTTCATTGATATATTGAACTACTATTTCGATATATTTAAAAACTATCGATACGATATTTATCGAGATTTTTGTTCGATATTTACATTCCTACACTTTAATTAATTTTAATTTACACCATTAAGATACCTTTTCACACTTGCCAAGCTTCGGCAAGTCAAATGGCAAACGTATAAAAGGATAGTTGGCAAAAGTGTGAACGCACCACAAGCTTGGGAAACAAACCTCTTGGCGTATATACTCAGTTCACTGTGTTCTAGAGAAGTAGTATGGCGGACATCCAAACTATAGCGGCTTTAACATTTGGGTTATCCTATTTTTATTTAAATAAGAAGCGAATTATTGAATTATTTCACAATGAAAACTTTTTCTCTCAAAGATTGTATTTACTTTAAATAATAAATTCATTTTATTTTATTTTTTTTAAATTTTTAATCATATATTTCAATAGTTTATTCATATACCTGATTAGAAAGTAATTATTCTATTCTTATTGCATTTTTGGATATTCAGTCATTTTATTTCATAAGATTTTTTTTTTATTATTGTACTTTAAATAATTCTCTTTATTAACAGTTAGTAAATTGTATACCTTCACCAATAAATGAACCATAAAACTTAATAAAGTTATATTGATAGGAGGTTTTTCTATATATCGGTTCTTTATTTAAGACTGGAACGACAGGAGAATTTACCGATCTTGAAGGAAAGTACCAGTACCAGGTCATTTGACCCATCTTTGATCTGCCTAAAAGCCGACAAACACAGAGAAGCCAATCCTTAACACATTTGACTTGCCCAGGATTGGCAAATTTGTAAAGGCACCTTTAAATGATCTAGTTTTCGAATGTGATAATAAAATAAAATGTGAAGTAGTTAACCTGTAGAGGCAATTGTAATCGTGATCTGCTTCCCCCATCAAGTACGAAAGTACCAGAAGAAGTTCTTGCTCCGAGACCAGCTCGCCGTCTTCTAATGAGCGTCCTTTGTGTTTGTCCACTCCGAGGTAGAAGGCCCCGAAGATGAGCGCTTTCAAGAGAAGGAGTATCCCCAGGTTGGAAAGGTTTAGGCTGAGTACCTGAGGATGAAAGAAGAAGAAATACAGAAAGAAGTTTCCTTAATTGTATTGTTAGGGCTAATTAAATGGAAGATTACCTGGCTAGTGGAACCGGTCGACCTGGCCAATATTTCCGTCGCCATTTCTCCAATATTTACGCGTGGTGATTCAGTCGCGACCTCACTTCTTGCTGAAGAGCATGCGACAATGAGGAGTACTATACTGATAGCTAGCATTTTCATTTCTACATAAGGAATATTTTATTAATGATAGAAAAAATAATTCTTTATCAGGTATATTTTTTATTACACAGGCCTACAAAAAATTTTTTTTTGAAAACTTTTTTAACTTTAATAGTTGATCTTTATAGATTTTTATGTGCTGAATCTAAATCTGGCCTTAGTTTTTTTGTATCACCCATAGTTTTCCAACAATATGCTTTGTATTATATAGTATAAACCCCTATACGGTATACGGGGGAATTGATGAAACACTATATTACATCATAAGCATGGTTTGTATTTACAGTGGCTACTTAAAACAGTGATATATTATAATCCTATCACTAGTCAACTGGAATTGGTCAACTCATCCATCACACCGACAATGCCTGAGCAGTACACTAGATCACCTTCTTGTTCAAAAAACTTAGAAAATTGTTGCTCTTTCTTCCTGTACACATCAATGCTGCTTCCAACCGCCAAAAAGTTCTTTTCTTTTAGTCTAGAGCCAAGCAATTCAGCTTTTTCTTTCATTAAGCCAAGAGCCCTAACCATATCGTTAAGCTCGATTTGAGTAAACAGCACAGGCCAACGATGAAAAAACTTTTGTACTGAAAATACCTAATTCCTATAGTTTTTAGGGTGCTGAATCCAAATATGATATTAAAAAAGCTGTATCACCAACAATTTCTTCACATTTTATAGTTAAATTTATTAAATTAAGCGATTTTTAAAGAATTGAACAGCTTTAATAGTTAAAATTGTGGATGATACAGCTTTTTTAATATCATATTTGGATTCAGCACCCTAAAAATTATAGGAATAAGGTATTTTCAGTACAAAAGTTTTTTCATCGTTGGCCTGTGTTATTTAAAGAAATTTACAACTGTTTAAATTTACAATCACAAATACAACAACAAATACAAGAAATTTACAATCATGGAGTTAGACAGAGAGGGAACAGGTGAAGTAGCAATTATGTAAGCGCAGCTGAATTTCTATTTTTAAAATTCGATTCCCATCGAAAAATTTCAGCACAACTCATATTCCCTATCCAACAGATTAACACAGTTCATTACTTAGGCCTTACCTTCGACAGAAGGATGAATTGGGGTCCTACCATGAAACCGAAATGCCTATCTTTGCAAATTAAGACGTCTGTATTATGCTCAGCACAAAGCGATCGACACTGAAAATCATACATCGACCGGATATTGACAGATATATACTTATTGAAAGCTTTATATATTGTATTATAAGCTTTGTATACTTAAAAAATTTCGAAACTGCTAAAAATAATAAATTAACAGACTTTTCAATCAAAAACATAGGTTTACAACACTCTCATCCTGATATGCCAGTAAGAAAATATTCATCATCATCATTCATGGCGGAACAACTCTTGAAGAGACAAGACCTCCCGCAGTTTGGTCCGACAGTCTTCTGTATTGGCTGCTCCCGCTCTCCAGTTGCGGGTCACCAAGATGGACCTTGCATCCGCCGCCACTCCGTCAATCCATTGCAGCCGAGGTCTATCCAATCTTCTCGTTTCATAAACCCTTTCTTCAAGTATCCTCCTAGGAATCTGGTCTGGGGTCATTCTAAGTATATACCCCGCCCATCGAAGACGTCCTATTTTTTTTACTCTTACGACATATGGATTCTTCTAGAGTCCCGCTAGTTCATCATTGGTGGATATTCTCCAGGTTCCATCGGTGCAAACTGGGCCGTAAGTTCTTGTTAGGATTCTCCTTTCAAACCTTAGGAGAAGAGCTTCATAGTAAGAAAGCTATTAAGAAAATCAGTTGACATCCGCATGATGGTATAGAAGGATCAATCTAATTAGGAATTGATAAATTATTTGCCACTTCTATAAATTTGTTTTATTGAAAACTAGTTTCAAATGTTAAACATTCATCTTCAGTTCTAAAAACACACAAACAATTCAAAATATATTTTTTAATTTTTTATGTGTTTTTAGAACTGAAGATAAATTTTTAACATTCGAAACTATTTTTCAATAAAACAAATTTATGGAAGTGGCAAATAATTTATCAATACCTATTAAGAAAATATTACACATAAATTTTCATTAGGGATTGATAAATTATTTGCCACTTCTATAAATTTGTTTTATTGAAAACTAGTTTCAAATGTTGTACATTCATCTTCAATTCTAAAACACACAAAAAATTCAAAAATAAGCAATTCAAAATATATTTTTTAATTTTTTGTGTTTTTAGAACTGAAGGTGAATGTATAACATTCGAAACTAGTTTTCAATAAAACAAATTTATAGAAGTGGTAAATAATTTATCAATCCCTAATTAGATTGATCCTTCTATACCATCATGCAACTGACATAAATTTTTACATACATACTATAGCAGATCAAATTTACACTTCATAAACAAGATTTCACGACGAACATGCCTGAGTTTATCCGAAGATGACTGAAAAGAAGCTTTCCTTATATCTGATATACCAGTTATATTCAAATAGGTATCCGAATATTATCGCGATATGAGGAACAGTTAAGATGACATATCTGTTGTGACAGCACATCACTTCCTTGTAAAAAAACAGTTACGTAAAAAAAAAACAGTAAAAAAGTACCACTTCCGGCAGACTAATTTTAACCAAATTAACCATAAATGTATAGTAAAGTATATGTTAAAGTATATAAAATTATTATATACCAAATTTGAGGTGTTTTGCTTTATTCTTTAATATAATTTTTGATGAAAGTTTATTATAATCTCTATGTAAAGTACTACTTCCAGCAGGCTAATTTTAACCAATTTCTAGAATATTATTTTTATTGATATAAAATTCTTATATACTAAACTTTAAATATTTTGCTTTATACTTTGATATAATTTTTTATGAAAGTTTATTATGACCTCTATGTAAAGTACTACTTCCAGCAGGCTAATTTTAACCAAATTCTAGAATATTATTTTTATTGATATAAAATTCTTATATACTAAACTTTAAATATTTTGCTTTATACTTTGATATTATTTTTGATGAAAGTTTATTATGACCTCTATGTAAAGTACTACTTCCAGCAGGCTAATTTTAACCAATTTCTAGAATATTATTTTTATTGATATAAAATTCTTATATACTAAACTTTAAATATTTTGCTTTATACTTTGATATAATTTTTTATGAAAGTTTATTATGACCTATATGTAAAGTACTACTTCCAGCAGGCTAATTTTAACCAAATTCTAGAATATTATTTTTATTGGCGTAAAATTCTTATATACTAAACTTTAGATATTTTGCTTTATACTTTGATATAATTTTTGATGAAAGTTTATTATGACCTACCGTCATTATTACCGAAATCTAGAATTTTATTTATATCAATGTCAAATTCTCATAAACCAAATTTGAGATGTTTTTCATTATATTTAAATATAGTTTTGATGAAGTTATGACCTTCAAGTAAAATGCCCCTTCAGGGTACAAATTTTAACTAAAATAGAGTATGTTATTTTTATTAATATATAAGTTTTATGTATCGAATTTGAAAAAAATTGCGTTATATTTTAATATAATGTTTGATGAAAATATATAATAACTTTCAAGTAAAGTACCACTTCTGATACTCAGGCTGTGACCAAAAAGGTAGGCTAAGAACAAAATGTTACAACAATTCCAAATACAAAATTTTAACTTCCTACGGTAAACCATTTTTTTGTTATGCGAGATACAAGCGAACGTACGTACAGAAGTCATGATGAAACTAGTCAAAATGGATTCAGAGATGGTCACAATGGAAATACCGTTGAAATCTGAAAATCGAAAATTTTCGCGACTACAATACTTCCTTTACTGAGTATAAGGAAGTAAACTAAGGCACAATTGAAAATTTCTGATGTCAGAAATTTTAATAGTTAGACCGCTATCGTCCCAAAGAGCAGCCCTCAAATATCAGACCAAACCAAGAGGTACAATTAGTGATCTGCCAGCGACATCTGTTGGAGGAAACGCCCTAGAGCTTTGACATCGTTATGAGTTAAATTTTCATAATAAATTAGATTTTAATTAAATTATTTTTTTTTATTTTGTTTAATAAATTGTTTATTTCTTACATATGATCTACACTTACTGATGAAAAGAGAAGATTCGACTGACACAGCCACTGACAAAACATAGAACTGTCCGAAGTTGTGACTAGCAATGTTTATATATGCCTCAAAAGTGGGGGGATATTCTGGAAGAAATGATGAGACTTTCTTCCGCTCTTTTGTCTAGTGCACACTAGGATGCTCCTGAGGATGTCTTTGTGTGGGTCATGGTTGACGAAGCAGGAGCTACGATCAACTACCGCAGGTACATTCCTTTACGTAATTCGAAGATCCGATAGTTCCGGGATGAGTGATTGTCTTTTATAAAATTTAAAAAATAAATATCTAATGTGTCTATTCACAGGATTTTTCTTGCCGATTGTAAATAAAGTACCACTTCCGGTGCTCATGCAGTGATGGGAGGTTCTCAAATATATTTTGCAACAATCCTAAATACAAAATTTTAACATTCTATGACTAACCGTTTTTGAGTTATGCGAGATACGTACGAAGGAACGTACGAGCGTACGTACAGACGTCGCGACGAAACTTATTAAAATGGATTCAGGGATGGTCAAAATGGATATTTCCGTTGAAATCTGAAAACCGAAAATTTTCGCGATTACAATATTTCCTTTACTGCGTACAATGAAGTAAAAATAATAGTGAAAGATTTTCCATGGAAACATGCGCAGATTACTTTAAAAGCATGGATACAAAGTTCAATTCACTTATCTTTGCTAACACTGGCCCGATTAAGATGATTTTAATTTTGTTTTTTAGATAATTTAATTTTAAAATTTCATTTGATTTTATACATAACAGATCATCCCATGTGTAATGTCCGTTTATAAAAATCTGTTCTGTTTATGTTGATATTACTAATCCCTCGTTTACAATTGAATTGTGTTTACATATTTTGTTTATTATAGCATTCTATCATGTTTTTGTTGGAGAAAGTTAGTTAATATGTGCTGAAGTTTCAATTAAATTGGATCTCCCCAAAAACCACTTACGCCAGGTTACGTTTTGAGAATTCGATAAATGAGAATTGTTGCTTCAACTTATCGGAAACTTTTAGAAATATGCGGACAAAACGTCATTAGTGAACTGTAAGTGCACAGAGGTGGCTTGAAAAGTTTCGAGCGGGAAATCGCAAACTTGAAGACGAGCCTCGGACTGGTCGATCAATAGAGCTTGACGACGACCTCCTGCAGGCTACTGTTCAAAAAAATCCTGTTATAACAGTTGAAGAATTAGCAGACAAATTTGGATCGACACATTCTACTGTCCACCGTCATTTGCAGCTGATAGGAAAGGTACCGAAATCGCGAAAGTGGGTCCCTCACGAGTTAAGCGTCGCTAATTTTTTTTCTCTCCCCTTCCGTTTAAATCAAGAATCTTATCTAAACAGGATAGTAACTGGAGATGATAGTGGGTTTTCCATCGGAATGTTGGACGGTCGCGACAGTGGTTAAGTCCTGAAGAAACACACAGAGCAGTAGCGAGAGAAGGACTTCATTCGAAAAAAGTTATGATGCCTATTTGGTGGGATATGGAAGGAATCCTTCATCACGAATTCCTTGATCTTAACCAAACTATCACTAAAGATCTCTACTCTCTACTGTGATCAGCTGGATCGATTGGAGTGGGAAATTGAGGAAAACGTCCGCCACTTATCAAAAGACGAGGCATTTTATTCCACCATGACGATGCGAGGTCCTTATGTTGCAAAACTCGAAAGACTTTGGATGGGAAATTACAGTCGAACCTCTGTATATCGAACTTCCATATACCGAAAATTTCCATATGCATAATTTTTTTTAGAAACCTTGAATTTTTATAAGAAAAAATATTCTGTACATAAAAAATAAAATTTCTATATATCGAAATAAAAATTCCCATTAAAAATATATATAAAATGTGATTGTCATCAAAAAGAGCCCTTAGTTTACGGATATGAGAACGGATAATAATTAAACTGTTTCCCACTGATTTGCAAAGTAATGGAAATTCAGGAAAGATCTTGTTTCAGAAGAAGCACAGGAGTACCTAAATTATCTGAATCTCTTTCCTAAAACAGAGAGATATTTCCATTTTAAATTCAGTTTAACCTTGCCTCTCTTGTTGTGAATATTGCTCCTTCATTGAACATGACTTCGGTAATGATTTGTATGAATTGATTAAATTGATTATTGTATTAATTATGGAATAAATTAATTTTCTATGTATGTTTGCATATTTTAATACATATCCTTATTAAATTATAACCGCACATTTGTAAAAAATCTGCAATCACAGATTGTAATAATTTGTACAATTTTTTACAAGTGTTATTGATAGTTCAATTTTTTTTTTCTTTAGCCCTAAAAAATTTCCTTTGATACATATTTAACCCTTTTTTAGCTTTTTAGCCTGAAAAGGGTGAAAAATTGCAATATTTCTATATATCGAATTTTTTTCGAGTTACCTTCATGTTCGATTTGCAAAGGTTCGACTGTATTCCTCACCCACCATATTCTCCTGACGCCTTCGGATTATCACCTTTTTCGAAGTCTCCAAAACTCATTAAGCGGCAGAAACATGAATTCAGTCGATGAAGTGAAAAACGAGGCGTTGGTTTTCTTTAACTCAAAAGCAAAGGATTCTTTTCGGAAAAGGTATACAAAATTTGGTTTCAACATGGCACACTGTCATAGATCAAGATGGTAAATATATTTTAGATTGAACGTGTTGCTTTAATTTTTTCTTACCTCGGTTGTTACAGGTGGCTCTGAAACGTAAAAATATTTTGAAAACTGGATATAGAAAATTAGACTCGAACTTAAACGTTTTATTTCCTTGGTAGATTACACAGGTTCATTATTGAAAATTTTAAACCAAAAGATACGAGCTCTTGATCTTAACACACTGTTATTTCGAAATTTGGTTACACAATACATTACACAATATCGTGGATTGCTAAATATAATATTTTCTTGCAGAGTTGCGTTGTGATAAGAAGGAGATCATTATAAATAACTTTTAAACTTTTTATATAACAGCTTCCGACTTCCGACTACTTTGATAGGAATGTTAATTTCTAACGCTGGATAGTCCAGCCGAAATAATAAAAATAAAAATTTAGAAATTTATAATATATAAATAGAATAGAATAGAATTGAATTTTATTTGTCTTTTGGAGTTCCCGATACAAATAGAGCCTGGCTTGGCTAAAAAATACAATAAACATTATTAGTGTATATATATTTATATACAGGTATTAAATACAATTTTAGAAGTGTTACAAAAAAGAAGAGACATTACAATTAAAATAATATTTTTATACTTATATTTTGATTATAGCTAAAATTAAACTGTTTGAAAATACAACTTTTAAAATTAAATAAACATTTCTCGTATTTATGAGATAGGATATTTGTATTATTGAGTAAATAGACAATATTGCTTAGGATGGACTAGCATTTACATGTTATTGTTTATCTACAGATTTTTTTTTTTTTTTTTTTTTATCATCTCATGATGTATATGAATAGTTTTACGTGTATATTTAGTTAACACCTAGTTATTTGCTACTATAAAAAATAACATATAATAAAAAGAAAAAGAAACGATAATAAAAAGATAATATCTCATTCATTGATAATAAAAGATCTTAATTTTAAACAGCCTACTATGAAGTAATACATTAGTTTAGCTTTTGCTGGGTCATTAATAGTTAATAAAAAAATAATAAAATAAAAGGCTTAGCGAACCCGGAGGCTCGATGCCGATGCCACCAATCGCTGTCTACAAACCTCGGTCCACCGACTACCGGTAGGTTGACGTGAGATATGTAATGCTTTCTAACTGAGGAATAAATAGGGCATATTGCAATTAAATGATACAGAGTCTCATATGTATTCATGTTACAAATCGTACAAATTTCGGTCGGACTGATATTATAGTTATGGTTTGTGTGAGTAAATTTAATATTATATATTCCAGATAGGCGGGCTTGAGTAATTATTTTTGTCATATTAAACGGAATATTGTCAATAGTCTGGCAAGGTGGAGTTTGTTGGTAAATACTATTGTAGAAAGGGCTATATTAAATTACTCTTAAGGATTCCAGATCATTATTAAACAGTAATTTCTTATAGGATTCTTGGATTTTAGTAATATTGCTTTGGAAAATAAACGGATTATTTTCAAATAGTGTTTGTAATTCACATTGACTTTTTCTAAAATATTATATTAAGGATTGATAAATTATTTGCCACTTCTATAAATTTGTTTTATTGAAAACTAGTTTCGAATGTTATACATTCATCCTCAGAGTTCTAAAAACACACAAAAAATTTAAAAATAAGCAATTCAAAATACAGTTTGGTATTATTATACATATTAAATTCTATGTAATATAAATAAGTATTATAAAACATTTATGAATTATGAATTTAATTAAGACAAAAAATCAAATACATGTTGGTACTCACCAAGGTTTAAATGGATTATATAAAACAGAAAAGTTTGTACTGGTTTCTTCTCGCATTGAACTAACAATGAACGAAAGGTAGGTAGGATGTTTTTAGGTAAACGGTTTAAGGGTCAGGGTTTTTCCAGTAACGCCGGTGAGTAATTGTTTTTTTCTGTTATAGATGGGAATAAATTTAAGATTGGACTATTGGAGATATTTATTTGGTCATTTAAGCAAAAATCTGGATTGGATTTGAAGGATTTTATTATTTCAAGTGCTTCATATATATTTAATATGAGGCTGTTTTCAACGTTATGTATTAATTTAACTCCCGAGTCTTTTATGGCTTTATGATGAATGTATAACATTCGGAACAATAGAACAAAATTATAGAAGTGGCAAATTATTTATCAATCCCTAATTAGATTGATCCTTCTATACCATCATGCGGATCTCAACTCAAAATATTATATATTTGGGTGAACCAGTTAATATATAAATACATGTATGTATCTATCATTCTTACACAATCTAACAGTTGAGTGAGTAAAAAGGGCAGTAAGATGAATGTGAAATGAGAAATATCCCAATGGAGCAACAAGGTATTTAACTTCGAAAAACTATCCACTTTCATCAACTTTTTAATAAAGCTTTATTTAGAAAATGTTTACCATAAATGCCATAAGAATTATTTAAAAAAAAAGAAACAATAAAATAACAATAAGTGCCCTAAACTATCCGTGTCTTCGCCATGTTCACTTTTCCTTGGTCAATCTTTTCCAGCGAACCATCCATGACTTACATTCAGGATCTACACTTTCCTTCCTAACTTAATTCTCTCTGCTTTTTGTGATTTTACTTTTTCTCTTCAGTCGAATTCTATTGCTGTAATTCCTATATTATAAATATCATATATATATATATATATATATATATATATATATATATATATATATATATATATATATATATATATATATATATAAATTCCTATATTATAAATTTCCCCCAAAATTTAATCAAGAAATAAAATTAAAAATAAATTATGATTGCTTGAAGACCTCCAGTCATTAAATAAAAGACGTAGAACTAACAAAACTATATTTAGTTGACATCCGCATGATGGGTAAAGAAGGATCAATCTAATTAGGGATTGATAAATTATTTGCCACTTCTATAATTTTGTTTTATTGAAAACTAGTTTCGAATGTTATACATTCATCCTCAGTTCTAAAAACACACAAAAAATTCAAAAATAAGGAATTCAAAATATAGTTGGTATTATTATACATATTAAATATGTAATTGAATGTTATTTAATATGTTATGTTATTTAATATGTATAATAATACCAACTATATTTTGAATTGCTTATTTTTGAATTTTTTGTGACCTTTTAGAACTGAGGATAAATGTATAACATTCGAAACTAGTTTTCAATAAAACAAATTTATAGAAGCGGCAATTAATTTATCAATCCTTAAACTATATTTATATTATAACTGTTTCAATTCATTTTTTAGTTTAGAATTTTTGTTATCCCTTCTAACGATTCTGGCGGAATTTATTGTCGTATTACCACAATATATTAATACGGTACTGTAGATACATTTTCCCGCTCTTGCAAGCGATAAATTTTTACAATTTTCTCGAAAACGGCTCTAACGATTTTGATGAAACTTGTCTAATGTCTTCTCCTTAAAGCCCTTTAATGATATGTAATATATCAACGAGAAAATGCAGGAGAAAAAGTTATATCGAAAAGAAAATTTTATTTGCGCATAACTCAAAAAGCAAACATTTTATGGCAAATTATGTAAGGTATTATCTGAAAGGTAATTAAATTCACTAAAAAACAAAATTATCTAAATCTGGCCTGTATTAGCAAAGATATAGTATATCTCATAAGGACTACAATACCCTAGATGGAAACCCGAGCGCGTCTGGAAGGAGATGCCACTGAACCTGTCGCGAACCTGTTGTTAACACAACGCTCTGTAACAATGTACTATAATAATATAAAATTAGAAATGAACATAATAATTTCTAATTTTATATTATGTAATGGGAAAAAAATGACTTCATGGAAACTAAACCGAAACTTTTAAAATATATTTTCAGCTTGACAAAGTTAAAATATATAGGTAGTGTACAGAATTTTTGTACTAAAATTGTTTAAAAAACTATTTTATTGTACTTTTTGTGAGAGAAGACTTGAAATCCATTCTGCTGGGTTTATTTCGAGTAGTGTTTATGCGAACTCTTTAAAATTACGTTAAAAAGATTACACAGGCCTATAAGAGAAAAAAAATTGTTGGGATTTTGGAACTGATTTTAGCGGCGCTGATTTTGGAGGCGCTGAATCTAAATATGAAATCAGTTTTTTCTATCAGCTCTACTTTTTGAGATAAGTGTGAAAAAGGAAGTAAAACCATGTGCTTGACTTAAGCCACTTTCTTCCTGCTTGAACAGGCTGGAAATCGCCACTTCGTCACCGGGAATCCCATCCATCATTTCAACGCTTCAAATAAATTTGAGGTCAATTTGTGAGTTTTAGCCGTGCAGGATAGATCGAAGTTGATAAAAAATGAGTTCAAGTAGAAGAAATTGTGTAAATCATCCTGATATGTTTTGCTACATATGGGAAGAATACACAATAAGATAACAGAAAGGCTGTTAGTGACCTTGTAAAGATAGGTTATCATGGATACTTTGGTGTTAAGCTCTCAAGAAATTGTACAGAACATTTACGCTAGTGGACTAGCGAGAAAGAAAAAGTTTGAAATTCGGCGTACCGATGGCTCAGAGAGAACCCAAAAACCAGATCTATACTTGTTATTTCGGTGTAGTAAATATTACTGGAATCAATCGAAACAACCGTAGCAAGTGGACTTAAGTCTCTGCAAGACGTCCGGTCCCTCACTCAGAGGAAGTACCGATCGACGAATGTTACGATGTAACGAATGTTGTCCCTCCAATCGCCCTTCTGATACTAATGAAGGTTACAGTGATTATGAGGGTATTTAACAAATACTCAACTTTTCAACCAGGATGAGTTAAATAACCTCACCAGAGACCTTAACCTGTCAAAAAAAGCTTCTGAATTACTGGCTTCCAGGTTGAACCATAAACATTTACTAAAACGAGGAACCAAAATGATTTTTACCGTACAAGAGAAAAGGATCTGGTACCATTCTTCTCTCAAGAAGAAGATCTTGTATTTTGTCACGATATTAGAGGATTCCTCGAAGAAATGAGTCATTCTGAATATTTTACAGATGATTTGCGCCTTGTTTATTGATAGCTCAAAGCGAAGTTTGAAATGTGTTCTTCTACACAATGGGAAGGAATATGGTTCAGTACCAATTGCTCACACAACGATAATATGGTTCAGTACCAATTGCTCACACAACGATAATATGGTTCAGTACCAATTGCTCACACAACGATAATATGGTTCAGTACCAATTGCTCACACAACGATAATATGGTTCAGTACCAATTGCTCACACAACGATAATATGGTTCAGTACCAATTGCTCACACAACGATAATGACAGAAACATATAGCACAATAGGTTTGGTCTTGAAGAAGATATGGTATCGTTAACATCAATGGGTGATTTGGGTGGACTTAAAAATGGTAAATTTTCTCCTCGGATAGTGAGTGGCCACACTAAAAATCCTTTTACTATTACTCACCGGCATTACTGGAAATTCTGACCCTTAAACCGTTTACCTAAAACATCCTGCCTATTTCTCGTTCATTGTTAGTACAATGCGAGAAGGAACCAGTACAAACTTTTCTTGATATAATCCATTTAAACCTTGGTGAGTACCAACATGTATTTGATTTCTTGTCTTAATTAAATTCATAATTCATAAATGTTTTATAATACTAATTTATATAATTTAATATGTATAATAATACCAACTATATTTTGAATTGCTTATTTTTGAATTTTTTGTGTGATCTTGAGGATGAATGTATAACATTCGAAACTAGTTTTCAATAAAACAAATTTATAGAAGTGGCAAATAATTTATCAATCCCTAACTAGAAATCCTTGTTTCTTGTCTCTCTGGGATGCCAGAGACAAAACACACCACTGGGTTAGACAATTTTCTGGTAAACGGTTTGCTTAAAAATTTCAAATCCCTTGGGCGCAGCAAGAGTATTAATAATACTAATAATAATAAAAGGCAAAGCGAACTCGAAGGTTCGATGCCGATACCACCAATCGCTGTCTACAAACCTCGGTCCACCGACTACCGTCCAAACCCTAATCCATTAGCTCACCCTTAACACGATCCTCCCACCTACGTTTCGGTCCACTTCTCCGACGTTTATCATTACTTATGCTCAGCGCATTTTTAATTCAAGACTCAGTAGTTAAACTAATACATCACGTTGAAAACTATCTCAAATTAAATATATATATATGAATCACTTGAAATAATAAAATCCTTCAAATCCAATCCATGTTTTTGCTTAAATGACCAAATTAATATCTAACATATTTAACAGAAATACCAATTACTCACCGGAATTATTGGAAAAACCCCGACCCCTAAACCATTTACCTATAAACACCCCACCTTTCTTCCATTGCCTTGTATATATATAACCTTGGTGAGTGCCTACATGTATTTGATTTCTCGTCTTAATTAAATTCATAATTCAGAAATGTTTTATAATTTATATTACATTTAATTTAATATGTATAATAATACCAAACTGTATTATGAATTGTTTATTTTTGAATTTTTGTGTGTTTTTAGAACTGAAGATGAATGTATAACATTCGAAATTAGTTTTCAATCAAAACAAAATTATAGAAGTGGCAAATAATTTATCAATCCCTTGTATTTGTGTTTGGAACTGGATATCCTATACATTTTTTAACTAGGTACTTGTGCGAAAACTAAAATGGGGTTTTATGGGGGGGAGGGAGCAGGAAAAAATAAATGCGTTTATAATGTAAAATTGTATCCTCTATGCTGAGCCTGTTTGGGCCTCCAAGAACATTGAAGTAAGTGAAAATTAATACTTGAGGAAAAAAAAAGATGGTCCAATGTAAAAAAAGAATTCCTTTTTTTTTTTTTTTTTGGGAGGGGGTTTCAGCCCCAAAGCCATCCCTTTGAGTCCGCTAGTGCCACTCATCGAGGCAGAAGAGGGCTGATGTCTGTTTGCTGGAGGAAGGATTCGATGAAGGACAGACGATGGCTGCCATGCTGTTATAAGATCTAGGCATCCATATTTTTCAAAGGAGTTTCAAAGAATAATCAATGTTATAAATAAGTTTTATTATTAAAATTAAATACATGTTAAAACAGTTTCGTGACAATTATTAAATAGAAATAACATTTAGACTACAATATACACTGGGATATAATTTAGAAATTAACATAAATTACATTATTGAATCTATTTACAAAGGAGTTGGCTACTCCGAGACCCGTCTGGTGAGAGCTAATTACATCTGATTGGCGGTATGTACAAGGAGCAAGATGTCCTGATGTCCTGTTCACCTCCCGTTGGGGCACTTGAAGACGGAGCAATCTCCTTTCTTGATGGCCGCCATGACGTCATCCAGGTGCCCGCTTACAGCGCTCGCCATGCTCGGGTGAAGCCTGCAACAACAACGATTTCCAATTAGTTTGTCCAATTCTAATGTTCGATTATATTATTTTCTGATGACTGGAGGGTGTGGGATGGTGAGGGAAAGGTGTAAGTAGTGATGGAAAAAACAAATAAATTAAAACCATCAAATATCGATGTTACCGATACATCGAAAGTCGAGCATCGATGTTAACCTCAAGCTGAAAGTGATTGTTGAATTAGTTCATTCCACGTTAGAGATTTTAAAAATATATATCGATATTTTTTTCCTATTTTTCTTCTCGATATACCGTAACACAATATAAAACTTTGAGTATCGAAAACCAATATGTTTTCAAAAACATTATAAAATAAAAAAATTCTACAAGAACGGCGGGTTCGACAAAAAAGATGAAAACTTATGGTGTGGTGTATTCGTGTTTCTATTTATAGTGGCTGTGTTCTAGCGGTGGGATGTCGAAAGCAAAATATTGATATTGATGTCGACATCGGTTAAAAATATAAAAAAAAAAAAAATAAAAGGCTAATCGAATTGAAGGAAGATTAGGAGATAAAATGTTCCTTGATATTTAAATCCTGCTGAAAATGAACTTAATAGCAACAATATCTTATTTTTATCGGTACAGAAATATCGATATTTCAAAATTTTGTTAATTCTTTTATCAAATTAGAAAAAAACCCTAAACGAATCGGAAGGAAAGTAAGAGATAACCTTCGACATATTATTTAAAACCAGCTGAAAATTAACGTAATAACAACAATATCATAATGATATTGGTGGAGTAATATCGATATTATAACAATAATATCTTAATGATATCTGAAGAGAAATATCGATATTTCAAATTATCGTTAAATCATTTATGAAATTTAAAAATATCTGATGTGGACAACACATGACTTCCTTGTACGCCTGTTAAATTATAAATCCGTGGCTCAAAAAGTGATCCTGAATTTGGTTACTAGTTTCCGAAGATTGCAGTAAAAACGACACTCGGCGTCCCGTCATCCATCTATTGACACACACACACAAACACACACTCTTGTCACTGGAGGTTTCATTCCGTTATTATATGTCGTTTTCTTTCAGTAGGTAACTAGTTTCCAAGATATTTCTTCATGTTCCATGACAACAATAAAACTGTCAATATCACTGGATAAAGCATTCATTAGAAATGGACAGTTTCGACATTTTAAGCGGAAAACTCACTTAACTAATATCTTATTCTCATGATAAAGACTTGTTGATCTCACAAATGGGGTGGAAAACTAGTATTTTAGACTCAATTTTAACTTAAAACAAGTAATAAAAATTGGGATTGGAAACCAAATGGCGTTTGTAACCTTTATTACCGAAACATATGAATTATCTTTTAATTTAAATATAACTTTTGATGTAAGCTTATTATGACCTTCAAGTAAAGTACCCTTTTCGGCTCACGAATTTTAACCAAAATCTAGTAAATACATTTATATCGATATAAAAGTCCTATTTACAAAATTTGAGATGTTTTACATTATATTTTAATCTATTTTTTGACGAAAGTCTAATATGACCTTCAAGTAAAGTACCGCTTCCGGTTTTACAATTTAGACTAAAATCTCGTATGTTATTTAAATCAATATATAAATTATAAATACTAAATTTGAGAAGTTTTGCATAGTATTTTAATATAATTTTTTATGGCAATCAATTATGATTTTCAAGTAAAGTACCACTTCCGGTGATCAAGCAGTGACCAAAAATGGAGGTTCACAACTAGATTTTACAAAAATCCTAAATACAAAATTTCAACTTTCTACCCAAACTGTTTTTGATTTATGCGAAATACGAACGTACGTACAGACGCCACGACGAAACTAGTCAAAATGGATTCAGGGATGGTCAAAATGGATATTTCCGTCGAAATCTGAAAACCAAAAATTTTTGCGAATACAAACTTCCTTTACTTCGTACAAGGAAGTAAAAACACAAAATAAAAACCTAAACGAATCGGAAGCAGGACAGGAAGTAACCTATTTCTTAATATTTAAAGTCTGATGTAAATTATCTTAATAAGAACATCTAAATGATATCGACAGTGAAATATCGGTATTATAAAAACAATATCTTAATTATATTTGCATAGAAATAACGATATTTCTAAATATCGTTCTTTTTTGTTGTTTTTTAAAAATTAAATTAAAAAAAATAAACGAATCAGAAGGAGATTAGAAAATAACCCAATATTTAAATGTTAAACATGTCAATATTTAAATTATGCAGTTAATGAACATAATTAAAACCATATCTTAATTATATCGTCCCAGAAATATTAATATTATAAAAACAATATCTTAATTCTATCATCTCATCGACACACAGAAACATCGACATTAAAAAATAACATATTTATTATATCGGCACAAAAATATCGATAAGTGTTTCGACATTGGCTCGACGAAGAAGAAGAAGATTTATTATGTAATATTGCCTCATCCTGACTCCCCCCACTCTTTTAGGCTCACTCCCCCACACATACCCTCTCACTTTTGAAAATTGGAATATTACGAATTATTTTCCGTTCCAGAAACAATCGCGATGGGATATTTTGACAACAGTATCTGAGATGCAATTAAAATCAATAAAAAATAAAAAAAAAATAAAAACGAAATTGCAGTAATATCTGAAGTAATGAGAAAATGATTACTAATCATAATAAATACATTTTCTAAATATAGCCCATATATTGTCTTACAAAAGGAATTGACACAAATAATCGCATTGGCAATCTAAATACATCTTCTGTCAAGTAAGTATCATTAGATAATAAATTATATAAAATATACTGAGGACAGCTAAAGGAGAGAGTGGACCGAGATCCGTGAGAAAGTGGTCGCGCGGCGAAAACGGTACCCGAGCTCGGTGTCGGCTCGAGCCCCGCTGACTAATGTTATTTTCACTTAGCGTCTTCCTCCAAGGAGAGATCTCTTCAAATAAGGAGTCACATTTTCTATTTCACATCATTGAATCATTCTTTCTCTTATATAGCAAGTGGCCAGTTTACTTAGGAACGAGTTCTCTTTCTTAAGTTTTCTCGAGCTATGAAATCTCGCTGAAGACAGGAGTAGGTCCAGATGTAGTTTTTTAATGTAGGGGAGGGGGAGAGGACTATTATGGTGACCACAGAATTTCGGATACTCGTAGAGCGGGTAGGAGTTATACCAACGCTATATGAACGTACGTACAGACGTCACGACGAAACTAGCCAAAATGGATATTTGTTTTTTGAAGCCAAAATTTCAAAAACCAGCAAAAAAGCCGGATGCAGCTGAAATATGGATTCAGATGGAGTGCCCAGCCAGTTAAATGAATTGCTATCATGTCACATTAAAAATAATAAAAACGGGTTTTGTTTTGACGAGCTAAGAGGTAAACATACTAAAACTTCTAGGATCTAGGAGCAGAGGTAAAGAGAGGTAGAAGGGATAGGGAGGGGTAGAAGGGATAGGGAGGGGTAGAAGGGATAGGGAGGGGTAGAAGGGATAGGGAGGGGTAGAAGGGATAGGGAGGGGTAGAAGGGATAGGGAGGGGTAGAAGGGATAGGGAGGGGTAGAAGGGATAGGGAGGGGTAGAAGGGATAGGGAGGGGTAGAAGGGATAGGGAAGGGTAGAAGGTCATGTTTTTCGATTTTTCTTTTTTCTCGAAAACAGTCGTTGATATTTGAAAAAAATTAAATAACATTAAATTCCTTACAAGAATGTTCCTATCAATTTTAATCATATCTGTTATACTTTAAGAAATATAGGCTCTAAGTGTAAAGACGATAAAAGTAAAAGTAAATTCGGATATACAATAGTAAAAAGTTAAAATTGATTTTTTTATTTGTTAATATTTAGTATATTTCTTAAACTGTACGATAAAATCCTTGAAGGAAATTTAGTGCCCTTCAATTTTGCACATAAAATGTTTTAAGTTAGAACCAACGATTTTCGAAATATAAACGAGAAACCGTAAAACTTGACCTTCCCCCTCCGATCTTTGCCTCTGATCCTAGACCCGAGGGCTTTTTGAATGTTTACCTCATAACTTGTTCAAACAAAGCCCTGAAGCCAATTAAGGCCGTCATGCCATTTCCGTTGATCTATCATTGATTGGTCTATTATATTAAATGAGATATTTATTACCTCATATTGGTGCAAATGGATTAGAAAAATACTGAATTTTACGAATAGGAATCAAGATTACTACAGATATCACGTCTCACGTCAAAATATCTCTTTTATAATAATTATCTAGTACAGGTACAGGTAGTACAGGTAGAGGTAGTACAGGTAGAGGTAGTAATGCAGGTAGACTTTCCCAACTGTCGATCCCTCCGTCATCTTTTTTGCCGAATTTCCACACGATCTCGATTCGAATAGAATTAGAACTTTCGCCAATTATTTTCAGATAATCGGAATTATATTTGAAGAGAAATTTTCTTCCGCTAGGTATTTATTGATCGCTATTATCTTTCTAAAGATTTTTCTCTGAATAACGATTATTTTATTTAATCATAGATAAAAAATTGTATATGTTTTTATTTTTTTTTTGTTTATGCCTGGTTAAATATATCATGCCCTCAACTCGGCCTTAATCACATTTCATGTAATCCTGAACGCCGGTAATAAAATAAAGCAATTATTTTTATAATATTTTATAAATCAGTTGACATCTGCATGATGGTTTAGAAGGATCAATCTAATTATGGATTGATAAATTATTTTGTAAATATCCAGTTAGCCAAGAAAATGCGATCTATTTGGCATCCGATTGAGATGGCATTGACACCATCTTTGTCCCCCTCCTCTCGCCATTCTCTAACCCTCTTCCTGCGCAGGTGACTTACGACGTTGTTGTGACCTACATCCATCTTCAGTGTAACTTCTTTGTCCGAAACCCTTTTTCTATTTCACTGAAGGCCCTTAGTCATTTATTACTCATTCCAGTGGCGTACGCAGGGAAGGGTAATATAATCAATCCCTCCCCTGGATTTTTACTTCCTTGTACGAAGTAAAGGTAATCGCGAAAATTTTCGGTTTTCAGATTTCGACGGAAATATCCATTTTGACCATCCCTGAATCCATTTTGACTAGTTTCGTCGTGGCGTCTGTACGTACGTACGTTCGTATTTCGCATAACTCAAAACCAGTTAGCCGTAGAAAGTTGAAATTTTGTATTTAGGATTGTTGTAAAATCTAGTTGTGAACCTCTCTTTTTGGTCATTACTTGATCACCGGAAGTAGTACTTTACTTGTAGGTCATAATTGATTTCCATCAAAAATTATATTAAAATACTATGCAAAACTTCTCAAATTTAGTATTTATAATGTATATATAGATTTAAATAACATACTAGATTTTGGTCTAAATTGGAAAACCGGAAGCGGTACTTTACTTGAAGGTCATATTAGACTTTCGTCAAAAAATATATTAAAATATAATTTAAAACATCTCAAATTTTGTAAATAGGACTTTTATATCGATATAAATGTATTTACTAGATTTTGGTTAAGATTCGTGAGCGGGAAAGAGTACTTTACTTGAAGGTCATAATAAGCTTACATCAAAAATTATATTTAGATTAAATACATAAATCATATGTTTCGGTAATAAAGGTTACAATCGCTATTTGGTTATGGATAGATGGATTTCGCGACGCCGAGTGTTGTTTTTGAGATAATGCGATCTTCGGAAACTAGTAACCAAATTCAGGATCACTTTTTGAGCCACCGATTTATAGTTTAATAGGCGCACAAGGAAGTCATGTGTTGTCCACATCAGATATTTTGAAAAAATATTATTTTAATATAGTTTTTATATATTGATTTATAATTTTTATTCCAATTTTCGGTATTATCCTTAGAACTTGCGCCATATTTGGCGAGTACACACACTTAAAGATTAGTTTACATCCGCATGATGGTTAATAGAAGGATCAATCTAATTAGAGATTGATAAATTATTTGCCACTTCTATTATTTAATTTTTATTGAAAACTAGTTTCGAATGTTATACATTCATCTTCAGTTCTAAAAACACACACAAATTCAAAAATAAGCAATTCAAAATACGTATACCAAACTGTATTTTGTCAGTCTTGGTACATGTTTATCAAACTGTATTTTGAATTGCTTATTTTTTAATTTTTTGTGTGTTTTTAGAACTGAAGAAGAATGTATAACATTCGAAACTAGTTTTCAATAAAAATAAAATTATTTAAGTGGCAAATCATTTATCCAATCCCTACTTAAAGATTCTTTATTGAAAAATTACCGAAAAAAATATTAAAATATGAGCTTGTCAAAAGACTACATGGCCACCTCCTTGTGATATAGACAGATGAGATCATTCCCACTGACTGGAATAGGCCAATAATATGCTCTATACATAAAAAGATTAATAGGTTTGTATGCAGCAACTACCGAGGTATCTCGCTCCTCTCCTTTGCCTATCAAGGATCTTTGTCAAAAATTGTATTCACGCGTCTTAAGAGCCACACGCCGAGCGCGAACTCGGTTCGTACCAGAGTGGATTTAGGAAAGGAAGATCCACCTCGGACCAGATCTTCTGTGTAATAATTTACTTGCCTTCTTATTAAACCCATCTATCGAAAAAAAATTGCAATCCCTCGAATCGATTCAATTTAAATTGAAATTAAATCTCCCTCCCCCACCAAAAAAATTTTGCTCAGGCCCCTGACTTCATATTAATTCTCATGTAAACTACCCGCTAGTGCAACCATGAGTGGTTAACTCATTATCTCGTGTGCTCTCAATTATTATCACGAATTTATCTCATTTAGCATCTACATGGTTAATTAACCCCAGGGCCGTTCTAAGATATTCGGCGACCGTAGACTACTAAAAATAATGCGCCCTATTCGTAAGATAAGCTTACGTATTATAGTTTATATTTCATTTATAACAGATTATTTGCTTATTTTTGTCATAAAAATATTTTTCTATAAAAGTATTAGTTACTAAATTACTAATAACAACAAAAATGTAGCATGAATAAAAATTATCGCCCTCCCCCAAAAAGTCTAACGCTCCGGGACTAAAGCCCATTTAGCCCAGTGGTCAGGGTGGCTCTGATTGCCCCATTTAGCCCAGTGGCCAGGGTGGCCCTAATTGCCCCATTGCCGCCTGCAGCTATTCAATTCAGAAGCCATCAGATCTGTTAAATTCACGTTTCCTTTTGTTCTACACCCACATTTCCTATTCTTATTCCAATTCTTTACGTCTTCCCTGTGAACTCTTTACTATATTCAATTCACTATATTCTCATTTTGTATTTACTTAATAGTAGTAATATTTATTTTATATTCTATATTTATACCCTTGTCTCTTTACATATTTTTTAATAATATTGTTTAATTTTTTACTTCCTTGTACGCAGTGAAGGAAGTATTGTAATCGCGAAAATTTTCGGTTTTCAGATTTCAACGGAAATATCCACTTTGACCATCCCGAAATCCATTTTGACTAGTTCGTCATGAAGTACGTTCGTTCGTACGTATCTCGTATGTAATATAATAACTTAACTTGAGATGTTTTGGATTATATTTTAATATAATTTTTGATGAAAATTTCTTATGACCTTCAAGTAAGGTATCACTTCCGGCTAGCTAATTTTAATCAAAATCTATTATATTATTTATATTGATATAAAATATTATATTCCAAATTTGAGGTGTTTTGTATTATATTTTATATAATTTTTTATGAAAGTCTATTATGACCATCAAGTTAATTAATCGTAAGCCATTTTGAAATCTGGGTGACTACGCCTATGTATTAAACTTTAATCTACCTCAATAGAAACGATTGTTGATAATTGTATAAATATTTATTACATTATTCGGCCATTTTTTAGCCTTTTGTAATCTTTTTTTATTCCGTAAATTAGGAAATGGAAAAAAGAAACCGGACAGAGGCTCGCCCTTCAACCAGAGAAAGTCGATATCGGTTTTATCAGAAGCCAATCCACTTTCATTTCTTTCTTCGGAAACCTGTTGTGTTTGTGTCGGCTACACTTATAATCTATCCACTATATATATATATATATATATATATATATATATATATATATATATATATATATATATATATATATATATATAGAGAGAGAGAGAGAGAGAGAGAGAGAGGGACTGACAGAGAGATATGTGTGGAAATCCAAAATTTTAGACACATACTTTATGACTGTAAATTATTTGATAGGCAACGTTTTTATTTGACTAAAAGCATAATTTTCAAAAATGGACAATGGCCTGAAACAGAAAAAATTTGCTTTCTAAATTTATTTAAAGACAGACTTGCTTAAATTTATTAAATATATATACTTCCACTCACTGACCAAAGATGGGGCACCATAATTGATTTCTTGTTGGCTTTGTTTAATTTTTCTTTAGTTTATTTGTTTCTTTGATTCAGTTTTGTTTTCGTTATTTATTTTCTTTTTTATTAGTTAATTATTTTCAATTGAATACTTGAATTTTGTAAAACTTCACTGAATATGTAAATTTTATTATTCTTATCATTCATGTAGTATGCCTCTAAGGCATGGAACATGTATAAAATAATAAACGGTCCTTATGTGGGGTTACCATGTAAGGAAAAGATGTAAAAAAAAAAAGATATATCTATATATATATATATATATATATATATATATATATATATATATATATATATTGTACTGTTTAAAATAAAGATCACGTTTTATAGGTACTACGAACTTATAATTAATCTCCTTCGTTTGAACTTTTTCTTCCCACCTTCATAATCATTTAAACCCCTATTATTTTGAACTTTTTCTCTGGTCCCTTGAGTTTGAAATTATCGAGAGTCGACTGTACTATCGGATCTGTTCTGTTTATATATAGGGTTTTATAGGTAACCTGTTTCCCTTGAAGAATTCTCAATAAATTGAAAAATCAATGTGTTTTAATCAGCATTTTTAATCAGAAATGCATACAATGAAAATATAATATAAATATCAGGTCGCCAACAGGCAGGATGAGGTGGGTGGGCGTCAGTCCACTAGCTCAGTGCACGAGGTTATAAAGTCGGGTCTTGATAATCTGAAGTTTTTTTCCGGTAGCTTGAAAAATAAATTGAAAAAAAATCAATGTGTTTTTCTAAGTTGTAGCAATGGGATCTTTGCTAATAATTTATAATTTGAAGTCAGGGCTCCCCAACTCTTCCCAGGACTCCCCAAAATTTGTAAACAATGTAGTCGATTTCCGAAAAAAATTGTCACCTGTTTGACCTTGAAATATTTACAGTCAAACTTTATGTTGGTGACCGGTTGTTTCGTTGAAAGTTCAGGTAGCCCCCCTGCTCCCCCTTATGAGTTATAATAATTGAAGCATAGATCCAAGAATCTAAAGTGCCTTTAGAAAATGTTTTCAGAATTCTGAAACAGAAGTTTCAACTTAAAAAATATTACAGAAATATGGCAACTAAAAAAATACACCTTTTTTTCTGATAATCTATGGTTGTATAAGTAATAAAATGACATTTATAATAGTACTAGCTTTACAACAAAAAAATGATTTTTCTGTAAAAAAACATCTTTTTTCTTCCTTTCCTATCATTCCACACAGCCACGGCAAAGCGAGTTAGGGTATTTAATTGAATGACGTGTTTCCTCGGTGGATCTATGTTCGCTATAATACTTTCTCATTCATTTCATATAGCAATAATTATGATGAAATGTGCAATAAATAGTTAATGTTTTAAAAATAAAAGTTAAACTTAAATCTTTATTTATTTGTAAAAGTTTTGTACAAATCTTACAGTATGATGATTAGGAAGGATAAGCAAGAACAATATTTCTGCCTTCTGTTACTCAAATTATCTTTTACAAGTTAAACATAAACAAACTTGAAATTTGGGATGGCATTTAACTCTATTCTTTTCACGGACTATTAAATTATATTCCCCTTGTATATTTCTGATGCAAAACGCTCTATAAATCTTCCTCGTTCTGATTCCTTCCCAGAGATGATAGCTGTTGGTACAATACTATCCCCAAATAAAGCAATGGTGTCGTCTTTGTTAGTTATTGCGGGTATTTTGCTTTATTTTTCTCAAAAGACCTTTGTAATCGACCAAGGAAACAATTTTTGTAACCTCTCTCAAAATTTGAGGTTTTACGTTTCAAGATACGTAGAATCCAAATATCGAATTAAAAAAAAAATCCGTTCGTCCGCCGTCCGCGACTACAGGACTGATTTTCTCGAGATTCGCCAAGAAGGTCCCACCTCACTCCACAATGATCCTCGGAACTCGACATTACCGTCCGTCTGTTTGTTTCAAAATGGCGGCCGATTAGCCCATAACTCGGGTATTTATAAAGATAGTGAGGAAATGTAAGGTGTTTTGGAATCAGCGTAACAAGGCATACAAAAAAAAATCTGTATAAATGCTTTTGGTATATTATTTTCAATAATAGACCTTTGTAATCAGCATTTCCACATCAATTGTAACCTTTTCCAAATCAATTGTCACCTTTTCCATTTCAATTGTAACCTTTTCCAAATCAATTGTTACCTTTTCCATTTCAATTGTAACCCTTTCCAAATCAATTGTCACCTTTTCCAATTCAATTGTAACCTTTTTCATTTCAAATGTAACTTTTTCCATTTCAATTGTAACCCAACCGGACATGAATTAATTCAATATTATTTATTTTATTATTGAAAAATAATTATTTTAATTACATTAATAACTTTTGAAATAATTTCGGCATATTATTTCGACATTTTTTCCGTTTATTAGATAATTGATATTAAGTGCTAATTTCAAGTAGGTAGTTTGAATTTTTAAATTAAAATGTCGTTTATTTATTTTTAAATATTTATTATTTTTTATTTATTTAGAGGGGAGAGGGTGGGTTTCATCCATTTGGTGATCGTTCATAAGGTTTTCAAAGTTGTTAAGGTCAAATTTACTCCCGAAATTTTATTCGGCTACGAGTATTTCTACTTAATTATTAGTTTTCAAAATTCTTCGATATTGGCATCGTTTACTAGGTTTTCAAGGGCGCCATTTCGGAATTCACTATCGGATTTCCGATCGCGCATGCGCATTTCGCTTTTCCGTTGCTATTGCAGATTTCTATGAAAAAGGGATCGTTTATTAGGTTTTTGAGGGTTCTGTTTCCATTTTTTTAGTTAGGTTTTAGATCGCGCACGCACGTTTGGCATTTCCGTTACTGTTGGAGTTTTCTATGATATAGGGATCGCTAATAAGGTTTTCAAGGGTTCTGATTCCATTTCTTGAATTGGATTTTGGTTCGCGCATGTGCATTTCGCTTTTCTGTTGGTGATGGAGTTTTTTATGATAAAGGTATCGTTTATAAGGTTTTCGAGGATTCTGAAGGATTCTGGTTGGGTTACAATTGAAATGGAAAAAGTTACATTTGAAATGAAAAAGGTTACAATTGAATTGGAAAAGGTGACAATTGATTTGGAAAGGGTTACAATTGAAATGGAAAAGGTAACAATTGATTTGGAAAAGGTTACAATTGAAATGGAAAAGGTGACAATTGATTTGGAAAAGGTTACATTTGAAATGGAAAAAGTTACAATTGAAATGGAAAAGGTGACAATTGACTTGGAAATGCTATAGTTGAAAAAATTGAAAATATACAAAAACTCGAAATATTTCAGGACATAAAATATAATATTATGAAATTTCCATACGATTCCTAACAAAAACTACTACAATAACACCTCTGTCTCGAAGATAGTTTATATTTTTATTTTTCTCAACCTTTGTGAAAAATATTTTCAAAAATGCTCAAGTTGTAGTATATTCTCTTATTTTTTTTATTTTTATAATTCACATTTATAAATAATTTATTTATGAAAAATCATAATTCGGCGATACCATTGTTATCCTTAGATATAACAACCTCACATTCAGGACACACCTGAACGTGCGGAAATAAGATCTGAAGTGCAGTTTTCATGGATAAAAAACACGATGGTTGTAAATAAACAGTTTATAGATTTATAAATGTTTCAGATGTAGTTTACATTTGAAATATAAGAAAAATTAACTTGATAAATAAAACTTGGCATTGAGTATAAAGTTAATTCATTGAACACAGTACCACGAATTGAAGCCTGTAAAGTTCGCAGAAAATGTTAAGAAATTCGATTGGAAAATGAGTTGTGATTGTAGTTACATGACCTTAAAACCGTATTTCCGTTGATAATTCAAATTCGAAAATTTTCACGATCGCAATACATACCCTTACCTATATATTTCATATATAGGTAAGGGAAAATAAAATCACTACTTTAGAGATAAATAAATAATGAGTTAATGAAATTTTGACACCAATTACCTCAAGCCATTGACTACAGGTAGTCCCAGCCGCTCGGTAGTTCACGACTCCTGGTCCTGGATTCCTTTTACGAATTCGCCCGATGTACTTACTGCTAGAACGTGAAAGTTCCTATTGCGACATCGCGTCACGAGTCGCCAAGACACGAGTAATTCCCAATAATTTTTCTGTTTACGGACCTCGAGGGAATTGGAACATTCGTTAATGGTTAACCAACCAGTCCGAACGTTGAAAGAGGCACAACTAAATACAATAATGGAGATATGTTTAAATAGCTGTGGGGTTGTGTTGAGGTAAATGTATTGTATGTTGAGGCACGACGAGTACAGTATAACCTCGTTATCAGGATCAGATTTTTAGACTTTTTTTTAAATTTAAAGTTCACATTAGATAATAATTTTAAACTATGATAGCAAGAATGCCAATATTCACTTACTAAAGAATCACAGGAGGATGATTTAGACTGTCTCACCAACTATATGGTATCGTAATAAACTAACCGAAAGTGCCACTTATATAATCGATTAAAATGGCTCTGACGATTTTGATGAAACGCCTAAATTATTCTTCATAAAGACTTTTTTAACTTTTCATAACTGTAGTACATCACCGAGGAAATGATGAGAAAAAAGTTGAGAAAAAGATGAGAAAGGAATATTTTATTTGCGCATAGCTTAAAAAGTATACATTTTACGGTAAAATATGTATAGAATTGTATGGAAGGTAATTAAATTATCTAAAAAACAAAAAAAGAATCATAAAAATCGGAGTTGTATTAGCAAAGATATAGCATATGTTATGAGGAGTACAAGACCCTAGATGGATAACCAAGCGCATCCGAAAGGAAACGGATGTGACTAAACCTCCTCCCACCACTCCGCCAATATGTTGTCAACAATACCGTCTGTAATGTAAGAATACAAAAGTAGAAATTAACTTAATGATTTCTACTTTTATCACTACTATATATTATTACGGTAGCATAGATCCCTTTTCCGGCTCTCAGGAGCGATGGATTTTGACGAATGAGGTATCAAAAGAAAGGAAATTTCACGGAGATGTGACGATTTCCAATTTTGTTTCTTAAAATCTTACAAGGGCTTAAATAAAAGTGATAAAAAAACTGGAAGGTTTCAAAACTTTGACGATTGAGAGTCGACGGATCGAGACCGGATAAGTTGAGATTTAAAGATTTTGACGCGGGCATCAAGATCATCTACGCTCCGCATGGACCGTATTGGTCCAGCGTTTTAAAGCTTAAAAACCTACCGTTTTCGAGATAATGCACGATATAGGTCCGCAAGGGCCTCATGCCATCTTGCGTAAGTGTCGTTGTCATGGCAACTTTATATCAATTTGATTCTGTTTACAAAAACTTTTAATGAGTGGGAAATTATATATTGTTTCCCATGTCCAACCCTAAAGGGCACTGTTAATTATGAATATTACACGTAGAAAATGGTATAACTGAATCTAATTGCCTAACTGCTAAATTGAAGAGATGTTTTCCAGTAGGGTAAGCTAATTACTTATTAAGTATGAACTGTAACTTCAATATATTGATTACAAACTATGTAGTTTCACCATATGTGTGCGTTAAATAAACTTTTTTGGTAATATTATATTGTTTATACGAATAAATATGTTTCCCTAATATCGCTTATACTTGGAATTAGGGATTAGAAGATATCTAATGCGAGAGTTCTCGCTCGGGTATACTAGTATTATTTAATGGAAACAAAATGTTTCCATGGAAACTAAACCGAAACTTTTAAAATATATTTTTAACTTGACAAACTTAAAATATATAGGTAGTATACAGAATTGTAGTACTAAAATTGTTCAAAAAACTGTTTTATTTACTTATGTGGGAGAAGATGTGAAGAAATGAATGGTGCTGAATTTATTTCAACTATTGTTTATGTGAACTCTTTAAAAATTATATGGTAATTATATATATATATATATATATTATTTATCACATGATATTTAGTAACGATCACCGTATTTGCTGGAAAGCAACTGGTGAACGGATTCTATAAAAGAGCCAAAATACAGCCTATCCAATATACCTATAGAGGTCAACTCACATGTTGAGGTAGGTGGACATCTTCTTCTCCATGAAGGTGATGTCGTCCTGGGACCTGGAGGTGATAACGTTGCAGAAGACCCTCTTAGCACAGGGGGTGCTTCCCCAGTCGGCGGGATCTCCGGCGGTCGGGGTAACTCCGCTAGGGTTCTCCACTTCTTGCAGTTCTTCTTCGGTGCTCCTCCTCGTTCTCGTGACCCCTTCCAGGGCTCGTCGGAGTTCGGGATCGTCTCCAGCGCTTCTCTTCAGCATGTCCACTTCCAGAAACCTGAAGGGAATGAAAAAGTCAGAAATAGAGCCTTTTTCTTATAGGCTAATGAAAAAAATTTCTCATGCTTTCAAAATCTTGTTGCCTTGTTAAAATGTGAATCGTTATAGACATTCGACTAATTCTAAAGTATCATAAAGAATAAACATCTTTTATATAAGTAAATAAGCCAACAGTACTCAATCAGCATTACATTCCAAATTGCCGAAGCAGATTGTAACGAGAAAATAATAGTTTTTTATTTACTTTCATCAGTATCAGATAATTTTGATTACTTTCAATATTCTGGAAAATCTATAAGTTATATAGTTCATTAAAACTGTTAAAAAATTATTCCAAAACAAATATCATACCATCATTATGGAAAAATTTAGTTGTTAAACATATCTATGTAGTAATGCTAATGATCCTCCATGGGTATATGCATGTATACAATAAATAAATTTGCACGAAAAGGCCTGGTCCCATATTTCATTAAACTTTCTTTTATAGGGAAAACTAAGTTGAGGTTTGCGAAGCTGTTGTTCACAATGGGGTATTTGAATGAAATATATATTTCTTTTAAATATTTTTTACTTCCTTGTACGAAGTAAAGGAAGTATTGTAATCACGAAAATTTTCGGTTTTCAAATTTCGACGGAAATATCAATTTTTACCATCCCCGAATCCATTTTGACTAGTTCGTCGTGGCGTCTGTATGCATGTTCGTACGTTCATATTTCGCATAAATCAAAAACAGTTAGCCATAGAAAGCTTAAATTTAGTATTTAGGATTGTTGTAAAATCTAGTTGTGAACCTCCCTTTTTGGTCACTGCTTGATCATCGGAAGTGATACTTTACTTGAAGGTCATAATTGATTTCCATAAAAAATTATATTAAAATACTATGCAAAACATCTCAGATTTAGTATTTGTAATTTATATATTGATTTAAATAACATACTAGATTTTGGTCTGAATTGGAAAACCGGAAGTGGTACTTTATTTGAAGGTCATATTAGACTTTCGTCAAAAAATATATTAAAATATAATGTAAAACATCTCAAATTTTGTAAATAGGACTTTTATATCGATATAAATGTATTTACTAGATTTTGATTAAGATTCGTGAGCGGAAAAGGGCACTTTACTTGAAGGTCATAATAAGCTTACATCAAAAATTATATTTAAATTAAAAGAGAAATCATATGTTTCGGTAATAAAGGTTACAAACGCAATTTGGTTTCCAATCCAATTAAACATTTTTATTACTTGTTGTAAGTGTTACAATTGAGTCTAAAATACTAGTTTTCCTCCCCATTTGTGAGATCAACAGATCAACTTCATCATGAGAATAAGATATTAGTTAAGTGGATTTTTCCGCTTAAAATGTTGAAACTGTCCATTTCTAATGCTTTATCCAGTGATATTGGCAGTTTTATTGTTGTCATGGAACATGAAGAAATATCTTGGAAACTAGTTGCCTACTGAAGGAAAACGACATATAATAACGGAATGAGACCTCCACTGACAAGAGCGTTTGTGTGTGTGTGTGTGTGTGTCAATAGGTGGATGACGGGACGCCGAGTGTCGTTTTTGAGATATTCCAATCTTCGGAAACTAGCAACCAAATTCAGTATCACTTTTTGAGTCACGGATTTATAATTTAATAGGCGTACAAGGAAGTCATGTGTTGTCTACGTCAGATATTTTTTGTTTTACCTTTATTTCTATTGATTAAAACCTAAATAGTTTTTTCCTTCCATTTTTTTTCTAATTAATAAGTTTTAATTATACAAAAATGAAAAAAATACGTGCGAAATTTTAAGTATCTAAACGCAATGCTAATGGTTAGATCAGAGAGTGACGTGAAGTTTCATACTGGGTACTTTATTTAACTGACCGATAAATTTAATCATATCACGGTTTCTTTCATTGAGTGTTGTGCGATATCATTAATTAAAATTACTGATAGAGAATTTGTTGAATAATCGCATGAAAGCGCAGTTGAATAATCTGCTAAGAATAGATGCGATTGTAATAATTGTGTCCTTCAGATTCAATATTGTATATCTACTGAATCTAAAGGAGCAAAAGCTACAAGATAATTTTGTGATGATCAATTCAGTTTTAAAGCTCTTTTAATAAATAAGCTCCCATGTTAATTATGGAAAACTAAACATAACCTGTAAACGCAGAAAAAATATTTTTATCAACAAACGCAGTCAAGTATACGAAAAGGAATTATTTTATCGAGTGCACATATTTCAGTCGTTAGAATATAATACAGTTAAAATTATTATATCTTAGTAATTATATTAAATAATTTTGTCATAGATCTCAACGAGAATTGTATAGCGACTCATTATTTTGTATTGCATACAATTTTCTGTATTCTCTTCTAACTAAAACGAAGAAAAAATACTAATTATATTTACATAAAAACATTGATATACGAATAAATATCTCAGAAATACAATACAAATATGAAGTGATAAAAATTTTGTCATTATCAATTTATCCACTTAAAGCAACAAAATTGTAAATTCGATTGTAAAACAAATGACGTATTGATTATAATGACTTCGAAATGATCTTCAAAACAACGCAAACTGGTTATTGGACTTTATTTCTTCTCATGCCTTCAAACCACTTTGCTCTTATAATTGAGTCTTTTGGAACGAGAAAAAATACTTTATCTGGTCCACCTTTGTATTCTTGCACGTAGGCACAAGACAGGACTTATACGAAAGTTTTCGCTCTTGTTCCATGGTTTTGCTAATCACAGAATTAGATCAAAGTCGTTTAAATAGCTTGGCAAACGACGAAATAAAAAGTGACGTCACATTAACTACGCGAAAAATGGCGCGTTTGAATAGCCTAAATATCTTCCACAAAAGAAATATAGTTTTACTTCCTCGTACGAAGTAAAGGTAGAA
The DNA here is from genome assembly GCA_948150685.1 of Rhaphigaster nebulosa. Taxonomy (NCBI): domain Eukaryota; kingdom Metazoa; phylum Arthropoda; class Insecta; order Hemiptera; family Pentatomidae; genus Rhaphigaster; species Rhaphigaster nebulosa. Next base: position 141,488,547 of record OX411310.1, read on the forward strand.
TTTTAATCGCAAAAATTTTTGGTTTTCATATTTCAACGAATATATCCATTTTTGCCATCCCGTGACGTCAGTACGTTCGTTCGTTCGTATCTCACTTAACTCAAAAATGGTCAGCCGTAGAAAGTTAAAATTTTGTATTTAGGATTGTTGTAAAATCTAGTTGTGAACCTCCCTTTTTGGTCACTGCTTGATCACCGGAAGTAGTACTTTACTTGAAGGCCATTATTTATTTTTATAAAAAATTATATTAAAATATAATGCGAAACTTTTGAAATTCGATATATATGACTTAAATATTAATAAAAATAATATACTTAATTTTTAAATATATAAGAATCTTTTATCAACATAAATAATATAATAGATTTCGGTTAAAATTGGCAAACCGAAAGAGATACATGAACGTCATAATAAACTTTCACCAATAATTATAATAAAATATAATGCAAAACATCTCAAATTTAGTATATGAAACTTTTATATCTATAAAAAATATCTGATGTGGACAACACATGAATTCTTTGTAAGCCTATTAAACTATAAATCGGTGTCTTAAAACCAGTTATAAAAATGTTTAATTGGTGTGGAAAAAAAATCGCGTTTGTAACCTTTATTACCGTACCATTTGATCTCTGTATTTAATTTTAATATAATTTTGGATGTAAGTTTATTATGAGCTTTAAGTAAAGTACCCTTTTCGGCTCTCCAATTTTAAACAAAATGTAGTAAATAATTTCATATTGATATAAAAGCCCTATTTAATAAATTTGAGACGTTTTCCATAATATTTTAATGTAATTTTTGATGAAAGTCTAATATGGCCTTTAAGTAAAGTACCACTTCCGGTTTGCCAATTTCAACCAAAATTTATTATGTTATTTATATTAATATGTAAGTCTTAAATACCAAATTTGAGAAGTTTTGCATTATATTTTAATATAATTTTTGATGGAAATCAATTATGACCTTCAAGTAAAGTACCACTTCCGGTGATCAAGCAGTGGCCAAAAATAAAGGTTCACAACTAGATTTTACAGCAATTCTAAATATGAAATTTCAACTTTCTACGGCTAACCGTTTTTGAGATATGCGAGATACGAACGTACGTACGTACAGACGCCACGACGAAACTAGTCAAAAGGGATTCAGGGATGGTCAAAATGGATATTTCCGTCGAAATCTGAAAACCAAAAAATTTTTGCGATTACAATACTTCCTTTACTTCGTACAAGGAAGTAAAAATATCTGATGTGGACAATACATGAATTCTTTGTACGCCTACAATTCGGTGACTTAAAATAAGTAATAAAAATGTTTAATTTTTAAATGTTTAATGAGTAGGAAAAAATCGCGTTTGTAACCCTTATTACCGTACCATTTGATCTCTGTATTTAATTTTAATATCATTTTGGATGTAAGTTTATTATGACCTTCAAGTAAAGTATCCTTTTCGGCTCTCCAATTTTAATAAAAATCTACTAAATAATTTGATATTGATATAAAAGCCCTATTTAAAAAATTTGAGACGTTTTCCATAATATTTTAATGTAATTTTCGATGAAAGTCTAATAAGACCTTCAAGTAAAGTACCACTTCCGGTTTCCCAATTTCAACCAAAATTTAATATATTATTCATATTAGTATGTAAGTCTTAATCACCAAATGTGAGAAGTTTTGCAGTATATTTTACTATATTTTTTTTATGAAAATCAATAATGACTATCAATTAAAGCACCATATCCAGTAATCATGTAGTGACCAAAAAGGGAGGTTCACAACTAGATTTTATAATAATACTAAATACAAAATTTTAACTTTCTACGGCTAACCGTTTTTGATTTATGCGAGATACGAACGTACGTACAAACGTCACGACGAAACTAGTCAAAATTGATTCAGGGATGGTCAAAATAGATATTTTCGTTGAAATCTGGAAACCGAAAATTATATCGATTACAAAACTTCTTTTACTGCGCACAAGGTAGTAATAATAGGCTAAATTTTGGTTAAAATTGGCTAGCCAGAAGTGGTACTTTATATGAAGATCATTATAAAGTTTCAGCGAAAATCATATTAAAGTATAATCCAAAACATCTCAAATTTGGCACTGTACCTGAAACTGTTTTTTTTTTACTTTCCGCCTTTTTTTTTGAACCACCGATTAGTTCAATAGGCCTAAAAAGAAATCATGTCAGATATTTTTAATTAAATAAGAATGTTTTTATGAATGATTTAATTTTTTACGTAAATTTCGAGACTAAAATATTTTTTTTTTTTTATTTAAGGTATTTTTAAAAATCATATATATATATTCCCACATGATTTGAAACCCAAATAATTTCGAATTATTATTTCATCAGTTGAGTTACAAAACAGTTATGTTTTCTTTCCAGTACCTCATCTTCCTTTTGCAATGTTTCTAGGACGCCAAATGGCTGACATTATTGTTCATAGCTTTCGCAGGTGCCACAGGAGGAACTAACTTTTTTTTTTTTTACGCCGATGAAGAAGGAAAGTTGTTTGTCTTCATTTGAAGATAGTCGAAATTCCGATCCGTTACGCAACGGCTAGATAAGGCTCGGCGAATCATTTTCCAAAAGGTCACTCCCGATGGATAGAAATCGCTTCGTAACACTTCCAAACGAGAACCCTGTCACTTTCCAGTTGAACTTATTAGCCGAAGTGTATAAAACTGAGCACGTACTCATTTCTCAAAAACCGGAGCAAGTGCTCTGGTTCGATGTTAACAAATAAAAGTTACACAATGAAATACATACTCACTCTATTACTGTTTATTCAAAACTAATTTTCTTTATCATTATTTTACAGTTCTTTTAATTATCATTTTACCAAGTTTATGGAGCACGTGCTCAGTAAAGTACTAATCTACTCTTTCGTAGACTCAACATTTTACTAAGTACCTGCTCACATAGCGTGCATTCTCACCTTTCAGTCACTTAAAGAGGTGAACAGATGTTCCGAATCAATAGTCAGTCCATATTTGTGGATGAATTTATAAAATAATAATTAAAAGAATTTTAAATAATAATGACAATTACTTTTGAGCTAAAATCGGTTTTAAATAAATAATAACAGAGTTTTTAAGTATTTCATTGTGTAGCTTCTATTTATTCAAATCGGACCAGAGCACCTGCTCAGTTTTATTCTCTCCACCTCATACGTCTAATATAATGCTTTACATATTAAGGACGTGTCTAACGACGATAAGTAACTTCTTTTAACTTCTCAACACGAAGCTTTCCACTTTTACTTTGTACTTAATATGAAATAGACCCCAGATATCTCGTACGCACTTACGCCTTAAGACAGATGCATGCAGAAACTTCTAAATAGAATTATCAATCTCATAAAAATGGGCGTGATAGAAACTTGGGCTTGAATATAATGTTTAAACATAATCTTGTAAGGAACATTTGTTTAAAAAAGAGGAAAAATTCAGCTCCCAAAATAAAGTTTTTACAGTCATTTAAAGTTGAATTTTGTAAAATCTATTAAGCACTTACCCCATATTATGAATGAATGAGTGAAAATAAATTAGAACAACAGAAAAGTTCAGTACTTGTACTATTTGTCTAGCTTACGTAGTTAAGAAAGTTTAAATAATAATATGAAATAAAGAAGATTTTTAATAATTATAGACATTTAAATCATAATTAAATATATATGTACGCTAACAAACAATAGACATATTCGTATATAATACGACATATTGTATAATATATATATTATCTTACTATCAGTTGACATCCGCATGGTGGTATAGAAGGATCAATCTAATTAGGGATTGATAAATTATTTGCCACTTCTATAAATTTGTTTTATTGAAAACTAGTTTCGAATGTTATACATTCATCCTCAGTTCTAAAAACACACAAAAAATTCAAAAATAAGCAATTCAAAATATATTTTGGTATTATTATACAGATTAGATTAGATTAATATATTCATAAATGTTTTTTAATACTGATTTATATTAATCTAATCTAATATGTATAATAATACCAAACTATATTTTGAATTGCTTATTTTTGAATTTTTTGTGTGTTTTTAGAACTGAGGATGAATGTATAACATTGGAAACTAGTTTTCAATAAAACAAATTTACAGAAGTGGCAAATAATTTATCAATCCCTAATTATCTTACTATGTTTGATAGTACAAGTTTTATAATACAAGTGTGGTATTATGTTGGAAAGGAATAGCATAATACCTTTCCAACACGATGTTTTGACTGTCTAAAACGTGGTATTGGAAAGAAGATGTTATAGACTATTAGAGTACAGTTACCTGCCAACTGCTACGGCACCGAGCCCCAGGGCCGCCCCACCGGCCACCAGGCCCAATGCAGGGATGAGGACTCCACTCGAGGACGCTACCCCCAACTTCTCGCTCAGGTGCCTCGTCCCGGGTACCAAACCCAGGTTCTCCGATATCTTGTGGGTCGCCTCTACCAAGGGTTCCACAACGGGTCTCGCCAGATTCGACATAGTCTGGTAGCCGTATTCCATCTGCTCTTTCACCTATAACATTGGTTATATCAAGAAAAGAACATATTTGAGACGGAAGTGAAGGGACAGGATGATTGAAAAATAAAATGATTTAATTAAAGGAATAAAACCATCGTATCAGTCTCGTTTTTAATTTTTTTATTCATCAATAATAATTTAAAACCGAACTCCAAAACTAATACAGTCGAATCATTCAAAATATAACAGACATGAGATTGATTTTGAAAAAACCACTATTCTACAAAAATCAAATTGGGGTAAAAAAAAAAAAAATTTAGAATGTATTCATATAGCAGGGAATGAAAATAATATAATGAATTCAAAATTCGAATCTGCTAATATTTCAAAACAATATTCGGAGATAATTAGACAAATAATATTTTAGTAAGTTAGGTTAATAATAAAAAGAGGGGGTAATTGATTTCCCGGATTGCAGGCAGAGGGACTTTGACTGAGATGGCAGAAGGTCCTCTCGCATTTTACAGTGAGTTTAGTTGGGCTTAAAATTAATATCTTGAATTATAGATTCGATAATGTAATTACTTAAATTATTATTTCTAATTCTAAATAATCATAGGTCTCTAACCATGGCAATATTATATAATATGGCAATGAATAGGAAAAATAATGGTTTTATAAAATTTTTAGACGAGATTCAACAAATGAAGCAATAATTACACGGTAATAAGCTCAGATTTCCTTTATGACAAGTCTATCTATCTAATTCTTTGTATGTTTGTTGTTTTTTTCACACTCGGTGTATGTTAATTTTTAGATGAATATGACGCAAAGTGCCCAAAAGCTTCGGTTAAGGCATGAAGAAAAAAATAAAAATTGAGACTGATACAATGGTTTTATTCCTTTAATTAAATAATATAAAACAGTCTACTCATTACAATATAAAATTATTTATTAAAGGTTTATTTTTTTTTCTTGTGTTTTTCGCTTTCGGATATGACGATATGATTATAAACTTACTTTAAACAATAATTGATTTTTTTTTTTAATATTGTACACCAAAAGGCTATTCATGTACTTCATGTGTTATATTAATACATGAAAAAATAATTTAGTAAAATAAATAAAATCTGGTTCACCAAGATTTTATTTTTACATAACTCGAAGCCATTTTCAAGTTTGTAAAAAAGCATGCTTTCTGTTACAAAAGGATTGGCTCAGGAACCGGTAAATATATATAGTAACTATACCTGTATCCATAAAAAATTGTTGCTCTTAAAATAAAATAATGATAACTTAATGACCATTAGATGTTACCAGAAATGAAACTAACAAATATCAAGGGAGAAGTTTTTTAATAAAACGATGAAAAATAAATGTATGATAGGTACATAAAGAAACAAATATACATAAAAACAACTGATGAATATTATATATACAAGTATGACTTGTATAAATAGTTTTTGTTTTTTACAGATTTGAAAATGACTTGAGCAGCCGAAACGTCGAGCTGAAAATAAAAAAATAAAATCTTGGCTATTTTTTAATATATTTTACTGAATTATTTTTTCATGCATTAATATAAAGTATATTAATAGACATTTGGCGTGCAATATAAAAAAAAAAAAAAAACAATTATAGTTTAGAGTAACTTTATAATCATATCGTCATATCTTAGTATCTTTAGTAAGTGAGTTTAGTGTAAATTCTATTATATATTTTGAAGAATCATTGTACTTTAAAAATTAAAATAAGCTAATTATGAATGTATTTATATAGATTATTAATACATCAATTTTATAAGTAATAAAATTAATTTATTGCATAAGTGTATATAATATTATAATTATTTTACTTGGTGCAAGTAAAGTACTGATTTGTTTTAAAGAGAAGATTGTAGTTTATTAACAACTTGTTTTTATCGCGCTAGAAGTGTTTTTATTTTCATTTTATTATTTAACATCACAATTTTATATATATATATATATATATATATATATATATATATATATTATATATATATATATATATATATATATATATATATATATATATATATATATATATATATATATATATATATAGAAGAACTTTATTCTGGGACTAGGTCCCTTAAGAATAACAGAATAGAACAAATAAAACAGAAACAATATCTGGCCATAAAATTACAAAATAATGATCAATTAATGTTTAAAATATTTTCAATAAAATAATAAACAAACTATATAAATTCTTTTCTTGAAAAGAATAATTAATGTGAAAAAAAAAAGAAAGAGAAAATGAAAAATACAAAAATAGTGGGCTGATTGGCAAAGTTAAAGCTAGTGCATTAAAAACTATTATTCACTTCTGATCTAGATGTTAGTCTAAAATTTAAATTTCGTAATTAGAGAGCATCATTTTGGAAAGAAAGAAGGTGTTGGAAAAGGAGGGATTTGAATGAGGATAGAGAAGCATGGCGGATATTAGAAGGAAAGGAAATACCAGAGGAGCGAGGATTTAAATTGCAGGAGGATGTAGATGTAGGAAGGGTGCTGGCTGGTGATAGTCTGGTATAGGAAAGATCCGAGGAAATATTGTCTACGGTTGGAGGGGATGAGCCACTTTAACTCGGCGTAAAGGTGGGACACATGAGGCATATATATATATATATATATATATATATATATATATATATATATATATATATATATATATATATATATATATATATATATATATATATATATATATATATATATATATAAAAAAATATATTTTATTTAAAATTTTGGTTTTTAAGAAAGCGAACTCTAATGTCTTTCTTACCTTCTCCCAAAATGGCTTTTCGCGTACAGCCTTGTATGCATACTTCCCGTACGGAGCTATGTGATTGGGGCCGGCATAGGTCGAGGGCTGCTTCATGCCGGAGTTGGACCTTTGGCCGAAGACCTCGAGGCGAGCTTCTTCCTCTAGGCCGGGTTCGAAGGCATAAGGGCTCCTGGCAGCATCAACATACCTGTCGTTAATGAACAGATCCAGTCAGTGCTAGGAGTCGGGTTCGTTGCGGTCAGTCGAGGGGAGGGGATAAGGGATGGTTAGTGGGACAGTGCTTACAATATTAAAAGTATAATTATCCGTTTAATATTATCCATTTCCATAAATAACACAACAAATATTAAATACAATAACGATAAATACTTACAAATTATTAAAATTTTAATTACTCACACCATAGATGACATGAAATAAATTGAGCAAGAACTCATACTTCAAAAATCTGAGCAGGTGCTCTGTTTGGACGTGAATAAATATAAGTTACACAATGAAATACTTAAATACTCTATTATTATTTATTTAAAACCGATTTTCTTTATTATTATTTTCCAATTCTTTTAATTATTATTTTAATAAGAGTTTGGAGCAAGTACTCCACAAATGTGGATTGATTATTGATTCGGAGTGCCTGCTAATAAAACGTGGGAATACATGCTATGCATCTACTCTTTCGTAGAATCAATATTTTACTGAGTACCTGCTCTTATAGCATGCATGCTCACATTTCAGTCACTTAGAAAGATGAGCAGATGCTCTGAATCAGTAAACAATCCACATTTGTGGATGCGCTTATAAAATAATAATTAAAAGTGTTTTAAATAATAATAATGAAAATTAGTTTTGAACGAGAATTGGTTTTAAATAAATAATAATAAAATAGTATTTAAGTATTTCATTGTGTAACTTCTATTTATTCACATCGGATCAGAGCACCTACTCAGTATTTTTGAGGAATGAGTACCTCCTCAGTTTTATCACCTCACCTTATATGTCTAATATGTTGCTTTACATATTTTAAGGCTAGTTGACACTAGTTTTTTGATCGAAGCTTTGATTAAACTCACTTTAAAAACTTAATGATGTAAACAGGCTATTTATTCGTGTAACCTACCGTTAACACAAGTAAGTTTTTTGATCAAAGTGAGTTTGATCAAAAAACTTACTCGTGTTAACCAGCCTTAATATGTAAAGCAATTATTTGAAACTTGTAATAGCAAATCAATTATAATTAAGTAACTTAATACATTGTTAGATGTTATACAAACACAGCATTTTATAAAGAGCTGAAGTGGTTCTATCCCGTTTTCGCTTATCAGATTTATATACCCCTATAACGGCTCACGGTTTCGCTGATTTCAAAAGTCTTACCCGGAATTTCATACCTCTGGATTTTCATTCCTTCCTCCAACCTTGTATAAGGTATCTAACTGAGCAGGTACATATTCCTAAAAAAACTGAACAGGTACTAAATTCTAGTCCTATATCATTCTTTATGTGTAGGTAATAACAGGTCAATGTCCAAAAGCTGTTATAGGATTAAGGAGCTCTACTATTTATTTATGTTATAGGGATTATCAGTTCAAAGTCCAACAGTTGTTATAGGATTTAGAAGCCATACTCTTTATTTATGTTGTAGAGATTAACAGTTTTTACTTTCAGCAAATGAATCAAGATATATAGGATTATTACCTGTTCAGTTCGATGTGAATAAATAAAAGCTACACAATCAAATTATTCGAGTAGTTATATGTCCCACTTATTAAATTATTCGTATCCATCCAGTTTCCCGAGAACCATAAATATACATCATCAACACATAAATGTAGTCTGAAAATTTATATATTTACATTATCTGTATTATTTTTTGTTCTCATACTATTATATAAAAGGAAAGCCCGTTTTTCGTTTGTAACTGCTAATCGCGAAAACAATTCTACCAATCATTACTAAATTTTAACATCATCTCCATTGTCCCCAGAAGGCTTAGCAATAATAAAATCTTCCGATATAAAATAAATTTACATTTTCCTTAAAATGTTATTAGTAAATTGCCAAGAAAATAAATTCTTGCATACGTGTCATATGAAGAAGTCATGACAACTTCATACCCGTGGAAGCAAGTTCACGACAAATACTTTTTAATAAGTGTGAAATTATTGAATGAAAACATTATTTTTAAAAATAAAATCGGCGGGTAAGAAAAAAAATAATTTGAAAACGTAAAACTTTATTGCCGTTTATAAACATTTATTTTCCTAATTAAAAATATATAATGTAAGTGCAAACATAAAAATTAGTTGGTTTGCAAGGAATGTTTCTCCCATGGCCAATTGTATGTAAGGTTTTTCAGAAATGGAAATCCTAACAATCAAATCATTTTCATACCAACGGGAGACAAAAATCGAAATTTAACTTATTCAGAAGTTCTCCAAATTTATTTTTTCTCTTGCAATAATTGCATCGTTAATAAGGTAAATCATTGGAAATATGAGGATTGAATTTAGAATTCGAATGAAATCATCGAAAACATAGCACATATTTCCAAGAGCATTGCAATGAACATAAAATTGAATATCTTATTATAACTAAATACAATAATTGAATTGAAACTCTCGATTGTGTTCCTTTAATATATATATATATATATATATATATATATATATATATATATATATATGCTTAATCAAATCTAGCAATATCGAAACATTGCATAGTTATATATCTGGTATATTATAAAACCATCTTATTGGAGAAAGTTTTGTTGACCGTAGATGTAATTAAGGAAGAAGTTGGTCGGGAGGAGGGGAGGGGGTGCGCTCAATGAGAAACAAACTAATAACTATAACTTATTTATTCTGTGCCAATATTTCAGCCTAAGTTTTTGGCCATCATCAGGGCTAAAAAAAAACAAGTAACAACATTGGTAATAAAAAAAATGTATAAAAATATCAAAATGGTATTTTATTATATTATGTATAATGTACCTTATTGCGTCATCCAATTCATAATCTTTCCTTCACTCTTTTCACATTGCTTTAATATTTCATTATTCGCAATATATATTAACATTTTTTCTCTTTTTATATGTTTTTATCATGCTTGTTATTCTGTTTATTACCATTTCTTTACTGTTACTAATGTTGCCTCTGTTATTTTCAATGTTGTTATCTTCTTTTTTTTGTTTTAGCCCTGATGATGGCCTAAAACTTAGGCCGGAACGTTGGCACAGAATAAATAAGTTATACTTATTAGTGTGTTTCTCATTGAACGCACCCTCCGACCAACTTCTTCCTTAACAAAACCTTCTTCATTATAATCATTTTTTTTTCCTTGTGAGGCTTTAATTGCAAATATAATTATTTTATTATTATTCCAATGGGACTTGTCCCAGAAAAAATAAAGAACATTTTTTTTACATTATACATTATAATTACAAGTTCTCTAAAGTACTTTGTGTAAGAGGAACTAATACGAGGAAGAAATATTAGTAAAAATTACTCATGCAACAAATGGCGAAGAAATAGCTTCTGTACCTGTCGGAGTGAATGTCGTGGGCGAAGTATGCAAGCGCTTGGTCTCTCTGGAAGTGCTCGTTGACATCTGGTTCTTGGACAGGTTTGGCGGTCTGTACCCCTAGGTCCGGGTGTGCGTACTGAAGTACCGGAGTACGGACTCCTTCTTCTGCTCTCCGTTCGGCGGTCGAGGTGTAAGCGAGCTTGTCGGGGTAGGCAGCACCTGCAGGATAGGCAAAGAAAACACATTGAAAAAATTAATTTGGTTTTTGGTTTTAATTTTTCTTTCTTGAATCGAATTCTAATCATTTACAATATTTTTTAGTCGGAAAAATTCTAACCCTTAAGAACGAGCAAAAAGTTTTTTCATACGAAATGAGATTTCGTATAATATTCTTCATTAATAGGACATCCTGAACACTACAGGAAAGCTTGTTTAAAAAAAAACTCGGACCCACCGTTTGCTTATAATTAGCCGTGATCATATCGTGCCGCAGTGGGACCTGGTCATATATTCATATCGCGTTAAAAACCTTATTTTTGAATTATTGTTATTTTGAAAAAAATAATCATATTTAAAGGAACTATATCAAAGATCGAATCTGAAATTGTAAATAAAAGACCCCTTGATTGTTTATAGTTTTCGCCTTGGTCTCACAATCAATCTATATTTGATCCTCTTAGGAACTGTTATATTTTTTTTGTGTGCGAATTAATCATCTTAATTAAAAAATGTCCATTTCGAAAGGAGATATATAAGCTCAATTAAAATCTATCAATGCATTTTTATAAATTCATAAGTTAAGGGCGAAATTTATGAACTTAAAATTTATATTTTTAAAAATAACTTTTTTAATTTTTCGCAACTGTATCACACTTTCTATCTTTTCACTTATATTTTCACAAAAAGTTCTACTATAACGCCGAATTTACAATTTGTGAAACACATAAATTGAAAAAAAAAGTATTTTAAAAAAACATAACCTTCATGTTCATTAACTTAAATTTATTTGTATTAAAATTATTTAAGCACTGATACAAAAATTAAATCCTCTACATGATTGGTTATTATACATTTTGCACTAAACTGTAATAAAAAATAGTTATTAAGGCGAAACCACTGAATATCGAACTTTTGCGTTTTCGAAACATTTTACAAATTTTTACGGCCCCGTATCTCATTAGCTGTTCCGAATTTTAAAATATATTTTGTACAAAACTTGTAGGAAATGTAACGTTATTTAAAATTGGTGATGACAAAGTTTTAACGAAAACGCATTGGATGCGAGTTACTGAGGAAAACCTGAAAAAATGACGAAAATGATGAATTCGTTGACCTGCAAAATTTTATTACAACCAATCTAGGGTGGCAGGTGTTTATATTGCCAATCTGTGGTGAGTTTACACATTTAAAAATTTTCTTAAAATCAGATATGTTTTTTGGCCTCAGTTCACTGGACTATATGTCTAAATAGACCAGATAACGGTATATAAATATTAAAATATTATATATATATATATATATATATATATATATATATACACGGTATATATAATATAAATAGACCAGATAATGTATGATTTTTTGATGTTTGATGCAACTGATAAATCATTATTCACAAATTAACGAAGTCAGCCAACATCGTCGTGTAAAGAATTTTCTATAATTCATTTTAAGAATATATAGAATTTATTTGAAGAATATATAATATAATTGACTACATCATGGCATTAAAGAGACTACATTCTTACACGAGAGTGCATGCCACTTCTATCTAATGGCATCTGCCTTATATCTAACATACAAACATAGTAACTCCTTTTGCTACACTGCTTCTTTAGAGTAAGATATCTCAGTTAGGGATGGGAATAACCGGTCGGTCTCACCGAAAACCGGTTATTTTATTTCGATTAAACGGGTTTTTTTTTTGTCCCGGTTATCAGTTAATAATTTAATAAACAGGCAAACAAAAAGAAAATAAAAAAATATCATAAATATCAGTATTGATTAGGCAGTGATGGTTTTTTTTCTATTCATCATTGGATGGTTGTCGTTATTCTTAAGCGTTTACACGTTTTCCAAACCTTGGCAAATCAAACGTGTAAACGGGGTTTTGCTTGTTTTTTCTTGTCTGTGTTCGTTTCCGATCCGGCTCTTGAGGAAAGCGCCACATAAGCGCCAGTTATGTTGTAAAAATTACTTGTTAATAAATTGAATAATGATATTATTAATATGCAAAATTGGTATATTTTTTTCCTTAAGTATTTAATTTTTGTTTAACTAGTTTGAACTATTAATTTTTTTTATAAAAAAACAAACAAAACAAACCATGCCATATCGTAAAAATAACTCATTTTGAATTAAATAATGATTGTATTAGTGTGATTAAATTAATATTGTAATTTTTAATAATAAAAATATCTTTGAAAAATTACATTTTGTGTATATAAACGCCCAGCTCCCTCTCCATTCAAGAAGAGCGAATCCTCCATATCACAAAGTTTAGTTTTCTTAAGTTCTCTTATTTGACGGCTAATATATGTAACTACCATAAATGTAACTATATATATATATATATATATATATATATATATATATATATATATATATATATATATACGTATATTAGCCGTCAAATAACTAAACTTAAGAAAAACTAAACTTTGTGACATGGAGGATTCGCTCTTGAATGGAGCACCTCATATTAAGGTTGCTTCTTAAAGCCAGAGAAGATAAAACAGTACCTGAGAGCCTTCTTCCGTCACGTAGCCTCGACGTCTCTTCCCGGTTGGCCGCCAAGATGAACTCCGGTAAAGTGGCTTCCGTCGGCTTCCTGATGGGTTCCATCTTCAGCCACTCGTACTTTCCAGGACCAACCTGAGATGGAGGGGTGACAACCGAATCCAGTCGGTTGTCGCTGGCGGCGGCGGCTGGGCTGTCGTGAAGGACGTTGTTGATGACTCGGGCGTTTCTCCAGACGTGGAACCTATCCTCCGGAGAGTCGGGAACTCTTATTCCTGTCACTACGGGGATGCCATCTTCCATTTCCAAGCTCCTGGCCCTACATTATATTTTATATAACTATATAATAATAATATAATACAAAACCAATCAGTTTAAATTAAAAAATATAATAGACCATTTTAATATCACATGTATTTATTAAAAAAAAACTTCAAATTATTTTATTTTTTTGTAACGTTTCGGCCTTTTCTAACATATTTTTGACCATTTTGAAACTATATAATATTGTGTCACCTACGTCAGATTTTAAAATATTATAAACCTACTACTAAAAGCTTTATTTTTTCTAAAATTTAACTGTGCTGAATTTTCAAATTTTCTCTTATCGGCAAATTGGTTTAGTTCTTTTTTATCGGTTACATTGCATTTCAGTTTCTTCATTTCTTAATAAACTATTTGAAACACAGCACAATTACGTATTGAGGACCATACTTGACTAACAACTATTGCTAACACATACCAACAAACAAATAGTTAGTGATTGATAAATTATTTGCCACTTCTATAAATTTGATTAATTGAAAATTAGTTTCGAATGTTATACATTCATCCTCAGTTCTAAAAACACACAAAAAATTGAAAAATAAGCAATTAAAAATATAGTATGGTATTATTATACATATTAAATTATATGTAATACATATCTGTATTATAAAACATTTATAAATTATGAATTTAATTAAGACTAGAAATCAAATACATGTTGGTACTCACCAAGGTTTAAATAGATTATATCAAACAGAAAAGTTTGTACTGGCTTCTTTTTTTTCTAGAAGAAACCAGTACAAACCTTGGTGAGTACCAACATGTATATGATTTCTTGTCTTAATTAAATTCATAATTCATAAATGTTTTATAATACTGATTTATATTACATCTAATTTAATATCTATATTAATACCAAAATATATTTCGAATTGCTTATTTTTGAATTTTTTGTGTGTTTTTAGAAATGAGGATGAATGTATAACATTCGAAGCTAGTTTTCAATAAAATAAATTTATAGAAGTGGCAAATAATTTATCAAACCCTAATTAGATTGATCCTTCTATACCATCATGCGGATGCCAACATATGTTATTGTTTCATAATGTTAATTTAATCCCCAAAGCATTGATATTGCTAGATTTGGACTTGTGAAGTGAATATAAAATAAACATTTTCGGAAAGTCAGAATATCTCCTCCTTTTATTATTTATAAGGAGATATAAAAGTTTTCGAGAAAATAAAATATATGAAAATTCGAATTTTGTGGATGTCAACTGAAAGAAATAGTTGACTAGCAACTATTGCTAACACATATCAACTAACAAATAGTTTTTAGTTCAGTATGGGCCTCAATAAGTAATTTTGTTATGTTTGAAATGTTTTTTTAACAAATGAAGAAACAGAAATTCCATGTCACCGATAGAAAAGAACTAAACCAATGTGCCAATAAAAGTAAATACAGCACAATTAAATTTTAGAACAGATAATGTTTTTAGTAGCAGGCTTATTATATTTTTACTTGGACGTAGCTGATATAATAGTGTATAGTTTGAAAATGCCGAAACGTTACAAAAAATAAAATAACTTGACAATGCAATAAAGTTTTTATTAATGAATGTATGTGGAATTAAAATGGTCAATTATCTTTTAATCTAAACATATTAATTTTATAAAATGAATTTGAACTTCATTCATTATTTAATGAACAATCATAATATTGTTGTTGATCACAAATACATAATAATTATTTTTGATTGGGGATCAATGAATGGCTAATCAACCGATGCCAATTTGATTTTGACAAACCTTCCATCCTAGCCATGAAATCTAACAAAGCAAGAAAAAAACTAAACAAAAACGAATCCATTTAACAGCGAATCCATCCATCTTGATCCTAATCAAATTAACCGCACAGTGGATAAGGAGGTTATTTCATCTGCTTTCTCTAACATTTTCCGCCTTCTGAAGTAGCAGTTTTCTATATTTTTTTTATTTTATAAAAAAAGAGAAAGAAAACCCTCTCCTTTCTATCGTTTGATTTGCTTGTATTTGTATTTGTCTTACTACTCTTACTTGACCTCTTTACAAATATTTGTTATCAAAAATATTAATTATAAGGCATTGCAAGATCGTTGTAACTTCTCAATAACTTTTATATAGTTCTTACTACACTCACAGTATCTTTAGGCATATTTATTGTTATCATAATTATTACATACGATTGATACTTAATTATTTACTTAGCCTAAATTTATTTAATTTATTATTTATTTATCCTTGTACTTTAAGCCCCGCATTTTCAAAGAACAGGGTCAAAGAAACTGTCCAGGCAGCGCTAAGTTGCAGGTTTTGGATACGGGGCAAGGTTATACAGTACCCGCAATACTCAACGGGTTTGGAAACAGACAGCCGTGGGTAAACCTCTGACAATCCTTCCATTTTTTACCTACAATTAGTGATTCAAGCTCCCATATTTTATAATAATTACAATCTACAAATACTTCAATTTACAGATTAATACATCTCTTGAGAATTAATGGATTATAAATAATGCCTCTATAATAGCAACAACATTACATAATTTAACCTTTACTCAAAAAATAAAAATACAGTCGACATTTTAGGCATATTAAAAATTATAAATCAACTAGAAATGTTAATTTACTTTTCATTAGTATAGTTATTATAATTAATAGTAAAAAAAAAAAATATTATTAGTTGCCATATAAATATTTTTGTAGCATATTTTATACAATAAATTTCGTAAATTTTAACTATACTATATTTACTAACCTACAATTTTTATCATTATTATTATGGCACAGCTTACAAACAGCGTAGTTCGTTGGTTTTAACACACTTCATCAGTTTAACACTCAGGATTGGCACGAGTCCATTTAGCGTGGATTGGTTAGAGGAAGAATCTTTCAGTTTGCATACGCTTAAATATAACCTTTTGTTATTGAAATAACAATCAACTTACAAATTAGTCCAAGCGATGTTAAAAAAAAAAAAAAAAAAAAAATATGTTAAGGGAGAAAGCTTACCTCCCTTAGCTTTAACTCCCGTCTTACGCCCATAAGGGTATACTTATAGTAAGTTCTTAGCCTACACCAGGGGTGGGCACACATGAGGCCAAAGCGAGCCACAATCCAGGTTTTTTTATAAATTTTATAAAGAGCAACTAGTAGATAAACAAATTTTATTTTATTAATTTCATTTTAATTAATTTATTGCATATTTTCACGTATCACATATAAGAATATATAAATATATTTAGAAAAAATATAATTATGAAAAAAATGATTATTTTTAATATTTTAGTAATAAAATTTAAATATAATAAAAATAAAATTTGGCCTGTAATTGCTTTAAACTAAGGGAAAAAAATATAAATAAAATTTTAATGGGAGCAGTCCTATGGGAACAATAGAGGGTGAATAAGACCCTAAATCTAGGGGGAAAACCGCAATCTGGGCTAGGCCATAGTCGGGTAAAAACAGAGGAAAAATCCAGCTTCAAAAATAAAGATTATACAATCCTGTAAAGACGAACTTTGTAAAATCTAATGCGCACATATTTCCTTACAATGATATTATAATAAAAGTGCCTACAGTAGTATATAATCAATTATAACAATAATAACATCACGTGGACATACCTATTCCTCTTCTCAGGCTTGACGTATATCTCTGACCTGACGTTGACGGGCGGCGGGAGGGGGATGGCGCGGGCCTCCTTGGGCAGGTTGGCGGGGTTCGGGGGCGGCGGGATGTCGCCCACTCTGCGCCCAGTTCGCTGCGCCACAACGAGCCTCGCCGTGCCGCCCTCGCGGGTCCGCACCGTCACCGTCTCGGTCGGCCCCAGAGATCGGGCGACTTTGAGTTGGGTGCGCATCGTCTTCGGCACCTGTCGGCTCTCTTCGCTGCCGTAGGCGCAAGACGCGCACAGCAGTAGGATCACTCCTAGTATTCGCATCTGAAACAAAAACAATAATAATAACATTATTGAACGGGCTGTATAGGAATTCAATGGAAGTCTTGGGCCGAAAAAAAAAATTATACTTCTATTGTCGCATTGAGATTAAAATTTTTATTGTAATGGAAGTAAATGAACCTTGACAGAATCTGTTGTGTATTGTTTCTATTGCCCTGCTATTACTGTCGCACTATCAGGCCTGACCTGTCTGCTAACTGTCATGCTGGTAATACTGGTCCGATTTCGATGAAACTTTTGCTTTATAAGTAATTTAATTTAATTTTAAACACAAATTGGTTTGAGAAATTTGGAGGGATTTTAGAGGTGCACAAATATTTAAAAACATCGAAAAACACGGGAGGGTGGGGCAACTAAGTTTGAGTCTCTCAAAAGATACTTCCCTAATACCAACTTAATTCAAATGCAAATTTTCTACCCTATAAACTTATTTGGTGGAGTTGTAGCGATGCGCAAAACTTAAAAAACGCCGAAATTTCAGGTAAGCATACCGAAATTTTGACTATAATTTAGGGAACCGAAAAGGGAGCCGCTGGAGGTTCTCATATTTAAATATATATATATATATATATATATATATATATATATATATATATATATATATATATATATATATATATATATATGAGTTCTCTCTGTAAAAAGAGTATATTTCATTAGTTACATAATTTTTTCATAATTTACATCACAGATTTCATTTGCAATTAGCAATCTTACCTGTAAAAAGAGAAACGCTATTTAAAGCTATTATAAGACAATAAAAAAAATTATAATTCAAAGAGACTATATCATAATGTACACTTCAACGTAACCTTCTCTTTTCCACTCCATATGATCATTATTACCGGCGATCTTCGACGCACTTGTTGTTATTTTAATTTATTTTTTTTTACAATTGAATATTGACCAAATAGGACTTTCTGAAGAATCCTAAGTATCATTTATACTTAGGGTTATTCCATCTCAAGTCAACACGGGGCATAAACATCACCACCTCAGATTTTTTTGAAACATAGCACAGTCTGTTTGTATAGACTTGGAAAAACATTGTGAGATGTAACCTTTAAAATAATAATTTAAAATTTATAAATATTTTTAAAGTAAATATTTTAAACTTTGCCGCCATTCACTTTGCAGAACTTCATCACAAAGCCCTTTGTCGTGTATAATGATAAAAAAAGTTCCACTTTACTTCCAGTTTAAAATCTTCTTCATGAAAGTAGAGGTTTAAGAATTTTTTTCTTTAATTTTATTACTAATAAAGCCATTATCATCCCAAATTTATATTTTCGCCTGTGATTTATAACAATTCTAAATATTCAAAGAATAAATTTTAAAATATGTACTTTAAAAAAAAAAATAAGTTGAAATATTAAATTAGGTTTTGATAATTTGTTTTTATCTTAATATGTACGGTACAGTTTTCTGTAAATATTTTGTTAAATGACAGCAATCTCTAGTTAAATTAGGAAAGTTTATACAACATTTTTTAAAATTCCTTTGCCTCTAAAAATTTCATCCATTTATGATAACTTTACAACTTTGTGAATCAAAAACAAATTGACGTATTTCAATATAATTTCATATTTTCCCAAGCCTATACCAATAGTACAAATTTAAAGAAAGTCTTAGCCCATTAAAAGTAAACAAATTGACATCTACATCATTTTTAATATTATTGTTCTTTTAACCTGTTTACTAAGTCAATTCAAATTAAGGACACGTTAAAACGACCTCAATTAATTTTTTCAACATATCATTTATTATCTGGATTATGTCAACTTGACAGGTAGGTCACACGCCCGCATGTTAGGTCACACCTCTATACCCTTCGCTGACATCTTGGATAACCTGTTTACGTGATAACACGCAAGGCTACACAAGGTTTTTACGAACGTTGAATGTAATTAAATAGTAAAAAAAAAAAAAAAGTCTGCCTTATAGGTTAGTACATCATTTTTATCGTGTAAGTAACAAACAATTGCTAACAGTATAGCTGTAAAGGCGCGTTCACAGTTTTGCCAAATTTCGGCAAATCAAACGTGTAAAGGGATTGTCTTGTCTTGTCCGTGTTTGTGTCGGATCCGGTTTTTGCGGGAAGTACTACATAATTGCTAGTGTTGCATCCACATATTTGTGTTTATATACATTATATATTTCAATATTTGTATTATATATTTTTTCTTATTAAAATAAAAATGGTTTATACCGAAATTAACAGCGACAGAAGTTAGCTTTTTTTCAACCCAGTTTGTCTTGGAATTTTCCACATATATAAAGAAAATGTTCCAATTATCTTGATTTTTGAAAGACATTTTTTTAATTTTTTTGTTGATTTTTCCAACACTAGGTACTTTAGACGTTAGAATTTCATTGAATAAAATATTACAAATTCGGCAGATTTTTCTTGGCTTGTTCACTGTTACTTAGCTACCAAATTTCATTCACAGAAGTTTTTCGTTTTTTGTCTTGTCCCAAATATTCAAATTTTATATTTAGACTAAAAAAAAATAATTGATATCCTTATATCTTCGGAACTAATATTTTTACTTGATATTTGGGATTTCCATCTTAAAAAATAGTAGATTTTGGGCCACTTAGTCTGTTTAAAAGTTGTTTAATAGTTATTTTTCAAATAAAATGCCTAAAGATAAGTAAGAAATCTTCCTTTCGCGCGGGGGCTGAAGAGATGGTTGTTATGGCCCTGGGCTTTAGCAGAAAATCCAATTTTTTTAGCCGATTGTTAACATGATGCGGACAAAGGAATGAGGCACAAAGGATTGAGGATTTCTATTTCAACTGGTAATAACCGTTTTATCTTATGTTATCTTTTACTTAGGAAAAAAAACTTTGCTCATAGATTACTAGGTCATCTAGTAGAAAAAGATAAAATAATAACATATTTGTAACATACAAGATGATGTTCTTAGGCGACAAAGGGATGAGGAGAAACCACAAATTATATTCCTATACATAACCACAAATATCGGCTCTAAGGTTACTGATTGTTAATTAAAACAACCAAAGATAGTAGGAACACGTTAGGCAGGAACTGCCCATGTTGTCTGGCTATGGCATAATGAACCTAAGACTATGGCAGGAAATTCAAAATTTGGCAAAGGAATGAGAATTGGATTGTGGGACAGAGATAAAATCAATTAAAACAGTGATATTTAGTGATTTCGAGATGAGTCTTTCCATTCACAGGACTTTTCATATAGCTTTGGTTCAAGTTTAGATAATTAAATTGTCTTTCAAACGAGCATTTGGAACGTTTCGGGAAAGGAATATATAAAAGATATCTAACAAGTTCAGCAAAGAAATTAAGCAGTAGGCACCAAAGGAACAGAAATTTAAAGTTTGTCCCAAGATGACCACCGTGAGAGTGCCAACTTGAGAGTGTTAAGAAGAAACTGTGTCAACGCAAGTAGGCTGAGATGGTTCGGTCATGTAATCAGAGAGTGAAACGGTAGAGAGGAAAATGTTGGAGGTGCACTTCAGTGAGAAAAGAAAAAGGGTAGAAGAAGCTGAAGGAAGTGGAGAAATAATACAAGGAAGGATGAAGTAGACAGATTCCAGGAAGTTAAGGACAGGGGCCCGCAATCGGAAGTCGGGGGCCCGCAATCGGTGTCAGGAGGGCCACGCTGACCTGTAGCACCGGGGAATTAGTCTACCAAGTTCATTACGCTATATCTCAGCTAATACTGCTCCGATTTAAATAATTTTTTTATACGGAATTTTATTACCTTCGAATAATCAATAAATCAAAATTTTGGACGGACGGATTTTTTGTTGTTCAATATTTGGATTCTAAATATCTTGAAATGTAAAACCTCAAATGTTTAGGGGGGAAGGGTTAAAAATATATTTTCTTGGTCGATTACAAAGGTCTATTATTGAAAATAATAAACCATAATGAATACAGTAATAGCCTACAAGATATATTAAGTCGAAAAAATTGATCTGGCCAAAAAATATTGATGTGATCTATACCAGGAACGTTGGACACAAAATGGCCCTTTTGGAATAATCTAGCATATATGTATGCAATTTACTAAATTTGGCAACATTGAGTCCCCGTCCTATATCCTATTCCCACAGTAGGTGGTTTAACTTATTACGTTCGCGGATCTCAGGAATCTGCGAAGGGTTCGGGAGGGGTCCGCGACTTGCTGGTGAAAATAGATTTTAAAATAACTTTCTATTCTTTTTTTTATCATCACAGCAGTTTTAGTATAACCCATTACCGATTTAAATAAATAAAATAAATTTTTTATAACAGACTGACTTTGGAATCAGATCTAGTTATAGTGAAATTTAAGAGGAGAGTGAGTGATGGAGGAACCTCTCCTCTTGAAAAGATTAAGAGTTAACTAGATTTTTTATTTGCAAATTCGAATTATAAGATGTTTACTTGGAAGATGAAAATAAATACGAATTATCGAAGGGACTGGATTGCAGTGTTTTTATAGGAAATAAAGGGAGATTTTCAAAAGACCAGAAAATCCATACGAATTATCGGGATATGCGAATTGCCGGGATATGAATTATCGAGATCCTACTGTAATACAGTTTAACATATGGTGTCATCGATAAATCGTTGTAAAATATCGATATAGCGTGTCGATATTCCAACCCTACCACCAACCGACCTATTCACTCCGGGCCTCGTACTAATAGAAAGAAACTACAAATCTAAGTATTGAGTCAAAAGTATGGCTGCTGTAGAGGTAGGATCTACAGGTTTCCTTCTAACTAGTTGAAATCATCGGAGCTAATGATGAGATCTCACAACCTACTTCATAGCTCACCGGAAACAGAGAAAGCTAGCGTCTACCCGACAGTGGTTACGTCACTGCACGCTCTGTGTACTCCGGCAACCGGATTTACTAAAGAAGAGTTCTTTAGAGTTCTCTACCTCTTTACCTCTTGTGTACCAACGTCACAAAGGGTCACGTCACTTTTTCATTTTTTTTTTATGTAATGAAAAGATATTTATCTTTTGAATATTCAAAGTATAAATTTTATAACATGAATTAAATCTTTTTATAGTAAAACTAGCAGTACCAGTACTGCGTTGCCCGTGAAAACAAGTGTGAGCTAGGGATTGATAAATTATTTGCCACTTCTATAATTTTGTTTTTATTGAAAACTATGTTATACATTCATCTTCAGTTCTAAAAACACACAAAAATTCAAAAATAAGCAATTCAAAATACAGTTTGGTATTATTATACATATTAAATTAGATGTAATATTCATTAGTATTATAAAACATTTATGAATTATGAATTTAATTAAGACGAGAAATCAAATACCTATTGGTACTCACCAAGCTTTAAGTAGATTATATCGAACAGAAAAGTTTGTACTGATTTCTTTTCGCACTGAACTAGCAATGAAATAAAGGTGAGGTGTTTATAATAAGTAAACGGTTTAATGGTCGGGGTTTTTCCAGTAATAGTCCGATGAGTAATTGTTTTTTCTGTTATAGATCGGAATAAATTTAAGATTGGACTATTGCAGATATTTATATGGTCATTTAAGCAAAAATCTGGATTGGATTTGAAGGATTTTATTATTTCAAGTGCTTCATATATATTTAATTTGAGGCTGTTTTCAACGTGATGTGTTAATTTAACTCCTGAGCCTTTGATAAATTTATATATTTTTTTTAAATTTAAATGAATAGCAAAGTTGGAATTCTGTTTTATCTGACTTATATTATTAATCTTATAAATATATTATCTATCTTATTATTATATGGTCGTATATGTTCCTTTAATCTCTGATTTAGTAATCTGCCAGCTTTTCCTGTGTATTTAGCTGCACAATCATGACAATTTAGTTCGTATAGATTGATCCTTTTATACCATCATACGGATGTGTTAAATTGTGAGTTAAATACTCTCACAAATTATTTTATTTTTTTTTTGTTTAACTTTTAAAAGATAATGAGAGTAACAGAAGACAGAACTATTGTTCTTATCATTCCTAACCATTATTCATAATCACAATGTAAAGTTTATAGAAAACTTTTACAAACAACTTAAAAAAAAAATTAAGTTTAACTTCGATTTCGAAATATATTATAATTGTTGGTGAGTTTGTTTGTGATCGTGTAATTTCTAAACGACTTGACCCATTTATGTCATATTCACACCTTAGGCGCAGACTTAGAGGGAGCGAGGTGGGCGATAGTATATATATATATACGATAGTATAGTATGTATACACATATATGATAGACAACCAGTTCCAGCTTTGCCCGGAATATGATCGTCTGAATATAAATTTCTTCATTGTAATTTTCTATAATTTTTCAGCCTTTTTTAATTTTTAGGTAAATTATTATTTTTCAATAAATGTTTGAATCACAAAAATGGGCTCATTTATGTTTTTAATAATTATTAGTAATACTTGCACAGTTGAGAGTGTTCAGAAATGTTGGATAAAAGGAACATCCATCTATACCATCACTACTATATATTATTACGCTATTATAGATCCCTTTTCCGGCTCTCAGGAGCGATGGGTTTTGATGGATGATGTATCAAAAGAAAGGAAATTTCACGGAAAAGTGATGAATCCTAATTTCAATTCTTAAATTCTTACCAGGGCTTAAATAAAAGTGATGAAAAAACTGGGAGGTTTCAAAGATTTGGCGACTTGGAGACGGCGGATCGAGATGGGATAAGTTGTGTTTTAAAGATTTTGACGCCGGCATCAAGATCATATGCGTTCCATTGGAACGCATGGGTCCAGCGTTTTAAAGCTCAAAAACCTACTTCTTTTGAGATAACGCACGATTTTGAGATGGCCCTATGCCATCTTGCGTACGAGTCCTTTTCATGACTTCATACCTTTGGAAGCAATTTGAGACTGTATACAAAAACTTTTTAATAAGTGTAAAAACGTTATTTTGCGAATAAAATGTTGTTTTTAGGTTCCTATGAATGACAGAGGAGATTATATATTCTCTCCCATGTCTAATCCTAAAGGTACCTACTCTTAAATATGAATACTAAACATAAAAAATGGTATAACTGTACCTTATTACCTGTTAAACTGAATGGATTACTAATTACTTTTTTTAAGTAAACCCTTACTTCAACATATTCATTATAAACTATGTAGCTACACCAAATGTCCGTATTAAATAAACTATCTTGGTAATATAATATTGTTTATACGAATAAACATGTTTTCTTAATATCGCTTATACTTCGAATATATATATATATATATATATATATATATATATATATATATATATATATATATATGTGTGTGTGTGTGTTTGTGTGTGTGGGTGTGTAAAAAGAAAGTCGACGTCACCTAGCAAGTTCGTCTTATTTATGATGATATGGAGTGGTAAAGAGGATGTTAGGTTGAAGCTGCCATTATGATATAGTCTCTTTGAATTATAAATGGTTTTATTGTCTTATGATTGCTTTAAATGCCGTTTATATTTTTGCAGGTAAGAGTGCTAATTGTAAATGATATCTATGATGTAAATTATGAAAAAATTATGTATTTAATAAAATAAACTCTTTTTACATAGAGAAATTCAATTTAGTTGTTATTTCGCACTACAGATTTGTGTACCTTATATATATACATATATATATATATATATATATATATATATATATTTAAACTGAAAATGCACCCCAATCCCTCTCCAGTGACCTTCGATATAGCGCAATGGTCTATCATTTTTGTGGAATAATAAGACTAAAAATACATTGTCGTGAAGTTTGTTAGCTGAATGCACAGTTTGAAACCAGTATCAAATACAGACGAAGATATATCTAAATCATACCGGTTTAAATATATCAGTTTTCTCAATGGGTTGTCTTTACTTTCACCCATATTAACAAACTTCAGAGTTGAAAATTAATTGAGTTAGAAATGAAATTAAAAAGTATTTTATCGCCTTATTTTATGAAAGTGTGTATAAGATATTAAAGAAAGAGGGACTAAAAAAAAAAATCGGAAAGAAATGAAACTACTTTTGCCTTTAGAGGACTTCGGAGTCGGAGAAAGCTAACTCGCATTCGGCTCGTCTAGTCAAGGCATGCCTCTGGCTTCGTTACAGCCTTTCGATAGGCTTAATTAAATGCTATTATACAAAATATAGCAATATCAAATGGTGATTTGATATATATCCATATATATATATATATATGTATATATATATATATATATATATATATATATATATATATATATATATATATATATATATATACATACATACTTGTTTTTTTTAAAAAGGCTAAAGTGCCAAATATTCGAAATTCAGGTTAAAATTTATTATGGGACGTAAACACCACCTTTATCGATTCCCGTCGAAAAAAAAGTTGGAAACGGTTTAAAAATCGACTATTGATGACGAAAGCACCAAATACTGACGACTCTCAATGGCCACTCTGGTCTGAACCAGTGCTAGAAATCTTAAAAATATATTGTAATTATGAAAGTTTTGTCATTTAAAAAAAAAATAGTTATTTGTGGAAAAAACGTTTCATGTGTTTCCTGTAAAGTTTCCTAAATGGCGTTTACATAATTTTCAAAAAGGTGACGTCGATATATATATATATATATATATATATATATATATATACACAATTCGGCAGTGTCCTTCCCACCGACTCACTCGGGTTCAAGAACAGTGACAAATCGGTCTAGATCCACGGATTATGGCTGTTCGGAGTCAGCAGGCGCACGAGAACCTATATTTCTTTCCCCGAAGCAGACCGTCCATCGACCAAACCTCCGGGCGGCCATTTTACGTCCTGGGAGACCACACCGCGATTCTCAATTTAGGTACACGGGGTAGGTTCATCACTCATATGCCCGAGATCAAATCTCTTTCCCCCCCAAAAAAAAAGAATTCACCGTACGCCTCTTTATAAGTAACTGAAAGTAAAAATGAAAAGTTATCTTGTGCTATACGTTATGCTTAAGTTATCTTAACTTATTGATTTAACATAACTTGATTAGTCGAATTTTCAAAAATTTGAACCAGTCACGAACTGTTGATATGTGATATAAAGTCTGAGAGAGAGGACTTTGAGGTCTCTTAAGAGAAGATTGCGTCGTCTGCAGAAGAATATTATTAAGACAGAGTAATAAATAAATATTAATCCATAAGGAAGGAATAGATGTAGAGGATGAAGTTGTTATGTTTTGAAGTGGCCAACTTTCTTCGACTTATTGACAGCCGAAAGTTGTGTAAAGACCGGACTCTAAATGTTGAGGACCGGATTCGGGCGGCCAAGTTTTGCCAGCCGATTACTGTAGAGATGGGCGAAATCGTTCTTTTTAAGGAACCGTTACTTTTAGGATAGTTCATCTTAGTGAACTACATGCATAGTTCGTTTTTAATTCTAAGCTACCAATAAATAAGGGCATTTATAAAAATCCTTAAACTAACAAATCATAAAAAGGAAAAACATTGTTATTTGATAGTTCAATAAAAATTAATTCTCGAGATGGGGAAAAATTAATATAGGTACAGTGTATAAATATGGTCTAGAAAAAAAAAATTAAAAGTATGAAGCTGTAAATAAACATTTATTAAAAATAAAGGCTTACATATTAACCCAAAATGTTTGAACTTTCAAATATTAATCATTGTTTTTTTTTCTTATTTTAGGCTTTGGTATAATGATTCCAAAATATTTGTAATTTTCCTCTATCTTCAAAAATGGCCGAGATATGGGTCTATGAAACATTTAATTTCTCCCATTTTGAAAGGAAATGGCTGATGGCCACGTCGATATCTAAGGATCATCCTGGTGTGACCTGTGACTTTGGTGCCATGGATTTTACTTATCTAGAATCAATTTAAATTTTGAGAAAAAGAGTTGTAATTTTATTATAATAAATCAAAAACGATTAAGTTCCTTAATGATAATACCGTGTATAATCACCAACGTACGCAGAGAGAGGATCAGAGTGATGTATCCCCCGAAATTTTTGAATAAATATGATTTTCATATATGTTTCGTATTTTGAGTAGTAATTCTTTATCTGATTTTCATTGTCAACCTTAAAACTAACGCCCTATTTGGCGATTATAATCACTTAATGACTACTTGACTTCTCATTAAATCCTTCCCCCGAAAAAACATTTAAATCCCCCTCCGAAAAAAAATTCTGCGCACGCGCCTCTGTAAAATGAAGTATAATTTTATTATTAAGAACTTAAAGAGAGAAAGGTAAAAATATAGAGGAGAGATACACTTAATGTTAAATATCCAAAATAAATACAACCTATCCTACGAAATACATCAGAAGCATACACCAAATGTGAAATATAAGGCCAAAGATAGAATGGCAACAGGCTGATAAAAGCAGTCTATGATTTGTAAAACCTTAAAAAATATAATAAACATATACAAATAAAAATCAGTAAACAGTATTTTACTTTTAAGTTGCCATTTTGACATCAGTAGTCTGCCATCTGGATCCATTAACATATTCTAATATAGATCGTGATCAAGGCAGCAGTGCTCTTGGCGTTGAGTAGCGTTTCCTGTTAGCGACATCCTGCAGTAATCACCAGAATGTAAACAGCGGAAGGAGAAAGTCGCCAGGGCATTCAGTATTCGTTCACGACACAACAGCTCTCAATAAACACATGTTTTGCTCCTTCAGGTTTTTGGCATTATTTTTATATTTTACTTCTTTTTTTTTTCAATTTATATTTTTATTGGCAATAGTTCCGTAGAACTACTGGTGGGCGTGGTCTCTTGACAGGTCGGCTAATGTTTTTGGCCCGGTCTGTACATCGAATGCCGAGTAGGTTAATCTTCGATATCCAAATCCAAATTTCCAATAACTCCAACCTTGTATTATTATTTAATATAGTTCATCTATAATATATGATAACATTTTTGGTGTTTTTTACTTTCTTGTACGAATTAAAGGAAGTATTGTAATCGCGAAAATTTTCGGTTTTCAGATTTCGACGGAAATATCCATTTTGACCATCCCTGAATCCATTTTGACTAGTTTCGTCGTGGCGTCTGTACGTACGTTCGTATTTCGCATAACTCAAAAACGGTTAGCCGTAGAAAGTTGAAATTTTGTATTTAGGATCATTGTAAAATCTAATTGTGAACCTCCCTTTTTGGTCACTGCTTGATCACCGGAAGTGGTACTTTACTTGAAGGTCATAATTGATTTTAATCAAAAATTATATTAAAATACTATGCAAAACTTCTCAAATTTAGTATTTATAACTTATATATTGCTTTAAATAACATACTAGATTTTGGTTTA
Source organism: Rhaphigaster nebulosa (assembly GCA_948150685.1). NCBI lineage: Eukaryota > Metazoa > Arthropoda > Insecta > Hemiptera > Pentatomidae > Rhaphigaster > Rhaphigaster nebulosa. The sequence continues at coordinate 141,517,667 of OX411310.1, forward strand.
CATTGGAAAACTAGAAGTGGTACTTTACTTGAAGGTCATATTAGACTTTCGTCAAAAAATATATTAAAATACAATGTAAAACATCTCAAATTTGGTAAATAGGACTTTTATATCGATATAAATGTATTTACTAGATTTTGGTTAAGATTCGTGAGCGGAAAAGGGTACTTTACTTGAAGGTCATAATAAGCTTACATCAAAAATTAAAATTAAATTAAAAGAGAAATCATATGTTTCGGTAATAAAGGTTACAAACGCAATTTGGTTTCTAATCCAATTTAACATTTTTATTACTTGTTTTAAGTGATAAAATTGAGTCTAAAATACTAGTTTTTCTCCCCATTTGTGAGATCAACAAGTCTTCATCATGAGAATAAGATATTAGTTAAGTGGATTTTTCCGCTTAAAATGTCGAAACTGTCCATTTCTAATGCTTTATCCGGTGATATTGACAGTTTTATTGTTGTCATGGAACATGAAGAAATATCTTGGAAACTAGTTACCTACTGAAGGAAAACGACATATAATAACGGAATGAGACCTCCACTGACAAGAGTGTGTGTGTCAATAAATGGATGCCGAGTGTCGTTTTTACTGCAATCTTCGGAAACTAGTAACCAAATTCAGTATCACTTTTTGAGCCACGGATTTGTAATTCAATAGGCGTACAAGGAAGTCGTGTGTTGCTCACATCAGATATTTTATAATTATATTACTGAATTTATAGGTTTTAAAATGATTTATACCTGGTTTTACAACTTATATAATTTTAGAACAAGGCAATTATAAAACGAGATCTTCATTTATGGATTCTAGTTGAGAGAATTACATAATTTCAAACCCTTTATCTATTTTAATAAATAATTAATGTTTAAAGCTAAAAAATTAAAAGGAATAAAATGAAAGATAATTAAAATGTGTTTAAAGACAACACGTGACTTCCTCGTACGCCTATTAAACTATAAATCGGTGGCTCAAAAAGTGATCCTCAATTTGGTTACTAGTTTCCGAAGATTGCAGTATCTCAAAAACGACACTCAGCGTCGCGACATCCATCTATTGACACATACTGACATATACACACATAAGCTCTTGTTTCTGGAAGTCTCATTCTGTTATTAAATGTCGTTTTCTTTCAGTAGGTAACTAGTTCCCAAGAGATTTCTTCGTGTTCCGTGACAAGATTAGAACTGTCAATGTTACTAGATAAAGCATTGGAAATCGATTGTTTCAACATTTTAAGCGGAAGAACCCACTTAGCTAATATCTTATTCTCCTGTTGCAGACTTGTAATACACACCATTTATATATTATTAATACTAAGGGAAAATCGTGTAATGTCAAAATATAAGTAAAACGTTCCAATAGGCTAAGGTCAGGAATTGGATTATCTGTAAATATTAATCAAATAGTATCCATGACTCAATTTTATCTAAATTTACAGGTAAAATATTTCTAAAATTTACAAAAACATATTTTTCGATCAATTACCCGTGAAAATAAAGAATAGTCAGCTTCTAATTAGAGCGCTCTTGATCGTCTTGTTCTAAATTCTTCGGGCCGTTCCTATTAACGTTAGCTCTCGCCGACGACCCTGAGGGACAATATCCGAAGAGATGGGTATCCGCCGAAGGAGAAACGTCGAATTCCACTTTCTCCACTGACCCCTGGCCAAGCCCTTCCGTCCAAATTCCAGAGAGGTCCTATGTTCTCACATCGTTGTAGCTTTCGGCTGCACTTTTAACGGAATTATTTTTGAATAATTTTTATTATTGATACTATTTTTGGCTTTAACAAAAAATTCTGTTTGAACACACCTGTCTAAAATGGGAAAATTAATGGGGTCTTTTCCGTTTTGAGTACCGCAGTATACATATGAAAGTCTATCTATATTATATACTTTTAAAGAAGAATAGAACTCGAAATTCTCAAATAAGAAAACAAGAAAATCACATAAAATAAGGTAACAATAAGGTAAGCACCTTGATTATAACAATAAGGTAAGCACCTTAATTGTAACAATAAGGTAAGCACCTTAATTGCAACAATAAGGTAAGAACCTTAATGGAGCTTAAAAACTTCGATAATCTATTTTTTTTTCCACGAGCTACATCGTGTTCACAATCAAAAAAAGTATCCGGAATCATTTTCATTTACGTCTTTAGTATGAGTTGCAGCTACATTAATAAAAAAATGTTTGTTTGTTTTTTTTTTTAAGAAAGGGTAGTGAAAAAAATTTTCGTTGAAATAAGATTTATTAATGATCAACTTTCAGGGTTCTTCCCCACCATCAGGACCAAACTGCAATGTCATATGTCAAGGACATGGCTAAAATTTATATATATATATATATATATATATATATATATATATATATATTTCTAACAACAATTTATAACTGATTAGGGATTGGTAAATTATATGCCAGTTCTATAATTTTGTTTTATTGAAAAATAGTTTCGAACGTTATACATTCATCTTCAGTTCTAAAAACACACAAAAAATTCAAAAATAACCAATTCAAAATATAGTTTGGTATTATTATACATATTAAATTAAATGTAATATAAATCAGTATTATAAAACATTTATGAATTATGAATTTAATTAAGACATGTATTTGATTTCTTGTCTTAATTAAATTCATAATTCATAAATGTTTTGTAATACTGATTTATATTACATTTAATTTAATATGTATAATAATACCAAACTGAATTTTGAATTCAGCTTATTTTTGAATTTTTTTGTGTGTTTTTAGAACTGAGGATGAGTGTATAACATTCGAAACTAGTTTTCAATAAAACAAATTTATAGAAGTGGCAAATAATTTATCAATTCCTAATTTTTCTTTTGTTATATTTAAATAAATGACTTACTTTAAAAATTAACCTTAATATATGGTACATCTCCGAAAGGTTGCAAATAGGGTGTTTTATAAATATAATAATCTGTATATAAATAGTTTGTCAGGAAGCATGTTTCTTATTATAAACACCAACTGCACTATTTCAAATTATATTCATACCCAATAATATTTTGATAATGGATGTTGGTGGCTGCACAAAAAAACGACTTAAGGGAGTGGGAGAATTCCGTGACCTGAAGGGGATGAAGGATCGGGAACACCGGAAGTCCCGAAACGATTCAGGAAAAATCAGGAATAAGAGACCACCTCCTTCAGGGATCTACATGCAAGAAACGTTTTGTTCAAAAGTTTTCGTATAACTGAATAATATTTACACTCCGGGATCGAATTTCCCATCGTACAAGTAAATGTTTATCGTATAAATGAATATCGAATAAGTGAATAATTATTTATATAGGTTAGTCCTATAATAGAGTTTCCCCGGGGAATGAGAAATTATTCATATAACTTAATATTTCCGTTTACGATATACTCTGTTTATTGTATAAAATACGTTGTAAATAAAAAGTATATCTGTTAATACTTGTAAATAAACCTATCTATCTTTCTATTTCGTATAAATGAGTTTCATATATTTATATAGGAGAGGTGCCAACTGGAAAGCTATTAGTAACTATGTACAATAACCTAAGAACAATAAGCTAAGAGCTCAAATAATTTGTTCATGAAATATTATATTATAGTTGAGAAATGTTTTAAAATCTTCTGAGTTCAAATAACAAAATTATTAATAAATGAAAATCATGAAAATTATTAATTTATCTCATACGCTGTATAATAATTTAATAAAAATTATTGAAACTAAAGATATTTCGTAACTATGTACAACAAGCAACAGCGCAAAGAGCTCAAATAGTTTTTTCATGAAATATTATATTATAGTTGGGAAATGTTATTGTGCATTATTTTTTTTTTTTAATACAGTATATTGTTTGCACAACGTATATTATACGTTTATTATTATTAATTATTATTAGTATTATTATTAAGTATTATTATCAACTATATTTAGTTGATATATTTATAATTTATTTTAAAAGAGGGACCTGATTGTTGTTTTTGAATTGTTTACTTGTTAGATTTTGAATGTATTTGTTTTTATAGTTGTAACATTAATATTGACGAAGAATGTGTTTTAAAACATTATTGTTACTGATTTTATATCACTTTTATATCACTTATATTAACAGTGCTTATTCAAATAATTACTTATTTAATTTTTAAAAGAAAGATAATTATAACAAATAGCCTACAGACTTCCATAGACGGACTTTTCCATTGTCCATGTGTTGTGAAACATTTATATATATATATATATATATATATATATATATATATATATACACATTTTTTTTTGTATCGCTTTTGGTAATAAACACCTTTTCATTCATACAGACAAGTGAAACTAAAATATTTTATCTGTAAGATCATAGCAATGTTTACAAGTGCAGAGGAAACTAGGTCTTTGGTATGTTGAGAAGTTTGCCTTGAAATGTTATCTTGCATAACTTCAACTTAGCTTTGTATGAATGGATTTTGTAAAGTAACTACAAAACAAGAAATACCTCGTATAATTGGACAGACTTGTCTATTTGGACGTATAAAAGTCGGATTTGGGAAACGACTGAATTTTCCAAACGACCCAAAACATGCAGACATTTTAAAAGAATGGTTGCTCTATAATGAAAAAAAAACCTACATATTCGCAGTCATCCGATTTAAATCCTATTTAGTATTATTTAGGAGTGGAAATTAAAAAAAAAAAAAAGCATCTATGAGAAAAGTATTCCTTTCCTAAAAGAAAAAATCCGCGAGACCTTCAGAGAGAGAGAGTTCACCGTGAGAGGCCTCTGGTTTGGGTCTCGCGAACCAATACCGAACAGATCTTTAGATTTACCGAATTTTTTAGAAGACCTAGGGGCTCATGTATGTGGTATTTGCCAAAAATCTGGGCTCTCTGGGGATTATCCTGTAATGGTAATTAGATTGGTCAATTGGGCTCCCTGGGGATTATCCTGTAATGGTAATTAGATTGGTCTATTTATCATTTTGGATTTTTTATTACTATTAATTTTGTTTTTATTATTCATGTTGTTTGTATATGTATATATATTTATTTATTTTTTCCAGTACTTTAGTACTATATATGTATGCGTTCAAATTTGGATATTGGATTAGTTCCATAAGTTTTCCATATATCTAGAAGTTGTATATTAGATTAGGATAGGGTTGATTGATAACTGGAACAGAAAATTGTGGAAAAATGAGAAGGTAGTTGGCTAGATTAAAATAAACAACATATAGAAAAAAAAAATGTAATGTAATCGAATGCAGATGAAAATACTATCAATTATGTAGATGTATGATTAAATGATAAAAGGGAAAAGGATTGATCAGTACGCTGTGTATTGTAGCAACTAAATGTATTTGGACAGCACTGATTTTCAATAAATCATTTCTCTCTATTTTTTTATTTTTTTTTTGTAACCTGGGTATGCTGATTCCAAAACACTTTACAATTTTCATAAATGTCCGAGTTATGGGCTTATAAAATCTCTAATCGGTCACCAATTTGAAACGAAATGACGGAAAGTAATTTCGAGTTCCGAGGAGAAAAATCGCGGACGGCGGAGGAACGGAACGGATTTTTTTTATTTATTTAGATTTTTGGATTCTTTGTATCTTGAAACGTAAAACCTCCTAATTTTGAAGGGGGAGGGTTGGGATTAAATTTCGTTTTAAACAAATTTTTGAAACTTTGGTTCTTGCACTGTTCTTTCAATTGATTTAATTTTGTTAAAAACAAAATTTAACTCCACTCCTCCCTCACCCCAATCAAAATTAGGAGGTTTTACGTTTCAAGATACATAGAATCCAAAAATCGCTTTTCATGAAAAGCAAGTTAGTAAAAACAATGTTAAAGATAACTTAATAGCCGAATGGGACGGCATTATCTGCCATGCCTCTGGGCAGCAGTACCCCTAGAAACGGTCAATGATTGCATAGCCATCTCACGGAACTCTATAAGAATTACATGCAAATAAGTTCCGCTACTGATTATGGTCCGAATCAAATTTCGTTACATTATCCGAAAAGAAAGAAAAAAATTATGTTTCGCTTTCACTGCGAAATTCAGAGTACGTTTGGTCTTAGTATTTGGACGGCACAGATGTAAATTAGGTCTATTTGTTTCGAGAGAAATCTTTTAAAATGTCTGAATAGGCTTTCGCTGTTGTTAAATGTTTTGTTATTCACGACGTCTGATCTTTTCTTCTGAAAAAGAAAGCTGTGGTGTTCTTAGTTATGCGATCGTGAAGTTTTGTTTTATTTTTTAATTAAAAATATAATTATCAATCATTATACAAGTAAATAAAGAAATGAATTTACAATTATTAATTTTTGCTATGTTCTGCATTTTGTTGTTGTCTGGTGTGCCCCTGTGGGGAAGGGGCTGATATCGGATCTCTGAGAACACAACCAACCTCAGGCAAAGGTCACATCGGATGTGAAAGAGTGAGAGCTGATAGAGGATTGACTCACAGGGTTCTTGACTTTCTTTTATAGTCCAGGTCTAAGTTCACGAGGAAAAGGAGATGGACGAGCGAGTCCCGTTCAATCCTGAAAATCAAGCTAATTTCTGCTATCATCTACAGTCCTTCTAAAATTATCAATTAAATTAGTATTTTTTTAGTTTTGGTCAATTTTCAACTGTTGAGTTTTACAACTAGCTCGTATTATAAAAATATAAAGCTAATAAGATAAAATATAAAATAAAAAAAATCTACAAGGACGGCGGGTGCTACAAACAGCCATAAAACTTGTAGTATGGTGAGTTCGTGTTACTACCTATAGTGGCTGTGTTCTAGGGATGTCGAAAACAAAATATTTATAATGATATCGATATCGAAAACGGTTAAAAACATCGATATCTTAATCATATTGGTATAAAAATATAGATATTTAAAAATTTAGTTAATATTCCCCCCCCCCTCCCTCAAAAAAAAATCTAAACGGATTGGAAGAAGATTAGGAGATAATATGTTTCTTGGTATTTAAATCCTGCTGGAAATTAACTTAATAAAAACAATACGTTAATTATATCGGCACAGAAATATCAATATTTCAAAATATCGTTAATTGTTTTATCAAATAAAAAACGAATCGGAAGGAGATTAAGAGATAGCCTGCTTCTCATCATTTAAATCCTGGTATAAATGAATATAAAAAAAAAACAATATCATAATATTGGCAGAGTTATATCGATATTATAACAGTAATATCGGCAGAGAAATATCTAAAATTCAAAATAACCTTAATTCTTTTATCAGATTGAAAATAAAAACTTAAACGAATCAGAAGTATAGGAAATTACCTGTTTCTTAATATTTAAAGTCTGCTGTAAATGAATTTAATATAAACAATATCATAATCATATCTGCAGTGAAATATCGATATTGTAAAAAAATATCTTAATTATATCGGCGCAGAAATATCCATACTATGAAAAAACAATAAGTTAATTGCATCGTCCCAGAAATATCAATATTATATAAACAATATCTTAATTATATCGGCACAAAAATATCGATAAGTGGTGTCCCTTTCTAAGATCCTTTAAGGGATTAAACATATTGCAGCCCGAAATACCAATATATTTTTTCGATATCTTGAACTACTATTTCGAAATATTCAAAAACTATCGATGGGATATATATATATATTTTTTTTTCTCGATATTCATATCCCTAGATGGTGCCCCCCTCCCCTCCTCCCCGTTATCTGAAAAGTGGAAGTGTTGGTGACATACATACATAAAGTTGTGATTGACAAAGTTGCAGTGTCAAACTCTAATAATTTTCGGATCTATCATAGAATATTATCAGGATCATAAAAGAAATATTAATAATATTTTTTGTGGAACTAATTTAGCTGATTTAGAGGGAAACAGTGGCGAGTGACAAGATGGGGCAGGATTGAACGCTCTAGATGCACTCCCCCACTTTCGAGACTATGACCCAGTCAACTAGGACCCAGTTGTTCAACCAATCGTTAACCGAGCAACTACTCCTAATTACTGCTAATTGCACATTCCACGTTAATAAACTATAAAATCGAGAGCCGTATCGATTTTTCGTTCGATAAGGCGAAATTAAATGAAAGTAGCAGTTATAAATTATACTAGAAAGTTGAGAAAATGATTGCGCAAGAAGGTTACCACGTTTGTTATTATATTGAGTCCACTGCATGCACAGCCTTCTGCATATGGTCTTCTGTTGGAGAGGTCAGTGAGGCCTCTCAAAATTTTAGAAATCTCTGGTAGTCCAGTCACTCTGTACTTGGAGTTACCTGGGCATAATTCCGAAGTTAATGATGTTGTATGTGGGTAACCTGTGGTGTAAATACTGTGGGTAACCTGTGGTGTAGATACTGTGGGTAAACTGTGGTGTAGATACTGTGGGTAAACTGTGGTGTAGAATTGCAAGATTTCCCATTCGAGAACCCTGAATCTTCAGGGCACTCAAAATTTTCGTTTTTACTTCGTTGGGACCTAAACACCACATCTTTCGATTCCGCTCACGATATATCAAGAAAAAAAAAATAGAAATGATCTAAAAATGTACTTATGATGACGTAAGCACCAAATACTGACGACCCTCAGTCGCCACTCTCTACTTGATAATTACTAAAATGCTTAAAAATATATTCCAATTATTAAAGTTTTTTCAACCTGAATAAACTCCTACTGTACACAATAAAGAATAAAATTTTAAAAATACATGTAATTTATAAATGTTATTTACAGAAGAAACGTTTCTGTGTTTCCAGTAAAGTTAGAGGCTTCGGGGGCCCCAAAACTTGACCGCCAAGAGCCTCCAAAATCATAGATCTGTGTCGGTAAGGCAAGTTTAATTTTGCTACCCCTTCATTAACTCCCCTCCCCCTCAACTCCATCAATAAACATTAACTGTTTTAAAACAGTATTATAATATATTTCGAAGTAAACATCATCATATTTCAAATATCTCATAACTTTAACTCATTTTATTGACTGAATTGAGGTCAGAACAATCAAAATGTAGAAACAATTATTTTTACTTAACAATAAAATTGCCCTCTAAATTTGCCGCCCTCTAAATTTTGCCGCTCCCTTTGCCCCCTCCTACACCCTTCCAATTTCGGCCCTGGTTGCAGTTCATCATCTGCGAAAAATGTTCATATTCATTCCCCTTGTATCATCAGCGATTGGTGGTACAGACATCCAATCTTCGGATTTGCTAACCCTTTTATTTTTTATTATAATATTATTACTTATAACTATATGTATAATGTGCTATCATGCGCAAAGCATACCTTCTTATTTCGTTGAAGAAAACGCAATAGCTCTTGTATTATCTGTGAACAAACAAAAAATTGTATCGTGAAAATTTTTACCTTTACAATATATATTTTAATCATAGAGAAACATTAGAATCATAAAATCTTATTTTGTATAAAAACAAATCTGGTGCAGTGCGCGCTTCACATAGCTTTCTCTTACCATCCAATAATAATTATCGTGAAGGGTATTAAAATAATAATAATTATAACCGTGAAATTAACAACTGAGTTGAATAGAGCTTATTTTTGAGAACACTGGTGGGAAAGACGCGGTTCAGACATGCACGTCTACTTTCCGTCACCCTCGGTATTCCATTTAGGTTCGGGCTCGAAATTGCAGTATAAGTTTTTTCTTCCATTTCCTCCGTGATGTATTACATATATGAAAAGTTAAAGGGCTTTAAGGAGTAGACTTTAGGCGAGTTTCGTCAAAATCGATATAGCCGTTTTCGAAAAAATTCTAAAATCTATGGTATAAAGTGGCACTTAGGTTAGTAAATTTTAGCGAAAAAGTGACGGTGACATTTCATGCATAAACATTCATTAAATACGCTTTGTTTGTTAAGATTCTTTGAGTTCAAGCAATGCGTATTTAAGGAATGTTTTTGCATGGGGTGTCACCGTCACTTTTTCGCAAAAATTTACTAACCGTAAATGCCACTTTATAGATTTTACAATTTTTTCGAAAACGGCTACATCGATTTTGAGAAAACTTGCCTAAAGTCTTCTCCTTAAAGCCCTTTAATTTTTCATATATGTAATACATCACGGAGGAAATATAAGAAAAAACTTAGACTACAACTTCGAGCCCGAACCTAGATGGAATACCGAGTGTGTCGGAAAGTAGTGCATGACCGAATCACGTCGTTCCCTCCACTGTACTGTGTATATACTCCTTGTTACTATATATTTCTTATATAGGTAAGAGAAAGTAAAATTAAAAAGTAAAATTTTAAAATATTTGCTAAAATTATTACAGAAATCTATGAAGGATTAATAAATTATTTGCCACTTCTATAAACTTTTTTAATTGAAAATTAGTTTCGAATGTTATACATTCATCCTCAGTTCTAAAAACACACACAAAATTCAAAAATAAGCAATTCAAAATATAGTTTGGTATTATTATACATATTAAATTAGATTAATATCAATCAGTATTATAAAACATTTATGAATTATGAATTTAATTAAGACTATAAATCAAATACATGTTGGTACTCAACAAGGTTTAAATTGATTATATCAAACAGAAAAGTTTGTACTGGTTTCTCCTCGCATTGAACTAGCAATGAACGAAAGGTAGGTAGCATGTTGATATAATCCATTTAAACCTTGGTGAGCACCAACATGTATTTGATTTCGTATCTTAATTAAATTCATAATTCATAAATGTTTTATAATACTGAGTTATATTACATCTAATTTAATATGTATAATAATACCAAACTATATTTTGAATTGCTTATTTTTGAATTTTTATGTGATTTTAGAACTGAAGATGAATGTATAACATTCGCAACTAGTTTTCAATAAAACAAAATTATAGAAGTGGAAAATAATTTATCAATCCCTAATCAGATTGATCCTTCTATACCATCATGCGGATGTCAACTGAGAAATCTGTGATGTTATTGAAATTTTTTTAATACATGTTTACGTGAGCATGGATCACTACCTATGTGTAAAAAATGGCTTGGATTGATCCCCGGTGGGGCCCTAGAAATCGTCTTCACTTCATTGATCTATTGTTCGAATCATTCATAATACTTTCATGAATGAACCTCTCTCGTATGAACAACATGTCCTACTATAAGAGAGTCCTGAATAAAGGAAACTTGAGGCAAGGAGCAGTGATTAGAGACCTCGAGGTAATGAAGTAGCCCTCGCATCCGGTAAAGGTGAGATGCCGGAGATTCCTCAAGAAGCCAGTTTATCAATGGAGAGTTTCTGAAGGAGAAAGTTCTGCCTCTGCGCTATCCTTCCTTTCTTAGAGATCTTTTCATCTAGCACCTAAACTATTCTTAATATAACCCAAGAGTCCCAGACCTTTTTCTGTCTGAGGGCACATTTATAGGTTATCTGTCAGGTGGACGGTGGAACGAAACGCTAAAATCGGAGACAAAATTCGATGTTTCATATATTTTATTTTCTCGAAAACTTTTATATCCCCTTATAAATAATAAAAGGAGGAGATATTCTGACTTTTCCGAATATGTTTATTTTGTGTTCACTTCACAAGTCCAAATCTAGCAATATCAAGGCTTTGGGGATTAAATTAAATAATGAAACAATAACATATGTTGACATCCGCATGATGGTATAGAAGGATCAATCTAATTGGTCAGTTGACATCCGCATGATGGTATAGAAGGATCAATCTAATTGGTCAGTTGGCATCCGCATGATGGTATAGAAGGATCAATCTGATTAGGGATTGATAAATTATTTGCCACTTCTATAAATTTGTTTCGAATGTTATACATTCATCTTCAGTTCTAAAAACAAACAAAAAATTCAAAAATAAGCAATTCAAAATATAGTTTGGTATTATTATACATATTAAATTAGATGTAATATAAATCAGTATTATAAAACATTTATAAATTATGAAATATCTCCAATAGTCCAATCTTAAATTTATTCCCATCTATAATAGAAAAACCAATCACTCACCGGCTTTCCTGGAAAAAACCCCACCCTTAAACCGTTTACCTATAAACATACCTTTCTTTCATTGCTAGTTCAGTGCAAGAAGAAACCAGTACAAACTTTTCTGTTTGATATAATCCATTTAAACCTTTGTGAGTACCAACATGTATTTGATTTCTTGTCTTAATTAAATTCATAATTCATAAATGTTTTATATCTAATTTAATATGTATAATAATAGCAAACTATATTTTGAATTGCTTATTTTTGAATTTTTTTTGTTTTTTTAGAACTGAAGATGAATGTATAACATTCAAAACTAGTTTTCAATAAAACAAAATTATAGAACTGGCATATAATTTACCAATCCCTAATCAATTGTAAATTGTTCTCAGAAACAACTATAGCTTACCTGTTGGTGTGCTTCAGCAGTTATTAAATCAAAACCAGGAGATTTTGTTTTAAAAAAAGTTTGATTTGTTGTGCAACTTGAGATGAAGTATACGAAAGAGGTGGTAGTGTCAATTGGAGTTGAACGTTCAAAATGTGTTCCATGTTCATGTTGTGTATAAGTTTGACTAAAGGTTTACACGGCTCAGTTGTCTTGAATTTTACACCATTATTATAATATATATATATATTTATTACAGCGCCAGAAAAGCCGTGCAGGAAATATAAAGTCTTATTTATTTTCTTGGACTGGAAAAGCTTGGCTATAAAAAAAAAACAACAACTAGAAAGTGTTCCATGAGCTTCGAAAGTAAGTTTCGTTCTTATATCGATATGGATCTATCCTCAACTGTTTTTTCCTAAAGGAAATATAAAAAAATACGCGATTTGGTTTAGAAAATCGAAATTAAGGCTGAAAAACACCGGCGTCCAAAGCGATGGTATTGGATACTAGATGCATTTCTCTCTTCGTATTTACTTTTTACTTTCATTTACCTGAACATAAAAATTATAGCAAAAGGAAAGTGTTGCGATAGTGAAGCATATCGATATACTAGTACAGTGGAGCGTCGATTATCCGATCGTTCGATTATCGGAACGGTTTTTTTTTTTTTGGGTTTTTTATTTGTGTAATTTTAATTAATTTGATCATGTAAATTACTTATTGGTATTGTTAAAATTATTATTATTTTGAATAAAATTAAAGGAAAATAAAATTATTTTTCCCAGAGCGTCTATAAAGGAAGCCATCCTTAATTATTTATCAGAAACTGCTTCGTTAAATAGTATTTGTATACCTAGAACTGTATACCTAATTAGTTCATTGCCTTTGTTTCTGTGAAACCCTGTCCGTTCATTTGGTTGGTTGTAGATAGCTTACTTTCAGTTTTAAACCGTTCTTTGTGAGGTGTTCACCGCATTGTGATCACTTTTTTTTTTTTAATTAAAACATGTCAACAAAAAGAAAAGGAGTGGCTCTTTCATTAAAAGATAAAATGAAAATTATTACGCGGAAATTATATATATAATTATTAATTATATATATGTGTGTGTGCGAGTACGTGAATTTCGATTGTCCGAACCACCACGAACAACATTAGTTCGATAATCGACGCTCTACTATATATACGTTTTAAGGCTCCCCGAGACCAAGTAGCTAAGTCTCACAAAATGGTATGTGTGTCGTATCTCTAGCTGAAAAACGAACAGTTTTACGAAACTGAAAATACATTTATGTACATGGTATAGATTTCAAACATTTGTACAATTTTCTCGAAAACGGCTCTAACGATTTTGATTAAACCTGTTATATCAATGTACGATTAAATTATCTTGAATAGTAGCAAGATTGACAGGGGTTAATTGCCGAATTTTCAAAATGGCTTCTTCTAAAGTAGTTTTAATTTTGTTTATTTGATACAATTATCCGTCTTTCATTGTTAGTACTAATGATAAATGAATAAATATAAACTATGACACAATTTGATAATTAACTAAAGGAGAAATATTTTCACAGGTTTAAAACAAATTTCCAGAACAAATAATAATATTCCTAGATATATAATATATTGTTGGAAAGCAGAATATATTAGAAAAAAAGGCATAAACTTAAACTAATTAGAGATTGATAAATTATTTGCCACTTCTATAATTTTGTTTTATTGAAAACTAGTTTCGAATGTTATACATTCACCTTCAGTTCTAAAAACACACAAAAAATTCAAAAATAAGCAATTCCAAATATAGTTTGGTATTATTATACACATTAAATTAGATGTAATATAAATCAGTATTATAAAACATTTATGAATTATGAATATAATTAAGACAAGAAATCAAATACATGTTGGTACTCACCAAGGTTTAAATGGAATATATCAAACAGAAAAGTTTTACTGGTTTGTTCTTGCACTGAACTAACAATGAAAGAAAGGTGTGTTTATAGGTAAACGGTTTAAGGGTCGGGGTTTTTCTAGTACAGCCGGTGAGTGGTTTTTCTGTTATAGATGGGAATAAATTTAAGATTTGTCCATTGGAGTATTTCATAATTCATAAATGTTTTATAATACTGATTTATATTACATCTAATTTAATATGTATAACCAAACTATATTTTTAATTGGTTATTTTCGAATTTTTTGTGTGTTTTTGGAACTGAAGATGAATGTATAACATTCGAAACTAGTTTTCAATAAAACAAATTTATAGAAGTGGCAAATAATTTATCAATCCCTAATTAGATTGATCCTTCTATACCATCATGCGGATGTCAACTAATTTCTTCTTTTATATTATTTAACATAAATTAATGTTTGCACAGAAACTAAACTGAATTTCCATGGAAACTAAATGAAACTTTTAAAGTTTATCTCAATTAGGGGGGTTAGTGAAAGTTGTGTGATGTACTGCACCAGATTTTTTTTTGTTCGCAATGATTTACTGTAAGTAAAAGGAAACAATAAATATCCTATCTTCGTAAGTTGTGCGCATGACCTCAACCAGAAGAATTCTTTATCAAATAGGTTAGGTTCCGTTTCGGTCTTGCACAAGACAGAACCAACGACATGTCTTAGCGGTTGTTTAGAGCGTCTTATCTATTGAATGGTTTTGTCTGAGGGTACGTGCCTCATCTTCGAGTACAACAGAAGTCAAGTAGTCTTTAGTATATGTCTGTGTTTGTCAAGTAGTCACTTCTCTTACCGAGAATATATTGAAAGAAATATGGAAAAGTACAAACGAAGTTATTGTATATGAATAGCTTTGAACCTGGACCGATATATCTATACAAGATTTATTAGCGGTTGAAGGTAATAGAGGATGAAGAAAATCGCTAAATTTAAGTGATTGTGGTAGTTAATAATTTCTACTTTTATATTATTTAATGAAAAATAAATGGTTTCGTGGAAATTAAATACAAAAATTTTAAATTTATTTCAAGTAGCATGGTAAGTGAAAGTTGTGTGATGCGCGCACTGCACCAGATTTTTATTTTATTGCAAACGACATCACTTATAGAAATAATTTGAAAAGCCGTGGATTGACCTGAGTAGTATACACCAACCTATATTTCTAAGCCAGGTGTAACTCACTGAAAAACTACAGGCAACTTTCATCAACAATAATTACGTGCACCAATAAACTGTTTAAAAGAAAATTAAAGATTTTTCTTAACCTATTATAAGCCTTTTTTTTTATTATTTAAACAAATATTTTTGTTTTAGCGTGCGCCCTTTGTGGGCCTAACGATAAATTCGGTCCTGCTTAACACTTATTAATATAACAAAATGAAGAATATTCATAGAACTTATTATTTTCTTGATTTTCATATGTTGCTCCTGGTTGAAGGAGTCATTCTGGGATTGAGTCCTTGAAATTTCTGGAAGACCCAGATGCGGAGAAGGTGGAACGAGGCTGAAGGGTATTGTTTGTTAATAAAGCTACAAGGCCGTGTTACCTTGTATGGGGAACAAAAGTGAAAACTATCTTAGCCAATTGTATTATTTTCAATGATGAATCTTTGTATACGAACAAGAAAATTTTTTTAACCCTCTCTCAAAATCTGAGTTTTTATGATTAAATAATAATTTTAAAAAAATGTCTGTCCGCCGTCTGTGGCTTTATTCCGAGAATACGGGTCCGAATTTTTTAAAATTTGGCACTAAAGGCTCAGTACACCCCAGGTAGTTCCCAGTTCCCAGTTCCCAGTTCCCAGGAAGTTCCTCGGAACTCGACATTATCATAAGTATTTTTTTTTTCAAAATGGCGCCCAATGAAGTTTTATACCCCCATATCTGAGACATTTATGGAGCTCGAGAAAAAATATGAAGCGTTTTAGAATCTTTTTATAAAAGCTTAAACATTAAAACATTTTTTAATTTTTTTATATTTTTATCTGAGTTTCCGAATTAACCGAGGTTTTATTTAACAAAAAAAAAATTATAATAGTACATCCGAAAACATATCCGCTCCTTACACATACTCAGACAAGCCAAGCAGTGCCACCTTCGCTTCATCGTATTTTTACACTTCCCTTGCAAAAATGAAATATAAAAATCCTGGTTTACCGATGGTTCAGTACCGACATAACGGGTGCCCAATTACCGATGGTTTACCGATGGTTCAGTCACCGACATAAGGTAATATTAGACCGGTGCCCAATTTCGAGATACTTGCCTTATATGAGATACTTCTGTATCTCTTCAATATTCATGACTCATTTACCAATCGCGTCATAAACGGTTTGCTTGTGATCGTTAAGGCACTGGGCAAACAAAACATTTCTCAATTTGAGACTTATTTTTAACGTTATGTTCAACTTATGTACAAAAGGTATGTTGTTTTTAAAAATGATTTTACTGCGTATTATCAGACTTTCATATAGTTTATTTATCACTAGTAATAGTCCAAAACATTTAATTTTATGGGATTAATTGGTGCCATAAAAAAACAAATAAAAAAAAACTATTGTTATGACTGATAAGAGACACAACAGGATTTTTCCTTTTATCGATATTTTTCCTAGTATTTTTTTTTTTTTTTTTTGCGCATTTAACAGTTATTTTATTATTAAATAATAAGTTTTTTTTTTCTAATAAGACTGAAGTCGAAGATATATAGTCGATCTCTAATAAAAAATGCCAACTTTAGGTTTATTTGGGCAATCAAAAATCCTAAATTTAGGCAAGATTTATTTGGGCAACAGTTCAAATAGATAAAGAAACATTTGCCATACCATTCTTTAAACAGCTTCTTAACGTTTCAAAAGACTATGGGTTATAGAGTTGAACAAAAAATTTAGTAAATTGGTCATTCTTTGAAAATGAGGAAATTAGTTAAAAAATGTGTTTTGTGCTGGCGATCCTCACTCCCTCACGTGCTCATAGAATAAAAAAGTAAGTTAAATATTGTTAAATATTTGATGAATTTCTTTGATAGTTCTTCAGGTTATGTGGGAATTGGTGTGGTGTTTAAAGTTAAAGTAAACAATGAATAAGCACAAAAACCTCATTCCCTCACTTTTTATATTTTTGAAAATGTATTTGTATTTAAATTGCATTTCATTGAATATGTCAGACCAGAAATTAGCTATTAGCGAAAAATTGATCCAGAAAAAGCAAAAATGGGGATAGGAAAAAAAAAAAAAATCAATATGTCTCTAATTCAGCAGCTTTATTAATAGGCTAAAATTAATTTATCTCGTACGCTTTTTAATAATTTAATAATAATAATAATGTAATAATTTAACAAACTATAGATATTTCAATGAAACTATTATTTTATTTCATTATTATTATTTCTTAGTAATATTACCTTATCCTCATTCCCCCACTCTACAATGTTCATCCCCTCACACGCACCCTCACCCTCTCAATTTTGAAAATTGGAATATTTTGATTTATCTTCCGTTCTAGAAATAATAACGGTGGGATATTTTGACAGCAGTATCTGAGATGCAATTAAAACCAGTAAAAGATTAAAAAAAGAAATAACAGTACAACCTGAAATAATAGGAAAATGATTAGAAAATCTTCTTATTTTTCTCAAATCCTCAGCGCAATTTTACAAAAAGTATCTCTTAATAGGGCACACTCTTATATGATTTCTGTCGGGGTATGGCATAAGAGATCCATATGGGTCATGGAGAGGAATGGTTTATCATCCCTGATAATAATAATAAACGAATAATTTGACTAATATTATATAATTAAGGACAACCTATAAACCTGGTATACATAAGTATACAATTTGTTATCTCTAAACAACATTATTCAACTGATAAATTATCAAAATAATTTATCAACAATAAAACTTTTCTTTTCGTTTCTTTAGCTCGTCTCGACTTCCATTTCCAGCCGGAAGAAGAGAGTGATGTAAGCCCAAAGAACGGCAATAACCCTCTGTAGAGGACTCATTGCACCTTTCTCTATCCGGACATTAAAGTCTCCCAGGGTTGGTTGTGGTCAGCACTTTCCATCTTTAGGAACTTGCTCCGGGAAAGCGCATGTAGGAAAGTCTCTATTAAAAGTAAAAGTTACACCTCGATGGAACATTGCTCACCTCGCGGTGCAATAATCTTCTATTTTCTTTTTTACGACTGCCTTTATGAATTTTTTTAAAATTTAGACCTATACTATCTATATTATAGTAAAAAATCATCCGCCTTCTCCTGCCATTTTGTTTTTTTATTATTTCAAATATAATGAGTAAAAAATGTAATTATTTGAAATTACTGAAACTGTTTCTGAAGCAGTTTGAGAACAGCGTGCTGAGACGAATTGTGATACACAACAACATACAGAGAACGAAAACGGACTTACTCCATACGACCCTAGAACTACGAAGAGCTACTGAATTTATTAAACGGAGGCATATCAAATTTTTTGATAGCCTCCAACAGACGACGAACCCACTATTGAGGACTCTGACCCCGACAGGAAGGCCACAGAGGTGGCAAACAGATATAAACAGTCTTAGACTAGACTGACGACGACGATATATATTCAATGAATATATCGATAAGATATACATAAACTATACATAATCGATAAGGAGATAAATATCATTCCTTTTTTCTATTCATTTCTATTTCCATTTCATTCATTATTTCTTAATTTCTTCTGCGGCAGCAACGCGCCGGGTACCAGCTAGTATTTTATATAATATACCTGTTATATATGTTATGTATTATGTATGGTAAACCCACTGTTATATATGTTATATATTATGTATGTTAAACCCACTGTTATATATATATATATATATATATATATATATATATATATATATATATATATATATATAAGCAAATAGAGCATAAGGATCCTGTGGAAGAAAACAGAGAGTACTGCTGGTCGTGAGCCAGGACTTTCCCTCGGAAGAACCGCTAGAAGAGCATTGACCTCTGGTAAGAGGCCACCAGTACCAAGGTCACATCGTACCAAGGCCTTCCATGGGCTAAATTAGAACAAATATGTTAGTTGATAGGAGGGAGGATTTTTAACAAATAATGAGTTTTAACCGTGAGTACTCTATATCATGGTTAAAAATCTGGTGCGCGCTTCACACAACTTTTACTTGCCACCTTTTTGAAATTACCTGATGACCGGACTATGGTTTATACTATTTCAGTGCCCTTTAAAATATAGATCTAAAATCAAAAACTTGAGAAATAGATTTAAAGGAGTTTTAACAGTGTTGAAGCCACCGCAAAAATGACCAGGGCTTTTGAATGAGGCTCCAAAGAAAATTAAAATAGCCCAGATAGTAAACATTTATTCGGAAAAACTGATTATTGAAAACATGTAATAAAATTGAAGATAAAACATATTTTAATGAAATAATGAATATAAATAACAAATTATAGAGCTCTGAATAAAAATAAAACTGACAAAATTAATAACAATAGAGGGAAAATCTGGTGCGGTGCGCGTATCACATAACTTTCACTTATCTGAAATAAATGTTAAAATTTTCACGGCTTTAAATTTTAGATATTATTTTTTCCAAAATCTTTAAATTTCCAAATGTATATTATACATTTATATTTATTACTATTCTTATTTTCGGAAAGTTGTTTTTTAACGTGGAAAAATATTTTCTTATTTCTCCTTTTGTTAATTAATAAATTCTTTCATAGTTTATATTTATCCATATTTTATTACTAATAACAATGAGGAACGGTTAATTATTTCAAGTTAAAAAAGTTAATGATATTTTAGAGGAAGTCATTTTGAAAATTCGTCATTTACGCCCTGTCAGACTATTTCAATGTGGATAAGACCTAGATAATATTAAAGACCATTTAATTGAACATAGATATGAGTTTCACCTTTAATCAAGTTTCGCCTTGAGGTCAATTAAAAAGTAGTTTTTTTTTCTATTTATTTTAGACGTTTCGGGGATACTTTGCCCCCTCTTCAGCATCTAAATAATATCCCAAAATGTTGGGTTTGTCACTTAAACTTAACTAGTTACATAAATGAGACTTGGTCAATGAATCATTGACATGCTATAAGAATGAATGGCCAAAATTTCATGATAGCGTTTCTATGGGTTCTGTTATCAAAAAATATAGCTTGGTATTTTTATACCAATTTTTCTTCAAACTATATCTGTAAGTCATATTTATTATATTATTATTATTATTATATTATAATAAAAAATATTAATATACTTTGCTAAAAGTCCTAACCTATACAAAATGGCACAAATTCTTTTTTTTACCTGATCCCATTGAGATGAGATACCACCATAAAATTTGATATTTACATTCTTATATTAGCAATAAACATATATTTTTTAATTAAGCATATATTTAAAATAAAACTCATTATACACGCTAAATATATATATATTTTTTTAATTCAAAATTTTGATTTTGGGTTTTAAAAAAAAAATTCTTTAGATTTTAAAAAATATATAGGTTTCATGTTTCAGACGAAATATATGTTCAGACACCAAATATAACAAACCCTCCGGATTCCTGCTGTATATTTCGGCGGCCTACCGACCTACTTCTGTATCCCGATTTACCGATTGGATATACAGATTAAATTACATGTAGTCCGGATTCGTACCGAATCGGCCCGTTTCGTATTGCGTCTCTCCGAAGGATCCTATATATGTACATCTTTGATTTGATAGTTATATTGGTATTTACATATTACTGATTGTACAAGAAATACAGACAATAACTATTTATAATTAAATACTAATGTATGGCCTCTATTCAACTAAAAAAATTCTAAATTAATAACTACCTGGTTAAATAAAACCGAAAAATAAATAAAAACTTATTACATATAAATGCAAATATTGGCTAAATGTATCTAGAACTACAGTTACTGTTCATTAATTAGATCTAATGAAAATAAACATTTTCCCTTAGTGAAGCCTATAAACCGAAATTTAGGAACAAAACAAAAATAAGTAAATTATATTAGTAATCTATTCATGTTACTATTTAATAAATAAACTAATACTAATCAATCAGTTGATGTACTCATGATAGTATAGAAGCATCAATCTAATTAGGGATTGATAAATTATTTGCCACTTCTATAATTTTGTTTTTATTGAAAACTAGCTTCGAATGTTATACATTCATCTTCAGATCTAAAAACACACAGAAAATTCAAAAATAAGCAATTCAAAATTCAGTTTGGTATCATTATATATATATATATATATATATATATATATATATATATATATATATATATATATATATATATATTAAATTAGTATTATAAAACATTCATAAATTATGAATTTAATTAAGACAAGAGATTAAATACATGCCGGTACTCACCAAGGTTTAAGTAGATTATATCAAACAGAATAGGTTACATTGGTGAGTACCAACATGTATTCGATCTCTTGTCTTAATTAAATTCATAATTCATAAATGTTTTATAATACTAATATATATTACATTTTATTTAATATGTATAATAAAGCCAAACTGTATTTTGAATCACTTATTTTTTAATGTTTGTGTGTTTTTAGAACTGAAGATGAATGTATAACATTCGAAACTAGTTTTCAATAAAAAAAAAAATTATAGAAGTGGCAAATAATTTATCAATCCCTAATTATTACTAATCAAATACAATAGAACTTTTACAGAGCGTTTATAAAAAAATTAAAAACATTTCTCATTTTACTAATCGAGTCTATAATCATTAAATCTAAATTTGAATTAAAATAAAAAAGTAATTACTAAATTAAAGAATTATTAAAGATATAAGTAATTGTTTTAAGTAAGTTTGAGGGTAACCCAATGGTTAAATAATAGTTGTTTATCAAAAATTCTCTAGAATTCTCTGAAGTGATTTAAATGCATTTGCTAAGTTATTATTTTTTATTATTATTATTATTTTTGTTATATTTTTTTTAAATTGAAGTATTTTTTGTAACTCTTATATGTGGTTTTAAATACTAGATAACCACTCTGATTTAAATGCATTTGGTAAGTTATTTTATATATTTTTAAATTGAAATAGTTATTGTATCTCTTATATCATCGGTGCAATGCCAAAGTGGCTTATCTGTAAATTTTATTATTTTTAGATTTTGTTGCATTTAATGTGGTTTTCTATTTCCTTTGAAATATAACGACTCTGTAGGGTAAGGGGGAAGGACCTCCGACAGGCGAGGAACCTAGCTAGAAATAGGGAAGAATGGAATTCCTGGCTAAAAGGTACGCTGAAAGGGACTAAAGAGGGAAGCTAAAGAAGAAGAACAAGTGTAATAAAAGCTAAAAAAACAACTAAATTATATAGTTTCTATTCCTCTTTCAAGAATTAAATAAAGTCAAAACGTTGCATACAATCAATTTCAAGTTTAAAAATAATAAACAAACATTTCATAAGTAGTTAAAGTTGGACTGATAAGCAGATAAGATACGACAGTACACTGAAAAGGCGTTTACATGAAGGAACTACCGTGGCAGTAGGTGGCAGTTAGTAGCAACTATCATCTTATAGCATTTCGGGTATATAACTTTCGTTACAATAAAACTTTTACCCTCAATGGAGTAAAAGTTTTATTATATTGCCTTCATTACAGAAAAAAACTGTAATAAAGGGAAAGCAACATCCGTCATTATGTTTTACTCATAAAGAAGTTTTCAATGACAGACAAGAGAATGATATTATCTAAACTGTTTACAAAGTGCGCTGACATTTATTTTATACTTTCCTCTCAAGAGATGCGGAAATTAGCATTACAATTAGACAAAACATGCAACTTAAAAGGCCCAATCTTCTGGGATGATAACAAGTCAACAGGTGAAGATTTGTTAAGGGGTTTCCTGTGGCAGTTTGTGAGATAAGCATAATAACATATTGGTATGCTGTGTATGAGTATTAATATTTTTTTATATGTTAAAAATATTATAAAAAAGGTGTAACATAATAAAAATTCAAATTTGCTTTTATTTATATGATTATCAACTACCCCCTTCCTCCCCCATGTTTTTTTTTTATAAAAACAAAAATATTCCTGCTATTTCTTATTTAGACTGATTATCATTTTTGTCTGTATTAACAAGTTTAGAAAATATAATGGGTAAAAATCATTTCTATTTAGGGATTCATAAATTATTTGCCACTTATATAATTTTCTTTTTATTGAAAACTAGTTCCAAATGTTATATATTCATCTTCAGTTCTAAAAACACACAAAAATTCAAAAATAAGCAATTCAAAATACAGTTTGGTATTATTATACATATTAAATTAAATGTAATATAAATTAGTGTTATAAAACAATATAATACATATAATATATTATAAAACAAATAGAAAAAAAAGACAATTCATGATATCTATTCAAAATCCCGAAGACAGGCCCATCCCGAAACATTATGTTTTGATTCCATATTACAGCTCTATATCCACGAAAGTCGGAAATGAATTGAAAAAACTAGGATTAAACCCTGCTTTTAAAATAGAAAAAACCCTATCCTCATATTTCTTTTATCCTAAAGACAAAATAGACCCTTTCCAAAAAAGCGGAGTATACGAACTAAATTGTAATGATTGATTGTGCAGCCAAATACACGGGGAGAACTGGAATATCGCTAAATCAGAGATTAAAGGAACATATACGTGCATATAATAATAAGACAGAGAATTCCAACTTTGCAATTCATTTCAATGAAAATAACCATAAATTCATCAAAGACTCAGGAGTTAAATTAATACATCACGTTGATAACAGCCTCAAATTAAATATATATGAAGCACTTGAAATAATAAAATCCTTCAAATCCAATCCAGATTTTGCTTAAATGATCAAATAAATATCTCCAATAGTCCAATCTTAAATTTATTCTCAGAAAAAACAATTACTCACCGGAATTACTTAAAAACCCCGCTCCTTAAACCGTTTACCTATAAACACCCTTCTTCCATTGCTAGTTCAGTGCGAGAAGAAACCAGTACAAACTTTTCTGTTCGATATAATACTCTACTTAAACCTTGGTGAGTACCAACATGAATTTGAATTCTTATCTAAATTAAATTCATAATTCATAAATGTTTTATAATACTAATTTATATTACATTTAATTAAAAATGTATAATAATACTAACTGTATTTTGAATTGCTTATTTTTGATTTTTTTTTTTGTTTTTAGAACTGAAGATGAATGTAGAACATTCGAAACTAGTTTTCAATAAAAATAAAACTATAGAAGTGGCAAATAATTTATCAATCCCTAATTAGATTGATCCTTCTATAACATCATGCGGATGTCAACTGACCAATCAGATTGATCCTTCTATACCATCATGCGGATGTCAACTAATCATTTCTATGTTAATAAAAACTGTTCAAACAGAAGAAACAGTCTTTATATTATTAAAAAACGTGGCTACCAGAGCAGCCGTTAGCTGAGCCCAGGTCAGGGGCAAAATAATTCAGCGAGTCCTCTATGGTATGGATTATGAAAACGAAACTTACAAATACATTATGATGACAAGAGTTTATTAGTTTACATAAAATAGAATATAATTTTTTTACAAAATTATTTATTAATGATAGTATAATTTAATATGAATTACTTAAGTAAAATGTTGATAATAACACTGGTAGAGCTTAACAATTATTTATAACACTCTTCCTGCCTTCTTTGATGCGAAAATTTGAATAATAAGGCCAAAATTGCTAACAGACTCAATAGACAACTATAAACTATGATTTTCTCTTTTAACTATTTATATATTAGAATTTATCTGCTTCAGTGATAAAGATTATAATCGCGATTTTTTTCCCACTCTAATTAAACAATTTTATTACTTCTTTTAAGTGTTAAAATTGAGTGTTAAATACTTTTTTTCCCTCCCCATTTGTGAGCTAAACAAGTTTGCAGCAAGAGAATAAGATATAAGTTAAGTAGGTTCTTCCGCTTAAAATGCTGAAACCGTCTATTTCCAATGCTTTATCTCGTGACATAGATAGAAAACGGCATATATTAACGGAATAAAACCTCCAGAAGCAAGAGCTTATGTGTGTATATGTAAGTATGTGGCAACAGATGGACGTCGCGACGCGTAGTGTCGTTTTTGAGGTACTCCAATCCTCGGAAACTAGAAACAAAATTCATGGTCAATTTTTGAGCCACAGATTTATAGTTTAATAGGCGTAGAAGGCAGTCATGGGGAGTCCACATCAGATATTTTTAATAGTTTTTTTTTTCCCATTTCTCCTCTTATAAGGAACATTTCGAAAAATTGAATGCATATAAACTTTCCTGAAGAAATTCTCTGAACGATAGTAAAAACCGCATCAAAATCTACCGACTATTTTTCCAGTTTTGCAAACACAAACGTAAGTTGAATTTATATATATAGATAGATTGAAATGATTTTTTTTATTTTCATAGATTTGTTAAAAAAATTGTTAAATTAATTATATTGATCCATAATGCCAACTGAAACTGTTTAATGTATAGAATATTTTAGTCAACTATTATCGGGCCCATTTCTGTCCTCTACCCCTTTCGGACGGCAGACCTCATGCAAATATTCAATGCTACTCATTTTTATTCACGTTATATATGTATGTGAGCGATGAGGCGTGTACTTGATCCGGAATAGTGGACTTTAATCCTCAAGTTTTCTTGTAGTTGTTAAACTTAAACGTTCTATAGAAAAAATAAAAATAAAATGAGATGAAGCCTCACACACTTCTCTATAAGTGTTTTAAATCATTACGTTAATTGATGAGGGCATTGGGAATAGAAAGATAGGACCTGTTTAGGATTATTAGATATACTTTCTAATCCGTTGCCTACAGCAAGCGGCACCCTCAGAGGAACGGCGCGGTATCGATGAAGACGGACAGGGCGCAGAGGAAGGGAAAGTGAAAGAGAAGGAGAAAGGAGAAAGCTCTCGGGCAACGCCCTCGGTCGCTACCTCTCCGGCTTCGGCTCTTCAGGGTTATCCAATTGTCTTCGTCTATCTGTTATATATATATATATATATATATATATATATATATATATATATCTGATATGGAAACGGCATGAATTCCTTGTACGCCTATTAAACTATAAATCGGTGGCTCCAAAAGTGAGCCTGAATTTGGTTACTAGTTTCCGAAGATAGCAGTATCTCAAAGACGACACTCGGCGTCCCGTCATCCATCTATTGACACACAAGCTCTTGTTTCTGAAGGTCTCGTTCCGTTATTATATGTCGTTTTCTTTCTGTTGGTAACAAGTTCCCAAGAGATTTGTTCGTGTTCCCTGACAACATTAAAACTGTCTATGTCACTAGATAAAGCATTGGAAATCGATGGTTTCGACATTTTAAGCGGAAAAACCCGCTTAACTAATATCTTATTCTCCTGACTTGTTAAACTCACAAATGGGAAGAAAACAAGTATTTTACACTCCATTTTAACACTTAAAACAAGTAATAAAAATGTTTAATTAGAGTAGAAAAAAAAATCGCGTTTACAACCCTTTATAACCGAAGCATGTGGCCTCTGTATTAAATCTTAATATAACTTTTGATGTAAGTTTATTGTGGCCTTCAAAGTTTTTGAGTTATGCGAGATACCCACGTACGAACTCACGTACAGACTTCACGACGAAACTAGTCAAAATGGATTCAGGGATGGTCAAAAGGGTTATTTCCGTTGAAATCGGAAAACCGAAAATTTTTCGCTTTACAGAGTACGAGGAAGTAAAATTTCATACTTTCTTACCGATTTTTATTTGTTTTAATTTTATTTGCTAATTACAAATGAAAAATATTCCGTACATATATTCGCATTTCGGTTATCCAAGTCGGATTTTAATAAATATTCGAAGATATCACCATTGACTTCTAAAACGTTTTCTGCTTCGTCTTCGAATGGTGACATTTGCCAGATTGTTTCATATCTTCCTTTAATGAAACCTGCTGCGTACACACACACACACATATATATATATATATATATATATATATATATATATATATATATATATATATTTTAAGTTTATTGCAATGCTCTTGTATATACAATGTTTTTGGTGATTCAATTAGGCATATATTCAAACAAATCCGTTGGTTTTCCTAGACTTATGCATTATAGACCTAGACATACAACTTATAAATGTTCAAGAGAAACCATGGATTCTCGGAATTCAATAAACATACTTCCAATGATTGATCTTTATTCACGATTTATTGGAAGTGAAAAAAGTAATCTTGTAGGATTTCTGAATAGATTATGTTTCGAGTTTTGTGAGTGAAGTTTTGTCAAAATGGTTTGAGCATTAAGATTTCTATTTCTGGTAAACGTATTAACATACATTTGGCCATGTGTAGTACATTCTTTACGAAGATCAACTCCAACGTATTTTTATGTGTGGCCTTACAAATATTGTAACAGATCTTTGTATTACTTCCTTTTACCCAGTAAAGGAAGTATTGCAATCGCGAAAATTTCCGGTTTTCTAATGTTAACAGAAATATCCCTTTTGACCATCCCTGAATCTATTTTCACTAGTTTCGTTGTGACGTCTGTTCGTACGGTCGTATGTAGGAAAGGTATCTCGCATAACTCAAAAACCGTTAGCCGTAGAAAGTAAAAATTTTGTATTTAGGATTATTGTAAAATTTAGTTCTTAACCTCCCTTTTTGGTCACTGCATGATCACCGTAACTGGTACTTTACTTAAAGGTCAAAAATTATATTAAAATATAATATGAAACTTCTCAAATTTAGTATATATAACTTATATATTTATTAAAATAAAATTATAGAATTTGGTCTAAATTGGGAAACCGGAAGTGGTACTTCACTTGAAGGTCATAATAAACTTACATCAAATATTATATTATATTTATTTTTATATTCTTTATTTCTTTTATTATAATTGTTTTTTTGTTTTTTTTTATTTCTTTTCTGGGTGTCTTTTTTTTTTTTTTATATTATTTTATTTAATGTGTTCATGAAGAAAATTTCACTTTTCAAAATTTCGCAACCTCTGTCTTATTTTGCGTTTATCTGATTTTCTTTTTCATTTTTTATTAATGTATTATTTGTTCATCGCATTGACGATTAAATATAATTTTAACATGTAAACATTTATGGTCATGTATTGATACGTGTATTATGCTGTTTATATGGTGCATGTACACATAAATAAATATACGGCCCTCATAAAGGGTTTCTGTATGAGGAAAAGAGAAAACAAAATATAGCAACATCTGAACGAAATTAGATTATATTAAAAGATGTTATAAAGCTTGATATAAATGAGTGTGCATCTTCTATAAGTTTTTTGGAATTTTTGTTTCAAACCTTTAAATTTAATTCCAGGTAAATTAATCTTGTATAAAGAGTACTTTATGTACTTTATTTGAAAAACAGTAAAATAAGTTATACAGTTTGTATACCGTTGTCACTGATCGACATGGCATCACATTATATGTTGTGGTTATATGATATTGCTATTATATGTGTCAACATGCCTTCAGAAATTGTGTTTGGTGATATCTGTGGTCTAGCCAGCAAGAGGCGCACCTCCATCCCGCAGCTCAAGCATTAAAGAAAAAAAAAATCAATTTCTAGAACAGTAATCCAACTCATCTTGGTTTGACATATATTCTCGAACCGGCTCTCTTCTTCATATAATAGTAATCTTGAATCTTTGGCTCGTCCCAACGGTGTCCTACGCAATACCATCGCCGCCATATTGATTCGTGCTCTATTCAATAGCTTAATGGAAAACATTGGCTTTAAAATCACTTACAAAATCCTTATTTGGCACCTTAGTTTATATAATTTAATAACGCCATATTTAAATAGATAATCTGAAAAATAGACTTGGGAGTAACTGCTGAAGCATTAACCGAGTAATACAATGCGCACTTTGAACTCTTTTTCGCATTTTAATTGTTATATTTTATAATATTGATTTTTTGTCATAAGTAGTAACAAATAATTTATTAATTATAGTATAAATATGTTATACTTTAAAAAAACGTATACAATATATTGAAGTTATAATTCTTTTGTCGTACGGAGGGTAACATTTTTATTTTAACGGAAATCGCACGCATAGCAATTAGCGGAAATGCGACACCATGAAGTTAGTTGTTAAAGTGAATAGTTAGTTCTCAATTGTGAATAGATTGATTGTAAAAGTGAATAGGTGAATGTGCAGATCAAGTCCACTTAGTCTGTATTAGAGATTGGCAAGAAGTGCTCCGAGTAAGAAGTGACGAGTATCAAGTATTTTATTCAAATATTGACGAAAACATTCGATACTCGTGAGTACTAACTTCATTTTATATCTAATTTAATTATTATTAATTTGAAAGAATTAACTAAGGACGCAGTAATAATACTGTTCAGTTGACATCCGTATGATGGTATAGAAGGATCAATCTACTGGTGCTCATTTAAGTATTTGAATTAAATATTATATATTATTTAAGTATCGAATTTAAAGTTTCGACACTTGTGAATCCTCACTTTATTTTGTCTTATTTATTGTTAATTTGAAAGAAATAAAATTAATATTATCGATATTGCACAGATATCGGTAATCATTCAAGCACTTGGATCAATCATTCGATATCACTAAGGTATCAAATGGAAGCTTTCGATAATTGTGAGTAATCACTTCATTCTATTTCTTATTAAAGTAATTAATGTATTATTAATTTAAAATAAATCATATTAATCAATTAATTCATTAATTATAGAGATATAGTATCGATACCAGTACGGATTCAAATACTTGCATCAATCAATCGATACCACTTAGATATCGAATGAAAAGTTTCGATACTTCGGAATACTAACATCATTATTAATTTGAAAGAACTAAAATTAATATTATGGACATAGTATCCATACCGCTACTCATTCAAGTACTACGTAAATCATTCGATACTATTAAGTTAATTACGGTCCTTTTGAGTAATTTATTCATTTTATTTCTTATTTATTAATTTGAACAATTTCCATTTGTTCGAGTACCGATTTTACATGTCTCTCCTGCTTCACACGTTCAGTGCAGGAGGTTAAAGTTTTGTGCAAATTGGCACCTGATATAAATTTTTTTTGGCATTTCACAGGGTCAGTAGAAATACGTTTTTGGAATCAATCAACTCCACTTTGGTCTTTTAACTTCTAAACAGGTATTTGAGGATGAAAAATGTTGACCCAAAAATAATACCTGTTGTATTTCTTACAGTTTACTTCTTTTTTTTTTCTAAATTATTCAAATCGATCGTTTTTTCTAGAAATAAATTGTCATAAAATGCTATCCATTCTTCAAGCCAGTGTTTATAATCCTTATTATAAATAAAGGAACATTCTGTTTTAATAAGAAATAACATGAACAGATCATTAAATATCATTATTATTTCCTCACAGTATGATTCGCATTTATAATGACCATCAGCAAAGCACAGGGACAATTGGTGCAAGTGTGTGGACTAAATTTCGAAAGTCCATGATTCGGACGTGGACAGCTATATGTAGCTAGCTCATTCGTCAGAAAACCTGATCTATTTGTGTACGTAACAGATGGAAAAACAAAAAATATTGTGTATCCAAAAGCAAAAATAAATGTCTGCTTATTTAAGGATTTCTTTTTGCTTATAACGTATATTTCCCGGATGAACGAGATTGTACTGTAGTTATAATTAAAGATATGCGTATTCTCGTTTTCAGAACATTTTCTGAGAAGAAAATATTGATTTGTGCTTCGAGATTTCAAATAATTGTTAAAAATATTTCAAGTAATTTCTACTGATACAGGTTTTATAAATTAATATATACGGGAAATATATTTAGTCCTCATCGAATTTAGAATTCTGGAAACGTTCGTTAGCTATTGTCAGACCTCTTCGACATACCATAAGTGAAACTCGACTTCTGTAGGAACGAGAAATCTCCCTGATGGCATGTGGACACAGAGCGAGTCAGTTTCTAATGGATGCTGGAGGTCTACAACAATCTTCTGGCCCTCATAAAATTAGTAATGCTTATTTTCTTTAAAATTTATTTATTTATATATATTTAATGTACTGCGCATTATTTTAACATACACATGTAATTGTTTTCAAAATTATATTATGTAATTATATAAATAATTTATAAGTGACTAGTATACCCGAGAGAGAACTCTCGCATTATATATCTATTCTTCTTCTAATCTCTAATACATTCGAAGTATAAGCGATAATAGAGAATCGTGTTTCTTTGTCCTTTAAACAATAGAATATTACCAAGAAAGTTTATTTAGCACGCACATTTATTTATTATTAATTTGAAAGTAATAAAATTAATATTATGGATATTGTACAGATAAACGTACTCATTCAATTACTTAAAGCTACATAGTTTATAATGATTACTTAGTTTACTACACAGTTATTATTACACAGTTTACTTAATAACTAATTAGTTTGCCCCACTGGAAAACATTTCTCCAGTTTAACAGTTAAGCAATAAGACTCAGCTATAGCATTTTCTATGTGTAGTATTGATATTCAACGATCCCCCTTTGGGGTTTGACATTGGAAAAAATATTTAATTAATTTAAAACAACATTTTATTAACAAAGTAACCTATTCACTCTTATTAAAAATGTTTTTGTATACAGTCCCAACTTGTTTCCATAGATATAAAGTTGCCATGACAACAGCACCTACGCTAAGATGGCTTAAGGCTCATTTCGCCTTATTTCGTCGGTCATCTCTAAAACGGTTGATTTAAAGGCATTAAAGCGCTTGAAAAATACGTTCCATGGGACGTATTGGACCTAGATGCCCGCGTCGAATTCTTTAAAACCCAAAAAATCCCGTCTCGATCCGCAGACTCCCCGCCGTCAAAGTTTTGAAACCTCCCAGTTTTTCCACCACTTTTATTTAAGCCCTAGGAAGAATTTAACAATTGAAATTAGGATTCAACATAAACATATTTGTGTATTTATATGTTTTTATTTTATATTTTTGATTGTTACTTTATAAAATAAAAATAGTTTAAACCGAAATTAACAGCGACAAAACTTCGAATAGCCGACATAGTAGCTTGTGAATAGGTTAGTTTGCTAACCTTCTGTAAGCCCCCTTTACATATTCGCCGTTTGGTTTGGCGTTTATCTTGCCAAAACTTGGCAAAGGTGTGAACGCACCTTACACAATAATAACCTACCGAATCGATAGTATTGACAACTGCCAGTCGATATTATCGTAACTATCGATAGTCAAAGCTATCGAAATATCTACATTTAAAGGAAATCTATCGATGTTTTTATCCGATTATTTTTATTCGATATATCGTAATTTCGATATTACAATTTAAGTATCAAAAAAACCAATATTTGTTCCAAAAATAAAAAAATAAAAAATGTTTACAAGCTCTATAACTTCTATAGGTATAAGATATAAATATTAATTTTGTTCCCTCCTTGTGGCTTTTTTTTTTCTTTTTATTTTTTTATGTTTAAGCTATTAAATTTAATATTTATAATAATACCAAACTGTATTTTGAATTGCTCATTTTTTAATATTTAGTGTGTTATTAGAACTGAAGATGAATGTATAACATTCGAAACTAGTTTTCAATAAAACAAAATTATAGAAGTGGCAAATAATTTATCAATCCCTAATTGTTAATTTATATTACCCTATCCTTCAATTTTCCTTCTCCTTTCAAAGATTAAAAATATCGAGACCCTATATACAAAAGTATCGATATTGTATATAGATATATAGGAAAACTATCGATATGATATATATTGATATTTTTGTTCGATATTTAAATCCTATTCGAACTGTCGCCAATCCGGTAGACCGTATTATTATAAAGGTAATGTACAATAGTTGGGAATCAATGAGTACATCATAAAAAATAAAAATGTCTTTTTATTTACAGACGAGATTAATATTATTATTGTTATATATAATAATAAGTAAGTTTCCTTATTTCTTCATCATGTTCATCAATTTTTTTTTCTTATTTCTTGTCTATGTTTTGTATTTTATATATTTATCTATATTTTATTCATATTTATTCCAAATATTAATAGCCTGTTCATTATCGATAGGTCATTGCCGGTTATTATTTAGATACCGAATGTAATTATATCGTATAATTGTATACATTGTTAGATTAAATTCAGATTTCAATATTTTATGTTTTCCCAAGCCTCTAACGAATAGTCTGCTTTCTTATAGAATATTAATATTATCGTGTATTACCTCTT
This sequence comes from Rhaphigaster nebulosa, assembly GCA_948150685.1. Taxonomy (NCBI): domain Eukaryota; kingdom Metazoa; phylum Arthropoda; class Insecta; order Hemiptera; family Pentatomidae; genus Rhaphigaster; species Rhaphigaster nebulosa. The sequence goes on from OX411310.1 coordinate 141,551,304, forward strand.
CTATATTAATCGTATTGAGACATATATGAAAAACACAGATTCAGTGCTTTGTTTTAACGTTTTATATCATTGAATTCTTATTTCTTACTCAATGTCTGTCTGTGGTTATGCGTTTATGTTCGTGTATATTAATATATTGTACAAATAACAAAAAGAGAGAGAGAGAGAGGAAATTTAAAAAAAAGCAAAGTTTTCTGTTAGTCCTTTTAAGACCTATTCTTGTTTTCCTATACAAAACAATATTAAATTTACAATTAAAATGTTTAAAAATATTATTATTAATAATACTCACCTATCACAAAGCTTACAACAAAACCCTTTTACAAACCAACAAAGGATAATTTCTATTCTTAACGTCATATAATTTATCTGTATGTGATATATATATATATATATATATATATATATATATATATATATATATATATATATATATATATATATATGTAAGCTAATAAGAACGCTGGCGACTAATTAATGATTTGTGCTGATAATTATGAAAGTGGTCTAAGTCAAAATTAACAAAAAAAGCGAATTTATCACTTATTTCACACGACATGATTTTAAACAAAATTTATTTAATGTAATTTTTACGATATCGTCAAAAATGAACCTTTAGATAGTAGTTGTAATTACAACGTTATACGGAATTCATTTAGTGTTAATTATGAAAGTGGTCTAAGTCAACAATTTAAAGAAATTATATAAACATAACTTGAAAATACCGAGTGGTCCTCTTTTTTCGCGTTTCTGAACTACATGATAAACACCACTAGACCAGTAACAGAAGAAAAACATAAAGATCTTATGTGTTTACTACCATACATCCCTCCATTTTATCAGGAACATTTTAAAAATCTTAAAAACTCGAAATTATGATAAAAATGGATTACTTGTTAAAAATGATTAATAAATGTTTATGAATTATTCCGTTAAAATTGTTGTTTCAAATAAAAATCACAATTTTTTATTAATTTAAGTCAATTATAGGACATTCAGTTAATTTGGAAAATGGTCTAAGTCAATTCATGCTTTAAAAACAACATTTTTCTATGAAATTCACCCAAAACTTCATGTCTATAATAAATTTCTATTAATCAAGACTAGTAAAATTATAAATTGAAATGTCGCATAATATAAAAATATTTTTTAATTTATTCAAATGCGATTCATTAAATATCTCGAAACAAGAAATATATGACTTATACCACTTTCATAATTATGGGCACATTTAAAAAAGAAGGGAGATAAAATTGAATTTCAATGAGTTACAAGCCATTGCGGTCTCTTGGGGAATGAAGAGGCAGACAGATTGGCGATGTAAGACTTCAAATTGCCACAGTCATCAATTTTCCCCAACTATCATTCTGCTAAACGAGTAGCAAGAGGGAAAATACGGGAAAATCTCAAAGATTAGCTGAGGGGAAGCGATGGGAGCTCCTTTTAAGTCAGGAAGGCTACATACCGATGTCGTTGCCTAGGGGACAATCAGTTGCCTCCTTCAGGATAATTAAGGGACATGACTACCTCCAACAGCACCTCCATAGAATTGGAGTCCTTGAAAGTCCCGTATGTCCATTATGCCATGTAGAGGAGATCTCTGCTCGCCACCTGGACGTATGTCCTGCACTGGAGAACATTATAATTTCAATAGCTGACACCGAGAATAAGTTCTCAAATAGATCTGATTTATATTGGGCTGCTAGGAAACGTATGACGGCAATGCCAACGTAATCCCGGTGTAAGAAAAAAAAATGAAGGAATGTATTTCATTTATAGTGTTGGCTATCAATAATTTCTTAAGAGACTCATAAATGTACGTAAGAATAACCGATCCTTGAAGGCCACTTTCTTATCGACTTATTGTCTACACATATCGATTAATTAGGATATATAAATTATACAGGATGCTGTATGAGTTGCAAAACAATAGCCATCCGAAGGACACATGTCCTTGGGGAACGCCTTCGCCTGAGAGGATTTGCTCTGTGACCGCATTTTGAGCTTGGTCTCACAATCAGTCGGGAAAAGTTCCCGATAGCGTCTTCTCCTGCACAATGATGTGGTGAAGAAATCTATGATAATCGATAGATCCCACAATCGAAACATAGTTTATTTACATCTCGTAAGTATGGGGAGGGAGAGATAAATTTAGAAATTGCTTTTTAAAAGAGAACATAATTGAAACAAAACAATAATTATAGTTATCAAATATATATAAAAAATTAAAAACAATACAATTTTTATCTATACATTGATATATATAGTCCGTTTTTTGTTTTTGCTAATCGCGAAAACTTAAACAAATTTTTACATCATCTTCAATGGTCCTCAGAATGTTTAGCAATAAAAAAAATCTATCAATTTTTCATTTAAAAAGTATTATTAATAAATTACCTGCTAAAGAGAAAAGGTGTCACCAACATAAGTACGTGTCGTAGCTCTCACAGCTTCATACCCATAGAAGCAAAGTTACTACATAAAGTTATTAATAAGCGTAAAATTATTGGTTGAAAATGTTATTTTGGGAATAAAATGGGAGCTTAACAAAAAGAAAAAAAAGCGTGACCAACAGAATGCCGAGGTCGTATTTTCAAAAAAATGCAAATTAAATATATCTAAATCGCGGAGAGTAAGTTAAAAAAAATTGAGAGCCCCAAAAGGCACTTCACTAAAACCGCAAAATTTCAGATAAACATACCGACATTTTTATTGCTATAGTTAAAAAACACTACATACCGAATCCCAGCTCATACGACTAAAAACACGTGGAAAAGGTTTAACAAGCTATATCTTTGCTAATGCTGGACTGATTTCGATGAACTTTATTTATTTTTTCGATTTGTAGGTATTCCAGACGTGCGCAAATCCTTAAAAACCGCGAGGGGTGGCGGAAAAAATGTATACGCCCAAAAGGGACTTCCCTGACACCAACTCAATTCACACACAAATTTTGAACTCCCTAATTAAATCTAATGGGGGTTATAGAGATGTGCAAAACTTTAAAAGCCGCGAAATTTCAGGGAAACAACAAAATTTTTACTTAAATTTATCTCCATTTTTATGGTATTGTTCAGCCAAGCCTATATGCCGAATTTCAGCTTTTTCGACCTAAAGGGTGCTTGAGGTGCCCAAATATAACGGGGAAAAAATAAAAATAAATAAATGTGTGTATATATATATATATATATATATATATATATATATATATATATATATATATATTTATATATAAGTCAGACATCAACAAAATAACGGATAGAAAACATTTTAATTTATTAACGTTTATGGTTAGAATAACCATAATGCATATAATAATTTTGTTACATATCGTGTGTGCGTGCGCAAGCCACGCTTCTGCCATTCCACAGTATGCATGCATGTAACACCTACTTGGACCGAAAATGGAACCTTTAGTTAAAACATGTAATATATTTTTTAACTGTCAAATGAAAAACTCGATCTATTATATCGTTTCTGTCATCAGGCACCAACATTATCACCCAATAAAGAGAATATATATATATATATATATATATATATATATATATATATATATATATATATATATATATTTGAGATTTAAAAAAATTAAAATGAAGTCCAAAACGTACCTAGCCCACAGACTACTCTTTAACTAACTCCTTAACATAAATCAAATCAATAAAATCAAAACGCATCAAGTTATATTGATTAACTTGATTGATAGTCAAGAAAACAAAATTAATTAGAAAACTTGATAGATTTAACTAGATGAGCTGAAAATGTTTTCTATTTTCTTATTAGTATTTTAGAATTCCCAGGTAAGCATTAGATGATGCTGATTAATCTAAAAGCATGGAAGAAACCTAGTTGCTACCTGACCCAATCTACAACACATTCTCGGGGCCCGCTCTCACAAAAACTGTTCCAAGGCCTTGGAGGTCCCTCCGGGTCACTGGGATAACCATCAGGATCAAAGAACTGGTCCACTCATTCGGATCATTTATTCTCATCAGTCCAACAATCACTCATTCCACCATGTTTCGTCATATCTCTTGATACACGTTATTATAAAAAGTACTTATATACAGTGACTTAAGAATATTGGATATCTGATTATTATAAATTATCCAAATAACCATCAAACTTCTCTTCATGCTTTATTTCATAATCCATTAACAACGTTTTTGACATTGGCTGATTATTGATTCGGAGTACCTGCTCATCTTTCTAAGTGAATAAAACGTGTGAATGCACGCTATGTGAGCAGGTACTCAATAACAGTCTTCGAAAGAGTGGATCGGCATTTTGCTGAGTACCTGCTTACATAGCAGGCATTCTCACATTTTATTCACTTAGAAAGATGAGCAGGTACTCCGAATCAATAATCAATCCATATTTGTGAAGCACGTGCTCCATACACTTAATAAAATAATAATAAAAAGAATTACAAAGTAATGATGAAGAAAATTAGTTTTGAACGAAAATTGGTTTTAAATAAATAGTAATACAATGTTTAAGTGTTTCATTATGTAACTTTAATCTGATCACATCGAACCAGAGTAACTGCTCAATTTTTTTGAGGAATGAGTACATACTAAGTTTTATTCACTTCACCTATTATTATCTATCATTATCTACTTTTGGAAAATTATTGCAAACTAATTATTTTGGAAAAATAAAAAATCATGAATATAAGGAAAATTTTTATTGAAAATGTTGATTTGTAACTCCTATTTGAAAGGTGAAAATTTAAGATTTAAAAAAAACTGTATTACTTTTTAGGAATAAAATATTAATTCATTCATTTTTTGAGAAGTGGATATATATTAACTTTTGATATTAAGCTCCTCATTTATTTTTATTTTTTTAAATTTTAATTATGCCAATGTTTTATTTATTTTTTAGGTTACTGAATCGTCAGACTGCCTTCAGTACTAGTGTAGAAATAAATTGGAAGCGTACAAGAAGATGACGAACAAAGCATCAGAGGCCAATAATCGTTTAATGGCAAGATTATAAATATCAGCCAGTGTCTTATCAGAAATCAGCTGCTCTTATCAACAGGCAAAGCAAATAGCAATCAAACTAATATAAAACTAAACTAATAGTATATTTATAGTATAGTATATTTATAGTATAGTATATTTATTAAATGATACTTACTCGTTACTCGTTAAATAGGTTGGGATTTATGAATTTATGTCCTGGTAGGGACATGCAATGCCTACAAATTATCGATACCTGTGCTCATTCAAGTATTTCAATCAAATTTTCGATACCACTTAGATATCGAAAGGAAAATATCGATGCTTATAAGTACTCAAACCGAATACTTTACTCATATACCCGCACTGCCCGAATACCGTGTACTTCAGTTACTACTTCACTTCATGATTGACGAGTACAAAAAATACTCAGCTCTCCTCTTGAGTACTTTCAATTTTCTTCTTTTACTCAGAATTATTTTATTTTGAATATTTTACAAAGTAATCGATTACTTATTCCAAAATTGCACAAGAAATTTAGATTTTATTACCTATTGTGGATATGAAATATAATATTAATTACATGTACCAGATGTCCAGGGATAAAAAAAAATTAATTAATGGATATAAAATTATGATTATTGTATTACTGGTCTAACTGCATGAATACTGGTAGTAATTCTAGTATTTATGATTGCCCACCCACTCCGGTATAGATTTTTTTGAGTCATTAAACACAAGTATTTTTCCGATACTGACTCATATATCGATACCAGTACCAGTACTTATACATTAATCAGTGGTATCGATACCAGATCTATTTATTTGTATCGAAAGGAAAATATCGCTAGTTTACTTATATCGATCAGTATCATACGTCCATCCTAGCATCTAGGAGCCAGTAAAACCTTGTCCAGAATTATTTTATTTCATAATTTTCTTGAATATTTCAATTATCAAATTATCTGACGCCCATTTCACACTTGCCCCCCTGCAGCTCAAATATATTTATGAGGTTGATTAATTTATGGACTTTCCTAAAATAAGAATAAGACAAAAAATGCTGCATTTACTCTAAGAGACTAAATCTACCTTCCAATTTACATGGCCAATCACCCATTACCACAAAAGAATACAATAAACCTATTTGGGATTTATTTTTTGGCAAAAGGATGTGACCCAGACATTATGGCAAAACGTATAACGCTAAATTTCCGGCTTACTATTATATCGACACTACAAATAAATTATAATTATCCCTCAGACAGAAACATAATCCATATACTTATCTACCAAAACCATTATTGGACTTATACCTATATGGTCCTGTTAAGAAGACACACATTCCGAAAATATAATCGCTTTAACCGAAATTTTTTAGACTAATAATGAACTCACCAGCCTACGTTTCGAACAGAGAAGTAGGCAGAAATTTTTTTTTCGGTGGGGGGGAAGGAACGTAGGCAGTTTGGATGTAATTTTTAAGAATAAACATGAAAATTGGACCAGAAAATTACTATTAATAATACAAAGAATATTAATAAAAATACAAAACTTATGTTGGTTGTTAGCTGACATCCGCATGATGGTATAGGAGGATCAATCTAATTAGGGATTGATAAATTATTTGCCACTTCTATAATTTTTCTTTTATTGAAAACTAGTATCGAATGTAGTCTGAACTAAGAAGTTCAGTTGTTAGTTCAGTGCGAGAAGAAACCAGTACAGACTTTTCTGTTTGATATAATCCATTTAAACCTTGAACTGAAGATGAATGAATGTATAACATTCGAAACTAGTTTTCAATAAAAGCAAAATTATAGAAGCGGCAAATAATTTATCAATCCCTAATTATGTTGGTTGTTATGAAAATCATATTTTTTTCATAAATTTCAGGAGGGAAATACATGTTTCCCTGATCCCTCACCCTGCTTACACCATTGGTTTCAAACGAAACCCTTCACAAGGACTGTGACAAATCACATTAAGCAAATTTATACAAAATATACCAACTGACATTTCTGATGAAACTTCGCAAAAGCTTAAGAGTAGTTGGATGAGTGACCTTCTATTTTGGCAATCTATTTCTCTCTCATGTCTACCCATGCCATGTTCAACGTAATATAGCTCATTTGCTGATTGTAATCATTTGTACAGGTGCAAATAAAATTGATTAAAAAAAAAAGAATAAAACCAAGGAGAGTAATAAAAACAAGCGATAAACAATCAAAAACCGCTCATAAAAATTCTCGATAGTGATTGCGTTTTGCATCCAACGAGATAAAACCACACAAATGATACGGTTATTGCGATAAAATGACTCCACGACTAAATTTAACAAAATTTACTGCATTGCCCCATTCGGTTATTAAATTTAATGCCGATAGGGAAAACCCACTATTTTTAGACAATAGATCAATTTTGACCTTATTCGAATCCCATTATTTTCTAAAAAGTATTCCAAATCGGAAAAATTAACTACCATAAATCTCAACGTTGTACTTAAAAAAGTAATGTCTTTCTCGATAAAAAAAAAATCGTAAATCATGAAATCGTTGATCACGAATGGCCTATTAACAATTTTTAAAAGAACGAAAGCTCTAACTGGCCTTGGTAAATAATTTTTCGAAATAAATACAATTACAACCCATAAAAGACTCTATGGGTTCAGTTTCTTGACTAGCGGTTATAAAAGGAGGTGATATGGTCAGAATCGAGATATATTATAATATCCCATAATTATATATTACAATAAACCTCGGTGTGCCAGAAGACGTTTTCCATTTAATTATAATTTGTCCAATTCTGAGGGAATTTAGAAGGGATACGTTTGGGAAGAACGAATTGTCTGAAAACGATGTCTGAATATTGTTGAATGGAAGAAACTATGATTCACTTTATAACTAGGTTAAAAGGGCAATGACTTTTAAATATGATTATTCTTGTTTTTTATAGTAAAAATATTTGAAGAATATATATATATATATATATATATATATTAAAATTGTTGTTAACTATAGACACTCAAGCTGATGGGATATCCCAAGCTTTATGTAAATTTATTTGTTTTGTTTCCATTTTATTGTGCAGATATGAAAAGAAATAAAATTTATTTCATTCATATTACAATAATATATATTAGATATGGTATAATAACCTATAAGTTATCGAGTTCTTTTATGAGCGGTTTTGGTTGGCTTTGATTTAATCCTGTTTGTTTGTTTTTTTAACTTGACAATTTTATTTGCACCAGTATAACTTACTATACATCATAATTAACAAATAAGCTATATTGCGTTTAACATGGCATGTGTAGGCATGAGGGAGACATGTTTATAATATTTCATTTAATATATATAATAAATTAATTAATACTGAAAGATTTATTTATAATGTATTTAAGGTAATAATGAACAAAATGTCTTCCTTTTTACTTTATTAAGTTTTCTACATTAGATTATTAAGTTTAAAAGGAAAATACATGCAAAAATTAGAAGCTTATATAACTGTGAACTTATAATGTGAACTGAGAATAATAGGATTGAATCCTGAAGATGAAACAGGTAGTTACGAAACTTTGTCTGTGATATAGAAAACTTAATAGAGTAATAAGGAAAAAAATGTAATCACTATTACTTTAAAGATAGTGTTACACCTAAATATTTCACAGACTGGAAATGGATTAGAATTTTCATTTAAGATTATGTTCGGCGGAAGTACAGCTCGTCGTTTAATGAAAATAATGGCTACAATTTTGTAAATGTTGATTTAAAATCCCTTTCTTTTTTAGTTGTTTAGAATATTTCATAAATGCATCCTTTGATCTATTCCTAATGTTATCTATTCGGTAAGCAGAAATTAAGAACGTTGGGATAACGTTTTTGATTTTAGGGAAGTCATTAATAAATAAATTAAATAATATTGGACTCAAGGCAGAATCCTTGAGAAAAACTAGAAATAGTACTTATAATTATTTAAATATCTTGAAATATTAAAGTATTTTAATTTAATAATCTGAAAATTTGGAGGAAAATAATCGAGATGTTACGCCATAAACAGTACATAAGTACAAGAGATGAACAAACAGATCACACTACTAACTTATATACTTATCAATAAATACAGGAACTAACAAATTTCCAGTGAACGAACCAAAATTTTAGTGTCATTTAATACCACACATATAAAAATGTAGTATAATTTTGAACTAAATATCATGTCTTTTCCGTACGTGGACTTCCATCAATTCCGATGTAATTAAATTTGTAATTTCATTAAATACGTAAATTTATATCGACAAAATGATGAAAATTTTGAAGGGTTTTTTTGGGAACTGTTTATAAATAAAACAGGCTCCGGTTGGAGCCCTATTTCATAATGAAATACAAAATTAAAAGTTCAAGTGAGAAAAGTACAAGTGGAAAGGTTCGAGTTATCGAGAGGTTACAAGTTGAGAGGTTCGAGTTATCGAGAGGTTACAAGTTATCGTAATTATATTATAATAATATTATTTATTTTTATTTTACTATTTTAAATTTTATCGTGTTTCAAGATTATAACAATGTTTTAACAATATCGACGTCGTTTTTTGAAAAAGGCGTAAGCGCCATCTAGCAAACTTTACAGGAAACACATGAAACGATTTTTCTCCAAATAACAAAATATTTGTTTTTTAATTTTATTCTTTATCGTATAGAGTAGGAGTTTATTAACCTTGCAAAACCTTTATAATCACAATATATTTTAAAGGATTCTTCTAGCGCTGGTTAAGTGGCGACTGAGTATTATCGTTAGTATTTGCTGCTTACCTCATCAATATTCGATTTTTAGTCAATATCCAATTTTTTTTTCGATATATCGTGAGCGGGAATCGATAGAGGTGGTCTTTACGTCCCAAAATCAATTGAAACCTAAATTTCGAATTTTTAAGCCTTAAGCCTTTTTCAAAAAACGATGTCGATTTATAACAACTATATAACGTCTTAGTACTTTACTTTATAGGCACCTCCCCCCTTCATAATAAAGTACAAAAGGCTTACTACGTCTATGATTAACGCTGTAAAATTTTAAAATACGATAACATTTAAAATAGTTATATTAAAAATTGTAAATAAAAAAAAAAACATTTAATAAAATTATTACTATCTAAAGACGATAAGTTATTTAATAACATATAAAAATAAAATAAATCTTTCCACTCATGTTTTTACCACTAATATAGTACCTTGTACTTTTGTCCTTTATAATGAAATAGGGCCCAAATCGTATTCATTATTATCTTTGTTATAAAATAACTTTTTTTCAAAAATGGACTTTCGAAGAAAACGGCTCATTTAATTTTGACGATATTTTTTTTAAAATTATTTCTTTGGATCTAGAAGACCTTATATAAATCGTATCGGGAAAAAAAAATTGGTAATTACCACACAATAAGTTGTTGAGAATATCAACAGCTATAGTTGAATATGTCGGTTTTCTTCACTTCCTGCACCTAAGAAATCACCATCCAACTCTGACGGCTAAAATGTATTTTACTATGTAACAGGATCTACTCACTTGAGACGAGATGGATGAAGTAGCCACGAAGAGCCACAGTACTCGCTCGGATGGAGGTTGGAACTGAACTGAGAGTGCAACTGGAACCTGGAGGTGGGGACGCTCGAGAAAGAGAAAACGAAAGCTGGGGCCCGGTATTTTTTAATACCTCAAGTTCTCTCTTTGGGGCAGTGCACCTCTCTTCTTGTATATAGTCATCAATAACCAGGGGCGTAACCGGGCTGGGGCAACCGGAGCAATGCCCGGGGGTAAGTGGGTTCCCAATACCCGGTGGTAACGAATGAAGTCGTAATATTTCATTCGGATTCGTAATCGCTTCGCTATATTGTTTTCGAATTGTATTTTCAGACAAACAAAAGCAAAATTAGAGCGTTCTTTTTCTAAATGGAAAATAATCGTTGGTTTTATGATGTTTTAAGGTTCAAAACATCTAGGTCATTAGAACCCGATTAATATAATAAAACTCCTATAATTAATTTCTTCAAATTAATATTTTTTTAAAAATCTATAAAACCGAAAATAAAAAATAATAAAATAAATAAATAATTAGTAGGATACATTTCATCATTTATTATAATATAATGAATAAATTTACTGAAGCGAATGACAAAAGTCAATTCTTTAGCTCGTTAATTTTCAAATGAAAGCAGAGCCGGAAGTGTGGCTAAAATGTATGTTAGGAGTAACCATTTATAATTTACTTGCAAATCCTTAATTTACACAAACTAGTTTTTTCAGCCTTTCAGAAAATTGATATTATTGCAAAATAACAGAATTATGAATACAAATTAAAAAACCTACTGGCCGACCGCGTGCTAATTCCGAACCTCCGGCGTACCTTGGGTTGGGAACCTCTGGTCTAAATATTAAACTTCTGACATTCCCAAACTCTGTAGAACATATTAGACTACTTATTGAATTTTTTCCCAGATTTTTTTCTGTGTAAAAATATCAATGAGGTTAAAAAAGTCAATTTCTTTAGCTCGCTCATTTTCAATTGAAACTTCCTGACTCATCATTTATCTCAAATAACATTTAAAATAAAAACATTATTTTCGATTCATATTCATTATGTTTAGTCCACATCTTTCAGCAGTGGCCATTCTAGAGTAATAAATTTAAAAAAACAGGTTTACCGCAAATCATCCCATTAGCCTTAGGGAACAATTGTGTTGGGGCTGATAAAGTAGGGGTGGGCGTATTCGTAATCAAAAACTTGAATACGAATATATACACACAATAAATTTTCTATGAATATGAATAAGAATATATTCATATTCACAGTTTTGAATACAAAGATATTGACACTCGTATCCATACATATAAGTTCGTCTTTACAGGTGTGAATATGAATATTTTCGTATTCACTCTTATATTCAAACTAATAAATGCAAGTACGCACATATTCGTATATATGAGTTCGTTTAATGTTAGATTAATATTAGATTATTAGAGTATGAATATTAAAGTTTTTCGAATATTTTCCATATTGAGGTCCATTATTGGGTTATTAAAGGTGCTTATTGTAAAAATACTATCGATTTTAAGCCATAATGTGACTTCAAATTTTTGACCTTGAACAATGAGTCATGATTTGATTTATTATAACTTTTCGGATTTCCTTGATATTGAGATCCATTATTAGGCTGTTAGGTATTGATTATGAAAAAAATATAGATTTTAAAATCGCGCGCTCACGTATCGAATAATTTTAACATTCCGGATTTCCTTGATATTGAGGTCCATTATTAGGTAATGGAAGGTGCTGATTATGAAAAAAATATAGATTTTAAAATCGCGCGCTCACGTTTCGAATAATTTTAACATACCGGATTTCCTTGATATTGAGGTCCATTATTAGGTGAAGGAAGGTGATGGTTATCAGAATACTCTCGATTCTAAGATCGCGCGTTGGCGTGTCTGTTTATTGATCTTACATATTTGTTACCATCACTAATCTGGTGAATCTGGAGAATATTTCTAGATTTCTAGACCTCGATATCAAGGAAATCTGAAATGTTAAAATAAGTCGATACGGGAGCTCGCGATTCTAAAAAAGATATTTTTTTCATAATCACCAGCTTCCATAGCCTAATAATGGACCTAAATATCAAAAAAATCCAAAATATTAAAATAAATTGATACTTGAGCGCGCGATTTTAAAATCTATTTTTTTTTCATAATTAGCACCTTCCATTATCTAATGTAATACAGCGTAGTACAGTTGTGGCACGGGTTATAAAGCGATTGGGTTGGGCAGCCTTGATTTAGACTGCAAGTTCATGTAATCAGTTAATCATAAGCAACACATGTTTGCATTGTCTCTGTGAATTTATGGAATTAAAGGAGTTATATTAAATAACTATTAGATTTCTCAGTAGACTTGCGCATGATAGTATAGAAGCATCAATCTAATCAGGGATTGATAAATTATTTGCCACTTCTATAATTTTGTTTTTATTGGAAACTAGTTTCAAATGTTATACATTCATCTTCAGCTCTAAAAACACACAAAAATTCAAAAATAAAATATTTAAAATACAATTTGGTATTATTATACATCTTAAATTAATTGTAATATAAATTAGTATTATAAAACATTTATGAATTATGAATTTAATTAAGACAAGAGATCAAATACATGTTGGTACTCAGCAAAGTTTAAATAGATTATATTAAACAGAAAAGGTCACATTGTTAACCTAAGTTTATAATAAAAACAAAATTATAGAAGTGGAAAATAATTTATCAATCCCTTATTAGATTTCTGTACCTTCCTTATTCTTGTAATTTCCATGCCCTTATTAGCTATAAGATTGTGCTTTCCAATTCAATTTAATATTTCTTGGCTTAGGGAGCCCAATTTGCGTCCTTGCCCCCCGGCCTAGGTTTCCATGGTGCATCGTAAGGCTACCCATAGCTACATAACCGGTCCGTTTGGGGCCAATTCGGCAGTATCCTTCCCACCGTCTCACTCGGGTTCATGGACAGTGACAGGGCCTATGTATCTTTCTCCGAAGCTTGACGTCCTTGGACCGAACCTCTGGGCGACAATTTGACATCCTGGAAAACCACATTCATAATTTTGGTACACGGGGTAGAGTCATCACTACTACGCCCGGTCCGTGTTAGTTGCCTCCAATTCGCTGACGAGCCTCACATACCACATAAAATCTATCATACCATAATTATCAATAAATTTGTAAGAAAAAGTCTGGTTTATTTAAATCCGTTTAGCGCTTTATTTTAAATAATACATCGATCAATTATAAATGTAATACTTGAAAATCTAACGAGAATAAATTTGTACATTATACAAAAGGATAAAGATAAAGATGGATAACAGTCAGAGGTAACAAGACCGAAATCATCCGACAGTTGACTGCGTCGGGTTGAGCTCCAGGCATCCCAGAGAGGAGCAGTCCTTCTCTTCGGCTTTCTTGATGATGTCCTTCAGCTCTGGTGTCGACCTGCGGAGTGGATCATAATTAATAATTAACAATTTTATCAATAAACAATAATTTAATGTTTCGGTGTTGTCTAATAACATAGTATAGCATAGTAATTGGAGATATTCATAGAAAAAGTTCAAACCCATGAATCTCTTAACAAGTAGTAAATAACTAACCAATCAACTCTTAACTAATTCAGGCTTCATTATAGCTGAAAAACATCTAGGGTTGGAATATCGAAACGCGATATATCGATATATCGGATTTGAATAACCGATATTTTCTATCGATGTCTTAAAACCAGATATATCGATGATATCGATATTTTACATTTTATCGGTGACACTTATATTTTAAACTTTATTATTTTATTTTAATTAGAAATTTTCTTTATTCTTTATAATTTTTTTAATTGTATCCGTGAGTTGTACTTTACATTATAGCTTAATTATTTAATCAATCTATGGGATATTGTCGTAGATGTATACGAATTCAGTCCCGGTTATAGCTAATAATTATAGTTAATTAAAATAGTTGATAACTATTTTAAATTGTTTCGCGTTTCAACATTTCATAGTGTGTCATATGCGTAGTAAATAATAGGTCTACTCGCAATTGTACTTTATTATGAAATAGGGTCCAGGTTTTTCATCCTTAACCTTCAAATAAACTTAAGAATTTAAGATTAACAAATTAAAAAATAATATAGATTGATCACTCACCAAATTGAAATTAAATAGACAATATTATAAATGTAAATAAAATGTTGTATATATTTATTGATTTAATCATTGGTTAAAATATAGCATGTTAATTATATATAAAGTAATATGAGAATAAGCAATATTTATTTACCAAACAATAATTAGTATATAAGATTGAAATACAAATAATGTTAATTAATCCTATGTAAAGACAAATAGGTAATAATATAAATGGTGATTGTACTGAAATATATATATGATGAATTAGATGTTTTTAGATTAATGTTTTTAGGATGGTCAATGCATCCATGGAAACTTTATAAGATAAATACAATTTATAGAAGTTTGAAGGTTTTATTTTTGAAAAACTTGTAGAAGAAAATAATTTATGAAATATGGCTAAAAGCCTTCAGGATAAAAATGTGTTCTAATTTTTTTTTTACCAAAGTATAATTCTTTTTTTATAATGATTCATCGATAGTAAAAATATTGTTTTATAAATAATAATTATATTATTTTATTAACTTTCACAGTTTAACATTATACTCTTTTAATGCTAGGTTTCTTCGCCTTTTCATCCATTACCTTTCAATATATCGATACATCGATATTTTTCTGGTGATTATCGATCGTTGTCGATATTTAGTTCCGCGATATCGTAAAATATCGAATATCGGTATTTTTCTTTCGATGTTCCATTTCCTGATAGATATAACCCTTTATATCCCACTTCGGTAGCCTGAAGAAATATTACATCACTCCAAAACATTTCAACACAATATAAATAATATAATATTATTTAATAAATATCGTTATTATGTATAATATATACAATATAATTGTATTATATTGTTATGTATAATCTGTTGTAATATAATGTACTAGTAATAATTATATTGTATACATAAATTTCATTTCTAATATATAATATAATTTTTAGGCAAATGAATTATATATTTCAATAAATGTTTGACTCGCTAAAATAGTCCCATTTACGTTTTTTTGATTATTAGTAATACTTAAAAAATTAAGAGTTATTAGAAATGTTGGATTTAGGACATGCTTCCACTATCAGTATAATGATTTTATGCAAAATATGTATTTAGTAATTAATATTCTGTTGAAATCCGCATGATAGTACAGAAGGATCAATCAAATTAGGAATTGATAAATTATTTACCACTTCTATAATTTTGTTTTATTGAAAACTAGTTTCGAATGTTATTCATTCATCCTCAGTTTTAAAAACACACAAAAAATTCAAAAATAAGCAATTCAAAATACAGTTTGGTATTATCATACATATTAAATTAGATGTAATATAAATCAGTTTTATAAAACATTTATGAATTATGAATTTAATTAAGACAAGAAACACATGTTGGTACTCACCAAGGTTTAAACGGATTATATCAAACAGAAAAGTTTGTACTGGTTTCTTCTCGCATTGAACTAACAATGAAAGAAAAGTGGGATGGTTGTAGGTAAACGGTTTACGAGTCGGGGTTTTTCCAGTAATGCCGGTGAATAATTGGTTTTGAACCATTAGAAACTAGTTTCCAATAAAACAAAATTATAGAAGTGGCAAATAATTTATCAATCCCTAATTAATATTCTTACTAAATGTCACTAAAATATTGCTATACAGGTAGTATGCCTATTGGAGCATGGAATGTGTAAAATTTATAAATAACTAAACTTAAGTTAGAACTAGATAGGTGCTCCATAAAGGAATTTATAATGATTATCTTTGCAGGAAGATCATTTTTCATGATTCTTGCCAAAATAAATTAACAAGACGGTGATTTCTCGGTTTAGGTAAAATAAATAGTTTATTTGAAAAATATTATCTGGGAAACTATTACGCGTACAAATGTCTATTACCACTCAAATTGCAGCTGTATAATTTGTATAATAAAGTAGTATATTATAATTATCTTCGTAGGACCAGCGGTTTTCTTGATATTTGCCAAAAATAATTCACAAAATGGTTATTTCTCATTTTTCGGAAGAAAGAAAAATTGTTTTTATGAAAAACTGTACATGGGGAACTAGTAAACGCTAAGAACTCTTTTAGCACTCAAATTGAAAGCTAGTTAAATTCGCCATAAAGTAGTTTATAATGATCATCTTCATAGCAACATGAACATCTCCATAGCAACATGATCATCTTCATAGCAAGAACATTTTCCGTGATATTTGTCGTAATATCAGTTTCGTAATCGATGATTTCTCGTTATATTATAGCAACATATTATAATGTTTTTAATATATATTATCTGTCTAAGATGTTAATGATCCAAGATACACTAGGGCCTAATCAATGGCACATTATAGTATTGTACCATTCATAACTGATCAGTGAAATATAAAATAATATTTTTTTCCATTTTTCTTTTCATGATAACTGCACTGTTATCGTTGAATTCATTTATGTAGTTAAAAATTATCTTATTTAGATTATCAGATGTATATTTATAATAAGTATGCGCCTTTTTAATTATTTGATTTATTTTAATTTTTATCTCGTGTAATATCCAATATGTTTGTTTGATTTCAAGATTAATTATCTTTGTACTAAGACTTGTAAAGAAATCTGTTAAATTATTGTTTATTAAAAATAGGTTGCAAAAGAGATTGTCCAATTGTTGCAATTTAAAATAAATGTGCGCTGGTATTTTGTTATATTACTATAACAGTTTAATATATAAATTCTCAAAAAAATACTGGTGTAGGAATAATTGTGCTTTATAAGGCACTTATTAATTTTTTTGTATTTTAAAATATGGGATTTAAAAAGATATAAAAACAAATTTTGATCCGAGGTACGACAGTCACTCTTATATGAAAGGATGAGACGAAAAACCAAGAAAATCACTTTTGTTTCTTTAGATGGATCGGGATGAAAAGGAGCATATTTCGAAGGTGGTAGAATGCAGAAAAAGGCATGCTTATAATTTCACTGTATGAATGGAACTTCAATGGCTAATATTTTCTAACTTTCTTGGGTTTTTTAATGCATTCTGATTCCCAGGAAAAGTGGGCATTTTCATTCTGATTTATTGAAAAATAAAATATCTGTTGTGGACACCCCATGACTTCCTTGTACGCCTATTAAACTATAAATCGGTGGCTCAAACAGTGTCCCTGAATTTGGTTACTAGTTTCCGAGCATAGCAATACCTCAAAAACGAGACTCGGCGTCGCGACCTACATCTATTGAAACATACAGACACAAACACAAGCTCTTGTTTCTTTAGGTCTTATCCCGTTATTATATACCGTTTTCTTTCAGTTGATAACAAGTTCCCAAGAAATTTTTTCGGGTTTCTTGACAACATTAGAACTGTCTGTCACTAGATAAAGCATTGGAAATCGATGGTTTCAAAATTTTAAGCGGAAGAAACCGCTAAACTTATATGTTATTGTCCTACTGCAGGTTTGTTCAGCTCACTATTGGGGAGGAAAAAAGTATTTTACACTCTATTTTAACAATTAAAACAATTAATAAAATTGTTTAATTAGAGTGAAAAAAAATCGAATTTATAGCATTTCCACGTCAATTGTAACCTTTTCCAAATCAATTGTCACCTTTTCCATTTCAATTGTAACTTTTTCCATTTCAAATGTTACCTTTTCCATTTCAATTGTAACCCTTTCCAAATCAATTGTCACCTTTTCCAATTCAATTGTAACCTTTTCCATTTCAAATGTAACTTTTTCTATTTCAATTGTAACCCAAACGGACATGAAATAATTCAATATTATTCATTTTATTATTGAAAAATAATTATTTTAATTACATTAATGACTTTTGAAATAATTTCAGCATATTCTTTCGACATTTATTTCGTTTATTAGATAATTGATATTAAGTGCTAATTTCAAGTAGGTAGTTTCAATTTTTTAAATAAAATTGTCGTTTATTTATTTTTAAATATTTATTATTTTTATTTGTTTAGTGGGGGAGGGTGGATTTCATCGATTTGATGATCGTTCATAAGGTTTTCGAAGTTGTTAATGTCAAATTTACTATCGATATTTTATTCGGCCATGAGTGTTTCTACTTAAATATTCATTTTCAAAATTCTTCGGCATTGGCATCGTTTACTAGGTTTTCAAGGGCGCGAATTCACTATCGGATTTCCGATCGCGCATGCGCATTTCGCTTTTACGTTGCTATTGGAGATTTCTATGATAAAGGGATCGTTTATTAGGTTTTTAAGGGTTCTGATTCCATTTTTTTAGTTAGATTTTGGATCGCGCATGCGCGTTTCGCATATCCGTTCCTGTTGGAGTTTTTTTATGATAAAGGTATCGTTTATAAGATTTCCGAGGATTCTGATTCCATTTTTTTAGTTAGATTTTGGATCGCGCATGCGCGTTTCGCATTCCCGTTGCTATAGAAGATTTCTATGATAAAGGGGTTGTTTATTAGGTTATCGAGGGTTCTGATTCCATATTTTTAATGGGGTTTTTGATCGCGCATGCGCATTTTTCATTTCCGTTAATGTTGGGTTTTTTTTTATGATAAAGGTATGGTTTATTAGGTTATCGAGGGTTCTGATTCCATATTTTTTGTATTGGATTTTTGATCGCGCAGGCGCATTTTTCATTTCCATTACTGTTGGAGTTTTTTTATGATATAGGGATCGTTCATAAGATTTTCGAAGATTCCGATTCCGTTATTTTAAATGATTTTTTATTGAGCATTTGGTAGTAAATTTGACGTTAACAACTTCGAAAACCTTATGAACGATCACCAAATCGATGAAATCTCCCTCCCCCCACTAAATAAATAATAAATAATAAATACTTAAAAATAAATAAACGACAATTTTATTTCAAAAATTTATACTACCTACTTGAAATTAGCACTTAGTATCAATTATCTAATAAACGAAATAAATGGCGAAAGAATATGCCGAAATTATTTCAAAAGTCATTAATGTAATTAAAATAATTATTTTTCAATAATAAAATGAATAATATTGAATTATTTCATGTCCGGTTGGGTTACAATTGAAATGGAAAAAGTTACATTTGAAATGGAAAAGGTTACAATTGAATTGGAAAAGGTGACAATTGATTTGGAAAGGGTTACAATTGAAATGGAAAAGGTAACATTTGAAATGGAAAAAGTTACAATTGAAATGGAAAAGGTGACAATTGATTTGGAAAAGGTTACAATTGACGTGGAAATGCTATATAACCTTTATCACCGAGCCATATGATGTCTGTAATAAATGTTGGTACACCTTTTGATGTAAGTTTCTTATGACCTTCAAGCAAAGTACTCCTTTCGGATCTTCAGTTTCAACCAAAATCTATTATATTACTGATATTGATGTAAAAGTATAATTTACCAAATTTGAGATGTTTTACATTATATTTTAATATTTAATTTTTGATGAAAGTCTAATATGAGCTTCAAGTAAAGTACCCTTTTCGGCTCACCAATTTTAACCAAAATCCATTACATACATTCATATTGATAAAAAAAGTCCTATTTACCAAATTTGAGATTTTTTACAAATATTTTAATATAATTTTTGATGAAAATGTGTCATGACCTTCAAGTAAAGTACTACTTCCGGTAATCATACAGTGATCAAAAAAGAAGGTTCACAACTAGATTATATAATAATTCTAAATACAAAATTTTAACTTTTTGCAGCTACCCGTTTTGGAGTTATGTGAGATACGTACGAACGAATGTACGAACATACGTACAAATGTCAGGACTAAACTAGTCAAAATGGATTCTAGGATTGTCAAAATGGATATTTCCGTTGAAATCTTAAGACCGAAAATTTTAGCGATTACAATACTTCTTTTACTGCGTACAAGGAAGTAAAAACCAACCTAGTTTCATAAGCCCCGGCACTTAGAAAATATTGGGGGCAAAGGTTAGGGTAGCATAAGAAGTAGAATAGTCATCAGTAGCATTATATTACACATACAGATCATACAATACTGGAAAACAGGGATGTGAACATGGAAAACAGGGATGCAAACTTGTAGAACAGTAAAAGTAAGTTATTTTTAAGTAAATGATCATGAAATATTTAGAGAGAGGCAGAGTATAGTTTGCCCTCCCCCCTCTCCAAATAACAATATTTTTGTTTGTTTTTAATTTTATTCTGTACCGTATAGAGTAGTAGTTTATTTACCTGACAAAACCTTTATAATTACAATATATTTTAAAGGATTCTAGCACTGATTAAGGCCAGAATGAAGACTGAGAATCGTTAGTATTTGGTTCTTACGTCATCAATATTCGATTTTTAGAACATTTCTAATTTTTTTCTCGATATATCGTGAGTGGTAATCGATAGTCTATATATTTGTGTATATATTTTTTTCTTATGTAGCCAATAAAAATGGATAGGAACCTGTACTGACCTACTTGGCAGACTTTTTTTTTTAATTAAGAATTTGTTGATAACTGGGCTTTTAATTCTTTAGGCTTTACCTCGGTTTAGTCGCATTGTGAAGTTCTTGTGAGCACATCCCTCTCTCCCCTCAACCTCAACTATATATATATATATATATATATATATATATATATATATATATATATATATATATATATATATATAAACATATGCTGATAAGTGTATGTATATTTATATATAATATATTCACACAAACACACACACACACACACAGATATATATCTGAATACTATAGCCTATCTGAGTACACCAGCCTCTTCTAGTAAACTAGAAGCGGTGAGTATTTAAAAACAATCGACGCTGATTTTCATAGCTTTCAGCTTTCTAAAGAGAGGTCTTAAAAGGTCTTTGCAACTCCACAGCTATCTCAACAATAAAAGAGGAATCATTTAAGAAAGGTTACAGAGCTGTTAGCATTCTCTCACAGCAAGCATAGTTTCCAGCCATGCAGAACTTATTTCACCAACAGCATCATCCCCAAGAGACGTAAAAATCGAAGTTCGATATATCAATAAAAATGTCGATATTTTTAACCTTTGGAAGGAGGAGAAGGGAGAAGAGGGTTCACACCGATTTGAAGGATTTGTTAATATAAATTACAAGTCTAAGATTTGTAACAGCAATAATTAAATATTTATAAATCGTTTATAAAAAAAGTAACAATTTTTAAAAACCTTTTTTTTGGTGCTATGATTGCCGAACCACAGAACCAAAAAGGAAATCTTGTTTTGAAAAACGTTTTTCGATACTCAAATTTTATTTCGATATACTGATAAATTTTCCAGCATCCCAATCAACCACACTATCAACGCTGGGACCGGAATTTCCCTCCAGGTGTACACACTCAGCCATTATAAAGTGGGTATCTGACCATTTAACAGGTTAAGAGAGATTGGTTATTAGACGACGAATACTGTGCACCTTGTACAACCGTTGAACAGTGATCCGAGATCTTGAAAATAACCGAAAATCAATTATACGCCAATCGATGAGGGAGAAATTGACGGAAATAACGGGACGGCCTAAATTGACTTCAGGACTTTATTTAGACTAGTTAAGAGGTAAACATACTGAAGGTCGCCGGATCTATGATCAGAGGGAAGGAGAGGAGTGGGGAAGGAGCTAAAGTTTTTCGGTTTTTCGTTTATATCTCGAAAACGGCTGGTTGTAGCTTTAAACATTCCATGTATACAATTGAACAGCATTAAATTTTCTATAGGAATGGCCATATTCATTTTTTTCGTATCTGCTATAGTTTAAGAAATATTTTTAAACTAACGAAATTACAACTATAGTATATTTTTCTTTTTATTGACTTTACCACAGTTACTTTGAAGTGAGCATATTTCTTAGGCTATAATGGATACGAAAAAAAAATAATAGGAGCATTCTTGCAGGAAATTTTACACTCTTTAATTTTTTGCTTGAAATTTTTTAAGTTACAACCAACCATTTTCGAAATATAAACGAAAAACTGAAAAAAACACCATCTCCCCCCCCCCTCCTCTCCTTGCTTCCGGACAAGATCCGGGGACTTTTAGTATGTTTACCTCTTAACAAACTCCTGAATTTAATTCTGGCCATATCGTCATTTCCGTTTATGGACTATTTAACCTCAGCGTACATTTCATACATTTGCATACATTTCATACGTTTGTTATCAATTAAATAAAATGGACCATTCATTCACAAAGGTGTCATTTTTCCACCATTTGCTTCCGAATATTCTTTGATGAAGAAAAGTAAGAAAACATGTCTAATGAATAACTTTTGGAAACTTTCATGAGTAATGCGTAGTCAATTGCTAGAAAAAATAAATAAGGATTTAAATAGAAACTAAAATAATTTCTAAAAAGTAAAATTTAACAATGAGTAATCGAGATTAATTCAGGTAACCAAGATTATTTTTTAGAGAAGGTATAAATACCAGAATAGTTGATATTTCTGTTACTAAGCATATATTTTAGCTCATTATTAATTAGAAATAGTGAGAATAACACATAATCTCTTAGGTGTGTCACTGACAACCACTCCACGCCAAATGGGACGTTGGATGGCTGTGTGTGTGGATATTTTGGAGTGATGCCGAGCGGCTGGAATTCCGTGAGTCTTAAACTGTATCAAGCCACGACTGAATCCAATCCGTCTAACAAACTGTGAATGTAGAAAACTGATGGACTCCACAGTTTTTTGGCACATTAAAAACTGTTGATCAGTAAATAGAGTGTAATTAAAATTTACGATATTGATTGTATAAAATATGTTACAAAATTATTGATATCAATAACTTACAAGAACTGTAATAAAATTATTTGGTTTATTTTCTACTATTAATTAGGTTGAGAATATAAATATTAACTAAAAGTAATTTTTTTAATAGATTTCTAATTTCTAATATGCTTAAAATGTCCGATATTTTTTGTATTTTTTTTTCTGGAGAATAGGGGCTTAGATTAAATTATTAATTGTTCTTGCAATTGTAGAGGCACTATTTATTTCCCATTAATCCTCAATAGATGTATTAATCTGTATATTGAAATATTTTTAAACAATAATCAGAATAAAATACGTGTTTGCCCCTACGCCAAAGCATGAATTACTGCCTAATAAATCACTTTTACCTGTCGGTAAAAAAACAACAAAAAATATCTGATGTGGACAACACATGACTTCCTTGTACGCCCATTAAATTATAAATCCGTGGCTCAAAAAGTGATACTGAATTTGGTTACTAGTTTCCGACTAAGGAAGCTAAAGGAAGTAAAGAAATAATCCAAGGAAGAATAAAACAGAGAGATACGAGGCAGTCAGAAGCCCAATAGATAAGTCAGGAATTTTGCGGACGGATTTTTTTTTTTATTCGATATTTGGATTCTACGTATCTTGAAACGTAAAAAATACTCAAATTTTGAGGGGGAGGGAGGGGATTACAAAAATTTTCTATTGAAAGTCTAATATGACCTTCAAATAAAGTACCGCTTCCGGTTTTCCAATTTAAACCAAATTCTAGTATGTTATTTAAATCAATATATAAAGTATAAATACTAAATTGGAGAAGTTTTTCATAATATTTTAATATCTTTTTGATGGAAATCAATTATGACCTTCAAGTAAAGTACCACTTCCGGTGATTAAGCAGTGACAAAAAAGGGAGGTTCACAACTAGATTTTACAACAATCCTAAATATAAAATTTCAACTTTCTACGGCTAACCGTTTTTGAGTTATGCGAAATACGAACGTACGTACGTACAGACGCCACGACGAAACTAGTCAAAATGGATTCAGGGATGGTCAAAATGGATATTTCCGTTGAAATCTGAAAACCGAAAATTTTCGCGATTACAATATTTCCTTTACTTCGTACAAGGAAGTAAAAACGATGAAGAGGATTGTACATCAGTGGGGCACTTAAAATCTTCTTCGTTCCAAGCACTCCATCGATCCATTGTTCCACTTGGAGTGAGAGTCATTGGCCGCCTTTACGATTCATATCCAGGCAACACACATCCGAATATCTCTGAGGCTATTGATGGCACCAACTCCTTATAGTTTAGTGGTTATTTGCTATCAACATTTTTGGCAGCCATTCCGAAAGGCTTTAGAAAACAAAGGAATATGCGGTCTATTCCAATATGGAGTATCTTGGAAGTAAAAGCCTGCGGTTTCTTTTTCATATCTGACTCAATTGAAAACAGTCAGTTGTCGGTTCATTTTTGGGACAAAGTTCAAATATAGCATAATTGTATTCCGGAAAGTAGGCTTGTTAAAGCAATTATTTCACTCTTTCAGGGTCAATGTGCCAAATATTCCCATTCATATAATATAAAATATCTGATGTTAATGAATGAATGAATGAATATTTTATTTGCTTTCGGGGTATGTCCCATACAAGTAGAGTTGGCTACAATAACTATAATTTTGTAAAAAATATTTAAGAGCTTAAAGTCAAAAATATTATTTCACTACGTTGCTATGTCAACGTCATCTCCAAATACGTGCAGACATAACTATATAGAAATATAATAATACAATATAACATATAACAATATAAAAATAAAATATAAATATAACATAAACTATGCATAAATAGATACTCTTAAACAGCTTGAATACGCAAATATATAATATATATGTTGATGACGAATAGACCCGCTGCTATGATGAACAAATAAACAAAATCATTCATTGACAATAAACGATTTCGTTTTTGTTGAATATTTCCTTCAATTTTGTTTGTCCAGATTTATTATTTATCATTATTATACAAAGTTATTTTGATCTCAAAGATATGGTTTATTCCCTTAATCGTTGGTCAAAGAGCATAACCACATTTTTTACTTTATTTTGGAAGAATCAGCTTTTTTAAAAATTGCCTCTTTCCTGAGAATTGCCCTTTTACTTTCGCTATAAAAAAATAAAAGCCATGCTCAAAGACTTGGCACTTCTCAAAATTAAAAAAATTGTCTGAACGAAAACTTAAGTATATTTTATGAAAATCCGTCAATACAGGAAATTGATAACTACAACGAATCTCCTCTTATCCGTTATACTCATAAAGAGATCAAACATTTGTTGTAAAGTTAATATTGTTTATTTATTTAAGTTTATTTGTAGATTTCCTGTTTATTATTTTCAATAATGAACCTTTGTAGTCGGCAAACTAAAATAAATTTAACCTCCTCCTCCCTCAAAATTTGAGATTTTACGTTTCAAGATAGAATACAAAAATCGAATAATAAGAATTTCCTCCGTCCATCGTCCGCGTCTATTCTCCGAGGCTACTGGATTGATCTTTAGTATAAAAATATATTTAGCTAAAAATATTTAGCACCAAAATCACAGACCATCCGAGGATGATCTTCACAACTCGACATTCCATCTGCTTTTGGTTTATTATTTTCAATAATAGACCTTTGGAACCGACCAAAGAAAAGATTTTTGTAACCTCCCCTCCCTCCCCCCCTCAAAATTTGAGGTTTTACGTTTCAAGATACGTAGAATCCAAATATCGAAAATCCAAAGCTAAAACTATCCGACCAAAAGCTGATGAAATTCCCTACAAAAGTAAAAATAAAATCATTTAAATCGGCTCAGTATATAGCGTAGACTGAGATATAGCGTAATGAACTTCGTAGACTAATTCTCCGGCGCTGCTGGTCATCGTGGCCCTAACCTCCTGACTTATCTATCTGACTTCTTCTTATCTCTCTACTTTATTCTTCCTTGGATTATTTCTGCACTTCCTTTAGCTTCCGCAGTCTTTCCTTTTTTTTTCCCCCACTGAAGTGCACATCCAATATTTCCTCTGTATCATTTTACCCTCTGATTACATGCCCTAACCATCACAGCCTATTTACATTGACACAGTTTCTTCTTTACACTCTCAAGCTGGCACTCTCACGGCGATCATCTTGGAACAAGCTTAAAATTTCTTTTCCTTTAGTGCCTACTGCTTAATTTTTTTTTACTTGGACAGAACAAATATTTTTGAAATATTACTAAGTGTAAATAATAAACCATTGTGTAATAATTTGCAGCGTTTTTTGTTTGGAAAGGTGGCTTATTAAAAGATTCATGCGCCCATTTCTCGGATATTTATATATATTATATCCAAAACAAAAAATAAAATTAATAATTTATTCGGGTTATATATATATATATATATAACTTTTTATCTAAAATGTCATTTAATCCTACTATATTTATTCTTTATTTTTTCTTATTCTTGCGCCTTGTTTTTCTTAGCCCTTTTAAAGCTCTATCACGTAGACCGAAATGTCGGCCCACATTAAAACAAAATATTACCTTGCTTTGTTACCCAATTATATTCCTAAATTTATTTACTGTGTTAAATTTATTTCTTGAGCCAAAAATTGCTAGACCATAAGAATGTTTCACCCAGATTCATGCATATAATATTTTTTCATTTATTATTTGCTAATGATATCTTTATTATTATAAAAAATATATGCTATTATTTTAAAAGACTAATGTAATTTTTCTTGTATTGACATCATTATTGAATCTTTTGATTTTTTTATATTTCAATTTGTTTTATTAGTTTATTGACAAATTCCGCCAAAATCATAACCTCAAAACTAATTTAAAAAAACTGAAATGTAATATAATATCGGGCTCACCCTTGCTTGGCCGCCTTGAGGAACACCTCGAAGTCCTTTGGCGAAGTGGACAAGGCCTCACACAACTTCCTCAGCCCGCACGGCCCGAGGCTGCCCTCCTGAAGAGATCGATGACCGGGGGTCTTCGCGGTTCCTTCAGATCTGTCCGACACGACGAACTTGAATTAATAAAAGATTATTGGAAATGTTCTAAACTATTTGTTAGTACTTTATTATTGCCGTATCTTTAATAAATAACTGCAATAAATGTGTCATCCAGATCGCTCCTGTGTAAGATTCTGCAACGACAATGAAGCCTGGATAAAGCCATGTAAAGGTCCCTAGGCTTAGCAAATCTCGGCATCTCTCACCATTCTTCAATTTAATACATTTTATTTAATAAACAAAACGCGGCAAATTAAGCAATGGTTTATTATTTCTCTATAGTTATATGTAGAAAACATCAGTTCATTCACAGGACTTTCCTCAAAAGCCTTATGGGCAAGCTGTGTGGTCCGAACAGAGGGCGAAAGGATACAGAGGAAAATGTTGGAGGCGCAATTCAGTGGGAAAATAAATCATCAGTGCTGAGTGGCCTAGAGGACGTGACGGCCGAGTACGTTGGGGTGAGGGTCCCAGAGTGTCCGGGTCGGAACGTTGTGTGTTCCGTGTCGATTGCCACCTGGGCCAGTTAATATTTATTTCGTGGCGATCCCGCGAAATGAATCTTGACACTTCCACTCTGGTTAGTATGCGGCGGTGACGTAAAAGTAGCTGTCAGGGGATTGGCAAAAACGACAATAAGGCCCACTTGCCGGACTAGTTCCCCCCACCATTACCAGTACCAGTAGTACCAGCTGAGTGCCCTAAAACTTAGCCCGAAACGTCGGCACACATTATAATAAGTTTTTTCTTATTTGTGTGTTTATTTATTGACCGCACCACCAAACAAGATTTTCTAACTAATAATCTATAGTTTTTAAATATTTACTTTTACATTTGATGGTATTAAAAATATTTAAAAATTATTCATGATGAGTTGGGGTCAACACTATTCGTATGGATGCTTTCCAGAAAGGACAAATAAATAAATAAATAAAATAAATTAAAAAAATAAATAAATAAACAACTAGCCAAAACAATTCTTAAGATTAAGATTTAGTTTTATTTCGTCACGTAAATATATTTTATGGACTTCAACCAAATCTTCATTGGAAATCGATGTCAGATTAGTTTAGAAAGAGCACATGTTTGCACGAATTTCGCAGACATAATTGTCCTGCTTAGCAAGAACGCAGTATCTTACAAATAGTCATTTATGAGATTTTCAGATACCGTGATCCAATAAATGTTTTCTTTATTTTAAAACTGTTAAAAATGCAGTTCATACAATCATGTTCTTAACGTTAAAGTCTTAAAACGCAAGGTGTTTAGTCCAATATGGAATTGGATATTAATTATAAATGCTGCATTTATAATAAGTAAACATAAATGCAGCAACTTGAGCCTTTTTTGGTCAATATGATACTGCTTTCTTAATAAATAGGGAAGTTTACTACAGTTGGTAATAACAGTTGTCGGAGAGAATTCTTGCTTCTAGTTTGCAATTATTCCTCAGGTATGACGCGGCACGAATCCCGCAAGTACTCGGCGGAAAACAGCCATTGATGTCACAGGTGAAACGGCAATCCGCCGAAAGAAAGAAAGTTATTCGGAGCTTTGAATACTTGGCACCTCTTCATATCGCCGGAGTGCCATCCGGTATCCATTTTTTCCTACTCTTTCTAAAAATCCTTCAGGAGAAAGTTGAAAATAGACATTTTTTTTAATAATAATGATGAAATAGTTTTAAAATTATTTAATCCATATATGAAATTAAGGAGATGGTGGAGGGGCGAGGGGAGAAATAAAACATACTGTAATGACATATGATATACTAGTATACCCGAGCGAGAACTCTCGCATTAGACATCTATCTATCTTCCCCCTTATATACTCGAAGTATAAGCTAGTTTCTTCGTATAATGTTAGAAACAATGTAATATTTATGTAATTCGCATGTTAGAAACAATATAATATTACCAAGAAAGTTTATTTTACAAACACATTTGGTAAAGCAGCATAGTTTATAATGATCATGTTGAAGTAACAGTTTACTTAATAAGTAATTAATAGTACCTTCAGTTTAACAGCTAAGCAATAAGACTCAGCTATACCATTTTCTACTGGTAGTATTCATATTTAACAGTGCCCTTTAGGGTTGGACAGATAAAACAGTATATATAATTTCCCACTCATTAAAAGTTTTTGTAAACAGACTCAAATTGATATGAAGTTGCCATGACAGCGGCACGTACGCAAGATGGCACAGGGCCCGTGCGGACCTATATCGTGCGTTATCTCGAAAAAGGTATTATAGGTTTTAGAGCTTTAAAACGCTGGACCAATACGTTCCATGGGACCGTTTATGATGTTGATGCCCGCGTCAAAATCTTTAAAACCCAACTTATCCCGTCTCGATCCTCCGACTCTCAGTCATCAAATCTTTGAAACCTCCCAGTTTTTCATCACTTTTATCTAAGCCCTTGTAAGAATTTAACAAATGAAATTAGGATTCGTCACTTCTCCATGAAATTCCCTTTCTTTTGATACCTCATTCATCAAAATCCATCGCTCCTGAGAGCCGGAAAAGGGATCTATACTACCGGAACAATATATAGTAGTGATAATGTGTGTCGACGTTTTATCAAACGGTTAGAAAGAATAGGACAACAAGATAAGAAAGAAACCTCCGAATTAAAAGCAAGTGTTACCGCTATTTCAATATTATCTACTACATGAGTCAATAAACACAAAACCATCAAATTAAAATAAATTATACCGGATTATTTTATTAAAGGAACATATCATATTATTTAAAAAACATTCTGGATATCAGTGGAATAGAGCTAATACAATCATAATACAAATATAACATCAAGAATTTGCTCCCTGAGCTGGGTCTCTACAACTTCGAAAATTGATATTGCTTTGGGTTGAAGCTAATCCTGTGAGGTGATTATCAAGAAATCTTAAGGTGCGTACACACTCTACGGTTTTTGAAAAAATATCGATATATCGATATTATTAAAAAAATATATCCATATTTGTTATCGATATTTATTTTTTCGATATATCGTAATATAGATATAAAAATTTGAGTATCGACAACCGATATTTTTTCAAAAATATGTGATGTGGACAACACATGACTTCCTTGTACGCCTATTAAACTATAAATCCGTGGCTCAAAAAGTGATCCTGAATTTGGTTAATAGTTTCCGAAGATAGCAGTATCTCAAAAACGACACTCGGCGTCGCGACATCCATCTATTGGCACACACACAAATGGGGAGGAAAACCATTATTTTACGCTCAATTTTAACACTTAAAAGAAGTAATAAAAATGTTTAATTGGATTGGAAACCAAAATGCGTTTGTAACCTTTATTACCGAAACATATGATTTATGTATTTAATTTAAATATAATTTTTTATGCAAGCTTATTATGACCTTCAAGTAAAGTACCCTTTTCGGCTCACCGATACTAACCAAAATATAGTAAATACATTCATATCGATATAAAAGTTCTATTAACCAAATTTGAGATGTTTTACATTATATTTTAATATAATTTTTGATGAAAGTCTATTATGACCTTCAAGTAAAGTACCGCTTCCGGTTTTCCAATTTTGACCAAAATCTAGTATGTTATTTAAATCAATATCTAAGTTATAAATACTAAATTTGAGAAGTTTTGCATAGTATTTTAATATAATTTGTGATGGAAATCAATTATGACCTTCAAGCAAAGTACCACTTCCGGTGATCAAGCAGTGACCAAAAAGAGAGGTTCACAACTAGATTTTATAGTAATCTTAAATACAAAATTTCAACTTTCTACGGTTGAGTTAAGCGAGATACGAACGTACAGACGCCACGACGAAACTAGTCAAAATGGATTCAGGGATAGTCAAAATGGATATTTCCGTTGAAATCTAAAAACCGAAAATTTTCGCCATTACAATACTTCCTTTAATTCGTACAAGGAAGTAAAAACGAAATATAAAATAGAAAACGAAATATAAAATATGTTCATTGATCCCATTTCAATTATTTTTTTAAAGTGAATTTAATTATCTTTCAAACTATCATATATATATATATATATATATATATATATATATATATATATATATATATATATATATATATATATATTGAACGAAAAATGAATACTTTCCGCGCTATGCGCAAATAAAATATTTTTTCCGACCCAACTTCTATCCTTATTTTTTCTCGGAGTTGTAGTACACGTATAGCTAGTAAAAGGCTTTAAGAAGAAGACTGTATGCAAGTTTCATTAAAATCTTTTGAGCCGTTTTGACGCTATACTCTATTGAATCAATGTTTTTTCGGCTATTGCGCAGCCGCTATAGCGCACAGGGTGCTCGATTTGTAAAACAAAGTGCTCAAACCCCGCAAAAATAAAAAATAAAGTGACAAAATCGTTCGAAAAATAATCGTGGCAATGTTAGAAACGAAGAATATGTGAACAATTTTTATATTGTACTCATCCACAGGACAATATTTATCCAATGATAAATATTTTCCCCCCTACTATGCATACAGACTGAGAAATCGATACGATAACAAAAATTGTTTTTCTATAGATAGATACGTTTACATAAATATGCAAATATAGATATGTTTACCATTGAATTAATTAATAAAATGGTAACAGAAATGCCCTCGTAATGTTGATCACACTCCCTGACGCTTTAAATTCGCAGGGGCCGGATTAAGCAGAGACGGAAAGGAATGCTAAGCGTCTCGAGGCGCATCACTCTCTCCCTCTGAGAGACCTCTGGGATATACACTCTCCATTTCCATCGTCGACGCGGCTGTCGCCCATTGTCGGGATGTCAGCAGCGTAAATCTCTCCCGAGCATTTCAAAGACGCTGAAGGATCGGGGACTTTCAAACTCTCTATGTGATCTACTGCCTTCGAGGTATAATTTCCTGAACAGCTCGTTGACAAATTAATATTTCAGAAAAGACATGCTATATAGGTATTTAAGATGATGGTTTGGGTCAACATTAAATTTACTGTGAACCGAAGAAAAACGATGATATGAGAATGAAGATGAGAAGAATCTATATGAGTTGACATCCGCATGATGGTATAGAAGGATCAATCTAATTACGGATTGATAAATTATTTGCCACTTCTATTATTTTGTTTTATTACCCACCTTTTCTTTCGTTTATTGTTAGTTCAATGCGAGAAGAAACCAGTACATACTTTTCTGTTTGATATAATCCATTTAAACCTGGGTGAGTACCAACATGTATCTGATTTCTTGTCTTAATTAAATTCATAATTCATAAATGTTTTATAATACTGATTTATATAATTTAATATGTATAATAATACCAAACTATATTTTGAAGTGCTTATTTTTGAATTTTTGTGGGGTTTTTTTAGAACTGAAGATGAATGTAAAACATTCGAAACTAGTTTTCAGTAAAACAAAATTATAGAAGTGGCAAATAATTTATCAATCCCTAATAAGAATCTATTTATTGGGATCACATGGGAGATAAGGAAAAAAACACAACTAAAATAGTATAAATATGGATAGGAATATAGTAGTTATAAAAGAATGACAAGGTTCCAACTAACACTGCATTTGGAATGATAAGGTTCCAACTAACACTGCATTTGGAATGATAAGGTTCCAACTAACACTGCATTTGGAATGATAAGGTTCCTACTAACACTGCATTTGGAATGATAAGGTTCCTACTAACACTGCATTTGGAATGATAAGGTTCCAACTAACACTGCATTTGGAATGATAAGGTTCCTACTAACACTGCATTTGGAATGATAAGGTTCCAACTAACACTGCATTTGGAATGATAAGGTTCCAACTAACACTGCATTTGGAATGATAAGGTTCCTACTAACACTGCATTTAGAATGATAAGGTTCCAACTAACACTGCATTTGGAATGACAAGGTTCCAACTAACACTGCATTTGGAATGACAAGGCTCCAACTAACACTGCATTTGGAATGACAAGGTTCCAACTAACACTGAATTTGGAATGACAAGGTTCCAACTAACACTGCATTTGGAATGATAAGGTTCCTATTAACACTTCATTTCTTTCGTGTAAATTTATTGAAAAGTTTTATAACTAATTAGTCAGTTATCGCTTCACTTACAGTGATTTAGTCAGTTAGCGAAAACCGAAAATTTTCGCAATTACAATAATTCCTTTACTGCGTAAAAGGAAGTAAAAAATAGGTAAATTTTGTAATCGTTGTAATAACAACTTCAAACATGTGAAACCAAGCTCATTTCGAAAACATTTCAACAAAAATGAAATTATTGTCTGAAAGCGTCATTTGCTAATAAAATTGGAGATTAAGGGAAAAGTTTAAAAACTTAAAGCTTTATTGGCGTTTTGACAAATTTATTATCATTTGATCCTGTTCCTAAATAACGTCTAAATAAAATGAGACGAATTCTAATCAATGCAGTCGATTACCGGGAAAATTTTTCACCCCTATGCTCTTGGAATATTTACTGTCAAAAAGTTTTGTTGGTTACCGGTTGTTTCGTTATTAGTTGTTTCTGGTAGCCCCCTCCCTCCCTCCCCCTTAAGATCTAATAATTGAAGCATAGAAATCCAAAACAGTCTAAGTGCCTTTAGAAAATGTTTTCAGAATTCAAGTTTCAACTGGAACAATTTTAAAGAAATATGGCTTAATTTAAATAAAAATAAAAACATTTTTTTCTAATAACTTATGGTTGTATAAATAATAAATTCACATTTATAATAATTCTAGTTTTACAATAAAAAAATGATTTTGTTGTAAAAAAAAAATATTTTTTCTTCTTTCCCATCCAAAAGTATCAATGGTATTTTTGATCTTTTGTAATAAACCCTGTATATTACGAGAATTAACAAGTGTTATCGATATAAGTTTCGATAGCTATAATCGATACTCACTCATCGACAGGGCTGATGACCAGGATGTTGGGGGACAGTGCAGCCAATAGCAGCCCAAACGGAAGGACAGTCGCTACAAATCTCAGGACGCTCTTCCACTTGCTTCCGGAGTCCCTGCAACACAACATATATAAATATTATAACAAAAATATAATAATAAAACACAATTCGATATAACAATCATCTTAAAAAAAAAAAAAAATAACCCCTCTTCAAAATTTTAAGTTTTACGTTTCAAGATCGGAAGAATCCAAAACTAGAATTAAAAAAAAAAATCCGTTTTTCCGTTGAACGCCTAACGCCGTTTTGAGACAACAGTGTTGATTTGGCACTTAAGTCACAGGTCACCACTGGGTTATCCTCGGAACTCAGCATTACAATCTTCCATTTTGAAACAAAATGGCGACCGATTAGATGTTTCACTAACCCATACCTCGGCCATTTATAAAGATAGAGGAAAAATAAAAGGTGTATTGTAATCTTCATCCCAAGGCCTTTAATAACTTTAGTTATAAAAAATACTATTAGGAAGGAATATGCTATTAATGGTTAGTCGTATTTTCCCCGAAAAAAATAGACTATTGCAGTGGGTCGAAGGTCGGCGGTGAGCGGCGGGACTGCGATTTCTATCCGTTTCATAACCCCTAGAGCACGATTATGGAAGATTTGGAGATGTCTGATATATATTTATATATATATATTTTTTTCCCGCCACATTTGAGCACCTCCAGCGGCCCTCTTTGGGTCAAATGAGCTGAAATTCGGAATGAAGGACTCTGTATCGAAGATCAGCGGAGTGACAGAACCATATAATAAAAATTGTGGTCTTTTGTGGGTCTCAATTTTTTTCTTACTCCCCCGTTTTTATATTTTTTTTTAACGTGAAAATACGACTTTAGTGACGGAGTTCTACTGCTCACGGTTTTTTTTTTTTTTAATACACCCTATCTTTACTCTTCTAGCAGAATTAATTATGAAGATATCTTACAGGTAGTAAATAATAATCCGGATATGTCATATTTTTAATTGATTTCTCAACCTAAAACTTGAGCACCCTGCTATCCGGCTGAGAATTTTTACCACAATAAAAAAAATTAAAAAACCGTTTAGGAGTTTTTTTTTTTTCTTTGCAATCTAGACAATCGATAATGGCCTACCTAAGTATCGATTAAGTTGTAATTTCCGTTACACTAATCTCCACAGCTAATCTCCGGCGGAAAGAGAACCATTTCCGGGCAGATCAGAAGGAATTAGGTGAAAGTTGAAGATGGCCGCTGAGAAGAAAAAAAATTAATCTTTTTTCTGTTGGCCCTGGGCCGCTGGAGGAGGCGAAGTGGCCGCTGGAGAAACCGAGATTCACTCTCGTTTTCGCCGCCGGAATTCAACCGGTGTCGGTTTCACTGGCAGGTGCGTTGAGGTGTGCTCTGGTGTTTGGAAGTCCTACCTCTTTGTAACCGCCCGTTGACCTCTTTACCAAAGCCAACATTGTCTTCGCTTGAGGCCTTCTCAAGTCGACTTAACCAGATATATTTATATTATATATGCCTGCAGTAACTAGGACTTTCATTTTATGATTAATTTGTATATAATTCACATTTCATTTCATTTTTTGATGTTTTGTATGTTATTCCCATCATCAGACATTCAATTTTTCTGCAGTAAGTTATAAATTATGAATAATATTATTATAAATAATATAATGATATATTATAATTAAAATAAGAATGAATGAATGAAAAGAAAGTTAGAGTAGCCATATGGACGTTTAAATATTGAATTTTTAACAGTAAAATTTGGGAAGTAAATGTGTTTTAAGATGAATAATTTAAGTAATAAATTGTTGGCTTTGAAATAAATGTTATCGTTCATGCATGTCATTGGACTAATAAGATTATAATATGACTAGTATACCCGAGCGAGAATTCTCGCATTACATATCTTAATGAATCCTTAATGAAATCGAAGTATAAGCGATAAACAATATAATATTATCAAGAAAGTTTATAACACACACACATTTGGCGAAGCTTTATAATTGTTTATAATGACTATGTTCAAGTAATAGTTAATACTTACTAAGGAGTTAACTTGCCCTACTGGAAAGTACTCCCTCAGTTTAACATTTAAGCGATAAGACTCTACTATACACCACTTTCTGTTTGTAGTATTCTATCATTCATGGAAACATAAAAACAATATTTTATTTACAAAACGTTTTCACAATTACTAGTGTACCCGAGCGAGAACTCTCGCATTAGATCCTAATACATTAGAAGTATAAGCGATATTAGGAAAACATATTTATTCTTATAAAAAACCTGTACCACTACAACCCATGAAGGGTCTTGGGTTCAGTACTTGTTAAGGACCGTACTGTCTCTAGGCCAACGGTTGTGCAAGGAGGTGATTTGGCCGAAATCACGCTCTACCGCCAGGTTTTTCCCCCAATTAAGGGTACCCATTTTATAGAGGCTGGGTGGTCCCCAGGAGGGTCTCCCGATCCCACAGGGTCGATCCACGACTGATAACAGAAAAAATAATTATCTGCCACACAGCCGGTCTCGAACCCGGGACCGGGAGCATTGTAACTTAGTGCCTTACCACTGAGCTACTCCGCCCCCTTATTTTTTCTTATAAACAATATAATATTACTAAAAAAATTTATTTAACACGCACATTTGGGGAGGTACATAGTTTGTAATGACTATGTTGAAGTTACAGCTCATACTTAATAAATAATTAGCTTACCTCACTGGAAAACATCTCTTCAATTTAGCAGTTAGGCAATGAGATCTAGCTATACCATTTTCTATATGTAGTATTCTTATTTAACAGTGCCCTTTAGGATTGGACATGGGAAACAATATATTAAACTCATTAAAAGATTTTGTAAACAGGCTCAAATTGATATAAAGTTGCCATGACAACGACACTTACGCAAGATGGCATAGGACCCGTGCGGACCTCTATCGTGCGTTATCTCAAAAACGGTAGGTTTTAAGGCTTTAAAAGGCTGGACCAATATGATCCAAAGGATCATGTATGATTTTGATGCCCGCGTCAAAATCTCTAAAACCCAACTTATCCCGTCTCGATCCGCCGACTCTCAATCGTCAAAGTTTTGAAACCTTCCAGTTTTTTCATCACTTTTATTTAAGCCCTAATAAGAATTTAACAATCGAAATTAGGATTCGTCACTTCTCTATGAAATTCCTTTTCTTTTGATACCTCATTCGTCAAAATCCATCGCTCCTGAGAGCCGGAAAAGGGATCTATACTACCGTAACAATATATAGTAGTGATAATCTATATAAACTAATTCAGGAATAAATATTGTTATTTTTAATTGTGATCAATATATAAGACTATCTCTGTTAATGCTTAGACACTGCAATATACTAATAAATAAAATAAGCCTCATCGTTGTTAAGGTAGGTTTTATATTAGTTATGTTATGATAAAAAAATTTTTAAAGTGAAATGTTTTTTGGTTTTAAGATATAAACTATTAGTTAATAGTTTTGCCTTTTTTATTAAAACTTTACAAAGATAAATGTGGATTCTCATAATTGTTATTAATATTATATAATGAATGTAATATTAATATTAAAGATGAACGATATTTCGCCCATAAAACGTTGGAGATTTGAATTGAAAAATAAATAAATTGTGACAATTGGACCATCTAAATTTTTTTATATTAATTAATATTATAAAGTTTGCATCTCTCTGGGAGCTTGACAGATGCATAACCACGAAACAAAAACAAAAATAGCATTTTTAATGTTCGAAATTCATTAAATAATATGTTACCCATTCCGCGGTTTTTTCACCATAATAATTTCTCGACATGTTAACTAATACGTAGCTACTAAATTTCATTCATACAAATTTTTCGTTTTTATGTTTTTAATTAAACAATAAATTAATAAT
This sequence comes from Rhaphigaster nebulosa, assembly GCA_948150685.1. Lineage (NCBI taxonomy): Eukaryota > Metazoa > Arthropoda > Insecta > Hemiptera > Pentatomidae > Rhaphigaster > Rhaphigaster nebulosa. The sequence continues at coordinate 141,589,562 of OX411310.1, forward strand.
ACAAAGGAATGAGGTGATGAGGCAAAAACTCTCAATAATACTAGATTTTGTGTCACTTAGTCTGTCTGAAAATTGTTTACTAATAATTTTCAAGTAAAATACTTTTAAAATAAATATAGCCCCCCTATTACGTGAGTAGGTTTCTGTGGGGACGGTTGTTATGGCTCTGGGTTTAAATCCCATTTAAATTGGAATTCTCAATTTAAATTATTTGAATTCAAATTCCTAAATTAGAATATCCCACTTTTTTTTCAGGTATCTCATTATTATTTTAACAGTCGGCGGAGGAATAAGAAACAAAGGAATGAGGATTTCGGATTCAACAGATGATAACCCAGTTATCTTTTACTTGAAAAAAAAACACAACTTTGTCTATAGATTATTAGGTCATCCATTATAAAAAGTTAAAATAATAATAACATAAATGAAACATACTTTACAAGATGATGTTTTTCGGCCACAAAGGAATGAGGAGAATGAACGAACACACCACCAGTTACTTTCCGTAATACGGCTGTATGGTTACTCATTCTTAATCAAAACAACAAAGATAGTGAGAACACTTTAAACATTGCCAGTGTTGCTAGGTTAGGAATAATAATAAACTTATGAGGAAGTAACCCTCTCGAAGAAAATCAAACTTTGACATAGAAATGATAATCGGAATGTGCGACTGGGATCAAGTGAGTTGTAAATAACAAGGGTATTGTATTAGAAGAATTTCCGGTACAACTTTACAAAAAGGGCGCGTTATCACTGGTACTTCCGATCTTACCCGAAGGTCGCCGGACTAGCACACTGTAGCGCCATTGTAACATTCGTATTCATTGCAATTAATATAATTATTGTAATAATTAAGTACCTTAATTAGATATTATTTAAAATTGTTAATGCTGTCAACTTCCGATGATCTGGAGAAGTTGTAGTAATAATTTAAAGGAGTGATAATATAAATTACGGTAAAAACCCGACCTCAACTAAAAAGGAACTTTTGGGATTTGTTTATCTCTTGAGCGAGCGTAGCGAGCGGAAGTCTTCAGCTGTGATCTATTTAAAGCCATAATAATTGAAATTACGGTAAGACCCCGACCTCAAGGATCCGTTGCTGTTTTGTTTATTTCTTGTGCGAACGTAATGAGCGGAAGTCGATAGCATTAGTAATTTTAAATAATACATAATTAAAGCAGTAATAATTTTAATAATTGTAATGAACACGAATGTTACAATTGAATACAAAGCAGTTGATTAGCACAAATGGCGTTAGAGGGAGCTAGTCCGGTGACCTTCGGGTAAGATCGGGAGGAACGAGTAATAACGCGCCCCTCTAATAAAGTTGTACCGAATTTATCTTTCCTTTCTAGCCTAAATCTAGCCTAAACATGTCAATTTCCTTACATATGACAAAGGAATGAGAATTGGGTGGCTTACAGTCAATTAAAATAATGATGTTTAGCGATCTCAAGATTTAAAAAATAATAAAGTTGACTGTAATATAAGATCTATGACATATATGAAGATATAAAAATTGATCCGACCAAAAAATGTTGAGGTAAGCAGCAGCTGAGACCTTGAACACAGAATGCCCAATTTCTGGATAATCGCCCATTTATATGTTTATATATGTTGGTTGATATTTGATTGATTTATTGATATTTCAATGATATTATGACCTGGAGAATAAAAATGTTTCACTAATCCCCAACGAACAAGAAACCGCACGGACTATCTAATTTTTTTGTTTTGTTTTAATTACTATTAAAGGATGTCAGTTAGTGGCGTAGCTAGAGTAGGGAGAATGGGGCCAAAATGCCAAAAAATATTCGTTTAAATTAGTAATCATGAATCGTCCCTGCTTATTATAGACATTATTGATACAAGTGAAGTATTTATACTTTCCTTACAATAACATCTAGTTTTGGTGTCGATACAACTCATTCAATATTCATTTCGACATCTTAATGGTATCGAATATTTGATTTAAGTGCTTCAAAGAGAGCCCGTATCGATAATTTGTTGGTATCGTATTTTGCCTAGAAGCAGATAACCTGGAATTGTGGCAAGGAATGGCAGAGTCGAAAATGGGATTTTTGCCAGAGAGAGCAAGCTTAATTTTGTCGCCCCTTCTTTCACTCCCCCCTCCAATATAAGTCAACATTCCTATAACAGTACTTTAGGTAATATATTTTGAAATAAATATCATCTCATATCAACTCGTTTTATTGACTGAATTATTGTCAAAACTATCAATAAGAAGAAACAAATATTTTTTACTTAACTTTAAAATAAGCATTTATTCGAAATATGCCGCCATCTAGTATCTTTCACTTGGGGCAAGTTCATCCTTTGCCCTCCCTAATTCCGGTCCTAATCCTTGAAGATTGTCTCCCCTAGGTCCAGAGGCAAGTTGCCTTCGCTACGCCACCGATGCTAGATGAAAATTTCCACCATGATGAAATGAAAGAAGGACTCTCATCCGGACGTCATGGTAGCAAATGAGTTCCTTCCTTGGTAGGAAATGTCGGTCCTTATGAAGGATGAGAGCGATAAAGGATAAAAAGACTTTCCCTTATGTATTTTCTCCAGCTAGTCTCTTTTACACTGTCTTAGCTAATTTTTATTTAGTGTAACAGAGACAATATTGTATGATGAATGATTTTTAAATAACACACACCAATTAATTAAACAGAATATAACTGAAAGAAAAAAATCTGATGCGGTGAGCACATCACACAACTTTCGTCCTATAATATTTTATAGGATAATATATAATATATAATATAATATAATAATATAATATATAATATTATAATATAGGTTCGATTTTGAAGATTATTTTTTTGTTTTTTAGAAGGTTTAATAATTTCATCCAATTCTATACATAATTTACCATAAAATGCATGCTTTTTAAGTAATGCGCCAATAAAATATTCTTTTCATTATAACTTTTTTCCCTGCATTTCCTCGGTGATGTACCACATATATGAAAAGTTAAAGGTCTAAATAATTTAGGCAAGTTTCATCAAAATCGTTAGAGCCGTTTTCGAGAAAATTGTAAAAAAGCGTAAAATCGATTATATAAAGTGGCACTTCCGGTTAGTCGATTTTGACGAAAAAGTTGCTGTAACATCACATGCATGTGCCTACCTTAAATACGTAATTTCAGCATCGTACAACTTTTCCTTGTTGAGCTAGGCTGTTCGCAGAAAAACAGACACATGGACACATAGACATACAGACCATTTTGCGAGACTTGGTTATTTGGACTCAGGGGACCTTAAAACGTGTATTTCCGTTGAAAACTCAAATTCGAAAATTTTCACGATCGCAATACTTCCCCTTACTCTATAATTCGTATATAGGTAAGGGGAAGTGAAAAGAATTACTAATAGAAAATTATTGAAAAATTTAAGTTTAAGAAAGAAAAGCATCAAATCTCAAACACTAATAAATAGCTTATCAATCAATATTCCCTCCAATTCATGCATCATCGGAGTAGAAAAGCATGACATCACATAAATACGGACCAAACAAATTAGGTACTACTCTGATAAGTTAAAAACACCTAACTCCAAATCATTTTTCTAAATATATTTTTGTAGTGTGCTCATATTGATCAAAAAATTACAACTTTTTATGACATAAAACCGTAAATCCAAATCATTGGTTTTGAAATCCACATTTTTTTTTCAATTCGACCAGTTTTGGCAGGAGTACCGTAAGGATCGATACTGGATACTTTACTATACATTATATATACATATGAGAAACCTACCAAATCCTAGACATTGACTGCTACTTACGCTGACGATACCACAATTTTAACAGTACATCACAGACGCCTCACTGACTTTACAAAATCACTACAAGTCTACGAAATTGGTACTCATTTTGAAAAATGCGATTAAATCATGAGAAATTTCAACATTTAACGTTCACACTTCGACGGGACCTGAGTCGCCCTTTAATAAAAACAATGACTCTAAATAAACCAAATAAATGATTTTACTTTATTTTTTTCAAATGGTCAAAATTGAAAATTAGACAGAAACTAAATACATACGCATAGCTATTGAAACCCATACGGAAGTACACATCACAGATGTACAGTTTAGCCAAAAAAAGACGCAATCCAAAATTTTAAGACTAAAAATAGAAGCTCCATGGTATGTAAACAACAAAACTATTCGTACCGAACTTACAACAGCCAACTATCGACGAATACATACGCACTCTTTATTTTCATATTCATAATCACGGACATCAAGATAGGCTGATAATGCGGCTGGCATGACCATTAGAAAAAGACTAAAAAGGAGCTGGATGAGAGATCTCCTTTCCTAAATTAAAGAACGAATTCAAGACCGGGAATAGGTGCTTCTGGGTACTATCCTTCCTCATGCCACATATATCTTTATCACTATCACATTTGCTAATTGTCACTCAGGTGATCTTTTGGCAGTTGCGAATAAAGATTTGAAGATTGAAATAAAAATTAAATTAATAAACAATTCGGAGTTAGAGCCTTTTAACTTATCAGTGCAGTGGATATAAGGGAAATAATGACAAGTAGGGCATGAGGAAGGACCTGACTTGAATCATTTATCTGGATTAGTTAAGAAATAAGATCTCTCATCCAACGCCTTTTTTGTCTCCGCCTAGTATATCGACGACTGGAAAGGTTAATCTTGCGCTTCCATGAATTAGTCTGTTGATGATATCAACATATCATATCCGTAAAAGTTACAATAGAACCCCGATATTTCATATCTGGTGAATCCTATATCCCGGTAATTCACCGGTCCCAAGAAAAAATCCATTCAACTCATAAAAAGAACACTACAAGTTCCCTCGGTAAAACGTATTTATTTTCGTTCCCAAATACGTGTAAACAAAAATTTGTAGTAATTTCCATTTTTCGTATTGTTTACTACGAATTATCGAGATTATTTCAGCATCTCGATAATTCAAATTGAGCCCTCGGATCTTTTGCAATGGCAAGAATCCTGATTCTACTTTATTATGAAATTCTTAGTAAAGAGTCCTTATTAATAAGTCCTTAAAGAGTCGTGCGACACGACTGTTGGTAGGAATATCCGGAGATTTGTTAGTCCCGTACCAAGAAGATTTTGTTTTTATGAATCGAAATATTTTTAATGGAAAATTTGAGGTTTTGTATGTGGATGTTTTTGCTATTAAGTTACGTGTGAAGAGTATGTAAATATAGTTGAAACTATGGGTCTTTTCTACTTTACTCCCCTGAGTGATTTTTTTGGAACTATTATTTTACAGTAAACCTTCAAATAATGGTGGTCACTATAACCATATGGAGGTGGGAAGTTGTTACCTCCTTGGTATGATCAATCGATATGATTTCATAGCTAAAAACGCTGCAAATTATTACACAATGGTTTATTATCTCCACTTAGTAATATTGCAAAAATATCTATTCTGTCCAAATAAAAAAAAATTAAGCAGTAGGCACCAAAGGAAAAGAAATTTGAAGCTTGTCCCAACATGATCGCCGTGAGAGTGCCCCACTGGGAGTGTTAAGAAAAAACTGTGTTAATGCAAGTAGGCTGCGATGTAATCAGAAGGTAAAATCAGAGGAAATATTTGATGCGCACTTCAGTAGGAAAAAAAAAAGGAAAGAATAAGGAAGGATACAGCAGAGAGATACGAGGAAGTCAAAAGCCCAATAGATAAGTCTGGGGGTCTATGACCACGATGACCAGCCGCGCTGGAGAATCAGTTTACGAAGTTCATTACGCTATATCTCAACTAATACTGGTCCGATTTAAATGTTGTTTTTTTCCTTTTGTAGGTAACTTCATTATTAGCTTTCGTTTAAATACAATAAAGCACCCACTAAAAAATTTTACGGACGGATTTTTTTTTATTCGATATTTGGATTCTACGTATCTTGAAACGTAAAACCTCAAATTTTGAGGGGAGTAGGAGGGAGGAGGGTTACAAAAAAATTTTCTTTGGTCGATTCTAAAGGTCTATTATTGAAAATAATAAACCAAAAGCATTTACATATCGAAATTTTTTTATTTTAATATCTTGTTAAGCTGATTCCAAAACATTTTACATTTCTCCTCTATCTTTATAAATGGCCGAGTTATGGGTATATAAGATCTTTAATCAGCAATTACATAGATTATTATTATCTTTTTAATGCCTTGTTATGCTGATTCCAAAACACCTTAGATTTCGCCCCTATCTTTATAAATGACTGAGTTATGGGCTTATGAGATCTCTAATCGGCCGCCATTTTGAAACAAACAGACTAGTTCCGAGGATCATCCTGGGTTATGTACCTGTGAAATTAGTACCGAATCTTAGAAAATCGGTCCAGTTGTCTCGGAGGAAATAGAAAAGGAAAAAAAGGATATTCTCCAATTTGTCACTGATCATAAGAAGAAATGAATTAATTTGAATTATATTCATATCTCTGTAATGATGAGAAGGCTGTTAAGCTGTTTACTGAGATACTTCATAAAACTAGGATTTGTCAGAACGACTGTGAAATGAAGTTGGTTTATAATGAGGGAAGAGGATTCTGTTGGGGATGTTCGAGAATTTTGAAGATTTATTTAAGGTCTTATTACGAAATATCAAGGAATTTTATAATCTTTAATTCTTTTAAAATGTGTTCCCTTCTTTGGATAAAAATCAGTTATGTGTTATTAAAATAATTTCAACATGCATGTGTCATTTTATTTAAATAACAGTTCCAAAAAAAAACAGTTCCATGGGAAAAATCACTGAGGGCAGTAAAGTACTCATCGATTTAGATAAGGCGGTGCCGATTAGAAGTTGTATGAACGTCTCTTCGTGACCTTTCCTTTCTCTAGACCTCCTTATCCCCAAATAGCTGCTCAACGAGCTCGTGCTTAACGACAATAGAGTACTCACTTGCCGTGCTCCGCGACGTGCTGGTTGAAGACCGCCGGAGTTCCTCCAGCTCCCATCGGAGGGTACGCCAAGCTGTAATGGTTCACCTCCCCGTTGTCTTCCTGGATCGGCTTCTCTGCCCCGAAGCTGGGCTCGAACTGGTACGGTGGTGGACTCTGAACAATCAGAGGTATGAAATTTGAATATTATCTATTAAAATTATTAGTATTAATCAAATAATCGAGAAACGAAAAACTTAAAAGAGAATATTGGGAAACATTGAATTTTATAGCCATCAACTTTTTGGAATCTTCCAACTGTATTCTAACATTTATTTATTTTTTTGAATTTCCTCTTAATATAAAGATATATTATCAATCAAGGTGTATTAACATAACGCACAGACCAAATATTTCAGCTAAATAATAATGTAAGAGTTATTACCTTGACTGGCTTCAGTAGATTCTTAATGTTCTCGTAGCCTTCGTAGTAGGGTTGCTTGGGCTTTACGTCCGAATATCCGCTGTAGTCGAATTGATTCGGATAGGCCCCGCTTGCCAGGCCGATGTGCGGTCGTCCGGCGTCCGGTTTGGGATGCAGTCCTTCCGGATTGCCATATCCAGTGGGTACTGTGAGATCGACGTCCGGACTTCCGTAAGGTCGACCTGAGTTGTCGTAATCCGGCCGATCGTAATCCGTCTCGGCTGGCCCGACTTGGATCTCGACGCTCGGCCGATGGTACTCCCTGTAGGTGTCCCTCGGGTGAGCATACTCCTGCACCGGTTGGTTCGACGGAAATGCGAGTGTCTTCTTCCTTGGAGTGACCGCCTGTGGGGCGATGGTCTCCTGGAAGACTTCCCCGATGACCAGAGAGCCTGGTCGCTCTGGGATGACACCTAGGAACGGGCTGGGGGAGAACTGGGCAGTCGTTGACAGAGGTTTCTTGAACGTCTCGTTGCTAGAGGCAACCGTAACACCTGTAACCAGGTAGGAAAAAACAAATGTATTCGAAATAATCTAGATTGTTAGTTGACATCCGCATGATGGTATAGAAGGATCAATCTAATTAGGGATTGATAAATATTTTTTGCCACTTCTATAAATTTGATTTATTGAAAACTAGTTTCGAATGTTATACATTCATCCTCAATTCTAAAAACACACAAAAAATTCAAAAATAAGCATTTCAAAATATAGTTTGGTATTATTAGACATATTAAATTTAATATGTATAATAATACCAAACTATATTTTGAATTACATTTTTGTGTATTTTTAGAACTGGGGATGAATATATAACATTCGAAAATAGTTTTCAATAAAACAAATTTATAGAAGTGGCAAATAATTTATCAATTCATAATCTAGATTGTGTTATTAATATCTGCGCTGGACGGGAAAGATTAGATAAGTCATAATCATATTTGTAATATGCTTTAATATAGCTTTAACGCCTGCCACCTAAAGCGTTATCCCCCAAAAACAACAACGTTGTAAAAATATCTCCGCGCCAAATAAAGGGCAGTTGAATTTCCTCCAAATTTTAGAGAAAGAGAAATCGTTATTTCAATATTTCTTGGCGTCTGTTGAGAGTATTTACAATTATTTTGTATGAATATTTTTGTAAATTTAAGCCTCAACAAGATTGGTTATTATGCATTTTGCACAAAATTGTACTGAAAAAAAAAAAAAAGAAAAGAAAAGCGAAACCTCTGAATATTCAACTTTTTGCGTATTCTTGATATTTTCCAGATGTTTACCGCCCCATATCTCAGTAGCTGTTTCAAATTTTAAGAAATACTAAGTATAAAACCTACAGGAAATTTAACGTTCTTTAAAATAGGCCATGTCAAAGTTTTACTTAAAATGCACTGGGAGCAAGTTACTGAGGAAAATCTGGAAAATAAAAATTGACGAAAATGACGAATTCGTTGACCTATACAATTTTATTATTACCATTCTAGGGTGAAATACGTTCATATTTCCAGTCTATTAAGAGAGTACTTTCGGCCTAGACCATCAATAATTTTCTTGAAATCAGACAGGCTTCCCCACCAGGATGGAGCCTCGACGCTTCGCGCATCGGTTCGGGAGTGTTTGTTGAGAACCAAGGTTGTCATCCTCGGCGCTTCATTCCTCGGGGAAACGCTTTAGTGGGGAACGCGTTTACCCGAGGAATGAACGTTAGCGATTCCAACCCTCGGAGCTTTGTGTCTGGGCTCATGAGCAAGGAGAGCTGAAATCGGGCGTATCTGACTGAAGCTACTCGAGTAGCGGTTAAGGCTTTGGCTTTGCTACAAATAGCAATTCCATTGCTAAGAAGTGATACATCGTTACTGCCAAAGAAGCAGATTTCACGTTTTGACGTTATTAATATAATGACGTCATCAGACGCCATCGACTGAGAGATCTTAGAGATCGTATAACTAAGTGAGACCGCCACGTATGAAAAGTATAATGTAAGACATCTAGTAACTGATGAATAAACAACTTTTCTCGTGAAAGCTCGTGTTATCACTAAGAGAGAACAGTCGAGAAAATGAAAAGCACTATTGCATTTTGATTTACCTCCTTGAGATAGACTTTCGCTGGTACTGCCGGCAAAGTTTCCGGGCAGTTTACTACTACTTTGACTGAATAGAAAGTTTACTACTATTTCGCTGGCACTGCCCGGCAGTCTAGGTATGACGTCATACCTATACTGTCGCGTCCCTTACCGTTCTAAAAGGAGTCATACTGCCTCAGACGCGACGGTTCCCGCTTACCATTTAAAACAAGCCTTGTGCTCATGCAGCAATTGAAAAAAGTGTATCTCCTCATAATCGAAAATTTCCATTTCCGTTTTACGTTTCAGACATCAAGGCACAAAATTGGTCTCCCGTCTGTCTGTAGTCAAATTCATGTGACGGGCATAACACCTACTACCGTTAATCCGATTTTTATTAAATTTCTAGGAATCGTTCGGATTGGTACCTAGATGGTCCTATGTCAATTTTATCAAATTACACCCACTACTTTCGCTTACGTATGCGAAAACGTATTTTCCTTGACACATCTATATTTCCAAAAAGGTCTCGTCCGATTTCGCCCAAAAATTGAGAAAGTTAGTTTTTAAGGACGCTAATTCCGAATTTGATATCAAATTTATAATTGCTCATGCGCATTTCGATTTACTCTTATTTGATATAGGAATAGAGATTTTGTAGACTGTAGCACCAAAACACTTTTAATTTTCCTATATAACACAAGAAAAAACAGAAAAAAAATCTTATGAAGAAAATAAAATTTCATTCGCGCATAACTTAAAATGTATACACTTTTTGAATGGCCAATAGCAAACTCTGTGCAAAAAGATAATCGAATTTCCTACAAAACCATTAAAAAAATCGTCCAAATCGATTAGTATTAGGAGAGATATAGCGTTTTGAACTTTGTTCGCATGTTATAAAGAATTGATAATTGCAAAGTTACCTGGTAGGAGTCTGGAAGTGCCGTCAGCCGGCAAGGTGCAGTTACCGGCAGTGCAGGGGACTGAGGTCGCCCTCGACTCTGCGCAGGTCACGTTGGCATCGCTACCTGTACTGGTACTGGTACTGGTACTGTTGTCACCCCCGCACTGCGCTGCCACTCCTCCACCGCAGCACAGTGCAGTCACCAGGCACAGCATCAACTGAAAGCAGACTTTGCCTCAAGCATCTGAAGCGAACTCTTCCGTTTGTCTAAGTTACTCTTAGTGAATTTGAAAATTACAAACATCGCTAAGGGAGGGTCTTCCAGAGAAGAGGTTACTTCTCAGTAACTACGGTGATCGGTAATAACTATTAATAGAGATTCAGTGATCATATCGACGTCGTTTTTTGACCGAAGGCTTAACTAAGCGCCAAAAATTCGAAATTTAGGCTTCAATTCATTATGAGACGTAAACCAAACTATTGACGTAAACCAACTCTATTGATACCCGCTCATGATATATCGAAATAAAAATAGGAAATAGTCTAAAAATCTACTATTGATGACCAGTCTGGCTTTGAACAGTGCTAGAAACCTTAAAAATATTTTATAATAATAATAAATGTTTTGCCGAATTAAAAAACTCCTAATGTACAAAATAAAGAGTAAAATTTAAAAAAATACTTTATTATTTGGGGAAAAAGCAATTTCTGTGTTTCCTGTAAAGTTTACTAAATAGCGCTAACGCTTTTTTCAAAAAACGACATCGATATATTTAAACATAAATAAAACCGTAAATCAGAAAAATGGAGTTGTTTGGGATATTTGTAAAATTAAAAGGTGAAAGAAGTACATGATCGTTTTTAATATCGAAAGGTATTCTACACGAAGAAATACGCAATGAAATTTTTTGATACAATCGGCAAATAGTGGTGTCCAAAAATGTTGATCTTTTTGTAAGAATATTTCAGGGCATGTTGGAATTTCGGCTTCCAGAGTTACAATCCTTTAATATTTTTGATTATAAATCTAGGGTCTTTTTACTTCCTTGTAGGCAGTAAAGGAAGTATTGTAATCGCGAAAATTTTCGGTTTTCAGATTTCAACGGAGATATCCATTTTGACCATCCCTGAATCCATTTTGACTAGTTTCGTCGTGACGTATGTTCGTACGTTCGTACGTATCTCGCATAACTCAAAAACGGTTAGCCGTAGAAAGATGAACTTTTGTATTTAGGATTGTTGTCAAATCTAGTTGTGAACTTCCCTTTTTGGTCATTGCTTGATCACCGGAAGTGGTACTTTACTTGAAGGTCATAATTGATTTCCATCAAAAATTATATTAAAATACTTTGCAAAACATCTCAAATTTGGTATTTATAACTTATATGTTGATTTAAATAACATCCTAGATTTTGGTCTAAATTGGAAAACCGAAAGCGGTACTTTACTTGAAGGTCATAATACACTTTCATCAAAAATGATATTAAAATATAATGTAAAACATCTCAAATTTGGTAAATAGGTCTTTTATATCGATATGAATGTATTTACTAGATTTTTGTTAAAATTGGTGAGCCAAAAAGGGTGCTTTACTTGAAGGTCATAATAAGCTTACATCAAAAATTATATTTAAATTAAATACATAAATCATATGTTTCGGTAATTACAATTACAATCTAACTAAACATTTTTATTAACTTCTTTTAAGTGTTAAAATTTAGTGTAAAATACTGGTTTTCCTCCCCATTTGTGTGCGTGTGTGTGTCAATAGATGGATGTCGTGACCCCGAATGTCGTTTTTGAGATACTGCAATCTTCGGAAACTAGTAACCAAATTCAGGATCACTTTTTGAGCCACGGATTTATATTTTAATAGGCGTACAAGGAAGTCATGTGTTGTCCACATCAGATATATTATAATAAAAATAATAAATTGTAGTGATTAACAGTAACTGTTCCTAAGTAATTCAGTAAATATATATTTCATGAATGTAGCTCTCATATATAAATATGAATTTATTTGAGGTATATGACAATTTTAAAGATGAAAAGTGTGCTCCCGATTTTTAATAGATAAAGGGCTGCTTTAGAAAGAAAGAAAATGTGAAAAAGGACATGAAATGAAATTCTCAGATATTTGGTTTTTAAATAAATAAATAAAAAACTTTTACTACATTATTTTCTATCATGTGTTTTTATTTTGTAAATAACAATAATCACTATAATTCTGTTTTAAGTAACAGCCGTCACTAAAGTCCGTCACTGAACTCCGTCACTAAAGTCGCATTTTCACTAAAATAAAAATATTATAAAAACGAGTGAATGAGAAACCAGTAACAAAAGACAGTTCGCTAACATACCGAAATTTACCCATACTTATATTATATTGTTCTGCCTCTCCTCTGACCTTCGATACAGAAAATACTTCATACCGAATTTCAACTCATTTGACCCAATGGAAACCGCTGGAATATTACTCCTTTATTACTAACTGTTGAAATATACATTCTTTGCTAATACTCGTCCGATTTCGATGAAACTTCTTTTGTTTTTTAGTTAATTTAATTTCCATTCAAATGCAATAGGTTTTAGCGCCCTAACTAGGAAGGGTTTTTAAGGTGCGCTAATATTTGAAAAAATCGAAAAACCTGAGGGGTTGGGGTAGCCAAGTCGGGCCACCCCAAAAGATACTTCCCCAAAACCAGCTCAATTCACATACAAATTTTCAGGACTATAAAATAATATGGTGGAGCTGTAGAGTTGCGCAAAACTTAAAAAACGCCGAAATTTCAGGTAAACATACCGAAATGTTGATTGGAAATTACCCATTCTTTAATGGTATCGTTCTGTTTGGAAGAAAGCCCTACATACCGAATTTCAGCTCATTTGACCCAAAGGGGGCCGCTAGAGGTGCTCAAATGTTGTGGGATATATATATATATATATATATATATATATATATATATATATATATATATATATATATATATATATATATATATCAGGCATCTGCAAAACTTCCATAATCGTGCTCTATACATACAGTTATGAAACGGATAGAAAACGCAGTCCCGCTGCTCACCGTCGGCCTTCGACCCGCTGTAATAGTCTATTTTTGTGGGGGAAAATACGACTAAAAAGACACTAAATCTTTATTTTTTTATAATTTGTAAATAAAATAAATGTTTCAATGGCCTTTACATAAAGGTTATTTGTCATATGATGTTTGGTAACGATATTACTATAACTACTTAAAAGTAACTGGTTATATAACTGAAATGTATTTAGTGTACCTATTTCATATAAAACCCGAAAACAGTTATTATCATTTAATATAAAAGAGCGAAAACTCAAAAACAGGCTTAAATTAATTGTTAAGATAGAATTGGAAGATTTGAAACACAAATCCTTAAGAGCTGCACCATGTACTGTTCCATTACTAGAGACGCCACTTAAATACACTGGTATTGTTTTATCAAATTTAAAATTTTGTTTCGTAAATTGCTCGTAGTTTCAATATCGCTCTGATACTCTTGAAGTTTCTATATCATAATAAATTAAAATTAGCAGGAGCATAATACCTATTAGCCCCACTTGAATTACACAAGATATAAGAAAAATATTAAGCTCGTACTACGAAAATATTATAAATAATATAAAAATCTGGCGCTGTGATAAATTCCTACTTTGAGTATAAATTAATTTTGTCTGCCTAAGAAGAGATAGTGGAATGTTTAAAAGTTGCCATTTAGTTTCTATGGAAATTCCATTAAGGTTCCATTAATTAACTAAATGGCAGTAGAGCCCTAGTTGGGCCTTGGCCTCAGGCACAATTGATAGCCATCCCTGCCTTTCTTCCGCCTTCCTTCGCCATCCTCTCCGTGAACTAGGTACAGGGGAAAAACTGGAAGATCGCTAAATCAGAGATTAAAGGAACATATACGTGCAAATAATAATAAGACAGAGATTTCCAACTTTGTAATTCATTTAAATGAAAAAAAACAACATAGATTCATCAAAGACTCAGGAGTTAAATTAATACATCACGTTGATAACAGCCTCAAATTAAATATATATGAAGCACTTGAAATAATAAAATCCTTCAAATCCAATCCAGATTTTTGCTTAAACAACCAAGTAAATATCTCCAATAGTCCAATCTTAAATTTATTCCCATCTATAACAGAAAAGCCAATTATTCACCGGCATTACTGGAAAAACCCTGACCCTTAAACCGTTGCCTATAAACATCCTACCTACCTTTCGTTCATTGTTAGTACAATGCGAGAAGGAACCAGTACAAACTTTTCTCTTTTGATATAATGCATTAAACCTTGGTGAGTACCAACATGTATTTGATTTCTTGTCTTAATTAAATTCATAATTCATATATGTTTTATAATACTGATTTATATTAAATCTAATTTAATATGTATAATAATACCAAACTATATTTTGAATTACTTATTTTTGAATATTTTGGGTCTTTGTAGAACTGAAGATGAATGCATAACATTCGAAACTAATTTTTAATAAAACAAATTTATAGAAGTGGCAAATAATTTATCAATTCCTAATCACCAAATAGTTGTTCGAGTTCGCTATTTTTTTTCTAAGGTTTTTCTTAGGTCCTCTTAAATAATATAAAAGCTGAAATTATTAGCTACAACAATCACCCAGGTTCATAAGTTTTTCACACCTACTACAACTTTATAAGTTAGATATCAATTTTTCTAAAATCTTCAGCTTATAACTCCAAATTAGAGAAAACTTAATGGGCATGATTAAAAATTTCTTTTTTAATTCAACAGCCTGTACTAAAAGGAGCATCTGAATCTTGAATTCTCTGTGAATCTGAGTTCGTTGTTCAAATTACTGATTCTTATTTTTCCTCGCATTTGTTAACGTTCAGGAATTTCAATTTCTCTTTGGCATAGGTAGGACTTGTTATCAAGTCGATCAATCGACACGACACCAATTTCTATCAGGTCAAGTTCTCTTTAAGGAAAAGTTTACCGTTACTACAAATGCTTAACAACTTTTAGAAATTATATAAGACTGGACAAAAAAGTTGCGCGCGTACTCATGCACGCGTACTCATGTACGCGTGCTCATGTACGCGTACTCATGCACGCGTACTCATGCACACGTACTCATGCACACGTACTCATGCACGCGTACTCAGGCACACGTACTCATGCACGCGTAGTAGAAATTATACTTCTTTGGCGTCATTGTGATAATTGATATCTATATGTAAGTTAAAAATGTATACAGAACCGTGGAGAGAAATCAAGGATCTATGGACAAATTATCCTTGGCCCCCGTAAAATATTAAATTCCAAACTGATTTCAAAACTCGTCCTTATAAAATTGGAAAATAATAAAAAAATATCTGATATGGACAACATATGACTTCCATGTACGCCTATTAAACTATAAATCTGTGGCTCAAAAAGTGATCCTGAATTTGGTTACTAGTTTCCGAAGATTGTAGTATCTCAAAAACGACACTCGGCGTCGCGACATCCATCTATTGACATACTCTTGTTTCTGGAGGTCTCATTCCGTTATTATATGTCGTTTTCTTTCAGTAGGTAACTAGTTTCCAAGAGATTTCCTCGTTTTCCCTGACAACAAAATCCATGAGAACTGTCTATGTCACTTAATAAAGCATTGAAAATCGACAGTTTCGACATTTTAAGCGGAAGAACTTAGTTAACTTATATCTTATTGTCCTGCTGCAGTCTTGTTCATCTCACAAAGGGAGAATTAAACCAGTATTTTAAACTCAATTTTATCACTTAAAACAAGTAATAAAAATGTTTAATTGGATTGGAAACCAAATTGCGTTTGTCACCTTTATTAGTGAAACATATGATTTATGTATTTAATTTAAATATAATTTTTGATGTGTTTATTATGACCTTCAAGTAAAGTACCCTTTTCGGCTCAGCAATTTTAACAAAAATCTAGTAAATACTTTCAAATCGATATAAAAGTCCTATTTACCAAATTTGAGATGTTTTACAGTATATTATAATATAATTTTTGATGAAAGTCTAATATCACCTTCAAGTAAAGTACCACTTTCGGCATGCCAATGTTAACCAAAATTTATTATATTATTGAAATCAATATATAAGTTGCAAATACTAAATTAGAGAAGTTTCGCATAGCATTTTATTATCATTGAATGATATTTCTAGATAGCATTTTTGATGTAAATCAATTATTCCGTTGAAATCTGAAAACCGAAAATTTTCGCGATTACAATACTTCCTTTACTCGTACAAGGAAGTAAAAATACTCATATGTTCTTGTAAGATTTTCATTTGTTTAAATTGTATTGGCCAATTACAAATAAACAATACTTCATACATTATCTAATTGTATTTATTTATTTAATGTTGACAATAATTGGGAAACATTGACCTGTGACGGCATTAATAACATTCACAACTCGTGTGGGCCGACGAAAACCTCCAAACAATTTTCAACATAAGTTTTCGGTGAACGTGTGGTGTGCTATTGTCGACGGTTGTTTAATTGGCCCTTTCATTTTAGAGAATCGTCTCACAGATATTTTTTTCCCACTTAAATTAAAGATTTTTATTACTTGTTTTAAGTGTTAAAATGGAGTCTAAAATACTTTTTTTTCCTCCCCATTTGTGAGATGAACAAGTCTGCATCAGGAGAATAAGACATAAGTTAAGTGGGTTCTTCCGCTCAAAATGTCGAAACTGTCAATTTCCAATGCTTCATCTAGTAATATTGACAGTTCTGCTGTTGTCCCGGAAGACGAAGAAATCTCTTCGAAACTAGTTACGTACTGAAAGAATACGACATATAATAACGGAATGAGACCTCTTGAAACAAGAGAGTGTGTGTGTGTGTATCAATAGATGGATGTCGCTACGCTGAGTGTCGTTTTTACTACAATCTTCGGAAACTAGTAACCGAATTCAGAATCACTTTTTGAGCGACCGATTTATAGTCTAATAGGCTTTATAGTCACGTGTTATCCAGATCAGAAATTTTTATATAATGTTTGATGAAAATCTATGATCTATATACCTTCAAGTAAAGTACCACTTCCAGCGATCAAGCAGTAACCAAAAAGGGAGGTTCACAACTAGATTTTACAAAAAGCCTAAATACAAAATTTCAATTTTCTACGGCTAACCGTTTTTGAGTTATGCGAGATACGAACGTACGTACGTACAGACGCCACGACGAAACAAGTCAAAATGGATTCAGAGATGGTCAAAATGGATGTTTCTGTTGAAATCTGAAAACCGAAAATTTTCGCGATTACAATACTTCCTTTACTGCGTACATGGAAGTAAACTTTTAACAAGGGACACTTTGAAGAGGCTTGGCTTTAAGTACAAGTGCATTAGCCAAGAAGAGATGAGGAATAAAAAGGTTTCTAATACTTTCCCCTGGTTTCTAGCTTCTCCTGGGGTCGAGCCATCTTCGGTTCCTCGCTAACTTTCTTTCGCAGGACGTTTGTCACTTCGCAGGGATAGCTTGCGTGACAGGGAAGTATCAACCGCGACAATTTAGTAATATTTACAGTTTTACTTTAGAAAATATCCAATTAGGCTAGAAACTGTGAGAAATAGATATTACATGATTTCGTTAAGTCTTCCGAAAATTAGTTAATTTTTATATTATATAATTTCCAAATTTTAGGGAAGATCAATTATGTTATGATTAATTATTTGTGAAAAACAACTTCCTGTGACAATTATCTTTATTATTATAAAAACATTCCTATAATACTGTCGTCGACGTTTCGAAGTCCTTCTCCGTCTTCAGGATGCTTATTTTCTTTAATCTGCTTATTTTCAATGTACTATTTGTTAAATTTTTAATTTAACAAATAGTACATTGAATCAAATATATAAAAAATAGATTAATTACTTATATAGATTATATAAGTAGAAAATAAGCATCCTGAAAACGAAGAATGACTTCTAAACGTCGATGACAGTATTATAGAAATGTTTTTGTAATAATAAAGATAATTGTCGCGGGAAGTTGTTTTCCACAAATAATTAATCATAGTTAATTTTTGTTTTTGTGACATATCTAACCTGAAGAGATATTATAAAGATAGTTATATTTTTTTTTTTCAAAATTATTCTTTTTTATTTTCCCTTACCTACATATGAAATATACGGTTTTTAAAATGTAAAATGATAAAGTATTACGATTTTTAAAATGTTCGAATTCGAGTTTACAACGGAAATATACGTTTTAAGGTCCACTGAGTCCAAGTAGCCAAGTCTCGCAAAATGGTCTGTGTGCTTGTGAACAGCTCAACACAAAAACGAAAAGTTGTACGAAACTGAAATCGCGTATTTACGTAAGCGTGTTTTCTTTTGTGTTTTTCTCTTGTGAACAAGGCAAAAGACAGCCAAAGCGAGTGCATTGCCGTCCATATTCAACATTGCCCAACAACAAATTGCTGTTGCTTGTTGAAGCATATTTGACCGTTTATAGCCACCTTTACACTCCTTTTCCAATTAGGGATTGATAAATTATTTGCCAATTCTATAAATTTGTTTTTATTGAAAACTAGTTTCGAATGTTATACATTCATCTTCAGTTCTAAAATCACACAAAAAATTCAAAAATAAGCAATTCAAAATATAGTTTGGTATTATTATACATATTAAATTAGATGTAATATAAATCAGTATTATAAAACATTTATGAATTTAATTAAAACAAGAAATCAAATACATGTTGGTACTCACCAAGGTTTAAATGCTTTATATCAAACAGAAAAGT
Source organism: Rhaphigaster nebulosa (assembly GCA_948150685.1). NCBI lineage: Eukaryota > Metazoa > Arthropoda > Insecta > Hemiptera > Pentatomidae > Rhaphigaster > Rhaphigaster nebulosa. The sequence goes on from OX411310.1 coordinate 141,608,713, forward strand.
TTGTACTGGTTTCTTCTCGCATTGTACTAACACTGAAAGAAAGGTAGGTAGGGTGTTTATAGGTAAACGCTTTAAGGATCGGGTTTTTTCAGTAATGCCGGTGAGTAATTGGCTTTTCTGTTATAGATGGGCATTTAGCAAAAATCTGGATTGGACTATGAATATATATATATATGTTTTAATTTTTCATTTTCTTTCAAAACGCGACTTATCCATTCTTTTCAGTCAATATGCTCAACATTGTTACCTACTTAAATTACTCAAAATGAATTAAAAATAAAATTATGAAAATTTGGGCTATTTACAGTACTTTGGGAACCGTTTCGAAAAAATTAAAACAGTTCATACTACACGTTTTTTTTCATTTTCTGAAAATCGTAAAGTATATGTATTAACGTATGTATCAATTACGTATATGGAATTATTTTCCATGGATGATTTTTATATTTATATACAACGGCCAATCAATCTGAAGGTGGCGCAAATAACCAAGAAGGCCAAATAACCAACCAAGCGAGACAAGGACAATGTCTTAATTTTACCACAACAACATGCCAAGAAATATTTAAATAGCAATTTAATGTTTCTTGGCATTTGTTGAGAGTAATTATAGATATTTTATATGAATCTTGTAGTAAATTTAATTGTCTACAAGATCGGTTATTATGTATTTTCCTCTAAAAAATAGTTATTCAGGCTAAATCACTGAATATGTAACTTTTGTAACATTGTATTGACATTTTGCAGATATTAACGGCACCTGTCTCAGTAGCTGTTCCTAATTTTAAAAGATATATTTAAAACCAGCAGGAAATTTAACATTCTTTAAAATTGGTCATATCAAAGTTTTACCTAAATTGCACTAGGAGTGATTTACTGCGAGAACAATCTGAAAAAAGATCTACTAAAATTGTTATTTCAATATTTCTTGGCGTTTGCTGAGTAATTATAAATAATATTTTTTATGAATCTTGTAAGAAAATCAATGCTCTACAAGACTGGTTATTATGCAATTTGCAAAAAATAACAGTTATTGAGGCGAAATCACTGAATATCTAACTTTATGCGTTTTCTTGACTTTTGTAGATAATTACGGTATCGTATCTAAGTAGCTGTACCGAATTTTTAAAAATACTATAAGTGAAATTTGCAGGAAATTTAACGTTATTTAAAATTGGTGAAGTTAAAATTTTACCTAAAATGCACTGGAAGCGAGTTACTGAAGAAAATCTGGAAAAAGTGACCAAAATGACGAATTCGTTGACCTATAAAATTTGATTGCAATCGATCTGGGGTGGCAGATGTTCATATTTTCAGTCTATTATGAGAGTACTTTCGGTCTAGACGATAGTAAATTTTCTTGAAATCAGACACGTTTTTTTTGGTTTCAGCAACCAGCCTATATTGGTTTATTATTTTCAATAATAGACCTTTGGAACCGACCAAGAAAAAATCTTTTCCGCCGTACGCGGCTTTTCTCCGAGACTACTGGACCGATTTTCTTTAGATTCAGTACCAATGTCACAGGTCACCCCGGGATGATCCTCGGAACTCGACATTACCATCCGTCTGTAATATAAGGCCGTTTCAAAATGGCGGCCTATCCTAGAGAGGAAATGTAAGGTGTTTTGGAATCAGCGTAATAAGGCATTTAAATAAATGAAAAACAAAAAATCTATAATAATTGCCGATTTAAGATCTTATGTACCCATAACTTGGCTATTTATAAACATAGAGGAGAAATGTAAGGTGTTTTGGAATCAGCATTTCAAGGCAATAAGAAAATAAGAAAAAAGAAAAAAACTAAAAATAAATGTTGGTGCTTTTATTGTATTTAAACGAAAGCTAATGAAATTCCCTACACAATGAACTAAAAATCACTTAAATCGGTTCATTATTAGCGTAATAATCTAATAACCATTAGATATAGCGTAATGAACTTCGTAGACTGATTCTCCTGGCGGCTAGTCATCGTGGCCCTAGGCCTCCTGGCTTATCTATTGGGCTTCTGACTTCCTCGTATCTCTCTGCTGTATCCGTCCTTGGATTATTTCTCCACTTCCTTTAGCTTCCTTAGTCGATCCATTTTTTTTTCCTACTGAAATGCACATCAAATATTTCCTCTGTATCATTTTACATCACAGCCTACTTGCATTGACAGTTTTTTAAATTAACACTCCCAGTTCGGCACTCTCACGGCGATCATCTTGTGACAAGCTTCAAATTTCTTTTCCTTTGGTGCCTACTGCTTCATTTTTTTTAATTGGACAAAATTTAAAAAAAATTCAGCATTTTTTTTAATTGTTTCTTTATAAAATAAAACTATTTTAAAACAAAATTAACAGCTGACAAAAGTTGGAATAGCCGGAACAGTAACGTGAGTATAGGTTAGTTTGCTAACCTTCTGTAAATCCTCTGTACATGTTAGCCGTTTAACTTGCCTAGGTTTGGCAAGTTTGTACGGGCACCTTAAGATATAAAGGACCGATAAATCGAAATATTAAAATTTTATATTGAAATATCGAACTACTATTTCTAAATATTTGAAAACCATCAATACGATATATATCGATATTTTTGTTCGATATTTCCATCCCAAGCTGAAAAGGACCTAATGGACCACAGATAAAGTACCTCCACGCTTTCCATTGGTCCAATTGGTTCCCGTGTGAAATGTGACCCAGGGCACATATGGAAAGCTATGGAAACTCACTCCGCCAATCCGGAAAATTGTTCCATGTCGTTTAGGGTCCTGCTTTGTATTTTTTTTTTACTTTCAATCGCTTTTTCAGGTCAACATTTCAACAGTTTTGCACTATTTCAAAAATGTTTTGACAGATCAAGTTTGCTGATAGAATGTAATATTCGGGGAGGAGTCATGATTCGCTGGAAAGAACGAAAATTTACATTACATGTCAAACAAAAACATCGAAAAGTATTACTTTATTAAAATTTGTCAATAAAAAAAAAACTTATTACTAGAGCAAAAAAATAAATAAAAGTGCTTAAACATAAAAAAAATCATGTGCGGTGCGCGCAGCACACAACTATCCCTTACCGTCCTATAATAATTGTCTTTTTAATATAATTTTAAAGAGTTCACATAAACAATACTTCAAATAAACTCAGCAGCATTCACTTTTTCACTTCTCTCCCTTAAGAACAATAAAGCAGATTTTTAAACAATTTTAGTAAAACAATTCTGTACACTACCTATATATTTTAAGTTTGTCGAGTTGAAAATATGTTTTAAAAGTTTCGGTTTAGTTTCAATGGAAACATTTTGTTTCCATTAAATAGTATAAAAGTAGAAATTATTAAGTTAATTTCTGCTTTTGTATTCTTACATTACATTATTACAAAGCGTATTGTTGGCAACAGATTGGCGGATTGGTGGGAAGAACTTCGGTCGCATCAGTCTCTTTTCGGATGCGCTCGATTATCCATCTAGGGTCTTGTAGTCCTCAAAGCATACGCTGTACCTTTGCTGATACTAGTCCGATATTGATGATTATTTTTTTTTAGATAATTTAATAGCCTTTCATACAAATTAATAAATAATTTACTACAAAATGCATGCTTTTTAAGTTAAGCGCAAATAAAATATTCTTTTCATCATAACTTTTTTCCCTGCATTTTTTGATTGGTATACTACATACATGAAAAGTTAATGGATTTTAAGGAGAAGACATTAGGCAAGTTTCATCAAAATCGTTGGCGCCGTTTTCGAGAAAATTGTAAAAAAGTGTTAAATCGATCATATAAAGTGACACTTTTCGTTAGTCAATTTTAACGAAACATTTGCTGTAACATCACATGCATGTGCCTACCTTAAATACATAATTTCAGTATCGTACACCTTTTCGTTTTTGAGCTAGGCTGTTCACATACACACGGACCATTTTGTGAGACTTGTTTATTTGGACGCAGGTGATCTTAAAACGTGTATTTTCGTGGAAAACGCGAATTCGAAAATGTTCACGATCGCAATACTTCCCTTTACTATATATTTCATAAGTAGGTAAGAGAAAGTAAAAATAAAAGGAAAGGATGAAAATCAATATGAATGAATTACTAAACGTTGCAAATGATTACACAATGGTTTATTATTTCCACTTAGTAATATTTCAAAAATTTCTATTCTGTCCAAGTAAAAAAAATTAAGAGTAGGCACCAAAGCGAAAGAAATTTGAAGCTTGTCACAAGATGAGGAAGTAAAGAAATAATCTAATAAAGAATAAAGCAGAGAGATACGAGGAAGACAGAAGCCCAATAGATAAGTCAGGAAGCAGGATGACTACCCGCCAGGAGAATCAGTCTCAGAAGTTCCTTACGCAATATCTCAGCTAATAATGGTCCGATTTAAACGATTTATCGAGATCTTTGGCCGCGCGATGTGGTATTCATACAGGCATGTATTGCTTGCGGGAGAACAGACAGCCTGGAGGGGTCACCCAACCTCACGTTGCTACGAACCATGGTTTCCATGGTGTAGCGGCAGGCTATCCATTGCTCCATAACCAGTCCCTTTGGGTCCAATGCGGCAATGTCTTTCCCACCAACTCACTCGTGTTCAAGGACAGTGACAAACCGGTCAAGATCCATAGATTATGGCTGTTCGGAGTCAGCAGGCGCACGAGGACCTATATTTCTTTCCCCAGAACAGGCAGTCCATGGTCTAAACCTCCGGCCGGCTATTTTACGTCCTGGAAAACCACAACGCGATTCGCAATTTAGGTACACGGGGTAGGATCATCACTCCTACGCCCGACCTATGCGAGTTGCCTCCAATAGGCTGACGAGACTCACATACCCCGGGGGAGGGGTTATTGATTAATTGATTGAGGAATTAAATCAATTATTAATTGAAGTAAATTAATGCCGGCACCGGGATTCGAACTCAGAATCTTTAGGTTTGTAAGTACACTTTTGCAAACGCTATATATATATATATATATATATATATATATATATATATATATATATATATATATATATATATATATATATATATATAGTTGCATAGTTTTTCTCATTAACTTTTTAAATAAAATTTTAATGGAAAATCTAGAAATTTTATTATTGCTAAACCTTCCTGTGAAATATCAAGATGTTGTAGTTAAAATTTGATAGAGATTGGTACAGTAGTATTAGTGATTACAAACGGAAAAGGGAATATCCTTTTATATAATAGTATCATAAATCCACATAGATAAATCTTCCTATGTATATGTATTTATTTTTGATAAATATAAGAGCTACATACAAGAGGTACTTACCTTAAGCATATCTGAAGAAGAAGTGCCAGCGAGCCCGGTAGCGCATGGAGCATATATATATATAGAGGTTTGTATTTTATTGTTCATAACCATCGAGAGGAACATCCAATATCATTGTTAGCTGTGACAGGAAGCGTTCCGAGCTACGGCCACGTTTTCACTTCTCGCATGCCCACTATACAATGCCTCCGAGAGAAGCCCACTCGAACCAGTTTCACTCTTTGAATCGATATTCCAATCTCCAATATTTCCTAACATCGATATACAGGGTGTCCAGCGATAAGGCATGAAAAAATTCAAGCGTAATTCAAGAATTTGAAAGCTGTGAACTGGAAAATTCAAGGCGTGTTTCTTCAATTTAAAACAAAATCGAAACCATAAAAGTATTTGGTCGTCTCCTGATAAAATGTACAATTAGGAGTTGAGAATGAATTTGAATAATTATAGAAGTTGTATCTATGTTTGATAAAATTGTTATGCAACTTCTAACACTGAGAACTCAACGCATCACAAAAAATAAATATCTGATGTGGACAACACATGATTTCCTTGTACGCCTATTAAACAATAAATCTGTGCCTCAAAAAGTGATCCTGAATTTGGTAAGTAGTTTCCGAAGATTGCAGTATCTCAAAAACGACATTCGGGGTCACGACATTCATCTATTGACACACACACACACACACACACAAATGGGGAGGAAAACCAGTATTTTACACTCAATTTTAACACTTAAAACAAATAATAAAAATGTTTAATTGGATTGGAAACCAAATTGCGTTTGTAACCTTTATTACCGAAACATATGATTTATGCATTTAATTTAAATATAATTTTTGATGTTAGCTTATTATGACCTTCAAGTAAACTATCCTTTTCGGATCACCAATTTTAACCAAAATATAGTAAATACATTCATATCGATATAAAAGTCCTATTTACCAAAATTGAGATGTTTTACATTATATTTTAATATAATTTTTGATGAAAGTCTAATATGACCTTCCAGTAAAGTAACCACTTTCGATTTTCCAATTTAGACCAAAATCTAGTATGTTATTTAAATCAGTATATAAGTTGTAAATACTAAATTTGAGAAGTTTTGCATAGTATTTTAATATAAATTTTTATGGAAATCAATTATGACCTTCAAGTAAAGTACCACTTCCGGTGATCAAGCAGTGACCAAAAAAGAAGGTTCACAACTAAATTTTACAGAAATCCTAAATACAAAATTTCAACTTTCTACGGCTAATCGTTTTTGAGTTATGCGAGATACGAAGGTACGTACGTATAGACGCCCCAACGGAACTAGTCAAAATTCAAAAACTTATTTTCTATAACAAAACAAAATATATATAATCTATTATATTATAATTTATCGTATATAATTCCATATAACCAAGGAAAAATATTTTGAGACTATCAGACGGAAGAATTACTTAATTATAATGTAACAAACGTTACTTAATATAATAAATTGAGCCTATATATATATACTTTCAGGCTGGGATATTTGGAAATTGCACGTTGCAGAGAAGTGTCCGTTAGAGAGATTTCACTGTAAATAGGATTAAATATGAGTGATATTATTAAATATTATTATAATATTATTATTATTATAATTGAACAAGAATATGTTTCATTGTGGTTTATAATTTTCAATAATAGACCTTTGTAATCGACCAAGGAAAAAATTGTGTAATCCCACCTCCTCAAAATTTAAGATTTTAATTTTCAAGATAAGTAGAATCTAAATAACGAATAAAAAAAAATCCGTCCGCCGTACGCCGTCCGCGGCATTTCTCCGAGACTACTGGACTGATTTTCTTGAGATTCGGCACCAATGTCACAGGTTACCCCAGGATGATCCTCGGAATTGGACATTACCATCCATCTGTTTGTTTAAAAATGGCGGCCGATTAGAGATCTTATAAGCCCATAACTCGGCCATTTATTAAGGTAGAGGGGAAATGTAAGGTGTTTTGGAATCAGCATAACAAGTCATGAAAAAAAAAGAAAGGAAAAAAATCTGTAAATACCGATTAAAGATCTTAAAAGCCCATAACTCGGCCATTTATTAAGATAGAGGGAAAATGTAAGATTAAATATGTATTATTAAATATATTTATACTTGAATGAGAATATGTTTAATTTTGGTTTATTATTTTCAATAATAGACCTTTGTAATCGACTAAGGAAAAACATTTTGTAACCTCCCCTAAAGATGTGAGGTTTTACGTTAACATACCTAGAATCCAAATATCGAATAAAAAAAATCCGTCCGTCAAAATTTATTTTCGATTTTTGTTATGATCAATCGAAAAATTATAAGATTTCCTTCAAATAAAAAAAATTATTTAAATCGGACCAATGATCGGTAATGAACTTCGTGGACTAATTCTCCGGCCCGACTGGTCATCGTGGCCCTAGGCCTCCTGACTTATCTATTGGGCTTCTGACTTCCTAGTATCTCTCTGCTTTATCCTTCCTTGGATTATTTCTGCATTTCCTTTGGCTTCCTTAGTCTTTTCTTTTTCTTTTCCCACTGAAGTGCACATCCAATATTTCCTCTGTACCATTTTACACAGTTACTTCTTAACACTCACAGTTCGGCACTCCCACGGCGATCATCTTGGGACAAGCTTCAAATTTCTTTTCCTTTGGTGCCTACTGCTTAATTTCTTTGCTGAACTTAGTAGTTATGTTTTATAAAGTACTCCTCGCATGCTCCTTTCCCGAAACACTCCAAATGCTCATTTGTAAGATAATCCAATTATCTGAACTGTAAGCCAAAGTAATTCGTAAAGCCCTTTGAATAGACAGGCCAGATATTTTTGAAAATATTACAATTTGGAAATAATAAAACATTGTGTAATAATTTGCAACGTTTTATTATACTTGAATTGCTTATTTTTCAATGTTCAAAACTTCATGCAAATGAGTAATATTATTTCTCATAATCTTAATTATGATAATAAAATGATTCATAGCAACCCCTTATCCTGTTCACCCCGAACTCTTACTCAAAAACAAGAGGCGAACCGTCTTATTATTACAGTGTAATAATTACCGAGTGGAAATCGGTCGAAATTGAAACTCGGAGCTGTTTGGAGTTGGAGCCCAGTACATTGGCGAAGCTGGAAAGGTTGGAGCTAATACGTAATTTTACCTGTTCCATAATATCTATAGTTCACTTAACTACAGATAGAGCGAAGCATGAACTACGAGACAGAAGATAAAACGAGTACGTGTTCAAAAACTCAAGTACGTTCTGATAGTCAAAGTTAGTGGAAGAAGGATTTTTCTAACTTTCTAGGAATTAGAGATGGTGGTGAGGTGAACAACCCTTCTCAATATTTTATAGACTTGTTGCCAAGTAATAATGGAAAAACAGAATTATTAGACAAAAGACTAAAAATTACCGACGACTCGCCGTTTTTCAAGCATAATTTCCGATCTTCAAGGAATTCAAGGCTGCTAGACTTGATTCTTTATATTTAATTATGAATAAATGTAAAAGTTAAGTGATGGGTGGTTGAATGTTGATGATTCATAATTATAATTTTTGCTCAGGATAATTCATGGTGGTTAGTCAACTGGACAAGAAAATCATCAAAAGAGTACATTTTGGACCAATACACAACAGTTTTGTCATTATCTGAAGATTTTATAAAATTGACAAGATATGTTTTGAAATTTCAATATAATCGAGTTAAATAGGAACCAGATGTTTCCTAGAGGTTTCGGCGGAAAGATTTGAAAATTTACTCACTTAGGTTTTATGAGGAGGTGACTACGAATTTCAACTTTGCCAATCTCAATTTCTTCTCGGTAATATATAAAAAAAAAAGTTTTGAAAATTTGCTCGTTTATGATTTTTAGAGTGCTGGTTACGAATTTCAACTTTGCCACCTAGGTTTCTTTCCAAAAGTATAAAAAAAAAAGAAACTTAGTTTCTTTTTTTTGCTTAAAACTTAAAAACCATGCACTAATCGAATAACTTCTAATATTATTTTTATATAAAATTAAACAGAAGTAAATTAGCTATAATTTTGATTCTAATCGAAATTATGGGACGGATTGTATCGTTATCCAATGGAATGGGGACCAGAAAGGGTTCTCGGTACAAAGCTTAGGAAAAGCTCTTCAAATTTGACGGTTTATTTTTTTGGGGATATTGATGACGAATATCTACTTTTCCACCTCAATTTTTTCTCTAAAATATAAACAAAAAATTCATAATAGCTCAAAAAATTAATTTCGACAACCCGTCGCATAATTTTGAGCTCTTTTATATTTTTTTTACTTTCCCTTATCCAGTAGCGTAACTATGCCAACTGGCGCCCGGGGATAAATTCAAGATTGGCGCCCCCAGGGTAGGAACTAGGGGGGCAAATGGAACACAATTTAGAGGGCGGTAAATATTGAGTAAAAGGTTATTACTAGATTAAGTAAATAATATTTTTTTTCTGCTTTTTTATAGTTTCGATCTTAATTTAGTCGAAAAAATCAGTTAATATAATATTTATTTCGAAATATATTATCTAAAGTATCGTTAAAAAACTGTTGACTTTAATTAGAGAGGGATAAAAGAAAATGCGGCAAAATTAAGCTTGCCCCCCTGCAAAAATCCTAGTACTGGTTCTGCCGACCCCTGCAATAATTCCAGGTTATCTAATTATAGGAAAATTCGACACCGACAGATGCCAGCACTCATTGAAGCACTAGAATGAAATATTCGATACCACTGAGGTATCGAAAGGAATATTGAATTTGTATTATCGATAACAAAACTACATGGTACCCAAAGGAAAGCACCGAAAGAAAATATCGATATTCGATATCACAAAATCAAATATAGATAGATATCGACCAATAATCGCTAGAAAAATATCGATATATCGAAAGGAAATGGGAGCAAAGGAAAGCAAGAAAGAAGCAAATAAAGGTGCATCAAATGAGTATAATGTAAAACTGTTAAGAATGTTAAGAGATAGGTTAACCAGGTTTTTTATTTGGAAATTCGAATTATAAGACGTTTACATTCCTTGGAAGACGAAAATAAATACGAATTATCGAGGGGACTGGATTGCAGTGTTTTTATACGAAATAAAGAGAGAGTTTCAAGATACCAGAAAATCCATACGAATTATCGACATTTTGCTGTAATATAGTTTAGCATATCGGTGCCATCGATATATCGTAGTAAAATATCGAGATGTTATGATATCGATAGAAAATATCGCGTTTCGATGTTCCAACCCTAATATACATTATTTCATGATTACTTATTTAAACGTATGTTCGACTTAAATCCAATAAAATTTTCTTTTCAGAGCCTAAATAAGAAGAGAAAAATAATTAAAAATTATTTTGGGACATTTTAGCGTCTCCCTATAAGCGGCCATCCCGTTGGCCCTAGCCTAGTCTAGCTACGCCTCTGCCCTTAAATATACAGAGAGGGTAAGAATTGAGATCGTTAAAATTTACAATAAAATTCGAATTTTCAACGGAAATATACGTTTTAAGACCCCCTGAGTCCAAATAACAAAATCTCATAAAATTGTCTGTGTATGCGTAAGTGAACGGCTCGAAAACAAAAGTTTTATGAAACAGAAAATTCACATTTAAGATAGGTGTATGCTCGTTTTTTTTAATTGAAACTTTTCTATTGGCCACAGAGATTGGAAACATGCAGTTGGCTCTGTCACTTAAAGAGTTAAAACTATAAATTTAAATTAAATAAATAATCAAAATTATTTTTGGTACAACTTTACTATCAGGAGGCGTTATCACTGGCTCAGACAGACCTAAGGTCCCTGCACTACTACTCTCTAGCGCCATTTGTGCTAACTAACTGCTTTTTATTCAATTCTAAAATTTGTATTCACTGTAATTATTAGAGCTTTAATTAGATATTATTTAATACTATTAATGCTGTCGACTTCCGGGTGGTCTGGAAAAATTAAAGTACAAATTTAAAGCAGTAATAATTTAAATTAAGGTAAGGACCCGACCTCAACTGAAAATGAACTTTTGGGATTTATTTATCTCTTGAGTGAGTGTAGCGAGCAGAAGTCAATAGCTGTGATTTAATTAGAGCAGTAATAATTGAAATTATGATAAGGACCCGACCTCAACTGAAAAGGATCTGTTGGTGGTTTTTTCATCTCTTGGGCAAACGGAGAGAGCGGAAGTCGACTGCACTCATGATTTTAAATAACATCTAATTAAAGCAGTAATAATTTTAATAATTCCGATGTATATGAATGTTGAGAATTAAATACAAAGCAGTTAGTTAGCACAAATGGCGTTAAAGAGTGGTAATGCTGCGAACTTCGGCCTGAGTCAGTGATAAGGATTTAAACAATTTTTCAATTGGTAAAATACAAACTTTAGACAGATCTGATCATTTATTTTTGTTCAATCTTGTAGCTTACCTGTAATTATTGAAAACTTAGAAGATATGCAGATATCACTTGGCTAGACTTAAAAAAGAGGGACATTGTACTCTAGGGAACAGACTAATAAAGGAGAAAATAGTCCATGATTATATTACAAAAAAGAAAAAAAATATTATAACAGAAGATTAGACAGTCCATAGGATAAAGTAGTATTTCAATAATCAGGGACATTTTTTTTTTCATTATTTTAAACACACAGAAGGTAGTGACAAAGATAAAACAGTTTAATAAGACTGCCATTTTTAAATAGCATCATTCACAACTGGATCTAAAATGTGTGAAAGGCTACAACAGAAGAACAATACTGTTCTGATGTCTTTCCATTTTAAAAAATAATACATGCAAAATTTAAAATGCATGATTAGATTCAAAAATAATAAATACAATAAAATGTAAATTTGACTGCTCTACAGGTATCCAACATATAAAAAATATATAACACAATTTATAAAAAAAAAACAAAAAAAAAAACTTATATTAAAATCACATTTTCGGTCACTGTCGTTCGTATAATAAATCCATTCTTAGAGTGACCTAACAATAACTGATCCTGAATCTGTACAACACTCACGACACAACACAACACGCACGTTACCACTTCGCCCTCTTAGACCAATCTTTTGGAGTCCAATGGAGACACTTTGGATCTATTCTAATTTTTCGCTTTTCCATTGCTTTGTGATGTTGGTCGATCGTATCTTTACTAAGCGTTATAATGTATTGTCCTTTGTAGTAGTTGATGAGATTTAAATTTTGTAGCGTGGATATGACGTCTTCTTTTTGTATACTCGTAAGTTCACAAATTTCCCTAAACAAATTATTTTAACATTTATTTTTTAATTCATAATAAATATTTAATAAAATAATAACAATAATCATACCGCAAATCTAGATCAAATAAATTATCAAATCGAAAATTGAAATTCTCTAGTTAATAGCTAATCCAGATCCTACAAACAAAACAAATTTATAAACATTTTGGGTAGTCAATATCTCATGTATAAATAAACCTAGTGAAACTAATAATGGCATATCTGCTTTATTAGTTCAGGCAATTTCGTTTGTAGAATCCAAATTAAATATAAACAGAAAAATCTTAATTTTGATATAAGAGGATGATATTTTTATAAAGTATATGCATAAATGGAGTAAATAAATCAACAATCTACAAATTAAGATTTCAAACAGTTCATTTACTATTAGGCAGTATAAATGATAAAAACATGTTAATTTAAAAAAATAACAAAGCTATTGTTCAACATCCTCACTAAATGCTAACTCCTACTAACTACCATGTATATAAGCGAAGTACCAATTCACGACAAGGCATACAAATCAGTTGTTCCTGTTATGATAGATATTATATCAGGAGCTCGGGGAGGAAGAGTGAACCTGAAATTTGTAATTTTCTGAAATTGTATTCCAAGTTTGAGAAGCAAGGAATGCTATGGAGGAATATGTAATTATGTGGAAAAATCAATTCAGGATGTCCAGCAATATAACAAGAAAAAATTCAAGGATTTCAAGGCTGTAAAATTCAAGACGTTTTTCGTCAATTTATTGGATTAAATTTAAAACAATGTAATATAATGTAATGTAAATATAATGTATTTGTATAAATGGTACAATTCGAACTTGAGAATGAATTTGAATAATTATTAGGGTTGTACTCCAGTTTGATAATGAAATATTGTTATTTGACTTCATACACTGAGGGCTCAACACATCGCCAAAAATAAAAATAAATACAAAATCCAGTACAAAAACAATTTCAAGTGTAAATAAATAAAATTCTTGTATTGGGATAAATTTCATCACAAATTAATTCATAAGCTTATTTTACATAGCAAAACAAAATAATATATGTAGAAGAAAATTATCGTAATTACAGGAATAAAGTGAATCATCACAACTCGTTATCCTTGTCACTCCACCCTCGAACCTCAACATATTATAAGAAGACGCAGAGTTGGATCAGGGGGAAGTGAGAGGGCAAAAGGGGCACTCCCCGGTCTGCAGAATTTAAAGGGTGGTAAATTATGAGCGGAATTTTATTTTTAGTAATTTTAGTTAAGTAGAAAGTGTTTGGTCATACCGATATTCAATCAATAAAATGAATTAATGTTATGAGGTAATGATATTTATTTCAAAATATATATTAGCTAAAATATTGTTATAAAATTGTTGAATTTTATATGACGGGTGAGGGAAGATGAAAAGGGGCAGCGAAATTCAGCTTGACCCTCTTGAAAAAAAATTCTAGTTATCCCTAGGCCCTGAGAAGACGAGTATAAATCTGTTGTAATTGAAACTCGAAGGAACAGCCTATACATCCCCCTCAAGTAGACATCCATGGACCAAACCTACGGTCTGTTACCTTAAATTAAATTTCTGATACACAAGAGGCCAATTGTATCAAAATTTAAAGGTTAAGTTCCAAAACACCAGCTGGAAACATATGTAATAGTAATGGTATTACCTATTCAGCTTTGGAACAGAACCCACCCAGCTCTGTCAGGATTACTAGTAGCTATTTGGATAAGAAATTAAAAAGAGAAAACAAATCTAATCTAAAAAATTAAAACTAAGGTTATGAGGAAGAATTTGTGTAGACTATTTAGATCTCTTTATTCAACAGCGGCAACTTATTCGGTCAGAACTGTCTTAATCTTGCGGATGTTAAGACGCTAATTTAAATTATTCTATTCAAATCAATTTTTGTACCTAACAATCAAGAATCAGACATAGTGATTAAATCATTAATTTCCATAGTATTTGATACTCAGAGAAAGTTAAAAAACACCAGAAGTATAAAAAATATTTTTTAAATAAAATAATTACATAATGGTGATTTGCGGTCTTTCATTATCACCAGTAGGTTTAAGGGAGACAAGAATTTCAAGTATGGTTTGTGCCCAATAACTTCTATATGACAGCAGACCGAGATCTGAAAGTGGTTTTTCCGGTGAACCCGTTTTACCTTCAAATTTAGATAGCTCATAACCTGAAAACACACAATGAACAATATATATATATATATATATATATATATATATATATATATATATATATATATATATATATATATATATATATTTATATAAATTACAAATAAAAATAATTTTATATTCTTAACAAACAATTATTTAAATATTCTAGGAGAAGACAGCTCACCGTCTCCCTGAGGTTGAGGTCAAAATAAAAATAAAATTATTTAATTTATACTATTTTTTGTTTGTTATATATAGTTGTTCTATCTTTATCTAAATTGTTCTATCTCTTGGAAGAATGAACCAAGAGGTTGAAGACCCCAAACGGTTGTAAAACAAACAAATATCTCTTAGAAGATAAAAAACACATAACAATTAATTTTTATATTAAAAAAACACATAATAATTAATTTTTAAAATGAAAAACACATACAAATTTATTTTTATATTGAAAAACACATCTTCCTATCTTCATCTTTTATTCTCCTATATAATCTTATTTATTGTTAATACTTAAAGTTATATTATAAAATAAGCAACCTGAAGACAATGGAATATTCTGAAACACGGATCTAATAAGGTAATATAGAGTAGTCATTTTTATTAAGAAGAAAAAAAAATAAAAAAATAATTTAGCAGTGGGTGAGAACAGAGGACAATTCGAGCATGAGTTGAAAATAGTTAAATGCAATAAAGTCACATCTTCGGATTAGAGTAGCAGTGGTCAGGTGCTGTCGATAATCTTCGGATTAGAGTAGCAGTGGTCAGGTGCTGTCGATAATCTTCGGATTAGAGTAGCAGTTGTCAGGTGCTGTCGATAATCTTCGGATTAGAGTAGCAGTGGTCAGGTGCTGTCGATAATCTTCGGATTAGAGTAGCAGTGGTCAGGTGCTGTCGATAATCTTCGGATTAGAGTAGCAGTGGTCAGGTGCTGTCGATAATCTTCGGATTAGAGTAGCACTGGTCAGGTGCTGTCGATAATCTTCGGATTAGAGTAGCAGTGGTCAGGTGCTGTTGATAATCTTCGGATTAGAGTAGCAGTGGTCAGGCGCTGTCGATAATCTTCGGATTAGAGTAGCAGTGGTCAGGTGCTGTCGATAATCTTCGGATTAGAGTAGCAGTGGTCAGGTGCTGTCGATAATCTTCGGATTAGAGTAGCAGTGGTCAGGTGCTGTCGATAATCTTCGGATTAGAGTAGCAGTGGTCAGGTGCTGTCGATAATCTTCGGATTAGAGTAGCACTGGTCAGGTGCTGTCGATAATCTTCAGATTAGAGTAGCAGTGGTCAGGTGCTGTCGATAATCTTCGGATTAGAGTAGCAGTGGTCAGATGCTGTCGATAATTGGCTACTGCTAACAAATGAGCTCAAAAATGTACAAAATATTTTTTTAATCAGAATAAAATGTTAAATATTATCTATTATGCTAGAAAGTCAAAAATATGAAATTTATATATTAAGAATATTAGGATGTATCATAATTTTTATATCAGATGCTCTCAGCACTCCAGAAATTCATAGAGGAGTCTCATAATATTTTAAAATTATTATAGGTAAAGAACTCTTTCAAATTGTTTAATGAAAAGCCATTTTTCTAAAATCTATAAAGTATTATTATTTTTTTATTTAAACTAAAAAATTCACCACAACAGATGAATAAGAAATAAGAAGATAAAAATAAGAAGATTGTGTTTTTGCATTATAAAAATAAATTATTATACTTTTTTTTTAATCTAATTTTGACCACAAAGACCATATTCTTCTAAATTAGTCGCTATGGTGAACTATTTATTACTTAAATAATTATAAAATAAGTCAACTTACTAAATTCTATAAGAAGTTTCCCATATCCTTTCCTTTGGTACGGTGGCATTGTGAGAATACAGGCAACATTATAATCTTGAGAGGATTCCTTTTCTTTGGAAAAATAGCCGACAATATGGAATCCTCTTTCATCGAGATCAGTCATGACATAGAAAAGAAAAGGATCTGTATCATAATAAAGGGTTTTGTGGTCGAGGAACAATTTAGCGAGTAAGCAAAGATTTTGGGCGTATGCTTTGTTTTTACGACCGTCAATCTCGAAAAATGATATTGAAGCTTTCCTAAAAAAAAAAAAAAAAAGTTCAAATAGATTATTGTAACTACATAAAACAGTAATAAGTTAAATAATTGGGCCAAATCAATAATAGATTATGGCAGTCCACACACGGGTCATTTGTATTCTTAGTCTTTACAGCCTAGATAAATGATTGGGGGAGCACAAATGAGGCTTCAACCAATTGTCAAATAGAGAATTTTTTGGAGATTTTTGCTCGGAAAATATTCAAAAATATTATATACAAACCTGCAGGAAATTTTAAGTTCTTTAAAATTGGTAATGACAAATATTTACCTTAAATACACTCGAAGCGAGTTATTTTACAAAAAACTGAAAACAAGTTCCTTCTTTGTGATTTTTCAAGATGGCGAAAAACGCACAAGGAGGAGGTCAATCAAAAACAACATACCTGAAAATTAAAATTACTCCACTTTTTGCAAACCAAACTGGGGCTAAAATGCAAATTTCAAGAGGTGAACTTGACCGAATTTAAATTTTTTTATGTTCAATGGACGCTGAATTTGATACTCTGCAACTCTTATTTTATGAGTTGTTCTCTTAAGAATACTGGTTTCCTTGAGTTGTTCTCTTAAGAATACTGGCAGGCTCATACATAGTACTCTGTCACTGTTTTTGACAAAATTGTCGTTTTTTACCACACCAGTTAATCAAATTATTATGTTGTGGTACTCATTAGACACAAAATTTGTTGTTTTTTAATTTAATATACTATAACTTTTTCGATATAATGCACCGTTTAGGAATTATAGATGAAAAAACAAAAATAATCCTAAAATGTTGAGTTTTCTTGGCTGCCATTTTGTATTTCAGCGGCTATAAGTTGGCAGACGTTCATTTTTCATTTTTAACGAACATGTTCATTTTATATATCCAAACCTTTGAATGAAACGAGTCAATTTAAAAAAAATAAATAAATAAATATGAAAATACGCGTAGAAAAAAAACAAATGACATGGTCAACTGATTCAATTTCTACTTCTAAAAATACAATAAAATAATTGCCTTTCTTTATTATTCTACATCGAAACCACGACTCACCTATAAATTTCATTTCCTGGAGGATGTTTGACATTACATTTGGCCAGGTGACGTTCGAGGCATTTTCTACTTTTTCGATATTTCAGGCAGAATTCGCATATATAGATGCAAGGTAAATCAATTAACTCCTGAAATAAAAATAAGTTCAGGCATTGATAAGCTTAATATATATTGTGGCTTATCATAAACAGTGGAATAATCTAAAGAATGATTAATGTTAATAACAAAGAGCAAAGTATTCGGATGCATGATATCATTCAGTTGAGCGTGTCGGATTTTTAGTAGTAGTATTAGTAATAAAAATGGCGATGGTTTCAATTGATACAAAAATAACAGGGAATATGTTAGAAAATTAAGACAAATTTAAATATCTAGGATCTATAATAACTATAAGAAACAAAATTTAAAAGTAAAAGGAAGAGCAATTTTGGCTTCCCATCAAATGTTTATTAT
Source organism: Rhaphigaster nebulosa (assembly GCA_948150685.1). Lineage (NCBI taxonomy): Eukaryota > Metazoa > Arthropoda > Insecta > Hemiptera > Pentatomidae > Rhaphigaster > Rhaphigaster nebulosa. Next base: position 141,627,059 of record OX411310.1, read on the forward strand.
GTGTTCACATCACAATATCATAATGATATCGACATTTTGGAGGTGTGTCTCTGCCATAAGGACATATTTTTTGATGCTTGCATATAATTATCAATAGATAAAAGCTAAACAGAAAGGTATGAATTAATGACTTGGTTGAAACATGTGACAAAATAGTTATCTATTGATAATTAATATGCAAGCATAAAAGAAATATGTCCTGATGATCAGAGCACATTCCCAAAACGTCAAAATTATCATGATATTGTGATGTAAACACATAATAAACATTTGTAGTAAAGTCAAAATTGCTCATCCTTTTATTAAATACGAGCTTACTAAATTTGAATTAATATTAATATCATCATCATCGTCATGATCTAAAACCTCTTTTACCACTTATGCAGTGTGAGGTTGTCCTTTAAAGAGCCTGGATCAGGCTGTCCTCTCCTGTACCAGTTGCCTCCTCTTGCTCCAGTCTAATTCCCGTCTCTGGAACGCTTCCCGCACTCCCTCCTCTCAGGATATTCGGGGTCTTCCCCGAGGTCTTCTGCCTTCCACTTGAGTCTCGTAAGTCAATCTGGCAACTTTATCTTGGCTCATCCTGAGAAGGTGACCGAACCATCTTAGCTTTTGTTCTTCCAGAATTGTTTCCACGGGTTTTATTTTGAGACTCGCTCGGATGGTAGTGTTGCGAATCCTATCTCGTCTAGTCTTTACTTCGACTTTCCGCAGGTAGCGCATTTCCATTGCTTGCATTTGTTTCCTGTTTGGAAGTGAGGGTCCAGGATTCAGAGGAGTATCATAGGATGGAACGGAACGTCGAATTATATACTACAATTTTCGTCCTCTTAGAAACTTCTCTGCGGTTGAAAAAGCCTCGCCGGACACTCGCCACACTGCTCCCATTCGTTGCCTCAACTCTTCTTCTACGTATCCAGACTCATAGAGATGAGCACCCTAATACTTGAAATTTGTTATCTACTCTAATCTCTCATTATCTACCCTTAATACCCTCATAACCCTGTGTGGCTTTCTTCCGCCTGCATTTATTTTTTCAGGGTTAATCACCATGTTAAGAGTGCTTAGTTCCTCTTTGAGGGTATTTATGTTTTTCTGGAGGTCTTGGTCATTAGGAGCCAAAAGAATGAGGTCATCGGCAAATGTGAGTACAGAAAACAGAGTGGGCTGCGTATTCCAGTGTCCTAGTTGAAAATTCCGCATCCTCTCCTTGGTTTTCTTCAGGGCTAGATCCAGGACTAATATGAATAAAAGGGGGCTCAGGCTGTATCCTTGCCTTATCCCCAGGTTGGTCTCAAATTCTCGGGAGGTATGGTTGTTTGTTTTTATTACATTCCTCGTTTTATGGTAGAGACTGTTCACCGCTAGAATAAGACCATTATTTATCCTTTCTTCGGTCAGAGCCCTAGCTATATAATTTGAATTATTAATTTATGTCCATTTTATTAAAAACAGACATACGAAATTTGAATAGAAGAAAAAATTTAAAAGGAAATACAGGTAAGGTAAAAGATGGGTAATGCGTGTTATTTTTCAATTGCAAAAGTTCTTGAGTTAGCATCTATTTTCCACTAGCCTAAAAGTTAAAATTTCCAAAAGTATCATCATTCCTACTGTTCTTTACGGATGCAAAACGTGCCTGATTACATTAAAGGAAAAATAACGCCCGAAGGTTTTCAAAAATAGAGTATTGTGCAGCACAGGCCCAGCCAAACCAAATGGTTTCATGGGCCACTTTTTTGACTCGTAAGGTTACGGAGGGCCGCACTTTAGGTAAACATGTTTTTAACAAATGTTAATACAAATAAAAAAAGGAATAAAACTTTATTGCCATACTATATTTCGATATAATTAATAATTGAGTCTTAGTTAATGAGATATTTGTTTATATTTTCTTTCACTTAAGTTTTTCAGATCCTTTTGGTAACATTTGGCGTTTGTGGATATCAATTATAGAAATGGAGTTCGTATTCGCACTTGCGCATTATAACAATGGCACATACAAATTTACATTTATTTAACATTTTTGGTACACATACAAAACAGAAACAAAACATTTAATAAAAACATAAAATTGTCCAGCCCACTATGTGGCGGGGCGTGGGTTGGCCAAGATATAAAATATCTAACCCGAAGAGAGACCAATCCAGGGGAGAATTTGAGAGGCTATGCAATGCAGAATTGAAGAGCATGCACTCCATTAATGTCATAAAAGTAAAAACAATGCAGCGGTTGTAATGGACAGGGAAATTTTTTGGGCTTAAAAATTAATGATTCCCTAAAAATTTCATCAACACTAAATCGACAGATAAAAGCCGAAAAGGTGGGATGAGATATAGGTGAAGGGATTGACTTTACAGATTTGGATTTTGACGGGTGACAGTGAAAGTATTAATGCAGGAAACAATAAATTGTTGAAGGAATCAATGATAAAACCTTCGGGTTTACTCAACTTTCTCATTTTTATTATTGCTTATAGTTTACACAATAAATCTGCAACAACACTTTTCGTTTATTTGACATATTTAGTCACCAAGTACAAACCAAAAAATATAAAATAACTTTCAAAATAATAAAATAATTTTGCATCTACAGCATACCTGTGGGTAGGGTGAGAAATACCAAGGCCGAATCCTATGAAGACCGAGCTCTATCATTTCAACATTCTTCATCCTCGTCACGACATCGTCATTGTGAGCAATCATCGATCCAGTGAGGCGAGGGATTCCGGCTAATGCATTGTTGGGGTCTTCCTTTCCCTAAAAGCACATGGTTTAAATTCGATAAAAAAATAAATCTTTAAAAAATACCATAAAATTATTATATTGAAATAATAATTATTAATCCGAAAATGTTAAAAATTGATAACATGATATGAAATGCCTTCCAGCAATTAAGTTTCTTATAGACTTGTTCAGAATTTTTATGAAGCGGAAATTAACAAAATTATTGGAAATTTACATAATTAAAAAAATTACTTGAATTTTATATACATTTATAATTTAAATCCATCTACTCTCTATCCTTTACCACGCTAAGTAAAAAGTACAGATAATAGAATAACAAATAATTAAAAGTAAAATCGACTTCTAAAAAATAAGGAAATAAAACATACACAAACAGCAGGAACTGCTACTGCTGCTGGAGGTGGTTGTTCTGGTTCGATGGACGGAGTTGGGGCTTTTCGTTTTCTGGATATTTTCTTCTGAACAGCTGCTGCCAAAACTGCATTACCATTGACAAGCTCTTGTGGCGACGATGGCCTAGACGTGGGAACATTAGCTTTTTTACTTGGAGTCGATGTTCCTCCAACTCCTCCATCTCGTCGAGGATATTGTACTTTCCGAGTATCGAGCCTGCTCTCCGTAACCCACTCATCTAATCTTTTGTTATCTAAAATAAGATGAAAATTTATTATAATACATTTTATTTTAAATATAAATACTCACATATATAAAAGATCCAAATAAATTAAATGTCTGTTATAAAAATTTATTATTCACAACATAGAAATACTTGCTTTAGCTAGTAGTCATTTTTGAGTATGCATTGGAAGTGTTATAAAGATTTAAAACATTTATAGACAATTGTTGACTCAAAGAGTAATGGAATTTTGAATTTAATTTAACCAAATTTACAGTAATCCTCAACTATTCCATGATTTGAACAACAAATAGCTGTTTGTTTAACCTAGGAGTGAACTAGTTGTTTTATTTTTTATCCAAACCATTTTTGAGACATGGTATTCCAAGAGTGATGAGATATAACCTTAAAATGTCTATTTTCATTGAAAATTCGGATTCAAAATTTTTCATGATCGCAATACTTTCCCTTATTATACATTTTATATATAGGTAAATGAAAGTAAAAAGAGTAATAATACTTTATAAATGAATCAATCCATCAATAAAAAGTAATAGTAGGTTTTACTTACAATCGACAAAGTGTATATAATAATAAACACATCCGTTGACTTCTTTTACGCTGACGATTTCGGCAAGAGCTGTAACAGATAAAATATTATCATTAATATAATCTGAATAAAAACATTACAACTTATGTAGTATTATTATATATAATACCTAATTAAAAGACAAAGTATCATTGGCTACAGTTTAGAAAAAAATATAACAACAAATAAACAGATTTATTTAGCAAACCACTTCTAATTATAACTTTAAACATAGAGAATAATAAATCCAGAAGAAATAAAAATGTATCAGTTATAAATAAACTTTTAAAAAACCTGAAATCATATTTCTAAAACAAATCTATGTTAATATGCCTATTATATTCTGTACATCACAGCCATTGACTTCCCAACGAGGTTCTACTCAGAGAGGGTTGAACAAATAATAAATGTGTTTAACCTTATTTTTAATAGAAAAAATCTTGATAAAAATTCTCCAAAACAATTCTCATGAATACGAAAAAGTTATGTTGGAATGATGAAGGCAAGTAAAATATCAACAAAATCTGGTACGATTACGGAATAAACGTTATGGATGTATCACGGATCACAAGTATAAATTCTAAACAATTATCTTAGGTTTAATTATGATTAATTTATAATTATATTTAGCTTGATGATTTTGTGGTAGTTGAATTAAAGAGACACACAAGCGTCAACCATATATTCTCTCAATAACTTCAGTTTCTAAAACTTATTTATGTATATAGTTATATATATACATAAAAAACATATACAATTGATTATTGAGACAATATTATAAAAAGCTCTTTAATTTAATGGAAAACAAATGTAAATTATGTCATGAAAACGGATAACACTCTCAGTTTTTATAAGTTTTAGAACCCATAAACAGAGATAATGCTTAAAAACAAAAGGATACTAATGTATAATTGGCTTGTACACCAACTATTCCATCAGCCCAAACATTTAAGATGAGTAAATATTTCAAATGGTATTAATACATGAACCTGAATATTTTTCTTAGTGTCCGAACAAATTCCACATTCCCTTTGTTATTCTTTGCATATAATACAAATAAAGGTATTCATTAACACAGAAATAAATAGCTTATTAAATATCTGACATTGGTAATGACAGATCTCGAATAAAATAAAGTTTGTGTATTACTTTCCTTAATATCACATCCTAAAAACTATAAACCATCATAGACATAATTAATATGATTATTTCAACGTAATAACACTGCATAAGTCCACTAAATGACCTTATCCACCAGAAGTCTTATAAATGTCAGATTGATCACGACATTCAAGAATTGTTTACATTACAAAATTTTCACGGAAGAAAAAGAAAGAAGTAACTCACGCATTTAAAATTCCTGATAAGATCATTAATAAAGATATGATATATAGTATCACTATTGAAAAGCAAATTATTATCATCCTCTTAGGCTAGAAAGGCTAATAGTGAGAATAAATTCACTAAAACTATAACTGATTAATACGAATATCCATGCAATCATTACATTTTGATTCAATTTTCAATCAAGATTCATTGATAAACTTTTTAATCGCTGTTTAAAAAAAATATTTGCTTAAAAGAACAATTGTTTTATTGATAGCTATTAATAATAAATAAACTGTGATTTGTAACACCAATGAAGTTTGTTAGTCTCTCTTTAAATGTCTAATCATAAAGAATATGAAGAGAATTCAAAAATGTTAGCCATCACATAGAAATTCTGAGTACTTACGCCATTCATCTCCATATCTCATTTTGACTGGGAGGCGACAACCTTCAACTAGAGATGTCTGAAACATTTATAAAAATTCTCACTAAAACATTTAAAACACTTGTTAATCCACTTCAAAATACCATCCCTTGTTTGTTTACAGGGAGGTTATATGGGTGCATGGGCACAAATAACTTTTTAGTAACTTTTCATACCCTAATATATTAAAAGTTATATGTTATTAAGATATAGTATAACCGACACAGCACTTGAGGAGTATTTAGACAGAATTTAATGAAAAAAAATTAATGTACCAAAATAACAAAGCGAGTTGTATAGGTTATGTTGCTATATACTTCATTAAAAAACTTGAGTTTTATATTAAATTATAAACTTTCAACAGGACAAAGGGTTTAGGCATGTTTCAGATTTGTCATATTTACCGTACAATCTGAAAGAGTTTCATTCCCATCCATGTCTTCTATAGTCTTCATTTTTATACTTGTCAGCTGAATAGTTCAAATTTGCGGTCCAAATTACCAAGAGCAAACAGATAGCACGATTCACACGCATAAATGAATGTAATCAAAATTGAATTATTTTTTAAAAAATGAAGATGGCTGGAGACTTTTAATTATTTCAATGCACACTAAAACAAATAATTCTTGATTATCTAATTGAGCATAACTAAATAATCGAACAAGGTAAAGCGTCATCTATCAGCGGTTTGATAAACTTATGTTTTGTTTTCAAGTGTTGTCAAGTTTGTTTTTGACCGAAATGGTTGGGGTGACATATCTATATGTAAAATGTTAAAGCAAAGTGGGATGATAATGGACAAAACCTATCTAGTCAAAAGGTGACTGCAGTATGAGTGAATCACCTCAACTACATACAATCGTATGTGAAGAAGTTTTTGATGAAAATAGTGTACCATCAGAAGAAGGTAAAATAATAACGAAAAATAAATTATAAAATGTGTATATTTTAGAGAGTTGTGGATAATTTCGTGTCTGTGCACCTTTTATTTGTTTTAGAAGTACTAGAATATGCTGCTAAAATTGGTATAGACACAAAAACTGAACATCATCTCTTACCTATCGCTTTAAATGGTCTTATGCACCCGCTTCCACCAGAATGGAAACCTTGGTAAGGAAATAAAATTATGAAATTGGTTGTAAATCTGATGTTCACAAGCCTTGAGATTTTGAAGTAAATATCCAGAGTTATTATGGTTGGAATTTACCTATTGTATCATTTTGCTAAATGTGAATCCCTTCTGTTTTAATGTCATTTATGCACAGTATAACTTAAAATATTCGAAAGGTTTCTTTTATAGATCAGATCAGTGTAATTAGAGCTCGGCATTTAAGCGTATTGTTATTTCTTCTTGCTGGTAGAGGGATTCCTACACAGCCTTAACAGAATTCCCAGACAGGCTTAAGTCACAGCAAATTGTCAAGTGAGCCTCATGCTAACGACATTTTTATTTTTGAACCAGCACAGCTATCACAGTTATCTAATATCTTTGGCCGGTATCCCTCCACTGCTACACTTTTATAGTAATGCTTATAAACCTTAAGCAAAGCTTCTAAGCTTGAGCACCATTTTTTTTTTCTTTTTTTTTAATGAGAAGCGAAGTGTTTAAAAACTTTATTGCATTTTTAATTCAGTATTCTAAATTGATTTTTTGAGCTAAATTGTACATCATTATTAGTTTGCAATGTGTTAGATTTCAATCAATTTTTTTTTGTTTCTTTTACAGCTACGATCAAGAACTGAAGAAATGGTACTACTACAACGCAGAAACCAAAAAAAGCCAGTGGGAGCACCCACTTGATCCTTTATACAGACAAATTGTCAAAAGAGGTCGTTCTGAAGGGTACAGTTCTGCTGGTGAGTACATGATGTATTTTTTATCATTTGAAACTGATGGATGTTTCGTTATGATAAAAACGAAAGTTATGAAGATACGAACTAGTTGATCAATTCACCCTGGCACAATATTAGTTTTTAGGTCTGTTTTAATTCATTTTGTTATCTGTTTTTGTACATTGTTATATATGAATAATTTCATACCGAACCTTTGTTGCAATGTTTGTTTAAGATAAGTTATAACTGCCTAAGGATTATAATTATTTATACCTTAAAATAACCTTTAGTATGATTATGGATTTTGGTAAAAGTTCCGCAGAGCTACTGGTGGGTGTGGCCTTTTGACAGGCTGTTTTTTTGCACGGTCTGTACATCGAATGCCGAGTCTGCCCCGAATAAGATTAGTCATCGATATCAAAATCCCAAATCCAATCACTCCAACCTTATATTGTAAATGATTATATCCCTGGTTTTAGAATTTTTAGAATTTATGATGAGGCATTCATTTATTCTATAATGAGAAATTTATTTATGGATTTTTGTCGAGGGGTATATATATTTTCAGGTCCTTCATCTATTTTAATAAATTAATAAAGTTTAATGATAACAAATAAAGAAGATTTTAAACAAACAAAAGGTAATTAAAATATCTTTATGAATACCAAAAGAATTAAAGCAATAAAAGATAACTCATTATAAATATAACCACGCTGAGTTATAGAAAACAAATAAATTCTATATGCCACAGGAATCATAAACCATAATCTCCTAATTTCTATAAAATAGCTTATAAAATTATAAATAAAAAATTCAAGAGGCAAATAAGGTTTAAACAAGTAAATAATATACAGCTGAAATTCGTTCAGGCTAATATCTCTGCCCAAATATTAAAAAAAAAGGGTGGAATCAATGATCTTTCAAAAGAAGGTAATAATTAAATATATAATAACAAAGAAAGTGATCGTCAATGGCCGCCTCAACAGACGCAGCATTCGATGTACAGACTGTGCCAAAAAAATTATTCGACCTGTCAAGAAGTCACGCCCTCTAGTACCTCTATGGAACTTTTATCCTACTCATCCTGAAACAATATTAGGTTTTAGGTCTGTTCTAAGTCATTTTGCTATCTGTTTTTGTACATTATTATATATGAATTATTTCATACTGAACCCTTTATTGAAATGTTTGTTTAAAATGAGTTATAATTGTCTTAGGATTCTAATTTCTTAAACCTAAAAATAACCTTTAGTATGATTATTGCTTTTAAAGATCCATCTTAAAAATGCCTACTTATTTCATAATTTTATATTTACAAAATCTTTAATTATCTTATTACAATATTGTCATATTTTAATTAACTTTTTGTTTAAGTTAAATGTCTGAAAATTACAAATTAAGATATTTTATGAGATTAATTATAATTAATCACATGAAAAATATTTAAAATGTTACATATGAAATTTCCTCATCTTACAGACTGCTTAATAAATAACTAATTATAGTTAAATATTCTTACAATCTTGTTTTAGCTTTATTTGCATGAGATATCGTAGTGTATTATTATTGTATATGATTTTCCAAGTTTATTATACCATTCTAAATTTCTTTCATTTGCCTTATAAATACAATATTCAGTTTCTCCTATTATTTTAAGCAGAAAAAAGCTGATAGGTAAAGTAATGCTTTTATGGCCCTCTACATATTACTTAACATTTTATTATGCTATGGTGATATAAATTATAAAATTACTCATTCCATAAAATATTATTATGGATTTATATTATTTTCTAGAATCTAAATTAAGAATCTTGGTTTATTAACTCAAGGTAATTTAGTGATCGAGCTCAACAGCTGTTGAAGACTTTAGAAGCCAATTTCAATGTTTTTTGGTCTAATACGAAACAGATGATTTCAAGACTTAAGTGTTTTTGAAATGTCTGTTTTGGGGGTACTATTATTAATATATGAGTGGATTTTATTATATATTATTCACTAGTAATTAAAGCAGAACTTTATATTTAATTTGTAAGCATGGACAAATAATCTAATCCTACGTGATTGGCTGAGTGATACCTTTAAACCTTATGTGATTAAATGTTTTCATTAAATTCAAAACCAATCAGTAGATTATGACATCTTGTCAGTGCGAACTATTTTTTATCAATCTGAGTGTTTGAAACTGGTCTTGTAAAACAAAATATCACTGTCACAGTTCAACAGTGTAACATCTCAAGAAGAAATTGGGCCGAGGCTATCTACCACTCGTCCGTGGTGGACTTTCTTGCTTTCTAGCATTTAAAGAGGCGGAGCTATGGTTGTTTAAACCGGTACCATATAAGCCCATTAAAATTGCATATATATTTTATTTGCAAAATTTGCTAATACATTAATTTAAATTGTGCCTGGATTTGGCACAGAACCCCATTTTTTCATACCATATGTAATTTATTTATTGGACTATTTATTCACTCAACAATGTTTTATTTAAAATTACCCAAACAATAGATTTATTTTATCATTTTATACAGTCCACTATCATTTAGCAGTTTCTTAAACCAGCGTAACCACTATAACCAAATTAATTGTGGTAATATCTCCACAGACCGGGATTACCATAATCATTCAATCGCATTTTTTTTTAATTGTGGGATACTCGTGTTATTGAAAAAATGTCAATAGAATAAAGTTGGATTTTCTTACCTTATTTAGTATAGTTCTTATTTTATCAAATATATACTCACATCAATGCTCTAAGTTTGTTTATTAAAAAAAAATATGAATAAAGATTACAAAGAAAAAAGAAGGTTATGTGAGTTTCATTGTCCTAAAAAAAGTTATGTTATGGTGGACTGAACATCAAAAAGTTATGTTATGGTGAAATGAACATCAAAAAAGGTCATGTTATGGTGGACTGAACGTCAAAAAAAAAGTTATGTTATGGTGGATTGAAATCAAAAAAAGTCTCGTCATTCTCTAATCCCTAAAATATCTTATAAAAATGCAGAAAAAAATTAAATTCAAATGAGGGAGAAGGTTTTGTAAAGAAAAAAAAATTATTTATAAGGAAAGGTTTCATGACGTTAATGAACTGTTAAATGAATCAATTATTGCCCTGCTGCCATGGTAAACTGGTTTGAGCCTTCAGAGTGGAAAAACATATGATTTTTCCTAAATTAATCAAAGGTAAGAGGCCGATTGACGCACTTGTGGATTATTACTGCATGGGGTCAATTGACTACGTGTTGCACTTGTGGATAAATACATGTTTTTCCACTTGCACTGAACGTATTAAAACAATTAACGATTTTAGGTATTTAAATTTAAATGTAATTCCATTAATTTACTATTTACCTAAATATGTCAATGATGAAATATTGTTATTTTAACTTTAATTTGAGAAAAAAAAATAATAATCTAATCAAGTTTTTGGGAAAATATTTTATCTAAAAACTTCTATCTTTTTTTTTTTTCCTTGCTCAAAAATAACAGCTATTTTATTAATATTATTTTAAAATAAATATTTGAAAAATCATCTAGCTACTTAAACATTTTAAATATTTAATAAAGAAAATAATCTTAACCCGGCAGGGGTGCCCTACTATTGTGTTGCCACTATTGAGGGGTTGCCACTATTCTTGGATGTAATGATGGCAAAAAAGTTCACAATTATTCTCTATGTAATTTTTCTTTTTTTTTAGGTTAGGTAATTAATTTAATTTTTAATATGCATAATTTGTTCAAGCCAAAAATACATTTATTGTATAAAATTTTGAACATTAAAACAAAAATATATTTAAAACTAAAAGTTTGGATAAAAAAAACAATGATATTAAATTTTATTTGAAAACGAAAATTATTATTAGAATCAAATTGCACTATATGCAATTTTAACTGGATTTAACGCCATATCAGTTATATCGACTCGTTTTGAATTGAGCTTGAGAGTAAAAACATCGGTTATAATGGCACCACAGTGGAAAGGAAAAGAAGAAGTCATCTCAATATGTAAACAAACCTTTTAAACATTTTCAAGGAAGAAGATGATGAGCAGGAAAATTCAATGGGTGATGCTTTGGACTCCATTTATACATGAAAAAAGTTTTTACTTGTAAACAATGAACTTCAGAGCAACATCATTAAAAAGGGTATTGATGCTATTGAGGCTAAAATATCATATCAATAACTAATTTTTATTTTTATTGAACAAGTTTAATATTCTTAACCCTTTAACGGCATTATACTGCTGTAGAAGTCCACCTCTTTCTGCCTGTTTTTCAGATTACGACGGCGAACTGCTACTGAAATTGGAACCTCTGTGAAGTTGGCCCCTCACAGTAAAATTTTTTTAATTATTTTTAGAGTTCTGATAGCCCCCATAAAGGTAGACTTTCGCTGGTACTGCTCGCGGTTGCGACTGGCAGAGCTTGCCAATCGTATTATGTCATATCTAGACTGCCGGGCAGTACCAGCGAAATATGTCCCTACCTATTCAGTCAAAGTAGTAGTAAACTGCCCGCAAACTTTGCCGGCCGTATCCGCGGGCAGTAGCCGCAAAAGTCTATCTTAAGAGTTCTAGAGTTCTCAATAATTTTTAGAAATAGTTCTGTTGTTTAAACAACAAAAAAAAAAACGACTACAGATATGGGAAGGTCAACTTCACACTTCTTGCAACTTTGAAGCCATATAACTTTTTTGCTATCAACTATAACACTTTGGTTAATTAGAATGCTTGATAGAATTCTTTGGGGGGCTACCAGAACCCTAAAAAAAAAAACCGGAAACAAAAAATTGATGGCCAAAAAATAAGGTTGGCCCCCAAAATCAATTTTTTAAAGTTTTTCTTAGAGTTCTGATAGTCCCCAAAGAGTTCAAGAGTTCTCTAAAATTTTTAGAAATAGTTCTATTGATTAAACCCCAAAAAATAGCAACTAAGCATACGGGGGAGGCCAACTTCACAACTTTGAAGCCCTATAAGTTTTTTGCTATCAACTATAGCACTTTGGTTAATTAGGATAATTGATAGAACTCTTGGGGAGGCTACCGGAACTCGAAAAAAAAGATCGAAAGCCAACAAAAATTATTCCAAAAAATGAGATTGCCCAACCCCATCCCCCCAAATCAATTTTTTTTAATATTCTGATAGCTCCCAAAGAGTTCTAATTATAAGTTTTTCTTGAGTTCTTTAGCCTATCAGTTAAAATAAGTTGGATTATTTGTATTCTACTCAACAACCTTATCAACGCTACAATTTATTGTTTAGCCAATCTGTAATGCTGCTTTAAAATACATTTTTATTTTTTTTTTTGTTACTTTGAAAGGATACCTTTTTCTTTCATAGCTTAAGGAGTACTTATTGGTAAATGTGAATTTTGATCCCTTTTTATCATTCAAGTGATAAATTTGTCGTGATCGGTAAATAAAATTTAAAGTGTATAACATTGTAAATTTTTAAATGATAATAATTCAGAGTGCAATTATCATACTGAATGAGTATCTTATTTTACTAGATTTGATCTGATGTGAGCTAAAACTACTTAGATGCCTTTGATATTAGTTGAGCTGTTTTATGCCTTTTCATTAGAGAATACAGCAGAGGCAGTCAGCCATATTTAAAAAAAAAATAAAGATTTGGTTGTTTTATTCATCTGAAAATCTTGATATCATTAGCATCACATCACAGTATAAAATAATATTGAGTTATTTAATCCTGCATCGCCATGCAAACGTTCTGAGGTATACATTCTCTCATTTTTCAAATCTTAATAGATTTTCTCGCTAAATATCTTGAATACCTTCTTTACTCTACCAATCAATGAGAGCAATATGATTCACTTTGACTTTCCTATACATATATTTGAAATATATAAGGGGAAGTATTGCAATCATGAAAAATTTCGAAAGCGACTTTTCAATAGAAATACAGATTTTAAGATCCCGTGAGTCCAAATAAACAAGTCTCACAAAATGGTCTGTGTTTGTGTGTGTATGTGAAGAGCCTAGCTCATAGACGAAAAGTTGTACGAAACTGAAATAATAAATATTTCAAGTATTGTTTATGTTAACTCTTTAAGATTATTTTAAGAAAATAATTATTATTATAGGATGGTAAGGGAAAGTTGTGAGATGCACGCACCGCATCGTATCTTTTTTGGACCACAATTTAATTATTTTTATACTCAGTGATCTCCCAGATAAGTTAAATGTGCTGATTTTATTATTTTTTTCTTAAGAAACATAAACTTATCAGATTTAAAGACCTCTAATGATGATAATGATTATCTGCTACATTATTTTGGAGTTTAGTGGATTGGAAACCAATTGAGCATATTTTGATGAGCCATTATTGTATTCATTATCGATTTATTAATTTTATTTCAAAAACTGATATTTGTTATTTTTAAGATAATGGTGAACTAAATTCTCCCTTATAACTTTTATAAGCTTTTTACATTAAATCCAACGTTTTGCGACCATTTGCCTCATCTTCAGGGTTCATATCTAATTGTTAACAACATATATAAAATAAAAAATATTGCACAATTGCATCGATACTATCAAAATTTTATAAATTGTATCTAACTATTCCTACGTTATTTTTTTAATTTCAAATTTATAAATTTTTGCATGTATTTTCCTTTCAAAACGATATAATTGTATACAAACATTTTTTCACACTATTTTCAATCATAAATTTTTAATATCCCAAGGAATACTTATAACTTTCGTTCAAATTTTTACCATCACGTAATTTCTGTATTGTAGACTATCTAGTCCTTATTTCTTTATTTATCTTATCCCTCCTTTCTGTGCTTTTGTTTTTAGCAATATTTAAAATTTCCTATTAACTCTTATTAATTCAGTTTTCTCAGTATTACATTGTCAATAATTATTATTTTAGTCTATATTTAATTTATTAATTTAGTTATATATATCTGCATAGTAATTATTAATATTTCTAGTATCTGTCTTGAAATTATGTATTTTTTATGTTTTAGTTATGCAAATTGCTTTATATATTATTCTATTTCTAGTAATTTTTTTATTTATTTAATATTTTTGTGTTTTTGAAATTAAATTCATGTCTACTTCCAATGCTATATTAGGCTAGTGCAGTTACGTTGATGTTTTTAATATTTCAACACAGTTGTTCTATGTTACTCGATTCTTGTACTTATTTTTTTTGAAGTTTCTCCTACTTATAAATGGTCACAATTTTTGCATGTTATCTTATAAATTGCATTTCGTTTATCCATTAATTCTATATATCATCTTATTATTTATTACGAAATAACAGTGTATATATTTAGACCTCGGAGATAAACTGCACTGTGCCTTTACCATATTTGTCTTGGGATTGTACCCCTGTGGGGATCGAGGCGATGTACTATGCAATTTTTATTAATGTAAAATATGGTTGAAATAATAATAACTTTCTTCTTTTCCATTTCTTTTCGATGCTGTGGTAATTCACCGATACATGTATAAGGTGTTTGCTAGCCAGGCTGCAGCATGCCATCCCCTGTACTACCATTCTTCTCATGTATTTTGTTCGATAGCTCATCGATAGCTCATGCTTATCTTATGTCATCCGCTCTTATTTTACTATCCGTTAATATTTTATTCTGCTCACATCTGTCGCTTTTCACTATTCTGCTGTACTCTGAAGTTAATTCATGTGTCCAGTTATTTTCAAGCCAGAAGCCTTCAGATATGTCAAGTTCACATTTCCTTTTATTCTATACACACGTTACCTGTTCTTATTCCAATTTCTTATATCCTACCTGTGAACTCATTTTTCTTCTCATTTTGTAAGTACTACTTCTTTGTTTTATATTCTTGTTTTTTTACATAATTTTTTAATCATTTTGTTCAATTATTTTATTCAAGTATTTTTAAGTCATTTGTTGCTTATAAATCTTATCTTGTTTTAATTTAACTCCACGAATTATTAAGGATTAAATGTGCAAAATGGTCGTCCACTCGTAATTAATATAATATAATGCCTATGATAAATATTCCGGAGTGCCATTTTAATCAATCTTTCACTAGAGCAGTTTGAATGTAGTCAAAATCATTTTTATACTCCGTAATAAATTATATTTCGATCAGCAAGGCTGTTGTAGAGGTAGAGATCTAAAATTATAAACTAAATTTTATACATAACATATCGACATCGTTTTTTGAAAAAGGCATAAGTGTCATTTAGCAAACTTTACAAGAAATACATGAAACTTTTTTTCCCCAAATAACAATATATATATATATATATATATTTTCTTTAATTTTATTCTTAATTATATACAATTGTAGTTTATTCAGGTAGCAAAACTTTTATAATTAGAATATATTTTTAAGGCTTCTAGCACTGGTCAAGGCCTGTCGTCAGTATTTGGTACGTAGTTATCAATAATAGATTTTTAGACCATATCCAATTTTGTTTTCGATATGTCGTGAGCGGGAATCCATAGATGTGGTGTTTACATCCCATAATAAATCGAAACCTAAATTTCGAATTTTTAGCGCATAAGCCTTTTTTAGAAAACGACATCGATATAGAGCCAATGTGTACAATCCACCTTATAAGCTGAGTGCATTAATGTAACTTTTGTAAAACAGTATCATATCGGCATAGTACAGTTTACCTATGAGGTTCACATATCAAGAATAATAATTAAATTTTAATTATTTAGTTTTAATAAAAGATAATTTGATTATACATTGTGCTCTTAAGTTAGTTTACCTACGGATTGTTTTCAATTTTGTTTGGTTTCATCATGTGATCTTTTGTCCTCGATTAGATTTTGTATAATAATATTATGTATAAAAAATTTCAGGTGATGACGATTCAAAAACTACAGCAAAAGAAGACTTGAAAAGTTTTGAAGAAGCTTCAGACATACTGTCATCGAGAAGTGTCGACATTAAACCTGAAGCTGGGATTGATAAGAAAGATAATACGGCCGCCGTACGTATTGACTATAAGAGAAATATTTGGTGTCTATCTGAACTATAATTTGTTCAATTTGTATCATAAATGCATTAGGGATTGATAAACTATTTGCCACTTCTATAATTTTGTTTTTATTGTAAACTTGTTTCAAATTTTATTATACATTCATCTCCAGTTCCAAAAACACACAAAAATTCAAAAATAAGCAATTCAAAATACAGTTTGGTATTATTATACATATTAAATTAAGTGTAATATAAATTAGTATTATAAAACATTTATTAATTATGAATTTAATCAAGACTCAGGAGTTACATTAATACATCACGTTGAAAAGAGTTTCAAATTAAATATATATGAAGCACTTGAAATAATAAAATCCTTCAAATCCAATCCAGATTTTGGCTCTAATGACCAAATAAATATCTCCAATAGTCCAATTTTAAATTTATTCTCATCAATAACTGAAAAAACAATTACTCACCGGAATTCATGAAAAAACCCCGAACTGTTTAACTATAAACACCTCACCTTTCTTCCATTGCTAGTTCAGTCCGAGAACAAACCAATACAACCTTTTGATATAATCTACTTAAACCTTGGTGAGTATCAAATGTATTTGATTTCTTGTCTTAATTAAATTCATAATTCATAAATGTTATATAATACTAATTTATATTACACTTAATTTAATATGTATAATAATAATATCAAACTATATTTTGAATTGCTTATTTTTAATTTTTGTGTTTTTAGAACTGAAGATGAATGTATAACATCTATGAAACTAGTTTTCAATAAAAACAAAATTATAGAAGTGGCAAATAATTTATCAATCCCTAATTAGATTGATCCTTCTATACCATCATGCGAACATCAACTGATAAATATATTACGCTATCTGTTATAAACTATTTATTTTTTTTTTTAATCTTAATTCTCCTCACTAAAATAATATTACAAATTTTGATTTTAACGAATTGGGATTTTTTTTCTTTTATATCAATTTTGTTTGGTATAACATTTAAAACGTTGAGTCCCAACACTATCCAAAGGACCGCAATGTAACTTCCACGAGGGACCAGCTCTGCCTTATCTACTTTTATCTTCTCACTAGCCCAGAGGACTGGGTTTCTATTGTTATATCTTTAATAAGAGACCTCATTGGTTCCGTTGAATAGCATAATTCTCTTGGTCCATTGAATTTTTTTTTTTAAATATTTTTTATCGATTCCTTTACTATTTTTTTTTTATATAATACTACATTATCTTTTTAATTTAAGGCTATCTTGGCTTTCATTTACTTGGTTATTCATTTTATAAACTTTTACTATTGTAAAAATATGGGTTTTGAAATATAAAAAAATTAGTTCAAATACAATAATTTCAACATTATTTATCTACGATGTTTTTCAACTTAACACTCCAAGCAATATTGCGGATTTTGTGGACAGACATCGCAATACATATGCTATTATGTTACGTTAGGAGGCTATAAATGGCTATTCTACGGAGGGGAATCCCTTATTTTAATTGGCACGACAGACTACTCACCATCATTTTATCGGTCCTGGATACACCGTAATGTACAAGTGAATTCTAGACTGAAAAATGTGTAAAACATTTAGTTATACTGCTAACCCAGTTTATTTGTGTTTCCAATTAGTTTAAGTTATATTTTTATGAATTAAAAAAAAAAGTCCTTTTCCCAGAGATTGCAAAGAAAAAAGTTAAACATTTTAAATTATTTATAGGATATCTAAAAGTAATAATTACAAAATATTTATGAATAAAAAACCGAAGGGTCTTATCCAAAAAATTTCATGGGGCTGAACGTGTTAATGAATATGCACTTACATAAAATTATGAGAATGGTATAAAAAAGTTATTCGATCCATTAAAATGCCAGATCATATATGAAATATTTTTGCCAAGGGATCATTTGGGAAATGGGTTGCTTCGTAGGAACTAGATTTCTGTTTTCCTGAGGTAAAACTTTTTAGAAAAAAGATGTTACTCTTGACTACTGAACTAAATCAGATGAATGTTTTAGTGGTCATTTTTAATAGGATGGAAATAATAAAATATGTATAGAATAAATAATTATTATGGGATGGAAATCGCATAGAAAAAATAATTATGATTTGGAAAAAATGCTGAAAATTGCTAAATTATGGCTTATTATTTCTTTATTATTTGAGGCCGTGGAGGCTGAGAGTACTGACAATATCGAGTCTGAAGCGGTGCCGGTTCGAATCTGGCCTGGGCGGGTTGTGGAGGATCCCCACCCATGTGATTGCCCCGTTTATTATCTTTGTTATCTTGATTAACAAGACATCATAAGATATAATTTATCATAAATAACCAATCCAGAAGATGAAAATCCTTATTTATTTAGGATTCTGGGCTCAGTACAACTCTTGTTAGTCTTAATAAAGATCTTTAAGTTGGGGCATAACAGCAAATACAAAATACACAATAATGATGCTTTTCATTATTAAATATCTCCCTTTACCATTCTGTCTTAAAAAGTAAATTATTTTATTGCAGATGAGCGAAAGAGGTCCTCTGCTCAAAGGAAGTCAGCCATTGCTTTTGAGGAGGAAACAGCTTCAGAGCGGCCAGGATCCTCTCCATGTAGCAAAGCTTATCAATTCCACTCTCAGGCGTAAGTCTTTAGTTAATATTTTTTCAGTACATGATTATGATATACTAAATATTGTCGTGTACATTCACACGACAGTATTCAGTATATTATTATGATATACTAAATACTATCGTGTGCACTCTCACGATAGTATTCAGTATATTATTATGATATACTAAATACTATTTGTGCACTCTCATGATAGTATTTAGTATATTATTATGATATACTAAATACTGTCATGTACACTCACACGATAGTATTCAGTATATTATTATGATATACTAAATATTGTTGTGTACACTCACACGACAGTATTCAGTATATTATTATGATATAATAAATACTATCGTGTGCACTCATACGACAGTATTCAGTATATTATTACGATATACTAAATATTGTCATGTACACTCACACGACAGTATTCATTATATTATTATGATATACTAAGTGCTGTTGTACACTCATACGACTTTCCTTACCACTGGTTGCCAAGTATAATAAAAAATTGTATCTTTTGCTAATATTGGACCGATAAGGTTCTTTGTTTTGTTTTTCTTTTTAAGTTTACCTTTGTGAACCATTTAATTATCATTCAGATGAGTATCTGGAATTATACAGGAGATATAAAGTTTTCAGGTAATTTGAACAACTAAAAAAAAAAATTAAATGGATTCCCAAAGGTTTCCAAACTGAATACTTTAACATCATAATTACAATGGTAAATACTCTGTGTCTTTGCTATTAATGGTCTGATTTAATTTTTTTTTTTTTTTTTTGGGCTTGTAGGAAATTTAATCACCTTTCAAATATTTATATAAAATGGCCAATTTTTGGACTCGGGGACTACAAATACAATGATACATTGAAAACTGTACATCGAAAATATCACCCGATTACAATACTTTCCTTATCTAGTAGCGGTAGGAAAGTAAAAACATGTGTAACAATTTCAATACGCTTCATCTTTGCTAACAGTGGCCTGATTTCCATGATTTTTTTTTTAAATGATTTTAATTGCCTTTCAAATCATTATTATACAATTAACCACAAAACGTATAATTACTTCCTTGTACAAAGTAAAGAAAGTATTGTATTCGCGAAAATTTTCGGTTTTCAGATTTCAACGGAAATATCCATTTTGACCATCCCTGAATCCATTTTGACTAGTTTCGTCATACGTTCGTTCGTACGTACAGTTTTATTGTTGTCATGGAACATAAAGAAATGTCTTGGAAACTAGTTACCTACTTAAGGAAAACGACATATAATAACGGAATGAGGCCTCCAGTGACAAGAGTGTGTGTTTGTGTGTGTCAATAGATGGATGACGGGACGCCAAGTGTCGTTTTTACTGCAATCTTCGGAAACTAGTAACCAAATTCAGTATCACTTTTTGAGCCACGGATTTATAATTTAATAGGCGTACAAGGAAGTCATGTGTTGCCCACATCAGATATTTTTTTATTTATAATCAAATATTTTTTTTTTCATCATAACTTTTTTTCTAGCATTTTCTTGGGAATGTACTTTATATGTGAATATCAAAATCGTTAGAGCTGTTTTGGTGCTACAGTCTATATAAAAACACATTTTTCAGATATTGCACCTTTATAACAAAATGAAATGAATCAATTGCAAAACTAAAACAACATATACATAATCAACACAACACTTTAATATAAATTGTAAAATAAATCATTATATCAATTTTAAAATAAAAATTATTATAACTCTCTTATTACTTATTATAACTCCCTCCATTAAGAATTATTATAATATTTTAGAAAGCTTGCCAAAAGATGAAGAACCTCCTCTTCAGAGGAGATCCCTGTCAGATTTACCATCGCCAGCCCCAGCGCTTCGAAGATCACATACGTCAGACCTCATCACCACACACCCGCCACCGATTAAGGGCATTTTAAGGGAATCGTCTTTCTCTGGCTCTATGACTTCATCCAACAAAGTTTCTTCAGTTAAATATGGTTGGTGTTTTAAATTTTTCTTATGAAATTAATAGTTTCTTTACTAAAGAAATCAGTGAACTTTCTAAAGCTGCTTGATGATCTTTCATTTCTATTTTTTTTTAACTATCTATTAATTAGGACTATTTGGTAAAGTAATTACTTATTTTTAAAACTGGATTGATGTTTTGTGTTTATTTGTTTAGGCTTTTAGGTATAAAACCATAGAGTTATCAATGCCTATGGTGTTTTTTTTTTCTATTAATTTATTTGTTTTATCAAATTATTATTATTTATTACATACAATTTTTTTGTGAAGTTGAAACCCTTATGAAAAAATACTATATTTTCATAAAACTACTAAGCGATTTTAAAAAGCTTAATATTGATTTTATTGTAGTTTCGTCATCATTTACAATGTCCACTATGGGTTGGAGTCCTGTTTTGCATAAATATGAGGTGTATAAAGAGCATTGCTGAACTATGTGGTGAACTGTATGGTTACTATTGCAATATTGAGGCGAGTCCAGAAGAATCGAAAAAAAATTCTTTCTATCTGCACAGTTGAGCATAACTCGCTCGACACTTGTACAGATTTCTGCTCAGTTGAAGTTGGATAAGCGTAGTAAGAGGGTCTTGCATTCTTTTTTTTTTTTTTTTATCTCAGCTGATAGTCAAACTGTACCGTGTGTGGGCTCGTCACTTGTTCAGGTATACCGCAACGTGTATGGCCGGCCTTAGTCAGGAAATGGCATCCTTCTTTCCTGCAATTGGGACAATTTGGCTTAGGTTTTACCGACTTTTTTATAATTTTTAATTTACTTGGTGGGTTCTCATCCATCCGATAGGAATAAAATTTCTATAACTGAGTTAAATTTAATGTTTTAATTATTTGTGATCTAAGGTTACTAATTATCGGAGTTTATTGAATAAGTATCGTTATCTTTATTTTATTTGTGTCTAGTTCAGACTAAATCTCTAACTTATAAAATAGTGGTTATCAAAATCATTTTAAATAATATTATCTGTAAAATTTAAAGGTTTTGTTTTTAAATAATGATAAATATTTAAATTTGTTCTTGTTATTTATTTACTTTTATACAGGCAGTTATGAAATAATGCTTGAATCTTAGGTGATGCAAGTTCTCTGCACCCAGATACGGACGATGAAAAGAAGAGATCAGTGCGATTCGCAGACTTTGAAAGGAAATCTTTGGATATAAGATTTCAGTTATCGGATTCTGAAGAAATGTACTCCGTAAGTAGCTAACTATGTTTGTTTTTTCAGATGTCCCTTAAATATCATTGTTTGCCTCCGATCTGAGAAAAGAATGAAAATAATAGTTGTTAAACTTTAGAGAATAATAAAAAAAGAAGTTTTTATTGTTTAACTTCCCAATATTTGGGTGAACCTCATAGATGAATGTTGAAGTGAAATTTTTTTAAATGAAATTCAGGGTCTAGTGGCTAACTTTAGTTTTAGCATTTTGATAATTAATGATAAGCTTAATCATAATTCAATTTTTGGACACACTCAATCTACATTTTTTCTCATATTTTCTCTGGGTGAGAGGGGGAGGGTATATTAAATTTGTTTCATAACCCCAGTTCCATAACCTCTAAATAGTTTGGAGTTGTCTGATATATATATATTATTTATTTTTTTCCCTGCTACATTTGGGCACTACCAGGGATCCCCTTTGGATCAAATGAGCTGAAATCAGTATGTATGGTTGTTTTCTTGGCTGAATAATACCATAGAAGTGGGAACAAATATCTGCATGTTCAAATGTTTTTTCGCAATTTAGGGTTACACATGGGAAAGAATATATGATATTTCTATAATTCATAGAAACCTAAAAAACGTTTTGCATCGAAAAAACAGACATTTTCAGGGAACAGGGAGCAATAAAGTTTCATTCTTTTTTTTTTCCCTTACCATCACATTTTATTTACAAAATAACATTTTCACACAATAATTTCATACTTATTTAAAAAGTTTGTGTAGTCAACTTGCTTCCACAAGCGTGAAGTTGTCATGATGATACGTACAAAGTTGGCATAGTTAAAGCAGTGGTCCTATAATATAAATATATATAAATATTGGTGGTCCTATATCGTGGACTATCTCGAAAAGGGTAGGTTTTACGATTTTAAAACGCAGGACCCAATGTGTTCGCATGGGAAATTTCTAGATTTGTTAATAGCTTTTATTTAATTTGTGGCAAAATTTTAAGAATCAAAATTGGATTCCTCTCTTCTCCGTAAAATTTCCTTTCTTTTGAAACCTCGTTTGTCAAAATCCATCACTCTTCATAGATCTCCTGAGATCTATACTACCGTAATAATATATAATGAAGATACATTATTCAATAATGATTATCAGAGTAAGTTTTGTTGACCATAGATATAATTCAGGAAGAAGTTGGGATGTGGTCAATGAGAAACACAATAAGAAGTATAACTTATTCATTCTGTGCCAATGTTTTGGCCTAAATTTTAGGCCATCATCAGAGCAGAGAGACGTACAGCCGAGCGCCAACAATCGTAATCTATAAGTTATACTTATTAGTGTGTTTCTCATTGACCGCACTCCCCCCCTCCCCCTCCCCCCAACCAACTTCTTCCTTAATTATGATTATTATTTTACAATTGATATTTTTCTCTATTTTCATCAAAATAAAATTATGTATGACATTTTAGGATGTTGAAGATGATGAAGAAGATGAACCGTCCTCTGGGTCACCTGAAGCTGAAAAAGGTAATGATTAAATCTCAATAAAATGAACTTAATGAAGTTTCATTGACGGTTTATTATACATCTACATTGCTACTCTTATTTTTGGAAATTTGTTTTCAGCTTTGGAAAATAATCCTCCTTCAATTAATTATAAAATTCTTTCAATTTTATATTCATCCATTTTTCATTACTACTAACAATGTGAGGCAGTAAATTATTTCAAATAAACAAAAATAAAGCTACTTTAGAGGAAGCCATTATGAAACTTCAGAATTTATGTCCTGTCAGACTATTTCAGTGATGATAAGTCCTAGCTGATATTAAAGTTCTTTAATTTTACATTGATATAAAAATCATAAAATCATTAAGGTCATTTTCGATAAAATGGTAAAAAAATTTAAAACCAATGGTATAAAGTGACACTGCCGGTTAATCGATTTTAATGAAGAAGTTGCTGCAACATCCTAGACTGGCATATACCTTAAATATGAAATATCAGTTTGTACAATTTTCCGTTTTTGAGTTTTACTTTTCACATACTCACACATACAGACCATTTTGCGAGATTGGTTATTTGAACTCAGGAGATCTTAAAAGTATATTTCTGTCAACAAAAAATTTTCATGATCGCAATACTTTCCCTTACCTTTAGTATATAGGTAAGTAAAAGTGAAAAATAATAATTGAACATTAAGATCAGTGAGCATGATGTAGGTGAGACGGGAACAAAGAAAGGCATACATTGAACGTAAAGTCTTAACCATCCTACTTCTTTACCAACTCCCCATCGTGTACAAGGATGGAATATGGTGGAAGACCTACTTACACAACATGACTCCAACTGAAGTGTTTGGTCTTATACAGTCCCACTCTAGTTGGCCTCATTACCACTATGTCAACACCAGGCAACTCCCAAAGGAGATCCTGGCACCTCCACAATAGTGACGTCCGGCAGGGGTCACACCCTAAGTACCATTTGGAATTATTACATTCCTTAGGCCCAAATGGGTGGTGGGTCCAGGGGACAACCCCTTCCCGGTTTTTCTACCTCAGGGTGCACATAGGGTTTCCATGTCAGAAAGTAACCAGAAGAGCATTAACTGTATCTGTGCATTGATCATTGTTTTATTTTATGAGTAAAAAAAAGTGATAAAACAATACACAGACCTAATATACCCATTTTGGAAGATTTTGTAATAAATGAAACTCATTGCAAAATAGTAGTTTGGTACGAACACTGAACAAAACAGAGAACTGATTTGTTGCAAGGCCAAGACTCAAATGAGACAGCTGAAGCTATAAACGGCAAGCCTGGACACAAGGCGTTGGTCCAAGCCAGTCATACCCTTCCCCACCCTATCCAGATGCCTTTCCAAATCTCTCAGACTATAGTTTAAAAATTATATTTGATTTGTATCATTTCTCTTGGTCATTTTGATGTTTCAGATATTAAAGAAGTGGAAAATGAATCAAAACCAAAGATCCTCTCGCCTCTGAGGAAAAAAGATAATCCGTTCAATTTCATTTCACAAAAGAAAGAGAGCACTGACCAGCCTAAGACACCTAGAAAATTTACTGTAACTCCAGTATCGTTAAAGGATCCACCTTTTGGATATCCTGTTTCTGATTTGAAGGGCTTATTTAGAAGAGAATCAGTCGCTCCTCTTGACTCTGACTCCGACTTGTCGTCTGGAATGAAGGGTGCAGAGTCCTTGACCACTGGAATCAGTCGGCTCAACGATACGGAGGGTAATGGATTGAAGAAGACCCAAACCGAACTGGATCTGTCCGACTCTCCTGTTAATGGTTCTCCGAAGAACACAATCAAACTGATGAGAGCAGAAGAAGGCGATGCAAGAGCCCTCAAATCGCCTCCAACGTTGACCAATATACACGACTCGGGGATGAATTTGTCCTCTCCTGGCTTAGATTATAGGAAAGTGATGGCTGAAAGTGCTACAGATCTGACAGAGTATGCGAGTGCGGTTAGTGTTCAAGGCGTCGGCTCTTTTGATACTTTTTCAAAAAACAGGAATGAGGAATTGTCAGTTCTGGAGGACAAGCTTAATAAAGAGTTGGCAGAGAAGACCAAGCAACTCCGCAGCTTGCAGGTGTGTTATGTTTTTATTTGGCTTAAATTTAACTGGGGAAGCTATTCAAAATAAAATCTTACGATTAAACTATGATCTTGTATGACATTATTGGCATTAACATACCATTTTTTTTTTTTTTCCAGGAAAATAAACTAACTCAATTGAAGGAGGATTTGATGAAAAATGAAGATATTGCAATAAAAAAACTAAAGGAAGAATTAGAAGAAAATCTAGAAAAAATGAAAGAAAACCTCAGAGCTGAATATAAACTAAAAGAAAATGATTTTAGGTATTTTAATAGTTTCAGTTGTTTTTCTTATATGCAGTACAATCTTAGTAATCCAAATTAATTGCTGCATGGGATGGAGGTGTTCGGATTACTGAGGTTGTTCAGGAAAACTGAATACAATAAAAGATTTTTTTTTTTTTTAAGTACTCAGTTATAGTTTGTTTTGACTTCTAGAGGAACTTCCTCACTGCTTCATCTCGTAGACGTTGTAGGAAAAGAATATTGCCATGGCATATTGTTCTCTGTTTCCCATCAAATACAGTGATTGAAATGAGGCACTGCGTCTTCATGTTTTACTGTTATTCTATTTTTATAAAAGGATATGCGGTATTCTTGGAAAATAACCACAGAATTAGTGTTTGTGTCCATGAATGTCTTCGTAAATATCTAGACGAGCTGACGGGTTATATAAGGGAAAAATATTCCCTTAGGCCGTGGATAAGAAGGGTTACCCCATCCCTTAGTATAATAATAATAATAAATGCAGGACATCTTGAGTGCGATATATAGTTAGGCCAAAATGTGATTTATTCCCAACAAATAACTATCATCATAAACAAGCATGTACGTTTCTGTGGTTTATTATCTAGTACTTGAATTATTGCCTTGTCGGAGTTGAAAATAATTTAAGCTTTAGGTTCGCTTATGCGTTTATTCTTTGATTCTAAGGCTTTTATCTCAGCAGTTATTAGGTATGTCTTCGGTAGTCATATAAACAGTAATGATGATCATTATTATAGTATTGCCAAAACTATATAGAATATTTGATTTTAAATTTAAGAATATAGATAAATATTTTAAAGTTTACAATGCTAAAATAGTTTCTATAAAATGAGAATAAAACTCAAAATAGAGACAAATATTATAATTTGGTTATTATTTCTTTTTGTTTTATAATTCTAAAATTAAAACCTCAAATCTCAGATTAAATTTAATCGTTAGCACGTCAATATTTTTCCTAATTAGAGCATCTTCTAGACTGAAAACTTATTGCTGTTTAAATAAAGCATCAAGCAAATAATTTTTCTGTGGCTGCATCCCATGTAACTGGTGAAAGAGATTAATTGAAATAGTTTATTATCACTTTATTTTATTTTAAATACGCTTTAGTATACCATGAATTTAATTTGCTTTCCCATTTCAGGGAACTGCATAAAATAGAGCTGAATAATTTATCCAAGCAGCTGGAACTCGAAAGGGAGAGAGAAATAGCAAAATTGAGAGATGAGAATCAAGAGATAATAAGAAAATGGAAAAAAGATGAAGAGGAAGCGTTGAAGGAAGAAAGAATCCGTATTGACAATGAGATTTTTGAACGAATGAAAAGAAGCAAAACTGAGTGAGTATGGGCTATGTTGAACTTTATATCTGATTAAAATCTGTTTATATCTGATTAAAGTCTGTTTACCTTTTTAAATTAAATTAACTGTGTATTTAAATTAAATGAAAATTAGCACTTTACTAACTAGCTTAGCTATTTTATAAATTTATCATATATATTTTAAATTCAATTATTTGTACTGGAAATACTGTCAGTGCATTGTAGTAATTATTATCATGACAGTGAGGGTTCCGTTCCAAAGATCAAAACATTTGAGCTGTTAATTTTGGAACTGCTACAATATTAAAGAGAATTTCATTAAAAGTGGGAATAATTTGTTATTTTTTCTGTCATTAAATTATTCTCTTCTCGCACCATGTCCACAGACCGAAAAGCATGAATTCGTGGATTATTAATCTCTCTACCGTTCTTTACAAAACTGAAATATAAGTGCTTAAATTGCTGTTTGTGAAATATATGACCTAAAGATAAATGGTTAAAATCTGAGATTTAAATGGTCTGAACTTCTAAAGAATTTTAAGGTACTAAAAAGGTAACAATGCCGAACAAGGCAAATGTAGACTATTATGTAGGTAGGAGATAGTGCTGAATTTGTTCTTGTAAATTTGGTTTTTGATGGTATTCGGTGGAGAGAACTTTATTAGGCAAAGATTCTATTGGGCATTGGCAAAATACCACTCATAATATAATTACTATTTATTATTTATTAGTTTATTTTAGGTTTGTTTGTTTATTATTTTATTTTAGTTTATTCTCATAATGTTTCCCTTATTACAGACTCATTAAAAAATTAGATGAAATTAAGTCTCAAGAAGAAGCACAAATTGCGGAATTGACAGAAGCTAATGAGAAAAAATTAGAAGAAATGAAACTCAAATATGAAGAAATTGTTAAAGAATTGAATCTCAGGCATCAAACTGTGAGAAATCTTTCTTTTTACTAAAATTAAATCAATAAAAATGTAATATTAGTACAAAATTTAACAAAATCTACATCAAGAGCCATTTACGTGGCGGCAATTACTGTGACAGTTGCTGTCAAGGCAGTTAATGTCAGAGCTACTGCCATCGTATAAACTTTAGAATAGTTGCCGTCATGAAATCACATACGGTTATGGCAGTACTGTTACACTATCAGGTTGACTGCCACTCAAACCTGTGAGAAAGAGCAAATGCCATTTAGTATGATTAATCCCAGTCCGCTTAGCCAAACTAGCTAATTTTACGAAAAACAATTTTAGGTGAAACAAGTTCTTGTAGATCGCACTTGTGTCTCATAAGAAACCTACTTACCAGTGCCCTATTAACAGTTAAATCTTTTACTCTAAAAAAAATATTTGATGTGACACCGCATGACTTCCTTGTACGCCTATTGAACTATAATTCGGTGGCTCACAAAAAAGGGGGGAAGTAGGAAAAAAACAACAGTTTGAAGTAAAGTACTACTTCGGGCAAGTACTACTTCGGGCAAGTACTACTTCGGGCAAGTAAAGTACTACTTCGGGCAAGTAAAGTACTACTTCGGGCAAGCCAATTTTAATCAAAATGTATTATGTTATTTATACTGACTTAAAAATCTTATTCAAGAAATTTGAGATGTTTTTGCATTATGTTTTAATGTAATTTTTAATGAAATTCATGTAAAGCACCACTTCTGGCCAGTCAGTTTTAACCAAAATCTAGCATATTACTTTTATTGAAAGACTTATATTCTAAATTTGAGAAGTTTTGCTTAATATTTTTATATAATTTTTGATGAAAATCTATTAATGACCTTGAAGCAAATTACCACTTTCGGCTAGCCAATTTTAAATAAAATAAGTATGTTATTTTTATTTACATATAAATCTTATATATCAAATTTGAGAAGTTTGGCATAATATTTTTACATAATTTTTGAAATCTATTATGACCTTCAACTAAAGTACCATTTCCGGTGATCATGTAGTGACCAAAAAGGGAGGGGAGGTACCCAACTAGATAATCCCAAATACAAAATTTTTACTTTTTATTTCTAACCGTTTTTGAGTTATGCGAGATACGAATGTATGTAGAAATCTCACGAAGAAACTAGTCAAAATGGAATCATGGATGGCCATAATGGATATTTCCGTTTAAATCTGAAAACCGAAAATTTTCACAATTACAATGCTTCCTTTACTTTGCACAAGGAAGGAACTAGTGATCAATTGATCCGGTCTAATGTATCAATTGTGTGTATTTGTGACGTTTTGATTACCATTAACCTCACTAAAAAAAGAAAAGAAAAGTTTTTATTGATATTTTTCTAATTTGATCTGAAGAAAAAATTAAAATCAGACATATTTTAACGAGCTGCTACAGATTTCAATAACTTCCACATATAGTGTGCTAAAATACAACTTTATTTTATATTCTTTATCAATTACATTTACTCAAAATTAATTATTAACTACTCTATTAATTAATATACAAGAGCAAAAGCTCAAAATGAGACATAAATTATTGCTAGGACATAAATGGAAAGTTCTAAACAAAAAGCCAAGAGTCTCAAAAATAACAGAAAACAAATTACCTGTCAATATTAACCCTATGTATTCACAGTATGTTTTGGTGTGAGGTGCTGTCTCTGGTTAGTGTCATAGGTCTCTGGATGTGAGATGTGCTGCAATTTTTGCTTTATATGATTTTTTGTTTTGATTTTTTCTCTCCTATCCTGATGATGCCCGAATTGGCGAAATATCAACAGGTGATTTGTTTTCTGTTATTTTTGCTCTTGGCTTCTTTTTCGGAACTTTCCATTTATACTCTTTTAATGATCAAACAATTTGTATTTTATCGATAAAATTTCAATGTCAAGTCGCATATTTCTTTTTATTTAACTATCTAATTATGTCCCGTGATACTTATAGGAAATAAAAGAAATAGAAGATAATCACAAGTTGAGAATCAGTGTTGTGATAAAAGATAAGGAGACAGAATTGAAAAGGTGCGAAGGAGAATGGGAAGATCGGCTGACGGCGATGACTCTTAGCCAGAACGCAAGGATGGATTCGATCGGGAAAGAATACGAGGGAAGGTTAGCTCGGCTCAAAGCTGACTGGGAGAGGGAAGAAGCCGAAATGAGGAGGAGAAGAGTTCCTTTTGACCAACAGGCTTTGCCGGTGTAAGTTCTTTTTATTTCTCTCATAATGAGCCTTTTAATCCTTTATATGGCAAAATTATTGAGTATTGCAAACAAAATTTCTTTATCTTTATATTTATTCTTTTAGGTGTTTACTAAATAGTTTTGTTGTTTTGTTTTTTTTGTAAAAAAAATACTAACAACATATGTGCCAGTTCCCAATTGAAGAAGCGTTATCTGTAAGAGCTTACAAACCGTAACTGTTACATGTGGTGTGCCAAAACTGTGTAGATTTCTTGTTTTTATTAATAAATGAATTTTTCAAATTAAAAAAAATGTGAAGGAATGAGATGGTCCGGGAGGTGGTCAAAAAGTGGAACCCAAATAGTAAAAACTATTTATTAAGAAACCGACGTTTCGACCCAGTTTGCAGGTATTCTTCAGGGCTTAAAGCTCGAAGGGGGGAAGAGTGACTTGAAGTCTTCCTTAATAAATAGTTTTTACTATTTTATTGAATAATCAATGGTTGACCGTAGAACTTATGTAGGAATGAGATGGTCCGGGAGGCGATCAAAAAGTGAAACAAATAGTAAAAACTAGTTATTGAGGAAGACTTCAAGTCACTCTTCCCACCCTGCAAAGTGGGTCGAAACGTCGATTCCTTAATAAATAGTTTTTACTATTTTATTGAATAATCAATGGTTGACCGTAAAACTGATGAAGGAATGAGATGGTCCGGGAGGCGGTCAAAAAGTGGAACACAAATAGTAAAAACTAGTTATTGAGGAAGACTTCAAGTCACTCTTCCCACCCTGCAAAGTGGGTCGAAACGTCGGTTCCTTAATAAATAGTTTTTACTATTTGTTCTACTTTTTGACCGCCTCCCGGACCATCTCATTCCTTCATAAAGTTCTACGGTCAACCATTGATTATTCAATAAAAAAAATGTATTTATCCTCTAGGTTAAGGAAACCCACTGCTTTAGTGGGAAAAAAAATGTATTTATTTATAACTGTAATAGTTTTTTGAACATGTTTGAATTTAATTACAAGTATAATAAATATTTAAATTAATTGAAACTAATGTCTATGTTAAAATTAATGTTATTTACTAAATTAAAATTAAATTACAACTAAAATACGCAGGTATTTATTGTCTTGTAGGAGCTTATGTATTGGCATTTTACAAATTTTCTTTTCCATCTAAAACAAAAACAATAGATACCATTAATTAGATTTATAACAAATAATATTTCGTTTGTGTGTGAAAAAAAAAATAATACAATGACTTTCTTCCAAACTTTTGTAATATTTCTGGCAGGTATATTTTACTGGATAGATCTCTTGTAAAAAATTAAAAACTCTCATTGAATAGTATATTAGAGTTAGGGATTGATAAATTATTTGCCACTTCTATAATTTTGTTTTTATTGAAAACTGGTTTCTAATGTTATACATTCATCTCCAGTTCTAAAAACAAACAAATTCAAAAATAAACAATTTAAAATACAGTTTGGTATTATTAAACATATTAAATAATAATACCAAATTGTATTTTGAATTTTTGTATTTTTACAACTGAAGATGATTGTATAAAATTCAAAACTAGTTTTCAATAAAAACAAAATTATAGAAATGGCAAATAATTTATCAATCCCTAATTAGATGGATCATTTATGGGATTAATAAAAAGTTGGGTAGTTATAATGTGGGTGGAGTGATAGTGGTAATTGTGGAATGATGTAAGGTGGAGACCTTAATATTAATTTTTTTTATTCCAAAAAAACAGCCTAATTTAAGTATTAAAAATATAACTAATAACTGATTCTTGATTCATTACTTAATTTTATAAATTATTTCAAGTTCAACAATTTAGTATTCACAACAGGCAGTAGCCATATTTTTCCCGCCTATCAACGAGCAGGAATTTACCAATCAAAACAGGTTGGTTACGTTCCTCTAGATGGTAGAAGGTACCGTAAAATATGTTTAACAATTTAGAATAGTTTGCCAGCACGCTCTAGCTGGAATTTGTCTTAGGTAGGCCAGTGACCATTTTAGACACTGTTATTGGGGACATGTATGAAAAGTACGACATAGTTGACAATTGTTTTCAGTTTTTCCATTTATTAAATGTTTTTTTCAAGGAATTATAATAGTAGAGCTAAGATAATAATAGTAATTATGTGAATATATGAAAGAAATTTGCCAACAAGAAAAATGCAGG
Organism: Rhaphigaster nebulosa; assembly: GCA_948150685.1. Lineage (NCBI taxonomy): Eukaryota > Metazoa > Arthropoda > Insecta > Hemiptera > Pentatomidae > Rhaphigaster > Rhaphigaster nebulosa. The sequence goes on from OX411310.1 coordinate 141,659,956, forward strand.
GTATTTTCTGATATATCGCCGGACACCCTATTAGTGCTTTCTAAGCCGTAGAAGAAAAATATACATATACATTTAACTATGTCGGTATATCGATAAGTTTTATCATTGAAAAGCTTTTTACTGGTAATGAAATGAAAATAGAAATATTAAATCAGTTGCCTTAAGTAACTTTAACATGAATGTGAACTTTCTTTATTTTATTTATCTTTTTCAAATTTTAGCGATTATGAAAAACTGAGGTGTGAAAAGAGGCTTTTAGAAGATAAGTACAGAACCCTGAAAGAAAAATATTGTCAATTAAAAACCGATATGAAGATTGCAGTCGAGAAGAAACTTCAAGCGAGAGCAAAGAGGAAAAAGGAAGAGTAAGATTTCTTTAAATTGATCTCTGTTTATTTACAAGTTATATTGAAAGGAGTGGTGTACTACAAGATATCATTGCTTTTGGAGATATTTAAAATTTAATTATTTTAATTTTTGTTACTTTTCTGCCACTTTTTTTTTCCCAACAGGGTATTTCCTCCTCACATTACAGAAGAATCCTTCTCAGGTTGATGCCTTTTTTTTTTTTTTAAATTAAATTTAAAGGTTAGTTAAACTGTTCTTTACTGTTGTAATAAAATTTAAAGTATTATAATAAAAAAATAAAAATGTGCGTTTGATACCGCTTCAGAGAAGAACTATTTTATCTCATAATTTGGCATTTTCTGTTCAGACTACTGCAGAAGTAGCTTATCTCTATCTATGATCTTAACCATAAATTTGGCAATATGTCACTCAATATAGCACAGTTCTTTTATTAATTTATTCTCATGATGCTGTTCTATCATTAAAATTGTCTGCCAAGTTTAGAGGTATATATTTTTTAAATATTGTAAAAAAAAAATATTAAATTTAAAAAAAAATTAAAGAATATTAATTATTATAAATATTTAAAAAAAAAAATCAGAAAAATATTCTATTAAGTGCTAAGCTAGAAAGTAAAAAATTTGGTTTATTTTAAAAAGTAAAAAAGTTGCTTAACAAAAAGTAAAAAAACTCTCCTGTAAAATTTAATTTTAGGAGTTTCTTCTGCTAATTCATTAAAGTTTCTTCTGATCTGAAGCGGTAATTTCTTTCTTACATTATTTTCTTAAAGGAAATTTTTTATTTAGTAAAATTATTAAATTTTGTGTAGAATTAATAATTTTGAAGTATTAGAAATGTCGACAGTGATAGGAAAAATCTAAATAATTATAAAATTTGAAAATATCTCCAAAATTGTGATGAATCGCATCATAGTTTATAGCATATTCTTCTTTGCTATAACTTTAGAGTATTATCTGTTTACTAGAAAGTTTCTAATTATTTAGAATTTAAACTAATTCATGAGAATTAATTTATCAACTTAATTTGCTTCTTTCTAGGCTAGAAAGAGGGTCCGGCCAACCAGAGAGACCAAAAAATTTGAATACCGAGCTTGTACCGGCTTCTTTGAACACACCAAGAATAACAGTCGGAGAGGCCTCTCCTAGAGATGTTACGGACCCTTCTTCTGATGACCAATATACTCTTTCATCGACTGTTCCTGAAAAATGTAAATACACTTACTCATTATATTTCTCCTCAATATAGAAAAATAGACAATCTTCTTCAGAAGATATTTTTAAAACATATCTTAATATACAGATTATTTTGTACCTTATGATTATTTTTCAAGATGGAAGTCATCGGAGATCAAGGAGCCAGCGGCATGACCACACACCTACAGGAAGTCATGAGACAAGAAGTCACTTAGAAGACTTAGATGAAAAGTCTGCAGATGTTTACTTGCACCACCCTCTCAACTCACTTGGTAAGTGCTCTTTTATAAAAGCAAATTGTTTTGTTCAGCTGACATTTTAATTTTAAATAATTTAATTATAATATTGAATATTTTAAATAATTTTCCATGTTAAAGGGATGCAACAGTTTCTTTCTCAAGAAAGTTTCTCTGACGAAACCCCTCTTAAAAATATTTTGCTTACAGCTTTTAAAAACATAACATAGTTATGCTATAATTCCTACATTATTTATTATTCCTAAAAACAAAAAATCAATATTCTACCAAATAAAAACTATTTAAAAGTTAATAACAGTCATATAAATGATATAGACTCTCCTGGTGTTTCTCGGGTCGCACTAAGAACTGTGTTGAGTGTTATAATTTCAGTACAAAGGGCGGATAACCAGCCAGTTATAATTAAATGTACAACAAACATTACAGAAGACTAGAAAGAAAAAAATTATTATTAAAGAGGTGTTGACCAACTGTATTGGGTTGCTATACACATAGTGAACTATTAACATCATATAGACAATTTCTAAAACTTATAATAAATATATAGCATAATTACAATATATATATATTACTCAGCAGTTTTCATATGATTTTCTTATTTTATTTTTTTTCCTTTTGCTAAATATATTTTTTCCGTTAACCCTTATAAACCTCTTCCATGTATTACATCAAGATATAATTTATTAATAATCATAACTTAAAAACTCTCTAATTAATAAAATTTATACTAAACTATGATGTATAATAAATGAATACAATTTCGCACATTGGTATAAAATATAACTAAAATTTAACATTTAATAAATATTTACAAATATAAAAATAACAAATAAATATATGTTTAGAAAATGCAGCATATAATTTTTAGAATTCTGAATGATGGAAGTATTTTTGACCGTAGAACTAATTGTAGGAGAAGTTGGTTGAAGGGAGGTGTGGTCTGTAAAGAACACACAAATAAGTAAACTTATTTGATTGTGTACTGACGTTTCAACTTAAGTTTTAAGCCATCATCAAGTCTAAGAAAAACAAGATAACAACCGTCATAGTACCATTAGCAGTAATAAAATATGATAACAAACAGTAATATAAGACTAGTATGAAGATATAGGAGTATAAAAGATATTATTTTGATAATTATGATAAAACAAATAATGTGAATAATGAAAAATGATATTAGTCTATAATGTAGACAATGCAAATAATGAAAATTAAAATGATGTGAAAAAACAAGAAAAAAATATTCTAATAGAATATTATAAAAAAATTATAATAGTTTTCATGTATTCTATTATATGTTTCATATAATTTATGATTTTTCTTTCTTTCTTTTCACATCATTTTAATTTTCATTGTTTGTATTGTCAGCATTATAGGTTAACGTAATTTTTCATTATTCGCATTATTACTTCCTTGTACGAAGTAAAAGAAGTATTGTAATCGCGAAAATTTTCGGTTTTCAGATTTCAACGGAAATATCCATTTTGACCATCCCTGAATCCATTTTGACTAGTTTCGTCGTGGCGTCTGTAAATACGTGCGTTCATATCTCGCATAACTCAAAAACGGTTAGCCGTAGGAAGTTGAAATTTTGTATTTAGGATTGTTGTAAAATCTAGTTGTGAACCTCCTTTTTTGGTCACTGCTTGATCACTGGAAGTGGTACTTTATTTGAAGGTCATAATTGATTTCCATCAAAAATTATATTAAAAAACTATGCATAACTTCTCAAATTTAGTATTTAAAATATATATATATATATATATATATATATATATATATATATATATATATATATATATATATATATATATATATTTAAATAACATACTAGATTTTGGTTTAAATTGGAAAACCAGAAGCGGTACTTTACTTGAAAGTCATGTTAGACTTTCATCAAAAATTATATTAAAATATAATGTAAAACATCTCAGATTTGGTAAATAAGACTTTTATATCGATATGAATGTATTTACTATATTTTGGTTAAAATTGGTGAGCCGAAAAGGGTACTTTACTTGAAGGTCATAATAAGCTTACATCAAAAATTATATTTAAATTAAAAGAGAAATCATATGTTTCGGTGACAAAGGTTAAAAATGCAATTTGGTTTCCAATCCAATTAAACATTTGTATTACTTGTTTTAAGTGTTAAAATTGAGTGTAAAATACTGGTTTTCCTTCCCATTTGTGAGATCAACAAGTCTGCAGCATGAGAATAAGATATTAGTTAAGTGGGTTTTTCCACTTAAAATGTCGAAACTGTCAATTTCCAATGCTTTATCCAGTGATATTGACAGTTTTATTGTTGTCACGGAACATGAAGAAATATCTTGGAAACTGGTTATCTACTGAAGGAAAACAATATATAATAACAGAATGAGACCTCCACTAACAAGAGTGTGTGTCAATAGATGGATGTCGGGAAGCCAAGTGTCGTTTTACTGCAATCTTCGGCAACTAGTAACCAAATTCAGAATCACTTTTTGAGCCACGGATTTATAACTTAATAGGCGTACAAGGAAGTCATATGTTGCCCACATCAGATATTTTGTTTTATCTTTTATTAACTGCCTTGATATATCTTTTATACTCCTATCTCTTCGTACAAGTCTTATGTTACTATTTGTTACCATCTTTTTTCACTGGTTCTGGTACTATTATTGTTGTTATTTTGTTTTTTCTTAGCTCTGATGATGACCTAAAACTTTGGCCAAAACATCAGCACACAATTAATTAAATTCACTTATTTGTGTGTCTTTCTTTACTGACCTCAACCTCCAATCCACTTCTCCGATAATTTAAGAATTCTTTCTTGTACTGGTGAGTTTAAGCATTCAAATTTCTGTTTAGGTCTCAGCCGAAGCTCAGAAATAGATTATTACCGCCAGAGACTGATTGCTGAAGAGGAACAAGCTCGGACAACGAGGGAGAGCCTCGAAGAGACCAGACGAAGCATGGAAGCCAGAGGTGCATCGGAAAACAATAATACTCTACTTGCCCTACATCAAGTAATTGTAAAAGATTGTCTCCTTTTTTTTATTTCAGTTAGAAATTATTTATACTTGCTTATTGTTATAGGAAGTGGTGGTAATGTGGATTCCCTTAATATCTTGGCACTTAGTGATAATGAGATGGTAGTATTTGCCTTATCACCACATGTTCATGTTGAAAAATTCATTTTTTTTTTTTTTTTTTTATGATTCTTCAAAACTTTGAGACGATAAGTTCAAACTATTATTTTTCTTTTGTTGGCAAATAAGTTTGTTCTGGTAGTTTCTACACTCTATGTTGGTTCAAAGGGATGTATTGTAGCGATTTTCATCCGCGAATCTGTTCTTATGTTTCCCAATTTTTTTGGGGCACATCAAATCCACGATGGCAATGTTTCTTATATGAAACCCCGTGGGTAGTGGTAATGTGGAACTGGCTTCCACTTTCTCCAAAACAATTTCAGAATCGGAAACTACAACAAATGATGATGTGAAGGAAGCTGCTCCATCAATAGTGGAAGAGAAGGAAAGGGTGGGGATGTGAATATCGTAAAAATATATCGATATTTCGGATCTCAATATTTTTAATCTTTTAAAAGATCTTTTAAAGAGACATACACATATTGATATTTCTGTGCCGATATAATTAAGATATTGTTTTTATAATATTGATATTACTGTGCCAATATAATTAAGATAATGTTTTTATGATATCGATATTTCTGGGACGATATAATTAAGATAATGTTTTTATGATATCGATATTTTGATGCCGAAATCGTTAAGATTTTTGTTATTAATTTTATTTACAGCAGACTTTAAATATCAAGAAATTGGAAAGTTCCTATTCTTCCAATTTTTTTTTTTTTTTTTTTTTTAATTTTATAAAGGGATTAAAGATATTTTGAAAAATCGATATTTTTCTGCAGATATCAATATGATATTATTGTTATAATATTGATATTACTCTACCAATATAATCAAGATATTGTTTTTATTATGTTCATATCCAGAAGAATTTAAGTATCTAGAAACAGGTTATCTCCTAATCTTCCTCCAATTCGTTTAGACTTGGAGTTAGTTTTTTTTTAATATTAGAAAAATATTAACAATATTTTTAAATATCGATATTTTGTTTTTGGCATCCCATACCAAGAACACAGCCACTAAAGATGGTAATACAAACTCACAACATCACTAGTTTAATCGTTCTTTATTTGCAGGGCCGGCTCAATATAGGCAATCTAGGGGGCCGCGTAGTGCGGAAAATCTTTAATCTTATTTGTTTTTAAAGTTTCTAATCAGGTAAGTCTTATTTAATTTAATACCTTAAAGAAGTAGTTACAATTCTACCTAGGAATCCAAGTTAACAGTCAAAATAATATGGAGGAAGAAATACAGAGACGAATACTTCTAGCGAACCAAACATGTTTTGCTCTCCAAAAGAAATTGAGAAGCAGTGTGTTACGTAACAACGCAAAAACAAGAATTCATAAAACGCTTATTCGACCGGTCCTTACCTACGGCTTGGAATGTTGGACAATGACTAGAGTCAAGGAACAAGTCCTTCTCAGGTTCAAGAGGAGGGTGCTGAGAAGAATCTACGGTGGAGTTTACGAACAAGGCGGAACAAGGAGAAGGAGGAATAATGCAGAAGTGAGTGTCATATATGGAGATCAAGATGTATGCATCATAATTAAGTTACCAAAGCTTCAATGGGCGGATCGTATTGCAAGAATGGAACCGAATGAAATCCTATATAAAATACTGTCTGAGCGTTTATATGGCACAAGACGAGTTGGACGTCCCAAGCTTCGCTAGGAGGACGTGATGGCTGCCAATAAAAGGGCTCTACTTGGTATCAGAAATTGGAAGGGAGCAGCAAAAAAACAGAGAAGACTGGAGATCTAAGCTGGGGCAGGTTTTGACTCAACAGCTGTGTTGTAACGCTAGCTAATAATAATAACAAATAGTAACAATGGCAAGGGTGATATTAGTTTGGTTTTGTGTTGGAGGACAGGAGAGGATAAGATTATGGGGTCAGAGTCGCCCCTGTTTGTTTGTCGAACCTGCTCTACTTATATTTTATATTTTTTCTTCTTTTTTTTTTTAATATTGGTTTTCGATATGCAAATTTTAATATAGATATTATGATATAAAAAAAAAATATATTGTTATAGAAATAGGCAGAAAATAGGAAATGAAACTGGGGTCATATAATAAAATTATTTTTTTACATATAACCATTGTTTTATTTGATATTAAATAAAAATAAATTTTAAAAAAAACACTAAGGGATCCTTATTATCCGCACCTCAAGTCAGAGGCACCAATTTGGCTTTTTTGATAAAATTGAATGTTGCTCATTTGGTGGTTGTAGGAGAGCAAATCTGAAATTGATAGAGAGTGACTAATATATATAGCTAATAATTACCATAGGAGACAATACAATTTTTTGAAATTTCTAGAACTGGTAAGTCAAAAACAAAGTGGGGTTCCATATTGCCACTTCTTTCCTCTATTATTATATTGATGGATGGGAAACCCTTCACCACGACCCGTGTGGATCTTTTGTGAAAACTCTTCTATTCGACAAATAACGATTGGAATCGAATGCTTCTTACTAAATATATTAGGTCCTTGGTATTTGTTCTATTAATATCTTCAGATTTAAGCATTGCCTGTTTTAGGTACTGCAGGATATAAAAGTCAAGGGCTTCATGCATTATTTTAACTACTAATTGCAAAATTAACAACAATAAAAAATAAATTTATGACTAGCTAATAGTTTGTTTTATGCTGCTTTTTCAATTCTTGGATATTAAGCTACTTAAAACATGCGTCTCTATTTGGACTAAACTCAGTCGCTTAACAATAATTGGCCATTGTATTACAAGGACTAGCTCATGTCTTTAAGTCTCTCTTTTTTTGTTTATAACAGTCTAGAATCTTCTACCAGGTTCGAGAATGGTCTGGTTCTCCCAATGCGATGTAATTTTATTATATACAATGCTTATATATTGCCGTCTACAAACACAATAATTATATAATTTCGGTACAGGACGCCATATCACTGGCCCTACTGAAGTTACCCAAAAGTCACCACACTACCACTCTGTAGTATCATTTGTATTAACTAACTACTTTGTATTCAATTCTAATATTCGTATTCATGGGAGTTATTAAAATTATTACTGATTTAATTAGATATTATTTAAACTTATTTGTGCTGTCGACTTCTAGTTGTCTAGAGAAGTTGTAATAATAATTTAAATTACGATAAGGGCCAGACCTCAACTGAAAAGACAATTTTGGGGGTTTTGCATATCTCTTGGGCGAATGTAATGAGCGGAAGTCGGCAGTACTAATAATTTTAAATAATATCTAATTAAAACAGTAATCATTTCCATGAATACGAATGTTAGAATTGAATACAAAGCAGTTAGTTGGCGCAAATGGCGCTAGAGATGATTATAAAAAAAGTTATTTTTAAATTTAATTTAAATTGTTATAAATATTCTATTATATTATAAATGTGTATAGCTCAATAAACCAAAAATAAATTTTTTTTTGTTGTTTTTTTAATTTCTGTCACATAATTACTATTATAACCTTAGCAAGTATGTAAAACAAAATAAAAATTGCATTAATAACATCTCAAATAATAATATTAAAGAGAACTTCCTGTAATTCAGCTAGGTTGTATATTAGTCACCCATAATGGTACCTCTAATGGGTATTGGTCGTATTTGTTCCTCCTAAACCAAATTTTGGCTAGAGCCCACAGAAAAACTATTTTTAACGCTTCAACATATTTTTCTGTACCTTTTGCTATCTAGAGTAACGTAACCAAACTGTTATGATCGGAAAATTCCTGCTTTAAGATAGGTGGGACAAATGGCTGTTTAAGAGTTAAGCCATGTACAACGGAATGACAGTGAATGTAGCACAAAAAGTAATTTACACTAGGCTGATAGAGAGAAATTGACAGGCATGTTTGCCTACTTAGTGAGGCATAGGAAAAAAAATAAATTTAAAAACCCAAGTTATTTATTTACTCATCTATATTGGTAACATATAGAGCATTTTAGCGAGGCATAATTTTTTTTTACTTTTACGATAATAAGTGGCCCCTTAGATTTTATCGGGTTTTGATTTGTTTTTAGGAACGAGATCTCAATGAGCTTGAGGTTTCTCTGCACAGAACAAAGCAGTTCTTCGGCGAGAAGATGATTCGCTTACGTCTTCTCGGTCAGACCCTTTCGAGGTTGGCCGACGATACTACTTCACCTCCTTACAACGCCGGTAAGGGTATCATCGTTTATTACAACTTTCACAGTATTTTTGAGGAATAAAGTTAATTTTTGTTTTTTTTAGTTTATTCATAGCATAAATAACAGCAACTACAATGATCGTTAGTAACTATTAATATGAGATTCAGTGATCATAAATATTAACTAAATATTACTACTAAATAAATAAATATTACCGTAAGTTGGAATAATGAAGTTATTTGATCATTATGAAAAACCAATAGATGAAAGAATTGCCCGTTCATTATTAATATTAGAATGCCTTTCATTCATGCCTGTATGAAAAAGTATGCTGTAGTGAAGGACACAAAAATACCACGATGTTTATCTCTTTGGAAGAATATTTCGAGACATGTTAGAATTTTGGCCTCCAGAGTAACACCCTTAAATATTGTTTATTGAAAATGTTTTAATAACCTATAAATATATTTTTTTTATCATATAATATTTGGAAACGATCACTGTAATTACTGAAAAGTGACTGGTGTACCTATTCTATAAAAGACCTCAACGTTAAAATGAAATAAATAAATAAGCAAAATAAAAAAACGTTCATTATAAAAATACAAAGGAAATAACAATACTGAAACTAAATTCTAAACTAATTATTAACATACTACGGGTTAACCAGAATTGTCAAACATTTTCTCATACAGATAATGCTGCAGGATATTATGGAACGGTAAAGTAATGTATTAGCTCCAGACAGCTACAAGTTTCAATTTCAACTGATTTATGTTTGTCTTCTCATAATATATATATGTCCCTCGCTCTTGAGGACGAGGGTGGAATGACAAGGACACAGGATTAATTTAGTCCTCTAATTATAATTATTTTGTTATATATAAATTATTATTTTGTTTTATTATGTTAAATAAGTTTATGAATAAAATTTTTGTGAAATTTATTCCAATACATGAATTTTTTACTTGAAATTCTTTTTGTACTGTATTTTATAGTTGTTTTTATTTTTGGCGATACGTTGAGCCCTCAGTAAGTAAGCTATCTACAACCAGCCAAATGAACGTAAACAAATGCAATGAACTAATTAGGTATACAGTTCTAAGTAAACAAATACGTATCGAACATCTAAGTTCATTGAACACACACACACTTATGAACCAGATACAAATACTATTTTACGGAGCAGTTTCTGAGAAATAATTAAGGATGGCTTCCTTTATAGACGTTCTGGGAAAAATAATTTTATTTTTCATTTAATTTTATTCAAAATAACAATAATTTTAACTATAACAATAAGTAATTTACATGATCAAATTAATTAAAATTACAAAAAAAAAACGTTCCGATAATCGAACTTTCGGATAATCAACGTTCCACTGTATTATATAGTTGAAATTGGTTAGTATAACTATTTTTATTTTTATTTTTTTTCATGAAATCTGATATTTCTGTATTTTTCTAAAAAAAACAAACAAGCCACCATTTAAATCAAGAAGACATTAACAAAGTACAAAATACTTCTAGTAACACTGAATATAGTAATAAAATATGTACATGATCGTTTTTAAATAAAAACTAATAGTTACTTTTTTGAAAAGTAGGCAATAGTGTGGATCGGTTTGTCAACATTTTTCTTCTAAAAATTCACAAAAACAAGAAAGGAAATACTGAACTACCATTGAACCTTTATATGGATAAAAAGCGTGTAAATTTCTCTTAATAAAACCAGTTTTATCATATTGAGGATTCCAAAAATGCAATCTCTGGAAAAAAGGCATTTGACCATGAATGTCATTTTTCCAGCTACCGCCTCAATTAGGGTTAAGTTCCTACATTCTATTTAACGCACTATTCGCTTTTGCTGTAATGATTGAAATGTTGATATGGATTGTTCTCTCTTTTCAGGGGAAAGCTGCATTGCAACCAGTAACGTTCTGCAAAATTTAGATAACATCAATGCTGAAATACGTGAAATCTGGAGTCAGCTGAACAAAAACCAATCATCAGGTAATTGCTATCGGTTAGAAAAATTTGTTTTGTATGATAACACCAATAAATAACAAACTATTTATTGTTGTTAAAACTGGTTTCCCCAGAAAATCATAAGATAGGTAACACATCTCATATCAACAGCCTAAAATATACAAACTAAACAGAGATAGTACATCACACTCCAACATAATTTAGCAGTTTATTGATGGTTTGTACGAAGGGTCACAAAAAATAATAATCTGAGTCTATTGCATTAAGAATTTACTCTAAGATACGGGATTATATCCACATTGTTGGATCTGTTAGTTGTGGGGTGTTCCATCAAAAAATATAGTTCTAGTTTCAAGTTGTGTGTGTGATTATCCGGGGCCCCTTATAATAAAATATAATAGTTTAACCTAAGTCAGAAATTCAGTATTCTAATTTTATTATTTTGTTCCTTGTTTAGGTAAAAATAAAGATAGTTTTATTAATTGAAATATATTTGTTACTTTATTGCTGTATATTTTTTTTACCTTCCAACTTGCCGCCTTCTCAGTATTCTTGACCACCAGTTAGTTACCCGATAGTTGTGCTTTTTCTGACTATTACTATAAGAGACTGTAAAAGTTGTACAACTCAAATATTATTCAGCTGCTGACATAAGAGCAATGTAACTATTCAAATTTTTCTAAAAATTGTGAGAAAATTCATCCAAATAATGTTCCATCAAAAATTATATTAAAATACTTTGCAAAACTTCTCAAATTTAATATTTATAACTTATATATTGATTTAAATAACATACTAGATTTTGGTCTAAATTGGAAAACCGGAAGCGGTAGTTTACTTGAAGGTCATAATAAACTTTCATCAAAAATAATATTAAAATATAATGTAATAAAATATAATGTAATTAAAATATAATTCAAATTTTTCTGAAAATGTTGGGAAAATTCATCCAAATAATGTTCCATCAAAAATTATATTAAAATACTTTGCAAAACTTCTCAAATTTAATATTTATTACTTATATATTGATTTAAATAACATACTAGATTTTGGTCTAAATTGGAAAACCGGAAGCGGTAGTTTACTTGAAGGTCATAATAAACTTTCATCAAAAATTATATTAAAATATAATGTAAAACATTTCAGATTTGGTTAATAGGACTTTTATATCGATATGAATGTATTTACTATATTTTGGTTAAAATTGGTGAGCCAAAAAGGGTACTTTACTTGAAGGTCTTAATAAACTTACATCAAAAATTATATTAAAATTAAATTCAGAAACCATATGGTTCGGTAATAACCAAATGCAATTTGGTTTCCAATCCAACTAAACATTTTTGTTACTTGTTTTAAATGTTAAAATTTAGTGTAAAATACTGGTTTTCCACCCCATTTATGAGATGAGCAAGTCTGCAGCAGGAAAATAAGATATAAGTTGAGTGGGTTTTTCCGCTTAAAATGTCGAAACTGTCGATTTCGAATGCTTTATCTAGTGATATTGACAGTTTTAATGTTGTCACGGAACACGAAGAAACCTCTTGGAAACTAGTTACCTACTGAAAGAAAACAACATATAATAACGGAATGAGGCCTCCAGAAACAAGAGTGTGTGTGTGTGTGTGTCAATAGATGGATGTCGTGACGCCGAGTGTCGTTTTTGAGATACTGCAATCTTTGGAAACTAGTAACCAAATTCAGAATCACTTTTTGAGCCACTGATTTATAGTTTAATAGGCGTACAAGGAAGTCATGTGTTGTTCACATCAGATATTTTAGTATATAAAAAAAAAATAATAAATAAAATTCATTCATAATAAAATATAAATAAAATTATATTATAAATAATATTTATTAAGATGAATGAGAAGGATAAAATTGTATAATTTGAGATGACAGATTGTCATAATTTGGTTCCCTGGTTGCTGATTTGAATCTGAGATGCGGTTCCACATCCAAAAGGCTCTTCCTTTTTTTTTGTTTTACTTATTGTCTAATACTGCTGAAAAAGCTACTTCACATGATATTATACAACACATTCACAAGTATCGAGATTTTTTTATTATTTTTCTATGTTCAAAGTCCGGTGGAGTACATACCTCCGCCAAACTCTTCCTCTATCACTGGGGAGTAGGACTACCACGCTTTAGGAAACACTGACCTCGAAATAGGAGTTGATTTAATGGTTATCTTTACACTCAAGCTCCACTTTGAGTATGGCCTAAAGGCATTAAACCTATCCTCTTCTCGCCTATCTAGATCGATTGCCTTAGATATAAAAAATAAAAAAAGCTTCTTTGTTTAGCAAGTGGTTGAATCTTTCCCAAAATCTACGTTAGAAACTAAGGTTTGGAAGGAGCAACAAATCTCTTCAGATAATCAGAAAAAAATTGTGAGATCTGCAACTGCATCACTTAGTTTTTCATTATATCCTCTTCTTAACTATTACTTTGGAATGTGCAGTCTGGTGGAGGATAGTTCGTAGGGAGAGTGGGTGATTGAATGTCTATGGAATGTGAAGTCTGGTGGAGGATAGTTCGTAGGGAGAGTGGGTGATTGAATGTCTATGGAATGTGAAGTCTGGTGGAGGATAGTTTGTAGGGAGAGTGGGTGATTGAATGTCTATGGAATGTGAAGTCTGGTGGAGGATAGTTCGTAGGGAGAGTGGGTGATTGAATGTCTATGGAATGTGAAGTCTGGTGGAGGATAGTTCGTAGGGAGAGTGGGTGATTGAATGTCTATGGAATGTGCAGTCTGGTGGAGGATAGTTCGTAGGGAGAGTGGGTGATTGAATGTCTATGGAATGTGAAGTCTGGTGGAGGATAGTTCGTAGGGAGAGTGGGTGATTGAATGTCTATGGAATGTGCAGTCTGGTGGAGGATAGTTCGTAGGGAGAGTGGGTGATTGAATGTCTATGGAATGTGAAGTCTGGTGGAGGATAGTTCGTAGGGAGAGTGGGTGATTGAATGTCTATGGAATGTGAAGTCTGGTGGAGGATAGTTCGTAGGGAGAGTGGGTGATTGAATGTCTATGGAATGTGAAGTCTGGTGGAGGATAGTTCGTAGGGAGAGTGGGTGATTGAATGTCTATGGAATGTGAAGTCTGGTGGAGGATAGTTTGTAGGGAGAGTGGGTGATTGAATGTCTATGGAATGTGAAGTCTGGTGGAGGATAGTTCGTAGGGAGAGTGGGTGATTGAATGTCTATGGAATGTGCAGTCTGGTGGAGGATAGTTCGTAGGGAGAGTGGGTGATTGAATGTCTATGGAATGTGAAGTCTGGTGGAGGATAGTTCGTAGGGAGAGTGGGTGATTGAATGTCTATGGAATGTGAAGTCTGGTGGAGGATAGTTCGTAGGGAGAGTGGGTGATTGAATGTCTATGGAATGTGAAGTCTGGTGGAGGATAGTTCGTAGGGAGAGTGGGTGATTGAATGTCTATGGAATGTGAAGTCTGGTGGAGGATAGTTCGTAGGGAGAGTGGGTGATTGAATGTCTATGGAATGTGAAGTCTGGTGGAGGATAGTTCGTAGGGAGAGTGGGTGATTGAATGTCTATGGAATGTGCAGTCTGGTGGAGGATAGTTCGTAGAGAGAGTGGGTGATTGAATGTCTATGGAATGTGAAGTCTGGTGGAGGATAGTTCGTAGGGAGAGTGGGTGATTGAATGTCTATGGAATGTGAAGTCTGGTGGAGGATAGTTCGTAGGGAGAGTGGGTGATTGAATGTCTATGGAATGTGAAGTCTGGTGGAGGATAGTTCGTAGGGAGAGTGGGTGATTGAATGTCTATGGAATGTGAAGTCTGGTGGAGGATAGTTTGTAGGGAGAGTGGGTGATTGAATGTCTATGGAATGTGAAGTCTGGTGGAGGATAGTTCGTAGGGAGAGTGGGTGATTGAATGTCTATGGAATGTGAAGTCTGGTGGAGGATAGTTCGTAGGGAGAGTGGGTGATTGAATGTCTATGGAATGTGAAGTCTGGTGGAGGATAGTTCGTAGGGAGAGTGGGTGATTGAATGTCTATGGAATGTGAAGTCTGGTGGAGGATAGTTCGTAGGGAGAGTGGGTGATTGAATGTCTATGGAATGTGAAGTCTGGTGGAGGATAGTTTGTAGGGAGAGTGGGTGATTGAATGTCTATGGAATGTGCAGTCTGGTGGAGGATAGTTCGTAGGGAGAGTGGGTGATTGAATGTCTATGGAATGTGAAGTCTGGTGGAGGATAGTTCGTAGGGAGAGTGGGTGATTGAATGTCTATGGAATGTGAAGTCTGGTGGAGGATAGTTCGTAGGGAGAGTGGGTGATTGAATGTCTATGGAATGTGAAGTCTGGTGGAGGATAGTTCGTAGGGAGAGTGGGTGATTGAATGTCTATGGAATGTGCAGTCTGGTGGAGGATAGTTCGTAGGGAGAGTGGGTGATTGAATGTCTATGGAATGTGAAGTCTGGTGGAGGATAGTTCGTAGGGAGAGTGGGTGATTGAATGTCTATGGAATGTGCAGTCTGGTGGAGGATAGTTCGTAGCGAGAGTGGGTGATTGAATGTCTATGGAATGTGAAGTCTGGTGGAGGATAGTTCGTAGGGAGAGTGGGTGATTGAATGTCTATGGAATGTGAAGTCTGGTGGAGGATAGTTCGTAGGGAGAGTGGGTGATTGAATGTCTATGGAATGTGAAGTCTGGTGGAGGATAGTTCGTAGGGAGAGTGGGTGATTGAATGTCTATGGAATGTGAAGTCTGGTGGAGGATAGTTCGTAGGGAGAGTGGGTGATTGAATGTCTATGGAATGTGCAGTCTGGTGGAGGATAGTTCGTAGGGAGAGTGGGTGATTGAATGTCTATGGAATGTGAAGTCTGGTGGAGGATAGTTCGTAGGGAAAGTGGGTGATTGAATGTCTATGGAATGTGAAGTCTGGTGGAGGATAGTTCGTAGGGAGAGTGGGTGATTGAATGTCTATGGAATGTCTATGGAATGTGAAGTCTGGTGGAGGATAGTTCATAGGGAGAGTGGGTGATTGAATGTCTATGGAATGTGCAGTCTGGTGGAGGATAGTTCGTAGGGAGAGTGGGTGATTGAATGTGAAGTCTGGTGGAGGATAGTTCGTAGGGAGAGTGGGTGATTGAATGTCTATGGAATGTGAAGTCTGGTGGAGGATAGTTCGTAGGGAGAGTGGGTGATTGAATGTCTATGGAATGTGAAGTCTGGTGGAGGATAGTTCGTAGGGAGAGTGGGTGATTGAATGTCTATGGAATGTGCAGTCTGGTGGAGGATAGTTCGTAGGGAGAGTGGGTGATTGAATGTCTATGGAATGTGCAGTCTGGTGGAGGATAGTTCGTAGGGAGAGTGGGTGATTGAATGTCTATGGAATGTGAAGTCTGGTGGAGGATAGTTCGTAGGGAGAGTGGGTGATTGAATGTCTATGGAATGTGAAGTCTGGTGGAGGATAGTTCGTAGGGAGAGTGGGTGATTGAATGTCTATGGAATGTGAAGTCTGGTGGAGGATAGTTCGTAGGGAGAGTGGGTGATTGAATGTCTATGGAATGTGCAGTCTGGTGGAGGATAGTTCGTAGGGAGAGTGGGTGATTGAATGTCTATGGAATGTGAAGTCTGGTGGAGGATAGTTCGTAGGGAGAGTGGGTGATTGAATGTCTATGGAATGTGCAGTCTGGTGGAGGATAGTTCGTAGGGAGAGTGGGTGATTGAATGTCTATGGAATGTGAAGTCTGGTGGAGGATAGTTCGTAGGGAGAGTGGGTGATTGAATGTCTATGGAATGTGAAGTCTGGTGGAGGATAGTTCGTAGGGAGAGTGGGTGATTGAATGTCTATGGAATGTGCAGTCTGGTGGAGGATAGTTCGTAGGGAGAGTGGGTGATTGAATGTCTATGGAATGTGAAGTCTGGTGGAGGATAGTTCGTAGGGAGAGTGGGTGATTGAATGTCTATGGAATGTGCAGTCTGGTGGAGGATAGTTCGTAGGGAGAGTGGGTGATTGAATGTCTATGGAATGTGAAGTCTGGTGGAGGATAGTTCGTAGGGAGAGTGGGTGATTGAATGTCTATGGAATGTGAAGTCTGGTGGAGGATAGTTCGTAGGGAGAGTGGGTGATTGAATGTCTATGGAATGTGCAGTCTGGTGGAGGATAGTTCGTAGGGAGAGTGGGTGATTGAATGTCTATGGAATGTGAAGTCTGGTGGAGGATAGTTCGTAGGGAGAGTGGGTGATTGAATGTCTATGGAATGTGAAGTCTGGTGGAGGATAGTTCGTAGGGAGAGTGGGTGATTGAATGTCTATGGAATGTGAAGTCTGGTGGAGGATAGTTCGTAGGGAGAGTGGGTGATTGAATGTCTATGGAATGTGAAGTCTGGTGGAGGATAGTTCGTAGGGAGAGTGGGTGATTGAATGTCTATGGAATGTGAAGTCTGGTGGAGGATAGTTCGTAGGGAGAGCGGGTGATGTAATGTCTATGGAATGTGCAGTCTGGTGGAGGATAGTTCGTAGGGAGAGTGGGTGATTGAATGTCTATGGAATGTGCAGTCTGGTGGAGGATAGTTCGTAGAGAGAGTGGGTGATTGAATGTCTATGGAATGTGAAGTCTGGTGGAGGATAGTTCGTAGGGAGAGTGGGTGATTGAATGTCTATGGAATGTGAAGTCTGGTGGAGGATAGTTCGTAGGGAGAGTGGGTGATTGAATGTCTATGGAATGTGAAGTCTGGTGGAGGATAGTTCGTAGGGAGAGTGGGTGATTGAATGTCTATGGAATGTGCAGTCTGGTGGAGGATAGTTCGTAGGGAGAGTGGGTGATTGAATGTCTATGGAATGTGAAGTCTGGTGGAGGATAGTTCGTAGGGAGAGTGGGTGATTGAATGTCTATGGAATGTGCAGTCTGGTGGAGGATAGTTCGTAGGGAGAGTGGGTGATTGAATGTCTATGGAATGTGAAGTCTGGTGGAGGATAGTTCGTAGGGAGAGTGGGTGATTGAATGTCTATGGAATGTGCAGTCTGGTGGAGGATAGTTCGTAGGGAGAGTGGGTGATTGAATGTCTATGGAATGTGAAGTCTGGTGGAGGATAGTTCGTAGGGAGAGTGGGTGATTGAATGTCTATGGAATGTGAAGTCTGGTGGAGGATAGTTCGTAGGGAGAGTGGGTGATTGAATGTCTATGGAATGTGAAGTCTGGTGGAGGATAGTTCGTAGGGAGAGTGGGTGATTGAATGTCTATGGAATGTGAAGTCTGGTGGAGGATAGTTCGTAGGGAGAGTGGGTGATTGAATGTCTATGGAATGTGAAGTCTGGTGGAGGATAGTTCGTAGGGAGAGTGGGTGATTGAATGTCTATGGAATGTGAAGTCTGGTGGAGGATAGTTCGTAGGGAGAGTGGGTGATTGAATGTCTATGGAATGTGAAGTCTGGTGGAGGATAGTTCGTAGGGAGAGTGGGTGATTGAATGTCTATGGAATGTGAAGTCTGGTGGAGGATAGTTCGTAGGGAGAGTGGGTGATTGAATGTCTATGGAATGTGCAGTCTGGTGGAGGATAGTTCGTAGGGAGAGTGGGTGATTGAATGTCTATGGAATGTGAAGTCTGGTGGAGGATAGTTCGTAGGGAGAGTGGGTGATTGAATGTCTATGGAATGTGCAGTCTGGTGGAGGATAGTTCGTAGGGAGAGTGGGTGATTGAATGTCTATGGAATGTGCAGTCTGGTGGAGGATAGTTCGTAGGGAGAGTGGGTGATTGAATGTCTATGGAATGTGCAGTCTGGTGGAGGATAGTTCGTAGGGAGAGTGGGTGATTGAATGTCTATGGAATGTGAAGTCTGGTGGAGGATAGTTCGTAGGGAGAGTGGGTGATTGAATGTCTATGGAATGTGAAGTCTGGTGGAGGATAGTTCGTAGGGAGAGTGGGTGATTGAATGTCTATGGAATGTGCAGTCTGGTGGAGGATAGTTCGTAGGGAGAGTGGGTGATTGAATGTCTATGGAATGTGAAGTCTGGTGGAGGATAGTTCGTAGGGAGAGTGGGTGATTGAATGTCTATGGAATGTGAAGTCTGGTGGAGGATAGTTCGTAGGGAGAGTGGGTGATTGAATGTCTATGGAATGTGAAGTCTGGTGGAGGATAGTTCGTAGGGAGAGTGGGTGATTGAATGTCTATGGAATGTGAAGTCTGGTGGAGGATAGTTCGTAGGGAGAGTGGGTGATTGAATGTCTATGGAATGTGAAGTCTGGTGGAGGATAGTTCGTAGGGAGAGCGGGTGATGTAATGTCTATGGAATGTGCAGTCTGGTGGAGGATAGTTCGTAGGGAGAGTGGGTGATTGAATGTCTATGGAATGTGCAGTCTGGTGGAGGATAGTTCGTAGAGAGAGTGGGTGATTGAATGTCTATGGAATGTGAAGTCTGGTGGAGGATAGTTCGTAGGGAGAGTGGGTGATTGAATGTCTATGGAATGTGAAGTCTGGTGGAGGATAGTTCGTAGGGAGAGTGGGTGATTGAATGTCTATGGAATGTGAAGTCTGGTGGAGGATAGTTCGTAGGGAGAGTGGGTGATTGAATGTCTATGGAATGTGCAGTCTGGTGGAGGATAGTTCGTAGGGAGAGTGGGTGATTGAATGTCTATGGAATGTGAAGTCTGGTGGAGGATAGTTCGTAGGGAGAGTGGGTGATTGAATGTCTATGGAATGTGCAGTCTGGTGGAGGATAGTTCGTAGGGAGAGTCGGTGATTGAATGTCTATGGAATGTGAAGTCTGGTGGAGGATAGTTCGTAGGGAGAGTGGGTGATTGAATGTCTATGGAATGTGAAGTCTGGTGGAGGATAGTTCGTAGGGAGAGTGGGTGATTGAATGTCTATGGAATGTGCAGTCTGGTGGAGGATAGTTCGTAGGGAGAGTGGGTGATTGAATGTCTATGGAATGTGAAGTCTGGTGGAGGATAGTTCGTAGGGAGAGTGGGTGATTGAATGTCTATGGAATGTGCAGTCTGGTGGAGGATAGTTCGTAGGGAGAGTGGGTGATTGAATGTCTATGGAATGTGAAGTCTGGTGGAGGATAGTTCGTAGGGAGAGTGGGTGATTGAATGTCTATGGAATGTGAAGTCTGGTGGAGGATAGTTCGTAGGGAGAGTGGGTGATTGAATGTCTATGGAATGTGCAGTCTGGTGGAGGATAGTTCGTAGGGAGAGTGGGTGATTGAATGTCTATGGAATGTGAAGTCTGGTGGAGGATAGTTCGTAGGGAGAGTGGGTGATTGAATGTCTATGGAATGTGAAGTCTGGTGGAGGATAGTTCGTAGGGAGAGTGGGTGATTGAATGTCTATGGAATGTGAAGTCTGGTGGAGGATAGTTCGTAGGGAGAGTGGGTGATTGAATGTCTATGGAATGTGAAGTCTGGTGGAGGATAGTTCGTAGGGAGAGTGGGTGATTGAATGTCTATGGAATGTGAAGTCTGGTGGAGGATAGTTCGTAGGGAGAGCGGGTGATGTAATGTCTATGGAATGTGCAGTCTGGTGGAGGATAGTTCGTAGGGAGAGTGGGTGATTGAATGTCTATGGAATGTGCAGTCTGGTGGAGGATAGTTCGTAGAGAGAGTGGGTGATTGAATGTCTATGGAATGTGAAGTCTGGTGGAGGATAGTTCGTAGGGAGAGTGGGTGATTGAATGTCTATGGAATGTGAAGTCTGGTGGAGGATAGTTCGTAGGGAGAGTGGGTGATTGAATGTCTATGGAATGTGAAGTCTGGTGGAGGATAGTTCGTAGGGAGAGTGGGTGATTGAATGTCTATGGAATGTGCAGTCTGGTGGAGGATAGTTCGTAGGGAGAGTGGGTGATTGAATGTCTATGGAATGTGAAGTCTGGTGGAGGATAGTTCGTAGGGAGAGTGGGTGATTGAATGTCTATGGAATGTGCAGTCTGGTGGAGGATAGTTCGTAGGGAGAGTGGGTGATTGAATGTCTATGGAATGTGAAGTCTGGTGGAGGATAGTTCGTAGGGAGAGTGGGTGATTGAATGTCTATGGAATGTGCAGTCTGGTGGAGGATAGTTCGTAGGGAGAGTGGGTGATTGAATGTCTATGGAATGTGAAGTCTGGTGGAGGATAGTTCGTAGGGAGAGTGGGTGATTGAATGTCTATGGAATGTGAAGTCTGGTGGAGGATAGTTCGTAGGGAGAGTGGGTGATTGAATGTCTATGGAATGTGAAGTCTGGTGGAGGATAGTTCGTAGGGAGAGTGGGTGATTGAATGTCTATGGAATGTGAAGTCTGGTGGAGGATAGTTCGTAGGGAGAGTGGGTGATTGAATGTCTATGGAATGTGAAGTCTGGTGGAGGATAGTTCGTAGGGAGAGTGGGTGATTGAATGTCTATGGAATGTGAAGTCTGGTGGAGGATAGTTCGTAGGGAGAGTGGGTGATTGAATGTCTATGGAATGTGAAGTCTGGTGGAGGATAGTTCGTAGGGAGAGTGGGTGATTGAATGTCTATGGAATGTGAAGTCTGGTGGAGGATAGTTCGTAGGGAGAGTGGGTGATTGAATGTCTATGGAATGTGCAGTCTGGTGGAGGATAGTTCGTAGGGAGAGTGGGTGATTGAATGTCTATGGAATGTGAAGTCTGGTGGAGGATAGTTCGTAGGGAGAGTGGGTGATTGAATGTCTATGGAATGTGCAGTCTGGTGGAGGATAGTTCGTAGGGAGAGTGGGTGATTGAATGTCTATGGAATGTGCAGTCTGGTGGAGGATAGTTCGTAGGGAGAGTGGGTGATTGAATGTCTATGGAATGTGCAGTCTGGTGGAGGATAGTTCGTAGGGAGAGTGGGTGATTGAATGTCTATGGAATGTGAAGTCTGGTGGAGGATAGTTCGTAGGGAGAGTGGGTGATTGAATGTCTATGGAATGTGAAGTCTGGTGGAGGATAGTTCGTAGGGAGAGTGGGTGATTGAATGTCTATGGAATGTGCAGTCTGGTGGAGGATAGTTCGTAGGGAGAGTGGGTGATTGAATGTCTATGGAATGTGAAGTCTGGTGGAGGATAGTTCGTAGGGAGAGTGGGTGATTGAATGTCTATGGAATGTGAAGTCTGGTGGAGGATAGTTCGTAGGGAGAGTGGGTGATTGAATGTCTATGGAATGTGAAGTCTGGTGGAGGATAGTTCGTAGGGAGAGTGGGTGATTGAATGTCTATGGAATGTGAAGTCTGGTGGAGGATAGTTCGTAGGGAGAGTGGGTGATTGAATGTCTATGGAATGTGAAGTCTGGTGGAGGATAGTTCGTAGGGAGAGCGGGTGATGTAATGTCTATGGAATGTGCAGTCTGGTGGAGGATAGTTCGTAGGGAGAGTGGGTGATTGAATGTCTATGGAATGTGCAGTCTGGTGGAGGATAGTTCGTAGAGAGAGTGGGTGATTGAATGTCTATGGAATGTGAAGTCTGGTGGAGGATAGTTCGTAGGGAGAGTGGGTGATTGAATGTCTATGGAATGTGAAGTCTGGTGGAGGATAGTTCGTAGGGAGAGTGGGTGATTGAATGTCTATGGAATGTGAAGTCTGGTGGAGGATAGTTCGTAGGGAGAGTGGGTGATTGAATGTCTATGGAATGTGCAGTCTGGTGGAGGATAGTTCGTAGGGAGAGTGGGTGATTGAATGTCTATGGAATGTGAAGTCTGGTGGAGGATAGTTCGTAGGGAGAGTGGGTGATTGAATGTCTATGGAATGTGCAGTCTGGTGGAGGATAGTTCGTAGGGAGAGTGGGTGATTGAATGTCTATGGAATGTGAAGTCTGGTGGAGGATAGTTCGTAGGGAGAGTGGGTGATTGAATGTCTATGGAATGTGAAGTCTGGTGGAGGATAGTTCGTAGGGAGAGTGGGTGATTGAATGTCTATGGAATGTGCAGTCTGGTGGAGGATAGTTCGTAGGGAGAGTGGGTGATTGAATGTCTATGGAATGTGAAGTCTGGTGGAGGATAGTTCGTAGGGAGAGTGGGTGATTGAATGTCTATGGAATGTGCAGTCTGGTGGAGGATAGTTCGTAGGGAGAGTGGGTGATTGAATGTCTATGGAATGTGAAGTCTGGTGGAGGATAGTTCGTAGGGAGAGTGGGTGATTGAATGTCTATGGAATGTGAAGTCTGGTGGAGGATAGTTCGTAGGGAGAGTGGGTGATTGAATGTCTATGGAATGTGCAGTCTGGTGGAGGATAGTTCGTAGGGAGAGTGGGTGATTGAATGTCTATGGAATGTGAAGTCTGGTGGAGGATAGTTCGTAGGGAGAGTGGGTGATTGAATGTCTATGGAATGTGAAGTCTGGTGGAGGATAGTTCGTAGGGAGAGTGGGTGATTGAATGTCTATGGAATGTGAAGTCTGGTGGAGGATAGTTCGTAGGGAGAGTGGGTGATTGAATGTCTATGGAATGTGAAGTCTGGTGGAGGATAGTTCGTAGGGAGAGTGGGTGATTGAATGTCTATGGAATGTGAAGTCTGGTGGAGGATAGTTCGTAGGGAGAGCGGGTGATGTAATGTCTATGGAATGTGCAGTCTGGTGGAGGATAGTTCGTAGGGAGAGTGGGTGATTGAATGTCTATGGAATGTGCAGTCTGGTGGAGGATAGTTCGTAGAGAGAGTGGGTGATTGAATGTCTATGGAATGTGAAGTCTGGTGGAGGATAGTTCGTAGGGAGAGTGGGTGATTGAATGTCTATGGAATGTGAAGTCTGGTGGAGGATAGTTCGTAGGGAGAGTGGGTGATTGAATGTCTATGGAATGTGAAGTCTGGTGGAGGATAGTTCGTAGGGAGAGTGGGTGATTGAATGTCTATGGAATGTGCAGTCTGGTGGAGGATAGTTCGTAGGGAGAGTGGGTGATTGAATGTCTATGGAATGTGAAGTCTGGTGGAGGATAGTTCGTAGGGAGAGTGGGTGATTGAATGTCTATGGAATGTGCAGTCTGGTGGAGGATAGTTCGTAGGGAGAGTGGGTGATTGAATGTCTATGGAATGTGAAGTCTGGTGGAGGATAGTTCGTAGGGAGAGTGGGTGATTGAATGTCTATGGAATGTGAAGTCTGGTGGAGGATAGTTCGTAGGGAGAGTGGGTGATTGAATGTCTATGGAATGTGCAGTCTGGTGGAGGATAGTTCGTAGGGAGAGTGGGTGATTGAATGTCTATGGAATGTGAAGTCTGGTGGAGGATAGTTCGTAGGGAGAGTGGGTGATTGAATGTCTATGGAATGTGCAGTCTGGTGGAGGATAGTTTGTAGGGAGAGTGGGTGATTGAATGTCTATGGAATCATGTGCTTTTTTTTTATTTTTTGGTGTATGTCCTGATGTTGACTGGTTAGTTGTTTCCCTGTATTTTAGAGACTTGAGCTTTGTGTTTTGGAATCTTCCAATTGTTTTCTAGCAATTATTTATGTCTCTTTTTGAGTTTTTGCTCTTTTATATTTACTTAAAATAAAAAATATTAAAAGGTAACACCCCGAAGGCTAAAATTCCAACATGTCCTGAAATATTCTTTCAAAATCATGATACTTAATTTTCCTGAAACTTTCCTACGATTTCTTTTCGAAAACCTCCATTTTCATTGTGTATCCTTTACTACAGCATGCTTCTTAATGTAGAATATCTTTCGATATTAAAACAATCCTCGGGCATTTCTTTCGTCCTCTAATTCTAATTTTCTAAATCTCATATTAATATTCTATATCTCATATTAATAATTAAAATCTTATATTAATAATTAAAAACGATCACTGTAATTACTAGAAAGTAACTGCTGTACATATTCTGTAAAAGTCCCTGACGGTTTCCCAAAGCGGCTTTCTATTTTATACTAGGTTGTTACAAAAGTCCTTGTGCATGAACACAACCCTTAATTCCAACTCTCGTAATTCTCTTATAAGAATATTTTTGTTCCTACTATTTATGTCAATGTTTACTTTGACTAATCCTTTAATTCCTTGTGACTTGAGTTGGCTTTATGGGGTCATTTACATTTTTAAAACACACGTGTAATGCCAGAAAAAAAAATCGTGATTTGCAGTATTTTTAGACATTACTGGAAAAAAGGTTTAAGCGAATAGGCAGCCACCGAAGAAATTTTTGCCATAGAATCAATTATCCATAGAAATTCTGCTGTACAAACCAGATCAGGTCGTCCATCGGTCGTTGATGATGTTCTTGAATGTGTGAACCAGGACCCACATGCAACTACTCGTGATTTATCGGCCGTAGTAGGGACTCAAACCTTAACTATGAACAGCTAGACAGAGTTTTTGAGTGCAAAGTACCCCGTTTTGGTCAACAGGAACCAAGCCATTTTGTAACACGACAATGCCCCTGCATATCGTTCTCGTCTGACCAATTGGAAGGAGTAAATGTTTTGCCTCAAATATCACATATAGTATCTGATGATATTGCATCATCAGATTATGGTTTGTTTAGATCAATGGCTCATTTTTTAAAAGGTCGGATCTTTGATAATTAGGAGGATGTAAAAATTGGATGTGAAGAGTTCTTTGCCTCAAAACCAAAGGAGTGATACCGGCATCAAATCCAATTACTGACAGAAAGATGGGTGTAAATAGTAGAAAACAATCGACTTTATTTTGAAGAGTGGTATTCAATAATGTTTAAAATATATAATCTGAAATAAAGCTATACTAATGCCCAAGGGCTTTTGTAACAACCTAGTATTTGTATTCTTTTGAATAATTTGGATAAATATCAAGTATAAAAAAAAAAAAAAGTAACAAACCGCTATTCTCTTGTTTTTCTTTAGGTGGGAACAATGCTGTAGGACTAAGCGAAGTTCGTTGTAAGAATGAAGTAAAACCAAGGGCAAAGTCATCACATCACCATCAATCACATAGATCGTCAAAGAGGTCAGAGATCCAAGCTCGGCTGCAAGGATTACAAGACTGGCTCCAGGCACCGCCTACTGCCGACTGGGCTCAGCTCACCCTCTAAGCTGTAAACTGTAAACCAACGAGTAGTGTGAAATTTTTTATCACATAGTACACTTTTTCTAAGGATCCAGAAGGCAATTATCAATTGTTAATAAATAATAACTTTGCGAATGATTGTAACGATTGAGGCGCTAGTGGTTTTACTCTGGAATGAATCAAGATTATCAATGGTATCTTAGCTCTATTTGCTGGATATTATACTTTTTTATGATTCAGACAAGTATTTATGGAGTTTTTGCGGAAATAAAAAAAAAAAATTAATGATATGAAGCAACATTATTTATAATAGTGATATATTATAATTATTTGTAATCTAGTCAACAGTTGAATATTTGTACGTCCGTATTAGCCATTACATACAAAAGTATCAATTTTTACAATTTAAAAATAATACTTGAGTCATATAGATATAGATATTAGAAAATTACGATTAAATAGATTTAAAAAAAAAAATATATATCTGCGAAGTCTTTTTCAATAAAAAATTATTATAGGTGGTCATCAAATATTATATCTAATTTAACTAAGGTTATGCGAATAGTATGGGCAAGTTTCCGTTCCTATTCTAGTCGAAGTGTGAAGATCAAGATTTCTTTTGCGAGTCTGCCAATAAATAAAAGCTTTTTTGGCTCAACTGCTCAATCACTGCAGCCTAAAAAAAAAAAGTGTTTATATTTATTTTTGAGTTTGGTATATTAATATAAAGTGTTAAAAATAACACTTTATCAATAAATATCTAGTGTCTTCTTAGCAATTTATTTATACAGTTGGAATTGCATTCCTCCTTTTTATCCTGTATTGATAAAAGATTTCCGATACAAGAATAAACTGTATTCTTTTCTATTGCCTTTTGGTGCATTAGAAATCCGCTCTCCATCAGATTCCTTTGTGGCCTCGTTCATATTTTTGATTCTCAAAGTGTTGTTTTTGAGTTCTCATGAAACTGGCTCGACTAATATTGAAGAGGAAGAGCTAATATCCTCCCACAGAAAGGATAGTGGGACATAAGTCATTCCAGAATCATATACACTAATGAGAAACACTCGATAAGTAAAAAAAAAATTTGCATATACATAAATTATTATTAAAATAAAATTAAATCACAAACGGCACTAAAATACAATTGCTAAACACTGGTGAGGACTGTTCCAGCACGCGCGCAAGAGAGTGACAAAAAGAGGAAACTTCTTCTGAATCATCCATTATGAGAGACATTTTCCTACAATTTATTTTGCTCGTTATAAGAGCTACTCATTAAGCGGAGTTTCACTTTAGTAACAGAATCTAACATTACTAATGTACAGCACAGTACAAAACTAATGTACAACTGTAATTATATTCATCACTTTGAACTAAATTACTATTAATAGAGTTGGATTAAAAATATTATTAATATATCTGGCATGCCAGATAATAATTACTAAAATATTTTTTTTTTCGACATATAGATAAGAGTAGTCTTAAAGTAGATAAACAGAACTTCAAAAATTACTCACCAGGATTGAAAATACTTACCATATTTGCTCGAATTTAGGTCTCCCCATTTTGAAAATAATTTTCAGGGAAAAAAACATGGGAGTGGACAATCTAAACTACTAATAAGAAATAAATTTCCAAATTTAATACATGCATCTCAAAAAGAAATAAACATGCTCAAAATTAGGTAATGTCTAGATAAATAGCATCATAGTATCTTAAAAATACTGTTGAGACTCTATAATCCGACACATATGGGACCAGTGTCTGTTGGATTATGGAGATTTGTGGATTACTGGAGTTTAAATAAAAACATGCAACTATAGGAAGACACTTAATGTATCCATATTAATTATGGTGTATGTATGCATATATGTATATATGTGTTGATATTATATTAAAAACATTAAAAAAATAGAAAATATTTTACATATTACCAAATATGTAACAGAGAAAAGTATAAATAAAGACTATAAAAACCGATTGAGTATTCAAAAAAATATGTTTTGCTGTGAAGAGTAATAATTCACCTGTAAGAGACGATTACAGAATGACTGTACAACTTTATATACATAAGTACTGGCCAGCAAAGTGTCGAACTCTATAGACTCAACTCTAAATGATGAAGTTTTGAAATTGCTTCCTAATTGAACATAGCTACCCAAATTTAAATTGTAGAATTCAATTTTCAAACTTTAAAAGAAAATGGCTGATCACAGGTTGAATGGAACAATGTTTTTAATTTTTCCATTTTCCTGAGACAATGTGTTTTGTTTTAATAATTTTTCAAATAGTGGAATGGTTTAAATTGAAAGACAAATAAAGCACTAAAATGAAAACTAATCTATTTAATTTCTTTTGGTAGTATTCCAAATTCCAATTAAGGTTGGTTAAATATTATCCTGTTGGTAATTCCACTTCTCTATTCGATAATCTCCTTCCTACGTTTTAAAAAAAATGTTATTGCCTTTTTTTCTCCCCAATACGTATGTTAATAAATGAACGATCATGTACTAATAATATAAATGGTATTAAGTGTTCCATCAAGAAAGTAGAAAGAATATTAATCAATGAAGTTAAAAGCTACAAGTTTGGTTAAGGGAGAAAATTTCAGATCTATATTCGGGCAAATGTGGTAATTTATATCAACTTTTAGGTTTGCAGATTTCGCTTCTTTTTTCTATTTTTCTGTTTTTTTGAAAAAGGCTTAAGCACAAAAAATTCGGAATTTAGGTTTTAATTGATTAGGAGGCGTAAACACCATCTCTATCGATTCCTGTTTACGATGTATAGGAAAAAAATTGGAAATGGACTAAAAATTGAATATTGATGGCATAAGGGTCCTTTTTCAAAAAATGGCGTCGATATGTTTTTGTTTTGTTTTTTTAAATTAAATTCATTGAAACTTTTTTCTCGTTATATTTTCTAATGTTATTGTAAAAAAATACAATACTAATTGAAAAAAAAAACGATAAAGAATAAGGTTTCTATAGCGTGTGTATTATTGTTTATAATAAGGTTAACCTTATTGACTTTTTTGGTTTAATGGAGTCTAATCAATAATTGTTAGTTATTTTACATCTGGCGCGTTGAAAAATTTAATGTTAGCAATTTTGAAAAACATTAATTGGGATATGTCTTTCATGGTTCTAGTCAGAAATATATTAGAAGAAACCAATTATTATTTTTAATATTTTGATTGCCAAAGTTTTCGTAGCTGTTAGTTTCTATTTATCTATATAATGCATTTATCTACATTTTAAAAAGAAAAATTTTATTGATACTTTTTCTATTAACAATTGTTATTTTGGGTGCTATAAGTTTTTTAATTTAATTTTTATTTTATTTTTTCATCAAAACTTAGGATTTCTATGAAGGAAAGTGTATTTCTGCTGAAATTTCTGAGAAAAAAATTTAATGAAATCAGTATGGCAACCCCTCCTTTAGCTTTATACAGGATATAGATTACCTGTCTTCTCCTCCCTTTAAATTCTAGAATGTTTAGAATATCAGATTGAATATGAATACACCTCAAAGTTACTTTGAGGTGTACTGCCTACTTTATAACCTACTTTGAGGTGTACTGCCTACTTTATAACCTACTTTGAGGTGCCTACTTTGAGGTGTACTGCCTATTTTATAACCTACTTTGAGGTGCCTACTTTGAGGTGTACTGCCTACTTTATAACCTACCGGAATATTCCTTCAGTGACTTTCACTTTAGAATTTCCAATGGGACAGGATAATTTTTTTTTTATTTTATGGATTCTGATAGAAAACGAAATATGAATTCATATCGGCCACTTTTTTGATCTGATTCATCTCGAGGTCGCTATTCCTAAAAAACGCTGACCACTGCTATTGCGCGAAGTTTCAAATTTCTCTGAAGAAAAGCATTTTTTTTTAGACAGTTATTCAAGTAAACATTGTAGAGAATTATAATCACTTTGACATGAGTCTACTTTCATTCCAGAATAAGAAGTATTCTTCTTCTTCTTGTGGCACTACAAGTGTTAGTGAATCAGGGCCTCCTGTAGCATCAACCGCCAGTTATCTCGGTGTATTGCTGCTGATTTCCAGTGTCTTACTCCTAAGATGGACAACGCATCCTCTGCCAATCCATCGGCTCACTGCATTCTTGATCTGCCGATTCTCCTCTTGGCGTATAGTTTTTATTCCAGAATTTTCGTTGGGATCTCATCGTCTTTCATTCTAGCAACCTGCCCCGATAGCAAAGCCTTCTATTCTTTATATATTTGACAGCATTTTTATATTATTAAACAGGCTTGTTATTTCGGGGTTTGTTCTCAATCGTCAAGCATTATCGCTGAAGACAGGTTCAAAAATTCTTCTAAGGATCCTCCTCTTGAGTCTTTGTAGCTTGAGTTTGCGAGATTGTCCAGCATTCAGATGCATAGATCAGAACAGATCTTACCAGTGTTTTAAATAAATATATAGTTGCACTTTGCTGAAACGTGAGAGGCATTTACTTCTGAAGTGTCTATTTATTTCTTGCTGCATATTATTTTCATAGTTCACATGAGAGCAAGTATTATTTTTTTAAATATATTTATTGAATGATTATTAACATTATTATTTTTATTTGTTATAAAATGCGTTAATAAAACAAATAACCAGAAGCTTGTCCAAAACACTCTTTTTTTACTATTGGCACTTTTTGTTGTTCTCTTATTTATTATTGGCACTCAGAATCCATAAAAAAAATATCCCTAGTATAAATATTGGGAATTCCAGAATTAGAGTTGCTGGAGGAATACTGGAAGTTACAAAGTCAGAAACACGCCTCAAACTAACTTCAGTTACCCAACTGACATCTTACAAATTTCATCCTGATATTCTACATTTTTTTTTTTTTTTTCAAAGCTGGTAGAATTTACTTGAAAAGTTGTGACCCTAACAATCCCATTAAAAAAAGACAAGCGAAAGATGTAAGTAATGTAAACTTATAAAATAAATTAATACTTAAAACTAAATACAAAATGAACTGAGTTCCTATTCGGTAAAAATAGAATTTGATCATTTCTAAGTGTAGTAGAGGCTTTAATTTGCTGTACTATGATTTAATATTATTTTTTAATGTTCCTTAAGTTTGTGATAATTAAATTCCATTATAATTATTATTTTCATTGATTATATGTAGTTATTGATTTTGTCTTTCATTTTAGAATTATTTATTTATTTATAATATTTTTTATTTTATAAAAATTTCAATTCCTGCCATCGATAGGACCTATGTAGTGAGTAGCAGCTTTAATAGGTTTATCAAGTTACGTTTTGTCTATGTGAGATGAACGTACTAAAATCTTTGTTTTACTCCCCGTAAGTAGTTATTTTTACTGATTTTGTGACATTATAATATAATATTTAATGGCTGTGTCCTAAAATATCATCAAAGTCATTAGGTTAGCTCCTTAGTAAAATAGCGTAAGGAGTTGACTCGATTATTGTGTAGTCATCAGCAGAAAAATAAAACAAATTGCTGAATTATTGATCAATTTTTAAACTGTTATCAAACTTTCTGAGTGATTTTGAGGTATATCTAGCTCTACTTCAGATTTTTTTTTTTTAATTAGACTATCGAAGAATATAGCAATGTCGCTCAGGGACCAGCTCTGAGATTTCTATTGAATCAATAATTTCCATCGTAGTAGCAAATACTTAGCTGAGTAGATCCTGCTATTACTGAAAGATTTCTGAAGCTTATATAAAGACTGGAATTCTCTATAGAAAAAAATAGAGTTAGTAGGAAGAAATGAAAAAATAAATTTAAAAAGGAGAATAATGAATCTATTGTTGATTCGAGTGGTCCATAATATCCGTTGAACTAAATTTAAAAAAAAAAAGTATAGTGTTAAAATCAAAAGTAATTAAGGTTATTTGATTTAGCATTATCTATTTCAAATACTTGTCAGATTAATTCATTGAGGCTATAGTTTTTGGTAGCTACAAAGTTGGCTCTTTTGAAAAACATAAAATGGGTTTTTCTATCCTTGATTATCTATTTAAAAACTGGTCAAACCTTTATGTATCGGACTCAAAGGTCCAAAAAAATTGATGTATCA
Source organism: Rhaphigaster nebulosa (assembly GCA_948150685.1). NCBI lineage: Eukaryota > Metazoa > Arthropoda > Insecta > Hemiptera > Pentatomidae > Rhaphigaster > Rhaphigaster nebulosa. The sequence goes on from OX411310.1 coordinate 141,692,009, forward strand.
ACGTAGAAATATATTTGATATCATTTATAAGAGCCTGAAGTCGCTTGTCAGTGTTTGCTATAACCAATTAAAATTGCAAGCATCAGGTATACTAAGTTCAAGATACCTGACTATTTAGTCTCTATAGCTGGTTTGCCACTACATTTAGTCTCTATAGCTGGTTTGCCACTACATTTAGTCTCTATAGCTGGTTTGCCACTACATTTAGTCTCTATAGCTGGTTTGCCACTACAAGCGACATCGTTATTGGTGGTATGGTATACAGTGTATATTTAAAAAAAACTTTAATTTAATAATTTAATAAAACTTTTTTCGGATTTATATTGATATATAGAGGTTTAACTATGCAGTGGAACCTCGATTTTCCGTAGTAATGACAAGCAGGGATAATCAAAAAGCATGGATAATCAAATTTTTTTATACATTTAGTGATGGTGATAAGGATTTAAGAAAAATCATGATGTATAACAATAATAAATTTATATTTATCAGAAAAAATAATATGTGTATATAAAAAATATTAATACAAAATATATGTGTATTTATAATATGAATACATACAAGTAACAACAAATGTTGAGATAATAAAATCTTATTTTTCAGTCAAAACAAAATAATCTGATATTTTAGTTTGTTTCGTCATTTTATTTCTGACCTCTCGTCTCATTTCTCGCAATTCTTACATTTATCAGACAGTTTGTTCGCCAATTCCATATTCTATGACGATTTTTCTATTATTTTCACATTTGTCGCAACACGATTTATTATTTCAATTTTTCTCAAGTGATAAAACATTACGCTTTCCTTTTGCCGAACTGTTCGAACAATACTGAAGTAAGATGTCAAGACGTGAAATATTGAAGGAAGGTTTTTATAAAATTTTAAAACTTTAACATTAGAAGGAGTATTCTTTTTAAAAGTCCAAAACTCCAGAAGTTGTTAATGACTTAATTAATAATTAATTACTTTTTCGAAACGATGACGATTCATTTATTTCTTCATCCTGCAGGTGCATTTAAATTTTATTATCTTTGAAAAATAAATAAATAAATAAAAAAAGAGAGAGAAATCCTCAGTTAATCAAGTACCCTGATAATCGAGGTTCTACTGTTCTTTAAATTTATCAACACTTTTTTAAATAGCTTCTTTTTTATATATATAAAAATATATTGGATTCACTTAAACTCAAATTTAATTTGTAAGTTAACAATGATCTTGATTATATTTAATGATCCCGATGGTTTATATGTATATTGTATAGTTTATCAGTCTATAATCACTTATCTTCAATATAAGTTTTAAAACAAATTTTATTTAATGAGCACTTATTTAGAAGAATTATTATTTTTTAAATTTGCTTTAATTTATTTAATTTTTTTTGTGTGTATATCGGTGCTGTTATTGTGAACTATTATCAGCCAATTTTAAACTTCATTTCGTTACATGACTTTGAGGTCTTTCTCTTTCAGTTTGGCCTATTGTTGTAGTCAGCCATGCATTACATACTGTATAGTAATGTATTTGTATTTGTATGTAATGTTATGCAATAGTAATTCATGCATCAGTGATACAGGGGGACAGCGGATTTCTGAGGAACAAACAAATTAATCCATGTTAGAGTTACAAAGTGCATATTATCGTCCGAGAGATTTCAGAAGGCTGCTGGCTTGAAGTGAATAGAAGACGAGCGTTCCCAGATCTACAAGACAGCCAGTTCCCTCTTGTTAGCACTCTTGTTATTGTTCTCTGTCACATCCACCTGCATTTACTGACATCGTTTTTGCTTAAGATGACAAGTAATTCTCCCTGAATACTACAAGATTTCATCGGAAAAAAAATGGTATAATTAAAGAATTAAAAACTCATATGAAATTCATTTTATTAATGCATTCATCTGTACTAGCTCGTTTTTGAATATATTGGAAATCTCGCAAAATATGATTCTATATTAAAATTTTATAACATTAAAACTTTAAAGAATTATAATATAACTAGTAAACCCGAGCGAGAGCAGGAACTCTCCTTTTGATTATCTTTCTCTCCTAATACATTCAAAGTGATATTAGGGAAACATGTTTTTTTCATATAAACAGTACCTATAATATTATTAAGACAGTTTATTTAACACACACATTGGTGAAGCGTCATAGTTTATAATGACTATGTTGAAGAAACAGTTTATATTTAATAAGTAATTAGCTTGCTCCACAGGAAAATATCCTTTTAATTTCCCCATCGTCGGAGCTTTGAAACTTCCTAGTTTTTCCCTCACTTTTATTTAAGCCCTCATAAGAATTTAACAATAGAAATTAGGGTTTATCAAATCTCCATGAAATTGCCTTTCTTTTGCCACCTCATTCGTCAAAATCCATTGTTCCTGAGAGTCGGAAAAGTGATCTATACTACCTTATTATATATAGAGACAATAACTGTTGTTTCTTTATTATTTTTACAAGCGGATTGATGAACCAGGTGTCTTATGTAAGGGTATAGGCATTTTGGAAGCCAAAGATATTCATCGAAAACCTAAATTGTTTTAATATTATTATTATTCCTAAGGAAGAAGTTGGTCGGGGGGGGGGGGGGGGGGGTGGGAGGGGGGGGGGGTGCGGTCAAAAAGTAACACTTTAATAAGTAATGCTTATATATTTTTTGTGCCAAAGTTTCGGCCTAAGTTTTAGGCCATCTTCAGGGCTAAAAGAAAAAACAAAATAACAACAATGGAAAACGACAGAGGCAGTACCAGTAACAGTAAAAAAATTATAAAAATATAAATTACAAGAAGATAAAAAAGTATGAAGTATAAAAAGAAAAAGATAACACTAAATTGCATAATACAAGTGACAAATAAAATAAAATAATGTAAGAATTTATGGAAATTAAAATAATGTGTTATTTACACAGGGAATAGTAAAACATATGAAGCATTATTTTAATTTCAATAAATTTTTACATTGTTATTTTATTTTATTTTATTTTTTCATTAGTCACTTGTATGTATTATGTAATTTAGTGTTATCTTTTTCTTTTTATACTTCATACTTTTTTATCTTCTTGTAATTTATGTTTTTATAATTTTTTGCTGTTACTGGTACTGCCTTTGTCGTTTTTCATTGTTGTTATTTTCTTTTTCTTTTAGCCCTGAAGATGGCCTAAAACTTAGACCGAAACGTTGGCACAAAAAATATATAAGTATTACTTATTAAAGTGCTACTTTTTGACCGCCCCTCCCGACCAACTTCTTCCTTAAGTTAATTATCTACGGTCAACCAAAACCCACTCCATTATTATTATAATTTATTTATAAAAGCCATATGCCCTATTAAAAAAAGTAATAATTCTATTGAACTAAACATTAAAACTATTTAAAAAAAAATAATAATAGAACATTGAGATCAACAAAAGATAGCAGAGAACTGGTTTGTTATGAGGCCAAGATTCTTGTGAGGCAGGGCAAGCCGGCCAGATCCTCCCTCACCTTCCTCTGCCCGGCTGCCTTCCCAAATCTCTCGGACCATAGACAGAGCGACTGGACGAAGCTTCCTGTAAAAGGTCGTTGTTATTCAATTATCCATATGTGTTTTATTTTAGTTCGAAATGGAAGAAGAAAAAAATCACAGTATGACCTAAAATAGTTTGTGAAGTTTCATAATCGAATTATTTATGTCTTTTTTTTTCTTTCTATATAAAAGCATCTCTTTCTGTTTTTTGTTTCCTCATAGTCGTGTAATAAACTATTAAGAATTCTGTCTCGCCTCCCAAGCGTCACCTCAATAACCAGTGTCTAGTTTAGGTTGGCCTATTTCTATCTGTCTGTAACTATGGGAAACGGTTTTTTAGAGAAATAATGATAAAAGATGAAAAAGACAATTTAAAAAAAAATTAGTTATAACTAATTTAAAAATTTGCTCTAACTAGTATAACTAATTTTTAAACTAGTATAACTAGTTTATAAATTAATAATTTTTAAACTTTTAAAATAGCTTTGAAAATCAAATGATGTAAGTTTATAGTGTAAGTTACGTGTTGAGTAAGATGTTGTGGAAGCAGTTCAATGCTGTTCTATTTTAGAAATTGATCGTTAGAGATCATATCGAGTTAGAAATGCTATTCAGCTCCTAGCGAAGATAGTCTAGTCAGCAAATGTGGATATTTAGGAATTGTATGCAATAATTATAAATAGTTATTAAATTTATGTAAATATTTTTTTAGTTCTACAAGAGGTTTTTAGAGATGAATTTTACATTTGCCATTAATCATCTTGTATTTATTTATTGTTGCATCGTAGGATAACATTTTTAATGTTATGAGATAATAGAGAGTCCTTGTGCAAAATGTAAAAATTAGTATATATATATATATATATATATATATATCGGCCGAGACGAAATTTTCACTACAAACCTGATTTTTTTTTTTTTTTATATACATATATATTAAAATGTATTTATTTAAATTATATCGACGTCATTTTTTGAAAAAGGCTTAAGTGCCAAAAAATAGAAATTTAGATTTCAATTTATTATGCGATGTAAACACTACCTCTATCAAGTCCTATTCACGATATATCAAAAAAAAAAAAAATTGGAAATGATCTAAAAATCTACTATTGATGACGTAAGCACCAAATACAAACGACTCTTAGTCGTCACTCTGGCCTTAACCAGTGCTAGAAGCCTTAAAAATATATTCTAATTATAAAGGTTTTGCCACCTTAATAAACTCCTGCTATATACAATAATGAATCAAATTTTAAAAAAATATGTTCTTATTTGGAGAAAAATTTTTTCATGTATTTCCTGTAAAGTTTGCTAAATAGTGTTTGCGCCTTTTTCAAAAAATGACATCGATATTTATTAATGAATGGGGCAGAAGTTACTTGGCCGAAATAGATGGTCTGATGAAAAACCTTAGTACGATACTGATAACCATTTTCCCAATTATACTTTACTATCAGAGAACAAAAATCGAAATATTAGCATTTTATTTTTATTTTAGATATGATTACTTTTTGTGTGTATCTCTTCTCTTTGAAGTATTTTGACTCAAGTTACTGTGCAGAGCGGGGAGCGGGGTAGCTCAGTGGGTAAGGCACTGCACTACCTCAAGGTTCCGGGTTCGAGACCGGCTGAGGCATATAATTATTTATTCTGTATTCAGCCGTGGATCGACCCTGTGGGATCGGGAGACCCTCCTGGGGCTCACCCAGCCTCTATAAACTGGGTACCCTTAATTGGGGGAAAAAACCTGACAGTTGAGCGTGATCTTGGCCGAATCACCTCCTTGCACAACCGTTGGCCTAGAAACAATACGGTCCTTACCAAGTACTGAGCCCAAGACCCTTCATGGATTGTAGTGGTACAGGTTTTTTTTTTTTTTTTACTGCGCAGAGCTGAGGTTGAAAACTTTCAACTTCCATTGGGGTCGTGAACATTTGTTATATTGTTTATCCGTCACTTTTTTTTGTTCATTTATACCTATATTAACATGATATTGTACTTTGTATAAAAAAAGTTGCAATTTTTGAGAGAAACAGTATGGTTCCTAGGCAGGTCGCTCGCCGTCCTAAGATCTGACCAAGCGTCCAGGTGGTGCCGTTCAGCTGGCGGACAACCTTTGTTTCCAAATCAGGCTGCGTTCCTTAATTCTATTTCACTAATGTTTCCGTTGTTTTCTTTGGTTGGATGCATGGTTTGTTCTCCATGTCTTCAGAGTTTGCAGTTGTCAATAATGTAAATTTTGTGCTCCAGTATTAGACAAAAAAAAAAGTTTATTCAAATACTCATTTTCTAATGAAAACTTCTGAAATTTGATGTATGAGTACGTTACATTCTTGAAAAAAAAATACACAAATACACACTATTTGTTTGCTTGGAGGTGATTTAGTGAAAGGTTTTTGACAATAACTTCAGCATTTTCGAAACACAAAACATTCTTATCAAAGCGAAAATAAAGGGAGGTTTTTTATTTAAAATATATTTTTATTGCGATATAAATTTATTTAAATTTCCCATTGCTTGCCAACCAATTAGCCAGAGCCCTTGCACAAACCTGATTATTAAATTTCGTGGTGACAAAATACACGCTATTCTATTATAAAATTTTTTAATAATCTTTTTTATTTAAAATTCAGTTACAAATAAGGGAAGCTGCAAATTGATGAATTGACTCTAGTACATATTCCCAAGGAGCGCTGTAACATACTACAATATCATTGGACAAAAATGAAGGACTTATTTTTTTTAAATTGGGTTTATCCAGAGCACTACATATCCATTTTATTTGACAATGACCCTAGTACTTCATGGGCGATTCAAAGACAAAGCTCAAAAAAAGGCTTCCAAAAAAAGTGAGTCGGTGAACTCTTCTCAAAAAATCATTAGTGATTTAGAAATACTAATCGATGAGTTTTAGGGCATTTTTGAGCTGAACTCTAGATTTTGGGCCTGAAATTCAAAATTCATTTGGATTTAGTAATGTATTGTTGTCACTCCGAGACGCACCAGGCAGAAGCGATCGAGCACGAAAAGCGCTGTGGTACTTTGGATTGGTACTTGCGTCCGATAAACTTCTTACATTTTCCTGGAGATTTGAGAAAACAATATTCTCATGGCTGGGAACGAATACGCTTTGTGAAGTATATAATGTGTCCCTCGAAACCACATTACATGGGCAGCCCTCAATTTCAAAATGCCCGATAGAGGATAACCCTGACCCTGACCCTGACCCTGTTAGCTGGTTCAGGAGCCACAGGCGTCTACATTTCTATGTTGTTAATTGCAGATTGCATTTTGTGGGTGTACAAAATCTGAGTATTAGAAATGGGGTATGGAGCGAGCCATTTGGAGTTTGAACTCGGCTGGCAGTAGAATTCTATACTTCTCATAAATACTTGAGTTAAGGTCAGTCGGTTTAAAATTATAAATAGTAAAGTAGATTTGTGAACAACTGAAACCTATCCCTCTTGTAGTTACTGCAATTGTGCAGCATACAGCATCTTCCTTGCGTTGGCCATTACAGAAGGAGCTTCTTATCTGGCAATATTCAGCGTTTGAGACTGAGGCTTCTCTACAGTTTTTCAGAACTGAAGATGCATGCATTCACATCTTTGCCAAACTATGGCAAGTCCCAAGCCGAACCAAATGGCAAATGTGTATAGGGAGCTTACAGAACCTTAGCAAATTAAACTAGAGTCTGAGGACAGAAGATTCCCCTGACCCCCACCACTGCTAGTACAAGGCTGCATTATGAGGGCGAATTACAACTATCCCATATATGTGTGTATGTGATTTTTTTTTTTTAATCTTCCTTATTTCCTGCAGCAGTATGATTATAGGTATCGGACGCTAATGACCTCGATGTTTTGCGCCTAAAAACATCAAAACAACCAACCAACTACTATCTCTACTAACCTGCCCTGTAAAAATTAGTCTTCCTAATATACCTAAATCTTTTTCCTCACAAATGTCATCGTATCCTCATTTATTAGTTGACATCCACATGATGGTTTAGAAGGATCAATCTAATTAGGGATTGATAAATTATTTGCCACTTCTGTAATTTTGTTTTTATTGAAAACTAGTTTCAAATGTTATACATTCATCTTCAGTTATAAAAACACGCAAAAATTCAAACACAAGCAATTTAAAATATAGTTTGGTATTATTATACATATTAAATTAAATGTAATATAAATCAGTATTATAAACATTTATGAATTATAAATTTAATTAAAACAAGAGATCAAATACATGTTGGTGCTCGCCAAGATTTAAGTAGATTATATCAAACAGAAAAGATTACACTTGATTTAATGTACCAAGATGTATTTGACTTCTTGTCTTAATTAAATTCATAATTCATAAATGTTTTATAATACTAATTTATATTACATTTAATTTAATATGTATAATAGTACCAAACTGTATTTTAAATTGCTTATTTTTGAATTTTTGCGTGTTTTTAGAATTGAAGATGAATGTTAAACATATGAACCTAATTTTCAATAAAAACAAAATTATTTTATATTATTTTAGTGGCAAATAATTTATCGATTCTTAATTGGGACTATAAGATTATTTAAAAAACATTTTTTAAACCTGCTTTATTGGGACAAAATAATCTGGGCCGATATGTTCTAGTTTTAGATAGACTGTAGTGTTTCTTTTTTTTTTTTTTATTTTATAAAATTCTATCTGAAGAACTTACCATGCTCTGTCTATCCGACAATTTGTGGTGTTTTTTTTTTAACAAAAAAAAAGTTGTTTTTAATTTTTTTTATAAATTTTGGTGTTACAGGGTATTATCATTTCTGTATTTCCAACTTGGCCTATTTCAAACTACTAAAAAGTGTTGATGTGTATGTGTGTGTAAAAAATGCTTTAGTAACCTATCGGCTCACAATAAATTAGTATATTTACTTTTCGAAAAATGACTAGTTATAATTTATCGAATTCTCTTTTTTTAATGTAAACATAGTTAGCTAGTTGTAAGATATTATATCTCACCTGTTTGTATATTATAGCAGCTTACGTATGATGCTCCATGCTTTTTTGTATTTGAAAAAAAAAAAAATGTTGAGGAATATTTTTAACTGAGTGCATTTCAATATTAACTTGTTTAAAATGTTTTCAAACTACAGATTGTACTTTTAGAATCGTATACTGGCTGTGATACCCACAAGCATGTCATTGAAAAATATAACGTAATTGTGCAATTATTAAATATGTGCTGATTCACTTTCTTATTGTGATGGTTTGTAACTTAGCTATCTATTCTTATAGTCTTTTTGTATATTTCTTGTATCTTTAACTTTGTTGTTATTCATAACTTTATTCCTCTAATAAAATATTAAATTTTTAAATATTATTGCCCGTCTTTATTACGATTACCTCTCTATTCCTTCAACAGATCCTCTGATACATAATATGGCCTTCGCTAAACTGCTTCTGATCCTGTTACTTTAAGATGTTCCAATCTGTAATAATTATTATGTTTAATAATTTAAACCTTAATTATCTATGAGTATAACTTTTTATAAACTCTTAAATAGAAATCCCAAATTAATCTAAAGATGGACAGTTTGTCAAAAAGTGAACAGAAAATCAAGGTTGTGGCTGTATTAAGAGCTTGATAAGTCCATGTACTTTTCAAGAATTTTTTTTTTCAGTTGGCTCTACAGACCTTGTAGATCTTTGGCCGCCTGAACCAGCCTTCTCCACCTCTGCCTATCTTGGGCCACTGCTTTCCAGTTTGCTGCATGCAGCTCTTTCGCATCTTTGTTGATCCTACCTATCCATCTGGTTTTTGCCTTCCTCGTGGTATCTTCCCAATTATTGTGGCAATGGTATCAAGAATATCACTACTAAACCTTGTTCCAATCAAGAAATAAGTGAAGCTAGTTCGACTGTTTTTGTGTCCTTACATGCCTGGTGAGTGAGGTATTGTAAATGAAGTCACCAATTGTCGAGATGAGGGTGATAAGAGGTATCAGAAGACCTCAAACAATGCGTAGCCAGTAAAGTACCTGGGCGGAACTAGGTGAAGGTTGAAACAGGATGATCAGATGTGTCGAAGGACAGCCAATGATCCATAATAGGTCAATGAGCTAAGAGCCTCTCATGTCCACACAGAACGTGTTAAAGGGAATTTTTTCTACTTCACATTGGTGCAATTGGAACTTAATTACCTTGAATAGTTTTTGAGTGATCACTTCCTATTCAATAATAAACTTGACGCTTAAAAAAACACAAAACTTAAATTTCCTGCTTTTCTTTGTGGAATCGGACGATGGTCCAAATGAAATTTTTTGTTGCTCTTGAGGTGTAGAATCAGTGCCTGAAGTTTCCTGTTTTTTATCCTCTTTCCTCTGTTTTGGAGTTCTAAGGATAGGATACAGGAGCTGATACTGTTATTGCTGGGAGATCTAGTCCAGCAAGCGGGACTGTTGGTCCTTTTTGCCTACAAATGGGAAGCTATTATTCCTAAATGTCTAAGTAGTCCTTTTATTCAGAGAAGTATAGCATTAAGGTCTTCTTTGAGCATGCATGGAATAATGCCGTCTGTGCCTGGGGTCTTGTACGGTTTGAACTCCACTGATGACCCCATCAGTGACGACTGTCTCTGCTAATATCCAATCTTCCTCACTTGTGGAAGTCTCCCTGCTAGAGTCCATGCTTGGGGGATTATCTGATTAATGGACTTACAACTTGGAAAGAAGGATAAGGTCCCTTAAGATTGGAAGTCCACATACCGTCAGGTTTCTTTAAAGCACCTATGATTGATGACCACTGTCACCTAGGAGCTTTATTAGACAGGAAGCATCAGAGGTATTTTCTAATTAGGGATTGATAAATTATTTGCCACTTCTATAAATTTGTTTTATTGAAAACTAGTTTCGAATGTTATACATTCATCCTCAGTTCTCAGTTCAAAAAATTCAAAAATTAGCAATTCAAAATATAGTTTGGTATTATTATACATATTAAATTAGATTAACATAAATCAGTATTATAAAACATTTATGAATTATGAATTTAATTAAGACAAGAAATCAAATTCATGTTGGCACTCACCAAGGTTTAAATGGATTAAATCAAACAGAAAAGTTTGTACTGGTTTCTTCTCGCATTGAACTAATAATGAACAAAAGGTAGGTAGCATGTTTATAAGTAAACCGTTTTTTGTATGTTTTTAGAACTGAGGATGAATGTATAGCATTCGAAACTAGTTTTCAATAAAACAAATTTATAGAAGTGGCAAATAATTTATCAATCCCTAATTAGATTGATCCTTCTATACCATCATGCGGATGTCAACAGAGGTATTTTCGATACTGCTACAAAATTGACGCCAACCATCTCGTTTGTCACTTCTTATCATTTTTCTTTTATATATGTTAGAGGCAGCACGGTGCGATTCCCAATCTACCACTTGTTTTTTACCTTGTAGCCAGCTCGGTGGACCACCATCTTACTTTTTTTTTGGTTCCACCTTCGAGGGGCAAGCCTCCTCAAGCAGCTAGTAAAGTTTTTTAAGTAGGCTGGCTTCTGCATCAATCTGGATTTCTTTTGAGGGTCGGAGAGTCTATCTTAAACAAGATCATCCTGTGATCAGACCATGAAATGTCTGAGGTCATCTTCAATTCTGTGCATAGATTCTTAATGCGACTTAAAGCGAGTGTAATGTCCAAAACTTCTCTTCTTGCTTTAGTTACAAAGGCAGCTTCGGATAAAGGTAAGAAGATGAGCTCATGAGTGAGAAATGAGTGACGATATATAATTATCGATAGTACTATTGAAAATTAAAAAAACTGTTTTTTAAAATTTCATTTAATTGAAATAACATCCAAATCACAAAATGTCTATGTGTTTACATGTAATTATTTTAAGGAGGGAAAGTCATATTTTCTAGTAAAGAAAGTCTTTTGTATATAAGTATATTTTTACTTAGTTTTATCTCGAAAAGATAAAATAAGGCTAATGAAAACAAATGGATTCTTGAATAAAAAGTTTGAAAGTCAATGAATATCTGAAAAATTAATTTTTAAAAATATTGATGTTTTGTTAAAGATGTTCCATTCCTACTTGGAGGATGGAAGGGTACTCTTTGCTATAGATGTTCCATTCCTACTTGGAGGATGGAAGGATACTCTTTGCTATAGATGTTCCATTCCTACTTGGAGGATGGAAGGATACTCTTTGCTATAGATGTTCCATTCCTACTTGGAGGATGGAAGGGTACTCTTTGCTATAGATGTTCCATTCCTACTTGGAGGATGGAAGGGTACTCTTTCATTCTTCTAGCATTCCTATCCAGTTCTTTTAAAATCAGTGTTGCCTGGTCTATCATGTATTTTTCTCCTTAACTTATCTAAATTTTCCCCTAAATTCACCAACTTTAGCCCTAAATGTTTAATTCTAATTTTTCCATTAATATAGCCAAAATTATGCTCTAGGATAAATCATAAAAAATGTATTTAAGATTTATCCAATTTTTGTAAATATTTTTAAATAAATTACAATTCAATATATTTAAAATCACTTGGCTTAATTATACTAGTTGAAATATCAGGTCAGATTAATGATTACAAGCAAATTTGAAACAACACAAAATAAGAAAAATCAAAAATGAAGATTTAATAAAATAAAAAATTAGAAATTGTTGTTATTCAGGTTTAATTACATTATTTATTGAATATTTTCATTCAGTCTGTTGAGAAGTGTTGGCTAGAGCGTAGGACTGTAACGCCATATTGACATAACAAGAAGGGATACTAGAAGTGTTGACTAGAGCGTAGGACTGTAACGCCATATTGACATAACAATAAGGGATACTAGAAGTGTTGACTAGAGCGTAGGACTGTAACGCCATATTGACATAACAATAAGAGATACTTAGCCACGGCAACATCTTTTTATTAGCTTATTACTCTGCACATTTATTACATATGTGTAAAATAAATTAATAATAAAAACTCAAGGTGTGTTTTCAAACTTTCTTTTTTCTAATCATTCTAATTTTTAGTTTCTAATCAGATTATCATGGTGAACACATTTAGCAGCAGATAAATCCCAAAAATTTTCTCACCCTAAAAAAAAAACATGGAGGGTAAAAAAATAATCTAAATCTAGTGTGAACAAAAAAAAATCTGGCAACACTTCTTAAAAATAATGATAGTATAGCTACGATAGTAACGGAACTATTGATAGTATAGCTACGATAGTAACGGAACTATTGATAGTATAGCTACGATAGTAACGGAACTATTGATAGTATAGCTACGATAGTAACGGAACTATTGATAGTATAGCTACGATAGTAACGGAACTACTGATAGTATAGCTACGATAGTAACGGAACTATTGATAGTATAGCTACGATAGTAACGGAACTATTGATAGTATAGCTACGATAGTAACGGAACTATTGATAGTATAGCTACGATAGTAACGGAACTATTGATAGTATAGCTACGATAGTAACGGAACTATTGATAGTATAGCTACGATAGAAACGGAACTATCGATAGTTTTATTCACTAGAAATAGAGAATGAAGGTTCTTAGATTTTGATCAATATTTATTTTTTAATATGAATTTGTTATCAGTTTTACCAAATAAATCTGGTCACTTGTAATATTTCCTCAAGTAGTTTTTACTTACATTGTAACTTTATAAGTTTTTGTTTTTATTTAAATATTTTGTTGTACTTAAAATGTCTGGTTTTATTTTATTTTTTTGAGATCTCAAAGTGTAAATATATTTTATTCAACTGAAGCTTATATTTATTTAATGATCCTTAATTTATACTTCTTTTTTTTTTCTAATAAAGTCATTGGTTTTGCTTTATTTTATAAATATTATCAATTTTTTAATAGAGAAATAAATTTTCTTTGTATGAAGGGCAAGGCATTCTCGATAAAAAGAGCATATAAGTAGTTATAATGTTACTTTAACCAAATTGGAATACCTTGGCCTTCTTTGCTGTATATTTTTAGTGTACTGGTTTAGGAATAACTGTTGACATAATGAAATGCCAGAATGAGTTGTTGGGCAGTTTCAAAAATCTGTGACTGCTCGTATCTCAAAACTCACTTTTAGAGCACGGCTTCAATTGATGTGAGTTTTTAGAAGTTCCAAATATTATAAGTTTTCAAAGACCATAATGCATCGTCCTTCCTTTAACCAAAGCACCTACAATTTCACACCCTTATAAAAATAGTAAAAAGGATAATGCGTTTTATAAATTCTAACCTTCAGGTTTCTAGGCAGTTGGCGGGAAATGGGTAATTTTGAGACAGTGATGTTATTTTAATGCGTTATTCACATTTTCCATCTTTGACCTTTTTTATGTTTCCTCTTGATCTATGTTTCTTTTGTATATTGTAGATCATAGTTTCTCAACCTTTTCACATAAGCGGACCACCATAAAATCAAAAAATGTTTTGTGGACTGTCAACACATTGGAATCAAGTAATAAATATTTATATAATTGATTATTTTATTCAAAACAAATAATTGTATATGTTTTAAATACTGAAAATATAGTATACTATAACAATATTTAACCAACGGTTGAGAAACTGTGTTTTATAGCTCAAATACTTCAGGTAAAATGGGAATGGAAGAAGCATATCATCCAACATATTTCAGGTACTTATACTGAAAGCTGCTAAAAAAAGCAGGTAAACGAAATATGCAATTAAGCGAAATTCCAATCTCTGCTCATAACTATAATTTCATTAACGTTTAATATTATGAAAGCTGTTTAATGATTTTAGAGTCGAACCTTTTAATATTAAACTGAAAAAAAAATCAGTACAGACAAAAATTATAATTTTACATCTGTGGGCTGTAGTGCTAAAACGACACCATCAAAACAAATTTTGATGAGACTTGCCTAAAATCTTCTCCTTAAAGCTCTTTAAGTATCCTTAAAAAAAAAAAATCATCGAAATCAGAATAGTATTTGTGCTGACTAACTGCTTTGAATTCAATAGTAGGATTCGTATTCATTAGAATTATTACTGCTTTAATTAGATATTATTGGTGATGTTGACTTCCGTTCATTACGCTCCTTCAAGAGATAAATAAAATCCCAACGGTTCCTTTTCAATTGAGGTCGGGACCTTACCGAAAGTTTCAATTATTACTACAACTCCCCCAGACCAACCGAAATCTAATTAAAGGAGTAATAATTCTAATTAATATGAATTTTAGAATTGAATACAAAGCAGTTAGTTAGGTAGTATGGCGCGACCTTCGGTTAATCTCGGATGCAGACACTGATAATGCGACTTGATTGTAAAGTTTTATCAATAATTTGACTGTCTACAAAGCTAAACATAAAAGAAAAAAAATGTGATTGGACTAATATGGTATTAGCAAAGATATAGACAATGATTTTTGTATTGAACTTTTACCCAAAGTGGTAAGGAATGTCATTTTACTAGACACACCAAATATTTGTTGTGGCTTCAACAGACACAATAAGTGATCTACCAGCAACATGTTTAGAGAAAACACCCTGGGGATTTCTACGCACAATTTGTTCTAATTCCATTGTGGGTGTGCGATGGATATGAGGTTGGTTGCGCACTATAAACAATTGAGGAGTACTCCATCAAAAGTCAATATATCCACTTTCAGAAAATTATTTCCAAAAAACTGCAAGTTATTTTGGGGCATCTCGTGTAGATAAGATAAATTTTTATTGAGAAGGCTTTTTTTAACAATTATTTGATGAGGGAAAATTCAAGTTTTCTAAACTAAATAACCTTTAAATGTAGAATCTGTCAAGAAATAATTTTTTATGAAAGTGGATATATTAACTTGACAGAATTCTCCTCAATTAAAATTAAATTTATAGGGTTGAAGAAAAAAAAAAATTAAAAATCTTTTTAAAATTGTACAAATTTATTTCAGATTTTTTATTTACAAAATGTGAACATACAAAGTTAATGAGCATGTGCAATATAGTATATAATGTACACATCCTGTTGATTTTTTTTGCATTTTCAGAGTACAACTAGAATTTTTTTTTCACTCTATTTATTTACATTATCGACTTAAAGCACTTTAACAAAAAAAATTGACAGTTTTTTGTAATCTTTTTTATATTTTATGTAATAAAAAATAGTTCAGGTAACTATTCTAAATACATTATAAATTACAATTAATTATTGAAATGGAATAATTAATCTGGATCTTGCCATATCCTTGCCGATAATAAAGAAACAAAATTAAACATTTTTATTATACTACGTTTTATTTTTATAAAACCAGTAAATCAAGTAAATTTATAAAATAAATCCAGTTTGTAATTAATTTACAAAAAGTAAATTTGAAATAATTAATAGTGCTAAATTATAATGTTCAAAAATTGTAATTTAGTATTGTAAAAAAAAAAAAATTGTAAAAATATTAATTACAAAAAATATATTTCTTAATGCAATTCTTCATTTATAATCTCTTGACACTTACTATTCATTATTAATTATAGAGATGATGGAATTGAAACTACTCCATTTTGATAATCTCTAAGTCGCCATTGACACTTTCCATAGACTGATTACTAATTAGAACAACTGGTCACTCTTTTTACTTTGTTTAATTAATGCGACACAAAAATAATAAATCTGGAAACATAATTTAAAATAGAAAAAAACAAACTAATTAACCTAATATAAACCTAATTTAAAACTAAATAAATATAAATTGTAAAGCCAAAGAAATTTATAATAAATGAAAACGAAAAAGCTTTATTTATTTTTAATGTTACTTTTAAGATCATACTTTCTTACAACATTAAAACATAAATGTGAATTATGTTTAGATTCACATTTACAAACAAACTTATTTACATTTTATTAAAAATATTTACAGTATTAAAACTCTAAATCTATTAATTAAAGTAGATAAAACTAAATTGAAAATACTTTGATCAAAGGGGTATAAACATTAAATACCTTTCAAGATTCTTAAGACATCATTGTTCTCAACAATTGATGATGGATTTCAATATTTAACTTATAAACATGAGATTGACTCACTGAAGGATATGGTAGATGAAAAACAAATTAATACAAAATTTAAAAATTAGAACAATCAAAAATGGTTTTTATATGTTTCTAAAACTTAACTCTTCTCTTATTTTGGCGGTATTTTTACAACAAATAAAACTTTAATTACTATTAAACAAAAATGTAGTTCCTTTAGATGATTACTAATTATTCAAGACCAAATATCCTGTCAGAACAACATAATTTTTTCTAAACCTTACCCTTAGGTTATTTATCTTAATCTGTAATGCTTTTCGCTAGTACTTTTTAATTATGACATTTATAATTATTTTCTTCCCTTCTGAAATTGCGTGTATTTTCACCATCAAGATTGTTTTCATTATTATTTGCAAATTTGCTTCGAATTTTACTTCTCTTTCGTGTAGTGTTTCATCTTCATTTTTGTTACTCTTAGTTTTCTTTCTTCGAAATTATTTATATTTTCTTCTTTTAAATTTTCTCTATCATGATTTTTATCATTTTAACTTCATTTAAATTAAAATCACTCCTGATCCCCATCTTCATTTTTTAAAAATTAGAATTGGTTTCATGATTGATTTGAAAAGCTTCTTGAACCTTCTTTAATATTTTTTTTATTTTTATAATCTTCCTTGTTATCTCATATTTTCTACCTCTAACAACATTCTTACACTTTATACACTTCAGCTTCTTAACTTTCACATTACGAGATGGATGACAAATAACAGCTGTAATCATTTTTCTTACTCCCTCATTTAATGATGGTATATTATGTAGTATCTATGACGATAGGATGACTGTGTATTATGTAGTATCTATGACGATAGAATGACTGGGTATTATGTAGTATCTATGACGATAGAATGACTGGGTATTATGTAGTATCTATGATGATAGAATCTCTCCTTAAATTCCACATAACCTTGGAATACCCTCGGGTAATGAAAGGACGTTTGCATAGACTCTATATATATATCATTATCGTATTTCAAATGAACTTGATATAAACAGAGGAAAAGAAAAACGGCTGCTTAAATCCCACTGTAAGACAACGCACTCTCACAACTACCTGTGATACTTCATCGAAAATAAGAAAGAAATGGAGTATGTTAATTTCACCTCATCTTCATTAAGACAAGCATCTATATTGTTCTTTATTTCATCGAAATAATAATTCATCTTCATTTTTAGTTTTTCCTCCATTTTTACAAACTTATCCAAACCTTCATCAAGCTTATTACATTACCTAACCGGTCTCCAGTATTCGTGATTTGCACTACTAAAATTTCAGATTATTTTTTTTTTATTTCCTCTGGTAATTTATTCTTTATTCTTCAGAGATCATTTTCTTCCGTAACTAAATTTATGATTTCATTGCTTGTATGCTTCTCTTTGTTCAATCATTTTATCTTCTTGTAATCAAATTTCTCTATTGATATTCTAACCAAAAGGCCGGTTTTTTTAAATTTATTTTAAATCCCAATCTATTAATAGGGATGCCATACTGTAATAAATTAAAATATGTATATTTTTAATTGTGAGAGGAAAAACTTTCATTAATAAATAATTTAAATTCCTGGTGTAAAATAATAGAGTGAACACAACCTTATCTGGGCTATTATAAATGTATTATAAATTATAATTAAAAATTTTGAAATGGGAATTATCTTACCATATCCTTTCTTTCAATAAATAAACAATTTTATTTTATGACCTATACCTACTAAGTTTTTCTTTTTTTTTTTTTTTAATTAATAATATAAAAACTCCATTTATAATTCATACCAATTCATAAAGTAAATTTTATATATCAATAAATCTAAATAAATTATAAACTAGTTTACAATGGTTAAAATAATTCTTACAAAAAAAATGTTTTTTTACAATCCTCATGAAAATTATAAATCAGGAAACATTTTTTTTTTCTCTTTAAACTATACCCACACTGTTTGACTTTCGATTCGACATGACAAACGGAAAAGGCAACGTGTAGAATGCGATGCTGCATGCAATGTTGAATCGAAAGTTGAACAGTTTGGACATCACATTCATGTTTGTCAATAGAAAAAACTGACAATCAGCCTATGAGATAACAGGAAATGTCATTTAAAAAAGAAAAACTAATTTCATTTAAACTTAAGTAATGAAAAAATAATAATAAATCTCAATACAAAAAAAAATAAATTAATAAATGCTAAAAGAAAAAAATTAAATTAGAAACTACATATCAAAAGATTGAATAAATTACATATTATAAATTGTAAAATGGGCCTATTGAAAAACTAAATACAAAATTAAAGTAATTTATAATAAAAGGTTTATAATAAATTTTATATTAAAAAAAAATAGAAACTATTGAAAATTTAATAAATCATATAATTGCCATCTATTTATCATGCTGGTGTTGCACTGGTACATACACAGGTATATAAATGCCAGGTAGAGGATAAAATTAAAAAGTTGAAATTTCAAATCATTACGATATGTCCAAAAGTTCAACAATATTACTATACACACTCAACCACAGAAAAAAAGGATGTATATTGTTATCAAAAAATATTTTTATATCAAAATAGTAAATAAAATTAATTTGAATCAGCTAGCTATATATATAGGGCATTACTATTATAAATTAATGCCCAAAGTAAATAGGGATTTTTGGAGGTCGGCCAGAATCTCAAGAACGCAGTGAGTCAGAAATGAGACTATTAGAGAGAGGATGTAAGTAAGAAAGAATGACCTGGAGGAAAAGAGATTGAGATGGTACGGGCACGTTAAAAGGACAGATAATGAACGAATCCCCAAAAAGGCATTGGAGTGGGAAGACAAGGGCAGGAGAAGATGGAGAGATGCTGTCACTGAAAGTATGGCGGAAGAGGAAGTGATGAACAGAGAGGAGTGGAGGAATTTGGCTGAGGAAAACTTCGATTTGCGAAGAAAATCCCTAAGAAGAAGAAGATTAAACAATGCATCACTTGGCATGTCATTGAGTTCCTTGATAGAACTTAGAACTCAAATTTATAAAAAATAAAAAAAAACTTCACTATCTTTATTATACGTTTACCTAAACGGGAAACAGCCATAACAAACAGCATCTATGAACTGTTCTAAATGTGGAGCCCTGTCTTGGCAAAAGAGACAATTTTTCAGGTAATAAACAATTACTTTATAATTTATTAAAATAAATTATTTCATTTCCTAAAATTTATTAAACTGATAACTAGTTTTTAGATGTGATAAATCTAGAGTCCACAACGGTGTGTAAAAAAGATGTAAGTTAATGCGTTTCGTTAAAAGAGGTTTATGGATCATTACAGCAAATCTTCCATATAAAGGTGGCCAAATTTTCCATGAGTTGGTTGACAGTACCTCATCCTCATCATGATTTTATCTTATTATGATTTTATTTTATTGATTTTTTATTAAGAAGATTATGAACCTGCCTGCCTCCTAAAACAGTGGTGGATTGGTCAAATTTCTATCAGGAGATTTGTCTTAATTCTCGGGTGCTTTGTGGAGTTCAAGTCATTAGAGATAGAAGGAAAAAGTGGAAGTGGACGAGGCAAAATTCGGAAAACAGAAAAATCATATGGAAAGGGAGCTTGAAGGATTTTTGCTGCTTTCGAGCGTGGAACAAAGAAATGCTTTTTCCTGCCAGTTCAAGATCGTTTGATTCCCTCAGTCATGAATATAATCGAGTGCCATATTCCTCCGGGTACTACCATTATTTCTGATATTTGGAGAGGATGCAATCCTCTTACAAATCATAGCGAGAACTTGGTGGACTCTTACACCAGAGCCCCCACTCAAAACATTGAAAGGATGATTTCTACTGTTGGCGCTCACTTCTTGCATTGCAATCTCACTTCTTCTGAGAAAATAAATCGTTGCGACGGTTGTGTTGTTACAGCATTCAATGTTTTAGAAGTGTTAGGAAGGGAAAATTTAGATTACATGGTCTTTTTACAAAATCATGGAGTCCTAAAATCCACATTAAACTGCCCTAATTGTGGGCAATTATGCAGCCTATTTTTGAAGCCACCACGCTTCAGGTAATTAAAAATTGCGTATATTTATAAACACTTAACTGCCATGTGTATTGTTATTGTAGAAATTTAGTATCCTAATTCTGTGGTGTTTGGATAAAGGTATACAAATAATTTTTGTGGCAATGGTTTTAAATTATATGTTGTTCTTTATTATCAAAAAAGAAAAAATCTAAACACCTATTAGAGAGATAATTGATCATCATCTCTGTGGTTTTTAGGTGCCAAAGACAGAGGAGAACTGATGGTGTAGTTCAAAAGTGCTCATTTTCACAATCTGTGAAAACAAACTCGTGGTTGAACAATTCAAACTTACCATTCCAAAAGATGTTCCAGTTCATTACTGTGTGTGCGACAATATCTCATCCTCGTTATGAGTATCTCATGCGAATGTTGGATATCTGAAATGGTAGTGGATTGGCTCAATTTTGCAGGAAAATTTATATTGGCTCAATAGAGTTGTTAAATTTTGATTGATGATCCAGAAATGGCAGTGGAAGTGGATAAGGTCAAATTTGGTAAGAGAAAAAACAGAGGCTGGAAAGTCGAAGGATCTTGCATCTTCGAAGCCTTCGAAAGAGGGACAAATCGATGTTTCTTTGAGACGGTCCAAGATCGTTCGGCTAACTGTCTCCTGGGTGTTATTTGTGCCGAATTGCCCCAAACAAGACCGTTGTTTCTGACCTGTGGAGAGGTTACCTACCAGCCTTTATTGAATCATCAGCAATATCAACATCTAACTGTTACTCACAGTGTGACTTTCGTAGATCCCAATGCTGGTGCCCACACTCAAAATATTGAACAGCTATAGAGAGAGGTGCGTTCTAACATCCCCAGATTTGGAAGAAATAAAAATCATAATGAAGGATACCTCAAACACTACTTTATCAATAATCGTAAAAGGATTCACTTTGTTTGTATCAATATTAGCATGAATTGTCAACAGTGCGAATATGGCATTGTATCCTTAGTTACGGAGCTAAAACATAATGAATCACTTTCCCTTCAATTTCTCAGGAGGCAAAGTGCCTCGAAAAGAAGCAGGTTTGGAATCAAATCTTTTGTATATGAGAGAAGTTGGTGTTTTTAAATTAGAGAGAAGTTCATCAACCATTGGAGGCCCAGGGATGTATGTAGAAATTGACGAAAGTCTATATACTAGAACAGTGGTTGGCAAAGTGCGGCTCCAGAGCCGCATGTGGCTCTTTGGCTTCTTAAGTGCGGCACAAATATCCACGTAGGCGCAATAATATTTTCATTTAAAAAAAAACTTGGTAAGAAAAAAATTACATCTTATTTTGATAAATTAAAATTCTTCTATAAATCGAGAACATGTATAATTTTTTGTTTAAGTTAAATGATAGATAGGTAATTAAAATTTTATATTGTTGTAAAAATATGTAACGAACATCGAGTTTAATTTTATTAGTTTACACTAACCATGTACAAGCTACTAGCTGAAATTGTTCGTATGTTTTCGGCGTACTCCGGTGTGATACAAAGGTACCACAAGCATGCGCGCGCATACTTTTTCTAAAGTAGTGGGGGTACAAATTGGCATCACAGACCAGCAGTTGCAGTGTGAACAGTTTTGTCTTATCTACCGTGTCTGCCGTTGTCCTGTCTTATCTATTGTGTCTGCCGTTGTCCTGTCTTATCTATTGTGTCTGCCGTTGTCCTGTCTTATTAAAAAGTTGTATTTTTCAATCTAGCTGCTCATCTTACAGGTATTTTTATACGATTCTATTACATCTGCTATTTATGTTTGTGGTTCCAGTACAAAATTTGTAATCGATTTTTCGATAACTTCTATTTATCCAAATGTTGTTTTTTTTTAGTGCAGTTACATACATTAATAAAATTTTAAAAAGATTTTTTTTTTTTTTTTTATTTTCATCAATTTAATAATGATAATAATTTTGTACTGGTGGCTTTAGAAAAAAATATATTTGGAATATTTTTATAGGCACCCCAATTAACATGGCTACCAAAAAAAAAGCAAAGAAAAACGGAAGATGAAAACCGCGAATTTAAAGTTGAGTGGACCGAGAATTTTGCGTTTATTCGAAACTTGAATGGACTTCTGACATGTCTTATTTGTAAGGAGAAATTCGCGCATAACAAGAAGTCGAATTTAGAGAGACACTTTACAAGAAAGTACGCGTCATTTAGCACTAAATATCCTATCGGTGATGCAAGGAAGAAAGCAGCTGAGGAACTTCAGAAGAGTCAAGAGTTGTCAACTTCTGTGTTTAATAACTGGATGCAATCTTCCAGAAATATTTTTTTATGAAGAAATATGGCGTTTTGTTTTTAGCCAAGAGATTGCTAAGAGAGGGAAACCGTACACTGATGGCGAATACATAAAAAATTGTTTTATAAATGCATCCGAAGAGCTATTTCGGGATTTTAAGAACAAAGCAGATATTCTGAAAAGAATTAAAGAGTTACCATTGTCTGCCAAAACCATTAAAGATAGAACAATTAAAATGTGTTGGAATATAACCACCCAGCATATCGAAGATCTCAAATTGGTTTCGGCTTTATCAATAGCAGTTGCCGAGTCTTCTGACATCAATGATACAGCACAAGTTTCACTTTTTGTAAGATTTATTACTATTCATTCAGGCCCTAAAGAAGAATTTTTAGGATTATTGCCACTCAAAGGTCAGACGCGTGGAGAAGATATCGCAAATGCTGTAATTGAGTGTATGGATAAACATCATATTCCCCTCGATAAAATTGTGTCTATTTCAACAGATGGGGCCAAAAGTATGACCGGCGTAAGAAAAGTGTTTGTTGCTATTTTGAAAGAAAAAATTAATCACGAGATACTTGTTTACCATTGTACAATTGTATGAAATTTGTAAAGTTATGGAATTAGTGATTACCATTATCAACTCAATTTTAGCTAAAGCTCTTAATCATCGCCAATTCAAAGAATTTTTATTTGAAATGGAGAGTGAGTACGCTGATCTTCTGCTTCATAACAAGGTACGTTGGTTATTGAGAGGGAACGTTTTAAAACGTCTTAACTTTTTCCGGAAATTAAAGCATTTCTCCTTGAGAAGGGCGTTCACTATCCAGAACTAACAGACGATCAGTGGATCCAAAACTTTTATTTCATGGTAGACGTCTAAATCAGCTTAATCGTAAAATACAAGGGAAAGGAAACTTTATATATATATATATATATATATATATATATATATATATATATATATATATATATAAGTTAAGGTGGCCTCTAACAATAAATGCAACTAACTAAGTCAGCATAAGATAAGACACTATATATACCCGTCCCCAGACGAGATGCAGTTGCATTCGCCTTGTATTCATTAGACCAGTTCCTATTTAGTATTAATTACGATAGTTTAATTATTATAGTCAAGTGTTTGTAAATTGTTTAAACCAATAAAAATTCCTTTTTAAAAACCGCATCCGGAATTGGAGTTATTTAATTGGCGCCCAAACAGGGACTTGAAGGGCTTTTCTCATACTGAAGTACGTGAGTATACTGAAGGTAACAACGAGATTAGAAGATTCTCTTAAGAATTCCCAATTCGAGTTCAAGAACTATTGAAGACTTCATCACCACTCCCGAGCTGAAGACATAAGTATCTTTCAACTACAAGAGAGGGCAATTCTAGACGGTTTTTACGGCATACTTGGAAGATTGTCACTGAGGTTAGAAACAACATCAAACGGAATCCAAAGCTGAAGAAAGAAGACTTTAGAGGTAAATAATTTTACAAACGTAAGATATTTTATAAGTTTATTTTTATTCTTTTTATATGACAGATAAGCAAATTATTAAACCTAGTAAATTAGCTGAAGCATTAGAAATGGCTACAAAACAAGTTAACATCATATTTAAACCTAATCATTATATAGTTCTCCCATATGATTATGGTAATATACATCAATATTATTTTTGTAATTTGTAATATTTGTAATTGTAAAATTACATTAATTAAAGGATATTACTAAGAAGTATGCTAAATATAATTTGGTTAATGTTAGATTTTATATGAAGAATTTTGATTTTTTTAAAGTTACTAGCGAATTTATTGGTACTGATAAAGGTGATAAGGCCCAAGCCTTGAAGACTCAGTATGTCAATTATGTTTTGTATAAATATGCCAAGAATACTACGGCTAGTTCGTGGCCTCAATATGAAAATAATAAATTTCAAGTTTATACTATTCCGATGGAGAGCATGGCGATTCAGTTTTATCGTAATACTACGACTACGTATGACGAGGAGAAACCGGAATTTGGTCCGTTTGTATATGAAAGTGGTAATGCTCCTATTCGTAGGAGAGTTCTAAGGAGGAATAGTGTTATGAAGCATACATATGTCCCCGGCTGGTTACATACCTTAGCTTCAACTAATTTATTTCACGATAAGGATAAGAAGATTACTTTTATGAAGTGGATGAGAAACCAAGGTTGTAAACGTATTCCTTCTGTTTTTGTTGGTAGGCCTTCAGCCAATGATTTAGTATTAGATAAAGATGACCAAGACCACCACATGGCTTATGTGTTGACCTATAACATTGATGTATATTACAAATTTGTATTTTCTGGATTGAATAAATGTAGTGATATGTAATGTGTATTTTATTTCAGATGCCTGAAGTTTCCCTTGATAGAGCTTCTTCAATAGCTTTAAAATTATATACTAAATTTAAGTTTTATAACTGGCCTTCTTATTACAGAACTTTGTTATTGTGTAGAAATTCCTACATTTATTCTGTTCGTTTTAGACAAGTTATTTTTTGTGTTGTTAATAGAATTAAGTTTTCTGAATTTATTGAAATCATTACATGTTTAAATCCTTATGTTACATATCTGAATGACCGTTTATATAAGAAAATTAATGATTTGTTTCATTATGTTGTTTCTAAGGGATTAGAGAAACCAAGGGAAATTACATCATATAATTACAGATTGGGAACTTTGACGACTATTAATGGTCGGGAAATATTTTTAGATGAATTTGTTGAGCCATTTGATGATCCAGTTAATCATCTCAAGTGTGACAGATTTTTACAACAACTAGGTGTTAAACATCTACTATCATTTGATAGATTTCATGTATAAAAAATTATCGGCCGCGAAGCGGCCCTTAAGAGAGCTCCAATGCCCGGGTGACGTCACACCTCGAGTTGCGGTCCCGGCTTCGCCTATCCTTACTAGCGAAGCCGCAACTCGTGCACCCACCACATGTAAACAACCCGGGCATAAAAAAGCGAGGCGGCGGCCTCCCAAGGCCATTGAGAACGTTGACCCTGAACAGGTTCCGTCTGGAGCGCCTGGTACTAGTAGTGGGGGTACCCGTCAGGCTAAGAATAGATTTGCTATCACTGTTAGATGTGGTTCTGCTCTCTCTGAATCTATACGTACTGACTTCTTGTCTGGTTGTCCTGATTCCATTGCTTATTTGATATCTTTGGAAAGCGGTAAGTCTAACGGTCATTCAGAGAATCATTTACATTGCTATTTTCATTTTGTTAATAAGTTTAAATATTTAGATTTAGTTAAGCATTTTACCGATTGAATTCATTCAATTGATTCACGGTATCAGGCGCGAAGAAGAAGATCAGTTGATTCAGCAATATCAACAGCAGAAGCATAAATCGCATACTCTGCATAGTAATGATCGAGGAAAAATGCAGAGCAAACCCCAATTTAATAAACCTAATTATCAACAAAGAAATCAACAATATAATAATAATTATAAACCATTTAATAATCAACATCAACAATTTAATTATCAGCCGAAATATAATTCTCCAATGAATTCGCAAAGACCTTATTATAATCAAAGTTGGAATCCGCAAGCGCAACATGATTATTTTAATAAACCAAGATCGGGTCAATTCAGAAATCAAAATCATTATGAGCAACAACCGCCAGTAGAGAAAACGGAAAAACCAGAAACCGTATCAATGAGAACAGTCTCGAACAGAGTACATCATGTAGACGCATCGGTAGAAGAGTTAGAAAAACAAATGGAAGAATTAAAAATGCAAATTGAAGAGAAGAAAAATGCTCAGAACTATTTTTTAGAACCAGGTCGAAGCAATGGGAAGGATCCGCCTCCGACGAATTCAGCTTAAATAATATTGAAACATTACCTTGTATAAAAGATAATAACGGATATATTTGGTTAATAGATACAGGATCGCAGAAAAATTATGTCAATCCAAGAGTAGTTAAAGAAAGAAATTTTGAATGTAATGACGAAACTTTCACTATAAGAACTCCTAATGGAATTAGCCAAGGCAGAGGCCAATGTATAATTATTCCGAAGAAAAGTTAGGTCCAGATGTAGGATTAAGATTTATGGTTTATCCAATTAGTAATAAATTTGACTTTTTAATAGGATATGAATCATTAAAAGATTTAAAGTTTAAAATGTCTGATAATCATATAATGATGGGACATAAGAAGTTTGAATTTTTGAAACAAGAAAATAATGAGATAAATTTAATTGAAGATAAAGAGGAAATAAAAACTCTTATTCGGCATGAGCATATCTCTGAGGATACCACGAATAAGGTAGTTAATATTTTGTCCGAAAATGGAAATATATTCAAAAGAAATGAAGAATCATTAAAGGCAACAGACCTATTAAAACATAAAATTGTAACGAAAAATGAGAATCCAATTTATACTAAAAATTATCGTTATCCAGAACAATTTAAGAAGCAAATAAATGAAGAAGTAACAAAACTATTACATGACGGAATCATACGCCCAAGTAACTCATCATATAACTCGCCACTATGGATAGTGCCGAAGAAGATGGATGCTAGCGGAATAAAAAAGGTTCGCATGGTGATAGACTATAGAAAATTAAACCAGGAGACTATAAAAGATAAGTTCCCCTTACCAAATATTGAAGACGTTTTAAATAGGCTAGGAGATACGAAATGCTTTAGTACGATTGATTTAACCAGTAGTTTTCATCAGATACCAGTGTCAGAGGAGTCCATAGCTAAGACAGCATTTTCTACGGATCATGGACATTATGAATTTTTAAGGATGCCTTTCGGTTTATGTAACGCCCCACCAACATTCCAACGTATGATCAACATGTGCATTGAGAATTTACCAAGGACAATGGCTTACATAGACGATATAATAATTTATTCTAAGAGCGAGGAAGAACATTTAAAGGATATAGAAGATGTACTAGAAAGATTGAAAAAACATAATTTGAGTATTCAGTTAGATAAGACAGAATTCTTTAGGAAGGAATTAAAATTTTTAGGATATATCATAACAGAAAAAGGATTAAAAACAGATCCAGAAAAGATAAGTAAAATATTAGAAATGAAAAAACCTACGGATGAAAAATCTTTAAGACGTTTTTTAGGCATGACCGGATATTATAGGAAATTTATTAAAAATTACGCCAAAATAACAAGACCATTAAGTAAAGCATTAACAGATAAAAATTATGAATCGATAGAATTTGAAGAGTCATTTAAATTGTTACTGCAATTAATGACAAGTACTCCAATTTTAAGTTATCCCGATTGGAATAAACAATTTATTTTAACAACAGATGCTAGCAATCAAGCTATAGGAGCTGTATTAAGCCAAGAAATAGAAGGAATAGAACATCCGATAGCATATGGATCAAGGGTATTAAGCAAAACGGAGGAAAATTATTCGACTATAGAAAAAGAATTATTAGCAATAATTTATTTTACACAATTATTTAAGCCATACCTTTACGGAAATAAATTCTTACTATTAACAGACCACAAACCTCTTACATGGGTATTTACGATGAAAAATCAGAATTCAAGAATCATGAAATGGGTTTGGAAACTGCAGGAATTTGAATTTGAAATTAAACATGTAGAAGGCAAATTAAATAAAGTAGCAGATGCATTGTCGAGGAGAAATGAAAATAATTTAATAAATGCAATCGAAAATGAACCAATACCAAGTACAAGTGCAGGAATAAATAATGATACAGGTGAAGAGTTATCAGAATTTGAAAAATTATTAAGCCAGACAATAGATAGTGAAGAATTAGAACCAGAATTATTTGACATAGATGAAGCATTGGAAATGTTACATCCAAGAAAT
Organism: Rhaphigaster nebulosa; assembly: GCA_948150685.1. Lineage (NCBI taxonomy): Eukaryota > Metazoa > Arthropoda > Insecta > Hemiptera > Pentatomidae > Rhaphigaster > Rhaphigaster nebulosa. The sequence continues at coordinate 141,720,710 of OX411310.1, forward strand.
GAACAAGATCAACAAGATGGTGCGAGTATGATAACAATACATTTAGACATCTCGAATCACAATCAATTCTTTATTGTAGAACCAGACAAGTGTATTAATATTGAAAAAAGGCAAATTATTATTAGACATAATGAGGAAAATAAACATACTTTATCAAAACCATTTAATAAATTAAGATATGAAATTAAAATCGATCAGAAAGAGAAACTAGATAGAATATTCTGTGAAATACTTAAACCAAACCAGACCTATGGGATTTATTGCGAGACAAATAAACGATACTTAAAACATAAAATGGAAGAATACTTTAGATACATACAGAATTTAATTGAAACTGAATTTAAAACAGTTAAAATAAAACAATATAAACTTTTATGTGAAGATATTTTGGAATTAGACGACCAACATCTATTAATTACTAATTATCATGAAAAATCGAAACACAGAGGAATCGTAAAATCATATGAACATCTTAAACAAACATATTATTTTCCTAATATGAAAGACAAGATTTCAGAAGTTATTAATTCATGTGATATTTGTAAGAAAAACAAATATGAGAGACATCCGATCAAACAGAAGTTAATGATTACGGAAACACCAGAAAGACCATTCCAGAACGTAATGATAGATTTGTTAGAATTTGGTAATAAGAAATTATTTACTTTAATAGATTGTTTTACTAAACGATTATTTATGAAAGAAATTCAGAATAAAACAGCACTAGCAATCGTTGAATATTTAGAAGAATACACGTGCTATTTCCCGCCACCAGACAAGATATCGTCCGACAAGGGAAAGGAATTTGATAACGGTATTGTAAAGAATTTTTGTAAAGCTATCAAGTGTGAATTACATTTAACAAGTACAGGACATTCGAATAGTTTAGGAATAATGAATAGATGCCATTCGACTATAATTGAGATCATGAGAACATTAGAAAATGATAGACAGAATAGGAATTTGAAATTTAAACAAAAACTGATTTTAGCAACAAAAACCTATAACAACGCTTTGAATCAGCAGTTGAAACTATCGCCTAACGAGATAACCTTTGGTAAATTTAAGAACGACTACGAATTTGAAGATTTGCAAGAATTATACATTGAAAATTATTTTAAACAATTACATATAATACAGAATGAAGTTAGAGATAAAATCGTGAGAGAGAAGGAAGAAAGAACCAAGAAACTAAACGTTAATCGAGAAGATCCAATAGAAATAACAGAACCAGCTTATGTTAAAAATAATCCAGGAAATAAGACTAAGGAATTGTATCAGCAATTAAAATATAAAGATAAACATAAAGATTCTTTTAAGAGACCAAATAAAAAGAAGATACCAACTTATTTTAAAAATGTTACAGATGGAGGGACAAATCATAATGTTTTGCCTGATAGCAACAGCAACAAGCCTACGCATAGTAGACATAACCAATGAAAACGGAATTTTGCATTATACGATTAATAATGTAAGAATAATAGACAAATATTATGAAACTTATCACTATTATGATATGAAACTATACTTAACTGAAATTGAAAATATTAATGTTAGAATAGAACAATATAATGAAACAAATTATTACGAGAGCATTAAAATGATGATAAAACTTTTAAATGACCAATTTGAATTGTTAGAGACTCATAATAATCATTATAGATATAAACGGGGATTAGTAAATGGACTAGGTTCAGCTATATCATGGTTAACGGGTAACATGGATGCAGACGACAAAGAACACTACGATGAAATAATTCAGAAATTGTCAATAGCCTCCAATCAAGTTGGAACAAATGAGAAAAATATAATCAATACTAATACTAAAATAATTCAGAAATTTAATGATGATATATTAAAAATAAATAAAAACTTTAAACTCACTCAAGACGAAATGACTATTCTCAACACAGACGAGAAGGCTTTAGAATTCTTAATTCATATTCAACTATTGGAAAAGAAAATATCAGAAACATTATTATCCATTGAAATGTGTAAGAACGGTATAATACATTCAAAACTATTAACGGATATAATTAAATACGTACCTTCGAACGTAACTCTTATATCAAAGTCAGGAAATGTTTTATGGGACAATGCTCAGGTAGCTTGTTCACTTTATAATTTAACTTTTCACGTGTTTGTGAAATTGCCAATTCATGAGAAACTATACAAGGGATATATAACTATTTCGACTCCTATTAAGCAATTGAATTATTCTATGTATGATATAAAAGAAAAACTAATTGTTAAGAAAGACAATATACTATATAAAGGACAATGTAAAAATTATGGATTCTTTGTATGCAATAATTTAGAAATAGAAACAGATAAATGTCTTCTAGAGATAACACTTAATGGAACTAGTGATAGATGTAAATTGATTAATATAGAGGAAAATATACATTTTAGTGAATATTTAGGAATTTATGTGATATCTAAAATAAGGAAGCTTCATAATTGTAAAAATGAAAGCATATTTCTACCTGAAATAGCGTTAGTCAATACTACTAAACGAGATTGTATATTAGAACTTAAGAAGAAATATTATTATAGCAATTTTACTTATAAGAAATTCTATAACCAATTGCATAATATATCAACTATTGATTTAATAAAAATAACTCAACCTAACTATATAGAGATTGAGAGGGTGTTTTCAACGGAAACAATTATTGTTTATATTAGTGGATTTATAATATTATTAGTAATCATTATATTAGTTTATTATTATTATAAGAAGAAAATAAATGTACCCCACAACCACATTGTAAATCCTAGTGCACCTATTGAAAATGTACATTATAACCCTAGGACATTAGAAATTACCAATTTTGAAAATATATCAACTCCATTTAGGATAAGCAATCCAGGAATATTGCCAAATCTTCGCAGGGAGGAGTTAAGGTGGCCTCTAACAATAAATTCAACGAACTAAGTCAGCATAAGATAAGACACTATATATACCCTTCCCCAGACGAGATGCAGTTGCATTCGCCTTGTATTCATTAGACCAGTTCCTATTTAGTATTAATTACGATAGTTTAATTATTATAGTCAAGTGTTTGTAAATTGTTTAAACCAATAAAAATTCCTTTTTAAAAACCGCATCCGGAATTGGAGTTATTTAATTTATATATATATATATATATATATATATATATATATATATATATATATATATATATATATATATATATATATATATATATACAGCTTGTAGAAACAAGCTGATTTCTTATCAATTGGGATTGATTACCAAAGATCTGGTTGCCCTTCTACAAAAAACAATTAATCGTAGAGTGTCCAATCAACTAAAATGAGTGAGCCAACAGCAAAGAGACCGCGCATAGAGGACAATGGAGATAGGATCCTGATAAAGAAAAATACCTTCTCAATGCTAATTCATTGGTATCATTTGAATGCGAAAGCAGTTCTTCTGGCATATTATATATATATATATATATATATATATATATATATATATATATATATATATATATATATATATATATATATATATATATATATATATATATATATATATATATATATATATATATATATATATGCGAACAATCTTTTTCAAGCATGAACATTATCAAGAGTGAACTGAGAAGTCGTCTTATTGATGAGAACTTGGAATGATGCCTAAAATTAAAAACAACATACAAACCTGACTTAATCAAACTTTCCAAGGAGATGCAAGCACATTGTTCGCATTAATAAATATTTATTAAGTATGAAATTTAGTTTTATTTAGTGTACTAAAAGTTTACTAAACAAGCAGATTTGGCTCCCAGTTATTTTTTTAAATTGTTGTAATGTTCATATTTGGCTCTGGCTAAAAAGTTTGCCGACCACTGGTATATGGGCTATTATGCATAATGTATATAATATAATATTTATTGGCTAAAATGACCAAATATAGTATAATGTGTTTGACTAAAACTTGTAGGATTTATTAAAATTTCCTAAACAAAACAGCATGACAATTGGATTCAAACTATTTCTTCAAACTCTGCTTCCTCCTAATGTTGTTAATCCAACATATGCTAACAGAAAAATAAATGTTTCTGTTTGAAAGACGTTTTGGACCGAACATTTATGGCCACCCTATCCTCCATACGAATTTGCATGATTTCAGCTACATTCTCATAGCCTATTGCCATGCAGTACTGCGTATTACTTGTGAATTTACAGTTTTCTTGTGTAGAATAAAAATATTATATTAAACTTCTCTTTAATATATTTTGTTCATATACAAAACATGAATTTGGAAGAAAATACAGCAGGTCAGGAATCATGTTGAAATATATGACATCTCAAATAAAAAATACATGGAAACGAATAAAGAAAATGTCGTCTGGCAGAAAATTGCCGCAGAATGTGCTTAAGAAACCGATTTGAACTCCACTCGCGAACTAAGGGTTTTCACAATTAGCCAGAACTTAAAGACTGGACTAGTTTCGATTTGAAGCTCCTCGATTATATCTGTGATGGGTGTGCCAAGATGAGGGGTTGAAGAAACCAGGTTATAATCACACAGCTCACCTGAGCAGATATTGCTACCCCCCACCACCTTTCTCATTTCTCCTACTATTTGAATTTCTCGCCATTCATTTAAAATTCCCGCCGCACATATCTTAGGTAGGTGTTGTCCCTTTAGCAAATTGAATTACCCCCTTCCTTCCCCAATCTTCCTTCCGGAATTGAACTGTATTTCTCCATTGGTATTGCAACCACGTTTTAAAATGGATCGTTGTGACGGCTATGCCTTAAATATGTTTACTATTTTAGAGGTGTTAGGTAGAGAAGAATTAGATTATATGGCATTTTTACAAAGCCATGGTGTATTAAAATCATTGGAATTGAACCCTATTTTTCCATAGGTATTGCAACCATGTTTTAAAATGGATCGTTGTGACGGCTGTGCCTTAAATATGTTTACTATTTTAGAGGTGTTAGGTAGAGAAGAATTAGATTACATGGCATTTTTACAAAGCCATGGTGTATTAAAATCATTGGAAATGAACCGTATTTTTCCATAGGTATTGCAACCACGATTTAATAAGGATCGTTGTGACGGCTGTGCCTTAAATATGTTTTCTATTTTAGAGGTGTTAGGTAGAGAAGAATTAGATTATATGGCATTTTTACAAAGCCATGGTGTATTAAAATCATTGGAATTGACCGTATTTTTCCATAGGTATTGCAACCATGTTTTAAAATGGATCGTTGTGACGGCTGTGCCTTAAATATGTTTACTATTTTAGAGGTGTTAGGTAGAGAAGAATTAGATTACATGGCATTTTTACAAAGCCATGGTGTATTAAAATCATTGGAATTGAACCGTATTTTTCCATAGGTATTGCAACCTTGTTAAAGATGGTGGATCGTTGTGACGGCTGTGTATTAACTATATTTAATGTTTTAGAGGTGTTAGGTAGAGAGGAGTTAGATTATATGGCATTTTTACAAAGCCATTAAAGTGTATTAAAATCATTGGAATTGAACTGTATTTTTCCATAGTTATTGCAACCACGTTTTAAAATGGATCGTTGTGACGGCTGTGCCTTAAATATGTTTACTATTTTAGAGGTGTTAGGTAGAGAAGAATTAGATTACATGGCATTTTTACAAAGCCATGGTGTATTAAAATCATTGGAATTGAACCGTATTTTTCCATAGGTATTGCAACCACGATTTAAAATGGATCGTTGTGACGGCTGTAACTTAAATATGTTTACTATTTTAGAGGTGTTAGGTAGAGAAGAATTAGATTACATGGCATTTTTACAAAGCCATGGTGTATTAAAATCATTGGAATTGACCGTATTTTTCCATAGGTATTGCAACCATGTTTTAAAATGGATCGTTGTGACGGCTGTGCCTTAAATATGTTTACTATTTTAGAGGTGTTAGGTAGAGAAGAATTAGATTACATGGCATTTTTACAAAGCCATGGTGTATTAAAATCATTGGAAATGAACCGTATTTTTCCATAGGTATTGCTACCACGATTTAATAAGGATCGTTGTGACGGCTGTGCCTTAAATATGTTTTCTATTTTAGAGGTGTTAGGTAGAGAAGAATTAGATTACATGGCATTTTTACAAAGCCATGGTGTATTAAAATCATTGGAATTGACCGTATTTTTCCATAGGTATTGCAACCATGTTTTAAAATGGATCGTTGTGACGGCTGTGCCTTAAATATGTTTACTATTTTAGAGGTGTTAGGTAGAGAAGAATTAGATTACATGGCATTTTTACAAAGCCATGGTGTATTAAAATCATTGGAAATGAACCGTATTTTTCCATAGGTATTGCTACCACGATTTAATAAGGATCGTTGTGACGGCTGTGCCTTAAATATGTTTTCTATTTTAGAGGTGTTAGGTAGAGAAGAATTAGATTACATGGCATTTTTACAAAGCCATGGTGTATTAAAATCATTGGAATTGAACCGTATTTTTCCATAGGTATTGCAACCATGTTTTAAAATGGATCGTTGTGACGGCTGTGCCTTAAATATGTTTACTATTTTAGAGGTGTTAGGTAGAGAAGAATTAGATTACATGGCATTTTTACAAAGCCATGGTGTATTAAAATCATTGGAATTGAACCCTATTTTTCCATAGGTATTGCAACCATGTTTTAAAATGGATCGTTGTGACGGCTGTGCCTTAAATATGTTTACTATTTTAGAGGTGTTAGGTATAGAAGAATTAGATTACATGGCATTTTTACAAAGCCATGGTGTATTAAAATCATTGGAAATGAACCGTATTTTTCCATAGGTATTGCAACCACGATTTAATAAGGATCGTTGTGACGGCTGTGCCTTAAATATGTTTTCTATTTTAGAGGTGTTAGGTAGAGAAGAATTAGATTACATGGCATTTTTACAAAGCCATGGTGTATTAAAATCATTGGAATTGAACCGTATTTTTCCATAGGTATTGCAACCTTGTTAAAGATGGTGGATCGTTGTGACGGCTGTGTATTAACTATATTTAATGTTTTAGAGGTGTTAGGTAGAGAGGAGTTAGATTATATGGCATTTTTACAAAGCCATTAAAGTGTATTAAAATCATTGGAATTGAACTGTATTTTTCCATAGGTATTGCAACCACGTTTTAAAATGGATCGTTGTAACGGCTGTGCCTTAAATATGTTTACTATTTTAGAGGTGTTAGGTAGAGAAGAATTAGATTATATGGCATTTTTACAAAGCCATGGTGTATTAAAATCATTGGAATTGACCGTATTTTTCCATAGGTATTGCAACCATGTTTTAAAATGGATCGTTGTGACGGCTGTGCCTTAAATATGTTTACTATTTTAGAGGTGTTAGGTAGAGAAGAATTAGATTACATGGCATTTTTACAAAGCCATGGTGTATTAAAATCATTAGAATTGAACCGTATTTTTCCATAGGTATTGCAACCATGTTTTAAAATGGATCGTTATAACGGCTGTGCCTTAAATATGTTTACTATTTTAGAGGTGTTAGGTAGAGAAGAATTAGATTACATGGCATTTTTACAAAGCCATGGTGTATTAAAATCATTGGAATTGAACCGTATTTTTCCATAGGTATTGCAACCACGATTTAAAATGGATCGTTGTGACGGCTGTGCCTTAAATATGTTTACTATTTTAGAGGTGTTAGGTAGAGAAGAATTAGATTACATGGCATTTTTACAAAGCCATGGTGTATTAAAATCATTGGAATTGAACCGTATTTTTCCATAGGTATTGCAACCATGTTTTAAAATGGATCGTTGTGACGGCTGTGCCTTAAATATGTTTACTATTTTAGAGGTGTTAGGTAGAGAAGAATTAGATTACATGGCATTTTTACAAAGCCATGGTGTATTAAAATCATTGGAATTAAACCCTATTTTTCCATAGGTATTGCAACCATGTTTTAAAATGGATCGTTGTGACGGCTGTGCCTTAAATATGTTTACTATTTTAGAGGTGTTAGGTAGAGAAGAATTAGATTACATGGCATTTTTACAAAGCCATGGTGTATTAAAATCATTGGAAATGAACCGTATTTTTCCATAGGTATTGCAACCATGTTTTAAAATGGATCGTTGTGACGGCTGTGCCTTAAATATGTTTACTATTTTAGAGGTGTTAGGTAGAGAAGAATTAGATTACATGGCATTTTTACAAAGCCATGGTGTATTAAAATCATTGGAATTGAACCCTATTTTTCCATAGGTATTGCAACCATGTTTTAAAATGGATCGTTGTGACGGCTGTGCCTTAAATATGTTTACTATTTTAGAGGTGTTAGGTAGAGAAGAATTAGATTACATGGCATTTTTACAAAGCCATGGTGTATTAAAATCATTGGAAATGAACCGTATTTTTCCATAGGTATTGCAACCACGATTTAATAAGGATCGTTGTGACGGCTGTGCCTTAAATATGTTTTCTATTTTAGAGGTGTTAGGTAGAGAAGAATTAGATTATATGGCATTTTTACAAAGCCATGGTGTATTAAAATCATTGGAATTGACCGTATTTTTCCATAGGTATTGCAACCATGTTTTAAAATGGATCGTTGTGACGGCTGTGCCTTAAATATGTTTACTATTTTAGAGGTGTTAGGTAGAGAAGAATTAGATTACATGGCATTTTTACAAAGCCATGGTGTATTAAAATCATTGGAATTGAACCGTATTATTCCATAGGTATTGCAACCTTGTTAAAGATGGTGGATCGTTGTGACGGCTGTGTATTAACTATATTTAATGTTTTAGAGGTGTTAGGTAGAGAGGAGTTAGATTATATGGCATTTTTACAAAGCCATTAAAGTGTATTAAAATCATTGGAATTGAACTGTATTTTTCCATAGGTATTGCAACCACGTTTTAAAATGGATCGTTGTAACGGCTGTGCCTTAAATATGTTTACTATTTTAGAGGTGTTAGGTAGAGAAGAATTAGATTATATGGCATTTTTACAAAGCCATGGTGTATTAAAATCATTGGAATTGACCGTATTTTTCCATAGGTATTGCAACCATGTTTTAAAATGGATCGTTGTGACGGCTGTGCCTTAAATATGTTTACTATTTTAGAGGTGTTAGGTAGAGAAGAATTAGATTACATGGCATTTTTACAAAGCCATGGTGTATTAAAATCATTGGAATTGAACCGTATTTTTCCATAGGTATTGCAACCTTGTTAAAGATGGTGGATCGTTGTGACGGCTGTGTATTAACTATATTTAATGTTTTAGAGGTGTTAGGTAGAGAGGAGTTAGATTATATGGCATTTTTACAAAGCCATTAAAGTGTATTAAAATCATTGGAATTGAACTGTATTTTTCCATAGGTATTGCAACCAAGTTTTAAAATGGATCGTTGTAACGGCTGAGCCTTAAATATGTTTACTATTTTAGAGGTGTTAGGTAGAGAAGAATTAGATTATATGGCATTTTTACAACGCCATGGTGTATAAAATCATTGGAATTGAACAGTATTGTTCCATAGGTATTACAACCACGTTTAAAATGGATCGTTGTGACGGCTGTGCCTTAAATATGTTTACTATTTTAGAGGTGTTAGGTAGAGAAGAATTAGATTATATGGCATATTTACAAAGCCATGTTGTATTAAAATCATTGGAATTGAACCGTATTTTTCCATATGTATTGCAACCACGATTAAATAATAAAGATCGTTATGACGGCTGTGCCTTAAATATGTTTACTATTTTAGAGGTGTTAGGTAGAAAAGAATTAGATTATATGGCATTTTTACAAAGCCATGGTGTATTAAAATCATTGGAATTGAACCGTATTTTTCCATAGGTATTGCAACCACGAAAAACGCGACGCTTCGAAGTCGCCGCCAAAGCGTAAAATATCGAAAAAAGCGGACGCGAAACCACCGGCGAAACGATGCCGCCCACCGAAAAATGAACAGAAGAAAGTAACCTCGGATGACGATGCCGATGTCGATTTCTGGATAATTTGTCTCGGACCAATGCCCTTAAAATTGACAAAAAATAATTCGATCGATTGCGGAAGAGAAGTGCACTTGAAGTGCGCGAAAATCACGAAAAGTTATTTTGTATGTCAAAACTGCGAGTCAGATTGAATGAGTTTTTTTAATTTTTCTTCGAAAATATGTAAAAATGTATAAAAAACAATAAAATGTTGAAAATCACTGCATAGAAAACTCGATTTATAGAGGATTTTACTCTACTAAAAACAAAATAATTTGTTTTGTTATAATATCCCTTCAATGCCCGGGTGACGTCACGCCCCGAGTTGCGGCTCCGGCTTCGCCTCTTCTTACTAGCGAAGCCGCAACTCGAGCACCCACCACATGTAAACAACCCGGGCCTAAAAAACCAAGGCGTCGGCCTCCCAAGGTCACTGAGAACGTTGACCCTGATCATGTCCCGTCTGGCGCGCCTGGAACTGGTAGTGGGGGTAGTCGTCAAGCTAAAAATAGATTTGCTATTACCGTCAGATGTGGTTCTACCGTCTCACAGTCAATACGTCTTGATTTCTTAAGCTCTTCTCCTGAACACATTGCTTATTTGATATCATTAGAACGAGGTATGTCTAACGGTCATTCAGAGAATCATTTACATTGTTATTTCCATTTTGTTAATAAGTTTAAGTACTTGGACTTAGTTAAGTATTTCAGTGATAAATTTCCGAATTATACATTTCATGTGGAGACTGTTAAGAATCTTCGTAATTACATTGGTTATATTACTAAGGAAGATTTATGTTTTATTTCTAGTAATGTATCTGATAGTTATTTTTCTTTTAATTATAAATGTTCAAAAATATTACCTTCTTTATCATTTTTTGATGTTACACATCCTTTTATCGTTGAACATAGGAATTGTTATAAGTTTCTTGAGCGTATGTATAACCAATTTAAGACTGTAGAATTTTGTTCTCAATATTCTTATATTTGGCCTTGTATCTTATATTGTAATAATTGGTTTTTAGAGTTATATGATTGGTTTGTTAATTTTTGTAGCACTAGTTATTTTTATAAAAAACCTCATTTGTATTTGTATGGTAGTTCTAATTGTGGTAAAACTTATGCTGTTAATTACATTACTAAATGTTTATATAATAGGATTTATTTTCCTAGTTCTCCTCCGCATTTTTTTGATAGATTGACTGATGATTATAAAGTAGTTATTTGGGATGAATTTAAGTATATTAATGAATTTCGCGAATTGTATCTTCTATTTCTTAGTGGTAGTAAGTTTGGTATTACACGTAAATATTGTGATGATAGGTTATTTTGTAACAAAGTCCCTGTCATTTTTATTTCTAATAATCCACCTCCAGATGATGAAGCTTTTAGAAATAGATTAGTAATTATAGAATGTAACGATTTTTTGCAGGTTTTGGAAGACATCCCTATTACAGAAGTTTGTATTACCGGAGGCGTTACTACAGAAGATATTAATGGTATATCATAGAGGAATTCGTCGTTTTCGACGTAAGAAACACCACATTACTCGTGGTTATTTTTCTTATCCTGATATTTTGTATTTTACGCACAAATATAATGTCAATTGGTCTATGCTATGTGCTGCTGGTTTTGGTCATTCTGATGTTTCCCTTTTACCTTTTCATGATTTTTTTCATTCTCCTCAAAGTGGTTCGGATGGAGATGGATATTTCTTTCGTAATGAAGAGTTAAAAGATATTTCTAAGAAGTATGCTAAATATAACTTGGTTTCTGTTCGTTTTTATCTTAAAAATTTTGATTTTTTTAAAATTACTAGTGAATTTATTGGTAGTGAAAGTGGTGCTGCAGCTCAAGCAATTAAAACTAAATATGTAAATTATGTCTTGTTTAAGTATGCGAAGAATGTTGGGTCGGATACTTGGCCTCAATATGACAACACTAAATTTCAAGTATATACTATTCCGATGGAGAGTATGCCGATACAATATTACCGTAATACTACTACTACGTATTACGAAGATAAACCTGATTTCGGTCCGTTTGTCTATGAAAGTGGTAATGCTCCTATACGTAGGAGAGTTTTAAGGAGGAACAGTGTTATTAAGCATTCCTATCTTCCTGGATGGTTACATAGTTTACCTTCTGATAAATTGTTTTTTGATAAGAAAGATAAAATTACTTTTCTTAAGTGGATGAGAAACCAAGGTTGTAAACGTCTTCCTTCTGTATTCGTTGGTAGACCATCAGCTAATGATTTAGTTTTAGATAAAGATGACCAAGACCAACACGTTTGCTATGTTTTGACATATTCCCTTGATGTATATTATAAATTTGTTTTTTCTGGTTTGAATAAATGTAGTAATATGTAATTTGTGTTTTATTTTAGATGCCTGAAGTTTCTTCCGACAAAGCCATTTCTACAGCTTTATTATTGTATACTAAATATAGATTTTATAATTGGCCTTCTTATTACAGAACTTTGTTATTGTGTCGCAATTCTTATTATTATAGTGTTCGTTTTAGACAAGTCATTTTTTGTGTTGTAAATAGGATTAAGTTTACCGAGTTTATTGAAATTATTACAACTTTAAATCCATATGTCAGTTATCTGAATGACCGTTTATATAAAAAATTGAATGATTTATTCCATTACGTTGTGTCTAAAGGTTTAGAGAAACCTCGTGAAATTACATCTTATAATTACAGGTTGGGTACTTTAACGACTATTAATGGTCAAGAAATATTTTTAGATGAGTTTGTGTTTTTAGATGAGATTGAGGTTGTTTCATAAGAACACATTTTCACTAAATGAAATAGACGAGCTTGATGATGAATTCAAGGATGTCGAGAATTCGTTATTGTTTCTTCACCGATGAAAATGATCCAATAAGAGGAAGGCAAGATCTCAACTTAGTACAAAAAGAAAAATGTCTAATCATGCCTTCAATTAGCAATTTATACATTTCCACTAACCCACCACCTGTACGTTACGGATTACCAGGGCCAAAAGTAGCAGTGCAGAAAGTTACAATCGGAAACCAAACAATAATGAAAGGAAAATAGGGTCTTCTGAGGTTAATTGTGGATTTTGGGAAGACGAGCTCAGTGATTACCCATTTGGGGAGATAACCGGGAAATGGCATCCAGGTGAAGCGTATTGCATGCTTAGAGAGTTCAAGATAAAATACGATCAAGAAATAAAGAGATGTGCTGAGATGACACTCGATTATATGATGAACAGAAACGCAACCGTGCTCACTCCTGGGCGGCAGACCTGGAGCCCTATCCAATTTTCAAGTAATCCTAGCCCCACAGCATACATAGACATGATGGACCTGTTAAAAAGGAATGGAATTGAAGAGATTTCAGTAGATATTTCATATATTTTCAGTGGTGGCACAACTCTTGACTACTTTTTTTTTTTTGTTTCGTCGATAACTTTTTTTTCCGAAGTCGCAGCGTGTTGCCATAAATATATGTTAAAGATAAAGGTTTGAACTTTCGAATAAAAAAAAAAAAATCATTCAAGTATATAAAAAAGATACTGAGGAAAATCAAAAAATGGCCCAACTCCAAGGACATTCCTCTATATTTAACCAATTTTACAGCCTGGCAGACAACGTAAAGCAAAATTCATGTTCAATGGGTGTTAGTGACATTAAACGTAGGCGATATGGTTCATGCACATCTCCAGAATAAAGTCGTCGACAGACAACTGTTTGTATCAAATCAAAATGTATCACTTTCTGATGGCAAAGGGAAACACTCGCAGTTGTGTAAAAAAACCTTCCTTGAAGTTCATATGGTATCACAAAGCGAAGAGTCAAAACCCTAGTTGCAGCAAAAAAGCAGGGTGACCTATACTGAACATAAGGGTATATGTAAATATTTATACCTGAGGGGAAAACGAGGATTTCCTTTGTCAGGTAACTAAAGATATTGTATTAAGTTCAATTTTTTAATTAAATATAATAAGATTAAAATCTTTTGTTTTGATTAGAGTATTTCTATTTTATAACGTTGGACAGCTCAATTAAATCTGAGATATGGTATGGATCTGAGAATGTAATGGCCATGGCCATGGATGTAGTGCCCCATAAATATTTGTCCATTATCTCACCAGCAGGTTGGACAATCGCACGAGATTCTTGGAAAGTTAGATTATGTATAATATTAAACATATTAAGTGATGAGTCTTATAAAAAGTAAAACAATGTTCCTCGAACGATTTAGATTGTGCGCTGAAAATTGTTATTGTTCTTTCCAAAAACAGATAAACAAACAAATATACGGCCTTTCCATGGGTGGTTATTTATCAGTGAACATAGCAGGCATTGTTTTGAATCACATAATCGAAAAAACACTATAGCAGGTGGAATATCAAATCCTTATTAATTGTTAAAAATATTGACGGCCTGTTTGTCATTCTTACAAGGATCAAATCAACCAAGGGTCTGAACCTTCATGTCTCAGATTTGAATGTTTTGTCTTTATTAGTTGTACTTATGATGTAGATAAAAAATGAAAATTTTCATATTTTTTGCTACAGTAGTTTTTTGTAATAAATTTCACTTTTGATTTTTTCCTAAAAAAATATATGTTATTCTTACAAGCATTGACTAGAGGTATGCCAAATTTGAAGATGGAGAAAAATTAGTTTATGAGAAAATAATTTTTAAATAATACATCTCTTTTCAACATCTCTTTTGTATTCTTGTTTTAGTTTTATTTCATAGTTTTAATTAGAATTTTGTTATTATGTTAGTTTTATCGTATAATAGTTTAGAGTTATTAGTAGTTGATTATAGTTTTAACAATTAGTGTTTACAATTTTTAGTGAATTAATTAATTAGTGTTTATAGGTTCTATAGTTAATTGTTTATATAGTTCTTAGTTTAATTAGCTTTACTACTTTTATGGATTCCACACCATCTACTTCAAAGGCAACTAAGCCACAACAGGCTCTGAGAAGTCAGGCAAGGAAAATTATACACAACGTTGATGCCTATTTAAGTGAAAATAAGAAAAAGAAAAATTTAAAATATAACGTTGCAAAATCCACTGCTTTAGCAACAGGTGTTTCATTATGGACAGTCCAACAAGTTGTTCGAGAAGCAAAACCATCAATAGCAGAAGGCTATGTAAAACCGAAATTTTCAACTCCGAAGAAGAAGCATGGGGAGTATAATAAAATAGAATTTGACAGTTTTAACGAAGGCATATTGAGGAGACTGGTCCACAATTTTTATACAGAAAAACATGAAGTACCAACTGTTAAAAAACTACTAAGCCGTTTACAAGAAGATGGATTAGTAAATTGTGGAAGAGAAGCCCTTCGCTGCAAGTTATTAGAATTAGGATTCCAATGGAAAACTTGCCAAAGCAACAGAAAATTGTTGATTGAGAAGCCTGAGATAATGGTTTTAAGAATCCGTTACCTGAGCTCAATTGTACAGGCCAGAAATAGTCAGCGTTCCATTGTGTACCTAGACGAAACATACCTGCACTCCACCGATATGAACCCTAAGTGTTGGCAATCTCCTGAGGAAAGGGGCTGCCTTTCTTCTGTTTCCAAAGGGAAGAGGCTCATTATAATCCATGCAGGTGGAGAAATGGGGTTCATCCAGAACGCCATACTGATTTTCAAGTCTGACCAACGTACAGGGGATTACCATGGAGACATGAATAAAGAAAATTTTAGCAAATGGGTAAGAACAAAATTAGTACCTAATTTACCTCCCCATTCGTCAGGAGTTACGGACAATGCTGCCTATCATAGCACACAAAAAGACAAATAACCGAATAGCATGAATTTAAAGTCTGATAAGCAAGGGTGGCTAAGAAGGAAAGGTGTGCCATTCACAGAAGCCATGAAAAAAGCTGAGCTTTTAGAAATTATAAAATCAGTGCCGATGCAAAAACAATACGAAATCGATGACATTTTTAATGAGAATGGACACTCCGTTATAAGACTTCCACCTTACCATCCTGACCTAAACCCAATAGAATTAGTGTGGGGTCATATTAAGGGTAAAGTGGCAACGGAATGCATTTCTAATAACATGGAAGAAAAATTGGAATGTCTACAGAAAAAATTTTCATAATATACAACTGAATAATGGATTGCATGCTGTGCTCATGTCATGAAGATTGAAGAAGAGTATATAAAAAATGATTGGTTAATAGATGAAGCAATGGACAGAATAATTGTTACATTAGGAGACTCAACAACATCAGAAGAGTTGAGTGATGAATAGGTTGTGTTAAAAATAGTTTATTTTGTTAAAAATTAGTTTAGTTTGGGTTAAACATATTTTAATAGTAAATTTTATATTTGTCGACTATGCATATAAATACGATATAAGTATGTAATTTTGAATCAATTCAGGAGTATGTTTATGTAATTAATGCATAAATATTTATTTATTTAGTTAAAAATGCAAATATTGTAAATAAATATTGTCATTTTTTTTAAAATTCCATATATTGCAATATACGATTGATTATTCAGTGAATATTCATGTATTCTAAATTACCTGAAAATTGTCTTGTTTTGAAAATGTCAAACAAACAACCAATTTGTATTTTTTTGGAATTATATATATATTCACATTCTGATAACTTTATTATCAAGATTAAAATTCGTTTTATATATCGAGAATTCAACATTTTGTAATTAATATCATATATGTATAAATTCTATATTCTGTAAAAATATGAAATAACATTATGTAAGTAAGCATATATTTAACTCATTTAAATAAAATACCAAAATGTAATATAGTGAACTTTCATTATTCACGAGATATTACTCTAATAAATTAAAACATAACTTAATAGGTTGGACTGGAACTAGACGGGGAATTCAAAGGTGGAGGAGAGAGGGTACAATAACTGACCTCTCCAACCTTCCCCTCCAAATGGCCACGCCCATTCAGCTTGGCTCTTGCTCGGTCAACCTATACAGTTAGATCTCTTGGCTGATTATGATATGGTCTTAATGAGTGAGCGGGGGATAAATGATGGCTTATGCGAATGCAGTCACCGGTATGGAAAAGCTAGTAAAAAATATCTACAACCAAGTCGAGTTCCCAAGGAGGAATCGCTTATCGGGGTACTAACAACTTGTATAGGAAAACAAACAAAATCGAATCGTACTCCCGGCCTGCGGTGATGAGGGGAATTCTCAGAATATATCTTTTATTAACATCCAACGACAAGTGAGGATTAAATTTGTAGCATATCCAGATTTTGAGTCACTTTTGGAAAAGATTCGAGATAGGAAAATCGAGATGCTCACAGATGACTCCCTACCAGAGACATCTTCCGATGAGTTTCTGTGTATATGTCAAAATAGCAGAAATGCTACTCACTGCTCTGAGATTCTTCTGTTAAACCCAACATCTGCACAGTTGAGGATTCAATTATAGTCAATTTAATAAAATAACCATCTCGGACGACAACTATCAGCATTCTCAAGCGGTATGGGATGCGTATAATATCAGAACCTTGGCCGAGTACAGCAATCTCTACCTCAAGATAGATATCACGCTCCTTTGCGACGTCTTTGAAAATTATGGAGATGTCTGCTTGGGAGCATATTAGCTGGATGCCATGCTAAAGTATACGGGAGAACAGTTAGATCTCTTGGCTGATTATGATATGGTCTTAATGATTGAGCGGGGGATAAGTGGTGGCTTGTGCCAATGCAGTCACCGGTATGGAAAAGCTATTAACAAATATCTACAACCAAGTCGAGAGCCCAGGAGGAATCGATTATCGGGGTACTAACAACTTGTATAGGAAAACAAACTAAATCGAATCGTACTCCCGGCCTGCGGTGATGAGAGGAATTCTCAGAATATATCTTTTATTAACATCCAAGGACAAATGAAGATTCCCTTTGTCGTATATCCAGATTTTGAGTCACTTTTGGAAAAGATTCGAGATGGGAGAATGGAGATGCTCGCAGACGACTCCCTACAGGAGACATCTTCCAATGAGTTTCTGTGTATATGTCAAACAAATAGAAGAAATGCTACTCACTGCTCTGAGATTTTTCTGTTAAACCCAAAATCTACACCGATGAGGATTCAATTATAGTCAATTTAATAAAATACCCATCTCGGACGACGACTATCAGCATTCTCAAATGGTATGGGGTGCGTATAATATCAGAACCTTGGCCGAGTACAGCAATCTCTACCTCAAGATAGATATCACGCTCTTTTGCGACGTCTTTGAAAATTACAGAGATGTCTGATTGGGAGCATATTAGCTGGATGCCATGCTAAAGTATACGGGAGTACAGTTAGATCTCTTGGCTGATATGGCCTTAATGATTGAGTGGGGGATAAGTGGTGGCTTGTGCCAATGCAGTCACCGGTATGGAAAAGCTATTAACAAATATCTACAACCAAGTCGAGATCCCAGGAGGAATCGATTATCGGGGTACTAACAACTTGTATAGGAAAACAAACTAAATCGAATCGTACTCCCGGCCTGCGGTGATGAGAGGAATTCTCAGAATATATCATTTATTAACATCCAAGGACAAGTGAGGATTCAATTTGTAGCATATCCAGATTTTGAGTCGATTTAGACCTCTAGGCGCCTCCAGCTATTTAGCGCTTCCACCTAAAATTGCAGCTAGAAAAGCTATTATAAATGTCCAAAATAATGACGAGCAGTGTTTCAAGTATGCAATATTGTCACATCTCGTCGTCAATGGTGCTAATCCAGAACGAGTGAGGAAATATGAAAACTTGCAACACAGATACAACTTTGACTGCATTTCCTTCCCCACTCCTCTCCAAGAGGTGAAAACTTTTGAGCGACACAATAACATCAGTGTCAACGTTTTCGCCATTGGAGAGACCGGAGACGTGTATCCGCTGAAAGTAGTTAAGGAGGAGAAGGCTGATCATCGTGATTTCCTTCTCCTGACAACAGATGA
This sequence comes from Rhaphigaster nebulosa, assembly GCA_948150685.1. Lineage (NCBI taxonomy): Eukaryota > Metazoa > Arthropoda > Insecta > Hemiptera > Pentatomidae > Rhaphigaster > Rhaphigaster nebulosa. The sequence continues at coordinate 141,739,641 of OX411310.1, forward strand.
TGGGCGAAGCTACTACGCTTATATAAAAGATTTCAACAAATTAGTGGCTTCGCAGACCTCTGGCCACCATAGCGGGCGGAAGACACGTATGCAAGCGATGTTTCACCCACTTCAATTTAGATGGGAGAGACATCGCTGAGCGGATGAGGGAGCACATGGAGTACTGTGGGAAAAATAAACTTACTCGAATCGTACTCCCGGCCTGCGACGATGAGGGGAATCCTCAGAGTATATCGTTTATCAACATCCAACGACAAGTGAGGATTCCCTTTGCCGTGTATGCAGATTTTGAATCAATGTTAGAAAAGATTCAGCCGGGAGAGTCGAGATCCTCACAGACGACTCCCTACCAGAGACACCTCCCGATGAGTTTCTGTGTACATGTGAAAATTGCAGAAAACATCCCTCGCCACTCGCTGCCCATAGATTTTCCCACTGAACCCTACATCTACACGGGTGAGGATTCAGCGGCGAAATTTATGACATATATCAAGGAAGTGGCGGGGAAGGTGTCTCAGGTGTACTTCATGAAGCGGCTCATGCTACCCCTGACACCATCGCAGAAGGAAGCCCACCTCCGATCCCAATCCTGCTACCTTTGTTCCCGTCCATACACTCCTGAGAATGAGAAAGTGATGGATCATGATCACATCACTGGGATGTATCGTGGTCCAGCACATTTCAAATGCAATATCCTCTACCGTACCCCACGTTTCCTTCCCGTCCTCTTCCACAATCTCAGCGGTTACGACGCTCACTTTATCGTCCGAGAGTTGGGGCGTACTTAAATGAAGAAGAAAAGAAAAAAGTCCGTATTGACGTCATCCCCAACTCTGAGGAGAAATATATCTCCTTCGGAATGACAGTGGGCGCCATAACCGTTAGGTTTGTGGACTCCTTCCATTTCCTAGCTTCCAGCGTCGACAGGTTGTCCAAGAATTTACCCAAACCTAACTTTAAGGAGACGGCTAAATTCTTCCCCGCTGATCATTTAGACCTCGTGATCAGAAAAGGAGTGTACCCCTATGATTACATGGATTCGTTCGAGAAACTTCGGGAGACGGTTCTGCCCCCGAAGGAGGCATTTTATAGTCAATTAAATGAAATGCCCATCTCGGACGATGACTATCAGCATGCTCAAGCGGTATGGGATACATATAGTATCAGAACCCTGGCCGAGTACAGCGAACTCTACCTCAAGGTAGACGTCATGCTCCTTTGCGACATATTTGAAAATTTCAGAGATGTCTGCTTGGGAGCATATTCGCTGGATCCGGCCTGGTATTATACGGCACCCGGACTCGCTTGGGATGCCATGCTGAAGTATACGGGAGTACAATTAGATCTATTGTCTGACTATGATATGGTCTTAATGATCGAGCGGGGGATAAGGGGTGGCTTGTGCCAATGCAGTCACCGGTATGGAAAAGTGAGTAATAAATATCTGGACCCAAGTCGAGATCCCCAGGAGGAATCGACATACATCGCTTATCTGGACGCCAACAACTTGTACGGATGGGTGATGTCGAAAGCGCTGCCGTCTGGCTGTTTCGAATGGGTTCAGAATCCGGAATCTCTAGATTGGCTCAACTTACCGGAAGACGGGCCTTTCGGCTACATAGTTGAAGCTGATATAGAGTATCCGGAAAGGTTACACAGTTTGCACAATGATTTCCCCCTGTGGCCAGAGAATAAAGTACCACCTGGTGGGAAATTTAGAAAACTTTTAGCCTCTCTGAGCAACAGGGAGAAATATGTTGTACATTTTGTAAATTTACAGCAGGCCATGGGCTTAGGATTAAAGTTAGTTCGAGTACATCGAGCTCTCAGATTCCGGCAATCTCAATGGCTTCATAGTTACATTGACCTCAACACAAGACATCGACAACAGGCCACTAATGATTTTGACAAAGACTTCTACAAGCTCATGAACAATGCCGTTTTCGGAAAGTTTATGGAGGATGTGCGAAAACGACATAAAATTGAGCTTGTAGTTAGTCAACGACGACTAAATAGACTAATAGCAAAACCAACTTATAAGGACAGGACGATATACACCGAATCGTTAGTGGCAGTACATCTGGACTTTGAACAGATCAAGATGAACAAACCTATTTATGTAGGGATGACCATTCTGGATCTTTCCAAAGTCCGGATGTACGATTTTCATTACAAATCAATGCTAGCGTACTACGGACCAGAGAGACTAAAACTTATGTACACTGACACAGACAGTTTATTATATCTTATACAAACGGACGATTTTTATAATGACATGGACAACTACATGGACGAGCTCGATACGTCTGACTACTCCCACGACCATCCCGCACATAGGACTTACAATAAAAAGATGTTGGGGAAATTTAAAGATGAAGCCAACGGAGTGCCCGTCTCCGAGTTTGTCGGACTGCGAGCGAAAATGTACTCGCTACGGATCCACAACGCTAAGGAAAAAAAAAAGGCGAAAGGGATCAAAAAGGTAGCTGTTAATAACAGGTTATCATTTTCAGATTACCTCACCTCATTGCGTGACGGAAAAGAGTTTAAGACAACTTTTCGTTCGATAATATCGAAGCAACATAATCTCTTTTCCGTCGAGCAGACTAAAACGTCCCTTTCGCCACACGACGATAAACGTCATCATATCGACGGGATTCGTACCTTGCCCCATGGTCATTATTCCATATCGGATGTGTAGATGAAGTGTGGGGACATGGCCGAATTTCTTCCTCTAACAATCTCTCACAATATTGACCAATATAATGTAAATAGTATAAATTGTAAATAGTGTTGAATAATTTTGTTTAAAAAGAAAAAAATTAAAATAAGAAAAACAAAAAATTTTTTTTTTTAAATATATATTAAAAGTAAGTAGTTTGATTTACCTTAATAGGTATTAGTAGAAAAGTATTGAAAGATGAGGTTTAATATATTTTGAGGTTTAATTTATTTTAAAGATTTTTGTACTTTTTATTTATTTTTTTAAATCTACACCATGAAAAAATGACCAAATGGAAGAATGGTTTAAAAGAAATTTTCAATTATTTATCGTTTCCAGATGCTATTGAAGATTTAATTTTGTAAAGATAATTTTTTTTTTTTTACTAGTTGATATAATATTGGTGTTTTTATTTGTAAACCAAAGCTATGGAATGTGTGTTATTGTCTCTGGCGTGGCCGTGATGGCCGGGCAAGTTGGAACGAAGATTCCAGGGTGCCCGGTTCGGAACGGTGTGAGCTAGATGGCGAGGCCGTGATGGCCGGGCAAGTTGGGACGAAGGTTCCAGGGTGCCCGGTTCGGAACGGTGTCAGCTAGATGGCGAGGCCGTGATGGCCGGGCAAGTTGGGACGAAGGTTCCAGGGTGCCCGGTTCGGAACGGTGTCAGCTAGATGGCGAGGCCGTGATGGCCGGGCAAGTTGGGACGAAGGTTCCAGGGTGCCCGGTTCGGAACGGTGTGGGTTCGATTCCCACTGGGGCAGTTAATATTTATTTTTCGGCGGCCCCGAGAAATAAATCTTGACACTCCCACTCTGGTTAGGCACCAGGACAGGACCACTAAAGACCAATAAAGAATGTATGTTACAAAATATTTACAGCAATATTATATCAACAAACCTCCCCGATGCACTCACACCTTGACGAGGTGGAGAGGCTTACTTCTAAATTATATTTAGAAAACTAAGATGAGTGCAAACGAAAATATGAATTTTATGAAACATTTAATCCTTATTTATTTATTTTTTAGTTTTTATTTATCATAGACAAAATTAGCTTATAGGACTCAACCATCACGGTAAGTATAAAAAAGGGAGGTGAGAAAGTGAATCTTGTCAGTTCTCATTATGCGCTTGATAAAGCAACATACTACGATCCGCGTTCATAACTTAGACAATGGCGCTCCAATTAAGAAAGAATCTAGACACGGCTTACTTTTTCCTGACTCAATTAGATGTTTAATATGCGGCCCTTCTAATTGCGGTAAAACTAATCTTATGCTGAGTTTAATTTATGATTCAAAGGGGTTAAGATTTGAAAATATCTATTTGTTTGCAAAATCTTTACATCAACCCAAGTATATGAAATTAGCGCAAATATTAGAATCTTTATCTGATATCGGGTTCTATCAATATGAAGATAACTCACAAGTTCCTCCACCCAAAGAGGCACAACCCAATTCAATCTTTATATTCGATGATATTGCCTGTGATAAACAAGATAATGTAAGATCTTATTTTTGTATGGGGCGCCATAGTGGGGTTGATAGTTTTTATCTTAGCCAGAGTTATACTAGAGTTCCCAAACATTTAATTAGAGAAAACGCTAACTTCCTCATACTATTTAGACAAGATGACTTAAATTTGAGACGTATTTACGATGATCATGTCAACTCTGATATGTCACTCCAAACGTTCAGAAAAATTAGTCAATGGTGCTGGAAAGATGACAGGTACGGATTTTTAGTACTGGATAAAGACAGGCAGATTAATGACGGTAGGTATCGAAGGGGTTTCGAGGCCTATATAATACCGTGAGGTGTTATGATTAGTTTATTCTCTTGTTAGACATGGAAGAGTCAACTAGTGATGGCGTAATGCGTGAAATAATTGAAACTAGGAAGGCCATACAAGAAAAGTGTAATTTATTGAAAAGAAATCGCCAAGAGACTGATGAGTATTTAAAACTGAAGTATCAGCCTTTATTGAATTCTATGGAAAGAGTGTTGAATAAGCGTGAAAGTGTTGAACGAATTCAGTCCTCGATCCAGTGTGAAATTCCAAAACAGGAAGAAGAAACACCTCATGTTCCATCGAAAATGCCTAAATATTTTCTGAAACAATTGTCACCACAAGATAAAACACCAAAACCTGGTCCTTCGAAGATATTTACTCGGCGTTTAGAGCAAGTGTGGGAAGATACACCAATTCTGAAGGCGGAGCAGTATGATCAGCCGAAAACTCCACTACAGGAGGTGAGAGAAGCAACTCAAACCCCTAGAGGTGAAGAAATGTTACAGAAATATTTGGAAAAGGTTGAAAATATGTCCTCCAAGTATATACTAAAGCTTGTGAACAACGACGTTAAAGATTTGGATACAGTATATGGAATCAAGTATGATGGTCATAAGTTTACCATCGGTGATACAGTAATTTCGATCAATGAAGATATTCTGACTATAGGCGATGATACCTATTATGGTACGCCAGGACTCTTCGAATTGTTATTCATAAAAAACCCTATCTATCTTTGGTTGATCAAAGTGACTATGATATGTATAAAAAGATTTTAATGCAGAGAAATGCACATTTTGAGGTAGTAGCGGTAGTATGATACAACTTAAAACATACCCAAAATACAATAAAGTTATTTTGAAATTGTTTAGGGTAAGAAAGGGTACAGGTGTTGTTGATCCAAATGTACTAGTTAACCGACTAAGAGAGCTAATTGGGTCTCAAAAAGGAAGGAGCGAGATCCTGCGAATAGAAGCTCAACTTAGAGAAGGAGGTATAATAATGTAGTGTAGCTGAAGAGATTCACAGTGCATCATGACATCCGTTAAAGAACAGATCGTGCATGAATTGCACAAGCCGGCTAGAAGAGTTTTTAAAAGAAGATCAGTGTTACTCAAAGGCATTGATGATTTATGGCAAGCTGACTTGGTTGAAATGATTCCTTATGCTAGCTTTAATAAAGGCTATAAGTATTTGCTCACTGTAATAGATTGCTTTTCTAAATATGCTTGGGTAGTGCCAATAATGAATAAAACTGCATCTGCAGTGTGTCAAGCATTTGAGAAAACATTATCTGGGAGAAAACCAAAAAATCTGCATACAGATAATGGCAAAGAGTTTTATAATAAAATGTTTCGGAAACTCATGAAAACTAGCAACATCAACCATTATTCAACATATAGTAACCTAAAGGCTTCAATAATAGAGAGATTCAATCGCACTCTAAAATCAGCAATGTGGAAAAAGTTTAGTTTACAAGGAAACTACAATTGGCTATCAATACTACAAGCATTGGTAGACAAATATAATAAAACAAAACACAGAACGATCAAGATGGCACCGGCATCCGTACATGGGATTAAAGTTGAAGCACGACTGCTGAAAGATGTATATTCTAAGAAAACCGCTTCAAAAAAAGCAATCAAGTTCAAAGTTGGAGATTATGTAAGAATATCGAAGTACAAAGCACAGTTTTCTAAAGGTTATCAGCCATCTTGGTCTACTGAAATATTTACTGTAGCTGAAGTGAGAAAAACCGTACCTGTCACATATCATCTGAAAGATGATCGTGGTGAAATGATTGCAGGAGGTTTCTATCAAGAAGAATTGCAATTTGTAAAACATCCAGATTGTTACCTGGTTGAGAAGGTTATAAAAAGGAAAGGTAATAAAGCTCTAGTAAAGTGGCTAGGTTTCGATTCTTCTCATAATTCGTTGGTTGATAGCAAGAATTTAAGTATATAAGGGCCTTTCAGCACTACTTATGTATCAGTAGAATATGAGGCGTGCTGTAGATAAGAAGAAAAAGAAGCGAGTCATATCCGTACCTAAGAGGGCAGGTGGAAACACTCCACAGTTGAGACCTAAAGCCAAACAGATCTTAGCAACTCTCCCACGCCATAGACTGAGCAATTTTGACTTGCTTAGATTAGCAAAACGTCATAAACTGTGCCATTTTAGGGGAGTGTTTATGGTTGATGAATTTCCTAGTAAGCCGTGGATATCTGAACGCGCCATTTTTAATCTAGATACCAGTGACGGTAGAGGAACACATTGGGTTTGCTACAAGAAAAGAGGAGAATATGTACAGTTCTTTGACAGCAGTGGAGAAAAACCACCTAATGAATTCGTCCACTATATGAAAGGTAGCCGGATTTCAGTAAACAGAAGGCAATTTCAGAAAGTCGGATCGAATAATTGCGGTCAACTTTGTTTACTCTTCTTGCTAGATGTTATATAAAGGAAAGCATCCCTTGGAAATACTCATTCAGTCACCATACATCAATGGGGTTGGACTTTAAAAAAGTATATAAAAGTGCGTCTACAGAGAGAAAAAGTATCATTCCAGTGAAAGTAGTAGGAGAGTGCAGATCGTTGACGGCGAGTAATATTAGATTTCTTCAAAGTGCTGGATACTGGGTCTTGTCATCAACATGGAAATATTAAATTTGGAAGAAACTGCTACTTTTGACAATTCAGTTGAAGGGATTGAATTTCATTCTCATCATCCTTATTCATCTACAAATCTTCAGCCAGGGGATGAAATACGTATCAGTCTGCAACATCAAGATTTATATACTCTTCCTAGTCAAAGTCTGCTTTACGTCGAAGGAAAATTTCTCAAGGAGGATGGTTCAGCTGTTCCCAGTGCATCAAAATTAACTAACAACATGTTTGCATTTTTATTTGATGAAATAAGATATGAACTGAGTGGAGTGGAAATAGATCGCGTGAAAAATCCAGGAATTACTTCACAGCTGGAAAAACCACGTTATATCATATTAACTTTTCAAACTGAAAGATTGAATAATCATGTAAAAGATGCAAGCAACTTTGATCATTGTAATTTTGATCATTTCCAACGTCAAATTGTATTTAAACTGTAAAGCTTATCCTTATGATGATTTGAATATAGATATTTCATCCAATCGGTTCGCCCTGCTCTATCATATGTACGCTTCATTTCAAAATTCCTATTATGGTGCACAAATGCAACCTCTGTCGTCTTTACAAAACTTTAAAGAAAAAGCACCTTTAATCGTTATAGATTGTTCGAAACAATCTGAATCTATAAAAAGTGGACCAGTAGATGTAAGATTAGAATTCGAATCAAAAACTATATTTCCGTCGAATACTACAGCATATTGTTTAATTATATATGATAGACTCGTAGAATATAACCCTCTAATTGGTACGGTTCGGCGAATGGTATAAAATGAGGTGAATCCTTTGCTCAGTGTTCAGTATGGTTTCGGCTAGTGTAGTGATTGTAGACTTCCAGTGCTTTGTCGATAGCCTGGGAGGTTATATTATTAAAGAGTTGTCTCTTTTTGATCAAGCTTTCAAGTCGTCAAGACATTGGATTTGTAAACCACCGAAGCAATATACACAAACTGATAAAAGTAGAAGAACAAACTATTGGCTAGAAAATTATTATCATAAAATTAAATGGGAATATGGGGAAGTTGAATATGAAATTATTGAAGAAATTTTCAACTTTATTGATTGTAATTATAAATTTGTTTTTGTTAAGGGTCGAGATAAGAAACTAGTTCTATCACAAAATTTGTGCTATTGCTCTATAGTCAACTTGGAAGATTTTGGTTGTCCAAAAATTGATTTACTCATCTTAGATGAGCAAGGCAACCATTGCATCATGCATAATTTTTCTCAAGAGAAATGCACGCAGTATCGGACAAAGGCTTTAGAAGCATGGATAAAAAATAATTGGTTTAAATTCTATTCACCTTGAATGGAATGGGTCACTGGCGTGGTTCAAACACCCGTAAACCCTAAATGGAATGGGCCACTGGCAAGGTTTAAACACCTGTAAACCCTTAATGTAAGTCACTGGCGATGTCTAAAAACCCGCAAACTTGATTGTGTGAGTGAATGAGAGGTGAATAGATCTCCAATTAGTTCAACAGAATTGTTCCAATGCTTTTGTTTCTCTTTTAATTGCACGAAAATACAACAGCAAAAAAAAAAAAAAAATCGAAATGTTTATTAAATATTTTCTTATCTTGATCCGTATCGAAAATAAATTTTTTCTTATCAGGCTCATAATTATTATTGCTCAGGGCTACGATATTAATATTTGCTATGCCGACCAGCCTGCCATTTAGCAAAAAGTTCTGCTTATTATACATTTCATGATGATATCATTATTATATTTTTGTTTTCCAAATTAAATTTAAATACAATTAGAGGGTTTAGTTTTATTATCTCATAGATTAAAGAAGGCTTATATTTTGTTCTGTTTAAATATATATATTTCTTTATTTTAAAAATTAAGTTTTATTTAATTCATACATATATTAGTTTGTAGATTAAATTTTATGTTTGTTTTGTATAAATTTTACAAGATCAAAATTTATGTTTGTATTATAACTTTATTTTGTATAAGTGTTACATTATAAATAAAAATTAAATTAAAAAAAAAAATAAAAAATAAAAAAAAAACAATAAAAAACAAACCTCTTCGTTGTACCTTTACCTTGACGTGGTGAAGAGGCTTAAGGCTTAATGCCGAACTAAAAAAGGTACAAAACTTAGGCTAAAACTAATATTATCATTACCTATCCTGATATCATGGAAGTATTGAGAGTTGAAAGTCCATTGTTTACTTTCAAAGGAAGGATTAAGAGATAAATCATTATTGCGAAATTTGTTTACTGTTTAGCAGAAGAATTAAGAAATCCTATATTATTCTTTATATTTTAGGAATTAAGAGCTCAAAGTCCAAAAGCTCTTAGGGGATTAAGAAATAGTATTAATTAATATTGATTAATTAAAATTTACTGCGATATGTTCGCAGTTATTAATACCGACTCGTGTACTTTGAAAATATTTCAAAGCTATGAAAAGGTGCAACCTCTTTGGTCGGCGTGTCGTTTCGATTTGTCAATATATTTTAGGGATTAAAAGTTAATCCTCTAAGGACCATTATTTATACTATCAGATATTAAAAATACGTAGTACATTGAAAAGTTGTTTTGATTATGTTTCAGCGAGATAAGAAAGCTTGGGGATTAAGAGTTCAAAGTCCAACAGTTGTTATAGGATTAAGAAGCCCTACTATTTATTTTTGTTTTAGAGATAAACATTTCAAAGTCCATATTTGTATTTCACCTAGACATCATCCAACTTGTCTATACATGATCCAACCTGTTTAAATGTTGGTAAAGTTAAATATTGTAAAGGTTACGTAAACATTGAGAAGGTTGCACAAACACGAAAACAATGTAAAGGTTATGTAAACTTTGGGAAGGTTACAGAGTATGAAGAGGGTACCTAACCCTTCATCGTATAGGTTATGATTAAATAACCGTAGGGGAGGTTACATACTATAAAGTGGATACCTCACCCTTCGTCGTATAGATTATGATTATATAACCGTAGGGGAGGTTACAGACAATAAAGTGGATACCTGACCCTTCGTCGTATAGGTTATGATTATATAACCGTAGGGGAGGTTACAGACAATAAAGTGGATACCTGACCCTTCATCGTGTAGGTTATGATTATATAACCGATGGGGAGGTTACATACTATAAAGTGGATACCTCACCCTTCGTCGTATAGATTATGATTATATAACCATAGGGGAGGTTACATACTATAAAGTAGGTACCTGACCCTACAACAAAACCTCAAGTCTCTCAAACAGTAGAGAAACAAAATCACGGCCGGGCACACTCATGCTCTATAAGGTGGGTACCTGACCCTTCAATGGGTGGAGGGGGATAAATCTTGTGGGCGGAGTATAGGTCAGGAGGTGCCTCAGGTCACGTGACTGGATCACGTGACTAATAAATGTGGGCGGAGCATAAAAAAATGTGGGCGGAGCATATACCGGAGGGTTCAAAGGGTCACGTGACTGGATCATGTGACTAAAATGTGCGGGCGGAGCGTAGACCAGGATGAGCTGCGGGTCACGTGACTGGATCACGTGACTAAAAAGGGGCGGGGCATAAGGGTCACGTGGCCAAAAAGGGGCGTGGCCTAATAGTTAAGGTTAGGTCGAGGTGAGACCACGTGGTGGTTAAGGTAGGGTCGAGGCAAGACCACGTGGCAGTTAAGGTTAGGTCGAGGCAAAAATTCAAATTCAAATTTCCCGCCATAGGTCACGTGACCAAATGCTGGCTTCTGATTGGCTGCTCAAAAAAGTGGCCCAGCTCGCCCAAATCTCATCTACTGATGCTGTAGCCAGATACCAGCAATAGATAATAATGTTCTTGTATCTATAGTTACATAAGATAAAATTACATTCAGTAACTTATTCTTATCGATTATTTATGTTTAAATATTGATAGGTAGTTCTTATTTTAGATATTTTTGTTCAGTTACAGAGTGCAAGGAGAAGTGGAAAAACCTGCCATCAGTTTTTGTACGCCGCTTGAAGCCACCACCGTCAGGTTCAGGAAACAAGACAAAACCATATTATCCAACTAGAGTTACATCTTATAATTTTAATTTAAATAATTTGACTACTATAAATAGGAGTTCATCTCGGACGACGACTATCAGCATTCTCAAGCGCTATGTCATATTATATCATCATATAAGTCGAGATCCCCAGGAGGAATTTCTTATCTGGGCGCTAACAATTTGTATGGGTGGGCGATTTCGAAAGCACTTCCGTCTGGCGTTTTCGAAATGGGTTAAAAAGCCGGAATCTCTAGACTGGCTCAATTTACCAGAAGACAGGCCTTGTGGATATATAGTTGAAGCTGACATGGTGTATCCAGAAAGGTTACACAATTTCCACAATGATTTCTCCCTGTTGCCAGAGAATTAAGTTCCACTTGATGGGGACTTCAGAAAACTTTTAGCCTCTTTGAACAACAGGGAGAAATATGTTATACATCTTGTGAATTTACAGGAGGCCATGGGCTTAGGACTAAAGTTAGTTCGAGTATATTGAGCTCTCAGATTCTGACAATCTGATTGGCTTCATAGTTACATTGATCCCAACACAAGCCATCGACAATAGGCTACTAATGACTTACAAAAACTTCTACGAACTTATGAACAATGCCGTTTTCGGAAAGTGCAGAAATGGGGTAAAATTGAGCTTCTAGTAAGCCAACGACGACTAAGCCGACTGATAGTAGCTAAACCAACTTTTTAAGACAGGACGGCTATAACATCGAGACATAGGAGGTAGACCTATTAATTTTTTTTTTTCTTGTGAAATTACATAGCAATACACAACAGGACTAAAATAGTTAGTGTTTACTCCCAAATAGGAGTCCTAATCTATTATCAACGTCCAAATCGTGTGCTGATTCTCCTTAAAATATTATTAATAGATATAATATTATTAATATTATAATAGAAAGGGGCCTGTTGACTGGGAAGTAAAATATCTAAATAAGAAATCAGAGCAATTAAGAATCCTATAAGAAGAGTCACCTGCGGTAAACAGTTCGATAATTTAAACTAAGTAGGAAATGAAAAATCTCTCAAAGAGAATCCAGATCTTCGAGGCGAAATTTGGATTCCTAGAAAAAAACTCCTAAGTTCAAGCGACTTCAATACAAAGTTCATCTCAACATCCCATAACAACGGAGGAATATCTCCGCCACCTAAAATAGATCTGTGAAATATAGGGCTCTATTTGGAGGATACTATTTACAAATAAATGTCAGTTCTCAAATATTAAAACTCATATCCCGACTGAATTTTTAAACCCTTTAAGTCTAGAATACGAGGTGTATAGAAGGAATATGATTTCAGACAATTTTATTTAAAACAACCTGCATGATGAGGCCCTACCGTGGTATCAATCAACCAAAACCAGATAGGAGACTACGATCAATTCAAAGAAAATTTTCTATTGAATTCCATGAATATAGTTATGACCATTTGCTTTATGGCGAACTGAACCATGGGAGTTATTCGAATCAGGCTCACCTGGGCCCCACTCACACTATGCAATGTAATGTGCATTAATGAATAAGTAATGTACATTTCTGTCACAGTATCTTCGGGCGAAAGATGGAAGAAATTGTTATATATAAAATTTAGACTGTCCTGTCATTTTTGTCTTCAACATGGTCTATATAGAATGGTCTATATGTTATCTTTGCTGCTTTGTTTTTTATTTATCTTATAATCAATAAATCCCTCTGACCGAGACATAGTATCAAAATAAATCATAAAAAAATTAATGTTTAAATTTCAGAAGATGCTCAAATAAATGCTGGATTAGAGATCTTTGAAACTGTTTAACTGGCAGGGCGGTCTGATAATTCTAAAAATACACAAACGCTCTAAGGAGAAATTAAAGTGCTAATGCTCAAGAAATCTAACATCACTTTAAAAATTGGTTAAATCTAACCAAGTGGAGATAATGTAAAAGAAAACTAGGGCTTACTGAACATAGGAAGAGCTCTCTAGAGCATTTGCAATGCGATATTTGTGTGGAAGGAGCTACGTATATCTAAGGCAAACTTTAAAGTGCCCACCACTTCCTGAAATCTCAGCCCTTCAAAAGTGGGCAGAGGGTATTAATTAGAGAACAGAGTTATTGAATGATGTTTTTAGAATAATGAACATAGCTGGTAATTAGAGAACAGGGTTATTGAATGATGTTTTTAGAATGAACATAGCTGGTAATTAGAGAACAGGGTTATTGAATGATGTTTTTAGAATAATGAACATAGCTGGTAATTAGAGAACAGGGTTATTGAATGATGTTATTAGAATGAACATAGCTGGTAATTATAGAACAGGGTTATTGAATGATGTTTTTAGAATAATGAACATAGCATGACAGAATAATGAACATCTTATCAAAAAGTAGCTGTTCTTCCTTTTGATGAAGTTGAGGTTTCAGCTGTTTATGAATATGATCGAAAAACAGATGAAATTGTAGGACCAAATTCCTACATGCAGATCATTATGGCCAGAGGACCATTCATTAACTGGAAATTTATTCTCAATGATCAACCTTCTATATCATCCACTACAGCTAAATGTACTAATGTAAGTATTATTAAACCGAGCTCTATTTAATTTCTACAATCTCTGAAATATTAATACTTCTCTGAAGGGGGTCTATGACATTCTAGAGTTGAAGGGGGTCTATGACATTCTAGAGTTGAAGTGGGTCTATGACATTCTAGAGTTGAAGGGGGTCTATGACATTCTAGAATTGTAAACTTCTTGTTGCACTCCATCCGTAAGGACAAACGTTCCGTTCCTTTTACATTCTAGAAGGCAAAGTATTTAAAAAAAACTAATGAAGGAATTGGTTCTTTCATTAAAAATTCCTTTTGCTACCTTCATGAAGGAACAGCTAGATTTTGTCTCAATGAAATTTTAAATAAAACAAAAGGAGTTAAGAGCGAAGAATGAAATTCATGAAGTATCTTGTCATTACTAAAGAAGAAAAAAGAATCTATTCGTTCAGGCGCAGGTATCACTTGCAAACATTTTTCTCTTTTGGTAACTTATAAAGTGAACCTTAGTAATCGATCAAGAAATTTTTTTTAAAACTCTTCCCTACTCAAAATTCGAAGTTTTACATTTCAAGATACGTAGAATCCGAAAATCGAAAAAAAAGAAATCTGTCCGTTCATCGTCCGGAGCTTTTCTACATCGAGGGCTCAACAACCCACTTAGTGAATCTAGAGGTGAGTAATCCTTTATTTATAAACATCTAAATGAACAGTAATAAAGCACACTAAGACAAAGATTAATAGCAGGTAAACTATCAGCCACTGCCAGTAGCCCTCGGGTTCTAGCAATAAGTTGGAGCACGGTACTGCGACCTTCATTATCAATATTATTACGTAGACTGATACCTTTTTATCCTATTTTTTCTTGATTTTTTTCACCTTGATTCATCAATATGGCTGAAGAATAGCAGCAATATTGGGATTTTGAACATTTGCATATGAACAAGATGGATTCCAAATTTCTTTTGGCTCCTAAAAAAGAGGAACGTGTTCGCTACTGCAATGAATTTTCAGGTGGGTATAATTCAGACACAAAATATTTCTTGAATTCATTTGTAACTGGGGATGAGACAATGGTTCTACACAATGGCCAACTCAGCAAAAGGGGGTTCATGGAATGGAGAAGGCCAGGAGAAGCACCTCAACTAAAGGCAAAAATCACACAGTCGACAAAAAGGTAATGGCCACCAACTTTTGTAACAAAATTAGAGAAACTATATGATTATGTTAGAAAATCAGTTGCTAATCCTACTCTTAATTATTGTATTACCTTGGATGGTATTACTGGCTATACTTATCATGATGTATTTAGAAGAGATTCGTGTATCGAGCCTATGATTTTGTCAAACATACTTTTTCTTGGTTTATGTGAACATGATAAGATTTCTGAATATTTTAATCAAATTGGTGTATATGATTTATTAGAACCAGTATTATTTTGTTCTGTTATTAATTAAAAAAGAGGTGCGTAGCGCCTCCTTAATTTATCAAACCCGATGAATACTAACCCACCGAGCAGGCAGAGTGAGGCTCACGGCTGGCCCGCTATTCTTACTCAGCCTGGTTAAAAAATACTTCTGGTCATTCCACAGACAGAGTCCCACTATGTGAGGTCTCCAACACCAAGCGTGGATACTCCTTTCAGGAGGACAGAAGTCGTAGGTTCATTATCCATGCCAATAATGACTGCTTTAGCCAACCAGTATAAGATCACTGGAGTCGACATAGAACTTTATCGATTGGAGGCATTCCTTCTATTTATTATTTAATATTTAAATATCCTTCCCATCTGAGTTGCCAAGAGAACCGCAAACTACCCCCATCGCACCGAACGTAATCATCGGGAGGAGGGGGACAGATTTTACCAAACAGCTCGCTGAATTATTGGATAAAGAGCTTTTCCATTGGAGCTAATTGAGGTAAATAAATCCTTGAAAAGATTGAAGCAGATGAAACCCTGGCAAAACTTCAAAAGTCAGAGATGGCTTAAATATGCCTAGGGAAAGATTGGACCTATTGATATAACATGTGCTGAGATTATACTCCACACTAAACTTGAAGCAACAATTAGTGTATCACAAAATCCTGCAAGTATAGGAGAGAATTCCTGGAGCAACATGGCCAGTTAAAGGCTCACTCAGATCCCTCCTTTCGAGATCTGGGTTGTTTCGATCCATTATCAGGTCATATCACAAGTCTGAAGAGGCCAGCTAAATCCATGTCATTCATGCCTGTAGGTGGTCGACCACCCAGCGACGATGTGGATGCGGAAGTCTCTTAGAACTCAAACTCTTCAAAGTTCCGGGATCCAAAATAAGAAACCTGTCCAAATACACCAACAACTGACTTCAAATCCTTATACAATATCTCAGAACGGATACAAGCACGATGGTAGCATTCGGATGTTCAGAAGGCGGATTCTAAAACTTACATAACTATGACATATTCGGATCTGTCGGCTCTGAAACAGTACCACATAAACAATTATTGGAAGCACCAAGATTTCAGAACGCGCATGGTAATACCGTCAAACAATCAGAGGCTTTAGAACTCCTAACATTGCTCTGCGAGGAGCTTCGAAAGTACAAAAAGTAACTATCCCTTCTACCAATGCAATAGATTTTTGCCATCCCATAAAGAATTTCATGTTATGCAAAGCTTGGAAAACTCATGAACACTATTCCTTCATATTAAAATCAGATAAATTCGATATACACAAAATAAAAAAATTAAATGCTTCATTTGCAGATATATACAATTTCTAGTTTATACAACAGATGATTCAGACTATTTATTAAGTGAATGCTTGATGCCACACCTTGATGAAATATGCTTAGGGGTCATGGTTTCAACAAGACGAAGCAACGGTTCACATTTCAAAGGCGTAGGTGGCTCACCTGCAGGTACACCCCCAGGGGTTGCAGGAATCCCGAGGGATGATTTGGAGTGACCGGCTCACCCGATTTGGTCTCTTATCACTTTTTTCTGTTGGGTTATTTGAAATCCCGTGTCTACACCGACTGCCCACAGTTACTGGAATGCATAAAAAGAAACATTCAGGGAGAAATGGTTGATTTCGGTTTACCCATGTATCGATAATGGGGGGTTTATGAAACTAGTGGGGTTTCAAGACGATGAAGATGAACATACACCAAAAAAAACAAAAGTGGGTGAGCATAATTGGACTAATAAGAAAATTACTCCTAAAACTCACCCTTTTGACAAAAATCAATCGGAGTCTACAGTCATTCTTGATGGCGATAGCTTTTTTAGTTTTTTTTGTATATTTTTAAACAATGAAATGATGAGTTACATTGTTGCACAAACAAATAAATATTACGAAACATTATCAGCAGAAAAACGGAGTTGTAGACTAAAATGATGGGTTCCTACCAACATAAATTAATTATATATATTCATTGTGATTACATTTCTGATGTTAAGGAATAAAAAGTTAAAAATAAACGAATACTGGTCAAGGAATAAATTGTTACATTCACCAATTTTTCATAATGTAATATCCCGCAACCAATATTTACTAATCATGAGATTGTTGCATTTTCATGATAGTGGAACTATCACCACATGGAGGGAACATTTTAATCAAAATAAGAAAAATAGTGGACCACTTCAGAAATGTTTTTAAAACCAGTTTCTACCCATTCCAAAATTTAGTAATTGACGAAAGTTTATTATTTTTCAAGGGTAGATTAAAAATCAAACAATATATTCCCTCGAAAAGAAGCAGGTGTGGAATCAAATCTTTTGTATTATGCGATGCTGTAACAGGGTTTATTTTAGATTTTATAATTTATGCAGGGTCAGCAACAGATATAATAAATCATGGTCTTGGGGTGTCTGGTGACGTGACAACCCTTATAGAGCCACATCTACAAAAGGGGCACATCCTTTTTGTTGACAACTGGTATAGCAGCCCAGATCTGTTCACTTGGCTACATGCAAGAGCAACGAATGCGAGTGGCACAGTTAGGAAAAGTAGTAGGCTCCCGACTGTCATAGAGGACGGACCTACGCTGGAGCGTTCCTAGGGATTATCCCCACCTTTGTCAGAGCCATCTGAGAGCAGTCATCTGCTGAATTCCGTCAAGGTAAGAGGTGTTTTCCCCCTTATCCATACATTTGTGCGTACTGGAGTGTACGGGAGTGCGTGGGTGAGTCCCGATGGACACACGTGCGAGCCGGGACTCACGGTGGACAGGAAGAAGGAAAAATTTTTATAACAAAAGTTTCTTCTTCTGGATTTGTTTTTGAGTTTTTCAAAATTGTTTATTATTTTTGTTTAAGTGTGTGTGGACAAGAATCTTTATTGGTGTTGTTAATTATTTATAACATTGTGGCAGAACCCGAAATTCGGTGAGATTCGGACCAATAGGGCGAGAGCAAACCTAAAAGCCCTTTTTCGGCGTAATTTATTACGTAAAAGAGGGTTCTCGGGATGACCACCGAAGGAAGGACGATATGGAGGTCCAACTCGCTGTGGAGGTGGAAATGGCCTCAAAACCATTTCCTGTCGAGAAAAAAAAAAAAAAAAAGGAAGAAGTGGGCCAAGAGCCCAACAAAATGGCGGCCAAAGAGAAACCCCAGAAGGGGGACCTGGAGGTCGAAAACCGTGTAGTTGAAGAAGAGAAGGGGATGGATGTTGTCCTCCTCGATGAAGATGACTCGGACGAGGTGGCCGGGTCAAAGGTCAATCCCTTCCAGAGACCAAAGAGCAAGAGGAAAAGACCAATTAAGGAGACGCCACCTCTAGCCGGCGAAGAGGACGAGGAGACAACGTTGTCGGAGAAGGCTACGAAAATTGCAGAGGGCCTCAGGGAGTACCTGAGGACCAAAACAAAGATAAATAAAGACCAGCAGGCCTTCATAAATTTGAAAATTATGGAGGTCCGCGACATGGTCGTGATCCTGCAAGAGAGGCAGGGAGGAGTTGTCGAGATGATAAAGAGAGCGGTAAGGGAGACCCTCTCGATGGATGAGATCCATGAGACGATCTCCCGAAAGGTCTCGCAGATAGTGGCCCCCATGGTCGCGCAGGCGATCGGCGACAGCATCGGGGCCCAGTATGAAGAGAAGAAGAGAGTATGGGTCTCCCCGACTCTTAACAAGGTCGAGGAGATGATCGACCAGATACAAATAACGGAAGAAGAAGGGGAGGTCCTCCGGTACGTCGCGGCCAAGAGGGCCGAAGAAAGAAGAGGGAAGATCCCCAGGAAGGCAGGACCAGCTGTGGGAGAGGCAGGGCCTTCCGGCGTGACAAAGAAATATGAGGGGCTGGCACCTGCGCCGATGCCTCAGCGGAAATCACAGACCCCGATATGTAGGGGAAGAAACCAGCTTGACGACACGGAGGAGGAGGAGGAGGAGCCCTTCGTGGTCGTCAAGAAGAAGAAGAAAAAGAAGGTTAGGATCCACCTGGAGGACCCGGAGACTGAAGGGGAGAAGGAGGAGAAGAAGCCGGGGAAGAGGCTGACCTTCGCCGATGTCCTAAGCCGGGTCTCAGCGGTGGTTCCCAAGGCGTCCGCCACCTATATTACGGTGAAAGGGAAGGACCCGGCGGAGGGACAGAAATGGGATGCCGGAAAGATTTTCGAGCAGTTCCCCACCCAGGAGGAGCTGAGTGAGGTCGGCGCCGAAGTCAAGATGGTGAAGGTGACTCAGGGGGGCGCCGTACTGTTCAAGACCGAGGGGCCGGAGCAGGCGAGGAAACTCCTGGAATGGGGAAAACTCGGCGAGAGAGGCCTGGAAGCCAAACTGGCCATGACCCGGAGGCCTCGAGTGGAGGTCAAGGGTGTGCCTACCCACTGGGACGAGGCCATGTTGGAAAGGTTCCTGTGGGGAAAGTTGCACAAGAGACTGGCTCCGACCCTGCTTCTCCACCACCACTAGAAGGAGTGCAACCAAGTCTTGGGTCCTGGAGACACACCCAAGTATGAGGTTCGCCCTCATGAGCCTGACGGAGGCGGATGTCAGTGGAGGGTGGTGGAGCCTCACGATCAGGGACTACCTCGACCCCCTTCTCTGCCTATGATGCCAGGAGTATGGCCATCCCGCCAGGACCTGCACGAAAGACGTAGCGTGCAGGTGGTGCACTGAGAACGGGCACAAAGCCAACGAGTGCCCGGAGAGAAAGAGAGGGATGGCGCCCTGTTGCAGGAACTGCAAGGCGGAGAAGAGAGGAGGGAAGGAGGCCCAGCACGTGACGGGAAGCAAGGAGTGCCCCATCCACCTCAGGAACATGCAAGTGTTGGCGAAACGAACCAGATATGCCTAGGCTGCAGATTCTGCAGGTCAACATGGGCCGAAGAAGAATGGTCGCGGACGAATTACGTACTCTCGCCCGTAGTGTCGACATCATGGCGATCCAGGAGTCATGGTGTCAGAACAACGTGGTCGCAGGATTCGGTGTAGCGTCGAGGGTGGTCGCTCTGAGCAGTGGTGAGAGGAGGCCCAGAGCGGCGATAGTGATTGTTAATCCAGCCCTCGACGTCATGGAACTGAAGAACTTCACCACGGCAGATCAGGCGGCATGTCATGTGAGATGGGGGGCCATCACATTCGCCCTCGCGTCCACATACATGGCGCCGAGACCGGCTAACGCCGAGGATACTAAACCCATCGCGCGTATTCTTAATTCAATAGGTCCATTTGAAAATTACGATTGTGCTGAGATTGATAATAATCCTCACTAATCTTGAAGGTACAATTTGAGTATCACCAAATCCTACAAGTATAGCAGAAAATTGCTAGAGGTATAACTATCTGGAAAAAAATGGCCAGCTAATAGTTTACTGTTCAACCACACATAAGGGATAATTTGAGTTGTTGAGGTCAGTGATGACAATAATGAATGCTCTAGCTAATCAGTACAGGGTCATTGGTGTCCGGCTTAGAATTCCATTGATTGAAGGCATCCCTTTCTGTTATTTAACATTTAATATTTGCTTTTAAAGCAGTTATATCTTGGGATTATCGGCTAAGCGGACACCTTTTTTATTTCATCATTTGTTCAAACAGCGACTTAAACTCGCTTCTCAAATAGTTTTTAAGGATCAATATGAAGTTTAGCAATTCTTAATTTTTAAAAATTACTCATGTAATATTGAAATTGTGTCCTACTGAAGAACATTGATAAATACTGGCGACTCAAAATAAGTAAAGCAATCTGACATAGCATCCAGAAGAATAATCTGAGGAGGAGATACAGTCAAGTGTGGACATCCTACAAGGAACTAGGGACGACACTCGGACATCCTTCAAGGAACTAGGGACGACACTCGGACTCTACCAGCTCATGAAGGGGTTGAAGAAGAGAAAGAGGAATCGTCTATTGATGCAAAAAAAAAATGAGAAGATTCTAGAGAAGATCAGCAAACGTGACATGCCAAAAGCCAACTTGCTGGGGTAGCAGCCAGCGCAACGGTTATCTTTTAATCAATTGATGCCATTGTAACAGTTAACGGCTGGAGGGGCTTTTGATATTGTTGACTCTACCAGCTCATGAAGGGGTTGAAGAAGAGAAAGAGGAATCGTCTATTGATGCAAAAAAAAAAAATGAGAAGATTCTAGAGAAGATCAGCAAACGTGACATGCCAAAAGCCAACTTGCTGGGGTAGCAGCCAGCGCAACGGTTATCTTTTAATCAATTGATGCCATGTAACAGTTAACGGCTGGAGGGGCTTTTGATATTGTGCTGCCAATATTTCACGGATTTGATAGAACTAGTAAAAGTATCCAGGAAGCATCAATTAAAATAAATGGTAACGGAATGTGCAAAGTAAGGGGTCGTGGTCGTATTTTAAAAGAAAAGTCGATAATGTAACTAAGGCTGTGAAAATAAAAATTTCAAAAGCGCTAAATTATGATATATCAAGTTCTGAAGACGAGGAAGACGATATAAGTATGGTTAAAAAGGCACAGGATTTTGATGTAATGATTTCCCTTTCGAAAGATTTTATCTTATATTATATTTTAACACGAGAGCGAACCCAACAACGGACCTTCAGGCATAGGGATCTGGATACGTGTTCGCACGTTTTCCTGCGAGAAGACGCGGTCAAAAAAACCGCTTACTCCACCCTATTCTGGTCCCCACAAGGTAATCAGGCGAGGCGAAAAAACATTTACAATTGTTGTGGGTGAGAAAGAAAACGTAGTCTCGCTCGACCGCCTTAAACCAGCATACCTCCTCAGTGAAGACGCAAGACCACAGTCACAAATCATCCCAGCAGTACCCAGCCAGCCAATGGAAAGAAAGACCACACCAACCATTGAACCAGACATAAAAACCAGATCCGGACGCATAGTAAAAAAATGCGTAAGATTCGGAGGTTATGTTGTGGACCTTAATCCCTTTCGTAAAACAGGTGGGGGAAAGACCTATATAAGGAGCCCTTAGGACAATCCACATCATTCAAGATGGGTAAGATATTCAGACCAGTACTAAGACCTCCTACAAAAAGGGCTAATCAAGAGCCACCTTCGGCGGATCTAATACCGCGGAAGAGGCCAAATACGCTGCAGCTGGATGAAGAACTGTCAATCGTCCTAGACGAATGAGATTGACACCAACCTCACCCCTGACACCACTATCACCAACACCGGAATACGACCCGGGACCTACTGCAGTCGTAGCGAAGTATCAACCAACTCCTCGCGCACTCCTACCTCCTCCAGAAAAATACCGGCCTAGTATTGGCCTAATGACGCCAAAACTTTTTTTTTTTTTGTCTCTTGGAGGCAGAACCCTCTGCCGATACCAACATTCTTCGAGGATGGGAATACAACAAAGGGAACACAAACGTGAAGGATCCAGCCAGAAAACCATAGTACTATATAATGTATTATATTATTGTATTATATGTAAATAAAATGTTATATTATTGTAATATACTCCGTATTGTTGGGGGGGAATGGTGTGGCGGACGCTGAGTGGTGGGAGCAGGCAGCTGGCTGAGCCGGCAGTGATAGGGAGCGCCGCCTCCCACTCCTGCCGGCCGGCTATAAATAGGTGCGCCAGCTTCTCAGCAGTCACTCCTTTTTCCAGAACTCCGTCCTTAGGCGGATAGTCAGAGGTACCTCACTCCAGCGAGCGAGAAACGCCACCATATATGAGGAGCTCCAGCTACCCTCGGTACCAGAATACATAGGTCGTAGGCACATCAAGTTCTTTGATGGGCTGAAGGCCTGTGTCAACCCTCTGTTCAGAGACATCGCCCCACCACCCAGGCCTGGGAGGTGGCAAGGCACTGTCCCCTTGGTTGACGTGCTCGCCGAGGGAAGGGGTCTGGACTCTGCAGTCTAAATCCATCTTTTCCACCTCAATCCTAAAACCTGTAGAATGGTCCCTCCCCATTCTTTGTAAATAAAATAAAGAAAGGCTTAAAGCCAAATGAGATACACCCGCACACAGCGGACTTAGAAATTAAAAATGTTAACCTTAAAATACCTTCGGGTAAAACAAGGAATTATTTGTATTTATTGTATATATATTTGTGTTGTATATATTGTATTGTAAAATAAAATATAAAAATCTCGGAGGGAGAGGAAAAAAAAAAAAAAAAAAAAAATAATCAGCAGTCACTCCTGACCCAGGAGCGGCGCAGTGCCTTGACTGCTCTATCATCCGTGCCGCCCATCCTTCTCCTTCAGCATACGGCCTTCTTGGTTGTAAGCTACTAATAAAAATCTGTTATTTTCTTGCCTTGGCTACTTTTTCTTTTTTTACCTCATCCTTTCACTGAAGGCAGTGCGGTCTTAATTGGCCAAGTCTTCAACCCGCCAGTAAGGCTCTGATAGGCTAAGGCGGGGGTTCCTATCTCCGAAACGGTGCGGTCCTAATCGGCCTAGTTCCCAACTTACCGGTGAGGCTTTAATCAGCTGAGGTAAGGTGCTCCTCTCCTAAACCGAGACAGTGAGGCTCTAATCAGCGAGTCTCAAACACGGCCCTGAGGTGCTCATCCACCGAGCCATGGGAGCTACCTTCGCTACCTTCGGGTTACTCATCTCCTCCCTGAGCGGATTGTACGAGCACGCATAGTACCTGGGCCCTTCTGGTTCTAGAGGAAATTAATAAACGCAGACCCAGAGTACAATCTATTTGGTGATCTCAACAAATCCAGATTTTGGCTTTGGCTGCAGGATCTCGGAACAAAGAAAAAGTAATGAAGAAACTCATTGTGAATGAATACAAGGTGTGACAAACAATGAAGCTAAAATGTGACAAGCATATTTTGTAATTAGAAGAATAAGGGAAAAAACAATATGTTCATATCAACAATTTCAACAGGTTAGTAAGAGCTCAAATTACTCAACATGAGCATCAATTAAAATTTTGTAAATTTCACACAATTTTATTCCCCCATAAAATACTCAGAGCATATCAATCAATGTTCCGATCAGAAACCTGCAAGGACTGAGTTGCTTGGGAAAAATAGTTTTAATACTTTTGAGCATGTGAAAAGAATCCTTAGAGTGCCTTGTGTTGTATATGCCGATTTCAAGTACTACATCGAGCCCACACAGTCATGCTGGGCAAGTCCCCTCAACAAATATACTTGGATGAAAAAGTTATAAACCTATTTCATACTGTATTTAATAAAAGAATGTTGAGGCTATTAAAGGCAAGCAAAATTCACTCACCTCAGGACCAATAGTCTATAGAGGTACTAACATTGCATTGCATTTTATTAAAAAACATTAAAAGATATCATGTTAAAAAACAGAATATTTATAAACTAAAATAAAAGTTATATTTACTATATTAATAACTAATAGTTGAACTCAAAAATTATTATGAAAGAATAAAATGGTCGGGAGGCGGTCAAAAAATTTTTTTTTGTATAAATTCAATTGGATTCTAATTAGAGATTGATAAATTATTTGCAACTTCTATAATTTTGTTTTATTGAAAACTAGTTTCGAATGTTATTTATCTTCAGTTCTAAAAACACATAAAAATTCAAAAATAAGCAATTTTTGTGTGTTTTAGAACTGAAGATGAATGTATATCATTCGAAACTAGTTTTCAATAAAACAAAATTATAGAAAGGGCAAATAATTTATCAATCCCTAATTAGATTGATCCTTCTATACCATCATGTGGATGTCAACTGAATTGGATTATATTCAGAAAAGTAATTCCTAAAATTATCAATCTCAAACTGCGTGAAATTCGCTAAGAAAAACCATCGGGAAACCGGCAACCATCTATCTCAAACCAGATCAAGATTCTACTCTAGGATCATTGATTGTCAAATGGAACTTGAAGTCTCAAAAATCAATAATTTTTTGTACATATGTAATACAATCAGCTAGGATAAAAAATGCAAAATTATAGCTTCAAAAGCTAATAGCTCCAGAGTGATTTGCTCTACAAAGCTGAAAATAGCGCCATTCTTTTCAAAATTTCAATAGCTTTAATTTGATATGTTACAGGGCTTCACCTTATTTCTTAAAAACAAAAAAAATTTAAAAATTCTGTGATATCAGTACACTGAGGGAATTGACATCATGACTCCCCCCCCCCCCACCCAAGCCAGAAGTAGGTGCCCAACAGAAAGTGACTGCGAAGGAGATGGCACATGGCACAATGAAGATGTGGAAGAGCACCGCTCTCTACGCTTCCTAGGAAGACGACACCTCTCTACGCTTCCAAGGAAGAGCACCGCTCTCTATGCTTCCAAGGAAGACACCACAAAGTGCAGAGCTCTGAATTATAGATTTGACTCAATCCATATAGAATTTCTTGGCGAGATAGAAAAACTCTCTGACCAGACGAATGTCTCCCACATTCACAGATACGTTTTTGTTAATTAGACATGTGATTATATTCCAATCCCCAAATCCATCAGCGCACATTCGGTCTTTTGATCAGCTCAACCACTCTGTCATGAGGAAAGTGGCACATGGCGCAGGGAACAATTTGCAACCAATCCACATTGTAGACAGTTTTGCAATGGCATCGACCGATGTGACAATAGATGACATGACTCGCATTTTTACAAGCCTTGGTATAAGCCTTCTAGCAAGTGCGAAGTCTCCAGAGAGTACATTAACTGTTGGTGTCCAAAGGGAGCAGCATTCCATTGCAAAAGCTCTAAGGAAAGACTGAGATCCGAGATCGTGCTGTGAGAGCACAAGACTCCGCACCCACGGGTCAGTCTGCAATCTCGATTTGTCATGTTCAGAGTCCTGCACCCGTGCCTACAACAGTAACTGGCTCAGGGGCCTCTGTCTCTATTCAAACAGTCATTAAACCTTTTGTCAAATATAGGAATTCATCCATACCGTTGGATGCCCCTATGGTATGTGACGACGTTGATCTTACCTTTCGTCAGGAGGAGGTAGTGGTTGGGGTACTGATGAGCGCAAATGAGTTCCTGGCCCCTACCTCGATTCGACAAAATAACTTTAACATATGATGAAACTGAATCCGTCTTCTAACTCACTGGAGAGGATCTTTCGGAAGCGTTGATGAGCAATTTCTTGGTGTCGTTAAATCAGATCAGGTTGCAGCAGTTTCACAACCCATATTCATGGGAATGGAGAACATTGCTCCACTCCACTCTACTCAACCTGTTTCAAAAAGTTAAGTGCTTTGGAATGCATCTCAATGAAGAGATGATCAAGAAAGACACTGTATATACAGCGGGTCCATAGAGAGTGACGATTGCGTTCTCAGACTTAGAATACTGGAAAGCCATCGCTTATACTTGAGGGTCGGAAGAACTAGTGAAAAAGAACTAAAAAAAAATGCGACAGCATTCGTGAGTCAGTAAATGACTGAGCCCAATACCATCATGAAATTTAGTAAGTGGATTCTTATATTATGCTCATTAAACATATATTTTTAAAAAAAAAAATTCAAAATTCATAGAACATAGAGTCAATACAAAGTTTCACTCATTTTCAAAAATGTTTGAGTCTAAGATTATTTTTTATTGATTGATTTGGTGAGAAATGACCCCAAAAAGAGACTCAAAACCCTCAAATTCACTTCTAACTTTCTAATATTTTCTTGGAAAGGGTCAATTTTCACGAGGTAAAATTTGCTCCAAAAAGCTTTAAAGCCCAACTTTTGCATTGTAAGTCGCTATTTTTATCCCTATCTCAAGTGGCTGAAGGAAACTGATGCCCCCGTAGGTTACTGTGTGGAGATTGCCTGAGGCAGAATGGCCTCTATAGATGAGATGATAAGAATATTTCCTCAAGCAAACTACCTAGTTAACGATTGGTCAGAATTTGACAAAACCATCCCACCATGGTTAGTGAGAGACGCCTTTAATATAATTTATGGCAGTTTCGATCATTCACAGGTTCAATGTACGGAAGGTAAGATATGGCCAATAAAAGAAGAAGATTCACTGCAACGCATGAGACGTGTTATCAAATGTTTTATTAACACGCCCGTTCGCACATGTGATGGAACAAGATTCCACAAAACTGGAGGTGTACCGTCCGGATCTATGTGGACCACCATCATAGATACAATCGTAAACGTTAACGATTTACCGAAACCGCGTCATCTTGCTACAACATAGATACCATACAAGAATGATCCCATGTTCATGGACCATCTGGTTGTCGAAGGGGAAAGAAGTGTATTGCCAAAGCCTAAACCCGCTGAGTTTTCACCCAGATTTGACTCCTTCTTTCCGTTAATCCACAAGGATTATTATAACATTGTAGCTGCGAATAGGGCATTTGGCAAAGAAGTCCCGTTAAGCGTGTACGCTTACTACAATGTTCAACATCTGTAGGCAAGCACACACAACACAAGCAGTAACAAAAGAGGGTTAACCTTAACTTAATTATGGTGATAATAAGTCCCCAGCTGTAATAGTCTTAGATGGTGTTATTACAGGGTAACTGTGGCTAAAAGGCCCTAAATTGCACACAATTTTCATAAAATGTCTGGGAATGAATTATAAACACATCCAGCCAACGTCCCTCCCCAGTGGAATCCCTAATTATATTGCTGTGCATCATACCTTGACACACGCGTAAATCAATTATAAATTAGTAATAATTCCATTTGTTCACAAATCCAGAAAAAAAATTGGAGTAAACAATTTTGGCGCATGAACAGATTCATAATGGAGCACAAACCATATGGAGAACAATGTTCAGCAGCAAGTGTGTCCAAATGGACATCGAGTAGCATAAAGCCACTAATTACAGAGACTGTGCAGAAAAAAAGAATTTAATTGGCCCACATGTAGAAAAAAAAACTGTGGTAGGCCATAAGTAAAATTTTATAAGACAAAACAGGAAGCTGCTTTGATGCTAATTCCTGCGATATCAAATACAGAAATTTACTTCCGACATATAGAAAAAAAAGCGGCAGCAGAAAAGTGGCGAAAGATCGATAAATTGAGAGTACTTCTAACCTAACAATTTGATACAATATTAGGGAGCATAAAGCTTCCTTACCCTTTACCAGACAAAACCCTTGGCAACTTCTTGGTTTTAGCCAAAACGCCCAAAAACAAAATGTTAAAAGAAATAGAAATCAAAACTGTAATACAGCTTGCCAAAGCCATCTCAGAAAAAAAAGCAGAATTTAAAAAAAAACTTGTGAGTGTACTCATGCACACATGGTAGAAGTTATACTTCTTTGACGTGATTTTGATAACTGATATTTACATATTTGTTAACAATGTATATTAATAGAATAATAGGATATGAAGGCAGATGATAAATATAATTGATATAACAGGAGTTTATGTGCTGGTAACGCATCAAATTCAGCTCAAGACTTACTGTTTCTTTTATTTTAAATAAAAGTAATGGGACTTCTGACCAGAGTAGTTGTGTTGGGAGACATTCAATGTATTCTTTGAAAATTCAACGGTCTGTAATTTGGATTCAGGAAGATCTAATCCCAATGAAGAGTGAAGTGAGGAAGTATTTAGTGTCTGAAAAAAGGAAATATTTTACAAATGGTTGCAAATTCTTTTGTTAGGGTAAGGGGATAATATTCTTATTTCTAAGGGTAAGAAATGTGTTTGGAGGATTAGTGGGGGCTTTGCAATAAAAATAATCAGGATCTAAGTAATATGAACTCAACCAAAATAAACTTATCTGATAAATGAAGGCTCTATCCCATTGAGGATCCACCACATCCATTCAACCTTGATTGACACAAATCTTTTATTATCACTTCACAAGCCGAAACATCAGTATCACTCAGACCCACAAATATAAGATTTTTCTTCAAAAAATTTTTGAGTAAATATTTGACTGAGCTCTGAGTATATTAACTTCTAAGTTTGAAACTCTTTAGAAACTTTAAAATTTTGTGCCATCAAATTATCTATTCTATTTTCCAATGTCTGAAAGTCCTTTGTTTGAGGCAACAGTAGTTTTTGGTTGAGAAATTTGGTTAATTGATTAATCATAGCATCAAAGAACTCCATATTTTCTTATTTCTTCTTGGACTTAGATAAAACTTCTTTTCCTTTTATTAGGAGTAAAATAACGTGTCTATTTTCAGTAGACATTCAATGGAGACGTTAATAATTTCTACCTTAAGTATTTTCAGCTATAAATAATCACCAGACATCAAATCTTCTCACTTTGTCAGACCACTTTTATATAATCACATGAAAACACATCCTGATCAGAGATCCTGTCTGTTCATTTTAGTTAATCCTTAAATACTGAGGCATGGTCCTTGGGACCTTATCGTAGCCATTTCCAGAAATTTCCCCTACTACCGATTATGGGAAATCCCTTGATGACTCAGTGGCTTCCTATCTTATTAGTATCTTATTGGATGCGAAAGTGAAAGGTTGTTATTAAAGTTTGTTTACAAAATATAAACAGCATCTGGTCCCACGGACCAAACGTCAGTACTTGTGTGACTTCTTTGATTTTTTCAAGGTAAGTTTTCATTTAATGTTTTATATTTATTAGTCAATTTAAATCAATGATACTTTTAAATTTATAAATGTTATAAAGATATACACTATTTTTCTTATTCTTTTCAAATTTATATATTATTTAATTTTTTAGTTCTGTTTCAAATATGGAACCCTATCACATCAAAAATAGTTATTTCTACCGATGACCCGATTTTTTGTAACAAAATTCGTCTCTTGTTAGATGAGTTAGAGAAAGAAGAAGCTGATATTTTCGAATCAGATCTTGATGACCGAGCCTACAGCAAAAGTGATCACGACACAGCGACATAGCTGGAAGACACTGATGAGGAGACAGAAATGATTCGAAATGAGAGTGGCTATTTTTATGGGAAGAATAGATTCAAATGGTCTAAAACAGAACCTGGTAAGCGAGTTTTGAGTTCAATCACACAATATTCTGAAATTACCAGGACGACGAAATCGTGAAACAGAAACCAACGAACCGAACGAGTTGTGGAAAAAAATATGCAGTGTTGAAATGGTGGAAGATATAATTAAATAGACGAATCTAAAACAAAGTCAAGTAAGACCAAAATATTTAAATCCAAATAGAATAGAGCTAAGAGATACCGAACTGATGGAGACGCTTTCTTAGGCCTTCTCTTATATTCAGCCGTGCTCAAAACCAATCACGAGGATATTCAAAGTATATTTTCTACTGATGGAACTGGTCGAGAGATATTCAGGTGCACAATATCCAAAGAACGATTTTCTGTGCTTTTGGGGTTGTCTCAGATTTGATAATTCACTTGACAGAGAAATAAGGAAGCAAAACGACCCCTCAGCTGCTCTTGGAAATTTACTTGCAAAATTCAATTTAAATTCACAAAAAGAATATTGTTTAGGGGAAAATGTAACCGTAGATGAGATGCTAATTGCATTTCGTGGTTGCTGCAAGTTCAAAATGTACATCCCTAATAAATCTGCAAAATATGTCTTGAAACTACAGTGCTTGGCCGACGCGAGAACAAAATATGTTTACAACTCTTACTTACTCATATATTGTGGAAAAGGAAGGGATTCAATGACGCTAACAACGGATGGAAACAAAATTGCGCATGCCTACTCAAGCAGTGATAAGACTTTGCAAGCCGATTTTTAGAATTCAAAGAAATGTTACCTGTGACAACTGGTATACATCAACTGAACGAGCCACTACTTTACTGAAAAATGGGCTCACACTGGTAGGCACTCTAAAAAAATATAAAAGAGAAAGCCCTCCTGAATTTTTGCCATCAAGGAAGAGAACCGTTGGTTCATCCAGTTATGGCTTTACAAAAGATTTGACATTGGTCTCATTTGTACCGAAAAAAGGAAGGGCAGTTATTCTATTGTCTTCAATGCACCATGGAAAACATGAGGAAGAATCTGAAGACAGAAATCATTTCATTCTACAACAATACAAAAAGTGAAGTTGATAGATTGGACAAGGGATGCTCAACATATTTGTCAAGTCGCCACACACGTAGATGGCCGATTGCAATATTTTTTAGGATTGTCGATATGAGTACAAGCAATCCCTTTGTTCTTCACAAGTCAAGCAAAGATGTAAAATTTACAGATTGAAATTGTTTTTTTAAACATTGGGTCGCCAGCTAGTTGGTTGAAAACCATATTTGAAGGCTAGAATGGCAAACCTTCATGTTCAGGGCGAGAATTGCCGATTTATTAGGCATAAAAGTAATCACTCCTTCTGTTGACGTGGGAAAACTTCCAAGAAATAAGCGAAAGCTTTGTTACATATGCCCAGCAAAAAAAATGAGGAAAACATCTTTCCTTTGCAACAAATGCAAAAAACCCATATGCTTGGAGCGCTCCGAGAAACTGTGTGTCAATTGCTTGGGATAGTGATAATTTAAATTTTGAACAGTATTTTTAGTGTTATTAATAGTTTTTTACTTGCTTAAAATCAAAATTAAATATATTGTAATCAATTTGTTGTAAATACACAAGTTTTAAAATATGTAGTTTTTAATTTTTACTATTTCCTTTATTGTTCTTATTTAATGAAATTTGAAAAAATATCATATATTCATCGATTGTGTGCAATGCAAGAAGGTTCATGTAACAACAAACAATAAAATTTTTAAATATTTTATTTTGTCGTATTAATTAATTTTCAAATAAGGTGGTCCGTGGGACCTTGCCAGTACTAGTGCAAGGAAAATCTAAGTCAGTACTAGAAGGTTAAAATAAAAGAAACAGCGAGAGCTAAATTTGATAAGTGTAACCAGCACATAACCTCCCGTTTTATCAATTATATTTATCATTTCCCTTCACATCCTATTAATATATATTTTTAACGAACATAGTAATATCAATTACCACAATCTAGTCAAAGAAGTATAACTTCTACTGCGCGTACATGAGTACATGTACCATTTTTTTTTTTTTTTTTTTTTTTTTTGGATTGTGATGAGGTTATTTAGTCAGCCATAATCATTGGAGAGCGTTCTAGCTTATACAATATGAAAATGTGCAAGATCGTACATTTTGAAAAGGTTTCATAACCTTATAAAAAGAGATAAAAACAGATGGAAAGTTGAGTAGAGCCTAAGCCACATGAGTGGATGAAAATCAAGAGTTTGTGGTAATAGTGAAACAGGGTTGAGTCTTAATAGTGTTTGTGGTGATAATGAAACAGTGATGAGCCTTGTAGTGAAAGTGAAACGGGGTTGAGTCTTAGAGTGTTTGTGGTAATAGTGAAACAGGGTTGAGTCTTAATAGTGTTTGTGGTGATAATGAAACAGTGATGAGCCTTGTAGTGAAAGTGAAACAGGGTTGAGTCTTAGAGTGTTTGTGGTGATAGTGAAACAGGGTTGAGTCTTAATAGTGTTTGTGGTGATAATGAAACAGTGATGAGCCTTGTAGTGAAAGTGAAACGGGGTTGAGTCTTAAGAGTGTTTGTGGTAATAGTGAAACAGGGTTGAGTCTTAATAGTGTTTGTGGTGATAATGAAACAGTGATGAGCCTTGTAGTGAAAGTGAAACAGGGTTGAGTCTTAGAGTGTTTGTGGTGATAGTGAAACAGGGTTGAGTCTTAGAGTGTTTGTGGTGATAGTGAAACAGGGTTGAGTCTTAATAGTGTTTGTGGTAATAGTGAAACAGTGATAAGCCTTATAGTGAAAGTGAAACAGAGTTGAGTCTTAAGAGTGTTTGTAGTGATAGTGAAACAGGGTTGAGTCTTAATAAAGAAATAGAAAACGGAGAGGAGAGCTTTGAAAAGTGTTTTCTATAATTTTGTGGTGGTAAGTACACAGCCTATGTGCTTTTGTACGATTTTTTAATATTTATCATTTAATAAAATGAAATTGTTGGGTTATTTTTGGCGCAAACGAATAAATTAAGACGTTTCAATACATTTTAAAACAGGATAAAAGTAGAAACGTTACAGAAATAATTGTGATGATTCAAATACAAATAATATGTTTAAACAATTAATGCTTACGATGAGTAATATGGTTAAAAAATCAGATGTGAGAAATAGTTAACTAAAATTTTATATAAACAATAAATTAAATGGACAATACTTAATAATAATAATTAATACTTGAAGGAGTCGTTAGCTGTGTTAATGGGACACACATACAAATTATTGGTCCGATCACAGACAACTCCTATTACAACCAGAAGGTTTTCATTCAATAATTCTTCAGGGAATTTGCAATACCAATTGCAGGTCAGGATCCTCTTATGACGCCAGGGTTTGGACGAACAACCAAGTATACAAACTTATTAAAGAAGATGTGACCATCTCTTCTCTTGAAAGAAATATTACTTTTAGGAGACACAGTATATCCATTGGATAAACTAATAATGGTACCTTTCAAGGAAGCAATGTTGGAACTTGATGTAATGAGTTTAATAAAGTTATAAGAAAGAATTAGTGTTCAGAATTGTCACCGATAAAAGTTGCCAAACCAGTAAATTTGATGCAGTTGTTATTGATACGGTTGTGGTGGACCCGGATTGAGGAGAGCAGTCAGCTGGAGCTGGGCGGGAGTGAGGAGCGGCGACTGGCTCGTCGCCCCCCACCCTCGCCGACCGGCTATATATGCGCGCCTCTGTCCTACTGCAGTCACAGCATCATTCTACAGCTAGCACTCCTGGAAGACGGACCTCCTCTGAAACCTCTCTTGCGAGCTGAAGATTTTGTTTCTCAAGACTCTATCAACACTTGCTTAGTTTAGGGCCCTAGATTTACTGAGGTCCATGCTTATCCCTTGGACCTAACCTCAGTAAACACCCTATTGGGTAGCGGGCTGCGTCGCACTGGCAAGCAGTCCTTAGTGACAACTGGTGCTCTCGACACGGCCTGTGATTGGTGCTCCTAGTGGTGCCTTCATTTCAGTCCGTCCTGGTGCTCCTGGAGTCACGTGAGTACACTTTTATTTAATAAGTGAAAGTGTTAGATTTATTTTAGTTTTAGTTTTTATATTATTCTGTAAAATGATACAACCCCAATCTACACCAATGGCTCAAGATGAAGTTGCTTCAACTTCATCTACCTCAGACAGGCCCCCACTGATCAAACTCAAACTAAAACGGAAATTTATTCCGTTTAAAGACAGCGAAGGCTTCTCCACGGTGAAGAAAAAACTGACGTTTGTGCCCCGACCCCAAATGACAGACCAGTCACAGCTATCTCCAATAGCTTTGCCGCACTTAGCGGCCCATGCACCTCCAAAACAGATACACCAACACCAGCTACCCCCACCCCAGCCACCCCACGAACCAATCAAAAGCCGTACAAACCGGCTCCGATTGTGATTCGTCCACTGATGTCATCGGTGGAACTAAGAAAGAACATCTTAGAGGCGAACATTACCACCTTTATTATTCGTTCTAACCAGAACGAAAATAAAATCTTTACCTCAACCAAGGCTGATTATGACACCACCATGTCCTTGCTCCACCAGTCGGATGATATCGATTTTCATTCATATGCACCAAGAGGCACCAAACCCTTAAGGAAGTATATACTGAAAGGGTTTGATATCAACCATTCAGTGAGCTCTATTGAGAGTGCACTAAAAGCCCGCCTACCCGGATTCAAAAGCATCTGGAGGATGCAAAAGACTGACGAGAGTGGGAATAAAAGGAATCTTCCACTCCTCATCGTTACCACTGATGAAAAAACAACCCTTCAAGATATGGAAAAAGTTGGTCCAATCGACCACATAGGTTATTCGGTTGAAAAACTGAAAAATATAAGCGCCCCAGGCAGTGTCACAACTGTCAGGAATTTGGCCACACTAAAAACTTCTGTGGGCGCATTATAAAATGCGTTCGATGTGGTGAAAACCACGAGACACATGAATGTCCACGAAACACCCCACCCAAATATGAAACAGACAGACAACACATCATCGTAGGGGACCTAAATGCTAAACACCACACTTGGAATTGCACAAAGCCAAATGCACTAGGTACCCACCTCACTAAAACAAAATACACAGTCATACACCCCAACGCCTACACATACAGACATCACTCAAACCTAGCGTACACATCTACACTAGATCTGCTTCTCACACAACAATCACACAGATTCACAGATTGCACAACAATAGAATTCAGTGACAACAACCACATCCCTGTTATTTATCACCTCGGTCCAACAAGAACCCCACCAACAGAACACAAATACAACTTCACACAGGCAGATTGGAAACAATACAAGAACACTGTCTACACTAACACACCCAACATCATACCACTCACAAATACTCAAGACATAAACAATGCCATAAACACTCTACAAAACATCATACACAATGCCGCCTACACCTCGATACCCACGTTCAACCCCACGCAACAACATAAAAAACTGCTGGTATAAGACTAAAGACCCAACATACAGACCTATCATAAACAGTCTCACAAGACAAATCACATTCCTAATATCGCAGTGGAAAACATCCCTCTGGCACAAACAATTACGCCGTACCCATTACGACCCCAAAAACTTTTGGAAACTAGTCAGAAGCCACAACACCAAATCAAAATCGGTGAAAATACAACGAGGTGATGAGCTTCTCACTCCCGCAGATCAGGCTACCATACTTGCTGACTACTACGTCGATAGAGACTCAGCACGGACCACCACCACATACCACCACAGTCCACTGACTGATAAAACACAAACCATATTTTCCTCCTATAAAGAACTGACTGTAATACTGAGAAATACGAGGGGAAACAAATCAACAGGAGAGGACAACATACCCTATGTTCTACTCAAATAACTCCCTAGAAAAGCCCATATGTTTCTCCTCAATATTTACAACTCATGCTCAGGTAAAGTACAGTAAGTTTTATAATTTTTATAATTATTTGTTTTATTAATGGTCTTTTTTGTTTGAGGGATTAGAAAAAAAAAAAAAAGAAACTGCAGTCACAGTCAGCAGTCAGCAGTCGAAGTGGAAACATCTCCGGAAGTGCCACCTCCTGTGAAGTGAACCTGTTTCTTACTTTTTCCTCTTGCTTAGTTAACATCCTTGAGCTGCTGAGGTCCATGCATATCACTTGGATCTAACCTCGGCAGTCACCCTATTGGGTACGGACGGCATGGTACTAGCAAGCTATCCCTCCCTCTCCTCTGACAGTGACAGTAGTAGTGTGGTGGTGTGTTCATTACGGTCCGTCCGTGTTGTTAATCCCCCCCGTATGTGTTGTGTTCGTTCCAGTTCACGATGGCTTCGACCAGTGTGGCACCTACCATCATGGACTTCTCTGAAGACGTCCGAGGTGAGAAGAGAGCCGGAGAGTCCAGGGAGGAAGAATTTATCCCGGAGCCGAAGAAGAGGAGCTTCAAACCTCGGCCCGTCGCCTACAGACCACCGTTGAGACAGGTGTCGAACAAGTTCACATCACTCTCCTCGTCCAAGACCTCAAGCTCAGCGCCTGCGCCTGCGCCTGCTAAAGTGAGGCTTCCACCGCCGATTGTCATTAGACCTGCCATCTCGCAGAAGAGCCTTATGGGATACCTACACGAAGTAAATATCACTGAGTTTACCATGAACTCGTCCAACGACGAGCTGAGGCTCTACCTCAGTAACTTCAAAGACCACAAAGCGGCCGCAAGACTGCTGAGAGAAGATGTAAAAGTACAATACCACAATGCCTATGCTCCACGTGGTACCAAGAGGTCAAAGAAATTTGTCCTCTATGGTTACGACATCGACATTGAGATAGGCATTATCACAACAGAGCTCAAGGATTGCCTCCCTGGTTTCAAAATGGCGAGGCAGATGATGAGGAAAGACGAGACCAGACGCCTGTGCCCAACCGAAGGCATCCAACTCATTACTGAGCACAGCGTCCGGTTGGAGGACGTCGGAAAGCTCTACGTTGTGGGCCACATGAAGTTTCGCACGCCCCCCTTCAAGGAAGCTCGCGGCCCAGTCCAGTGCCGCCAGTGCCAGGGCTTCGGTCACACAGCACGATGCTGTGGCAGGTGCCACTGCCTGACTGATTTTTGTCAAAAGGGTGGATTTTTGGAATAATTCTCTAAGTAGTCCAATTATGCTCACTCGCTTTTGTTTTATTTGGTGTAGGTTCATCTTCATCTTCCTCTGATGAATCCTCAGAAGATAATTGTCTTGAAACCCGTAGAAGACCTGAGAGAGAGATCGGCATCAGGGTGAATCCGGCGAAGACGGATGCCAACGTGATGTCTTTCCTGTATTTTTCGGACAATAATAGCAACCAAACCAGAGTAGGAGATAGGCTGTTCAAAATAAGCCCATTTGTTGATACGATTAGAAAAGCCTTCAATGAATCATTTTCTCCTTTCAAAAATGTGAGCATACTCTTATTTTTCAAAGGAAACTTATTTTTTAAACAATTAATTCCTTCTAAAAGACTTAGGCAAGATTTGGAATTAAAATGTACGTTTTATGTGACTGCAAGATAGGGTATGTGATTGATTTTATCGCGCTCTCACATTTAAAAAATGATCAAGGAGAAAGTGAAAGTGCAGTTGGTCACTGTGACCCAACCCCATCAGAAGACGTGAGTACTGTGGTTGATAGATCTGATCCAGATTTTTCATCCCCATTGACATTAGTGAATACATTAAATACTTCTCTCCATGAGTTAGGAGAGTCACCTATAGATAAGAGAAAGTTGGATAGATCAAAAACGTATTCTGCAAATAAAATTCAAAAAATCAATTTTGAGTTAAAAAAAATCCCTTTTTACTAATATCAAAGAGCCATTTGATGATGAGGCTGTGGTACTTGAAGATTCA
Organism: Rhaphigaster nebulosa; assembly: GCA_948150685.1. Taxonomy (NCBI): domain Eukaryota; kingdom Metazoa; phylum Arthropoda; class Insecta; order Hemiptera; family Pentatomidae; genus Rhaphigaster; species Rhaphigaster nebulosa. Next base: position 141,777,538 of record OX411310.1, read on the forward strand.
ATTTTAAATAATCTAAAAACAAACTTCCAAAACACAACAAGCAGGGATAAAAAAATAATGATTTTGACCTGCTTACCAGAAACGTGGAGCATCCAAAAAATTATGGACGAATATAACGCAACTAACTACATGGTTAGGCAGTCTAAAATCTTAAAGGAGAAAGGCATTTTGGGATGCCCTAACAGAATACCAGGGAAGAGTCTTCCTAGAGTTCTTCCAGGAATGAAAGACTGTGTCAGTCTTGGGGACAAAGTTAAAATTTCAAAGAGGTTGATCTTATGCAATTTAGCAGAAGCTTTTAGGTCCTTCAAAGATAAATTCTCAGACATAAAGATAGGTTTCTCAAAATTTGCAGAGCTCAGAACCAAGCATTGTGTCCTTGCAGGTTCCAGTGGTACCCACTCAGTTTGTGTTTGCACTACACATCAGAACATAAAACTAATGATGGAAAATGCCAAAATTAATTCCTTAATTACGCACTTACAAACACTGCCTTGCATTAATACTCTGCAACCCTCCTTCAATAGACTGCCACTTGGGTAACTATCCATCATGCCCCGGAACTGACAAAATAAAATCTATTCTTGAAACAAGTTTTGAGGAAAACATGATTGATAAAGTAAGTTTTAGTCAATGGCTCACTGTCGACAGGTGTGATTTGGAAATGCTTGAAAAATCAACTTCTGATTTTATTGATTTATTCTGTAAAAACTTGTTGCCTTTAGTCCGGCATGATTTCATTGCCAAACAACAGAGCTCTTTCATGAGTAATGTTAAAGAAAACCTAAAAGAATCAGAATTATTGGTAATATGTGACTTTGTAGAAAACTATAGCTTCATCCTACAAGATGAAGTGCAAAGCCAACACTGGACTAGTGGGCAGGCAACAGTGCACCCATTTGTAATTTATTATAAAAGGGAAAAAACTGAACATGTTAGTTTTGCCATAATATCAGAATGTTTGGAGCATAACACTGTTGCATTGTACTGCTTTCAAAAAAAGTTGATTGAATTCATTAAAAGTAAGTTTGGTGATAGTATCAAGAATATTAATATTTCTCTGATGGATCCACAGCCCAATACAAGAACCGCAAAAATTTTACAAATTTATGTTTTCACAAGAATGACTTCGACGTTGAAGCAGAGTGGCATTTTTCTGCCACAGAGCACGGAAAGGGTCCATGTGACGGCGTTGGCGGTTCAGTTAAAAGGTTAGCTGCTCGAGCCAGTTTACAGCGCCCATATGAAAACCAAATTCAAACCCCTTATTTATCAACTGTACGAGTGGGCTGTTCAAAACATTTTTGTGGCAAACTTCGTCTATGTGACGCAAGAAGAATATATTCTTCTTGAACACTAAGGCTAACACTAACGCCGATTATCTCTCCCGATTTCCCGTCGAAACGCCCATAAAAACAAAACCCGACGAGAGTTCAGAATTAAATTACTATTCAACATTTGCATTGTTCGTAATCAACTTGAAATGCAGAGGAACCTCGATATATCGAATCTCAAGCGGGAACGACAAAACTTTTAACAAACTTTAAACTTTTAACAAACTTTTATCGAGGAGATTTCTGATTCATCCTATTTCAGAGTATGATTCATGATAGCTACGAGTTTGAGCTAAGCAAATAAAACTGTAAAAATGCCATTATTTCCTGTAACTCTGGAAAAGAGTACATGAACTATTCTAAATTGATGGAATATACTTGAATTGGCATTTTTGAGAAGATTGCGATTAAGGTTTTTTTTCCGCGTTTTGACCACCGTGCGTCGTCCAGGACCGCAATGGATTGGGTTGCATGATCAGCAGCAAGTTCATAAATCTTAAGAATGCTTGCTTACCTTCTGAAAGAACACAAATTTTACGGATGTAAACCTTCCATATTTTATACAGGAAAGGGCATATTATAAAATAAGTCAATATTGACCCGACACTGCTCCATTTCCGAGATGGAAGCCAGTGAGTGCCTCGGCTGCGTCAGGCCTTCCTATACAAATATGGACAGTAGCGAGGATAAAAACAAAATGCGATACGTACTCTACACAAGTAAAATAATAATTTATTTTTCTACTTACGTTTTATAAAACAGATATTTTCTTGAAAAACAACGTTAACATTTTTAAAAATGAATCGCATTGACTAAAAACCATCACAAATCAGTGTCAGAGTTATAACATTAATTCAGTAGAAATTAGTTAGTGAGTCAAATTGTACATAAATAAACATAATTCAGAAATTCAAACTAATTATGACCATAGAATTTCAGCATTCCAGTTGCTTATGAAATCACCCCAAAAAAAAAAAAAAAAAAATCAAATCTCACAGAAAAAATATTTCAAAAGAAACCAATATAGGCAGCCAATCAAAAAAGAAATTGCATCTATTGTAACCCAATCATGCCCTGAAATTAGGGATGGAAAGAATTTCACGATGGAATACAAATGGAGAATTTCTTTCGCCCTTCCCCATTTAATAGTCTATTGTAAACATTACAGTAGCCAGTATTGGAAGTGGATGCAGAGGAATGAATACAGAGATTTTATACCTGAAAACAAGCATATGTTGGTTTTACCAATCAAGAAACGTGTGAACACCTCAATGAATAATTAGATTTATTGATATTATTTAAATCAATGATTATTGGATATTTTAGAGAATGGAAATTTTTTTTTTCAATATTCTTAGCATCTGTTGAGAGTAATAACAAATATTTTGTATGGATATGGTAGGAAATTTAATACTCTACAAGATTGGTTATTATGCATTTTGCAATAAATTGCACTAAAAAATAGTTATTAAGGCAAAACCTCTGAATATCCAAATGTTCGCGTTTTCTTGTCTCTTTGCAGATATTTAGGGTCCCGCAGTATGCTTTTAAGTATTATGTATGCCAATTATAATATAATACGTATTATTATTATTATAGTATAAATGCAAACAAAAATTTATAACTCAATTACAGGATATGAAATAATAGTCAGAATAGATTAATAGTACACTAGTCTTTTTGCAAAGTTAAAAAAACACATCGAGTCGCTTAATCAGATGGATTAATTATCATGAACCTTTAACCATTGAGTAAATTTATATTAAATAAATAAATAAAATCATTTAGTAGAAACCTAGCTAATATAGGAAACCAGCTATATCCTACTATAGTTTGTTATGTTTTAAAAATTAATAATTGGTGAATTAATTTCAGCCTTTTATAATCTATTAATATCCCTATTCACCTTAAAATCAACAAACAAAATTAATAATTATGATGCATTTAAAGTTTTGCCAAGCAAGCGTAACTTCATGTTTTAATATAATTAATGAGAAACTTTAAAGTATTAATTTGAGATAAGTTATAAGTAAAACAAAAATGAAATCTGATTTATTGAAGTTTCCATACTAGAATTCAAGTCAGAAACCAGAACTTTCTGAAAAATGTTTTTCCCTAACTATACATATTAATGAACAGATGATGAAAAATGATCATCGAATATGATTTCCGAGAACCAAACGAAAGATCAACAAAAAGCTAAATGGACTAATTCGCAAAAGGCATGAGGATCAGACAGTAAAATTCAATACTAGTGGGCTATTTGCAGACATATGCATTTTTATGCTATTTTTTTTTTTAATTTATAAAAATAGATTAAACTTCCTTAGTCCTATTTTATTTGTGGTTGAGTATATATTTACTGAAATTTACCAAAGAAATCCAACAAATGATAACATTCACATAATGCAAACCCACATGTATAAATATATATTAAAGAACAATTAATTAAAATATAAATTATAAGTATAAAATAAATTTAATTTATTCATACGCTGAATGCTGAGAGTGGCATCACCAAGAAAGAGAATCGCTGAGCAGAGATGTTAAACTTTTTTTCGATATTAATCTGAAAAAAATATTAATGAAATTGAGTCAACTTGATATAATTGAATTATTAATACAAATTAATAATATTAATAATAGGCAGTAGACAGCAATACTTCTTCCAAGAATGACTAATTACTTTGTTCATAATCGGAGATTAGATCTTATACAGTAAAACATCCAAAATGGGCAATTATTAATTTTTATAATGTTAATTCACAATTTAAAAATAAATTAATAATAATAATAATAATAATAAATAAATTATCAGTGTAGGTAACAAAGAAAAAAGGTAAAACAAAACTTTGTCAAGTTTATGAAATAAGCATAGTTATTAAAAAATAAAAATAAAATGCACAGTTATTAATTACATTATAAAAACACATTTTTTTTTAAAAATATGAGCATTAACAAAAAAATTCAGGTATTTAAAATTAAATATACAATGTTATGTATAAATTATTAAAAATTGAAACAAAATAACTAAGTAAAAAACAGAAATAAAAAAAATGCTCAAACAGAAGTCACAAATTAAACTAAAGATTTTTAAAGAAAATTAATGTAAACAAGACTTTTTTTTTTAAATCTTATAGATGGATTCCTGGGTTTCGTTTTCTCTATACACGCTTGAATTGCAAATCTGAAATCTAGTAGCAGTAAGAAACCATAGAAGTCCTAAGATATTACATTATAAACTACGAATGCAAATATACAATGCCAATATTTTCCTTGTTCAATATGTTAAATTTTTAATACATAATTTTGATTTTGAGGAAATACAATTTTTAATTAAGGAGAGGAATAAAAATAAATTTACTTATGGGTATGAAGTCAATTTTCTTCCTTCTTATATTATGTTTTATTAAAAATGATTAACACATTTTTACACTTTAACACATTTTTACACTAACATCCTTATAAACGTTTTGGAGAATTTCCCCATCCTCAGGACAACAGATTCTAAAAATTGCACCATATCAAGTGGACTTATCCTGATTTAATCTCTGCAAGACGCCCGGTCTCTCACTCAGAGGAAGTACCGATCCCAGCTTCTAGAGCTTTCTGAGGACGAGTGTTGTCCCTATAATCACCCTTCTGATACTAATGAACGTGACAGCGATTATAAGTAGATGTCAACAATTCCTCAACGTTTCAACCAGGATGAGTTAAATGACCTCGTCAGAAATCTTAACCTGTCAAAAGAAGCTTCTGAATTACTGGCTTTCAGGTTGAAACGACAAAAATTTACTGGAACGAGGAACCAAAATTACTTTTTACCGTACAAGAGAAAAGGGTCTGCTACTATTCCTGTCCTGGAAAAAATGAGACTTCCTTAATATTTTCCTGATGATTGGCGCATATTTATTGATAGCTTAAGCTTCTTCTACACAACGGGAACAAATATGGTTCAATGCTAATTGCTCACAAAACGGCATGGAAAGAAGCATATAGCACCATAGCTTTGGTATTTGAGAAGACAAGGTATCGTGAGCATCAATGGGCGATTTGAGTGGACTTAAAAGTACTAAACGTTCTTCTCGGACAGCAAAGTGGCCACACCAAATATCCTTGTTTCTTGTGCCTCTGGGATAACAGACAAAACAACACTGGGTTAGACAAGAGTAGCCTAAGAGAGAAGACATGGTCATTGGAGAAAATGACGTTATTATGGGTGCAACATGAGTATTAAGGTGCACTATTTACACAGCCACCTGGATCGTTTTCCTGAAAATTTAGGAGACAGCATTGGGGAGCAAGGTGAAAGATTTCATCAAGATATTAAAATTATGGAGGATGGAATTGCTGTGAAGGAAGATGAGATACGCACATGATGACAAATTATTGCTAGAATTTAAATAGGGACTGCTCCAACTTATATTCAAGAAGGTCACGAAAAAGAAACTTCCGAAGTGCTGAGTTACTAGTTGGTTCCATCAACGACTTGGTAAATAATTACTCACTTTTGTCTTATTTTCCCACTCTTTTAATCACATTATCTATCAAATTTTTATTTTATATCGTCATATAATGATCACTATTTTTTTTTTTAACTTAATAAAAATAATGTACACTTTCCTTCACTATCATTGTCACAATGAAACATTTCATGGAATTAGACTTAGTTCTAATCTCTATTATTATATATGCAACATTTCATGGAATTAGACTTAGTTCTAATCTCTATTATTATATATGCAACATTTCATGGAATTAGACTTTGTTCTAATCTCTATTATTATATCTGCAACATTTCATGGAATTAGACTTTGTTCTAGTCTCTACTGTTATTATTTTATCCCATCTCTCCCGGATTTCTCTAAGATATCATTTAAAAAAATATTTGTACAAGATTTATATATATATATATATATATATATATATATATATATATATATATATATATATATATATATATATACACATAAATAACCTTTTATTTTATTATTATAATCAGAATTTTATTATATTTTATTAAGTCTATTTATTATATCTGCATAGTGGTAGCTAGGATTTTTTTTATCAGTTTTATAATTTACTGTATCATTTATATCTTTTGTAACACGAATAGCCTCAACTATTTTTTCTTCATTTTACTATATCCAATATTTTTGCATTTTCAAAATCAAAATTATGGTTGCATAATATACTATGTTGTGGTAGGGCGGTAGCATTAACATTTTTATTATTCTTGCAATTACTTTTATGTTGATTGATTCAAATTTCCAATTTCTTACAAGTTTTGCCAATATATGCCTCATCACAATTTTTACATTATATCTTATTTTTAATTTTTACATTATATCTTATTTTTAATTTTATATCTTGTTTATTTAACCCTGATTAAGACATGTAAAGTGGGTCAAAACGTCGGTTTCTAATAAATATTTTTCTTGACTTTTCCAGAATTATAAAATTCCCTGTTTTTACTCAGTCACTAGACACCCTGCTACATCAATAAAAATGTAGTGAGAAAAAAATGATTTCATTGAACAAAAAATCATATTTTTCAGCATACTACTTATTTTTTATGAATACATAATTTTATGTTTTACAACCAAAAACAATTTTAACGGTATTCGAAAAGATAAATTACCATTTTTTTTTTCTAAAGATACTTTGTATATTCCCCAAGAACAGGTAAATGATTTGGCCAATATAATTCAACTTTTATAAGGCACAATCAGACAATTTTAAAACAGACAAACATTACCTCTCACCACAATCGGCCAATGATGCTACCGCCTGATAGAAAAATGTATAGAGAATTTCACTAGGAGATCTGCTCTCTTTCTTACTCAACATCGGGCAACAGCTTGACAACTAATTTTCCATTTTTTATCGACAAGCTACCTACAACAAGAATTTTATCTTTTTAAACAGTTGCACGGTCATTGCTTCTCTTATAATATGCTTTGATGATTTAACCACAATGTGCAACAAAGAAAATTAATTCATGTTTATATTTTTTTAAATTTTTTGATAAACACAAAACTTACTCTTAATTCATATTTCAGTCTTTCAACATTCTTAGTAATTTTTAGATCTTCAATCCCGACAGTTAGTATCAGCAGCAAACATAGAATCTAACATCTGGTTAAAAACAGTTGCGTCATTTAATGCTGAACCTGCAATCAAAATAGCACTATATCATATTAATTTTTAAAACTTTTGAAAATTTTTACTTCTTAGAATTTTTTTATAAATACCTCAATTCATAATCTTTACACAGAACAGTGGAGTTTGTATTCAGAAATTTCACCATGTGGTTCACTAAACAAGAAAACACTAGTTATTCACAGGAACTGGAAACTAAAAAATGTATGAATTGTGCAATATATATAAACATTGTGTTCTATAGATTGATAAATGTCAAGTAAAGATATAAAGCCTTACTAGTTCAACTCTTACAAGATGTCCAATATATAGAGTTATCTTTCCAACAGATGTAAGATGCATCATATTCACCCCCCATTTTACATGTTAGTGAAGCTTTAGGAGTAAGTTTCTAAACTCGTCACTCATTCCATCGATGAGATCCAACAGCCGATTGAATCCATCAGGGATGTACAGCGATGTGCCTTGATTTTTTTGTTTTTCTTTTTTGAGATGGAGCATTGAAATATAATATCCATTAATTGATTGCCGTCTCTATTAAAGAAAGGCTAATGCGAAAATGCGATTTATATTCCTCGTCTGAGTAGGCCTGTAAAATATTTTCTACGCAGTTTTTAATTTTTAAGTGTTCCAAATCCTCCCTAAACAGTTCCTCTTCTCCACTACTGATCACTGCTTCCATTTCGAGACGAAATACTGCGCGATATCTGTTCCTGATTTAGAAAATGAAATAACACGGAGGTTGTAACGAGGTTGCATCCACCGACTCAGATGTATCTACAATGCCATCGGTGAGTTCAGAAACACTAAAAGAATGTATGAAAAACCATCGTTAGCGGCCATTGTTACCAATGGGGGCTATCATATACTGAAAATTCTACTTAAAAGTTTTTTACTAAAACTGATAATCTTTATGAATTAGATGAAAAATTCGAAAATTAGATTCGTTATATGAAAATTTAGAAAGCCATAATCGCGAAAACAATTTAAATTTGATTTGAATATGCATTCGGCCAGTTGAGGTGCCTATAAATCTAGGCAAATCTGAAGGTAGACTTTCGCTGGTACTGCCCACGGTTGCGACTGGCAGTTAGCCAATCGTAGCCGCTAACTGTTACCGCTTCTATATTTCGCTGAAACTGCCTTCCGCAACGGCCCACTCTTGCATAACCTATAACGTTATAACCTCTCCTATATCTATAATCATACTATATAGTTATAACTATATAGTATATCCTTAAAATCTTTAAAATTATATGTTATTTATATACGTACAAATTATAAATAAATTAATACGTTTATTTACAAGATTTTACAGATATGCAACTATATATGTAGAACATATATATCGTTATGTTATGTAAAACTATATTTGTTAGGTATTTTAGACAATGAACAAAGTTCGCCTGTCGAGATTTATTTATTGTTTATTAATAAAATAATAATGTGTGAATATAAAAATAAAATAATAAGTTTTTCCACACATTATTTTTTACTATCACATTCCTATAGTCCTTATGTTTGTGATCATAAAGTACCTGAAACTGGTTAACGAACTCTACTAGACGTTCGTCGTCATAATGGCTGAATCCTTTTTTATTAAACGACATTGTTTTCAATGGCAAGCGGGAACCGTCGCGTCTGAGGCAGTATGACTCCTAGAACGGTCAGGGACGCTGCAGTATAGGTATGACGTCATACCTAGACTGCCGGACAGTGCCAGGGAAATGTGCCCCCTACCTATTCAGTCAAAGTAGTAGTAAATTGCCAGCAAACTTTGCCGGCCGCAACCGCGGGCAGTAGCAGCGAAAGTCTACCTTTATCTGTCCGGTTCTTGTGGGAAGTGCCACATAGCCGCTAGTGTTGCATCCATTTGTGTACTTCTATAAATTATACATTTTTATTTCTTATTTTATTAGTATCTTTTAAAAATAAAAATACTTAAAATAGCCGAAAAAAGTTCGAATAGCCAGAACAATAGCGGGTGGATGCCCCGTGATTTGTTAGTTTTCTAACCCCCCCTTTACAAGTTTGCCGTTCGGTTTGACTTGGGACTTGCCATAGTTTGGCATATGTGTAAGCTCAAAAGAGTTGGGCAAAAATTATCCGATTGACGACTAAATTTTAAGCCACAAAAAAAAATAATCACGACTAATGACTAATATAAAACTAATAATCGGAAAATAATCATTTTTTTAATCACTTCAAACTAAGTCGTTATTCATGACTAATATTTTAGTTGAGATCGTCGAAAACGACTAAAAATTCATAATAAAACTAATGTATAGATGCGATAAAGTCTCATCATTTCATTGTTTTATTTATAAATGATTTATTTTTCTGTTCATCTACGGCTTTAAAGTTGCTAATTATTCATACTTATTTCAATAAGAAAAATCCTTCTTCAAATTTTTTATACAAGGATTGAAATTAACTCTTATGTTTCTCTTGAAGTGAAAAAAGTCTGGATTTGATTTTTATATTTGAAAACAAAAAATAAAAATAAATATATAAAGATAAATTTTTATTATTTGAGTATAAATATTTTTTCAATATTTTCGATATTGCGCTTCATTATTGTGTAATGTAAGGTGCTTATTTTGAAAACACTAGGTTGACACAAAAGTTTTGTAAAGTACAATAAAATTATATTTGAAAAATAGCAACTTACAGCTCGATCCTCTAAGTATAACCCCTCGCGTTGTACTGTCTTGAGCCACCTATCCTCTAAGTATAACCCCTCGTGTTGTACTGTCTTGAGCCACCTATCCTCTAAGTATAACCCCTCGTGTTGTACTGTCTTAAGCCACCTATCAGTATAACCCCTCGTGTTGTACTGTCTTGAGCCACCTATCTTCTAAGTATAATCCCTCCTGTTGTACTGTCTTGAGCCACCTATCAGTATAACCCCTCGTGTTGTACTGTCTTGAGCCACCTATCCTCTAAGTATAACCCCTCCTGTTGTACTGTCTTGAGCCACCTATCCTCTAAGTATAACCCCTCCTGTTGTACTGTCTTGAGCCACCTATCCTCTAAGTATAACCCCTCCTGTTGTACTGTCTTGAGCCACCTATCCTCTAAGTATAACCCCTCGTGTTGTACTGTCTTGAGCCACCTATCAGTATAACCCCTCGTGTTGTACTGTCTTGAGCCACCTATCTTAGTATAACCCCTCGTGTTGTACTGTCTTGAGCCACCTATCCTCTAAGTATAACCCCTCGTGTTGTACTGTCTTGAGCCACCTATCTTCTAAGTATAATCCCTCGTGTTGTACTGTCTTGAGCCGCCTATCTTAGTATAACCCCTCGTGTTGTACTGTCTTGAGCCACCTATCCTCTAAGTATAACCTCTCGTGTTGTACTGTCTTGAGCCACCTATCCTCTAAGTATAACCCCTCGTGTTGTACTGTCTTGAGCCACCTATCAGTATAACCCCTCGTGTTGTACTGTCTTGAGCCACCTATCTTAGTATAACCCCTCGTGTTGTACTGTCTTGAGCCACCTATCCTCTAAGTATAACCCCTCATGTTGTACTGTCTTGAGCCACCTATCCTCTAAGTATAACCCCTCGTGTTGTACTGTCTTGAGCCACCTATCTTCTAAGTATAATCCCTCGTGTTGTACTGTCTTGAGCCACCTATCTTCTAAGTATAACTCCTCGTGTTGTACTGTCTTGAGCCACCTATCAGTATAACCCCTCGTGTTGTACTGTCTTGAGCCACCTATCCTCTAAGTATAACCCCTCGTGTTGTACTGTCTTGAGCCACCTATCAGTATAACCCCTCGTGTTGTACTGTCTTGAGCCACCTATCCTCTAAGTATAACCCCTCGTGTTGTACTGTCTTGAGCCACCTATCCTCTAAGTATAATCCCTCGTGTTGTACTGACTTGAGCCACCTATCAGTATAACCCCTCGTGTTGTACTGTCTTGAGCCACCTATCCTCTAAGTATAACCCCTCGTGTTGTACTGTCTTGAGCCACCTATCCTCTAAGTATAACCCCTCGTGTTGTACTGTCTTGAGCCACCTATCCTCTAAGTATAACCCCTCGTGTTGTACTGTCTTGAGCCACCTATCCTTTAAGTATAACCCCTCGTGTTGTACTGTCTTGAGCCACCTATCAGTATAACCCCTCGTGTTGTACTGTCTTGAGCCACCTATCTTAGTATAACCCCTCGTGTTGTACTGTCTTGAGCCACCTACCCTCTAAGTATAACCCCTCGTGTTGTACTGTCTTGAGCCACCTATCCTCTAAGTATAACCCCTCGTGTTGTACTGTCTTGAGCCACCTATCTTAGTATAACCCCTCGTGTTGTACTGTCTTGAGCCACCTATCCTCTAAGTATAACCCCTCGTGTTGTACTGTCTTGAGCCACCTATCCTCTAAGTATAACCCCTCGTGTTGTACTGTCTTGAGCCACCTATCTTCTAAGTATAATCCCTCGTGTTTTACTGTCTTGAGCCACCTATCTTCTAAGTATAACTCCTCGTGTTGTACTGTCTTGAGCCACCTATCAGTATAACCCCTCGTGTTGTACTGTCTTAAGCCACCTATCAGTATAAACCCTCGTGTTGTACTGTCTTGAGCCACCTATCTTCTAAGTATAATCCCTCGTGTTGTACTGTCTTGAGCCACCTATCAGTATAACCCCTCGTGTTGTACTGTCTTGAGCCACCTATCCTCTAAGTATAACCCCTCGTGTTGTACTGTCTTGAGCCACCTATCCTCTAAGTATAACCCCTCGTGTTGTACTGTCTTGAGCCACCTATCCTCTAAGTATAACCCCTCGTGTTGTACTGTCTTGAGCCACCTATCCTCTAAGTATAACCCCTCGTGTTGTACTGTCTTGAGCCACCTATCAGTATAACCCCTCGTGTTGTACTGTCTTGAGCCACCTATCTTAGTATAACCCCTCGTGTTGTACTGTCTTGAGCCACCTATCCTCTAAGTATAACCCCTCGTGTTGTACTGTCTTGAGCCACCTATCTTCTAAGTATAATCCCTCGTGTTGTACTGTCTTGAGCCACCTATCTTAGTATAACCCCTCGTGTTGTACTGTCTTGAGCCACCTATCCTCTAAGTATAACCTCTCGTGTTGTACTGTCTTGAGCCACCTATCCTCTAAGTATAACCCCTCGTGTTGTACTGTCTTGAGCCACCTATCAGTATAACCCCTCGTGTTGTACTGTCTTGAGCCACCTATCTTAGTATAACCCCTCGTGTTGTACTGTCTTGAGCCACCTATCCTCTAAGTATAACCCCTCATGTTGTACTGTCTTGAGCCACCTATCCTCTAAGTATAACCCCTCGTGTTGTACTGTCTTGAGCCACCTATCTTCTAAGTATAATCCCTCGTGTTGTACTGTCTTGAGCCACCTATCTTCTAAGTATAACTGCTCGTGTTGTACTGTCTTGAGCCACCTATCTTAGTATAACCCCTCGTGTTGTACTGTCTTGAGCCACCTATCCTCTAAGTATAACCCCTCGTGTTGTACTGTCTTGAGCCACCTATCTTCTAAGTATAATCCCTCGTGTTGTACTGTCTTGAGCCACCTATCTTAGTATAACCCCTCGTGTTGTACTGTCTTGAGCCACCTATCCTCTAAGTATAACCTCTCGTGTTGTACTGTCTTGAGCCACCTATCCTCTAAGTATAACCCCTCGTGTTGTACTGTCTTGAGCCACCTATCAGTATAACCCCTCGTGTTGTACTGTCTTGAGCCACCTATCTTAGTATAACCCCTCGTGTTGTACTGTCTTGAGCCACCTATCCTCTAAGTATAACCCCTCATGTTGTACTGTCTTGAGCCACCTATCCTCTAAGTATAACCCCTCGTGTTGTACTGTCTTGAGCCACCTATCTTCTAAGTATAATCCCTCGTGTTGTACTGTCTTGAGCCACCTATCTTCTAAGTATAACTCCTCGTGTTGTACTGTCTTGAGCCACCTATCAGTATAACCCCTCGTGTTGTACTGTCTTGAGCCACCTATCCTCTAAGTATAACCCCTCGTGTTGTACTGTCTTGAGCCACCTATCAGTATAACCCCTCGTGTTGTACTGTCTTGAGCCACCTATCCTCTAAGTATAACCCCTCGTGTTGTACTGTCTTGAGCCACCTATCCTCTAAGTATAATCCCTCGTGTTGTACTGACTTGAGCCACCTATCAGTATAACCCCTCGTGTTGTACTGTCTTGAGCCACCTATCCTCTAAGTATAACCCCTCGTGTTGTACTGTCTTGAGCCACCTATCCTCTAAGTATAACCCCTCGTGTTGTACTGTCTTGAGCCACCTATCCTCTAAGTATAACCCCTCGTGTTGTACTGTCTTGAGCCACCTATCCTTTAAGTATAACCCCTCGTGTTGTACTGTCTTGAGCCACCTATCAGTATAACCCCTCGTGTTGTACTGTCTTGAGCCACCTATCTTAGTATAACCCCTCGTGTTGTACTGTCTTGAGCCACCTACCCTCTAAGTATAACCCCTCGTGTTGTACTGTCTTGAGCCACCTATCCTCTAAGTATAACCCCTCGTGTTGTACTGTCTTGAGCCACCTATCTTAGTATAACCCCTCGTGTTGTACTGTCTTGAGCCACCTATCCTCTAAGTATAACCCCTCGTGTTGTACTGTCTTGAGCCACCTATCCTCTAAGTATAACCCCTCGTGTTGTACTGTCTTGAGCCACCTATCTTCTAAGTATAATCCCTCGTGTTTTACTGTCTTGAGCCACCTATCTTCTAAGTATAACTCCTCGTGTTGTACTGTCTTGAGCCACCTATCAGTATAACCCCTCGTGTTGTACTGTCTTAAGCCACCTATCAGTATAAACCCTCGTGTTGTACTGTCTTGAGCCACCTATCTTCTAAGTATAATCCCTCGTGTTGTACTGTCTTGAGCCACCTATCAGTATAACCCCTCGTGTTGTACTGTCTTGAGCCACCTATCCTCTAAGTATAACCCCTCGTGTTGTACTGTCTTGAGCCACCTATCCTCTAAGTATAACCCCTCGTGTTGTACTGTCTTGAGCCACCTATCCTCTAAGTATAACCCCTCGTGTTGTACTGTCTTAAGCCACCTATCCTCTAAGTATAACCCCTCGTGTTGTACTGTCTTGAGCCACCTATCAGTATAACCCCTCGTGTTGTACTGTCTTGAGCCACCTATCTTAGTATAACCCCTCGTGTTGTACTGTCTTGAGCCACCTATCCTCTAAGTATAACCCCTCGTGTTGTACTGTCTTGAGCCACCTATCTTCTAAGTATAATCCCTCGTGTTGTACTGTCTTGAGCCACCTATCTTAGTATAACCCCTCGTGTTGTACTGTCTTGAGCCACCTATCCTCTAAGTATAACCTCTCGTGTTGTACTGTCTTGAGCCACCTATCCTCTAAGTATAACCCCTCGTGTTGTACTGTCTTGAGCCACCTATCAGTATAACCCCTCGTGTTGTACTGTCTTGAGCCACCTATCTTAGTATAACCCCTCGTGTTGTACTGTCTTGAGCCACCTATCCTCTAAGTATAACCCCTCATGTTGTACTGTCTTGAGCCACCTATCCTCTAAGTATAACCCCTCGTGTTGTACTGTCTTGAGCCACCTATCTTCTAAGTATAATCCCTCGTGTTGTACTGTCTTGAGCCACCTATCTTCTAAGTATAACTGCTCGTGTTGTACTGTCTTGAGCCACCTATCAGTATAACCCCTCGTGTTGTACTGTCTTGAGCCACCTATCCTCTAAGTATAACCCCTCGTGTTGTACTGTCTTGAGCCACCTATCAGTATAACCCCTCGTGTTGTACTGTCTTGAGCCACCTATCCTCTAAGTATAACCCCTCGTGTTGTACTGTCTTGAGCCACCTATCCTCTAAGTATAATCCCTCGTGTTGTACTGACTTGAGCCACCTATCAGTATAACCCCTCGTGTTGTACTGTCTTGAGCCACCTATCCTCTAAGTATAACCCCTCGTGTTGTACTGTCTTGAGCCACCTATCCTCTAAGTATAACCCCTCGTGTTGTACTGTCTTGAGCCACCTATCCTCTAAGTATAACCCCTCGTGTTGTACTGTCTTGAGCCACCTATCCTCTAAGTATAACCCCTCGTGTTGTACTGTCTTGAGCCACCTATCAGTATAACCCCTCGTGTTGTACTGTCTTGAGCCACCTATCTTAGTATAACCCCTCGTGTTGTACTGTCTTGAGCCACCTATCCTCTAAGTATAACCCCTCGTGTTGTACTGTCTTGAGCCACCTATCCTCTAAGTATAACCCCTCGTGTTGTACTGTCTTGAGCCACCTATCTTAGTATAACCCCTCGTGTTGTACTGTCTTGAGCCACCTATCCTCTAAGTATAACCCCTCGTGTTGTACTGTCTTGAGCCACCTATCCTCTAAGTATAACCCCTCGTGTTGTACTGTCTTGAGCCACCTATCTTCTAAGTATAATCCCTCGTGTTTTACTGTCTTGAGCCACCTATCTTCTAAGTATAACTCCTCGTGTTGTACTGTCTTGAGCCACCTATCAGTATAACCCCTCGTGTTGTACTGTCTTGAGCCACCTATCTTAGTATAACCCCTCGTGTTGTACTGTCTTGAGCCACCTATCAGTATAACCCCTCGTGTTGTACTGTCTTGAGCCACCTATCCTCTAAGTATAACCCCTCGTGTTGTACTGTCTTGAGCCACCTATCCTCTAAGTATAATCCCTCGTGTTGTACTGTCTTGAGCCACCTATCAGTATAACCCCTCGTGTTGTACTGTCTTGAGCCACCTATCCTCTAAATATAACCCCTCGTGTTGGACTGTCTTGAGCCACCTATCCTCTAAGTATAACCCCTCGTGTTGTACTGTCTTGAGCCACCTATCCTCTAAGTATAACCCCTCGTGTTGTACTGTCTTGAGCCACCTATCCTCTAAGTATAACCCCTCGTGTTGTACTGTCTTGAGCCACCTATCTTAGTATAACCCCTCGTGTTGTACTGTCTTGAGCCACCTATCCTCTAAGTATAACCCCTCGTGTTGTACTGTCTTGAGCCACCTATCCTCTAAGTATAACCCCTCGTGTTGTACTGTCTTGAGCCACCTATCAGTATAACCCCTCGTGTTGTACTGTCTTGAGCCACCTATCTTCTAAGTATAATCCCTCGTGTTGTACTGTCTTGAGCCACCTATCTTCTAAGTATAACTCCTCGTGTTGTACTGTCTTGAGCCACCTATCAGTATAACCCCTCGTGTTGTACTGTCTTGAGCCACCTATCTTAGTATAACCCCTCGTGTTGTACTGTCTTGAGCCACCTATCAGTATAACCCCTCGTGTTGTACTGTCTTGAGCCACCTATCCTCTAAGTATAACCCCTCGTGTTGTACTGTCTTGAGCCACCTATCCTCTAAGTATAATCCCTCGTGTTGTACTGTCTTGAGCCACCTATCAGTATAACCCCTCGTGTTGTACTGTCTTGAGCCACCTATCCTCTAAGTATAACCCCTCGTGTTGTACTGTCTTGAGCCACCTATCCTCTAAGTATAACCCCTCGTGTTGTACTGTCTTGAGCTACCTATCCTCTAAGTATAACCCCTCGTGTTGTACTGTCTTGAGCCACCTATCCTCTAAGTATAACCCCTCGTGTTGTACTGTCTTGAGCCACCTATCCTCTAAGTATAACCCCTCGTGTTGTACTGTCTTGGGCCACCTATCCTCTAAGTATAACCCCTCGTGTTGTACTGTCTTGAGCCACCTATCCTCTAAGTATAACCCCTCGTGTTGTACTGTCTTGAGCCACCTATCAGTATAACCCCTGGTGTTGTACTGTCTTGAGCCACCTATCCTCTAAGTATAACCCCTCGTGTTGTACTGTCTTGAGCCACCTATCCTCTAAGTATAACCCCTCGTGTTGTACTGTCTTGAGCCACCTATCCTCTAAGTATAACCCCTCGTGTTGTACTGTCTTGAGCCACCTATCCTCTAAGTATAACCCCTCGTGTTGTACTGTCTTGAGCCACCTATCAGTATAACCCCTCGTGTTGTACTGTCTTGAGCCACCTATCTTAGTATAACCCCTCGTGTTGTACTGTCTTGAGCCACCTATCCTCTAAGTATAACCCCTCGTGTTGTACTGTCTTGAGCCACCTATCTTCTAAGTATAATCCCTCGTGTTGTACTGTCTTGAGCCACCTATCTTAGTATAACCCCTCGTGTTGTACTGTCTTGAGCCACCTATCCTCTAAGTATAACCCCTCGTGTTGTACTGTCTTGAGCCACCTATCCTCTAAGTATAACCCCTCGTGTTGTACTGTCTTGAGCCACCTATCAGTATAACCCCTCGTGTTGTACTGTCTTGAGCCACCTATCTTAGTATAACCCCTCGTGTTGTACTGTCTTGAGCCACCTATCCTCTAAGTATAACCCCTCGTGTTGTACTGTCTTGAGCCACCTATCCTCTAAGTATAACCCCTCGTGTTGTACTGTCTTGAGCCACCTATCTTCTAAGTATAATCCCTCGTGTTGTACTGTCTTGAGCCACCTATCTTCTAAGTATAACTCCTCGTGTTGTACTGTCTTGAGCCACCTATCTTAGTATAACCCCTCGTGTTGTACTGTCTTGAGCCACCTATCAGTATAACCCCTCGTGTTGTACTGTCTTGAGCCACCTATCCTCTAAGTATAACCCCTCGTGTTGTACTGTCTTGAGCCACCTATCCTCTAAGTATAATCCCTCGTGTTGTACTGTCTTGAGCCACCTATCAGTATAACCCCTCGTGTTGTACTGTCTTGAGCCACCTATCCTCTAAGTATAACCCCTCGTGTTGTACTGTCTTGAGCCACCTATCCTCTAAGTATAACCCCTCGTGTTGTACTGTCTTGAGCCACCTATCCTCTAAGTATAACCCCTCGTGTTGTACTGTCTTGAGCCACCTATCCTCTAAGTATAACCCCTCGTGTTGTACTGTCTTGAGCCACCTATCAGTATAACCCCTCGTGTTGTACTGTCTTGAGCCACCTATCTTAGTATAACCCCTCGTGTTGTACTGTCTTGAGCCACCTATCCTCTAAGTATAACCCCTCGTGTTGTACTGTCTTGAGCCACCTATCCTCTAAGTATAACCCCTCGTGTTGTACTGTCTTGAGCCACCTATCTTCTAAGTATAATCCCTCGTGTTGTACTGTCTTGAGCCACCTATCTTCTAAGTATAACTCCTCGTGTTGTACTGTCTTGAGCCACCTATCAGTATAATCCCTCGTGTTGTACTGTCTTGAGCCACCTATCTTAGTATAACCCCTCGTGTTGTACTGTCTTGAGCCACCTATCAGTATAACCCCTCGTGTTGTACTGTCTTGAGCCACCTATCCTCTAAGTATAACCCCTCGTGTTGTACTGTCTTGAGCCACCTATCCTCTAAGTATAATCCCTCGTGTTGTACTGTCTTGAGCCACCTATCAGTATAACCCCTCGTGTTGTACTGTCTTGAGCCACCTATCCTCTAAGTATAACCCCTCGTGTTGTACTGTCTTGAGCCACCTATCCTCTAAGTATAACCCCTCGTGTTGTACTGTCTTGAGCCACCTATCCTCTAAGTATAACCCCTCGTGTTGTACTGTCTTGAGCCACCTATCCTCTAAGTATAACCCCTCGTGTTGTACTGTCTTGAGCCACCTATCAGTATAACCCCTCGTGTTGTACTGTCTTGAGCCACCTATCCTCTAAGTATAACCCCTCGTGTTGTACTGTCTTGAGCCACCTATCCTCTAAGTATAACCCCTCGTGTTGTACTGTCTTGAGCCACCTATCCTCTAAGTATAACCCCTCGTGTTGTACTGTCTTGAGCCACCTATCAGTATAACCCCTCGTGTTGTACTGTCTTGAGCCACCTATCCTCTAAGTATAACCCCTCGTGTTGTACTGTCTTGAGCCACCTATCAGTATAACCCCTCGTGTTGTACTGTCTTGAGCCACCTATCCTCTAAGTATAACCCCTCGTGTTGTACTGTCTTGAGCCACCTATCCTCTAAGTATAACCCCTCGTGTTGTACTGTCTTGAGCCACCTATCAGTATAACCCCTCGTGTTGTACTGTCTTGAGCCACCTATCCTCTAAGTATAACCCCTCGTGTTGTACTGTCTTGAGCCACCTATCAGTATAACCCCTCGTGTTGTACTGTCTTGAGCCACCTATCCTCTAAGTATAACCCCTCGTGTTGTACTGTCTTGAGCCACCTATCCTCTAAGTATAACCCCTCGTGTTGTACTGTCTTGAGCCACCTATCCTCTAAGTATAACCCCTCGTGTTGTACTGTCTTGAGCCACCTATCAGTATAATCCCTCGTGTTGTACTGTCTTGAGCCACCTATCAGTATAACCCCTCGTGTTGTACTGTCTTGAGCCACCTATCCTCTAAGTATAACCCCTCGTGTTGTACTGTCTTGAGCCACCTATCCTCTAAGTATAACCCCTCGTGTTGTACTGTCTTGAGCCACCTATCCTCTAAGTATAACCCCTCGTGTTGTACTGTCTTGAGCCACCTATCCTCTAAGTATAACCCCTCGTGTTGTACTGTCTTGAGCCACCTATCAGTATAACCCCTCGTGTTGTACTGTCTTGAGCCACCTATCCTCTAAGTATAACCCCTCGTGTTGTACTGTCTTGAGCCACCTATCCTCTAAGTATAACCCCTCGTGTTGTACTGTCTTGAGCCACCTATCCTCTAAGTATAACCCCTCGTGTTGTACTGTCTTGAGCCACCTATCAGTATAACCCCTCGTGTTGTACTGTCTTGAGCCACCTATCCTCTAAGTATAACCCCTCGTGTTGTACTGTCTTGAGCCACCTATCAGTATAACCCCTCGTGTTGTACTGTCTTGAGCCACCTATCCTCTAAGTATAACCCCTCGTGTTGTACTGTCTTGAGCCACCTATCAGTATAACCCCTCGTGTTGTACTGTCTTGAGCCACCTATCCTCTAAGTATAACCCCTCGTGTTGTACTGTCTTGAGCCACCTATCCTCTAAGTATAACCCCTCGTGTTGTACTGTCTTGAGCCACCTATCCTCTAAGTATAACCCCTCGTGTTGTACTGTCTTGAGCCACCTATCAGTATAACCCCTCGTGTTGTACTGTCTTGAGCCACCTATCCTCTAAGTATAACCCCTCGTGTTGTACTGTCTTGAGCCACCTATCAGTATAACCCCTCGTGTTGTACTGTCTTGAGCCACCTATCCTCTAAGTATAACCCCTCGTGTTGTACTGTCTTGAGCCACCTATCAGTATAACCCCTCGTGTTGTACTGTCTTGAGCCACCTATCCTCTAAGTATAACCCCTCGTGTTGTACTGTCTTGAGCCACCTATCAGTATAACCCCTCGTGTTGTACTGTCTTGAGCCACCTATCCTCTAAGTATAACCCCTCGTGTTGTACTGTCTTGAGCCACCTATCCTCTAAGTATAACCCCTCGTGTTGTACTGTCTTGAGCCACCTATCAGTATAACCCCTCGTGTTGTACTGTCTTGAGCCACCTATCCTCTAAGTATAACCCCTCGTGTTGTACTGTCTTGAGCCACCTATCAGTATAACCCCTCGTGTTGTACTGTCTTGAGCCACCTATCCTCTAAGTATAACCCCTCGTGTTGTACTGTCTTGAGCCACCTATCCTCTAAGTATAACCCCTCGTGTTGTACTGTCTTGAGCCACCTATCCTCTAAGTATAACCCCTCGTGTTGTACTGTCTTGAGCCACCTATCAGTATAACCCCTCGTGTTGTACTGTCTTGAGCCACCTATCCTCTAAGTATAACCCCTCGTGTTGTACTGTCTTGAGCCACCTATCAGTATAACCCCTCGTGTTGTACTGTCTTGAGCCACCTATCCTCTAAGTATAACCCCTCGTGTTGTACTGTCTTGAGCCACCTATCAGTATAACCCCTCGTGTTGTACTGTCTTGAGCCACCTATCCTCTAAGTATAACCCCTCGTGTTGTACTGTCTTGAGCCACCTATCAGTATAACCCCTCGTGTTGTACTGTCTTGAGCCACCTATCCTCTAAGTATAACCCCTCGTGTTGTACTGTCTTGAGCCACCTATCAGTATAACCCCTCGTGTTGTACTGTCTTGAGCCACCTATCAGTATAACCCCTCGTGTTGTACTGTCTTGAGCCACCTATCCTCTAAGTATAACCCCTCGTGTTGTACTGTCTTGAGCCACCTATCTTCTAAGTATAATCCCTCGTGTTGTACTGTCTTGAGCCACCTATCCTCTAAGTATAACCCCTCGTGTTGTACTGTCTTGAGCCACCTATCCTCTAAGTATAACCCCTCGTGTTGTACTGTCTTGAGCCACCTATCCTCTAAGTATAACCCCTCGTGTTGTACTGTCTTGAGCCACCTATCAGTATAACCCCTCGTGTTGTACTGTCTTGAGCCACCTATCCTCTAAGTATAACCCCTCGTGTTGTACTGTCTTGAGCCACCTATCCTCTAAGTATAACCCCTCGTGTTGTACTGTCTTGAGCCACCTATCCTCTAAGTATAACCCCTCGTGTTGTACTGTCTTGAGCCACCTATCAGTATAACCCCTCGTGTTGTACTGTCTTGAGCCACCTATCCTCTAAGTATAACCCCTCGTGTTGTACTGTCTTGAGCCACCTATCAGTATAACCCCTCGTGTTGTACTGTCTTGAGCCACCTATCCTCTAAGTATAACCCCTCGTGTTGTACTGTCTTGAGCCACCTATCCTCTAAGTATAACCCCTCGTGTTGTACTGTCTTGAGCCACCTATCCTCTAAGTATAACCCCTCGTGTTGTACTGTCTTGAGCCACCTATCAGTATAACCCCTCGTGTTGTACTGTCTTGAGCCACCTATCCTCTAAGTATAACCCCTCGTGTTGTACTGTCTTGAGCCACCTATCAGTATAACCCCTCGTGTTGTACTGTCTTGAGCCACCTATCCTCTAAGTATAACCCCTCGTGTTGTACTGTCTTGAGCCACCTATCAGTATAACCCCTCGTGTTGTACTGTCTTGAGCCACCTATCCTCTAAGTATAACCCCTCGTGTTGTACTGTCTTGAGCCACCTATCAGTATAACCCCTCGTGTTGTACTGTCTTGAGCCACCTATCCTCTAAGTATAACCCCTCGTGTTGTACTGTCTTGAGCCACCTATCCTCTAAGTATAACCCCTCGTGTTGTACTGTCTTGAGCCACCTATCAGTATAACCCCTCGTGTTGTACTGTCTTGAGCCACCTATCCTCTAAGTATAACCCCTCGTGTTGTACTGTCTTGAGCCACCTATCAGTATAACCCCTCGTGTTGTACTGTCTTGAGCCACCTATCCTCTAAGTATAACCCCTCGTGTTGTACTGTCTTGAGCCACCTATCCTCTAAGTATAACCCCTCGTGTTGTACTGTCTTGAGCCACCTATCCTCTAAGTATAACCCCTCGTGTTGTACTGTCTTGAGCCACCTATCAGTATAACCCCTCGTGTTGTACTGTCTTGAGCCACCTATCCTCTAAGTATAACCCCTCGTGTTGTACTGTCTTGAGCCACCTATCAGTATAACCCCTCGTGTTGTACTGTCTTGAGCCACCTATCCTCTAAGTATAACCCCTCGTGTTGTACTGTCTTGAGCCACCTATCAGTATAACCCCTCGTGTTGTACTGTCTTGAGCCACCTATCCTCTAAGTATAACCCCTCGTGTTGTACTGTCTTGAGCCACCTATCAGTATAACCCCTCGTGTTGTACTGTCTTGAGCCACCTATCCTCTAAGTATAACCCCTCGTGTTGTACTGTCTTGAGCCACCTATCCTCTAAGTATAACCCCTCGTGTTGTACTGTCTTGAGCCACCTATCCTCTAAGTATAACCCCTCGTGTTGTACTGTCTTGAGCCACCTATCAGTATAACCCCTCGTGTTGTACTGTCTTGAGCCACCTATCCTCTAAGTATAACCCCTCGTGTTGTACTGTCTTGAGCCACCTATCAGTATAACCCCTCGTGTTGTACTGTCTTGAGCCACCTATCCTCTAAGTATAACCCCTCGTGTTGTACTGTCTTGAGCCACCTATCAGTATAACCCCTCGTGTTGTACTGTCTTGAGCCACCTATCCTCTAAGTATAACCCCTCGTGTTGTACTGTCTTGAGCCACCTATCAGTATAACCCCTCGTGTTGTACTGTCTTGAGCCACCTATCCTCTAAGTATAACCCCTCGTGTTGTACTGTCTTGAGCCACCTATCTTCTAAGTATAATCCCTCGTGTTGTACTGTCTTGAGCCACCTATCCTCTAAGTATAACCCCTCGTGTTGTACTGTCTTGAGCCACCTATCCTCTAAGTATAACCCCTCGTGTTGTACTGTCTTGAGCCACCTATCCTCTAAGTATAACCCCTCGTGTTGTACTGTCTTGAGCCACCTATCAGTATAACCCCTCGTGTTGTACTGTCTTGAGCCACCTATCCTCTAAGTATAACCCCTCGTGTTGTACTGTCTTGAGCCACCTATCCTCTAAGTATAACCCCTCGTGTTGTACTGTCTTGAGCCACCTATCCTCTAAGTATAACCCCTCGTGTTGTACTGTCTTGAGCCACCTATCCTCTAAGTATAACCCCTCGTGTTGTACTGTCTTGAGCCACCTATCAGTATAACCCCTCGTGTTGTACTGTCTTGAGCCACCTATCCTCTAAGTATAACCCCTCGTGTTGTACTGTCTTGAGCCACCTATCAGTATAACCCCTCGTGTTGTACTGTCTTGAGCCACCTATCCTCTAAGTATAACCCCTCGTGTTGTACTGTCTTGAGCCACCTATCAGTATAACCCCTCGTGTTGTACTGTCTTGAGCCACCTATCCTCTAAGTATAACCCCTCGTGTTGTACTGTCTTGAGCCACCTATCAGTATAACCCCTCGTGTTGTACTGTCTTGAGCCACCTATCCTCTAAGTATAACCCCTCGTGTTGTACTGTCTTGAGCCACCTATCTTCTAAGTATAATCCCTCGTGTTGTACTGTCTTGAGCCACCTATCTTCTATGTATAACTCCTCGTGTTGTACTGTCTTGAGCCACCTATCAGTATAACCCCTCGTGTTGTACTGTCTTGAGCCACCTATCTTAGTATAACCCCTCGTGTTGTACTGTCTTGAGCCACCTATCAGTATAACCCCTCGTGTTGTACTGTCTTGAGCCACCTATCCTGTAAGTATAACCCCTCGTGTTGTACTGTCTTGAGCCACCTATCCTCTAAGTATAATCCCTCGTGTTGTACTGTCTTGAGCCACCTATCCTCTAAGTATAACCCCTCGTGTTGTACTGTCTTGAGCCACCTATCCTCTAAGTAAAACCCCTCGTGTTGTACTGTCTTGAGCCACCTATTCTCTAAGTATAACCCCTCGTGTTGTACTGTCTTGAGCCACCTATCCTCTAAGTATAACCCCTCGTGTTGTACTGTCTTAAGCCACCTATCTTCTAAGTATAACCCCTCGTGTTGTACTGTCTTGAGCCACCTATCAGTATAACCCCTCGTGTTGTACTGTCTTGAGCCACCTATCCTCTAAGTATAACCCCTCGTGTTGTACTGTCTTGAGCCACCTATCCTCTAAGTATAACCCCTCGTGTTGTACTGTCTTGAGCCACCTATCCTCTAAGTATAACCCCTCGTGTTGTACTGTCTTGAGCCACCTATCTTCTAAGTATAACCCCTCGTGTTGTACTGTCTTGAGCCACCTATCAGTATAACCCCTCGTGTTGTACTGTCTTGAGCCACCTATCTTAGTATAACCCCTCGTGTTGTACTGTCTTGAGCCACCATCAGTATAACCCCTCGTGTTGTACTGTCTTGAGCCCCCTTTCAGTATAACCCCTCGTGTTGTACTGTCTTGAGCCACCTATCTTAGTATAACCCCTCGTGTTGTACTGTCTTGAGCCACCTATCAGTATAACCCCTCGTGTTGTACTGTCTTGAGCTACCTATCAGCCAATTCTTGAAAACCTCGCAGGTACTAGTCTATTTTTTGAACCGAAGAACTCGCGAACACCGTTTTCGACTTCCTCCTGATTATTCAACTGTCTCCCCCGAAGAAAATGAGCCATTGAGCGAAACAAGTAATAGTCAGAGGTCAGGACTGGATGCAGAGTGTGGTAGATGTTCTAGACCATCAAGTTCTTCAATTTTATTCAGAGTTATTCTAGCGGAATGAGGACGAGTATTATCTTGTTGTAGGAGAACTCTTCCGATTGGTTAGGGCAGAATATTTCTGAACTCCGAGTATAGTTGACAGTTGGCGAATACCACTCAGGTCTCTTCGATAATTCGGATTTATTTTCGTCTTCCAAGTACTGTAAACATCTAATAATTCGAATTTCTAAATAAAAAATCTGTTTAACTCTTAATATTTTCAATAGGATAGGTGAGAAGGGAATCGTTACTAAGCATTTCGGTCGGCTTACGCTTTTATTTTTTATTCATCTCTCTTTTAAAAAATATCTGATGTGGACAACACATGGCTTCCTTGTACGCCTATTAAACTATAAATCGGTGGCTCAAAAAGTGATCCTAAATTAGGTTACTAGTTTCCCAAGATAGCAGTATCTCAAAAACGACACTCGGCGTCACTACATCCATCTATTGACACACACACAAGTTCTTGTTTGTGGAGGTCTTGTTCCGTTATTATATGTCGTTTTCTTTCAGTACGTAACAAGTTTCCAAGAGATTTCTTCGTGTTCCGTGACAACATTAGAACTGTCATTGTGACTAGATAAAGCATTGGAAATCGGCATTTTAAGTGGATACTTCTTAACATAACTGCAGGATTGGGGGGACTGAAAATCCAGGAGTTGTCCACGAAAATTAAATTCACTCGCAAAAGAAGACCTTATGGTGTGTTTTTTTCGGCCGGTAGAGAAATAGGCCCGTTTTCCTTTGAGGACGACGAAGGTGTCGCGGTTACAGTCAATGGGAACATTATCGTTACATGCTAATCAGGAGGTTCTGGTCTCTCCTTCAAGATATTGATATTCAAAATCTCTGGTTTCAACAGGATGGTGCAACATTTCACACCTCACTTGGAACAGTCGACATTATGACAGAAGAATTCCCGGGATGCGTGATCTCACTGCGAGTTGACCAGGAGTGCCCAGCCAGGTCCTGTGACCATATCCCTCAAGTGTACCCTAACAAACCGCGTACCATTCAACAACTGGAGGCGGGAATCATACGCGTCGTTGCCGACGTCACGTCAGACCACTGTGAGAGGGCAATTGTCAATTTCATCGAGCGTGTCATCACATGCCGACTCAGTGCAGGTGATCATATGCCAGACATTGTTTTCCACTATTAACTCGGAGAGGTTATTGAATGTAAATATTTAAGAATATATGCATTTTCATTTATATGTAATTGTTATGCAATTAATGCCACCATAGAAGTGGAGGCAAATTTTTGTATTTTTAATATTTTAACCAGAAATTTCGCGGTTTTTAAGGTTTGGCACACCTCTACAGTTGGAGGGCTGACAACTAATTGAGTAAGTGGATTGAAAATGTGTATGTGAATTAAGTTAGCAAGAGAAGTGACTTTTGGAGGTATCAACTTTTTTCTCCTACCTCCGCCATTTTGATATTTTCACATATTTGTATTTTAATGAAAATACGACTTCGGTGAAGGGGCTCTGTTTTTTTTTAATAACCCTGAGTAATACTACATCAATATATCGACGCCGTTTTTACTTCCTTGTACGCAGTAAAGGAAGTATAGTAATCGCGAAAATGTTCAGATTTCAACGGAAATATCCATTTTGACTAGTTTCGTCGTGACGCCTGTACGTGCGTTCGTACCTACAGTTATCACATGGACTTTGACCCAGGAAGTATTACTTATGAAATAGGGTTTATAACCCAGAAAGTTATTGTTTTACTTCCTACTTGTCAGCACCTAATAAATGTTATATCTCCAAACATCCCCTCCACTTTTGTATGTATAAACCTATCTCAAATGAACAGATTCATTAATTAACACTCTCACTATGTTAGCTTAGTCATTATAAATAATATGGTACTTGGAGACAATAACTGTAAATAATTTATTTTAGAGAGCCACACATTTATTTAAAGAAGCTATCACATATATAACTCTTCTACGTAATATATATTTCATTTTAAGCACATCATTGTTATTTTAATATGGATAATTATTGATAATGTTGAGAAAAGAAATATATTTAAAACAGTCAGGAAATACTGAGAGATATATATTTTCAAATTAAAATTTAATAAGGGTTTTTATTTATTAAAATTTAATAAATTTAGCCAACAAAAATTTAATTGAAACTTCTCTTAATTAAAGCCTAACGTCTAAGCTTTAACTGATAAATCTAAATCATTTAATGAAAACGGCATATAAAAAAAACAAAAAACAATTACTTACAATTTGAAGAAATAAGTCTATAAAAGCATCTCAGGAACTGGAGACTGACCAATTGAAAAGAAATTACAAGCCAAAAATTATTAAATTAGGACATAATGTAATCTGATTACTGCTCCAGATGGCATGTTTTAATTGATCAGCAATCTAGACGTACCATTAGTTGCAAACATTTTCTTATAGCCTTAAATTATTGAATATAATCTATTTGATAAGCATATCATTATTAACTAACAATATCAGAATAAATATGATGAAGAAAAAAATATATATGGGAAATAAAAAAATAAAAAAGGGATTTGTCCTTTAAATCTTTAACAAAAAGGTAATAAATTAATTCTTTAATCTTAAACAATTAAATATTTAAGAACTAGAGTCATTTTATGTGGTTAAATAAATAAATAAGTAATTACATTAGATTATTAAAACATCATATAAAATAAATGAACGTAAACCATTCTGTTAGAAATAAATCAACAATTCTATTATAATGTTATAAACAATATATATATATATATATATATATATATATATATATATATATATATATATATATATATTTATATTTTTTTTTTTAAATTATTTTTCTCTGATATCCTTATATATGAAGCTTAAGTTCATTGCACTAATCTGCCAAACTAGAATATTGAATAAGAATTACATTACATGAATGTTCAGCTGGAGGTTTATTTTTTGTGGTCATTCAATTCTTGATGTAATATTTTCACTGACTATTAGTGCTCGTTTGGAGATGATTCTTTCTCATAAAATTATAATGAATATAATGATTCTAATTCTGACAATTGATGAAATATTATTTCATCCAGTATATCTATCTGGATAGTATGAATATCGTCCATGTATACTTTTAATCCTAAAAAGTCTTGTTGGAAAAATGTAATGTCAACTCCAAAGAATATAGTAATGAATTGGATTTCTAATCATCACCTTAGGATTTATAGTTAATTATGTAAATAACGGGAATCATTGGATGAATCATCCTATAGAATATGGC
Source organism: Rhaphigaster nebulosa (assembly GCA_948150685.1). NCBI lineage: Eukaryota > Metazoa > Arthropoda > Insecta > Hemiptera > Pentatomidae > Rhaphigaster > Rhaphigaster nebulosa. Next base: position 141,806,453 of record OX411310.1, read on the forward strand.
TCCCATAGATAATACATCATGGAAAAATGCTATCACTATATTCGATAGAAAAATCACCTACTAATAACTTAATATCTAAATAAAAAATTTTTAGGGTTAAACGAAGTTTAGAACTATTTATTCAGCAAAACATTAATTAAATAAAAATGGGATTAAAATAAATGACTATAAAAGATTTTTACAAAAGCTATTTGGAACCGCTACATTTTCGAACGCGTAACTTTTCAGATAATACACATGAACAAAAAAATAAAACTTTCTCATAAGAATAGAAATTCACAATCCTTATATATTTATTACTCAATTTCAATAAATTTTACTATTCAATTTTTTGGAAAAACATGTTGTTTAGTAAATTACTGTTTCATCAATATACCATAAATGATGTCCTATTTGAGTTCTTCTAACTTTTGTGTTAAAAAATAATTTGTTTGTAAGTATAGGTATTTATTAAGGTAAATAAATTGCTTACAAGTATCCCCTAATGAACGTTCACATTGTAGTATGTTATAATTATATTTTGTCTTAATTTGTTAATCAAATTTTAATATTAGAATAGGAGTTATTAAAAATTTATCAAAATAAGGTTAAATAAATGTATTTATTATTAATAATTATTAATTAGTAAAATGCTTAAATAGTTCAAGAAAAAAGGGATGAATATTAAGTTTGAACTAAATATAAAGAATATTAAAAATGATTACATCAAACTCCTGTAGATAATTGTTGTTTCTGAACAAAAGTTTAAGTGTTATTTATCCTTCTAATAAAATTATTATGAATTAATATATTTATATTATATTAAGTAATATATTAAGTATTAATATTATTATTATTTTTATTAATTTTGGCTAAAACTTTGAAAATAAGATGTGGTATATTAGTCGGTATCGTAATTTGCTTTTGTCAACTATGTAAAGATAGGTTTATATTGAAACAAATGTAAATCCCATTCCTAATGAACCTACACTATCCACGGTACTTGTTTATCCTGCATAATTTGATGCAAGAGCTATGTCCTACCTAAAATATCTTCTTAATACTTTAAACAATCTCTACTTTAAAAATGATATTGTTTTGCTTCCTACTTGCCAGCACCTAACAAATGTTACATCCCTAAAAATCTCCTCCTCTTTTGTATGCATCAAACCTATCTCAAATGAACAGATTCATTAATTAGCAATCTCACTATCTTAGCTTTAAGCCTAGTTCAAGTCTAGTGGTAATGCCTTTAGAATAGTATATCTACTGTCTAGCAGTCACTGATCCATACCAATTACTGTACCAGTAACCAATAAAGTATTTCCTAAGGCTTGAACATAACAACTCTATTAGCTAGTGCTCGCAACATGACAATACCAGTCATCACCCAATTTGATAATTGGCTTCCCTAAGGACATTAGAAACCCCATCACATAATTGTTCGTTCGTATCTCACATAACTCAAAAACAGTTAGCCGTAGAAAGTTAAAATTTTATATTTAGAATAATTGTAAAATCTAGTTGTGAACCTCCCTTTTTGGTCACTACATGATAACGGAAAGTTGTACTTTATTTTATTTTTTTTACTTTACGATTTTTTTTCCCCACTCTAATTAAACAATTTTATTACTTGTTTTAAGTATTAAAATTGAGTGTGATACTTGTTTTCCTTCCCGTTTGTGAGCTGAACAATCTGCAGCAGGAGAATAAGATACAAGTTAAGCAGGTTCTTCCGCCTAGAATGTCGCTACCGTCGATTTCCAATGCTTTGTCTAGACAGTTCTAATGTTGTCACGGAACACAAAGAAATCTCTTGGAAACTTGTTATCTACTGAAAGAAAACGACATATAATAACGGAATGGGACTTCCAGAAACAAGAGCTTTTGTGTGTCAATAGATATGTTGCATTGCCGAGTGTCGATTTTGAGATACAGCAATCTTCTGAAACTAGTAACCAAATTCAGGATCACTTTTTGAGCCACTGATTTATAGTTTAATAGACTACTAATAGGCGCCTTCACCTCGCTCCATGTTCTTCCTGTCTGCTCCACCTCATTTAGTATGGATATCCTCCAGGTGATGCGAGATCGTCCTTTTCGGTGTACTCCTCGGGGTTAAAATCAAGTGCAAACATTTCCACTGCTTCAAGCTGTTTTCGGAGTGTATGGCCAATCCAGTTCCACTTCCTTCTTCTTATGTCCTGCTCAATCGGTCTCTCCCCGGCTCTGAACCAAAGCTCTTGATTTGAGACTTTTTCGGGCCATCTGATGTTTAGGATACAGCAGCGACAGTGATTGGTAAATACCTGCAGCTTACTGGGGAAACAGTCTGTGACCTTCCAAGTTTCTGAGGCATACAGAAGTACAGAATTTAAATTGGTTGTAGAACTCTCTCAGTATTATTTAAAACTATTGGTTCAACAAGATTGTGTTTTATTAATTAAAATTATTTAATTGTGGCTTTTTTAATTATCTGAATTATATTGTATTGTGTCTGTTAATTATATCTGCATAACAGCTTCTAATTTTTTTTATATCTGCTTTGTAATTTACTGTTTTTTTTATATTTTTGGTGATAAATAGCTTTAATTATTCTTATATATATATATATATATAAGTATATTTGATGTATATTTGAATTTTTAAAATCAAGTAATCGCATATATAATATGTTGTGCTTGGACGGTAATATTAATGCATTTTTTCATAAACTACCCCAAACTAATGTGCTTCATAAAAATAATCCAAAATTAAATTAATAATTCTTCTATAAAAAATATCTAAAAAAGAAATAATAATAGTAAGATACTAACTTAAGGATCATAAAAAAAAATAATTAAAATTTTAAAAATTCGAAAATGGGTCAATCCATTTTAAATCAACCAATTTAATTTGAAATGGTTGCTGCAAAATTTATTTATTTGTTTACCTATGTTTGTACTATATTCAGAGAGTTGAAACCAGATATTTATAATTTACAATTAATTACATATTTTTTTAGATGCCTTTTTTTTTCTTTATTTTATTTTTTTTTTTTTGAGCGCCTATTTTGTATCTGTGTGTCAGCCTATTTTGCATTTTAGAGAGATTTGTGTAAACTCTATAGCTCTTGGTTTTTAAAGATATGTTCAAACAAAAACCATATTAAAGAGAATAAAATGTGCAACATTTTCTCTCCAGTATTCAGGCCTCTACTTAATTGTTAATAAACAAAAAAAAAAGAAAAAGGTAAATGCTGGCGTTTTCAAAATAAAAATCTTCTCTTTTAAAATTAAAAATTTTAAAGATATAACTAAGACTCATCTTCAATTTTGTTTTCTGGATATAATGTTTATTTAATACTATTTCCCTAAAAACTTTCAAGCCAGAGAGTTATATCCTTTGTTTTTAATGTGCCTTCAAATATTGTGATTTTATAAAATCAGGTATTTTCAATCAGAAACATCTCATAAGGGACCCACTTTACAAATCCAAAATGTTCAGAGAACATTTTTTATTGTGTAGTAATAACTGGTTAAAATTTCATCAATAAGACCTTATAAATTTTTTAGTAAGACATTTTTAAATATAGCTAGAATACTAAGAAACGTTATTATGTTTAAGTAAAAATGATGAAGATAAGATTTACTGCAAGACTTACCTATGTGTTATAAGCGACAACCTGGAGGACAACATTGCTGCTATTAAAGATAAAACATTTCAAAGACCTGTCGTTAAGAAGTGAAGAAAGTATTACCAGAAATAACAAACCTCTGTAAAATGCAAAATAAGCTGACTCATCGATACAAAATGGGCGCAAAAAAAAAAAAATTGACATCTAAAAAATTAATGAATCTTATTTTTCAACTCTCTGAATATAGTAAAAACACAAATAAAATAAATAAATAAATTTTTGTCAGTAACCCTCATTGGTTGATTTTATATAGATGGACCCAAGATTAAAAAGTAATTTAATTATTAAATATGCATGAATGTACAAACAAAATATTTGTTTTATTTATTTATGTAAAAACAGAATATAACAATACATTACAGGCCTTGCAACTGATCTATACAGTCGGACAAAATTATTAAAAGATTTTCATCAAAGACTGTCAACATACCGTAATTAGTTGGGCTGTTGATATTGTTAGCCAATTTGTGCCATGCTTCGTATAAAATGGAATCGTTAAGTATTTTCGGTCCTTGAAAGTGAATGTGAGCGGCAAAAATAGCGTTTTTAGTTTTCCTACCTACCTTAGCGGTCTCCTCCTCAGGTATGTAAAAACCATACGATCGAAGCAAGTCTTGAGCGGTTATTATAGTTTTGATAGAAGTTTTCTTGTTTATCTCATCGTCTCCCGAGATGAGAATTTTTGGGTCCTTTTTCAACGCAAGGTTCTTTCTTGGATATACGCCGAAATTCCTCGTGACAGATCCTGGATAAAGTTGCGAAGCGATGGCGAACTCGTCCCAAGGGAAATATGGACTGGGGTCGATCTTGCTGTAGCTCCAGTCGCTGTGCGCCATCATGAGGCGAGGATTCAGAGTGGGAAACATGTCGCAAAGGAATTCGCACAATAAGATGTTTGCCTCAATCTGCTCTTTCGTGAACGGTTCGTCACCAGAATTGACATTTTCGATTCCTATCGACCAGCTGTTCATGTCCCCTCTTCCGATATTCAAAATATCAGTATTGAAAACGACACAGAAATTTGAGAGATTAGACGAGACTATAGCAACGAGGTCGGATTCTTTGGAGAGCCGTCCAGCTCCGGCGTGAAATGCCCGGAACTCTTCTGCTACGATACGTTGAATGGTTCCATCTTTGTCGATGACGAAATGGGACGAGACGCTTGGAAAGTGGACCGTATTGGGTCTGTTTGTATGAGTAAAAATCTTGATGGTACTGCTGTAATTTGTGACTGTATGGTGCTGGATTATGAAGGCTGGCACGGCACCATTCTTTTTCAAGTTGAAGTTATTGCATTTTCCGGGTTGAGGAGAATCGAAAGCGGAGCCGTTGGCCGGGAGAGGAAAGGCGTTTAAGTCTCTTAAGAAGTCGTCGTTGATGGTCAAGCAAGAAACCACCAAAGGCAGAAGGCTCATGAAGATAATAATGTCCACCGAGTTGTTCTTCCGAGCTACCATGGCCGCAGACTGACGATAACAAACTGTTTGAATGGGATTCCCATTGAAAAGCCTATTTTGACTGGGTGGGGATGAACCGGATAGAGATAATGGATAGAAATGTGCATTAAGCTAACAGTTGATTATTTTTTTGTCTTATTCAATTTCAGAAAATTGCTGCTCGGAGTCATTAACCGTTCATGTTCACAAATTTTGCAATTATTTCCTTGTTATTGGCAACATCTATTTATCACTTTCATTAGAAAAATCGATATTAGCAGGTAATAGCAAGATTTTGTTTTGTAAAACAAATCCTATCATAATTGACAGTTTTTTTTTTTTACTTTCACTTACCTGTACATAAAATATATAGCAAGGGAAAATATTGCGATCGTGAAAATGGTCTATAAACAGCCTAGCTCAAAAAAGAAAATTTGCACGAAACTGAACTTACATATTAAAGATAAGTTAACGACTGTGATGTTACGGCAACCTTTTTTCTAAAACTGATTCTGAAGAAACTCGTTTTATCAATGTACAATTAAATGGTCTTTAATATTATCTAGGTCTTATCCTCATTGAAATAGTCCGACTGGGCTTAAATGCTGAATTATCAAAATGCCTTCCTCTAATGTACCTTCAATTTCGTTTATTTGAAATAATTAACCTTCTCTCTTTGTTAATAGTAATGAAAATGGATAAATATATCAACTCAGAAAGAATTTGATATTTAAATAGAAGAGAAAAATTATATATTTTCCCACATTAAAAACTAATTTCCGGAAATAAGAGTAGTAATTTATATGCATAACATACCTTTGAGAAGCTAAAGAGTTTAGAAAAATTAATATCAAACAAATAAAGTTTTGAAAGGTAGTGGAGAACGAAAAACGAAAAACGCATAAACTTCAATAATTGTTGTAAATAATAATTTATACTTTTATATCATGGAAGCTAAATGTTTTCATAAACGTTGTTATAATCCTCTAGGGGCGCTGCAGTCACATGACTCTATGCTCCATGTCTTTGTCTAGGAGTTAACCTAATGGAAGGTTATGATTAAGGTTTTCAATGTGTGTGTTGTAATGTTGTAATTAAGTGTTTTCTTAATAAACCTCCGTCCTTGTAACTATTAGAGATACAACATAAGCTAAATGAAATCTCCTTGGAAATTAATGGAAACTTTTAAAATTTATTTTAAATAGGGAGTTAATTGAAGGTTGTGTGCGCACCAGATTTTTTTAAAGGGTTTTGCAATTTGCTGTTTGCGTAATTATAGCATTAAAAATGAAATTCGGTACAACTACAGAGGAGCGGCGCAGAAGAGTCTAGAGACTGAACCGAGTGTCGTCCCACTTGTTAACTACGTGCCTCTTTTTTCAGCACTTTCTTATAAATTTGGTTTTAGGCTCACCGCTTAAAGCTGTTTCACAGATTGCAAATTGGTTCTTATTTGGGTATAACTGTTTGTTTTTTTAAATAAAAAAGTTACTTTTTATTTTAATGCACTTAACATCTTCCCCTTTTTTACATAATAATAAAAGTATCTCACTTATTTTTATACATTAAATGATAATTAATCAACTTATGTTTTTTTAAATGATCTTGATAATTCAAGGCCATGATTAATAAACATTTGTAATAATTAATTTAGTTCTAAATTAATTATCTAAAATTAAGGTAAATAAAGATGTTCATAATTAAAAACCATAAAATTACCACTTTACTATCCCAATTGAATTTTTTAAATAATTAATTTAATTTTCTTAATTTTAAAATAAATACTGTTGTTATTATCCATTATGATTATAAATGATTAAATTCATAATTAAAAAACATGAAATTACCCATTAACTATCATAAATAGGTGCAAACTAGAATCTAACAAAATTAAATCACAATGGTTGTAGCAACTGTGAATAAAATTTGTGCGACGTAACAAAGCGGGGTAAAATATTTTTTTTTAGGGAGAGACAAAGTTGATATTCGTTTTTTGCACCCCCCAAAACTACTAACTACGAATTTTCATAGCAATCGAAAAATTGCTTGTAAAAAAACAGCTTTAAGCGGTGAGCATAAAACCAAATTTATAAGAAAAATGAGGCACGTAGTTAACAAGAATGGAGCCAGAGATCGCTAGTGAGATGACACTCGATTCAGTCTCTAGACTCTGATAGTGCGCCGCTCCTCTATAGTTGTACCTAAAATTCTTTCAATGCTTCCATTTCTAGGAGAGATCTCTAATAGGCAGACATGACAGGGATGAATACAGAATACTCTTCAAATAATTACAAATGTCTCTACCAACTTATTTATTATTGGCGAAATTAATATAGGTCACATAAGAGGAGTATATAAAATGTATATATAATTTAAGAATTATTTAATTCTGAAGATGGGGTAAAAAAATCTCGAAACGTCAATGAAATGTGTGATCATTTATAAACAAAAATAAATAGATAAAAAGGAAGTGTTAGTTCATCACAGCCTTCAATTTGATAAAAAAAAAAAATAAGAAATGCAGAAACTTACTTTAAACCTTGGTATTAAGAGCCTAATGGTTAATCTCTGAGATAGAAAATGATATGCGCAGATTAATCTACAACACTGCTTCGAGATTAGTGCAACCAACAGCCCCATTATAGCCATATAATGATTATGAAATCTCTTTAAGGCGTTTTGCGTATTGAACCATTTTGTTCACCAAGCACTTAATTGTAGATTTGATAAGGCAGGTCATAGGTGTGGAATCGGGGGAGGAATAGAAGGGGAGAAGGCACCTAAACCCAGCATAGAAAAAAAAAGAAAAAAAAACAGAACTACTAAAACCCATAAAGTATCTTGGGTTCAATTCTTAGTAAGGACGTACTGTTTCTAGAACAAAGTTTATGCAAGAAGGTGATTTGACCGGGACCGCGCCCAACCACCAGGTTTCCCCAATTAAGGCTACCCACTTTATAGAGGCTGCGTAAGCACCAGGAGGGCCTCTCGAACCGGTCGATCTACGTCTGATATAAACAGAGTAAATAATTATCTGCCACAGCCGTACTCGAACTTGGGGCCGGGAGAATAGTAGCGCTGTGCCTTACTCACTGAACCACCGCACTCCTCGCCCTCAACTTAACTTGAAAAAGAAAAAGGTTCTCCCTTAAGTTGTTCACATATAACTACTTCATGGGCGTAGTGTGCATCTAACTTTTGGAAGGCACGAATTTAATTCAGTTAGGGGCCTTCGTCCCTATTGTGTTTTTTAAACAACGAGGCTTGTTTTCATGTGGTATTTGTATCTATTCATTTTCAGTTCTCGGCTACTCTCGATATTGGGGTCCATTACTGGCTCCTATTACAAAAATAATATCGATTTTGAAATCGCGCACTTGCGTGTCGATTTATTTAAACTTCTCAGGTACCTCCGATATTGAGGCCCATTACGGGGTTATCGGAGACCCCTATTACAAAAACACTATCGATTTTGAATTCGCGAGCTCACGTATTGATTTATTTTAATTACTCGGATATCATCAATATTGTGTCTATTATTGGGTTATCGGGGGCCCTTATTATGAAAATACTATATATTTTGAAATCGTGCGCTCACTTATCGATATTTGAATTAAATGCTAACAGTAAATGGAAATGCCCATGCGCGGTAGAAAATATATTTTGCATTGTCGATAATGAATTGGCATCCCTCTTCTAAATAATGCTATAAAAGTAGTAATAAGTGGAATTGAAAGCAAATTCATAATTAGTATCTCCAAAATTTATTGCGCGCTCCTTTATGCAGTTGGATGAAACTGCAACTCCGATTATCTAAAAATCGATCCCAATATCGATAAGATCCAAAAAGCTAAAATGAATTAAACGTAAGCGCGCAATAATAAAGTCGATAGTATTTTCATAAAAAGAACCCCTGATGAATCAATAGTGAACCTCAATATCGAGGATATCATTAAAGTTTAAATAAATCGATACTTAGGTGCTCGATCTTAAAATTGATATGGTTTTCATAACAAGGGGCCTCGATAACCCAAGAATGGACCTCGATTATGAGGATATCCGAAAATTAAAATTAATCGATACGAATACCACTTATACGAAGCCACGTTTTTAAAAATATCTCATGTGAAACCACTTGACTTCCTGTTGAACTATAATTCGGTGGTTCAAAAAAAAGGCAGGAAGTAGGAAAAAAATAGTATAAGGTAAAGTACCACTTCCGACAAGCCAATTTTAACCAAAATCTAGTAGGTTATATATATTGGCAAAAAAAAAAAATCAGACCAAATCTGAGATTTTTTTATTATATTTTAATGAGCTTATAATGACCTATATGTAAAGCACAACTTACGGCAAGCCAATTTGAACCAAAAGTTAGCATATTATTTTTATTGATATAAAAATCTTATATAATAAATTTGATATCTTCTTCATTATATTGTAATATAATTTTTGATGAAAGTATAAAATGACCTGTAAGTAAAGTACCACTTTTGTATCAACATATAGTTTATGTTGATACAAAAGTCTTATATACGGAATTTGAGATGTTTTGCATTATATTTTAATGTAATTTTTGATGGAAGTTTATTCTGACCTTCAAGTAAAGTCCCACTTCCGGTTTGCCAATTTTAACCAAAATCTATTATGCTATTTATATCAATATATAAGTTTTTTATACCAAATTTTATAAGTTTTGCATCATAACTTTTGATGGAAGGTTATTATGAGCTTCAAGCAAACTACCATTTCCGGCTAACTAATTTTAACCAAAATCTAGTATATTATTTATAAGGATATAAAAGTCTTAAATACCAAATTTGAGATGTTTTGTATTTTATTATTATATAATTTTTGATGAAAGTCTATTAAGACCTTGAAGTAAAGTACCACTTCCGGTCGTGATGTGGTAACCAGAAAGAGAGGTTCACAACTAGATTTCACAATAATCCTACTTCCAAAATTTAACTCGTCTTCCTTTCGTACAAGGAAGTAAAAGAACAATAGGTAATTAAAATAATCGTAAACAATATCGTTATGTAATAACGATTTATATTAATTTATTAAAATCAAAAAAGATTGAATTTAAATACAAAGGTTTAATATAAAATGGAAATGGTTATGGAAATGGCTTTATAAATCGTTATTACATAATTCCATTTCAAATTAAACCTTTGTGTTTAAATTCAACCTTTTTTGATTTTAATAAATTAATATAAATCTTTATTACATAACTTAATTTAATAAATTATAATTTAATATTCATTGATATCTACCCGAAAAGTTAAAATTAATCGATAAGAATACGACTTGAACAAAGCCACGTTTTTTATTTATACACCACTTTACGACACCACCATTTACGAGGAGCTCCAACTACCATAAGCTGGAGGCACATCAAAGGCTTTGATGGGCTCAAGGCCTGTGCCAACTCTCAATATCGCCCCACCACGAAGGCCTGGGAGGTGGCAGGACTCTGTCCCTTTGGTCGACGTGCTCGCCGAGGGAAGGAGTCTGGACTCTGCAGTCTAAACCCATTTCTCCTCATTCCTAATATTAACCAGCAGAATGGTTCCTCCTCATCCTCTACAAATTATTGATGCACCTGCATGTGAAACCCCTGCACGCAGCGGACATTTACACAGCTTTGCCTTGGAATACCTTCGGGTAATGTAAGGACTTGAGATCCGACATTGTATAAATATTGTTAATTTATGCATGTAAAAGAGATTTTTAAATGAACGGAGGATAAGAAAAAAAAAAAAGTTTTCTAAATAATACAATAGGAAATTAAAATAATTGTAAACAATAGCATTATGTAAAAATGATTTATATTAATTTATTGAAATCAAAAAAAGTTGAATTTAAATGCCAATGATATGCTATACATGTGTATATATATATATATATATATATATATATATATATATATATATATATATATATAATTTATTATAATTTAATATCATAATATTAATATTACAATTAATATTATATTACTTATTTATTTGTTAATATTATATTATGGTGCCTTTATATCATTGCCTACCTGGGTGGAGAGCGTGGAGTTAATCCTCTTATAAACGCTGCACGCTCCCCACTCAGGCCACAGCCTAAGGGCTAAGTGCGTGCAAGGTATCTGGAAGACTCATTATTCATGCAAGAGCGATTATGGGGCATGTGAAAAATAGTTCGTTTGATTCTGATTATTACACTGGCGTAATCATCGAAGGAAGTTGAAGCTTGTCTGAGATTCACATTTTACAATCTTCATTGAGTTAAGAAAGAGGGATGTGGAATATAATTGAATAAATGTATTGACAAAAATATTTTTTGTTTTAATCCGCTAGTCCGTTGTCGCCTCGACAAAACATGATAATTAGGGCAAGTGTACACAAAACAGGGTCTGCACTTGCCCCTACTATTATGTTTTGGTGGGTGACTGCGGACAAGCGCTTCAAAAATAGAAAACTGTCAAGGAGAAATGTAAACCATAAAGTATTTTGAAGAGCAGCTTCTGTTGGTTCCGCTCACGGCAAACAAAAAGGTCTATTGCAAAATAAATACCGATACAGCTGTTTTGCAAAAGTTTAAAAAAACAACTTTATCAACAGGTTGGAACTAATATTTTTACTTCACTGTAGCAAACTTCCGCGGCTGATATCTGGTACATCAGCGTTTAGAGTTAATGCTCCTTAAAGAGCAGCTCTTACCAGTTGAGAGTTTGGATTAAACGAGACAATTGAGCACTAACTCCGAAAACGCACTTTTACCACATCATTCTATTGTTCTTTTTAAAATAAATAATTTAGCCTCATGCTCATTATTACCTATAACCCGTAAATATCACATATATAACAATAAAAACTAGCTTAAAATGCAACTTAAGCTTCAGCCCGAAAGCCTCCCCTTGAATCTGGTAATGGATCCAAGTCAATTATTGTAATTAAGGGTTTTGGAAAAAATAATTTAGTATATTTACCATCGAAGCGAGCACAAAACAAAACCTCAGACTGCATTCTAGTAGATACAGTTAAAGGATAATATATTATGAGTATAATAGAAAATCAAAGCATTAAAAAATTATACATCGTGCTTTTGAAAAATAAACAAAAAATTGTTTTTAATTCTTTGTTATACTTTTTTATAATGCATTTTTATACTATCTAACGATCCACTGATCATTTACATAAAAACTCTTCAGTTTAAATTTCGGAGGTTGATAACTGAATTTGTTGGCGCTATATTCACAGTATCAGTGTTCCCAGATCAGTCTTGTATATTCTTCCTAAAACTCTTTAAATTTTCCTCTAAATCCGCCAACTTTAACTTTGAACTTATTTAAATTAAAAAAGTACGTAAGGTTTATTTTATTTTATTAAAAAAAAATATACATTATTTTAATGCAATATATTTAATATTACTTAAATAAGGTCAAATCACTGATTACAAGAAAACATGAAAAACACAAAACAAGATGCATCAGAGATGAACGTTTAATTATAGCAAAAAGAAAAAAAAAAAAAGATTCAAAATTATTAGTTCAAAATTGTCGCCATTCAGATTTAATTACGTTATTTATGGAATATTTTAATGCCAGTATAGCAAGCATTTATTTAATATGAAGCAGTTTAATATTAAACTAGTTTAAAGACTAAGTCAAAGAAATGATTATGAACAAACTAAAATTGAATAGGGTGTTGCCAGGAGACTTCAATGCCAAGAACACTAGATGGAGTTCTCGAGTATAAAGCACTTGTGGAAAAAGGCTACAAAAATGCATCGAGGATCTAATAATTTATATCATTTCTTCATCTCAACCATCATATTGGCTTACATCTCTTCTTACTACTCGCACATTCAAACGACAAAGTCGATAGTTAACAAAATCGATGAGTGTAAGCTTTAAAAATAACTTTATTAAGCAGAATACAAGTTACATGATATATATATATATAATGAGGCTACTGAGTGACAGATAGACTTTAAAGATATTATAATTAGACTTAATACTAAACATATTGAGAGTGTCTCACATTCCTTATTCTACCTTACATTCTAATAATTAGTCTAATACTACATTCTAGATACTGGCTACTACATTGTGATACTAGATACTACATTGTGATACTGCTATATCTGTCCCTTTCAGATAGGCTTTTATACATACAATAGGAGAAGGGATGATTAAGGAAATAGAACTTGTTTTAATGCTGACAACCAGGAAGGACAACAGTAACTTCCTGGGTCAATGGCATTTGTTAACTCCTCCCTCCTTTATGAAAAAAAAAGCGAATTATCTTGAGCTTTTTTTTTTGTTTTTAAAAGTATTAGGTAAGTAGATAGGAAGTAGTTCTTGGATCAAATTATGCAGGATATAGTAGATTCATTCGGAATGGGAATTTTTTGTATTAAAAACCGATCTGAATAATACTTAAAAATTATTTACATTTTCTATTTACCTAAAGGGACATTAATAAAACATATTTACAATAAGTTTATAATAATGGTGGAATTAAAAGATAATTAAACTAATTAAGATAATTACATACATTTAAATAAACTCGGTACTTTCTAATATCCAACATATTAAACATATAATACTCAAAAACATATTAGTATTTTTTATAATTCTTTTTATATAAATAAAAAATTATTTTTGACTAAGCAGATAAATGATTAAATTACACTTATAACTCTAATTACAAAAATCATCAAATTATAATTTTTTTTATAATAGAAATAATAATAATGTATAAATTGTGTATAAGGATTTACAACACTTAAACATTTTACTTCTCAATAATTATAAACTATAAATAATTTAGGCTAACTAATTTTTTTTTCCATTTTTGATATGTTTATGTTTCATTAATAAAACATTAAATTTTGATTGAATATGAGATTACAACGTAGATGTTCATTTACATTATATGCTATTCTAATTACTTATTTATTTACGCTAATCATATTAAAAGACACTAGTCCTTAAATATTTAATTGTTTAATACTAAAGATTTAAAAGGCAAATCCCTTTTTTTTAATTTTTGTCTTATCCTATTCCCCTGTTTATATATATTTATCATATTCATTCTGATATTGTTAATTAAATGGATAATACTCCGTAATTTAAGGCTGTCAGAAAATGCTTGCAACAAACCAGATCGTCTATATATACTGCTGATCAATTAAAACATTATGTCATCTGGACTGGTGAGCTATTTGCATTGGTTAGTAATCGGGAAACCCCGTTCTTGTATTTTAAAATATAATGCGAGTATTCGTATTGCCTGAACTCTTAATATTGAGGTACAATTAGCATGTGGTAAACAACTATTTTATTATAAATACCTGGTACTTTTATCATGAATACCTGATACCTCTCTTCACCTGGGCGGCCGTCTAGAGAGTGGGGGGAGTGAAGCTTCCAGCATTGATAAGCTCACGTGAAGTGGGGCTTAATCCCACCGGGCGGCCTCCTCCTGGCGCGTCCACGGCGCTGTTTGGCCACCATCGCTGGGGGGAGGGGGGACAAATATGAGACCAGGGGCCCCTAAAATGTGCATAGACAAAAAAAAACCGGAAAATTGGGCCTGGTGAAGGAATCGGAGGCCGTAAATCCGACACCAGTCTTACTTGAACTATCAAACCACCCTTTCCCAGGACCTACACCCCCGACATTAATCACTGGCTACATAAATGAGACAAATTTAAACAATAAAATCACATTAAACAGTTACATATGTATAGCCGACGACTTAGGCAATACAATCAATGGCTTTACACAGTGTATCCAAAACGCTGTTTGGACGACATTAACAAAATCTGATTCTTACCTACCTCAGCCTAAACCTAATCTCATATAGGAAAAACGTAGAATCAGAGCTCTATGGCAAAGAACCAGATATCCATCATACAAAACAAAACTCAACAAACTTACTCGAAAACTTCATAAAGAACTATCAATATTTAAAAATAGCTACAGGGATTATATAAATTCCATGAACAATAGAGACGGAACAGTTTGGACAGCAACTAAACATATACTGAAGAGAAAAGGTGTTCAATATCCTCTCCGACGTACAGGCAACACCTGAATATAACAGGCTAAGAAAAAGCAAATGAATTTGCAAAATATCTTGCTCCCATATTTGGGACAAAGGCTATTCAGAATAATATCACCATCGAAATTGAAGACTTGACAGCACCACTACCTAACCCCCCTCTCCGGTATTCCATCCCAAATATAATAAATAGACTAGCAATGATCTCATCATTCCTTTGTCGTTCACCACTTAACCTGAATAGCTGTTCTCTTTCTAATCCTTAATTAAAACTCCATCTTGCAAAACTCTTATTTTCCTTTCCTTTAGAAACTATCCACAAACCTACCACTAATCCTTCATTTTGTGGTGTTCTATTGTACTGCTACCTACCATGACTAAAATATTTGAAAAACTGTTCCTAAAGCATATACAACCTATCCTAGAAAGTACTGTGGTAATACTGGACCACCAATTAGCATTTCATTCATACCACTCAACTATACAACAGTGCCATCCCATAGTGGATACAATCTCTGTCACTTTTCAAAAAAAAGAATGTTGCTCTGCAATTTTTCTTGACATAGAAAATGCATTCGATAGTGCCTGGACTAAGAGTCTAGTATGGAAAACAAAGCCACACTTACCTTTTACTTATTTCTTCAATCTTTCTTCCCTTTCCATCTTCTTTCCTCAACAGGTGCCGTACCACAAGGTAGCATTCTGAGCCCTCTCCTCTACTCTCTTTACAGCTCTGACATACCCGAGCATCCTTGCACCACAATCTATATCTTTGCTGATGACATTGCAATTCTTTCTTCCCAAACAAATGCTTCTGTTGCTCTCCAAAATCATTTATTAGACAGAGAAAAATGGTTCCACAAATGGAAAATCAAAATCGACCCCACAAAGTTGAACCACCGTAGCTTCTCCCTAAGGAAAGCTGCATCCCCAGTTGTGACAATAGACAACACAGTACCTACGAAATACTAAGTCAATACCTTGGACAAAAGACTCAAAAAATTAAAAAGACAAGAAGATACAATCAATTATCACATCTTCAGGACTACAGATCCTCACTGAACTTACGAAACAAAGAACTAATCTACACTACAGTACTAAGACCTCTTTCGACATACTGAGCAGAAATTTGGGGTTCAACAAAACACATCCACGATCCAAAATCCTTAAAAAAATTGTAAATACCCAATATTTTATTTCGAACCACACTATACACAATAACATGAACATTCCTACAATAAAATCTTACATTCACTCTTCTACTCAAAATCACCCGAATCCACAAGTTCTACCTCTTTCATACTCCTTGTTACCCATTCTACCTGCATGGAAGTTAAAAAGGCAATGGCCAAGAGACCTGATTCACCCATACTACAAGTTACCAGATACAAATGAGGAAATTCGAGTACATAACAGAACATCAAAATTTGCTAGATGCGGTGTAACCATTGAATTATATAATGAAAACAGTATTCTTTACAGAGCGAAGTATATTGACAATTTTTTTTTTATTCAAAACTGGCATCAGATTTGGTTTTAGCACTGTAAAAAAAACCTATATTTAATTTTTCAGGTGAATCTAACCTTAAATTGTTTTTAATCAGGATCCACTCTTCAAATTTAACTTTAAAATTGCTCATAAACCAGTAAACCTTTGACCGATTAAAACCAAATTTAGGTCATCAGTTCCTATATATATTAGAACCAATCTGATCAGCACAAAACCCCAATATTGTTTTAATTTGGTAATCATACTTTTTTACACAAATCTCTTAACTTAAGACTCTCTTTCTAAAGAATCCAAGAACTTCGATATTGGATGAACTGAAAATGACATGCATAGCTTCAAACCTAAAGCTAATTTTGTGGCCTTCAAAATTTTTGAGCACCCTAGGAACTGAAAATATTGTTTATTTCTGTTTTCAATGATTTTTACAACATTTAGATTTATTAATTTGCTGAATCAAAATCTGCCATCATTAATATTAATTAATAAACCCCATCAGTATTAAATTTCATAAAAATTATTAGTTTATTATTAATAATAAAAAGACATTTTACAAAATAAAAATATATTTACTACATTAAATGTTTGGGAAAGTGCTTTTATTTATGAGCAAACAAATTCAAACTAATGTTCTGCTGAGCTCTTCCTGCATGGACTGTCAGAGAAGACAACCAGGCTGCTGACATCACTGGACCCCGCCCCTGGATCTCAGATAGTCTGCTACAGTTCTGTGCTTGTATTCATTAGCCCAGCGTAAGGCAGTCCTTCCATCTTTAGCCCTATCATTGAGAGGAGCCCCGCGGTCAAGGAGGAGCTGCACCACGGCCAAGCTGTTATGCCGAGATGCGAGTATTAGTGGTGTGCATCCACTATCTGTCTTAACTGCAGGGTCTGCTCTGTGGTCCAACAGAACTGTCACCACTGCAGCGTGTCCTCCCTCTGCTGCTGGATGTAAGGCAGTCATCTGGTACTCATTTTTCACATCCACTGCCGCCCCGGCATCAAGTAGTGCAGTCACCACTGCAAAGTCCCCTCTTTTAGCTGCATAATGTAAGGCAGTGCACTGGTGCGAATCTTTCATATCCACTGCCGCCCCGGCCTCAAGTAGTGCTGTCGCAACTGCAGAGTGCCCTACATTTACAGCCCAATGTAAGGCAGTCCGCTGGTCCTTATCCTTTATATCCACTGCCGCCCCGGCATCAAGCAGTGCTGACACCACCGCGGTGTGCCCTTCCTCTGCTGCCCAAATTAAAGCAGTCATCTGGGCCTCATTTTTCACATCCACTGCCGCCCCGGCATCAAGTAGTGATGTCACCACTGCAGAGTGCCCTCTGCTTGCTGCCCAATGTAAGGCAGTGCACTGGTTCGAATCTTTCATATCCACTGCCGCCCCGGCATCAAGTAGTGCTGTCACCACTGCAGAGTGTCCTCCCAATACAGCCCAATGTAAAGCAGTCTTCTGGTCCTTATCATTCATATCCACTGCCGCCCCGGCATCAAGCAGTGCTGACACTACTGCAGTGTGTCCTCCCTCTGCTGCCCAATGTAAGGCAGTCTTCTGGTCCTTATCATTCATATCCACTGCCGCCCCGGCATCAAGCAGTGCTGACACCACCGCGGTGTGCCCTTCCTCTGCTGCCCAAAGTAAAGCAGTCATCTGGTCCTCATTTTTCACATCCACTGCCGCCCCGGCATCAAGTAGTGATGTCACCACTGCAGAGTGCCCTCTGTTTGCTGCCCAATGTAAGGCAGTGCACTGGTTCGAATCTTTCATATCCACTGCCGCTCCGGCATGAAGCAGCACTGCCACCACTGCAAAGTGTCCTCCCTCTGCTGCACAATGTATAGCAGTCATCTGGTCCTCATCTTTCACATCCACTGCCGCCCCTGCCTCAAGTAGTGCTGTCACTACTGCAGAGTCCCCTTTACTTGCAGCCAAATGTAAAGCAGTCATCTGGTCCTCATTTTTCACACCCACTGCCGCCCCGGCATCAAGTAGTGCAGTCACCACTGCAGAGTCCCCTCTGTTAGTTGCATAATGTAAGGCAGTGCACTGGTTCGAATCTTTCATATCCACTGCCGCCCCGGCCTCAAGTAGTGCTGTTGCAACTGCAGAGTGCCCTAAATTTACAGCCCAATGTAAGGCAGTCCGCTGGTCCTTATCCTTCATATCCACTGCCGCCCCGGCCTTAAGTAGTGCTGTCACAACTGCAGAGTGCCCTCTAATTACAGCCCAATGTAAGGCAGTCCGCTGGTCCTTATCCTTCATATCGACTGCCGTCCCGGCTTCGAGCAGCACTGCCACCACTGCAAAGTCTGCTGCACAATGTAAGGCAGTCTTCTGGTCCTTGCCCTTCATATCCACTGCCACCCCGGCATTAAGCAGTGCTTTCACGATCTCGACGTGTCCACTGTGGGGGGTCACATGATGTAATATTCCATCGCCATTGCTGTCCCTTACAGCCAGGTCAGCCCCACTCTCCAATAACAAATGCAGAACAGCTGGCTTATTATTTACAGCTGCAATGAAAGCTGGAGTTTTGCCTTTATTATCCTGGCCATCTATTCTCGCACCAGCGTCCAGCAGAGTGGTCACTGATACAGCACAGCCTCTTTCAGCGGCATAGTGAAGCGCAGTACGACCTTCTTTGTCCTTTATATCTGGATCGGCCCTGTTTAGCAGTAACAAAATGATGATATCTGCCTTGATATTTTTTGCAGCGACCATCAAAGGAGTTTTGCCTGAGTTATCCTGTGAGTCCACATCCACCCCCATTCTAAGGAGCATTTTCACAACAGAAGGATTACAACAGTCATGCAATGGTGTAAGGCCATTTTGATTTTTCATATTTGCTGGTATATTCTTATCTTTCAGTAATTTGAGGATTTCGACATTTCCTGAGCGAGCTACAGAATGGAATAAGGAGTCGCCATCTTTCAGGCTGACACCTGATAGAGCACTGAAATCGGCTCCTTTCTTTAGTAACAACTCAATACCTTGGTCATTACCCGCTCTAACAGCTTGAACTAAAGGCGTTTCGTCAAGGTGGTTCTTTTCGTTTATGGCCATTCCACCTTCCAGCAGGGGATTCAGTACTGCGTTATGACCTCCAGCAGCAGCAATGTGGAGGTAGGTGTCTCCTCCAAATAAAGGCTTGTCAAATTTAGCACCAGCCTTTAACAGAGCCTTAACTGAAGGTGCACTATTGTATCTCACTGCTTCCTCCAGTGGAGTGGCATTACTAGAGTTCATAACTTCTAGGTCCGCATCCAGAACATAAAGGGCTGCGATGGAAGCACTGCAGCTGGCCCTTGCAGCCAGATGCAGAAGGCTGTCCCCGGACTGAGTTGACCCACTGACATCTGCTCCTTCACTCTCCAGTTCGAAAATATCTCTGGGACTATTGCTAGCAACAGCATTTTCAAGTTGGATCGCCAAATCGGAATAGCCTTCCTGAAACACAAATATCCGATTGCTAGTAAAATTGATACTTCATAATTCATCAATTGACCTTATATTAGAATGGATGATTTAAACAAAATGAATTATTGAGGATGCTAAATACAAAAGTTGTATCTTTTAAAACTTTTTTGATTTTTTTTAAAACTTCATTAGATTGAATCCGTATTAAGAGTATATTATAAGGTGCTAAGGATGATACATACGAATTTGATATCAATATAACGATTGATTAATCGAGAACTGCTAAATAATGATGGATTAATCAGGAATGAATTTTTTTACTTAAACGGACTTATTTAACATTAGAGTCCATTATTAGGTTACAGAAGATGACGAATACTAAATTGATATAGAAATAATGATTAATTTGTTTTCTTCCACGAATTTTTATATTAGAATCGATTAAGTTATCAAAGATGCTGAATACTAAATTATTATCGATATAATGATTGATTATTCCTGAAACAATTTTTTTTTTTTTACTTCTAGAGATTTTTTTTATTTTATAGTAGATTATTAGGCTATCGAAGATGCTGAATAATAAATTGATATCGATATGATTGCAAATAGATTTTTTTGTTACTTCTTTAGATTGATTTATTATTAGTGTCAATAAAAATGTTATCGAGGATGCTAGTGTGATAGTTATGTTATAAATTAAAAAAAAATTAAAAAGCATAATTCAAGGATTTCAAGGCTGTGAAATGTAAAATTCAAAAAATTTATTGGATTAAATTTAAAACAAAATTGGAACCATAAAATACTGTATATGGTCCGCTAATGATAAAACGTACGGTTCGGAATTGAAAATGAATTTGAACAGTTATAAAGCTTGTATTTCTATTTGATATTGAAAAATTGTTACTGAACTTCTTACACTGTACAAAAACAATTTTAAGTGTAATTAAACAAAATTCACTTATTGGAATAAAGTTCACCACACTTATATTCATTAAGTTATTTTACATAACAAAACAATCATGATTATAGGAATAAAATGAATCCTAACAACCCCTTATCCTTGTCAATCTATTATTGACCTCATGGGCAAGGGGTGAACCAGCTATCATATTATAAGAAGATTAGTGTCAATTGGCTGAAATCGAAACTCAGAGCAGTTTGGAACTAATAGATTATTGTACCGCTCCATAATATCCCTAGTTCAAAAGGTAGAGAGGCCCGGTGGGGTGAAACAGAACATACGAAACAGAACGAGCACGTGTGTGTGTGTGTGTGTGTGTGTGAGAGAGAGAGAGAGAGAGAGAGAGAGAGAGAGAGAGAGAGAGAGAGAGAGAGAGAGAGAGAGAGAGAGAGATATGACAAAGTTAGTGGAAGGAGACTTTTTCTAGCTGTCATTGTTTTAGAGATGGTAAGGGGAACCAACCACATCAACCTTCTTATGAATATTTTATACATTTGTTGCTTATTAGTACTGATGTAATTATTAGACTAAAAACTAAAAATTGGTCGGTTGGCTGTTTTTCAAGCATAATTCCCCATTTTTTTCCAAATGCAAAAAATTCAAGCAGAATTCCCAGTCTTAGACTAGAAATAATTTTTTTTAATCACTTAGATTATGAATTTTTTTTAACCACTTAGATTACGATTTTTTTTTTAACCACTTAGATTAGGAATTTGTTTTAACCACTTAGATTACGAATTTTTTTTGCCCATTTACATTCCGAATTTTTTTAAACCCAGCCTTATTGCACATCTAGAACATAGCATAAGGAGAACCACCATACAAATTTCAGCTTCATAGGCATTGTCTTTTCTGAGATACATTTATGATTATATAGATGGTAACTTGCATTTATAGATATAGATTAAAGTTAATTAATTTTTTTTTCTCTCTTTTCCTTTTTCACTACTTTGTCGAGTAAGGCTCGATTTATTTAGGCTCCAGAAGCTACAAATCTTGAGGTCTTTATAAAGTTTATTAATTGGAGTTTTTAATAAGAATTTTAATTATAGATTTATAATGTTCGTTCTTATTTTCAGAAATAATCTCATGCTTTTTTGTAACATAGTTTTTTAAGAAGACATTAATATTTTTATTGGAAATTTATTTATTCAACTATTTTTGAAGTATGCGCAAAACAAAATATTCTTTCAGTTATAACTTTTATCTTCCTTTTTCTTGTGGGTATAGTGCGTGTAAGAATAGTTAAAGGGCTTTAAACTTGTGGAAAGTCTCATCTAAATCTTCTGAGCCATTTTGGCGCTCTATGGAACAAATGGTTTTTCGATTATTGCGCAACTGCTATAACACACAGAGTACTCAGTTTTTGAGTTATTCGAAAAATTATTTCTTTTTGAGACTTTAGAAAGTAATTTTTTTTTCATCCACTTAGATTACGAATTTTTTCATACCCAGCCTTAATGCACATCTAGAGCATAAGGGGAACCACCATTAAACATTTCAACTTCATAGACATTGTCGTTTTTGAGATACAGTGATGACTACATAGATGGTAACTTGCTTCTATAAATATAGATTAACGTTAAATAATACATTTTTTTTAAGGATTTTTAATATATATATTATTTTTTAACGTTGAATAAAGCAATATTTGTTTTAGTTTTCATAATTCTGCAATTAATCAATTAATTTTCATTTTACCAATTTCCTTTTTATTTTTGACAATGGAGATACTGATGTGATGAAGCGATTCTTAAGTATCGAAGCCTTATCTCCTGTAACACCATCGGTATGGCTGAAGCAATAATTCAATAATCAAAACAAAAGGTCTAATAATATTGTGAAAGAAATATTACATGATATATTTTTTTAAATTATGAATTACTAAATTTCATATTGATCTAATGATTGTTCAACTAATATTTAAAAATGATTTATGAAGTGAAGTTAGATCACTGTTTAAACGAACAGTAAAAGGTGTCTGCTTTGTAGGAGATAGTCCCAAGAAATAACTTTTTTAAAAGCATATGTTAAATAATTGAAAGAGATACCTCTGATAGCTTTCTGAGCTGGACACCAGGGATCCTGTGCTGTTTGGCCAAAGCAGTCATTATTGCCATCACGTGACCGGGCAACTTCAAGATTCCATTCCCTATCAGCTCGACGAGAAGAGTCATAGCAACCTCCATGTCTGCCCGAGGGAAAACAAATTCTTCCAAAAGCCACATTCTGAGGTGCCTCAAGCGCAGCCTCTTGACCTGGTGGCAGATATCGGCCAGCAATATACAGGATGTAACATCCCCTGCCACTAGTGAGTGGAGCAATGCCAGCAGGAGACACTGCGGTGTGCTGAGCTCCATGTCGGCGATTGTTAAAGGTGTGTATATGTTCGCTTGGGCTCCATAGGCAGCACCAGATAGTATCTTGCTGAAGATGATGTTGCGGCACAGAGTGGCGACCTTCATTGGTTGGCTAGGCGTCATCTTTTTAAACTGGAAACATGAAATTAACTATAGTATCCGTATAACAATAAAGTTAAAAATAAACATAAAATATATATATTTCGTATATATCAATAGAAGTCAACAACAATATTTTGTATATGTGTGTCTATATATATACACGCTTATAAAAAATACTGTTGACTTCTATTGAGAGGGTGAATGAAGATGTTGCAAAATTGAGCTTGACCCTAATCCTAGGTTCAGGTCCTGGCAGCAGTACCCTCCAAAACTCTCTTAACCCGCAATATTGCACCATCCAGGTCACCGCAAAAACTTACCGCCCGGGGCCCGCAAAATGTAGATTCACCACTGGGTCTAGGGCAGTGACAATACAAAAATAATTGCCCAAAAATAGGTCAAATTTTAGAGGTAATATTTTAATAAAATTGAATGTTTTGATAGAAACGTACACGTTAGGAACCCTTTGTAGACCCCTTAGTGAAATCAGAAATCATTTTTTTCTATATTCTTCATTTCGAGGTTGAGTTCATTAATTGATTATTAATTTTTAGGAAATAATTATAAACCCATCCTACTACTTTTCTTTACCAAGCGATCTTCTTTACACGACGTTTTTGACTAGCCTGTCCAAAACGTCGTGTAAAGAAGGTGGTTTAATTAATAAAAGAAGTAACTAGGATGGGTTTATAATTATTTCCTAAAAATAAGTAATCATTTTTATATATTTATACATGATGATTAAATATATTAATTCTTTTTTTCATTTAAGCCCACCTAGAAAGCAGTAGCGATAATAGTTTAAGAAATGTCTTCCCAGAACCAGCAAACATTAAATCCCCTCTAGAAGATGTAGCCACAAAAGTATACAAATCTGAATACAAACAAAGATTCCAGATCATACCACTCTTTTTCTCTGGATCCTAGGATAGCGTTATAACGAAGTTTTAACTACATTTGAGAAAAAATATAGGTAAATTGAAGAACAAATTTTCACTCAGAATTTTGTTATAATAAATAATTCTTAAAAATTAAATAATTGGAAATATAGAAACTGCTTTGCCAAATGCTAAAGTTTTGTCAACAATTATATAAACCTATTTAATTAATTAAATAATCATAGTTCATGTTTCCTTTGATTTGCATAATTAAAGCATGGAAATGCAAAAGTATCTAAGTGCCTGTTAAGCAAAATTGAATTATTTTGTTTTTTACAGACCTTGTTTTTTTTTCAGATTACAGACCTAGGTGTCGAGTTAACACTGTTATAAATGTGAATCATCAATAACACCTTCAAAATATCTGTTGTTTCTACTGAGTTTATTTCATTCTCATCCTTTTCTTCATTTCTTGGCTCTTACAATTATTTATGGCATCAATGCTTAAAACATCATTGTCACTAGGTTGTCATCGAAATCATAAAAAAATTGTAATACGAAGAGCCTTACTTCGGATATAAGAGCTTGCCAACTTTCATGATCCATCGATGATTAAATCACAATAAAATGAAAACAAAGAATAATGTAACTAAAAAACAAACAAAAAAAAAAAAACGAATAAATTAGGCTGTTGTTTCCTATTGCTTTACAATTTCCTTCTGGAACTGTATTCAAAACTTCAAGTCAATCCATCTTGAATTTACAAAACAAAACGAAAAATTTACAAAAAATATTCATTCACAGCATTAAAAGCGGGAAATTGGATCAGAAAGTTTTTATAGGAAAACAGCATTCAGCAGAAAAAGAGCGTTATAGCCAGTAAATTGTTATAAACAGGAGCATCGTAATGAAGTGTTACTATATTATACATTATAATCTTGAAGTATATGAATAATCTTTCTGAATAAATATTTTCCCACAGGAATAATGTAAACTCCTCCCCAATGCCTTCTCTATGTAATTAATATGAAATTCTTAATTACAACCTCTCTAACACCACCTTAATTACTTTGCCATTTCTTTCCCACACTTCAGAGCTTAAAGGTACTGAATTTTGTGTTTATTTATTTCCCAGTTTTACTTACTTATTACTGTTATTAATTTATTTTTAGGTATTGTTACTACTCTCTAATTTACTTTTAGTTATAGTTATTGCACTATCAGTTTAATCTTATAGCATCTTACAAATTCATCAGTGTTTTCATTTACTCAGTTAATTTTTATATCATTTAAAAAAAAAAATATGTCCTCATTGTCTATTGCAATATCATTATTTTATTATTTATATCTTGTCTATTTAAACCAGTTGAAGACCTGTAATGTGGCTCGAAACGTCGGTTTCTAATAAATAGTTTATACTATTTGTGATCCAATTTTTTTTTCCGCCTTCTGGACAATCTTATTCCTTCATTATAATTATAATGCCTAGAAAAAAACAATTTTGATATAATAGCTTTTTTTTTTTTTTTCATTTATCATGTTATGTTGTTTTACTGCATATAAAATTGGTCTTTAGATATAACTAAAGACCGGATTTGTTGCTATTGCATTCATATGCTATTTAGTTGAATTTGTGGAAAATAAAACTCCAGAATATATTCTAGAACATTACTGAATTACTGAAATAATTTTATTTATGATAAAAATAGTTTACAAAATTGAAAAATATAAATTATAATAAAATACAAAAACACATACACAGGTCATGCCTCGTTTTTATTCCTTGTTGATTCCTTAGGGAGTACCCCTTTTGTATTTGTGAGCTTCGTCTTGGAGGTCCAAAGCTTTATTAGAAGGAATTAGAAGCTGAGGTCGCTGAATATTTCGATTTTAAATGTTGAACTGCCCAAATAGTTTCACAATCTCTTCCAAAATTTAAATTTATGTCGATACTTGGTGGATCTATAGTCTCAATTATCCCTTCTTCTGCACCAAATTATCAACTCGCAAAGTCATCATGTTATTGGTCCATCCTCTATCTATGAACTCAAATCTTCAAAACAAGCTTCGCCTTCATCTTCTAATTCCTCTTCTTGGCAAAGCATTTCAGTAACACTTCAGAAGTGTTAAATATGCGGAACATTGAGAGTCTAAAATAAATAGGCAGTCAATAGCAAACGTTTTTTTCATACTACTGTTGCTGGCCCAAAATTTTAATGTCTTATGCTATTCAGCATAGTTTAAAAATGATGGTCACCTGAATAATACCGCTTTGTTGGCAGCTAGGCTGATACTTTAGATAAGGGTCTCCGAAGTGTATATTATTTATTTATTAAGTATATATTTATAAGGATATAAAATATGCAAATGTATATTTTTGCATAATTTGAAGGATTATTGCATAAATTTGCATATTTAGCCAAAATTATTATTAAAATTATTTTTTGCTTAATTAAAACAGAATACGGAAAAATAAACTATTTTCTTATATAGATTCAATTCGGGATATATATATTTTTTTAAATTGTTATTGAATGTATCAATTATAAATTGAAAATTAAAAAAAATTATCTAATAAAAATTATCTATGATCATAATCGTAGTAAAGATAAAATGCACAGTTGCGTTTAGCATATTGTTGCATCTAATAACGAACAAAAATTAAATGATAAAATAAATATATATAGTTAGATATTCCGAGTAAATAATGTTTAGCATCGTAATTGTATTGAATTGTCTAGAGCCCTTACTTCCGAGTACTTCCTTAACAAAATTAAAAACATCCTCTTCCCCTTCGAAATTCCATATCCTATTTTGTCAGTAAGTGTGCTAAGTGTATAAATCAAATCTTCTTGCACAAATCAAAATGCCTAAAGCAGGAACATCATTTAGTTCCAAGTTAAACAATTGGATTAGCCCTTTTAATTCAACGATGATTTTTTCTACTGACGGAAAAACAGTTTTTTTCAATTTTTGTGCTAAAAATGGCGCTTGTGAAAGAAAATTTCAGATCGACCAGCACGTAAAGACAGATAGGTACTTGTTTTTACTATTAGAATTTTATACTCTAATTTGCGATCGGAATGTAACAATTAAGTGTGTTAATAGTTTATTGTTTATAGTAGCATTGCATGTGAAGGCTTCTGGGAATTTTCCTACAGTTGGAGGCCATTCTCAGCAGAGTTTGCTGAACCTTTTTCAATCAAAAGATACATTCAATGAAGAGCTTTGTTTTGCGTTGGTTGCATCAAGAATTCCATTATTCAATCTCATAAAATCTCCTTTCAAAAAATGTTTGTCAAAATATACCAATAAACACATTCCTGATGAAAGTGCATTACCAAAAACTTAATTGACATCGAGCTATAATACCGCGATTATGCAAATTAAACAAACAATTAATGAAAACTATGCTTATTTAATTGTTGAGTAAACCACTGATCTCCGTGATTTCTATATAGCTAATTTATTAATCGGTGTTTTAAGTGGAAATATTCAAAATTCATTTTTAATATCGAGCAAATGACTTCCAAAAACTATTCATGAAACTGTTAGCTGTTTCATTAACGATTAAAATGATATAACTTAATGATAAAATTCTTCTTTCAAAGGAATCAAAAGGTTTCAACCATTATTGGAAAAATCAACATAATTAATGATTAACTTTATATAAAAACAAATTTAAGCTTTTAATAAAAATTATTAAGAGGTTAGAAAAAAGAACTTTGTCTTTGAATGAGGGGTGAGAAATTATAAACGAATTACATTCAAATGTCAATAGTGTTCCTGGAAAATTTGGTGACCATAGAGGAAAAATTAAGAGATATTCTCACATAAAAACAGAGATATTCTACAAAAAATGTAGGCCTAGAAACTTTAAGAAATGTTAATAAAATTCTTAATGCTGAAACAGATCACTTTTGAAATTAGAGATCCAATTTTATTATCTAAATTTAAATATGAACCTATCGCGTCAGTGAATGTAGAAAGATCATTTTCTACATACAAATTTCTTTTAAATGACAGGAGATACAATTTCACTGAAAAAAATTTTGACAATTTTTTTTTTAAATTGTTAATTATAATTGCGAGAAAAAATAAATTGAAAAATTGAATTGTATTTTACAATTATTTAGTTAGAAAACAATTTTGTCTTAAAATTTGTTCTTTAATTTATCTATCTTTTTCTTCCTTACATTATAAATTATAATTATATTCCTTTAATATATCAATTTCGACAGTAATTATTATAGCCCTTTGTAGATTATTTTTGTCGATTATATAATTTATCATGCATATATTACTGCATATTATCGCAGGTTTTACTGCATATTTGAGGATTTTTTTTCGGCATATTAAATGGCATATTTTGATTTTTTTTGCTGCATATAAACCCGGTCTTTAGTTATAACCTAAATTTATAAAATAATCATGTTTATTATTATTTACCTACTAAGAATTGATTTTTTGAACATATTTTTAAAATTTTGTATTTTAAAAAACATATGATTTTGAAGATATTTTGTAACATACAAAAATTTATACATATTCTTACTTGCTAAAACTTTTATTATATGGCCCTCACTTATATTTCTACTCCAATTTTGTAATCAATCTTGATCTGTTGGAAGATACCAACTATTTCAATAATAAAATTGTGAAATACTAATTCTTCCTTGTGAATAATTTATTAAAAGCTTATTCCATCATAATATCGTATTCCACTTATGCAAATTTTCACTTTTCTTCAATTTCAACTATTTTTAATGTGTAATCAATAAAATATTCAGTGATTCAGCCTGTTCTTATAATAAAAATATCATTATCGTTCAATATTGAAGATGACTATATTTGGATTTGATATTATTGAAATATCGATGAAATATTGATATCAATAAGGAATCTTGGAACTATCACGATATCGCAACAACCCTGTATAATTGATTCTTTAGATTATTTCATAAAAGATAATTTTCAATGACAGAGGCCAAGTCCCTCTGTGGAATGAGGATTGCCACATCGCAAGAGTAAAAAGACAAAAATTAAATTCAAACCAACAGAATCACCAAAAGATTTGAATAAATTAAAAAAAAAAAAAAAAATGAAATAGAATTGGAGTTGAAGGCAAGCAAAAAAAAAAAAGGTAATACTCCAGAATCCTGACCTCAACAAGGCGGGTTGGTTAATGTTTTAGGCACTATCTGTACATATTATGATGGCAGTCAAAAAAATAAACTGTTCTGCTGTTTTTAAGTACTAATATTTCGGAATAGTTGAGTAATATTTTAAAAACTAAAAGATGATCTTCAGGCAGGAGCTTGTGGCCCTAGGTCACCTTTCCAAAAGTCGGATTAAATGCAATAAATCTAAGACAATAAGTTTAAAGACAGTCCTTTCTATAAAACAATTATGTACTCTACTAGAGCTTTATAAGCCTGATTCTATTTCTATAAAATATTAATTTATTCCAAAGTCCAGTATACAATACTTGTGAGGGGTTGCTCTTAAATCACAATTTAAATGCTATGCTTAAGTGCTTTAGAGACATATCTAATATTTCATCTTAAAAATGGACAAAACACATTGTTGAATCAACCATTAGACTCCGAGGATACAGCCATTTTCAATGATGATCAACTTGATCCCCTTTTTATCTTGAACTTAAAGTATTATTAGTATTAGTAGCTAGAACTAAGAGCAATAAAGCTCCTGATCCAAATTAAATTCCTATTTTGAGTTTTATAAAAATACCACAAATGAATACTTGCGACAAATACTCGACTGTTTTACTCAAATCTTTAAAACGGGAGAAATATCTAAAAGCTTTCAATAATCCATCATATCCAGACATCATAAAGCAGGAGATAAAAACCTAACGAATCACAAGGGGTACCACATTTAAAAATTATTTAACTGATTAATTATAATTGTAATTAATTATAATTTAATTATTATTTATTTTATTTAAGGCGGAGTTCAGGAATCATTACTGTACCATAGACAATATTTTTAACTTATATAGTACAATTAAGTTTTCAGAAGAAGAAAAGGTATGCTGTCGATATGTTTTCTTCACCGATTTTTAATGTGCATTCATTGAGTTGAGTATTAGGCAGTAAATTACGAATTATATCAATTAGGAGTAACCAAAGAAATGGCTAAAATAATAATGAGCATATGCAGTGAAACAAGGATTGCAATATACTGAGACTGAATGGATTGACAGAATTCTCAGAAATATTATTTGGGATAAAATATGGGGATAGTACCAGTCCATTTCTTTTCAGTGGGTATATTAATATCATAGAAGTGGAGTAGTTATACTTCAAATCATGATCCATATGAGATTTAGAAAAATATTTTACTTTGTGGAATTTAAAGCAATCTGAAAACATATAAAACAATAATATTTGGAAAGGCACCTATGTAGGCAAGAAATGAAAAATGGTATTGCTTATATCAGACCTCCAAATTAATACATTGTTCAATATGTTGCCATTTCGGGGTACTTATCCCATATCTTCTGAACTAAAATTAAGCAATTTATATCATACTTCAAGTCTATCATGTAATTTCATTTTAAGAAATTTGTCAAACATTATAATCAATTAATTTAAAATACTAATTGAATTTAAATGCAAAGATATTTCTCATGCCAAGTATAACATCCATTATATGTTACAATTAATAAAAAAAAAAATTGAATTTGGAGTTCTGATTGCCTGTCATATTCTTAATTTACATGTATGGACTTCCCAGAAAATTGAACAAAAATAAATTTTAGAAATATGGATACTGGCAAATGCCAGGTTGAAATGATTTACTAAGAACTTACAAGAAGAATTTACGTTAACTTCTCAATCTATACAAATGAAGTAAGGTTCATTTTAATTTGTAAATTAACAAACTCTATGTCATTGAATAATTCAAAAATCTAGTTCTTGAAAGAAATGAAGGTCCACGACTAAATACCACCACATATATTTTTTTTAATTACCATTAGATAATACATTTTGCAATCTTGCAAGATATTACCATCAGACGATTCACTTAGCAATCAATTTTTCGTACATAACAATAATATTAAACTATTTCAGAAAACTTAGTAACAAAATTATATATCTTAAATTAATACAAGCATATTGCTTAAACAGCCTAAATAAAAAATAACTCAAATAATTAACAGTTTATAATCTTAACATGATACTCGAAAATTAAATATTAACAAAGAGATTCATCATTTAATAAATATCAATAATGATCACTAACAAATAACAAATAGAATCAAACTAGACCAAAAATTAGATAGAACAATAAAAAATCCAAAAGTCGGTTAATTATTAATTAATAAAACAATAAGAAATAACACATATAATAATATAACATGGCTCAAAGCTAGTAATGTTTATACCATAGATGTTTTAGATAAATAAATTACTGTGGGAGAATTAGAGGCAAGCATTAGTTTTTTGGAAAGCTCGAGAAAGCTACTAGTCCTGATTTGATACTCAATGAAACATCACTCTCAATCATGGTTAGATTATTTTTTAAACTTTTTAATTTATTTTGGATGAAAGACTTGGGCAACAAGAGACCCAGACTCACCACGAATTACAGTGCCGAAAAAAATATTTCACCAGACTAAAAACATGGACTGGCAAAAAAACATTCTACCGAACGAACAGTTTGAGTTCTGGTAAAGCAAAGGATGCACTAATGCTGTATTCCCCCGTGATAAGCTGAAAGGTCCTTACTCCAAATCATTTTTTTTATATTTTTCCCACAAATTCCTCTAAAAACTACACATTTTTATGGTCTTAGAAAGCCATAAATCCAATGGTTAGATTCCAATCATTGGTTTTAGAGCTTTCTAATGTCAAAATAATGTTGTTTGGAAACAATTCGGGTACAATACAAAGATGTATTAAAAAAATTATTCGGACTTGGAGCCTTTTAGCTTGTCATGACAGTATTCTCTTTGTCATCTATTATAAATTTATTTTAATATATATAACAAAAAAGGCAGAAGCCCATTTGTAGATTTTCAGAGTCATTCTATACATAGAGAAAAATTGTAGCAAATACTTATTAAAATAACTCTTAATAGTGAAATTATTAATATAATTGTAGATTTATATAGCAAGGCTAAGTTGATTGTTCATTTCTCAGGATCAAAGGGTTCTGATTTAATAGATGTTTTATTAGGGCTTTTCTAGGGTTAAAAAATGATCCCAAATTTCTTTATTTATTAAATAAATTATATTTTTCAGTTTTTCCAAGAGCATGATGAATATATAGAAGTTTTGTTATTTATAATATATATGTTTTGCTATTTTATGCAGATGATTTTGCAATTAAATCACTGTCTTCGGCGGAAAAAATTTAAGATTTTAGTGTCTTATCATGAATTAAAAGGGCTGTCTATAATATGTCAAAAAGACAAAAGTGTTTTATAATTATGAAGGAGGTCGATCCAAGGAAATCAAAACTCTTTCTTTTAAACGTGATGTATTACAGTGGGCTAATTAGTTTGAAGTCATCATTGTCAACTTTAGGAAAATTTGCTGTAGCAGCCTCATACTTTGAAAAGAAGATCCTGCGAGGTGTTCCTACTGAATTCTGGAGATTTGGAAGTGTGAAGTATTGAAGCCTAAGCGTCATCTTTTTGTAGCTCAAGTGTATTCTTTAAATGCTGAGAGCTTTGGAGTTTTAAATATTGGGAGGCCATTGAGTAGGCACAGGTGAATTTTTTTTCAAAACCCTTCTTCATCTTAAATCTTGATTAATTGGTACGCTTGGAATGTGATTTGCATAATTTAAAACTAAGGATTTTCAAGTGCATATCTATGTTTTGGAAAAGAATTCTGGCTTTATCTGACACTTCAGTAGAGATAAAATGTTATAAAAAATTATCTTGTATGCATAATACTTTAATTGGGCAGTGGAGGTTAAAATTATTTTGATTGGGAGAGGAAGAAGTAACGGATCTCACTCACTACAGGTATTGGAATTAACAGAGGCCAGCATTTAACTTAAGTTAAATAATGGCCTGAGGAGCCAGGGCATAGAATAGGCCATGATTTTTTCATAAAACAGCTATTACAGGCACTACTGCACTTGGAAAGGCTATATCACTTTCACGGTTCCCCTATCTCAGATAAAGCTAATTTCACAACTACGATCGGATGGTATTCAGTAAAGTAGGCTATTTTTAAGAGGAATCAAATATAGATTTTTTACCAATGAATATTGCCCTCTTTTTAACTTGAAAACCCAGGATAATCTCCATAATTATTTTATAATATGATCCATACTAACGCCTATTCGGAGTAATTGGTTAGGTCCTTATCTGGCTGCCAATTGTGATTTATTAAAAAATTCCAATTTAGTTGCTACAGACTCAGTAAGATGAAAAATGTTCTTAATTTTCTTATAAGCCCACTAGAGACAAGAAATTGTAATTTATTTTATTAGTATTATGAAATACTAGTTTGTAACAAAAGTCTTTGTGTATGAACACAGCCCATAATTAATTAACCAACTCTCATAATTATCCTGTAAGAATGTTTTTGTTCCTAATTTTTGTCAATGTTTACTTTGACTAATTCTTAAATTCCTAGTGACTTCAATTGGCTTTATGGCGCCATTTACATTTTTAAAACGCACGTGCAATGAAATGGTACCGGCATCAAATCCAATTACTGGCAGATGGGTGAAAATAGTTGAAAACAATACTACAATATTTCAATCATACAATTACACTAAAGTGTAAGGAATAAGAACAGGCGATAATAAATTTATTTTATGAATGAGAAAATATACTTACATGTCTTGCGGAGCGCTGACTATGAAATACCTGTAGAGTTGTGGTAGAGTAGCGGTGTTGACCAGAGTCTGGAAAAAGGAGGTTTCAAGGCGAAGATGGCCGATTCCAACCGAATCCTCCCTTCTTTCTCTGGTTGCTTGATTTTACCGCTCTTATACTGCTGTTTGATATTATAGTTCTATAATTAATAATATTTTTAATTTAGAAGGAAACAAATTTTTTTAATAATAAATTAGGTATTTAATTACAACGTAATTTAAAAGAACGAATAAATAATATAATTATTAATGAAATAATACAAGCTAATTTCCCAAAAAATATAACCTGCATATTGCATAAATTGAATAACTATAAAATACCAAGAATTAACAAACCTACCTTATATATAACAATTATAGAAATAAATAGAAAATACGATCACATCCCTTCCATTTGAGACAATAATATTAAATAACCATTAAATATTACACAAGATATAAATAATACGAATACAATTTTAAATAAACAAAAAAATGAGCCGAGAAAAAAAAATATTTTATGTAATTTAAACAAGTATTTATATTATTATTTTCTGTCTTTGATCAGCATGGATTTCAAAGTTCTTGTCAGCGCCACCTATAGGTGGTGTTGGTTCTTGTTCGAAATCGCTTTGATTTTGTGTAAAATAAGAAAAAAATATTGCCCATAGTATCAAATGAATTTAAATGCATAAAAACTAAAAGACGCTTCCAGTAAAGTGGGCAAAAAAAATTATATTAGGAAAAAGCAAGCCAGATTATCTTTATAGTCCTGTACAACACTTAAATATGAATTTTCATAAAAATAAAAAAATCGATATTTTTGGTCTTGGGGTATTTTTGTTAATCATGAACTTTAAATTATGAAGATCAATTGAAAAAAATTAAAATCCATAAGAGCGGTAAAATCACGCAGAAAAAGCAACGAGAGAAAAGAAGATAAGATTCGATCAACTTCGCCTTGGGTATCTCCTTTCCCCAGACTAGTGGGGTGGTGCCGGTACAGGCGGAGCAGTGACACTTCATCTAATCTCGGTCTGTAGCTGTGACAACCTGCTCCACCTACTCGAACCGGTACACTGCTCCACGCTCCTCAGTTACGACCTGTTCCACTGTGTTGAACCTTATCAGTACTATACGGTTATTCCTAACTATAGTTGAGTTTACAGAACTAGCTGCATGGGAAGAAGGCGTTATTTGGTGCGATGTTGCAAGATGCGGGCGGGGTAGAGGGGATGCCGTAAGCCGACTCTCTCTGAGAGAGCTGGCAACAGGGCCTCTCCACTGTTGCCAGATCTCTTTCCCGCTTCTATGACCTCTCAATATGAAAAGCGATAGCCGATAGTTGGCCACTACCGATAGTAACGATAATTCAGTAAGTTATCGCCACTGAATGCAGAAGGAATAGACGATTTTAGCAACACTGTTGCTATCACAGTTGAACCTCTTACCAGTACACTACAAGTGTGGGGCAATTTAGAGCAGACCCCTGCGACATTATCACTGTCACAGTTAAACCTCTTACCGATATACTACGAGTATCAGCTAAAAAAGGGACATTGCGACCCTGTTACTTTCACAGGGACAGTGGATGTGTCGCAGGGTCATACTCTTAGCTGGTTTATAGTCGTAGTGTACCGTTAAGAGATTCAACTGTGACTGGAACAGTGACAGTGGCAGTGTCGAAAGGGCATTCTCTTAGCTATCCCATGCCCGTAGTATACCAATAAGGTTGAACTGTGGCAGTGACTTTCGCAGAGGCCTTCTTTCAGCTAGTCCATACTCTTAGTATACCGGTAACGTACAACTATGACAGTTAGGGATTGATCCTTCTATACCATCATGCGGATGTCAACCAACTATGACAGCGATAGTTTCGCCGGGGCCTGCACTTAGCTTGCCGCAGTTTTAGTGTAGCGGTGACAGTGACAGTGTCGGAGGGTCGTTTCTTAAGATTGTCCATACTTGTAGTATAACAGTAAGATATTCAACAGTGATATTGTCGGAGAGACCTGCTCGTAACTGGGCCATACTCGGAGTATACAACTAAGGTTCAACTGTGGAAGTGACAGGATAGTGTAGCAGGGGTCTTCTTATAGCTAGCCCATGCTAGTAGTATACCAGTAAGGTTCAATTGTGACGGTGAGTGTCGCAGGGATCAACTTCTAGTAGATCTACAATCTAGTATATTCAACTGTGACAGTCACAGGGGCCTCATTTTAGCTATTCCATACTGGCATTATACCAGTAACGTTCAACTGTAACAGTGACCTTCTTTTACCTAGTACAAAGTCGTAGTATACCGGCAAGAGATTCAACTGTAACAGTGACAATGTTACAGAGATAGAGCGAATTAGCTAATATAAAAGAAATGAATGCACACACATATATATTATAAACATTTTCATTCCCTGCTGGAACAAGGTCAAGAGTATAGTAACTGCCACTCAACCGGTACAATGCTTTCACAGTAGCAGTTGCAGTAGTGACAGATGTTTCTCGGACCGTCACATCCCTATGGTGGAGTAGAAGTCTAAAATCACGGGTTACTTCGAAGTAGCATTCATGATGATAACGTGTTACCAGATTAAACCCGTGATTGAAATCAATCACTCAAACTTTCACTCCCGAGGGTCTGTGTAGCATCGTGGAGGAATGCATTGACGTTACTTCAATGAAATGAAATTAATGAATAGGTGAAATGACGAGAGCGATAAATGTCGTTCTTCGTAACGAATCACGGATATGCAATTATGTGGGTACTAGTTTACAACTTCTGATTAGAGATTTGGAAAAATATTGTGCAATGTGGAATTTATAAATTATTGTGAAAAATCTAAAATAATGATATTAATAAAAGGAGGGAGATTGGCATGAGATAGAACATTACGATGCAGCCGCCGCTCGCGCTAACTCCTTTGTATTCAATTTTAAAATTCATATTAATTGTAATTATTACTGCTTTAATTAGACATTATTTAAAGTTAGTGCTGTCGGCAACGTAGCCAGGATTTCGTTTTGGGGGAAGGGCGAGGCACATTCCAAGGATCTACTTTAAAGAGACCCACCTCGACCGGTGATGTAAGGGGGCACTCTCTATAAGTAATATTTTCTATGCCTAGATATATTATACATAAAATAACATTCAAATAGTTTTATACAATATTTGTTTACAGATAAGAATAAGTATAAATATTTTGTAATTTCGGGAGAGGGGGTGGGAGATTCAGACTTCCGCTAGCTCAGGATACACAAAACCCAAACTGATCCTTTCAGTTAAAGTCGGGGCCTTACGATGATTTGAATTATTACTGCTTTAATTAGATCACAGTTGTGGATTTCCGCTCGCTCAAGAGATACACAAACCCCAACGGAATTTTACTATAGAATACAAAGCAATTAGCACGAGTGGCGCTAGTGCGGCGACCGCTAACGATAAGGGGGCTGCATCGTAAAGTTGTACCTCCTACATCTTCTGAGGAAAATGAAGAATACCCCACTCACCAGGGCCGGAGGGTTCTAGGGAGAAGGGAAGGGAGCACATGCCCCGGGTAGCAGAATTTTGGGAGCGGCATTTCAAGAGAATTTTTTTAAATTATTTTTATATTAGTTTATGGACAATTTTTAATAATTGTCATAAATTTCCATATGTGTAAAACAAGTGCAATGAAGGAGAGATGCACTTCAATATTTCCCCTTTGAAATGGAAAATACGAGACAATGTTGTGTATAGTTTAATAGATAGTGTGGAGGTTTCGGACCACCTTCTCTGGCTGTACCTGTAAAGTATCTATCTACAGACCTCTGGTATTAGTCCCCCTCTTCCAGAATTAAATACTGGATTTGTTAATGAAAATTGGAAAATGTTCTTATTTCAAATGAGAAGAAATTCAATCTTGATGGCATGT
Organism: Rhaphigaster nebulosa; assembly: GCA_948150685.1. Taxonomy (NCBI): domain Eukaryota; kingdom Metazoa; phylum Arthropoda; class Insecta; order Hemiptera; family Pentatomidae; genus Rhaphigaster; species Rhaphigaster nebulosa. Next base: position 141,844,591 of record OX411310.1, read on the forward strand.
CCTATTCATTACAATGACCTCTGGAAGAAAAAAAAAACTTAAAACAAATGGATGTGGAAAACGTCATGGTATTGTGGCGGTCCCAAGAAATAATTCTTGGCACCCCCACCATTGTTAGTGTGGGGTTCTAGGCGGCCGTTTACACATTTGAAAACCAATGGAAAGTACCAAACCTAACAGGGAATATATAGTGGGTTACCAATAAACCATTATGGTAAGAACAAGTATCCAATTTTCGGTTTAAACCAATGGGGTACGCAGGGGGAAGGATATATTTTTTTCTTCTAATCAAATAATTAGTTTGAATTTAAAAGTAAACCAGGAAAAAAAACTTTCACTCAAAAAAATTTAAGAGGGTAAACAAAGAATCTAATTTCCTTGGGCAAAGTAACCAACCTGGCAGCATAAAACTATCTGTAACCAAACACAAGCCAATTCAAAGTACTTCAATTACAGGTTTGGCAAAACCATGCATCTTTAGGGGTTAGCCTTAAAGACCCACTTCCTGGACTAGTTCCTCCAGTAGTACCAGCAATGCTATATAATCATTTGGAATCTTCTAATGCATACATACTTAAATTTAGTACCTTAAGGTATAGGTATTAAATTAAATATATATATATGAAAGAATTTTTAATAAGTTTGTTAATAATTGAATGTGGTCCACTGAATAAGTTGAAAATTATAATTCTTCAAGATGGTAGTTTCAAATTTAAATTAACCTTATGGGAATCTTATAATTTTAATATAGCTTTATTTTCCTACCTCTTTCGTTTTTCTTTTAGTAATTTATACGATATGTAAAAGAGAACTTATAAAACCTAGAAGTGAACCTAAATCATTTATGCCATATACTTACACTTATTATTCACAAATACATAAATATTCTCTTTAAGGAAAAAATATTTGATTCAAGAGAAAATTGTAGTTTCATTTGAATTCAGACTTCAGAGTGCACTGAATACTTTAATGAGAGCCATCTTAAACTAACAAATTTAATCTGACACCATAATACAAAATCATTATAATCAGAGAAGAGGGGAAATCTGAAATTATATCAATATATATTAAAACGTTTATTAAAACATCTTTATTTTTTTTTATGCAGTAACATCTACAGGTGGAGCAGGAACGGGAAGCTCAGTTGTTCGGTGAGCTCCCGATCGCTCCTTCCTCTTGGGTCTGATCTGGGCTGCAATACGATCGATATCCCTCTGCCCTTGGGTGGTTAGTTTCCTTCCGCCATCGGGAGATTTTTCAATCAGCTTCAAGGCTTCCAGAGATTGGAGAGCCTTCCTTGCTACACTACCAGAGCTCCTGCAGAAATGAGAGGGGCAAACTCCATTACGCTTCCGGCCTGTAAAATTGATAAACATTAACTTTGTAAATTAATTATAAAAAATTGCTAAGTGGCAGGACAGAGGGGAACATTGAAAATTACAAACCACAACCATTTTGATTGTTTATTGTTAAGACCAAACCCCACAGGATGAGAGCCTAGAGCACACAGAAGCCTATCTTTAATACTCAGTGCATCGCCAAAGGGCAGCCATTGGCTATCAGCAGCAGCACTTATGTTTTTAAAAATGACCGATTCACATGTATTTTAGGTTATTATTTTAAAGGTTATTCTGAATTTTAGGGCTTAATCCAAATTTAATGCATATGAAACCATGGGGTACAGATAGTTAATTTTTACAACAGTGTAAAATTTAAACTGAACTATTCCTACCCTATTAGTTTCCAAACCTATTTCTATTTAACTGCATGAATTTAATCTCTTTTTAAAAATTATGTAATTTTGTGGTTTTTATAATTTTTCTCTTCTTTATGTTAATTCAAAAGCATTAGTTCCACTATTTTTACCTCCCATCCCATCAATATGTATTTTGCTTTGCCACTATTGTTCAGGCTTTGCTCCAAGCAAGTGCCCCAGTCGGTAAGTAGATTCTAGTATGTTTATCTTATTTTCAATTAATTACTATCTATTCTTATGTATTTACTTAATAATTATTGTATTATATCATTTGTATTGGTGAATGCTCACCATTTTAACATATTAAATTCAATATGATTAATATTTTCACTTTAAGTAAACATTTAATTTAATTATACTAACTTAATCTTATAAAACTTTAATACTATAGCATTATATTATTTTTATATTTGGATATCTACCATTTTAATTTAACATATTAAATTTGATATAATTAATATTTTCACTTTAAGGCGACATTTAATTTAATCACTCCTTTGCTTTTTCTCCTTTTTTTTTTACTTATTACAACTATAATTAGCATTATTATTTTTTCCCCAAAGGCCTACAATATGGGCAGAAATGTCGGCATTAATAAGTAGTTTTAACTTTTTTTTTTAATGTTAACCTTGACCGCCACCTGGCTTCTTATAAATAAATTATCCCTCCTTTATATGTATCATCATTAGGCTAAAAGTCATATCATGAACATCTTACTAACTGTAGCAATCTCCACAACGCCAGGCTAATTAAAATTGCGAAAAATTACTGTATTAAATTTTTTAGGGCACAAATCGATAAATGTGCCCTTCTGGTCAGATAAACTTTATATTCTTTTCCGAATGTGAAATATTATAATGATTAAACTTCGTTGTCCATTTATAAAACCAAAAAAATTCAATAATATAATGACCATTCACAAATAAAGTACAAAGTTAATAGTGTTATTAAAGATTAGGATCTAGTTTCTTTTGTCAAAATATGCAAAATTCTGGTAATTCAATAATAGAAGTTGGACACTAATTCTCAGAATACAAGCAGCATTATTTGATAGTGCTAGCATTTAAAAATATGGAAATAATGTTACTTATTTTTAAAAACAATATTAAATATTAACCTAACAATGACAGCAAAAAATAACATAATAAAAAATAATGTTAGATGCAAACTGATGCAATTTAAAAGTTTTCTTGGTAAACCGCTGAAGCCATAAAAAAAAAGCCAGAATACCACAAAAATAAATGAACACTAAATTTGTGCTTTTATAACACCTTGACTAATCCTTAAACAGCAGTCTGGATTTCCCAACCACCACAAATATTCAATTAAATCTTGAAAATTATTTGTTTAAAATAAAATTTCAATTAATTGATATATTTTAACAAAATCATTTAATGATATTTATTTAATATTAAAATTACCAAATTTATAGAAACAAAGCTATCATCTATTTTATATCTGTAGGAAGTAAAACTTATATTTCAACAGAAAAAATTTTAGCCAAACCTACGTTCTGAAGAACCTAGTTACAAATAAGTATCGCCTTAGCTACAAGTCTTTTCAGTGTGTGGCAAATAGGTGGGAGACTTTGGCTAGGACTACTTGATTAGGCATAATATATCACTAAAGTATATCCAGAACATTAGGGCTTCTTGGCAATGATGAGATAGCCTATTACCGATATACCCCAAAAGACTTTTAGAGAATAATGATGTTGAAGTTAACTGGGATAAACAAATAATCATGGACCACAGAGTACTGCATAATCGCCCAGACATTTTGGCTATACACAAAAGAAATAAATGGTCAAAATCGTACATGCAGCAGTTTCAAGTGACTAATCTATTGACCATTAGGGCCAAAAAAATTAAGAAGTACCAAGAACTTGCCTTGGAGTTAAAATCAAGTTAAATTTTATCATCTGGAAAAATGCTAGTGACTCCAATAGTCATTTCATCAAATGGGCTGATACTGAAAAACATAAGAGAAGGTACGGAGGACCTAGGCCTAGATTTAGAAAAATTAAAATTAATTAAATAATAATAATTAATTAATTAAACCGTCTGTATTCTCTAATTTATTTTTCTAGGACGTAGATATAACTCCAGAAATCTAAGAGGATGAAAGAAATAAAATAATAATAACTGTTGGTCAATAATTAGTTTAGTTAAAACTTACAATATTGATCGTATAAAATATGCAACAAAGATATTGGTATAAATAAATTCATTTATTTAATTACTATTAATTATGTTATAAAACATAAATATTAATAAAAAATAAATAAACATTTTTGGCTGATTTTTAATTTGTAAAATACTTTAAACTCTTAGAATTATTTTTCCTATTTGAGAAAAATTAATTTATTTTATGTTCTTGCAATAGTAGAGGTACTATTTATATCCCATTAATCTCAAGAATTATATTACTCTATAAATTGAAATACTTGTACTTCGGAAAAATTATAGCATTCGTGTTAACCAACTTTTTAAATTCTATTGAACAAAAATTATCAATTAGGTATAGTGGTTAGAAAAGTTGTTAAATCTATCCTTCTGACTGAATATTGAGATAATGCTTATTATTAACACCTGTAATCTTGAATAGTTATAAAAATGACCTGAAGGGACGTGAATCACTGTAAAAAATGGAATGATGAAGACGAGTGATTGTCTTTGTTCCAAGAACTCCACTTCATCATTCCATTTCGAATGATCAATCGATAATAAGAAATTGGTAATTCCATTATGGACCAACATAAATCGCTTAAGATTTCATAAAAACTCGGGGCCTTTACATATCTAAAAAACAAAAAAAATTCTAGTCTAAATAAATTGAATTCCATGACCTAGTCTTAAATCACATTTTGAACTAAGAAATTTATGGTTACTTATGTTTACATTAAATAAAAACAAGTTAAAAATCAAAATTTTTCAATCGCAATACTACCTATTTCATATATAGGTAAGGGAAAGTGATACATATATTAGGTAACATTCATAATTGTATTAACAAAACAACTACTATCGGTATAGTTAATATGGACTGTATAGTAAGGAATGTTTATAACTGTGTAAATATTATGATGTTACTCAAACTTATAGCCAACAAATCAAACTTTAGTGACAAAAACTCACAATAAAACAATGTAATACATAAAGCTATAATTAAATCTAATCAAAGTTTAACAACTTATAAATATTACGTAAGGATCACAATCTTAGTTAAGCTATTGATGATTTCTTAGGACAAATGTACTTACTGCCAAAAATTTTAGTTACTGCACCAACTCCAATCGGAGATCGCAAGTAAATGTGTCTCACAAGGGCAGCACATCGTGTGTAATACCAGTCCTGGTCATATGGAGCAAGTTCATTGAATTTTCCATTTTTTACCAAATCGACCCAGTCTGGTACCTTTAGTTTGCCAGTCCTAGTTAAAAAATAAATAAACTATAAAATATAATTTAAAAATCAATAGAGGTTTCAATACAAATATTTAAGATGTAAATTGTCTCAAAATTCTGATATAACCTTACTTTTTTAAAAATGCAGAGAATGCCTTAACAAACTTATGTTGGTCAACATCTTTCAGCGTTACAGACGGCATCTGAAAACGTAAAAGAAAATGGTGATTAATATAAATCCATCACTATTTAAAAAAACACACGGCAAGTGAACGACTGAAAGCGACACGTGTATGATGTATCAGATTTAGAATTTCATTATATCACCCGCAAAAATAGACAAAAATTAGTACATTACTACAGGGAAATAATCAAAATACGTAAGTAATACAATAAAGTTAAATATAAAGCATAAAAGTGTAACACTTACTATGGCAACACGTTGTTACAACAGAAAGAACTAAAACAACCTTTGCCAAAACCTAACCACTTGAAACCAGTGTTGCCCGGTCACACTCCGAACTAAATATTTACAATTTTTTAAATAATATTTATTTACAATATAAATTTAAAAAAAAGATATAATTTTGTTTTCTTTAATTAAAATTTTTCCTTTCATTGATTTTTTATCAAAACTTTTCGTATCATAACCATTAAAAATGAATAAAATGTCAAAAACAAAAGAAATGTTAATGGCTGAATAATTTCTCAAATAAGGATTTCCAAAAAAATATTAAAAATTAATGGATTAAAATTAGTTTTCGATTGAATCGCTATCTAAATATTCCTATTACTTATGGGCTTGTCAGGTTCATATTGATTTTGAAGTGGGAACAAATATTATACTTAATTCTATCCATCATTTAATTATTGTTTGAAAAATATAAATCAATATTTTGCAATATTTATGATCCTAACGATTATTTTTCTTCATTATGAATGAGCACACTTCGGGTGGACCTGCCTTATCAGTACTCCTCCCTCCTCTGATAATGCATCTGATTGGCGTATTTGAATTTTATAACTTTCTTATACATTCAATTACCCGGTTATTTTTAAAACAAAACTGCATGTAGAATTTGCAGTTTAATTTTCTGTGATATGTCAATTTAAAAATTTTATGGTCCCCTATTCCGAATTAATAAAAGTATATATATCTGTCCTTAGCTTGTGTTACTATTTAATTGAACTATTTTATACTGGGCACAGTTCATTTTTTTTAAAATTTTGTATTCAGTTCACAAATTCTTAATGCTCCTTGTTATCTAATCACTGTTTTTCTGTTATCAGTTTTCTTTGTTATTGCTTTATAAGTTACTGCAGTTGATCTATATTTGGTAGACAGCATAGTCCATTTGGGTATTTATATTTTATTTTATTTTTTAAATCATTAAGATTATCTGTAAAAAAACATTTTCTTGTTTTAGGAGACATGAATAGAGTTATTAGGCAAGCAATTATTTTCCTGATTTTCGTAAGCTTCTCCTCTCAGAGAAAAACTATTGATTTATTGTTGTCTTACAATATTGAAGACCCTTCGAGGTATCAATTAAAAACTTCTTATGGGTTTGATGATTCTCATAAGCAAGATTACTCGAAAACTGATTCAGATGATTCAAATGCACAAAATCACTTAGAAGATGAGAAGTCAGCAAATCTTAATGTGGAAATAGAAAAAGAGGATACTTCATTAAGTGAAGAAGAATTAGATTTGTTGCAACCTGATAATCCAACTGAAGGAATAAGTGTAATATATGCACAGCCAGAGCAAATTCATTTATCCATTGGAAGTACGTAACTTAATTATTTTATTTATAATCTAAATCAAATATTTATGGAAATTGTGAAATCACTTTGTCTTTTGTGTGGTTATTAGCTTTGCATATAAAGAAGGAAGGGTATTAATTTTATTTTACAAAATGAAGTAATTTTGAAACTTCTTTTTCTGTTTAGTGATATAAATTTTATACAGAATATTTGTTTTATTTTAGACAATGCTACTACCATTATAGTGACATGGCAGACCATGTCGCCCACTCCTATTCCAACTTGTAAGTATGGCAGAGAAGGCATAGTAAAAATAGCTACAGGAGATACAACATTATTCATTGATGGTGGAAAAGAAAAATTAAAAAGGTATATTCACAGAGTCCACCTTGAAAACCTCATACCTCGACAGAAATATGGTAAATAAGGCGTATTTTTAATTTAATTTTTTACTAGTTATTGCAATTATTTCTTCTTGAATGTCTTTGGTGAAGTTATCCAGTATGATTACTTTATTCAAATTTTTAGTTTATCACTGTGGAAGTAATCTTGGTTGGTCAGAAGAATTCTGGTTTTGGAGCTTGGATCCTTCTCAGGATTGGGCTCCAACACTCGCTGTATATGGTGATTTAGGCAATATTAATGGAAGATCATTACCTTTTCTCCAAGAAGAAACACAGCGTAGCCGCTTTGATGCAATTTTGCACGTTGGCGATTTTGCTTATGATATGAGGGATGTAAGTAATTAGTATGAAAGCATAATTTACATTGTTTATTCAGACTTTTATCTCCCCAGAGTGAAGCTTATACTCTTTAAAGGATGAATAAAAGCCATTATTATTATTCATACTCAATGTTTTAGTCTAACATTGCTATTTTTAAATAAAAATTTTGTTGTTTTCAAAACACTTGTTATGTTTCAAATGAGATCAATTCACATACTTCTGTTCATTGTTATTCTTATCTTCAAGTACCTTATTTTGATTGTTTGGGTTTGGATTTACTGCCTGCGTGTTAGGAGGCTTTGAAATGACTGTAATACAACTCAAATAGATTTATCTTTTTTTTTATATAAATAATTTTAAAAGTCATTAAAGATGTTTTAATCCATTATAGCCAATCACCAACTAATCTTGCAGTATTTGCTTTCACTATCCATATAGTTTTATTTAGATAATTCTAATAATGAGCCTATTATCTAAGACTTTTATTTACAACTTTTTGGGATTGAGGAAAACATTTCATAATGTTTTAGGCAGAAGGGGAAGTCGGGGATCAATTCATGCGTCAGATACAGCCTATAGCAGCTTATGTTCCATATATGGTTTCTCCCGGTAATCACGAGGAGGCTTTGTATGTTATACAGTGTCTATTTATTATTTTTTTTTTATAATTAGTTTACATCTCTCTCTCTTTTTTTTTTTTTTAAATCTTTTATTATTTATTTGCAATATAATATAATCATATATATCATTAGACATTGGCACATTATTTCAGTATATTCTAAATATATGTATACGTATTATATTATTGTAATTTTTATACTTTGAATTTCAAAATTAGATTTTTAATGCTATTTTAAGTAAAGGAATCTATAAACATATAGCTATTTTAAGTTTTTAATTAATTTTGAAAATATTTTAATTTGATTTCTGAGGGTCCATATTGTTTATGCATGGTCCTGTAAAGTGCATTGAAATTGAATGAACGATAATTAAATTAAAAAATCTTTTATTGCTAATAATCTACGAGTAAAATAATTATGGGAACTTTTTTCTTCACTTCCTACCAATTTACTTATAGTCACACTTGATAATCTCATAAAGTGCTTATAATTATGCATTTGACGCTATATTTTGAATTTTTAAATTGAAAATCATATATATATTGTTAAAGTATATGTTTTTTTACTAAATTTGATTATTTCTTTTTTAATTTTTTTTGTTATGATTAATGAGAATCTTGAATAAAGATTAATTTATTTGATTGTTGGTTCTAAATTAACTGATAGAAAATGCAATAAGAAAAAATCAATTTATTAATAATGGAAATAAAATTGTAAATCTGAAAATTTAATAACCAAAAGATTTTAGGAACTGAAATGTAGAAAAGAATTAAAATGATAAGTTTTTACAATTTTAAAAATAGATGTGGTTTGGTTTAGTAATGTGGAATATTCTAAAAAGAACAAAATAAAATTATACACATCTTAGTTCTAAAATACAAAATATTAAATTTAAATTCTATCTACAAAATAATAAATGTTATTCTGATATTCAGTTGACATCTGCATGATGGTATAGAAGGATCAATCCTTAATTATTCTGATATCTTATTAGATGTCTTATTAAATCCTGCTTTTTTTTTGCCATCTTCTTTTTTCATAATCCCAAATAATGATGTTTCACAGCTAGACAATCTTATTACTCACTTTACTTTACTTTTGAAATTCATATACTGACTTTAAGACATTTAAAATAGACTTGGTTCAATATAAGACACTTAGTCCGGTCCAGGTTCAAGATCAGTTCCTCACTCGTAGCCAGCTAATGAACAACAGACCTAGAGAGATCCTCTCCCCTCGCCGACGGACCATCAACAAAATGCTTTACACAGCATCTCTCTCCTCAAATGACTTGCTAATTAAGAAGGCATAATCAAAATAGTGGGTCGATATTCTTTGTTTTTATAATTTTCTTTTAAATTTCCACATTTACATTTTACTTTTTAGTTTAAAAAAAATTTATTCTCACGTTAGTAGAATAAATTTGTTCTAAATATATTTTTTTAATACATGTAAGAAATCTACTTTTTTGATCTTAAAAAGGCACTTGTTCCACTGCTCATTTGATTTTAACACTTTAATAGAGAGAGAAATGTTTTATTTATAGCAATGCTGCCCAAAAGCCTTGGGTTGCTACATACACAGCATAATAAATCAATCTATAGACATACAATAATATTATGCATAATATTCATAACATTTTTTTCCCTTTTGTTCCAGCTCTAAACACATTATAATTATCACTACATTACCCATAATATATCTGTTCCTTTTCTTTTTCCTTCATTTTTTTTTCACTTTGTTTGCCATAGACCTATTACTCTCTAATCCATCCGTTATTTCTGTTTTCCGGTGACTCTGAACCATTTTATAACTTAAAATAACACTTTCTCTCTTCTTTTTTTGTTATACATGTAAAACAAAAAAAAATTCGAAAATTAATATAATGTTCAAATTTTAGGAACGCACACCTAAGCATCAAAAACAGTACAATAAATAATATCTAAGTATGAAAATACGGATAAAAACAATTTAATAAATATATTTAAAGAAAAAATTAATAGACAATAAATTATTATCAATAGTTTTTTCTCTTTAAAATAAAATTGTTATGTCTACTCCTTTTGTATAAAATTATTATATTTAATGAAGTTTTAACTCTAACCAATTTTATCATTACATTTTCGTTGAGCCTAATTAAAAAAATTTGAAAGATTTGAATAATATTTCAAACTTAACATTTTCAATGTTATGAGTACATCTAATTATACAGGCAGACAAATTGCTTGGTACAACTAAAAAATCCAATCCACTGAAAATTATAGAAAAGAAACCAATTTTCATATTGAGCAAAATAAAACTCTTATATTTTTTAATTTCTTAGGAAGTTCTTATGAATATAGTAAATGAAGGGCAATATATTACTTTCAATATTCCCTTTATTTTATTATGGTTACGCTTCGGAGAAATATTTCCTCATCTTCAGAACAATCTTTCTCAGCTTTTATTGTCAATTTTATAAAATTTCCGCCTTAAAATAAAATAAATCAAGCTGTCTACATCTTGCTGGGAGTCTAAGGTCACTAACTGAACCCAATGCATAAATATTTAGTAATTTCTTGAATTCGAAAATTGTTATTCCTAATTTAATTTGTTTACTTTTCAGCAATTTCAGTCACTATAGATATAGATTCAATATGCCAAGTGTCGATGAATTTGAAAATCTTTTTTACGAGTTCAAACTTGGACCAGTACAGTTTATCAGCATTAATACGGAGGCTTATTATTTTCTAGAATATGGTATAAAACTTGTTGTTAAGCAGTATATGTGGCTCGTGGAAGTTCTAAAGGTATTTTATGTAGTTTCATAATATATGTATCTAAAGAAAGATTTTAATAACAACCTTAACTATTTGATATTGTATACTTGCTATTTTTGTAAAGGAAGCTAATAAGCCTGAAAACAGAGCTAGGTGGCCCTGGATCATCACGTACGGACATCGCCCGATGTATTGTTCAGATGATGATGGGGATGACTGCACCAAGAGATCCTCCCGAGTAAGATCTGGTTTACCTGTAGTAAACTGGTAAATAGTTTATGAAAATATTAGTTATATCATCTTTTTCCTGTTATATTATTGTTTATTAAAACAAAATGTTTTTTTATTCTTGCTTCAGAACTACTTTATTATAAATAAAATAAATTTATGACACTTTAATCCTTAAAGAGTAAATCTGTAAAGGTGGACTTACAGAATCAGTGTTCTTATCATTTTTGAACTATCGTTCGACACATCGTTTTAAACGGAAAGAAAAACCGATTGTGTATTCTTGAAAACTATTGATTTTGCTGGCCTTCCATTAGACCTGTTGGGGACAGAAAAATAATCGTTGTGTTGGAACAACGGCATTCAAAATTGCCCGTGTATGCCAGCATTCTGACATGTCAGTTTTTCTCGTCAGTTTTAAACATTATTGATTGATTTTTATAGAAGTTTAGTTTCCAAAACCAAATCCAGAAATTATGAATTAATATATTTTAGATATAAGCATAAATTAAATGAATTCTTTTTTTTTTTTTTAGAAATCTTCCCTCAAAGCAGACCCATCAACTTTGCCAACTGCTGGCAATAACAATTATTTAATTTTTATTAACTTTCCTCAAAATATGGACATTGGTCAGGGTGGAAATTTAAACGAGTAATCATTAGGTTTTGAATTAATTTTAAATTTTCACATCTCGGTGTGAGCTAAGTTTTGTTGCAGTGGGGTCGTGCCTGTCTGTTCTTCAACGTATCATAATGGCGGCGCCAATTTAAGATCCTGCAAAATGTGAAGTGTGCAGTGTGATTCTTTTTTTTAATGCACAAAATGTTCGGCCCTTTGGAATTTATAGGCAAATCATGCAAGTGTATGGTAATAATGCAATGAACAAGTCTTCAGTGAGGAAATGGTGCGTAATGTTCAATCAAGGAAGAACCAATGCGAGAGGCCATCACTCGTTACCGATGAGTTGAAAGAAAAGTTGAAGATAAAATTCAAGAAAACCGGTCTGACTTTCTCTTTGAACACCTTACATGAATTTTTCCAACAAATTTCAATATCTCCCCTACATGTGATAGTGATAGTTCACAAGATGAAACTTAAATTTTGCACTCATTTGACAATAATGGTGATCTATTTTTAAACCGCATTTTAGTGTTAGACAAAACACCAGACTCCAAGCAGCAGTCTATGGAATCGCAACTCACAAACTCACCTCCAATGTCCAATAAAGAAAAACCACTTCTACACGCAAGAATTAATGGCAACAATATTTTTGGGACTAAAAGGGTTTAATCCATGTGAAGTTTATGCCAAAAGGAAAAACAATAAACTCAGTGGCTTATTGTGAAATTCTCTAATGACTACGATGCGCTATCCAAAATAAGAGATGTGGAAAGTTGTTTTTGATTCATGACAACACCTGGTCTCATTCAGCTACTCAAACATTGGAAGAACTTTAATGTTTTAAGTGGGAAATTTTTGAACATCCTCCTCACAGCCGTGGCCAGGGACCAAGCGATTTCCATTTGTTTTCAATAATGTAGCACTTTTTGGGTGGAAAAGAGTTCACAAACGATGAAGACCTCAAAAATGCAGTGGCATCCTGGCTCAGGTCTTTCGCTGTAGATGAGTATAACATCAGCATTGAAAAACTGGTACTGCATTACATTAAATGCCATGACAGCAATGACAATTATGCTGTAAAATGAAGTAAGGGAATATATTTATTTAGTTATGCCAAATAATTTTTTTTTTTTTTACTTTCTGGATGTCCCTCGTATAACTATTTGGAAATAATTGACTGTACTATAATAATTTGCAGTATTTGGTCTTAGTCATTATATAGCGTTATCAAGATGCCATTTAAATTTAAATCAGTATCATTGATCTGCCTGCCTTGGATATCATTCTATGTTCAATCCCATTGGGAAATATAGAAAGTTCCATGCTATAATATTAAAATCTACCGCTACAAATTCTGAATTTTTTTATAATGCAGTTATCAAATAATTTTTTTGGGGTTTGATTTTTATATTAGGAAATTGGAATTGTATGTATGAAAAAAGACAAATATCTTAAGTAATTGTTTTTGTTGATTTTTGTATTATTTTGTATATATATATTTTTTTAAAATGAGCCAGAAGCTGATTAAAAAGATACTGTTGAACTATTTTTGTTGAATAATTTTGATCTGTAATCATTAAGTTAACAATTATATTTGTTTCTCAGGTTTGGCCTAGAAGATCTGTTTTACGAAGCAGGTGTTGATTTGGAGATTTGGGCTCATGAGCATTCTTACGAGAGATTGTGGCCTGTTTACGAGCACAAAGTATATAATGGAAGTAACAGTGAACCGTACGTAAATCCTAATGCTCCCGTACATGTCATCAGTGGATCAGCTGTAAGTCGCCCATTATTTAGAACAAGTGTGGACCATATTAATAGCCATCGATAAAGTTCAAAATATATGTTGTAGAGCAATACAAAATTGTGAAAATAATTGCTCATTTCGTAACATAAGGATATACATATACACTAGTAACGTATTCCTCTTGAGTAGTGAACACTTTGAAGTTCCCAAAAAAATTAGGATATAATTTCTTTTACATCTATTTTATATTATAGTATGTATAGATAGAAGAGCATGGCATTAACAATATAAATATTAAAATCTAAAATGAGAGCAACAAAAATATTAAATAAAAAATAATTTAATTAAAAATATAAACCCTAACTACGGAAATAACTCTCATATCTTATAACTCTAACCGTCCTAAAGGATCAAATGTACTTAAACACATTGGTGGATTATTAGTGAAGTTGATGTCTATGAATATTTAAATTTGGTATAGTTTTCGGGTGCCTTCCATATCCGAACAAAACACATGACTTTTAGTCAGTGCATTACTTATTTCAATATGTTTACATGCACAGATGCAAGGAGCTTTCTGAATTTTGGCATGCTTAGATGCATGGAATAGAATGCACCTGAAAGGAGCCGCACTGTGCAGTGGAAGGTACCCGACTCTTACTCCAAGTTTTAATGCCAACTTTACTGAAAATCCACCAATGTGTTTAAGTAAATATACAAGTACATTCTGCCCCTTTGGACAGATAGGGTTACAAGATATAATAGCTGTTTCCGTATTCGGTGTTTTTATTTCTAATTGAATCATTTTTTATTTTAATGTTTTTAGTTTTTCAAGTATTGACAATTAATATTTTATTATATATGAGTGGGTGAGAAGCCAAGGGTACAAGTGATTTTTTTTTTTTTTTTCAAAGATAAAGTTAAATGCGGTTATGGTTAGTTAAGACTTTTTTAAATAGAAATATTGCTCAATATTCAAGAGATATACATTAAAATCATAATTTAAGCATGATACAAACTTAAATGTTTTAGGCTTTAACTTTAAAATGCCTTTCACAAAATTATTAAATTGACACATGTACCACTTCTTGGCTTCTCACTCCCTAATATGATCATGAACTTATATATGATATGGATATAAGCATCAATCATGAATACTTAAAATATGATTAAATATTTGTTCAGTATTTTAAGCTCAAATTGTTTGAAAACATCACGTGGTCTCATTGAGTAATTTCGAGCCATCAAATTTAAAAATCTGTTGAGCCGTTGACTCAAAAAAATTGTTATATGTTTTGTTTTAGTGGTTGTCCTACAAATATGGACAAATTATACATTTAGTACAATATTTTTCTCTATTTTTAGCTCAACTTAATTTTAAAACATTACCTCCACCATTAATGGTATAGTTACTTTATAAATTGTTTAATAGCTCTATTTAAAAGTTTAATGACCGTGTTTTACTTTAATAAGGGCTGTCAAGAGAACACGGACAGATTCATAAAAAACCCTATGGAGTGGTCTGCTTTTAGGAACAGCGACTACGGCTATGCTAGACTTAAGATCTTCAATCATACGCACCTCTATATGGAACAAGTTTCTGCTGAAAAGGTAATTTATCGTACCTTAGTCTTATAATTTATAAACTTTAGTCTCATACTTGCATTGTTATTATTTTATGTTGTATTGTGTAATGTCCATTTTCAGGAAGGAGATGTTATCGACAGTTTCTGGCTGATTAAAGATCACCATGGACCTTTCTCAAAAAATAACATCTCAACATGCTATGATACAGCGTGGTTTAATCCTTGAAAATAGCCAATAAAAGACAGAAAATCACTATTTATAAAGCAATTATATTACAAAGGTTATCAATGTAGAATCTAGATTATGAACTATTGATTTTTAGATACTTTGTGCTTTCAGTTAAATATTAATTATTTTATTTTATTATCATGTCAATCTATTGGTATTTAGATGTTATTGGGTAATCTATATCTGTTGTCTTTCCTTAGAATAGTGATTAGATAGAATTAAAACAAACTGTCACATTGTTTCTGATGTATCATCAAATTTATTATTCTGTATATGATTAATTTTGCACAAATTACCAACTTTGATTAATTGAGGTTATGTGGTCTTGGTAAAGCATCCATTTAGTTTGGCTTTCATTTAAAAGCAATTTTGAATGTGTGTATAAATATACGTATTTATTTTCTTTCAGTGTTTTATTTATTAAATTAAATGCAAGAATCATTTATTAAATTAATACATTAAAGAAAACTTTTAATTAAAAGTTTGAAGGTTTGAAGACTCGCTGGTACTGCCTATTGCAGCTGGCAGGTGAGTACTGCTTTGAGTGAATAGGATGGGGCATATTTCGTTGGTACTGCTCGGCAGTCGAAGTATGTCATATCCGTACTGCTACGTCCTGACCCGCTCCAGAAGGAGTCTGTGAGACAGTAGGACAGTTCTAGGTTATATTATCATGTTGAAGTAGAATTTAGATTATAACACTCACACTGTGAGATTTCTATGTTACCTTTATTTTTTTATTCCTCATCCCCCCGAAGACAAAATTAAATGAAATTTTTTTAAAAGTTTAAACAAAATTATAGTTAATCAATTTTGTATGATTGAAGTAACGACAGAATTCATTACATTTTAAATCATATACTAATTCAAAAAATTCTCCTTATAAAAGGGATTAAAATATAAATCAAATTAACATTAAATAATGACAAATTTTTATCTAAAATAAACACTCAAATTCAAACATTGCAAAATCAAAATGTCTTTTTTAATTAAAGCACTTATTTACTAGTCGCATTATGATAAAAATTATCTGTTGTGATTTTATTAAAAATATAGGATATTTATTTCTAAAATGATCGTGCTAATAATAGCCATTACTGTCCATAGTAATAAATTTAAAATTACTGACCTTCAATGTTTCTATTTTCTAATCAAAATACCAAAATCACAGATCAGGATGCCCTCACCACCGATGAAGAGAGACTATGGAACTAGAAAAAACCTTTGAGAATACCGTGTGGGAAGGAAGGGGATTTGTTTGCAATGCACAGTGCGACAAATTAAATTTAAAAGTACAAAACTCTTGGATGTCGCTATCATGAAAAAAATTACTATTACCAATTGTATATTGATACAAAAACATACTAAATTGTATTTTAGAACAAAAACAAAGGCCTAAAGGATGGTTGAATAAATAAATATAACTATAATTTGTTTTAAAAAAGGTAATATTTACAGGGATTAAAGCTCGTTATAATCATGAATATAGGAAAAAAAAAAGTATAAAATATAATACCGTACACACATAAGTACTTACTTATAATAATGTATACTAATAGTAGTTGTTACATCTAAGTTATATGTCCATTCGGAATCTGATTCCGATTCTGGAGTAAATATTATTTTTTTTTTGCCTTTTTTTAATATCTTTGGCTTACCACCTTCTTAAATTTTGTGAATAACATTAGTAGCACTTTATCTTCCACCTGCATAAAATCTCATGCTAGTTGAAAAACTCAATTAGTCCAGAGAAGCACTTTGTGATAGTGGAGCTATTTTTCGTATCTTAGACCACAATGATGAACCTTACAAACACTTGAAAGTGGGCGACTAATACTTGCCCAATCAGGCGCACAATTTAACTAGAACAGAATTTTTTTTAATTCGGTGTCCAACTAAGATTTTTCCGATTTTAGCAATCTTTGATTTGAAATTGTTGAATCCATTTTTGGTTTAATTGGCTTAGTAAATTCTTGATTGAAATATTATTTTCTTGAGATATCTTCATTGTCGGAAATGTGTTCTGCAATATAAAAAAGCACATTATCTAACACTGCTTAGTTTTTTTCGCAAGAATTTCTATGGTTCTCTTAATACTGAAACGAGTCCTTCTCGGAATGTCAATAATTACATTCAATGTAAACGGGGCCGCAACTGGCTGCAAAAAATTTATATAAAAAATGGAAACTTGCCTTTACAAAGGAAATAACTCTACAAAAGTTAAAGCAAATCCAGGCGGATCTTACAAATAATCAATAAAAGAAAACTTAAAATCTCCTTTAAAATAAATTCATCCAATACATTTATCTAAAAGTTTCCAAATTTTTATTAATGTTATTCTGTTTTTTTACCTCCACTACGTTCGTCGAACATGATAAAATTTATTTTTACATTCTGCTCATGAGCAACCAATTGTTAACTGACTTCAAAATTTTGATCTCATTATCTAGTCCTATATAGAAACTCTGGATTTGTTTATAAATATTGAGGTTCGGAATTTACCATCGCTGGATTTGAATGGAAAAAACATTTTTAATCTTTGTTTTTTGCACTCCTGTACGTAAGTTTACGATTTGCCTTTTTAAACTTACTGATTTAAGACGAAAATATGATAAATAATATATATATATATATATATATATATATATATATATATATATATATATATATATATATATATATATATACATTTATACAAATATAATGGAGGTGGAGATGGTAGGAGTTAAAGGCTGATAGGATAACAGGAATTTTATCAGGATTAAGGACAAGGAGGAGGCCATCTACATAGTTTTTGATAAAGATAATGTTATTTGGGAATAAGGGGATTATGTAATTAGGTAGATCATTAAGGACAATGTTGGCTAGATCAAGAGTGAACGCATTGGCAATGGCAAGTCCTGCAATTTGATTAAAGAACTGTCCATGGAAGGTAAAGATAACCAGCTTTATAACAAAGCTGTATGATTGAAGGCATGAGGAATGGTTAACGAAGGTATGGGTTCAATGGATGATCAGTTGGCTTTGACTATTAGGAGGGTTTTATCTAAAGAAATGCTGGTGAACAAAAACCCTTCTTTCCTCTTGTGTTTCTATCAGATTTAATTTTTCCGCACATATGATGATAATCACATCTTGTTATTTTCTGTGTTACTACTTAATCTTTTTTGCTTACATGACTTTATATCTTACTTCTTTATTTTTACTTATATATTTTCATGTATTTTATTATAATTTTTTTTATTTATTACTGGAAGCCTTTTTTGATTAACTATTATTGAAATTGTGAACATTTATTTTAGGCTTTTTTCGTTACACATAACATTCCTCTACACCATTCTACTTTCCAATATTTCAGGGTATTGTCCCATCTTCAAGAATATAACAAATTAATCCATTTTGTCTATACTTAATCCATAACAATATTTTTTGTCTAGTTATAAAGGCATTTAAATTTTTGTTTATAACAAGACATAATCCTGAAACTTTGTATTCTAGAATGGTGTAGAGGAATGTTATGTGTAATGGAGGCACTTGTCTCGAATAGCAAATTTCGAATGAAATTTTATCTTTAGGTTAAGCAAATATTTGTTTCTGCTTCTTGATTATTTTGAATTTAATTTAGTCAATAAAATGATTTAATGTTATGAGATTATGATATTTAATAGATTGTTACAAAAGTCTTGATGCATTAATTCATTGCTGACATCAAATTCTCCATTTCAATTCTTATTCAATGCATATATCATTGTTTACTTCGACTAATCCTTTATTTACTTATGCATACCAACTGTCTCTACCTTTCATTCCATTTTATATAGAAATTCCATATTATAGAAAAAATTGTCATTCGTAGTCTTCTGAGGCACTACTAGAAAAAAGGATTAAGTGCGAAAGCAGCTGGTGACGAAATTGGTGCAGTGGAAGGTGAAAATATGGTTCAGGCAGTTCAATTCTGGGAACAACAGCCTTCAAGGTAATGCTTTATGTTTGGTGGAATTATGAGGATGTTTTGCACTTTGATCTGGTTCCATATGGCAGGGCTACCGACGTTAAGCTTTACTGTGAACAATTCGAAAGAGCGTATAGAGTTTTAAAAGAGGAGTCCCCTGCTTTGGTCAATCATATTAAAGTGATGTTTCAACAAGACAATACTCCTGCCCATCATTCATTCTTAATCAAAGAAATATTCTCAGAAATGGAGGATGTTAGCATCTTACCCCACCCTCCTTACAGCCTTGTCATTGCACTGTTTGGCAATGGCCTTTTACGGGCAATGGTACATTTTTTTAAAGACTGTCTTCAAAAACATCAGGATGTGAGGAGTTTTCCGCCTTGAAAACCAAGGACAACCAAATTCAACTTCTGGTAGAAAGATGGGTTAAAGTAATTGGCAATGATTGCCTATATTTTGAATAATTTTAATGTGTAAATTTTATAATAAAATTTAAATAAAACTTATTCTATGCCTAAAGACTTTTGTGACAACCTAGTATTTATTAATATATTACTTAAAATACTGTTCTTGACTTGTATTGAGGGAGAGTGAATGAGAGAGGCAGCAAAATTAAGCTTGCCCTCCTTGGCAAATATCCTGGTTCCATCCATTCCAAAAAAAAAAAAAAAAAAAAAAAAAAAAAGATTCATACAATCAATTTTCTTTTCATAATTGTGAAAAAAATCATTTCAGAAATTACTTTTTTGCATTTCTCAGAAAAAAATACTGGATCTACAGGCTTGGCAATATTTTAAATAGAAATACTACATAAAAATGATGCATCACGTCTCCAAAATTCTAGTTTATGAGGTGCCTGAAAAATAATAATAATGTTTAGAATACAAGATTCTAATATGGTGTAGATGTATATCCTTAAATTTGAAAACATCGAAATGCAATTTGCAGGTTTTTTCAATGACTAAAAATGAGCATATTAAAAATTAGATGTTATCTATAAATCTCAAGATTTTGTGTAGTCAATTGCAAATATTGTGTCAAAGTCAAAAAGCAATAGAGATTGGTGAAACTATAGAAGTAGACAAACAACTTTTTTCTCATTACTTTGATTAGACCATCTATTTGGCCTGATTTATATTGAACACTCTATATATTTTTTCCTACAAAATAGTTAATGTTATTTGGCATAGAACGGTCAACATAAGACCTTGATATTTGTATATATCATTGTTATAGTGCCATTTTGTGTTTTTTATTACTTAAAATGGGTGATAAATTATAATAAACTAGACAGTTTTTAACATTATGATTCTAGATATGTATGATTTATAGTGGTACTCCGTCTAGGAGCATTTGTTAATTTATGGTACATATATTGTCTAGTTTTACTTACTTTTAATTCCTTTTTCTTATTTTTTTTTGTCTACAATATTTATAGCAGTGTTAAAAAATTGTAATATTTACTATTTCTCGATTACTAATATTGTTTTTATATTATGATGTATACATGGATAAGAACATTTTAGGCCGTATTTATGTGTAATATAAAAACATTATTCGTGATCCATAAATAGTAAATTTTAGTGAATCAATTCTTTAAAACGAAATACAAATTGAATTTTAGTGCGACCTGAAGGGTGTATTGACTGTAATGATAATGGTATTTTTTACGGAATGAAGCATATTAACATTTTTTTTTAATTCAAAACTGGCATCAGATTTGGTTTTAGCATTTTGAAAAATCCCTAATTTCCGAGCGAATCTAAAAATGAAAATTTTTGGCCTACAAATTTTGCCAGGAATCTACCCTTCAAATTTCTTTAAACATTTAAATAATCATTCATAAATCAGGAACCCTTTGAATAATTCAAACCAAATTTGTGTCATCGGTAAATGTTCTTAAACTACGCAATTTGCTTTAACAGTGATGTTCCTACTGTTTTAGAACCAACGTTATCCGCAAAAAACTTCAATTTTGTTTTTATATGGTAATCACCTTATTGTACCTAGCCCATTTAAGATAATGCAATAGTTTTTTATACGTATGGAAAGAAGAAACTCCCCTCTTTTTAACAAGTCCAAGAAAGTCGATATCGAGTAAACTGAAAAGGAGATACAGAGCTTCAAACCCAAATGTAATTTTGTGGCTTTAAAAATTTTGAATACACTCGGGACTGAAAAAAAAAATTCGATGATTTTTTCAACATTAAGATTTATTGATGTGCTGAATCCAAATCTACAATCATTTTGGGTGTGAAAAAATCTAAGAGACTAGTTTACTTAATAATTTAAACACATTTTTAAATTGATTTGGCCAAAAATCGATTATTTTATATTTTGCTAATAAAAGAGAAAATCTCCATTTTTAAAGGAATCAAGTTTCTCAAAGCAGAATTTTGATTATGAGCTAACGATTTTTAAATACTTTGGCAGCATTTTCAATTAAATGTTAATTATTTTATATTTTGCTAATAAAAGAGAAAATCTCCATTTTTAAAGGAATCAAGTTTCTCAAAGCAGAATTTTGATTATGAGCTAATGATTTTTAGATACTTTGGCATCATTTTCAATTAAATGTTAATTATTTTATTTTAGTATCACAATGTTTCGGATATACCATTTAATTTATTATTATATATATGATCCAAGTACATAATACAAAAACTGTTTAATTTCATCATTAATTGGATTATTTTTTAATAAATTGACATTTTAAAAAATATCGAATCTAGACTTATCAGCACACTCTCATTGAGTGTTTGTTAAGTCAACATAATAAAATTAATAACTTATATTTGGTGATCTTATTTTAGACAATTGCACTGAATAAATATTTTTTATTTTCTGATTCTAATAAACACTTAATCAATCTAACACTTTTTCTTATGTCAGATTAAATAAATTTTATCTGTAGAAAAAAATAATAATTGGTATAATTACTTAGATATCACAATTTCTAATGATTGAATGTGATTTTTTTTTTTAAATTGAATAATGAATGGAAATCGTAAATACCTTCCATAGTTTTTCCTAAATCTATGTCTGAACAATAAATAAGTGAAAACACTCCAATAACATATTTTTTCAATAATAAACTTTATTAGTAAAAATAGATTTGTTTAAAGGAAACAAGTGTTAAAATTTGAATAACTATACAAATCAGTCAAATGATTTTCATATCATTTAATTCTGGCTGTAAGTATAAAAATACTTCGTAAATTGATAAATACACATTGCACTGTAATATTCACAGTACTACTGTTATTTTTGGAAAACCTTTGCGAAGAGGTGGTAGCTTTCTTTTTGCTACGCATTTGTCTTCGACTTTGGTCCCTGGCTTCATTGTTGGACAATGGTTGACATAGCAATGCTTGACATGTTTCTGAAACTTCAACTGAAGAGAATGGTCTCCACCATCGGGAGATACGATAAAATCACACTTCAGACCTTTTCTCATACAACATTCAGCAACTTCAGGGTGAAGAGTAAACAATTCACTAATATCTGACAAGGTAACATTAGATTTTTGAGACACCATTCCTGTAACGAACAGATCATCGATCCAGAAATAATTGAAATCTCTAGAATGGCTAAGAAGCTTTTTAACTGCTTCAAGTGTCACTACATACATCCAGCCAGAAAGAAATGAAGGATAATTTTCACCTGGGTATTCATTTTTAGTTACATACCACTTGTTGGCCTTGATTCGAATGGGCCTCATATCTTTGAGAACATAACCCATCAGCTGGAAGTTCTTATTTTCAGTAATGTCTACTAGGCTGTACAAGTCCACTAAAATATCATCATCAGTTTTTATTACAAATTTAACGTTCTTACAATATTTTGTGGCCCATTTAAGACCCATAAGGTGCTTATAAGTGAGGTTTCTATAAGATTCAACGAAATTCCCCTGCACCAGATCGGAAAATTTCTTGTTCTCGTCGACGAGGGCATTTTGACTGACTTCGTGGAAAGGCGGAAGAGTTGCCAGAAGAAATACTCTTGAAATGCCCAACCTTTGAAGATCGGATGAAGGATAAGCCCTTCTGATGGCGCTTCTGGCTTCTACGTTTCCAGAGTAAGACGTGACGATCTGGATGTGAGTGATATTTCTTCGGCAAGGTTCACCTTTGAGTATGTAGTTGAAGTTGCGGAGGTCCAGGAGTTCTTCATCCCTGCCGATGTATTGGAGATTGGGAAGGTATACCAGGTTGTCAGGTGCGCTGCGCTTGATATAACTTAAATATACAAGGAACAACAAGCCCAAAGACAAGATGGACAGGCATGTATTCCTGTGCCTCATAGCTTAAGTGACCATTCTGGAAACATTGACAGCCGTCCGGAAGGGCTGGAGTTGACAAACATCTAAATGAAAGTGGTTTAACTAGAACTGACCTTGGAAGAGTGGGGGACATATCATTCACTGGAACATAATATTAAGGAGCTGTTTGAATCTGTACCGGTTCCAGCTCCATAACAGGTTACCTTAACAGCTCCAGTTCCAAGAAGTAATGGAGAAAGTCTTCCATTCGTATTGTTAACCAACACATTGCTTCAGGGACTTACACAGAATTTTTTTTCCAGGGGTGATTTAATAAGACGAAGGCAAAAATGATCACTTAATTGTAAGAGACTATAATAGCCAAATACGTTTCAAAGCATTTTTATTTCGATTCGTAAAATTTTTTTTTCTTACTTGTTATTTTATTGCATAAGTATTATTCAAAATACAAACCTGGTTGATGAGTATGATGTCCTCTTTTGCGAACGTTATTAAATTGCTTTGCTTTAATGTTGCTATTAAGTGCAGTCATTAATTAATTAAGCCTATATAGATATTAATTGGTAAGTTACTTTACTGCAGCTCGGGGACCCGGCCCACAAGGTTTTATTTTTACATAACATTAAAAATATTGTATAATAATTATGTAACATCTTTACATAATCTTTGCGTTCCCTACAATATAAACGAGATTGGGTTTCAGTAGTGAATAAAATATGTGACAGAAGCCCGGAAAATTTGACGTGGGGCTCTTATTTTCTCTCCACGGCCTTGATGGGAGGGATAAAGAAAAGGGTGTCACTTTTTGAGAGCCCAAAAAATTACGAAATTTCAGATTTGACAACCTATTTCCAATTGCGAAAATTATCGTTAACTATTTTACTCTAAGAATTCTTAACATTTAAAACCAATACCAATACATTTTTAATTAAGATATTTGGATTTTATTGATCCAAGGCTGCCTTTGAATATGGAAAAAAGTATTGTTGTCTAGTGTCAAAATTCGCAAAAGGTAAATGAAGAGCTCAAATTCAAAAAAGTTGGGAAAATAAAAAAAAATTAATATAGTTGCGAAATCCGGCCAAAATTTGATTTTGTCCTCTCCAATAAATTGTATAAACGTTCCCGGTTACTTTATGTGTATCATTGGAAAAGAAAATCTTAGGTATCCCAAATCCCAGTAAATAACTGATCAGATAACTTTTCGTCAATGCAGGGATGAGGAATAAAATACAAATCAGAGATAATAAATACAGACCCCCAGATAGCACATCTCACATCAATAGTTTAAAAACTAATAAATAGAGACATTACATCAATTCAAGACAGTTTAACAAATATTCTTATCCAATAATATCTTAAGAGAAACTTTTTTTTAGTTTTGTTAACTTTTTATGCCTTTTATTCACCATTCTTTCCAATATTTCAATTCCCATTGATACATAACAGGGTCAGATTTAGGAGGTCGCACATCTAGAATGAAGTGGTACAGCTCAAAATTTCTAACGTCGGAAATTTCAATAGTTGGATCCATATCATCCCAAAGAGCGTATAGCTCTCAAATATCAGACCAACATGTGTTAGAGGTAAGTTGACCAGACATCTCACATTAGCTGGGACTGTCCCACATTTGGGTCTTCCCAAATTTTGTCTCACATCGAAAACTGTCCTACATTGGGCAAAATTTAATGTTAATTAATTATTTACATTTTTACAAAGTAAATATACAATACATAAGTGTTAATAAAAAACAATTTTTTTTTGTCGCCTGTCCCATATAAGATTGTAAAACATCTGGTCACTTTAGTTAGAGAGCTTCTTTGTAGCAACTTGTTCTAACGAAAACAGATTTTTTCGTGTTTTGCTCATTTCATTCTGAATGTGCGATTATTACTTAAAATACTATTTTAAAACTGTTTACTTTTATTGAGGGGGAGAGATGAAAGAAGAGCTGCAAAATTAAACTTGCTCCATCTGTAAAATATTCTAGTCGGAACCTGATACATATACATATTTAAAAACTTAAGCATCTTGTTAAAGATATCGGTTTTACAATTAATCGTAAGTCTTGTTCCCAATATTAACATTGCAAAAATTACTTATTCGAAATATTAATATTTTTATCTGGATATCATCCCTAGTAAGCAATTTCTTTGGAAGTGGAGCTGTTAATGAATGATAAGATAACGGTTCCAAATCGTTACACCAACATATTAGGTTCCATGTAGTCGTTCCAAACATTCCAGCACTTTCAACATAACGGCCCAATATTCACTTCCTCATACTTCTCTTTCAATGTTATTGTATTCTTATTATAATTTACATTCAATCTACCTTTACTAAAGTAAGCAAATATCAAAAGCAAATGTTTAAACAATTCCTAAAATATTGACAAAACTTGAATTTCTCAATCAGCTTCAGTTCATTACAGATTCACCCTCAGACTATTATTATGAAAATAAACTGAACATAATTTGGATTATTAAAAAAACATTGGTCCATGATATATGTATATGAATGTGCTATTATAACTATAAATTTAGTCAAGTAATGCTTCAAAACCTATTTCTTATTAAGTGTATTTAATTTTTCAAAAATAACAATAAATGCGAAAAATGTTTAATCTCGGTATGTGTAGACACACACACACACACACACATATATATATATATATATATATATATATATATATATATATATATATATATATATATATATATATATATATATATATATATATTGTAATGATAAAAGTAATTAGAGTTAAATTTTAATAAAGTATCATTAAATATAATAACTTTATACAAAAGAAATGAACTTTAAACAAAAAGAGAAAAACTGTTGATGTTAAAATTAATAAAGTTTTAAATCAAATGAGCAGTGAAACAAAAAAAAAAAAGTGAATCTAAAAACATTTATAAATTTAAAAAAAAAATTTCCTTTCTTTTGTTCTGCTGCTGGTGGTATTAATAAAATTTGTGATTATTATAAATTTAAATAGTAAAAAATATTACTATAACTTTTTTGGGTATTTACGTATTTCACGGTCGCACATTTGTTATACAACCAATCCTGTTACTTTCTTATAACTTTTGCTTTGTTAACATTGAAGTAAATTGTAAGTATTTTAGATGCTTCAAACTATGTCCCTTCCCTTATAGTAATCCGAATCTCAAATTATCTAACATTAAATCTGCATTGGTTAAGAACAATATGGTACAACTTGCCAATTGTACCAATATTTATTTCACTGCATGTTCAGGAGAGGACAATTCCCAGATATTTTTCATTTTTCGTCCAAAAAAAATAATATAAAAATCACAAATAAAAATATAATCTCAAAATAAAAAGAACATACATATTAACAAATAAATAATTAATACTTCATAAACAATGTTAATAAACAAAACAGAATTGATAAAAAATAAAATCAAAAGGAATCTCGCATATTAAAAAGAAACCACAGTTATTAACAAACAAACTAATAATATTTTAGAAATAATAAACAAAGCAGAAATAATAAAAAACAGTAACAGGGTAGGTTATATAACGAATATTAGTCGATCAAGAAAAATACGCTAATGGAATCTCTTTTTTGGAATCTTAACTCTTTTGGCAACCTTAAATTTACTCATTAAAAAAAAACAACATATATTTGAGTGAATGAAATTTGGGTTATTAAACTCTTACGTTTAGACATTGATTTTATAAAAAAAATAAACAAAATTTTTATCAAAATTAGTCATCGAAATAATTTATATTGATTTTATTACATTCAAAGATATTCATTAAGAACATTTAGTTATCTATTCGATTAAATCCCTCAAACATCATTTAAGAGTTATAAAATCTGAATCGTGTCCAGTTTTTTTTTCAATTCTAAATGAAGTCAACCAGTTATCATGTAACTATCTTCTTAATAAAAACAAAAAAAAAGAAAGTGGTCTGGTATGAACAAGAGAAAAATAAATTAAATTGTTGGACAGAAAAAAAAAAATAAAAAAAGATGAAAAAAATAAAAATTTAATATTTAATTACTAAAACCAATTGAACTTATTATTAACACTCTCATTAAAAAAAAAAAAAATTATCACTAAGATAGAAAAAAAGTAATTAAACCAATATTTTTCAGGTATCGTTTAAAAATACTCTGGGCTCTTGACATTGCCACAGACAATATAGATAGCAACACAAACAAATCATTATCACTTGTCCGTCTTCAACAGGTTTGTTTTGTTTCTTGGCTATTGAACCTATCATCCTTGTTTTTTTTTGTTTATATAATTTTTTGGAGATATAATGTCTGTTTTCGATAATCTAATTTAATTATTGATATAACGATATATCGAATAAAAATTATCAGAAAAAAATATCAATATATTTCTTTAAAGTATCGATATTTTTCCAACATTCCTGCTTTGGTTTAGCTAGGGACTTGTCAAAAATAGGCAAATGTGTAAACGCACCTCTAGACAAAACCTTATTAATTTGTAATCACTAACTTGGACTGATTTGTTAACTAGCATAACTAATTTATGTAATATTAAATATATTGAATTTGAAGTAATATAATAATATTTAATAATTTTTTTTTTTTAATGTTTAATATATAAGCCTTAATTACATTTTTTATCATTCATCCTTACATTAATCCTAAGGAGATAATTTTGGTTACACTAATAGAAAATTCTAAGCACACCTTAAGGTAGACTTGCGCTGGTACTGCCCGCGGTTGCGGCCGGCAAAGTTTGCTGGCGGTTTACTACTACTTTGACTGCAAAGGTAGGGGCATATTTCGCAGGCACTGCCCGGCAGTCATACCTATACTGCTGCGGTTCCCGCTTGACATTTGAAACAATGTCATTTAACAAAAAGGGATTTAGTGATTTTGACGACGAACGTCTGGTTGAGTTTGTAAATCAGTTTCAGGTTCTTTATGACCACAAACATAAGCACTACGGAAATTTAATAGTAAAGAAATACATTTAATAGTAATGGAAAAACATATTATTTTATTAAAAATGTAGCTAATATTTTTATAAAATTGAAAAAAAAGTCTAAAGGAATTGGAGGAAGTTTATGAGATAACCTGTTTCTTGATATTTAAATTCTGCTGTTAATAAATTTTATAAAAATAATATTTTAATTTTATCAGGAAATATCTATATTATAAAAACTAAATAGAAAATTATTATTTTTCTATATATTTCTACATTTCTATTTTAACTCTTTGCTATAGCAACTATTATATCAATGAATATTGTTTTCACCTTTTACTTACTTATTATTTCTATTTGTTCAACTTTAGGTTTATGTTATACATTATTCCTTTGTATCTTTATTTTATTTTATTTTTTTATCTTGAATGAATGAACTGTTTATTGACTGTTATAAAAACAAAAAAAAAAATATTTTTACAATATATAAATGAGGTTTCAAGACTTAAGAGCTTAAATACTCTATATCAGGAATCTAAAATATAGATAAGCAAAAGTAATTTATTACAACAGGGAAAGTAAAACAAATTATTATAAAAAAAATCCTCTAAAAAATGAAATTATAGAGAAAAATACATACACACATACAAGAGGGGTGAGAAAACCTCTTACAATTTGTTTAATTATCTTTCTTATCTTTAATAAAAATAAATTATAAATACTTATTTAAAAAAATAATAATAAACACAGACATACACATAAATAATTAACTTATTATACAATGTATTTAAGTCTCGCATCTTTATTTTTAACCCTGATGAATATTAACAATGTGGGTCGAAACTTCGGCATTAAATAAATAGTTACAACTATTTATACGTCTAATAAAATAAATATATAAAATATACTTAATGAAAACATCTTCATATTATACTTAATTATAAATTAATAATACTTAGCAATTTAGAATAAATAAAAAGAATGATAATAATCATAATAAACAATTGGTAAATATAACTAGAAAAATATCTAAAACTAAAAAGAAATTTATAACACAATATTTAAAATAAAATACAGAAAATTGTAATAATCAGGTTTGTAACAAACATAGGATTAAAAACTATCAGACATAGTTTAATAATAACAAAATGGAATATGTCCCATTATTTATTTTCTAATTATTTTAGTTGAAATTATGAATATACTTTTGATCAGAAAGTTTTTATTTTATTTATAATACCTAGGTTCCTAGATTCTTAATATCATTTTTATAGTTAACTCTTATTTTATTGTTTTTGGTAATGTGCATCGCTTCTAACTTTCAATTTCTTGTTCTGCTCATTGTGTCCAATATTTTAGGTCTCTCAAACTTAAATTTATGCTGTAATTTGATGCTATGAAAGTGCTGTTACATTAATATTTTTGACATTTTTACAGTTAGAGATATGTTGCTTGATTCTTTTTTTTCAATGATGTCCCTCCTATGCAGAATAAAAAAAATAGTTAACTATAAAACAGACATTAACAGTAAGAATCTAGGAACGCATTTATTCATTCAACGGCTCAACAACTCCTTTCTGAGTCTAGGCCTACCGGATCAGTCATCGCCATGTGTCCCAGTCCACACCGCCACCCTTCAGTTCCGGACTCCAAGAAGTGTACGTGTGCCATGTGCAACCCCGCCCTGCCAGTGCAATCTTGGTCGTCCTTTGCATCTGGTCCCGTGTATGACCCAGAGAGGGTTTTCAGTGGAATTGCACCATCTTCCATCCGGGATAGGTGTCCAGTCCATCTCAGTCTTCACAGATGAACATACATCACAATATCTGGCTCCTACAAGGCATAGACCTCTGCATTTGTTCTCCTGCACCACTCCTGACCATGCAGGATTCCACCGTAGATGCATCAGAGTATCCTTCTCTCGTGGATTAGAAGTGCCTGTTCATCAGCCTTAGACACTGTCCGCGTCCCCGAGCCAGAGGAAAGCACAGGCCGGATTAAGGTTTTATATAATTGGACCTTTGTTGCTCCTGAGGTGGTGCCACAGTCTGAAGAATGCTCGGTTTGATATTGAGATGCAGCATTTAATTTCTTCGGACAGGTTATTATGCACATTAAGTTGACATTCCAGGTAATAAATTCGTTTACTCTCTCGAACTTATGCTCTCCAATTTCCACTTCTTCACCAGATTCCACCATGTACTTTGTTTTGGAGGCATTAACAGCCAGCCCCATTCGTTTTGCAGCCCTCTCTAAGGCAATGAAAGCATCTTGTACAGCCTGGAATAACTTTCCAACAACGTCCCGATTGTCAGCATAACCCAGCAACTTTATAGAACGATTAAATATGGTGCCAGAAGTTTGTATGGAGGAGTCCATTACTGCTTTCTCAAGGGCTATATTGAAGAGGAGGCAGGCCAGAGCATCATCCTGCCGCAGGCCTTTGCTAGATGTGAGGGGTTCAGTGATTCCAGCTTGAACTCTTACGTAGTATTCAATCTGATCCATTACATAGATATAAATAAAATAAAAACTTTCTGATCCAAACTATATTAGTAATTCAAACTAAAATAATTGTGTAAATAATAAATAAATTTAAAAAAATTTGTTATTGCAATAAATACTTTAAAATATACAAAATAAATGTTTATTTAGAACAAATAGATCATATACTAAGTAACAGAATTATACTTAAATATAACATAATCCAAAATGGGACAATCCAGAAACTTGATAAAGAGAGGTAATTGCCAAGTTTTTGGTGATATTTTTAAATATTATAACAGGAAGATAATTTTTATTGCTTCAAATGACAATTGTTTTATTTCATTAATGTAATGTGTAAGATAATTAATTCTATATAATAGTAAAACTTAATGAGTTACAAATATTATTATAAGTTAGGTATAGTTAATTATCTAATTTTTAGAGTACGTTTTGATAAAAGGGTTTGAAACAATGCCTAAAAGCATTGTAGAATGAGAAAATAAGGAATAGTTGAAAATCATCCTTACAGTTGTTGAATGAACGTTTATTTTTTAATGCATATAATGATAAATTTATTATACTTTGTAAATTTTAATTGTTTAAATAGAAATTTAAATTTGTATACTTTTTAAAAATGAAAAAAAAAAATTCATCCTGACTTTTTATTATCATTTTCCTCTTTCTTTTTTAATAAATTTATTATTAAATAGGCCTGTGATTAACCAAATACTGCGTTATTTTATTTGAAAAACCCTTGAATACGTTGGTTCCAAGAGAAATAAATCGGTAAGATGAAATCTAGACAAGCGTTATCTATACTGTTCCGAAACCGACCTTTTCGATCACCGTTACCCATCATTGGTTACTAATACCGTTAACTCCTAGCTATTTGTAACTGCTCCGTAACGTTCCACAGTGAGATTAGGTAACCGTTCCCTATCTAGTTCCATCCGTAATACGTAGTAACTAAGGAGAGAGGTTTCTTCACAAATTGCTGTCACCGTTTAAATTGTCACTTCAAATTCAAAGGTAAATTTGAATATTTGTACTTATTAAATCGTTATACTTTTTTTTCATAGACTGGGGTATCACTTTACCTATGGAAAATGTTAACCATGAAGATAAATATTTAACTAAACAAGATTCCATTCCTCTATATACTCATAATGTAGATAATGATTGCTTTAGTTTTAACTTTCATGGCAATATTATACAGTATGCCAAAATGGGATGAATTTCATCGATTTATTGTAGATACATTGTAATTGTTATAGATTTTAGAAACTTAGTGGCCTCAGCATTATATAGTGTTATTCCTTTAATCATCCTATTGTATTATTTGATCTTCCTTTCTTTTTAGAGTTATATGATTGTTGCCTATATTAATATTTTTTTTACTTCATTTTATCATAATTAAAAACATGTAAATATGTATGTGGTGTAATATCCAATATGTGGAAGAAATACATTTTAATGTTTTAAGTAGTAGTTTAGGAAGTTTATTTTGAAGATGAATAAATATAAACTATTTGCAATATATGTATGGGTTTGGACCTGAACCTTTGACAGAAGTGTTCTGTGGATTCGTTACAAATTATTGTAAGTGAATTTATAATTTTTCATCTAGTTACATCTTCTCTTATGACCATTTCATTCTTACTTCAACATAGTTTAAACTTTGTTATCTGAAATCTCAGATTAAATCGATTATTACCTGTTGCATCTACAAAGTTTACCTCCTTTACTAATGTTAAACTTTTCTGGCCAACGATGGCCGCTTAAACTGTCTTTTTAATAATCATTAAGGTTTTATTGTACACATAAATACAGTTAAATCATCAACAATTAATTGACGATGTTGTATATGTATTTTATTTTAGTTTTTATCTCGTTTATTAACTATTGTGTTTGTTAAAAAGTCTATTACATTATTGTTAACTGCAAATTTATTATGAAATAAATTACCTAGATTCTGTACTTTTAAATAAATATGTGGTGGTATCTTGTTGTTAATTTTATTCTGAGGTGTCCATGGGAAATTTACTTACAAAATGGACCAAAGAGGAAAAATGCAACATTAGATTATTAAATTTTTACTCAAATCGCCATAAAATAAAATAATCAACACTGCAAACAAATTTATTCACAGAGCCAACAGGATTCGAAACAGTGACTGAACTTTTTCAAAAAGTTTGTTTAACAATTAAGATATTAACACAAAAGGACCTTTTGATAAAAAGTTCCTGAAGAACTTATATATATTAGAGGTTTTTGACAAAAGTTCTACTAGAACATTTTAAATATGTTTTCATATGCTTATGTGGCAAAGTTTGCAGGTCTCCTGACTGGGAGAAACCTCAGAAAACAATGTTATTGTTAAAAAAAATTAACAATCTTAATAAGTATAAACGTAATTAGATGAGCACACAGACACACAAACAAACAAAATAAAACAGGTACAAATAACAAATAGAAAAACAATTACATTTTTATTTAATATTACAATTTTAATTACAATAGAAAAATTGCTTTAATTTTAACAAAATCACCTATATTATATTTATTTAAAGACAAGAAAACCTGTTAACACAATTCTATAAATATTTTACACATTTAAGTGAGAACTTTAATACTGAGAACTTAATATTGAGAACAAGCCCTGGCCAAAAAATTCTTGAATCAGCTTCATTATGAAAGTTCTCAAAGAAGTTTTACCATAAAAGTTCTCGTAATAACTTGTAACAAAAATTCTTTCAAAAAAGTTCCTTTGAAAGAATTTAAGTTAGAACAATTTTTTTTTCAAATTAAAAGTGAACAGTTATTTTGGAGCCCTGATTTTTAATAAGAATAAATTGGGTTAGCTGGAATGGTATTAAGAAGGTTGATGGGAAAATGAAACTGGTTTACTGGTAAGAAGACCAATAAGGCAGAGAAAAATTAAGAATTAAAAAAAATTACTATTGACGATTGTTTGGTGCTTAGACCAACAGTATTCTATGCTGCTTGGAATCCCAATTGTGCTTACTGATTGTCAGGAACTTTAGCTTAATAGTATTAAAACGAAAAGTTCACAGATTGAGATGTTTGAATTACTGCAAGAATACGAATTGGAAATTAAACACCGACCAGGAAAACGGCTGGCTCACATAGATGCCCTGAGTAGAGCTCCAGACTAAGGAGGGAATTCTAAAGTCACGGTTGGACGTTTGAATGGCTTTAAAGGAGGTAGATTACATCTTGGCAAAGCTGTACGGCGGTAAAGAGTTATCTGGGATCATTGAATAATTAACCAAAGGGAATGAACCAGGGGAATTTCAAGTAGAAGAGAATTATCTTCTGAGGACATCAGATGAAGATAAACCCATCCCAGAAAACAATGGCATTTTTTTTGTGCTACATTGTAAATTGGATCCATCACTAGTCCGTAGAATAGTAACTAGATTTTTTAATAATTTTACGTTCATTTTTATTACCCTGAAGCCAATGAAGATGGTCACCACCCTGTGCCGCGCCATTTCCTTCAGCAAAATATGGTTTGGTACGGCCTACGGAGCCAAAGCCAATATCTTCAGGCCATCGATCATCGCTGATATGGTGCTATGTGCACTGCAGTATCTACTACTGGTGCTGCTCTACTTGCTTGTGACTGGAAACATAATGTCCTGTATATTGCTGGGTGACATCTGTCACGAGGTCGAGAAGCAGCGCTTGAGAATTAATGGGCTTAGTACACTTCAGATTACGATGAGATTTTTATGATAGATCCCAAAATGTTTCTATTATAGAAATGCCTGGGAACCAGTGGAATTTCAAGTAGAAGAGAATTATCTTCTGAGGACATCAGATGAAGATGAACCCATCCCAGAAAACAATGTCATTTTTTTTGTGCTACATTGTAAATTGGATCCATCACTAGTCCGTAGAATAGTAACTAGATTTTTTATAATTTTACGTTCATTTTTATTTTTATTACCCTGATGCTATCTTAAAATTCATGTTGGCAGTTTGAAAACATGATTCCTAACAAGCCAATGAAGATGGTCACCATCCTGTGCCGCGCCATTTCCTTCAGCAAAATATGGTTTGGTACGGCCTACGGAGCCAAAGCCAATATCTTCAGGCCATCGATCATCGCTGATATGGTGCTAACTGCACTGCAGTAGCTACTGCTGGTGCTGCTATACTCGCTTGTGATTGGAAACATAACGTCTTGTGTAGTGCTGGGTGACATATCACGAGGTTGAAAAGCAGCGCTTACGGCACTTGAGAATTATTGCCTATTAGTACACTTCAGATTACGATGAGATTTTTATGATAGATCTGAAAATGTTTCTATTATAGAAATGCTTTGGAACCAGTGGAATTTCAAGTAGAAGAGAATTATCTTCTGAGGACATCAGATGAAGATGAACCCATCCCAGAAAACAATGTCATTTTTTTTGTGCTACATTGTAAATTGAATCCTTCACTAGTCCGTAGAATAGTAACTAGATTTTTTATAATTTTACGTTCATTTTTATTACCCTGATGCTATCTTAAAATTCATGTTAGCAGTTTAAAAACATGCTTCCTAACAAGCCAATGAAGATGGTCACCACCCTGTCCCGCGCCATTTCCTTCAGCAAAATATGGTTTGCTACGGCCTACGGAGCCAAAGCCAATATCTTCAGGCCATAGATTATTGCTGATATTGTGCTAAGTGCACTGCAGTATCTACTGCTGGTGCTGCTCTACTTGCTTGTGACTGGAAACATAATGTCCTGTATATTACTGGGTGACATCTGTCAAGAGGTCGAGAAGCAGCGCTTACGATGCTTGAGAATTAATGGGCTTAGTACACTTCAGATTAAGATGAGATTTTTATGATAGATCCCAAAATGTTTCTATTATAGAAATGCCTGGGCACCAGGGGAATTTCAAGTAGAAGAGAATTATCTTCTGAGGATCAGATGAAGATGAACCCATCCCAGAAAACAATGTCATTTTTTTTGTGCTACATTGTAAATTGAATCCATCACTAGTCCGTAGAATAGTAACTAGATTTTTTATAATTTTACGTTCATTTTTATTTTTATTACCCTGATGCCATCTTCAATTTCATGTTGGCAGTTTGAAAACATGATTCCTAACAAGCCAATGAAGATGGTCACCACCCTGTGCCGCGCCATTTCCTTCAGCAAAATATGGTTTGGTACGGCCTACGGAGCCAAAGCCAATATCTTCAGACCATCGACCATCGCTGATATGGTGCTAAGTGCACTGCAGTAGCTACTGCTTGCTGGTGCTGCTCTACTCGCTTGTGACTGGAGATATAATGTCCTGTATATTGCTGGGTGACATCTGTCACGAGGTCGAGAAGCAGCGCTTACGACGCTTGAGAATTAAGGGGCTTAGTACACTTCAGATTACGATGAGATTTTTATGATAGATCCCAAAATGTTTCTATTATAGAAATGCCTGGGAACCAGTGGAATTTCAAGTAGAAGAAAATTATCTTCTGAGGATCAGATGAAGATAAACCCTACCAGAAAAAAAATGTCAATTTTTTTTGTGCTACATTGTAAATTGGATCCATCACTAGTCCGTAGAATAGTAACTAGATTTTTTATAATTTTACGTTCATTTTTATTTTTATTACCCTGATGCTATCTTCAATTTCATGTTGGCAGTTTGAAAACATGATTCCTAACAAGCCAATGAAGATGGTCACCACCCTGTGCCGCGCCATTTCCTTCAGCAAAATATGGTTTGCTACGGCCTACGAAGCCAAAGCCAATATCTTCAGACCATCGACCATCGCTGATACGGTGTTCAGTTCATTGCAGTATCTACTGCTGGTGCTGCTCTACTCGCTTGTGATTGGAAACATAACGTCTTGTGTAGTGCTGGGTGACATATATCACGAGGTTGAAAAGCAGCGCTTACGGCACTTGAGAATTATTGCCTATTAGTACACTTCAGATTACGAGGAGATTTTTATGATATGTCTGAAAATGTTTCTATTGGAATAATGCCTGAGAAGCTGTGGAATTTCAAGTAGAAGAGAATTATCTTCTGAGGACATCAGATGAAGATGAACCCATCCCAGAAAACAATGGCATTTTTTTTTGTGCTACATTGTAAATTGGATCCATCACTAGTCCGTAGAATAGTAATTAGATTTTTTATAATTTTACGTTTATTTTTATTTTTATTACCCTGATGCCATCTTCAATTTCATGTTGGCAGTTTGAAAACATGATTCCTAACAAGCCAATGAAGATGGTCACCACCCTGTGCCGCGCTATTTCCCTCAGCAAAATATGGTTTGGTACGGCCTATGGAGCCAAAGCCAATATCTTCAGGCTATCGATCATCGCTGATATGGTGCTAACTGCACTGTAGTAGCTACTGCTGGTGCTGCTCTACTCGCTTGTGACTGGAGATATAATGTCCTGTATATTGCTGGGTGACATCTGTCAAGAGGTCGAGAAGCAGCGCTTACGACGCTTGAGAATTAATGGGCTTAGGACACTTCAGATTACGATGAGATTTTTATGATAGATCCCAAAATGTTTCTATTAGAGAAATGCCTGGGAACCAGTGGAATTTCAAGTAGAAGAGAATTATCTTCTGAGGACATCAGATGAAGATGAACCCATCCCAGAAAACAATGGCATTTTTTTTGTGCTACATTGTAAATTGAATCCATCACTAGTCCGTAAAATAGTAACTAGATTTTTTATAATTTTACGTTCATTTTTATTTTTATTACCCTGATGCTATCTTCAAATTCGTGTTAGCAGTTTGAAAATATGATTCCTAACAAGCCAACGAAGATGGTCACCACCCTGTGCCGCGCCATTTCCTTCAGCAAAATATGGTTTGGTACGGCCTACGGAGCCAAAGCCAATATCTTCAGGCCATCGATCATCGCTGATACGGTGTTCAGTTCATTGCAGTATCTACTGCTGGTGCTGCTCTACTCGCTTGTGATTGGAAACATAACGTCTTGTGTAGTGCTGGGTGACATATATCACGAGGTTGAAAAGCAGCGCTTACGACGCTTGAGTATTAAGGGGCTTAGGACACTTCAGATTACGATGAGATTTTTATGATAGATCCCAAAATGTTTCTATTAGAGAAATGCCTGGGAACCAGGGGAATTTCAAGTAGAAGAGAATTATCTTCTGAGGACATCAGATGAAGATGAACGCATCCCAGAAAACAATGGCATTTTTTTTTGTGCTACATTGTAAATTGGATCCATCACTAGTCCGTAGAATAGTAACTAGATTTTTTATAATTTTACGTTCATTTTTATTACCCTGATGCTATCTTCAATTTCATGTTGGCAGTTTGAAAACATGATTCCTAACAAGCCAATGAAGATGGTCACCACCCTGTGCCGCGCTATTTCCCTCAGCAAAATATGGTTTGGTACGGCCTATGGAGCCAAAGCCAATATCTTCAGGCTATCGATCATCGCTGATATGGTGCTAACTGCACTGTAGTAGCTACTGCTGGTGCTGCTCTACTCGCTTGTGACTGGAGATATAATGTCCTGTATATTGCTGGGTGACATCTGTCAAGAGGTCGAGAAGCAGCGCTTACGACGCTTGAGAATTAATGGGCTTAGGACACTTCAGATTACGATGAGATTTTTATGATAGATCCCAAAATGTTTCTATTAGAGAAATGCCTGGGCACCAGGGGAATTTCAAGTAGAAGAGAATTATCTTCTGAGGACATCAGATGAAGATGAACCCATCCCAGAAAACAATGTCATTTTTTTTGTGCTACATTGTAAATTGAATCCATCACTAGTTCGTAAAATAGTAACTAGATTTTTTATAATTTTACGTTCATTTTTATTTTTATTACCCTGATGCTATCTTCAAATTCATGTTAGCAGTTTGAAAATATGATTCCTAACAAGCCAACGAAGATGGTCACCACCCTGTGCCGCGCCATTTCCTTCAGCAAAATATGGTTTGGTACGGCCTACAGAGCCAAAGCCAATATCTTCAGGCCATCGATCATCGCTGATACGGTGTTCAGTTCATTGCAGTATCTACTGCTGGTGCTGCTCTACTCGCTTGTGATTGGAAACATAACGTCTTGTGTAGTGCTGGGTGACATATATCACGAGGTTGAAAAGCAGCGCTTACGACGCTTGAGTATTAAGGGGCTTAGGACACTTCAGATTACGATGAGATTTTTATGATAGATCCCAAAATGTTTCTATTAGAGAAATGCCTGGGAACCAGGGGAATTTCAAGTAGAAGAGAATTATCTTCTGAGGACATCAGATGAAGATGAACCCATCCCAGAAAACAATGGCATTTTTTTTTGTGCTGCATTGTAAATTGAATCCATCACTAGTCCGTAAAATAGTAACTAGATTTTTTATAATTTTACGTTCATTTTTATTTTTATTACCCTGATGCTATCTTCAAATTCATGTTAGCAGTTTGAAAATATGATTCCTAACAAGCCAACGAAGATGGTCACCACCCTGTGCCGCGCCATTTCCTTCAGCAAAATATGGTTTGGTACGGCCTACGGAGCCAAAGCCAATATCTTCAGGCCATCGATCATCGCTGATATGGTGCTAACTGCACTGCAGTAGCTACTGCTGGTGCTGCTCTACTCGCTTGTGACTGGAGATATAATGTCCTGTATATTGCTGGGTGACATCTGTCAAAAGGTCGAGAAGCAGCGCTTACGACGCTTGAGTATTAAGGGGCTTAGTACACTTCAAATTACGATGAGATTTTTATGATAGATCCCAAAATGCTTCTATTATAGAAATGCCTGGGAACCAGTGGAATTTCAAGTAGAAGAGAATTATCTTCTGAGGATCAGATGAAGATGAACCCATCCCAGAAAACAATGGCATTTTTTTTTGTGCTACATTGTAAATTGAATCCATCACTAGTCCGTAGAATAGTAACTAGATTTTTTATAATTTTACGTTCATTTTTATTTTTATTACCCTGATGCCATCTTCAATTTCATGTTGGCAGTTTGAAAACATGATTCCTAACAAGCCAATGAAGATGGTCACCACCCTGTGCCGCGCCATTTCCTTCAGCAAAATATGGTTTGGTACGGCCTACGGAGCCAAAGCCAATATCTTCAGACCATCGACCATCGCTGATATGGTGCTAAGTGCACTGCAGTAGCTACTGCTTGCTGGTGCTGCTCTACTCGCTTGTGACTGGAGATATAATGTCCTGTATATTGCTGGGTGACATCTGTCACGAGGTCGAGAAGCAGCGCTTACAACGCTTGAGAATTAAGGGGCTTAGTACACTTCAGATTACGATGAGATTTTTATGATAGATCCCAAAATGTTTCTATTATAGAAATGCCTGGGAACCAGTGGAATTTCAAGTAGAAGAAAATTATCTTCTGAGGATCAGATGAAGATAAACCCTACCAGAAAAAAAATGTCAATTTTTTTTGTGCTACATTGTAAATTGGATCCATCACTAGTCCGTAGAATAGTAACTAGATTTTTTATAATTTTACGTTCATTTTTATTTTTATTACCCTGATGCTATCTTCAATTTCATGTTGGCAGTTTGAAAACATGATTCCTAACAAGCCAATGAAGATGGTCACCACCCTGTGCCGCGCCATTTCCTTCAGCAAAATATGGTTTGCTACGGCCTACGGAGCCAAAGCCAATATCTTCAGACCATCGACCATCGCTGATACGGTGTTCAGTTCAATGCAGTATCTACTGCTGGTGCTGCTCTACTCGCTTGTGATTGGAAACATAACGTCTTGTGTAGTGCTGGGTGACATATATCACGAGGTTGAAAAGCAGCGCTTACGGCACTTGAGAATTATTGCCTATTAGTACACTTCAGATTACGAGGAGATTTTTATGATATGTCTGAAAATGTTTCTATTGGAATAATGCCTGAGAAGCTGTGGAATTTCAAGTAGAAGAGAATTATCTTCTGAGGACATCAGATGAAGATGAACCCATCCCAGAAAACAATGGCATTTTTTTTTGTGCTACATTGTAAATTGGATCCATCACTAGTCCGTAGAATAGTAACTAGATTTTTTATAATTTTACGTTCATTTTTATTTTTATTACCCTGATGCCATCTTCAATTTCATGTTGGCAGTTTGAAAACATGATTCCTAACAAGCCAATGAAGATGGTCACCACCCTGTGCCGCGCTATTTCCCTCAGCAAAATATGGTTTGGTACGGCCTACGGAGCCAAAGCCAATATCTTCAGGCCATCGATCATCGCTGATATGGTGCTAACTGCACTGCAGTAGCTACTGCTGGTGCTGCTCTACTCGCTTGTGACTGGAGATATAATGTCCTGTATATTGCTGGGTGACATCTGTCAAAAGGTCGAGAAGCAGCGCTTACGACGCTTGAGTATTAAGGGGCTTAGTACACTTCAGATTACGATGAGATTTTTATGATAGATCCCAAAATGCTTCTATTATAGAAATGCCTGGGAACCAGTGGAATTTCAAGTAGAAGAGAATTATCTTCTGAGGACATCAGATGAAGATGAACCCATCCCAGAAAACAATGGCATTTTTTTTTGTGCTACATTGTAAATTGAATCCATCACTAGTCCGTAAAATAGTAACTAGATTTTTTATAATTTTACGTTCATTTTTATTTTTATTACCCTGATGCTATCTTCAATTTCATGTTGGCAGTTTGAAAACATGATTCCTAACAAGCCAATGAAGATGGTCACCACCCTGTGCCGCGCCATTTCCTTCAGCAAAATATGGTTTGGTACGGCCTACGGAGCCAAAGCCAATATCTTCAGGCCATCGATCATCGCTGATATGGTGCTAACTGCACTGCAGTAGCTACTGCTGGTGCTGCTCTACTCGCTTGTGACTGGAGATATAATGTCCTGTATATTGCTGGGTGACATCTGTCAAAAGGTCGAGAAGCAGCGCTTACGACGCTTGAGTATTAAGGGGCTTAGTACACTTCAGATTACGATGAGATTTTTATGATAGATCCCAAAATGCTTCTATTATAGAAATGCCTGGGAACCAGTGGAATTTCAAGTAGAAGAGAATTATCTTCTGAGGACATCAGATGAAGATGAACCCATCCCAGAAAACAATGGCATTTTTTTTTGTGCTACATTGTAAATTGAATCCATCACTAGTCCGTAAAATAGTAACTAGATTTTTTATAATTTTACGTTCATTTTTATTTTTATTACCCTGATGCTATCTTCAATTTCATGTTGGCAGTTTGAAAACATGATTCCTAACAAGCCAATGAAGATGGTCACCACCCTGTGCCGCGCCATTTCCTTCAGCAAAATATGGTTTGGTACGGCCTACGGAGCCAAAGCCAATATCTTCAGGCCATCGATCATCGCTGATATGGTGCTAACTGCACTGCAGTAGCTACTGCTGGTGCTGCTCTACTCGCTTGTGACTGGAGATATAATGTCCTGTATATTGCTGGGTGACATCTGTCAAAAGGTCGAGAAGCAGCGCTAAGTAGAAGAGAATTATCTTCTGAGGACATCAGATGAAGATGAACCCATCCCAGAAAACAATGTCATTTTTTTTGTGCTACATTGTAAATTGAATCCTTCACTAGTCCGTAGAATAGTAACTAGAATTTTTATAATTTTACGTTCATTTTTATTACCCTGATGCTATCTTAACATTCATGTTGGCAGTTTAAAAACATGATTCCTAACAAGCCAATGAAGATGGTCACCACCCTGTCCCGCGCCATTTCCTTCAGCAAAATATGGTTTGCTACGGCCTACGGAGCCAAAGCCAATATCTTCAGGCCATCGATTATTGCTGATATTGTGCTAAGTGCACTGCAGTATCTACTGCTGGTGCTGCTCTACTTGCTTGTGACTGGAAACATAATGTCCTGTATATTACTGGGTGACATCTGTCAAGAGGTCGAGAAGCAGCGCTTACGATGCTTGAGAATTAATGGGCTTAGTACACTTCAGATTAAGATGAGATTTTTATGATAGATCCCAAAATGTTTCTATTATAGAAATGCCTGGGCACCAGGGGAATTTCAAGTAGAAGAGAATTATCTTCTGAGGACATCAGATGAAGATGAACCCATCCCAGAAAACAATGGCATTTTTTTTTGTGCTACATTGTAAATTGGATCCATCACTAGTCCGTAGAATAGTAACTAGATTTTTTATAATTTTACGTTCATTTTTATTTTTATTACCCTGATGCCATCTTCAATTTCATGTTGGCAGTTTGAAAACATGATTCCTAACAAGCCAATGAAGATGGTCACCACCCTGTGCCGCGCTATTTCCCTCAGCAAAATATGGTTTGGTACGGCCTATGGAGCCAAAGCCAATATCTTCAGGCTATCGATCATCGCTGATATGGTGCTAACTGCACTGTAGTAGCTACTGCTGGTGCTGCTCTACTCGCTTGTGACTGGAGATATAATGTCCTGTATATTGCTGGGTGACATCTGTCAAGAGGTCGAGAAGCAGCGCTTACGACGCTTGAGAATTAATGGGCTTAGGACACTTCAGATTACGATGAGATTTTTATGATAGATCCCAAAATGCTTCTATTATAGAAATGCCTGGGAACCAGTGGAATTTCAAGTAGAAGAGAATTATCTTTTTTTAGGACATCAGATGAAGATGAACCCATCCCAGAAAACAATGTCATTTTTTTTGTGCTACATTGTAAATTTAATCCATCATTAGTCTTCATTCCATCAATAGTAACTAGATTTTTTATAATTTTACGTTCATTTTTATTTTTATTACCCTGTTTCTATCTTCAATTTCATGTTAGCAGTTTGAAAACGTGATTCCTAACAAGCCAATGAAGATGGTCACAACCTTGTGCTGCAATATTTCCTTCAGCAAGATATTGTCCGGTGTGACCTATGGAGCCGAAGCGAATATCTTCAGACCATCGACCATCGCTGATACAGTGCTCAGTTCACTGCAGTATCTACTGCTGGTGCTGCTCTACTTGCTTGTGACTGGAAACATAATGTCCTGTGTAGTGCTGGACGACATCTGCCTCTACGTCGAGAAGCCATGTTTAAGACGATACAGATTGTAGCTTTTGGAAGAGTTGGTTTTCTCTTGGACTGAGATTGAGGATCATAGGTTCTCCTC
Source organism: Rhaphigaster nebulosa (assembly GCA_948150685.1). Classification (NCBI taxonomy): domain Eukaryota; kingdom Metazoa; phylum Arthropoda; class Insecta; order Hemiptera; family Pentatomidae; genus Rhaphigaster; species Rhaphigaster nebulosa. The sequence goes on from OX411310.1 coordinate 141,888,832, forward strand.
GTCTAGCTGGTTGTAGATGGATTTCTGAAGTTCCCTTCTCACATGCTGGCAGTGATGACTGTTAGCCCAATCAGCATAGAATCCCTGTTCACAACATTATCGGAGGGATCTCTCTCAATTATTGAGCATTTAAAATATTTGCTTTTAAAAACGTTATTTCTTGGGACTACCAGAAAACAGACACCTTTTTTACTTTTCTACCGTCAGTAGGTAAGGAAAGTATTGTAATCAGGTAAAAATTTCGATGTGTGGTCTTTGACGGATCTGTGCATTTCAGAGTCCCAAAAAAGTACTTTCGGCCATTAGCCTTTTTGTCTTTGCCACGATTATCTTTTGAACGGGAAGACTTTTTTTTTTTTATGTAGATTGTGCACCAAATCGCCCTGTTCACAATAGCGGTTGCCAAATATACGAAAAATGTCTTTCTATTGACTGTAATGCAAAAACGGCTTTAACAATTTTAATGAAACTTGTCTTAAGTCTTCTACTTACAGCGCTCTAAATATTCATAAATAAAGTACATCCCCAAGAAAAAGCAGGAAAAAAATTTATAACGTAAAGAACGTTTTTTTTTTTTTGCATAACCCGAAAAGAATGCATTTTATGGTAAATTTTGTATATTGTAATTTGAAGAGCAATTTAATCTTTTACAAAAAAGAATAATTGAATTATTAGGAAAGATTTAGCATATTCAGCATTGTACACATATTTTTAATTTTATGTATGACCAATTAATTTAAATTTAACAGATAATAGGGCAAACTTTCAAATTAAATCTGCTGATTATGATCACATCCCAACTTTAAATGGAAATCCTCATAATTTATTAAAATTTGTCACAGTTTGTAGGCAAGTCTACCAGATTGCCTACAAGCCTGATAATTTGTTAAGGGAATTAAATGAACAAAGATAACGTAAAATATTAGTGAAATTAACAGATGAAGCTGATTCTATTAACACATCTCGTGAATTTGATAAAATTGAGGAATTATTAAACAATTTAAAAAGAACATTTAGGGATAGTCAATCTATAAAACATTCATCGTTTGAACTGTTTAATAGCAGAATTTATCACAGAGAACATCCTTTAGATTTTCTTCATAGAATCGACGAGATCCGTACTTTAATTATTTCTACGCATTGTATCGAAAATATGGCAAAATAGGAAATCAATGCCTTAGGGAAAAATATATTGTACTGTTTTTTCACAGATATGCCCTTACACATAAGAACATATCTTATGACAAAGACTGATAAACTCAGAACAGTAGATGACTTAAGAAATTTAATACAAAACGATCTATTTTTCGACGATTTGATCATTACAGGAATTATGAAACTTCCTGGAGAACATAATCATAAGAGGCTCTTTGACCATAGAAAAAAATTCGTTATAAACATTAAAATTATAATCAGATTTGATAATTGGTAATATCTGAAAGATCCATCCAAAGAAGAGATTAAAAAATGTTAGAAACCAACATTATTAGACCTAACAATTCACCATACAGCTCCTCTGTTTGGATCATCCTGGAGAAAACCGATACCTCCGTAATAAGAAAAATACAGATGGTTATTAGCTATAGAAAATTAAATCGTGAGAACCAGATAAATATCCTCTACCAAACATCAAAGTTCTTTCAGGAAAATTAGGCAAAGCCACAATCTTCACCATGATGGACTTGTTGGAAATCCATCAAATAAAAGTAGAAGAAAATTCAATTAAAAAATAACATTCTCTACGGATCAAGGACACTTGATACAAGGAGTTCTTCCGTATAACCTTTGGGTTATGCAACATTCCAAAGAGCAATGAATATAATTTTCTCAGATGCCATTAATGTATTAGTCTACATAGATGATATCATTGTCTTTTCCAAAAATTATAATGACCATTAGGAGCAAGCCTCAAAAATTTAATTCAAAGATTCAACTCGACAAGACTGAGTTTTGTAAGAGAGAATTGCTTTTCTTAGGACACATCATCAGTGAATGTGGAATAGAATATAATCCTAGAATTATATAAAGACGCTTTCGAAAACTTTCGAAACAACTTGTGTGCAACAGTCCCATTTTATAAATCCCTGACTTAAATGAAGATTTTTCATCTCACAACAGATGCGAACAAATAAGCGATTGGTGTCATGATAGCACAAAAAAAGAATAGTAAAGAACTCACCGTATGTTTCGCATGGTCTAGATTGAGATGGCTTGATGGTGTGGCTGAGGATACTCGGAGTATTCTGGGAATAAGGAATTGGATGGGATCCACACAGTACGGGAACAAATGGCGGAAGCTGCTGGAGGAAGCCAGGATTCAAAACCGGGATGTAGAGCCATTGTGATGATGAAATACTTCCTTCCCTATCTATACGTAATAAAATTATTTATATATTCTGTAATATACACATTTTTGAGATTAGTTATTTATTGCATAAATAATTATTTTTAGGTATCTTAAATTAGATTTAGTACATGAAAAGAGGGATTATAAGAAAAATAATACATTTATTTATCCTGACTGCAATCATCAAAAATTATAATGCAAAGTGTGTTTGTCATCATAAATGGAACCAAAATAGACGCCTTCATTTAAAAACATGGCGGCTCTATTTTGGACTTCAACAGAACCACTGCCATAATGATCGAGTGGGTGAAAATCATTAATTTTTCAATACTTCGACAATAAATCTGATCTGAGAAAATAAAAAGAAGTTGAAGAGATTTTGATCAAATGAAAACTTCTGAAAATCAAAAAATGGTCCATTCGTATTGGAGAATCAAAATGGAAGTTCGCCATTTTGAAACCTGTGGATGGGGTAACGGACAACAAAGGGATAGCTGCTGTTGTTGGACCAGGGACCGGAGCAGACGTCTTAAGAGCTCCCTCAGTATTTCATCCACATTCAAGATCCACATCATTTGGTAACACACTTTAATTATATCCCATAGATCACGGTCGTCGTTCTTCAAAGAAGAAAGTGTTAAAAATAAGAATTATTGACGTATTAGTATGTTTTGTATTAGTAATAGTTCTGTGTGTCTGTGCCTGGTTGTCTAGTAACCCGCCCTGAGATAAGAGTCAAACCTATATAAAACAAATAAATATATAAAAAAGTGAAAATAAGTTTATTTATTTATTTTCCAAAAAACCGAAAGTTTACATATTTGTCGCCCAATAACGCGTGGCCTTATTCATTAAAAATTAGGTCACAACAATCAGGACGCAGCTCACGGAAATTTTTAAAGTGTTAAATTTTTCTTTACAAATTGAAAATTATGGAAAAGGACCAGGAAAATCAGACTGGGGATCGAAACCCTAAAGATGTGATTATGGGAAAATCCGATGGGGAAGTAGTTCTATTAGATAATCAGGAAGAGACCATTGTCCAACGCCTAAGAGGGGATAACATTTCAGACTCGGGAATTAATAAAAATAGTGAAAATTTAGACACTAACAGCATGTTAAAATATATAATGTCTATGATGAATGACATGGATGAAAAATCCGAGGAAAGAAGTCGTGAATCCGATAAAAAATCCGAGGATAGAATTAAGGAACTTAAAAATGATTTAAAAAATCGGATGAAAGAAGTCTTGAAGTCGATAAAAAATTTGATAATTTAAATAACAAATTTGATAATTTAAATGAAGAATTTGAAACTTTTAAATTTACAATTGATGAAAAACATAATAATTTCAAACTAAATTTAGAAAATCAAATTAAAATAAATAATTCAGTTATGCAAGAAAAATGTGAAACGGGGCTAACAGTATTAAACGACAAATTAGAAAAGAAACTAGAATTAATTTAAACTAATTTAACCGAAAAATTGACCTCACAAAATGCTGAAGTATCAAATAAAATTGATGAATGTGGAAGGAGATAAAACTAAAAACTTGTTTGTGAATTTAGAATCACAATACAAACGTGATATTGGGCGGTTAAGTCAGAAAGTGGACGAAAGCTCCTTTATTCAACAAGGATGATTACTACCCGGGTATTCGAGGAAAACATTTTATGTAGTATTTTTATTAGACATTTCGGCAAACGCATGTTTAATGTCTGCATTAATAGACGAGTGGAGACAATATCCGAGTTGTTTCAAGTTTTAAGTATGATCCCTAGACGCTCTATCGTCAATGATCTTCGGTCGCCCAGAGAAGACAATTTGTTTTATAAACGAGGTCCAGTTGGTGTAAATCACGACAGCGATAACCAACAAATTCACAGTGAAAATTGGGTTATTTGGGCGTTGAATTTCAACAACAAAAGGAGTTATTTTTCAGGAAGTCAGAGATCGGAAAATAGTCCAAATACTTACAATAATCCAGGACAAAATAATAACTCCAAGGGTAGAAATTTTAATCCAAATTATAGGAGACAAAATTATAATCAGCCAGCAAGGGGAAATCATTACTATAATAATGCTCAAGGATAAAGCACTAATAATCGTCCAGGAAGTTGGAACCCTAGATCTCAAAATAGTTGAAACCATTACGCCATGAGAAATGTACTAGTAGCACAGCAGACCCCCGAAAATTTACACATTCAATCTCAGTCTTGTGGGCCTACCTATGGTGAACCTCTCATTGCTCCAAGTGATTTGATAGAACAATCACACAGCCCTAACACTAGTCAATCCTGAAATGAAAATGCTCTTTTTACCTGTGAGGATTACATGCTAAATAATTTATTTGAGGATAATATATTTCTAGAAGAAAATCAACCATCGAGAAAAATTCGTTTTCAATCACCTCAAATAGGAATTAATTTTGGTAATGTAGATTGTGATTATTGAGCTGAAGTTTACATTATAAAGAAATCCTTTTTCGATAAATTTAAAGTGGGCTTTTTTAAGTTTAAAACTTTACCAATAAATAAAACAAACATTGTATCCGTGACTGGTAAGAAGAGCGCTTGCATTAACAGACAAATCTTTATACCTATTAAAATTGGGGATAATTTTTTTGGTGCCAATTTTCTTATTAGCAACTCAGCAATACCTAATTTTGAAACTAACTTTATCAGTTAAAAAAATGCAGATGGACAGTTATCGGTTGTAAACTTCGTCAATTTTGTAAATAAATCATTGCAATATATTATTTTAAAAAATGAAGATGACCATGGCCCTATGAAATCTAGTGTGGAACCAGTTGAGCTGGTTAATCAAAAGAAAAATGTAACATTAAATTTAAAAAAAAATGTAACCCAACTTTAAATATATCTTATAGAATATCTTAGAAGGTACACATTCTTAAATTATAAAAATTTAATGAATATCACTGAAGAAATCAAAGCTTTAAGAACAAATATAAATTTACTAACAATCAACAATGAATATAAGACCCTCCACAATATACTAGAACAAAAATATAACAATATTCTGTAACAAATCAATTGTATCATTAATAAACGTAAAACAAATCAACAGAGCAAAAAGAATACTGATAAACGGACTTCACTCTGTGGCAAGTGCTGGAGAAGGGCAGGGAATTCAGCCTCAAAAACCATCATTTGTTCATCAATTTTAAAAGTGCCTATGATGGTATAGACCGGAAAAAACTCTACATTCCCCTACATTAACTCGGAATACCCAAAAAGCTCTTAAGGATGTATCGGCTAACGATGGATGGCAAAGAGTCCAAGCTGGAATGTCCGAGCCACTTTTCTTGAGTAAGAGTGTTCGCCAAGGAGATGCGTTGGCCTGCCTTCTTTTTAATATCAACCTTGAGAAAGTCGTCAGGAGCTCAAAAATTCAACTGGGTGGCACAGTATTTAATCGGACAGTACAGCTACTCGAATATGCCGACCTTATTGATATCATGGGATGATCATTTCAAGCTGTTTCTGAAGCGTTTCTTGTCTTTATTGAAGCCGCTAGGAGAATAGGTCTGATAATAAATAAGACAAAAACGAAGTACACGGTATCCGGAGATCTAGCAGTACATGGTGAGGAAATAATTGGGGACTACAAATTTGAGGAAGTTGACGAGTTTGTATATGTCGGCTGTCAAGTAGATGTAGAAAATGAAGTGTCCAGGGAAATCAGGTCTCGTATCAACAAGTCCAGCAGATGTTTTTATGACCTATGGAATCAATTCCGTAGTAACCTGCTTCCGAGAGCAACTAAGGTATAGCTCAATAAAACCTTAGTCTGCCCAGTCCTGAGCTATGGTTCTGATACGTAGACACTGAGCAAATCGGATGAATCGGCTTAACTAATTCACGAGGAGAAGATTGTCCATTATCCATCGGATTATATGCTCTCTTCAAGAAAACCGACATAGCGAGATTCATCCCACTTGGAAGGTTAGGATGGGCAGGACATCTGGCTAGGATGTATGAATGTTCCATCCTAAAGAAGATTCTTCTAGAAGAGATTCATGGAACCAGGCATAAAGGAATATCCAAAATGGCATAAACAAAACATATACCATATCGAACATAATGAGCACACCAGGGTTTGAATAAACAAAATATAGACACTTCTAAACTCAATAAAGAAATAATTATTTTAAATTGGTAAAAAGACAATATAGAAAAAGTAAATAATTTTTCTGATATAGCCCTTACTAAACTAATGTATCATGACCTGTTAGCAATTTAAAATCTAATTGAATCTCAGATAACTGATATTGAATTATCATTAAAACAGTGCAAACTAGGAATTACCCATCCAAGTATATTAAAAACAGAGAACTAGAGCAACTTAAAATTCCCTTTAGTGAACCTATAACATAAAATGTAGAATTAAATTAGTTACTTAGCTCTACATTCTGTTCATTGTCATACTCAAGAGCTAAATTATTATTTTATTAAAAACATTACCTAAAACATCTTATTATACATGGTCATCTTCAGTAAAAAGAAAAACAAAGTTATTGTTCTGAAATGATAAAGAACAGCTGATTATCAAACTAAAAAATTCATTTTATAATGGATATTGTATAAAATTCAATTCTCACAACTATGATAAAAATGTAGAAATTGAAGACAAATGTATTATATAATTACGTTTAAATATTGAATTAAACAATTGTGATCTTATAGAAATAAGAACAAATCCTATAATCAAACTTATACCCATATTACACTAATATTTTGTTTTTAACATTAATATTATAGAAACAAACCAAGAAATAATATTCAATTGTATCACTTGCCACTGACTAGCCTCTTAATGTTCATAAAAAAATTGTAAATATAAGTTTACCCTTGAGATACAAAGAAAAAGTAAATTTTTCTTTAATCTCATCCTATGCTATTGATAATAAGTCACTTTTTATGAACTCCAACAAATAGATATTGACACTATAGAAGTAGAAGCATGTAAATCTTATGGTATAACTGTAACCCAAATTATTTCCTGTATATTTATGTAATATGTATATATCTTTTTAGCATGATTGTATAGAAGGATCGATATAATTTTGGATTGATATATTATTTGCCTCTTCTATAAATTTGTTTTTATTGAAAACTAGTTTCAAATGTTATACAATCATCTTCAATTCTAAAAACACAAAAATTAAAAAAAAAAGAAGCAATTTAAAATACATTTTTGGTATTATTATACATATTAAATTATATGTAATATAAATTATTAATGAATTATGAATTTAATTAAGACAAGAGATCAAATACATGTTGGTACTGATGTTAAGTCTTGTCATCAGAACATATAACAGCACGTTTAGTCACCAAAAATACGCGAAAATAATCTCTGATCTCTTAGTCATCAAAGCAGATGAAGGAAATACGACAGTAATTCTAGAATGGGATATTTATAGAAAGAAAGTTAATGATTTCATAAACCAAAACGATTTTCCTAATATCATAAATCCCATGAATAAATTTACCACCGAAGCACTCGAGTTGATAAAGAACAGGATATTAATACCTAATAATAAAAAATACAATCTCATTGAGATGAATCCGCTACCTCCCCGACTATATGGCCTACCAAAAATTCCTATAAGACCAGTCGTTAATTAGATCAATAGCCCGATCTATAAACTTGCCCATTACTTGAACAATTTGTTCAAAACTAGAATCTCATTTTCTCCAAAACACACGGTAAGAAACTCTATAGGTTTAGTCAACAAAATTAAGAACATAGTAATTCCGGATAACGCGAAATTAATATCATTCGACGTCACAAATCTTTTCACAAGTATCCCACCACTAGAAACAATAGAAATTTTAGAACAGTTAATCTTCCGATCGAATATAGCACCGCTAGAAAAACTAGAAATTTACAATTTGTATAAACCATAATTATTTTCAATTTGATGGAAAATTCTTCAAAGAGGAAGAAGGCTTACCGATGGGCCCCCCTCTCTCACCCTTTCTGGCAGATTTATTTATGGACAAATTAGAACAAAACATTCTTGACGGAAATAATATTCAATTAGCTCAACATATCATATACTGGTATCGGTAGGTAGATGACATTATATGCCTATGGTCTGGGACCAATCGATAATTTTTTAAATTCACCCCTCGATTAAATTCAAAGTTGGAATTCACCGGAAACCCACCCACACGGATGTCGTTTTAAACAATGAAGCTTGGAGACCGACAGCACATAAACTTGCGAGTTTATGCCTTTGGTAGAACGATTTACCGTCTTTTGAACGTACCGTTAAGTGAAAAGACTTATAATAAAGAAATGGAAACAATATATTCCATAGCAAAAAATAACGGGTACGATAAAACCACTATTAATCATATTTAAAAAAACAAAACAATTAATGACATCTATCCAACAACCGCTGGAGACAGGGCCATACTCAAAAACTATTGTCTTGATTCCATATTACGGCCCTATATCCACCAAAGTCGGAAAAAAAAAAACTAGGATCAAACCCTGCATTTAAAATAGAAAAAACTCTATCATCATATTTCCCTTCTCCTATTGACAAAATAGATCCTTTCCAAAAAAGTGGCATGTACGAACTTAATCGCAACGATTATGCAGCAAATACACGAGAAAAACTGGGATATCATTAAATCAGAGATTAAAGGAACATATACGTGTATATAATAATAAGAAAGAGAATTCCAACTTTGCAATTCATTTAAATGAAAAAAAAAAAACAAAGCATAAATCCATCAAAGACTCAGGAGTTAAATTAATACATCACGTTGAAAACAGCCTCAAATTAAATATATATGAAGCACTTGAAATAATAAATTCATTCAAATTGAATCCAGATTTTTGCTTAAATGATCAAATAAATATCTTCAATATTCCAATCTTAAATTTATTCCCGCCCATAACAGATAAAAAACAATTACCCACTGGAATTACTGGGAAAACCTGAACTGCTAAACCATACGGCTAACCTACAAACACTCCACTTTTCTTCCTTTAGTCAGTTCTATAGCTAGTTGTGTTATGTTAGTAAGAAGAAACATGTGTTACCTTTTCTGTTTGCTATAATCTACTTTAACCTTGGTGAGTATCAACATGTATTTGATTTCTTGTCTTAATTAAGTTCATAATTCATAAATGTTTTATAACACTAATTCATATTACATTTAATATGTATAAGTATATGTTGACTACATAAAATTTAACATGTAAAATAATACCAAACTCTATTTTAAATTGCTGATTTTTGAATTGAAGATGAATTTATAACATTTGAAACTAGTTTTCAATAAACACAAATTTATAGAAGTGGCAATTAATTTATCAATCTCTAATTATCTTTTTAGTTATCACATTTACTGTCAATAACGTAAACTTATATTGCTGTGCTCCCAAAGATCCACAAATAATACCAAGAATTTCCAACTTGAACATTTTGATGGCAGGACTAGAGCCTGGTTCCAGTATTTACAAAATAGACAATCATCTTGTTAATATATATTCACAACACACACACACACATATATATATATATATATATGAATATATTGTTAGTGTAAAGTATGTTAGGGCATTATTGTAAGTGCGAAGTCTGTTATAGCAGTGTAGTTAGCACAAAATATATTTTAACCACATATATATATATATATATATATATATATATATATATATATGTGGTTAAAATATATTTTGTGCTAACTACACTGCTATAACAGACTTCGCACTTACAATAATGTCCTAACATACTTTACACTAACAATATATTCAGGAGTCAAATAGTCACCTGCTCTATTTCTCCTGAACCTGATTCAGCATTATTAAAGTCTATATATCCCGGCCCCTTATTCCAGAATTATCTTAGTTGATCATTTAGAACAGTATTGTCACGTTGGAAGTAAGATCTTATTAAAACGATTTATTATGTCCGTTTGTTATTAGTAGTGTTTTTAGGATAATAATCCACAGAGCTACTGGTGGACGTACCTCTTGACAGACCGGCTTATGTTTTTTGCATTGTCTGCATATCAAATGTTGAGTCTGTCCCGAATAAGATTAGTCTTCGATATTGAAAACCAAACTAATATTAGTCCAATCTTATATTATTATTAAATATAGTTTATATATATTAACAATTTATGATAACATTAACGTTCCTTATAATTATTTTATAAAATTTATAGGTTGTGAATGATTTATACCTGATTTTAGAACTTTTAATAATTTATGATAAGGCATTTGTTTATTCTAAAATGATAAGATTTTCATTTATGGATTCTTGTTGAGGGATATATATATAATTTCTGACCCTTTACCTATTTTAATAAATTATTAAAGTTTAATGCTAACAAATTAAGAGGAATAAAATGAAAGATAATTAAAATATATTTACGAATACTAAAAAAATTGAAAACAAAAAAAGATCACCCACTATAAATATAACCATGCTGAGTTATACAAAAAGAAATAAATTTTATAATCACACGTATCATAAACTCCTTATTTCAATAAAATTGCTCATAAAATTATAAATCAAAAATGCAAGAAGCAAATAAATTATACACAAGTGAATAATAACCAGATGAACTCCGTTCAGGCTGATATCCCCGTCCAAAGATTAAAGAAAGGGTGGAATCAACGCTCTTTCAAAATTAAATATACACTAACAAAGAAAGTGATTGTAAATGGCCACCTCAACAGACTCGGCTTTTGATGTACACACTTTTAACGTTTTTAGTAATGTTTGTTGTAATCTTGGACAAATAAAAAGATTTTTTTTCGAGTTAGAAGTTACCATTATTATGTACTAACACATGTTGCACTAACAATCTACTTACATTAATGTACTAACAGACTTTGTTCTCACAATAATATGCTAACTGATTTTGTACTTACAATAATGTGCTAGCATACTTTTCATTAACAATAATGTTTTGCAATTTTATAATAATTAAATCAACATAACCATTGAACATTTATTTCTCAAACATCCACAATGTAAGTATAAACAACAAAAGGATGCCATATAAAGCTTCGTCATAATTAACTAATAGTTTCAAATATGGCATCCCAATCCCTTCTAAATCACATATATATGTAAACTTGATTTTACAATAAACAGAAATTAGTAACAATAAATTAACATCTTTGAATGTCTACTTCAACATTCTTTGTTTGGTTTTTGTAATTCCAATTCTGTCTGACAAGTATGTTTGCTATGGCTTGTGAAGAGCTTTAGTTAACATACTATATGTTTGGTTTTTGCAAGTCCAATTCTGCCTGACAAATATGTTTGCTATGGCTTGTGAAGAGCTTTAGTTAACATATGTTTGGTTTTTGTAATTCCAATTCTGTCTGACAAGTATGTTTGCTACGGCTTGTGAAGAGCTTTAGTTAACATATCTGCAAATTGGTCTTCGCTTGCTACTGCTTGAATGTTCTTGTACAACTTCCTTTACATAAACATGCCTAATCATAATGGGCTTTATACGACGATGAAATTCTGGAGTTTTCGTCAACTTGATTTCTGCTTCATTGTCCATGAACAAAGTTGGAGTATCTTCTAATATCTGAAATTAATCCGTGAGACATATGAGGCATACCATTTCCCTAGATACTTCACTTGCTGCAACAAGCTCTGCTTCTGTTGTAGAATTTGCCACACTTGTTTGCCTTTGACTCATCCAAGAGATAGGTCCATCAGCAAACTTCCAGATAATTCCTGTTGTTGATCTTATGGTTTCTGGATAAACTCCAAGATCAACATCACTATATCCTTCAAGAACATCATATTCTCTTAACTCACTACATCTTCATGTGATGGGCTTTCTAATTTTTTTGAAGCAACACCTACAACAAACGCTATAACTCGTCTTGTTTATACCATTAGATACATTAGAGCACCAAGAGCTTGTTTATGTGGATAATCACATATATCTCCCTGATTGAGAAGTCTCTTACGTTACAGATGCAGATGTATGTTTACATTCATTCATTCCAATTCTTTAAATTTAATCCTTTTGGTTTATTTAGGGATTGATCAGTTATTCTATTAATTTGTTTTTTATTAAAAATTGGTTTTAAATGTCATACATCCATCTTCACTTCAAGCTTTAAGTAGATTATATCAAACAGAAAAGGATACATTGGTTTGTTCTCTCACTGAACCAATTACCTAATTAGACTACCATCATGCCTATGTCAACTGACTTTTGGTTTATATTAATCGTACCATTTTTTTTGTTGTATCCTCAGGCCCAGAAAATAGTGAAGTTCTTTGTTACTTATTTTAAACTCTGTAACTAATTTCTTAAGAAAATTGTTTAAATGGTTCTTATATGTTGATGCAACCTAACCATCATCAATTAATAAGACAACTATGATCAGTCCATCCCTTTCCTCTTTATGAAACAAACAGGGATCTGCGCTGCTTTGATTAAATTTAATTTTCTTTAAAAAATAGGCAAAAAGCCCATACCAAGCTCCTTTTGAGCTTGCAACCTTGTCACTTCCATCACTAAAGCCTTCTGGCTCTGCATTATGGAAATTTCATCTCCTAATTTTTCATACAGGAATGCGGTTGAGATGTCAAACTGCAACAGATGCATTTTCTTATAGGCTGCAACACTTTGAATTGTTCTAATGGTCCCCATTTTCGCTTCTGGACTAAATGTTTTACTGTTATTAACACTTTTTTCTTGGAAAATCCCTTGACTACCAATCTTGATTTTCTTTGATTTTGTAGACCCACTTACAAGGCAGGGCCTTTTGGTCTTATCTACCGATGTCTATGTCTCAATTTCTTTCTTCATTGGTATTTTCCAGTTTTCAGGTTCACTAGAATTAATAGCCTCCTTATATGTTTCAGGGGTCTGCTCACTTTCATGAAAACAGACTTCCTTATAACGTGTTGGTTTGATTTCTTCTCTATTTCTTCATCTTCTTTCCTCTGGAAAGCTGTAAAAATCTTCTGAGTCTTTTTCATTCCTGTTAGGTTAATCTTCCTTTTGTGAATTATTATAAAAAAAACATCTTCTTCTGATTAGTTTCTTCTTTTAAAGAGATAGTTAATTTATTTCTTAAAAATAACATCACAGAATCTTAATATTTTCCTACTCTCAGGGTTCCATATTCTATTATCTCCAAAATTATATCCCACCAAAATACCTTTTACTGATTTCTTATCTAATTTTCTTTTTGTTTTGGAATATGTAAATAGCATTCACTTCCAATTATTCATAAATGTTTCATTGATGGTCTCTTAATAAACCAATGTTCAAATTGAGTTTTACCAACAGTACCTGAATCTGAGTACCTATTTAGAACATAAACAGTTGTATTTGTCGATTCAGCCCAAATATTCTGTGGTAGATTTCCGTGGGAGTGTAGCATTGCTCTAGCAGCTTCAACAACTACCCTATTTTCCCTCTCAATAAATTCATTAATTTCACTAAAATAGGGCATTGTTAGCAATTGTTTTATGCAATATTTACTTAATGTTTCTTCATTTGTTCCTTATTGAATTCTCCTCCCTTATCAGCTATGAGAGCCTTGGTACAGTGACCATCTGATCTATAATCTTTCAAGACTTGTAGAAATTTCTTATGCACTTGTGATTTATATCTAATAAAATATATGAAATCATCTTTGAACAGCACATAGTACTGATAGCCTGAAAAAGATCTTTCTAAAGGACCGCAAACGTCTACATTAATCACTTCACTTGGAAAAGTTGCTCGTTCCCTTGTTCCAAATTTTTGTCTAAGAATCTTTCCATACATGCAACCTTCACAGAACTCTGAATCTAGAGGAACCATAATCCTTAAATCCCTTCTTAGGATGGATTTTATTAATATATTATTTTGATGAGTTAACCTCTCATTACACAACTGTAGCTAGACCATTTATAGTTGCATCCTGATTTAAAATATTCAATTTAAATAGACATCTATGGTGATGGCCTATTAAAATTAAAAGTATATTTTCTCCCAACTTACACATTTCTGTGGTAGAGATGAATTTTATTTTTGGATTTTTATCTTGTGCTCCCAACACTGTGAATAAATTTGTTTGCATCTTTAAACATGTAATATAGATTAAGTAATGGCGAAACAACTGTTATTCAGGCAAACTTTAATGTTTTACATCATCAGAAACAGTATCACCATTGGCTTACTTTATGTGTTCCATCAAACACTTTATAATTATTACATAAGTTTCTATTGTTGCACCATTATCAACAAACCAATTTAAATTATCACACTCTAAAGGCAAAAACTTTATTATTTGTAGCAAACAACTCAATATTGGCGTTCCATCAAACACTTTATAATTATTGCATACGTTTCTATTGTTGCACCATTATCAACAAACCAATTTAAATGATCACATTCTATAGAAAAAACTTTACCATTTGTAGCAAACAACACAATATTGTTAACTTTAGTCTCACTGTTAGATTTAGATGGTCTGCTATCATTTTTCCATTTTATACAGTATCTAATTACATGCCCCTCCTTGGATTAGTGGCAAACAATTGGACCATTACCCTTGTACTTACTGTTTGAGTGTAGCTTTAACCAAAGCTCCTCGTTCGTCAGGAGAAACAGGAACACTTGCTATACCTTTCAGAGCTCACATGCTGACATAACTGGCCAGTAAATTGTCTATTGATCTCTCAGATCAAGGCATTAGTTGCCAACTTGACAAACAATAAATAATCTTTAGGCAAATTCTCTAAAATTTTATATATCACAAGTATATTTGGCAGAGATGAAGTCATATATCCTTCACCTATTTACAGATTTAAATTGTTCCAAATGTTCTTCAGCTTTCATGAATGACAAGCCATATCATCTACACTGTTATATTTATAGTTAAAACACTGCATGCACAAATTAAATGTTTTGTCTTCTTTTATACCTTAATGCAGCCTGTGAAGATCTTTCCATATTTTTCTGGCTGAAGTAAATCTAATTATCATAGTGACTATTTCCTTAGTCATATTAGTAGTCAGCATTTATAAGTTTATCATTGTTTGATTGGCAAATCTCCAAGTTCTTTCTTTCTTTTAGTTCTCCAATTACTTCTTTTCCTCCTGAAAAAATTCTTAATAATATTAGCATCTTGAACTTCCATGTTGCCCAATTAATTTTTCCTTCCAAATTTCCTATATTTGCCTTGAGATCCTTTATTTTCCCACGAGTTCAAAAATCGATACCTTCACCTTCAAGAGAAAAATAAATATTAAACAGACTTTTCTCACACTTAAATTCCATTGAGCCCATAACCTTTTGCAATTTTATAATAATCAAAAGAACGCAATCATTGAACATTTATTTTTCAAATATCCACGATGCAAGTTTAAACACAACACGAGGTCATTACCTGAAGCCACGCCAAATTAACTGTAATGCCTCTCTTTACCTTAACCTTTTAAAGATCTCGCCCCAATGCCTTCCAAAGCATATAAACTCTCGGGTACACTACTTTAATTTTTTTCAAAACTATTGTTTCTGAGAAAAGGATTTAAAAAGAAAAAATTAAATTCTATAAATTACCATAACTTCTAATAATAATAAAAGTTTAGGTAATTATTGGGATCACACGCTGCTGATAACAAAAGGGGGCGTGGCTCACATTGTTGACATTGAGGTTACATGGTTTTGAGGTTAATAATGTTTACATTGAAGAAACGAATGAAAAGTTATATACAGTAAACACAGAAATGAACACATTTTTATTATTATTAACAATAATAAAGTTAAAATTTGATGTTCCCCATCGCGTTAATCACGATATTCTGTACTTTTCTAGATTATCAATCACACTTACTACTAATAAGAAAAATTACGAAGCTAGGAATTTAATTGATTAAATTCATTATTAATTAATTAATTGAGTAGGGCTTTAATAAATAAATTGTTAGTTGGTATTTTTTTTCATCCTATAATTGAATTAAAATTTTTAATAAATTTTAATCGGTCTTGCAACTGGATGATTTTTCTATTATTTTATACTCATGCTATAGTTCATAATGGTGTATTACGACAAAACTGAAGTTACCTAAAAATAAAACTCCTTATTATTATTAATTGATCAGTGATCATCTAAATACTCAAGTGAATATATGAAGGGACCCCCAAACAATTAAAGAAAAAGGTTAACTATTGTATACACCAAAAGAGTAGTATTCTGAACTGCTGTAATTAATCTGCTATGGTATTTCTTCAGTGTTTGTACAATATCCTCTCCAATATTATTTTTTTTCTGTAACTGGTGACGTGAGGGTGCATAAACTTACTCAGGCCACGCCCCCTTTTGATAAAGCAGCGTGTGATCCCAATAATTACTAAAGTTTATTTCCAACTAGCTTACAATAGAAAAATATTACGAAAATTTATCAAAAAAAATTAGTTGATTTCTTCAAGAATTTAATTAAGCAAAAAAAGTTTCCGTTAGCTTAAATTCTGTTTACTTGATTCAAAAAAGGAAAGTTATCATATATTTAATACTTTAATTTTTTTAAACACGCATTGTACGTTTTTTTTCATACGAAAAAATATTTTTTTATTTAATTTTTTTTTTTTATTTCTACATAAATCAAAAAAACTTTTGGTTTTTATAGAAGCCATAAATAGAAGGAGGAAGATTTATGAAATAAAAATACAATCTGTTTGTTCAAAGATATGTTCCTTGTTCACACTGGATGTCCAAGGAAACTGAATGCCATTGATCGGAAAACAATCTTAAGGAAAATTAACGAAAATCCTTGTGCATAAAAAATTACAGGAACCCTTCTCTGTGAGAACAATTTAAATAACTCAACCCATACTGTGCGGAACAAATTAAAAAAAAATAAAAGTTTCACGGACGGATTCCAAGAAAAATTTTGGTCTTGAATGAAAGAAATGTTTTCGATTTGGATGAAACAAAAATAGTTTGGCAAAAGGCTAATACCGCTTTGAAAATACAATATATTAAATTAATAATTTGATTAAATCTGAATGGCAACAATTTTGGACCTTATTTTTGTTAATTAAATTTTCATCTTTAATTTATCTTGTTTTGTGTTGTTTTAAGTTTGCTTGTAATCATTAATTTGGTCCAATTTTTCAACCATTATAACTAATTTAAGTCATATTGAATTAAAATAATATGATAATGTATAAACCTTGTAAATAAAAACGTATAACAAATATAAAACTTAAGTACATTTTTTATCATATATCCTTATCTTATAATAGAGGTAAGATTTTATTATCCATTCTTATGTAATTTTTATAATCATTCCAATCCATTTCAGTTTACATTTTCAAATTACTGTAATTTATTCAGTTAATAAAATTTTTTTTTCGGCCAAACTTTCTTTTCCCTTTTTTCCAATAATGCCATAGCAAGACAAATTGTCGACATTTTTCTATTTTTTAAAACATTGCTAAGCTATGAGTACATGTTAGAATAGCTGATCCGAACAATGAATTTTTCTGTAGTTCTAGGAGGTAGTTCTATTAAGTTGGACCCTGAATGATTTTACCATTCCTGTGAAATTATTTGTCTAAAATAATGCAATATCAGACATTATCAAGGCATTAAAAAAAAAAAAAACATGCATATTGGTACTCTTTTCAATTTCATTTTTATGATTAAAATGTGTTCAAAAATTACGGAGTCTCCAAAAGTTCTGCACTATTCAGAAAATCTACTTTACTTCAAATACTTGTAAAAATAGTCAATACATCCTAATAAATTTTTAAAAACACTATTCAGTTGACATCCGCATGATGGTATAGAAGGATCTATCTAATATTTATAGAAGTGGCAAATAATCTATCAATTAAAAACACTATTGACTGAAATGCGTTCATAATGATTCTTATTAAAAATAGACGGTGAAATGCAACAGAAAAAACTGTTTATATTGAAACAAGAAGAAACATTCATTTAGTCACACTTTAAATATTCTCTAAGATTATTTATTTTACGGAATTCAAAGCAATTTAAAATAAATTGGCGAGGGATACAGGAAGAAACTAGACTCGTTACTAGAGTATATAAATATAAGAATGAATTAAATTATAGAAATGATCTATACAATTTTCTTGAATTATAAAGTTATAAACAGTGGGAAACTTATACAATAATAATAATTCAATTATTGATAGCAAGTTACTACAAAATTATTAATAAGTGATCAGGGTGAGAAGAGAATATAACTTATATTAATGAAATAGAAACTCAAAAAAATCATATTGCTTCAAGTCAAATTAGAATTAAGGATTATAAATAATCGTATTATACATAGATATATAATAAAAAAATAAATGCAAGATTGCATGAAAAATTCTCAATAAACATTGTTAATCATAAATGTTATACTCATAAATTGGTTTAATAATTATTAACAAGATATGGCGATTAAGAAAATATTTTTATTGGTCCATTTTCATGAGCTTCTTCGTTTTTCACTGACTTATGCCCACTATTATAATCAGACATACAATAATTGGGCATTGTGGTTTGCTAGTTTAAAATCAAAGCAACTAACTTGCAGTTAAAATTTATTACAACAAATAAATAATAACATTGAGGAAACTATAGGGGGAGATTTTGGTTGACAGCGCTATAGTTTCACGTGCCCCCTACTGACAGGAACGGGTAAAAATGTTTAATGAAAATCTTGAGTACATTTTTTTTTTTATATTCATTTTTGTCGTATCCAAAGGGAATAATTTTGTTTACATAAATAGAAAATTAAGAATTGAACACATAGGGGTAAAGTTCGTGGATTCAGGAGAAAATCTAGATAAGTTTAGTGGAAAAATACATGGTTGACCTGGTAACACTGACTCATTACGGCTTCGTATTTTGCAGGTATTGAGAGAGGTTTCAGCTCTAATTGTCACCTGTTGATTTATTTTAAGTTAGAAGGTAAATTTAAAAGATCTATATATTTTTTTTTTCATAAACTGGGAAATCTCATTAAATGTGGAAAATATAAAACATTTAAATAAATATTTATGATATTTAATGAAACAATATGTCGATTCTTTGTACGATAATAATAATATCTTTAGTTTTAACTTTCATGATAATCGTATATTAAAGAGTATGCTTAGATGGCATGAATCTTATTAATTTATTGTAGATCATTGTAATTTTTTTTGAATTTTGAGAACTTAATGGCTTAAATTACCTCAGCATTATGCTGTATTATTCTTTTTAACCTGTCAGAGGCAATCCACTTTAAATTTGTTTAAAATTTATCTCTTAACTTTTTAAGCAAAAACATTCTTCCAGTTCATAATTGTGGTCATACGTTTTGATTTCATTAGATAAAAAGTAACTCTTCAAAATAAAAGCTAAATCTATTCAATGATTTTATAATTTATTTGAGCTTTTTCTTTGCCAATCCTTTGAAATTTTTTGAATATCACGAACTTAGATGTTTATTATATTTATTACTTTTAACACTATGAAGTGGCTTATCTGCACGCTTCATTATGAGCCATGAAAAGTTTATAAATTATAATTTGAGAGCATACTATTCCCGAGGTTTTTAATTTTTTTGTTTACATTTCCACATTTTTAACCCTAATGTTCAATTCACATTTTTATACAGTTTTGAAGGATTCAAATTATTTTATTTGATCTAGAAAGCAAAAATATTTTCATTCTTTAAATGTTTGGAAATTGCTA
This sequence comes from Rhaphigaster nebulosa, assembly GCA_948150685.1. Classification (NCBI taxonomy): domain Eukaryota; kingdom Metazoa; phylum Arthropoda; class Insecta; order Hemiptera; family Pentatomidae; genus Rhaphigaster; species Rhaphigaster nebulosa. Next base: position 141,908,907 of record OX411310.1, read on the forward strand.
ATTTTGATATAAATTCCATTGTTCTATTAAATTTTATAGGCATTTTATAAAATTTTATTTTTTACTAAACCAGAAGAATGCACCTTAGAATCTGAAACTGAAAGTATGCTATGGAGCATTTTCCATAAACAAAATTTTTAGTTTGAAAATAAAAATGTTACATTATTTATTTATTTTATTGAATATATATTAGTTGTTGTATTCTTTACGAATGTTATTTATATTTGTAACAGTCTACAGAGTTAAATTCAAATATAAACCGAATCAATATTGCGATCATTTTACTAACATGGAGCATTAATTTTATGGAATGATTGTTCAATTTTTTTGAAACTATATTTATCTTTCCTTATCTTGGATATTATATTTTAACTAAATTAAACTAATATAATATATCATTAGAGTATGTATTTATAAAAACCATGCTATTTTCTATTCTTTTATCGATTGTAGAAATGAACCCAACTTCAATATCAAGTGCTGGTGGAAGTGGAATGAACTTCAATGAAGAAAATTGGAGTGAAGAAATAAGTGGTTCGGTCACAGGACGGAAAAGAAAACTTCCAGCAGTATCCAGCGATCTAAGGAAACATAAAAGGACAGGTTCTGAAAGTGAAACGCCTACACCTGTAAGTAATACTTTTGATCCAATAGGTAATTTAAGAGATGAGGACCAATCCAAGGGTAGTATATTGCCCTCAAAGGCAACTTCAAACTTATCAATCGAAAATATTACGATACCAAAAGCACCCTGGTGCGTGACTAACAAAACTCTGCATACTGACTTACACCTATCAATAGTCGACCATCTTATGAGTACTCCTTACTAACGATTTCATGATATTTTACACAGACATACCAACAGACTGATAAGAGATATTACTGCGGCTAATATGCCCTTGAATATTAGTCGTGAGACTAAACAGGCGCTGGATCTGGGATCTTCCATAACTAACAGAGATAACTGAATTAAGCGAGACAAGAGGTGCTGCTGGGTACTATACTTTCCTCAACCAAACTATTGGCAGGTGCAAATTAATATTTAAAGAAGAAAAAAAATTACAGCGTTGGCATAATCTCTAGAAATTGTTTATGTTGTTAATGGTCTGTTTTGAAAACATTGTCAAGCTCATGTGAAGCCCATATTTCACTTTCATTTAGTATAACTTTGCATTTTTTTTTTTGTTACATTCAGAATGGTTAGTTAAAGATGTTTGCTCATAATTGATTATATATAAGATAAAAATTTGATTAAGGCTGTTGCATATGATACTGTCACTTATTTTCTGTTGTGTGAGGAAAATCAAAAGATTTTGTATAATTCATAATCACGTAGGCTGAATACATAGCCTAAGACTATTTCATTAGGCAAATATTATAATTTCAAACAATGATGTTGTTTTTTATTTATTTTTTCTGTGCTACATTGAAAATTTAAGCCATTATTAGTCTTTAGAATACTAACTAGAATTTTTATAGTTTTACATATATTTTATTTATGTATTATTTACATTTATTTTTATTGCACTGATGCTATCTTTAATTTCATGTTTCCAGCTTGAAAACTTGACGTCTAACCAGCCAATGAAGATGGTCGCCACCCTGTGCCGTGCCATTCCCTTCAGCAAGATATTGTCCGGTATGGCCTACGGTGCAGAAGTAAACATTTACAGACCTTCGACCATCGCTGACATGGTGCTCAGCACACCGCAGTGTCTCCTACTGGCGCTGCTCCACTCGCTAGTGGCAGGGGACGTAATGTCCTGTATATTGCTGGGAAAAATCTGCCACCAGGTCGAGAAGCTGCACTTGAGACATTACAGAGTGTGGCTTTTGGAAGAATTTGTTTTCCCTCGAACTGATATAGAGGATGCAATGGCTCTCCTCGTGCAGCTGGTAGCGGATGGAATCCTGAAGTTGCCCGGTCACGTGATGGCAATAATGACTGCTCTTGCCAAACAGTACAGAATCCCTGGTGTCCAGCTTAGAACATTATCGGAGGTATCTCTTTCACTTATGTAGCATATGCTTTTAAAACAGTTATTTCTTGGGGCTATAGCAGACACTTTTTTTTTGTTTTATTATTTGTTCAAGTGGCAACCCGAATTCGCTTCTCAAACCAATTTTAAAGATCGGTTCATATCTCTTTAGATCATTATTTGGTAATTTATCATTTTTAAAAATTACTCATGCAATATTTCTTCCACAATATTATAAGTCCTTGAATATGAAAGTTTTGATTGATAAATTATTGCTTTATCCTTATTGAAGATACTGAATATGAATATTCAATCATTATTATAGATCAAACACTCATATATCGATTTTTTTTTGTTAACTTTATGTTATTGCCATTTTAAGGTCATTTATTATAAAATCAAGAATGCTACACATGGATATCCAATCAATATTATCATCACATTTTGATGATCCTTTAAGCTGATCTTTGTCTTTGACAGGACCACCCAAAATACGAGATATTTGCAATTGCAACAATGGTTCCCAAGCCTAAGAAGAAAATGAACGAAAAGAAACAATATAATAAATTTTGCTACGAAATTATGAATCGCAGCCTTTTACGCAGTAAAGGAAGTATTGTAATCGCGAAAATTTTCAGTTTTCAACGGAAATATCCATTTTGACCATCCCTGAATCCATTTTGACTAGTTTCGTCATGACGTCTGTACGTACGTTCGTACATATCTCGCATAACTCAAAAACGGTTAGCCGTAGAAGGTTAAAATTTTGTATCTAGGATTACTGTATAGTCTAGTTGCGAACCTCCCTTTTTGGTCATTGTATGATTACCGGAAGTGGTACTTCACTTGAAGGTCATTACAGATTTTCATCAAAAATTATATTTAAATATAACACAAAACTTCTCTCATTTAGTATTTATAACTTATATATTGATTTAAATAATATAATAAATTTTGGTTAACATTGGCTGACCGGAAGTGGTACTTTACTTGAAGGTTATATTAGACTCATCAAAAATTATACTAAAATTAAATACATAAATCATATGTTTCGGTAATAAAGGTTACAAACGCAATTTGGTTTCCAATCCAATTAAACATTTTTATTATTTCTTTTAAATATTAAAATTGAGTGTAAAATACTGGTTTTCCTCCTCATTTGTGAGATAAGCAAGTTTGCAGCAGGAGAATAAGATATATGTTGAGTGGGTTTTTCCGCTGAAAATGTCGAAACTGTCGATTTCCAATGCTTTATCAAGTGACATAGACAGTTCTAATGTTGTCAGGGAACACGAAGAAATCTTTTAGGAACTTGTTATCTACTGAAAGAAAATGACATGTAATAACGGAATGAAACTTCCAGAAACGAGAGTATATGTATGTGTGTCAATAGATGGATGTCGCAACACAGAATGTCGTTTTTGAAATACTGCAATCTTCAGTAACCAAATTGGCCAGTTTAATAGGCGAACAAGGAAGTCATGTGTTGTCCACATCAGATATTTTTTTCTTCATAATTAAAGATACTTCTGCGTGGCCACTATGTGAAAAGTGAAGGTTATATGCCTCTAAGTAGGTATGAATTTTTGCAGCTCGAATTATGAATTTTTATTATTGAGATTTTAGGAAGTGAAATCTGCCCATCTTCAGATAATCACCCTTGTATGAGGATAATAAACAACTATTATCAGTATACCAGAATTTTAGTTATGCTGCCTGACTTACAGCTCCTGACAGTAAATATACTAACAAATTTTTTTTTCTTTCACTCACATTTCCGACAACCCGATCAGACAGAAAATAGGTTATTGACTATGACATGAAATGACTATAAAGATACACCCACGAATGTATGAAACATATAGGTAAAATACTATAAAATCACCTCACTGCAAAAGTTCCTTGCATCACAAAATGCAAATATATCTATTATAGCCTTGTGGCAATTCATAAATTGTAATTAATAAAAATGTTCTATTCTATTCAATAATAAATACGAGTTTGCAGCTTGGAAATGAGAATTGTAAGAGAAGAACTCATTGAATAAAAGTTGGAGAGCATCAAATTATATGTCAATCGCAATATGCATAATAAATTACTCTTAACAGACGCTGAGAAATATTGAAATAACAATTTTAGAGAAAGTAGACTGTAAACATAAAATATGGCCGAGGCCACAAATGTTGTGACCAACAAAGACCAATTGTTTAATTTAAATGTTTTGGAATATTTAAACTTCTATATTATTCACTGCATAAAGTCTTTGCTCCACAGTGGTCTGGTAGGGAAGTTGAAAAGCATCGATATTTTTGTCTGATTTGCCTGCTGCAAATCAACATAATAAAAACAATATCATCGGCAGAGTATTATTGATATTATAACAATAATATCTTATGATATCAGCAGTGGAAGATCTATAATCTTTTATCAAATAAAAAAAACCTAAACGAATTGGAAGAAGAATAGGAAACAACCTATTTCTTAATATTTTAACCCACCAGTTCCCATGGCTAAATGGAACGTTTTTTTAAAAAAACTTTCCCATAATTCCGTTTTTTCACATTTAAATAGCAAGGTGAGATAATCATTTTGTCGAAAAATTAAAAATTTCTAGGAGAAATTGGGGTGGCACCTACAGGTGCCTTTGGGCGGCAGACACCAGGCACCTAGCAGTGCCTTCCAATAATTTTTTTTATTGGGAAGAAGAATGAACATCGACAAATATGCTCAAGATGATTATTTATTAACACTATAAAAAACAAAATATAAACGTTAATAAATCGAGCCGCAATAAGAATAAAACGAAATTATAATTTGGAAAGAAACACGTGTGAACAGTGGACGTGGAGTCCCACGTTGCAAAGTTTGCTTGTGGCACTGTGCACACCGACGGTGCTGTTTACAATTTTCCAACTGATGACGAAATTCACTGCTGTTCATCCTTGATGTAGATGGAACATTTTTTGTGGCAGGAACAATTTTTGGGGCTGTCCCGAATTTGTACAACCATTCCTGAACAATTGTCCTTCCTAAGTCGCACAAGTAGTTTTTGCGTCAATTTCAATGTACGTTTTCAACATCCATGCATTTTGGCATGAAGAATCGATGCATGTGTATGTATCTGACTGGGTTTCCCAAAACATGTATTTGGGTGTTAGATATCCAGTGAGCAGTAAGATAGCAATGAACACTTTGATCTCACTGTCTGTCACGTTCAAAACATGGTTGTTTTGTAAAGCATAAGATTACTTTGCTCTGTGATGAGGTCTACCACTTCAGAAGAAAATAGTTCCTCAAACCATTCCACACTAGATTCAATGGATGAGGGCCCTCGTTATTTAACTCCTTAGCACCCCTATTCCCAGCTCTGTTGGTTAACCTGATTCGTCTTCAAGCCACCTGATTTCTAGATTCTTAGATTTACGGCTCCCGCTTGGCTTAGCTCTAGATGTCGTACTGTTTGATAGACCAGCTACAATCAAGAGTTTAGAATTCACACTTGATCCTATTGTTTCTGCCTGTATCTTTACTAGTTTGTCTTTATTATCGCTCGAATCACTCTTTATCATGCTTCTGGTGACCATCCTTCCTCTCGTTTCGTTACTATTCACTTCTTCTTGGGCTGCTTCAGTTTCCCCTTCCCCTGTAATGTTTACAGGGGTACATGACATGATGTGGTTCTCCTCAACGACAAGATTTTCATCCTTAGTGACAAGATTTCTATCATCACCGACAATATTTTCATCCTCACCGACAAGATTTCCATCCTCAGCGACAATATTTTCATCCTCACCGACAAGATTTCCATCCTCAACGACATAGTTTCCATCATAGTACCCAATCAAGTCCAATTGCTCATCACCTCCCACCCACCCCGTTTCCTCCATCATTTCGATTTCCGTTTGATTCTCATCTGCATTATAGCGTGAATGTTTTCTCCATAAGTTGCCTTTACATCAACTTCACTTCTAAGTATATTACCTTGAAGGTGATTCATATCAACCCCATCCTCTTCTCCACTTTCTTCATCAGTTTTTCGTCCATCATCAGGTGGAAATAGAGTGATTTCAATGTCCTCTCGGTCATGACCAGCTTCTAGGAGAGATATAATCTAGTGCTGAGGAATTCTGTTGAATAACATGAGAGGCATATGAGTACCCATCTAAAGTAACACTAGACTGGTCAATAATAATTATGTTTTCTATTTTTATGCGGCTCACTCTATGCTTAGTTTCATAGATTACTATAATAATCCTATTTTTTCCTAGTAGGAAATTAACAGTTAGATTCCACATAAAAACGTTCACAATAGCAACACGTACATTCATCTGGGTTGAATGTAAATAGCATCAAACTTATAGAGGACCATGGAGAGGAAGAGGCTTCATCGCATGATTGACTACATAAATACATAGCTACATACACTGAACAAATAGGTACATAATAATAGTAATAATAACAATAATAATTAGTCAGAAACTATTATTATGCACTAAACTACGCCAAAACCCCAAAATAATAGTTAAACACAAAAATGAACACTCAGTCAAAGTTCGGAGTCGTAGCTGTAGTTTCCCAAAGGCACCTACAGGTGCTCCCATGCGTTTGCACTTGTTGAGTTGGCTTATAATTTACTTTTATACACGTAAAAACGCTTCTAAACACAAGTTACATTCATCATGCATTGAAATAAAACGGAATTATACTTTTTACCTACCCTTTTCTATCCATTTTCAAGAAAATGTGGCGGTGTGTCCACAAGGTTACCCTTATCACTAAGAAGGTTCAACACAGACTGATACTAATCACAAATGAAAACACATAGCGGCCGAACTATGGAACCAATAGTTGTGTTAGGTCTCAGAGATGCCATTAGATGTATCCTAATTCAAAAATTATGAAGTAGAGTGTCAACACAGGCAAATAAAGGAAGAGCACCTGTAGGTGCCTTTGGGAACTGACGGGTTAATTATCCTATAAATGAAATTAATAAACAAATAAACAATATCTTAATGATATCGGCAGTGAAATATAGATATTATAAAAACAATATCTCAATCATATCATCCTAGAAATATCGATATTATAAAAAAAAAATATCTTAATTATATTGACGAAGAAATATTGATATATGTGTGCCCCTTTAAAAGATTAAAAATACGAGGCCTGATATATCTTTGTTTTTTAAATATTTAAAAACTATTGATACAATATGTAGCGATATTTTTTTTTTTTTCGATATTCACATCCCTATTGTCTCTTTCAGTTGAAGATTCATGATGATGATAAATACAATCAGCTTTGCATCTTCATATACTTTGCAATAAAATTCATTCACGACTATACGATCATTATATAGATTTCAATTTTGTATTCAGCATCCTCAATAACCTAATTATAGACTCAACTATTGAATTAATCAATAGACGAAGTAGAAAAAAATCTATTCATGATTAATCAATTGTTATATAGATTTCAATTCATATTCAGCGTCCTTGATTACCTTATATTGGACTGTAATATCAAATAAATTGGAAGAAGTAAAAAAAAATCGATTCACGATTAATTAGTTGCTATGTTGATATTAATTTTGTGATTTAACATCATTGATAACGGCTAATGCTTGCTGGTTAATTCATCCATTTTAATATAAGGACAATTTTATTGACAATCAGATGTTTGTGTTTCAGGAAGGCCGCTGCGATTTGGCAATTCAACTTGAGGATGCTGTCGCTAACAACAATCCCAGAGATATTTTCGATCTGGAGAGTGAAGGAGCAGATGTATGTGGGTCGACTCAGTCCGGGGACAGCCTTCTGCATCTGGCTGCAAGGACCAACAGCAGTGCCTCCATTGCAGCCCTTGGTATCCTGAACGTGGATCTGGAAGTTGTGAACTCTAGTAATGCCACTCCACTGGAGGAAGCAGTAAGACGTAATTGTGCGTCTTCAATTAAGGCTCTGTTAATGGCTGGTGCTAAATTTGACAAGCGTTTGTTTAGAGGAGACACCTACCTCCATATCGCTGCCGCTGGAGTCCACAACGAAGCACTCAAAGCCTTGCTAGAAGGAGGAATTGTTGTTAACGAAAAGAACCAATTTGGCGAAACACCATTAATTCAAGCCGTTAGAGCGGGCAATGTCCGGGGTATTGAGTTGTTGCTAAAGAAAGGATCAGATTTCAGTACTGTTTCGGAAATCAGGTTGAAAGATGGTGACTCCATTGTCCATTCCGTAGCTTGCTCAGGAAATGTTGAAATACTCAAATTACTCAAAGATTGGAAAATACCAGCAAATGTAAAAAATCAAAACGGCCTCACACCATTGCATGTCGCTTGCAATCGTTCGGTTGTGAAAATGCTCCTCAGGATGGGTGTGGGTGTGGACTCACAGGATAACACAGGCAGCACTCCTTTGATGATCGCTGCAAGAAATAGCAAGGCGGAGATCGTAAATTTGTTATTGCTAAATGGTGCCAATCATAAGACAAAGGACAAGCAAGGTCGGACCGCGCTTCACTATGCCACTGAAGGAGGATGCATTGGGTCGGTGACCACTCTGCTGGACGCTGGAGCCAGGATGGATGATCGGGATAATAAAGGTGACACTCCAGCCTTCGTTGCAGCTGTAAATAATAAGCCAGAAGTTCTAAAGGTGTTACTGGAGAACGGGGCTGACCTGTCTCTGAGGGATGGTAATGGATATGGTTTATTACATCATGAGGCCCGTAGTGGACATGTCGAGGTCATGACAGTGCTTCTTGATGCTGGGGCGGTGGTGGATATGAAAAGTCAGAACCAGTACACTGCCTTACATTATGCAGCACAGGGAGGACATATTGCAGTGGCGGCAGCGCTGTTGGACCGTGGGGCAGACCCAGCAGCTAAGTCAGATATTGGCCGTACACCGCTAATGGTAGCATCTCGTTATGGCCACTTGGCCGTGGTGCAGCTGCTCGTTGACCATGAGGCTCCAGTCAATGACAGGACTGATGGTGGACGGACTGCCTTAAGCTGGGCTTTTACTAACGGACACAGAGCTGTAGCAGACTACCTAAGATCCAAGGGTGGGGTCAAGTGATGTCAACAGCCTGGTAATCTTCAGTGACAGTCCGTGCAGAGCTGAACAGAGCTTTAGTCTGAATAGGATATATACATGAAAAATATATTTCGAAAACAAATATTTTTTTTTGGAATCTTTATTGCTATTGATTAAAACCTAAATACTTTTTCCTTTTCAAATGTTTGCTAAATAATAAGTTATATTTAAACCAAAATGCAATAAATACGCGCAAAATTTAAACTGTCTAAACGCAATGCTATTGGTTAGACCCCAGTTTGACACCAAATTTCATGTCAGCATAACTACTTCGTATGGTTGCTGGACACTTTCTTTAAGTGATCAACGATAAATTGAATTATATGGCAATAAATTGAATTACATTTCCATTTCTTTCATTAAGTGTTGTGTGAAATGATTAATAAAAATGACTGAAAGAGGATTTATTACTTCCAAGAATAAACTAGATTATGATGTATTTTTTTCTTTCTTCAAATCAAGATTTTACATATATTCTAAATTTAAAGGAGTATAAGCTACAAGATAATTTTGTGACGATTAGATCAGTTTTGAAGCTAAACAAACTAAACGTAACCTATAAATGCAGAAAAAAATAATTTTATCAACAAATGCAGTCAATTGTACGAATAAGATTTATTATTTATAGAGTATATAGGTGCATATGTTTCAGTTTTTATAATATAATACAGTTAGAATTATTAAATCTAATATTTTGTTGTGGATCTCAATGGGAATCGTATGATGATTCATTATTTTGTATTGCATATAATTTTCTGTATCATCTTCTAAATAAAATTATGAAAAAAATACGATCATATTCTCATAAAAACTGTGATATGTAAATAAATATTCCACAAATAAAAATTATAAAGTGATAAAAATTCATCAAATGTCCGATCAAAACTTTTTGAGGTTATCTTACATTTTTTAACATATATCAACAAAATTGTAAATTCTATCGTAAAAGAAAGGATGTATTCATTATAATAATAAACCTTTATTTGTGCATGTAACAATAAAGTAGAAATTATTTACAACAATAAATTATCTGGAAAACCTTGTCGATAAATATGAGAGCTTTTCTAAACTTTTAATTAAGTAATTTAATTTTTATGAAATTTATTACTGCTGGTTTATTTCATTATTTTTAATATCACTTAACTGTTATGAATGATAACCACCATATTTTGTTTTATTGAATTATTCATATTATTCTAACCTATATTCTTTCAAATATCTACTGTGATTGTCCTAATAATAGAATGCTGGTCCTTGTTATCTACGCTTAAAAAAAAACATTAACTTCAATTTTTTTTAATAGTCTAATTTATTTTTCAAAACTATTTTTTTTAATTTCCAATATATGAATTGATTTTGGTCAAAAAGCTCAACAAAAATAAGTAATTAAAAAAAATACTTCTAGGATATAAAAATATTTGTCTATTCTAACAAGGGGTCGTGCACGATTTGCCCGTCACTGATTTTGATAAAAAAAATTTGGGTGGTTCTACATTGAACCATATCCTTCTGTTTAAGACTATGGAATAGTTTTTATTAAAGAAGAAACCCTCCTCTTTTTAACAAGTCCAAGAACATCGATATCGGGTAAACTGAAGAGGAGATACAGACCTTCAAACCCAAACGTGATGCGGCTTTACAAATTTTGAGCACAATCAAGACTGATTTTTTTATTTATTAATTTTTTTTTATGATTTTCATACGAGGTTTTGATGTGCTGAATCCAAATCAGCAATCATTTTTGGTGTGAAAAAATCTATGAGGCTAGTTTTCTTAATAATTTAAACACTTTTTTTAAATTTATTTGACCAAAAATCAATTATTCTTATGTATGTTTATATATTTTTTTAAGTATACTATAAAAAAACAAATGTTTAGCTGAAAAAATCATGTTGATACCATTCTTCAAACGCAAGATATAAAATATAGCATTTTCAGCATATTTTAGTTTTTTCCACAGCTCCTAAGGCCCTTTGGATAAAACGGAAGGATATGGGTCAACTTTTTTTCAATGTAAAATCTCCCAAAAAATTGTTATCAAAATTGGCGACGGATACATCGTACACTCCCTTTGTTAGGCGGTATAAAAATAGAAATAAAATTGTATGTGTTCAACTGAAATAGTTATTATACACACAGATTCCTTTTGTTTTCAAGATGAACTCCTGATGTCGTAGTTCACAAAGGTTTCAATCATAGAAAATACTCTACAAAATAGTAAAACTGAAGATGGCTCGATGAAGAGGTGAAGAGACGAGACTCATTGGAAAAGCTGATTTCTTTATATGGTTGTTTAGCTAATGCAACTTATGAACAAATAAATGCAGATAAACTAATTCAATTTAAAGTACATTGGTTCAAAAAAAAAAAATAAATCTAAATAAAAAATTAAAATGAATATCAACAAATAAATTATAATCTGTTTGTTATAAATATTGGCTTATATAACTTTTCGCTATATTTGATTTATTAAAGTAATGAATATATTACTATCTCCTAATTCCTTTGGAAATTCTTATGAACATATTAATTGTAGGGCAATATATAACTTCCACTATAATCTTCTCCTTTAATTATGTTGACGCTTAGGCAAAATATTTATTATCTCCATAAAAAAATTTTCTCAGCTTTTATTTCTCTCGCATTGTTATTATATAAAAATTTCCTGCATTTATTGTCTACATTTTGCACAGTCAGTGACCTTAGACTCCCAGAAAAATATAGGCAATAGATGCAGAAATTTTTATATAATGGCAATGGGAGAGAAATAAAAGCTGAGAAAAAAGTGTTTGAAGATAAGGAAATATTTCTCCAAAGCGTCAACATAATTAAGTAAAGTAGAATATTGTATTGGAAATTATATATTGCCCTTAATTATATATTTCAATTAATCATTAATTACATTTAAAATGTAAGCTGTTGGGTTGTGAATGAGTCTCGGTGCATCCCCTCAGGTAAAAAGACCTGTAGCGAGCGCTAGGAAGGGTTTTGAACTACTGACAGTGGTCCCTTATGTCCCTACATATTATATTATTTACCTATTTGGTAATTTTATTGATTTACTGTTTACATTGTTTTTACATCTTTATGAAGAAAGTTTGGGTAATTCTTTTTGTTCACTTAATGTTATCGGATAAAGGTGTTTTTGTTTGTGTCGAGTGAAATCTTGATTATAAACATAAAATTTAGTTCAATATTAACTATATTATACAATTAAAATCTTCCACCATTTTGTTTTTTATTACTTCAAATATATTTATTACTCCTAGATTTTGGTGAAGCTTATTAGGTGAATCTAATCCTTAAAATATTAGGGGCCAATGTGCCCCAGGAGTTTTGGAAAAAAATTGGTAAGATGTATGTGCAGAACGTTTTGTTTTTTATTGCTGGTTCTATTGAAGTTAACAGAATGAGTTTACCAAAATGTCCCTATTGCTAAGTGAAATAAAAACAAGAATAAGACATCAAAATATTCAGGTATAATGCTTGGTAACTTACCAATGTAAATATTGCATGCTTAAAAAAAAAAAAGAATCAAAATTATTTATAGGAAGTAGCATCATAGTAAGTCATATTTATGTTATACAGAATAAATTACTGTTATTTCTACTTAAAATGGAATGTTCCTTTATGTATAACATAACATGATAATGAGGAATATAAACTCCACCCAAGAGTGAACAGGATTTTAGACAACATTTTTATCTATAACCTAAGTAAATCGACAAAGGTTAAATACATGCTTGAAAAAGTAAATTAGTGAAAAAGAAAACTAGGATATAGAATTTATTTTCGAACCAAAATTTCATTTTGGAAAAAAATGACAAAAAAACGGTTTAAAAATGAAAAACAAAGGTTTTTGCTTCAAAAAACTTAGTTCTACTGATCCTAGAAAATGTCCAATTTTTTTTTTTTTAAACACTACATTATGGCGTAAATTTGATCAAAATTTAAAGTTGCTGCACTGTAGATGTGAAGCAGGAAAAATATAAAACTATTTTGAAAAACCCTCAAAGAGTTAGCTGTTTTTTTTAGCAAAACACTTGTTTTTCAATTTTCATGAAATAAACTGTTTTGGGAGTGAGAAATCCAAATCTGATCTCTGATAACGTAATGAATGAGGAGATTATATATTCTCTCCCATGTCTAATCCTAAAGGTACCTACTGTTAAATATGAATACTAAACATAAAAAATGGTATAGCTGTACCTTATTACCTGTTAAACTGAATGGATTACTAATTACTTTTTTTAAGTAAACCCTTACTTCAAGATATTCATTATAAACTATGTAGCTTCACCAAATGTCCGTATTAAATAAACTATCTTGATAATATAATATTGTTTATATGAATAAACATGTTTCCCTAATATCGCTTATACTTCTAATGTATTAGGGTTTAGAAGATAACTAATGCGAGAGTTCTCGCTGGTGTTTACTAGCTTTATTATTATTATTTCGCTTAGCAATAGGGACATTTTGGAATTAAATTCATTTTCTACCTTCATCGAAACCAGAGATATAAAATAAAATGTTTTGCACATGCAAACTTTCCGAATTTTTTCCAGGGCTACTTGGGAGCGTTGGCTCCTAATATTTTACACAGTCCAATATTTTAAGACCTAGATTCACCTAAAAAAGTTTTATCAAAATGTGGGCAACACATGTGGAATACTCTCCTTATTACTTATTATTTTTAAATTCTATTGAAACAATCCATAAAGTAATTATATGACATGAAAAAATTGAGAAGCATGAAAATAGGTTATGAAGCTTGAAAGATACCTAATGGATTTTAGGGATTTAATTTTTCACAACTTTCCTGATACAGACTTTTTCTAGTTTTAAGGTTCAAAAAAAAGCTTCAAATAATTTTGTTCCGTTTTAAAGCTCAAATACTGCTTTGTGTGACAATGGTGGGGGAGGGGAAGGGGGACTACCCTGAAAGGGAGTACTCAGAGAAAGTTGTTACTTACCTTCCAGGTAATTTAGTTTCGCAAATTTTCACTGGACTTGAGGGGGAGGAGATTCGCGTTAAACTTCACAGCTTTGGAAAATATATCAATCCCTTATACCCCAGTTGTAGCGTTCCTGAAACTGCCGATTATGCGGTCACGGTCTGCACTACTTATGAGCAACTCAGGGCTAAATTGTCGAAGAAAACTATCAGCATTTTTTAGATTTTACGGGTGAAAACATTAGTGGATCCAGTTCACTTCCATCTAGGAAACCTGAGAAGAAGAAGGTAGGTTTGAGATGTGCCTGTTGTGCCGCTGGACAACGACGGCGAAGGAGACGGTGTATGGAAATTTTGGAAAATATCGGTATGTATGTCCGATAGTTTTAATATCGCAATATCGATATTAAAATTTGAATATCGAAAAGCGACATTAATAAAGATATGATTTCAACACTGCAGTGTCTGAAATTGGCCAGAAGTTACTTAATTCTTTAGTTTCATCGGAAAGAGTGGCTTCAATATCGAATATTTCGGTACCAGACAATAGTTATGTAAATATCGATACGGTATATATATATATATATATATAAATAAACATCAAAGCCCGATATATCGATATTTTTTATTAATATATTTAAATACTATTTCTATTTACTTAAAAACTATCGATACGATATATATATATATATATATATATATATATATATATATATATATATATATATATATATATATATATATATATATATATAGTTTTTAAATAAATCGAAATAGTAGTTAGATATATTAATAAAAAAATATCGATATATCGGACTTTGATGTTTATTTTTGAAAAGAAAAAGAAGGGGAAGAGCTAATATTTTCATATTCTATTCATTCATTTTGATGTGCTGACCGGTGAAGCGGCTTCGATTATCTGCTACCGAAATATTAAATGTTGAATGAACCCACTCATTCCGAAAATACAGTAGATGCTGGTGGAATTTGGAACTTGTGGCCAACTTCCGATATTTCAGGGTTGAAATTCCGGCTTTAGTTTTTAATTTTTTTGGGGGGAGGAGGAGGGGGAGGGAGCAAATATCGGTTTTCGATACTAAAAATTTATTGATATTACGATATATCGATATTTTTTCAACTTTCCTTCCAGATAATCGATTCCGCCTCATTGGCGAACACAACAAAACGAGAATATTTTTAAACACAATACCTGAGAAATATTGGTTTAATTAATATTGGAGTAAGTTTTATTGACCATAGATATAATAAAGTAGGAAGTTGGTCGGTAAGTACTGTCAATAACTAACATAATAATAAGTATAACTTATTTATTCTGTGCCAACGTTTCGGCCTAAGTTCATTTTTCTCTAGTTTCTAGTTGTATGTCTTTATAACAACAAATGTTAATATGTATTATACTTTGATAGGCTTTTAGTAATTCATTCAGTATTGATTTTATTCTTTCTTTTTTATTTTTAAGAAATTTAATTTATATTTCTCTAGTTCCTAGTAGTATTTTTTTTTTATTGACAAATGTTTATAAATTGATACCTTTTTTTGTAAAATGTAATATACAAATATTCACTTGTTGCTATTAAGCTATTACAAGTCTAATACTTGTTAATTTATATTACCCTATCCTTCAATTCAATGTAAACCCTCTTCCCTTTCTCCTCCTTTCAAAGATAAACATATCGACGCTCGATATATCGATATTTTGTTATTGATATATCGAACCACTATTTTGATATATTTAAAAACTGTCGATACGGTATATATACCTTCACCAAGCCTACCACGAAATGACATATATTCCTTGTGTTTTGTCTGTTTTACCACATTAATTAAGAGCTCAGAATAGTATTATAGTATTAGCATCTTATACCTAAATGGAAAACAAGTTTTATATTTAATAATTATATATCTAAATTATTTATTTACTAACTTACTGAGCTCAAAATAAAAAAATAGGTGAGCAACAGAGCTCCTTCACTAAGGAAATATTTTCACTAAAATACAAAATAGAACATATAAAAATGGCTGAGACTTTTATAGTGTAGTTCTGCCTAGAAAACGACCCTCTTCGAGGAAAAAATTGGAAATGGTCTAAAAATGGAATAATGATGACATAAGCACCAAATATTAACGACTCTTAGTCGTCACTCTAGTAGTCACTGAACTAGTGCTAGAAGCCTTAAAAATATATTGAAATTTTAAAGGTTTTGGCAGGTAAATAAACTCCTACTGTATAAGATAAAAAAATAAATTTTAAAAGATAAAGTGAAACCATGAGCTTAGAACAAACTAACAAGTTATTATCACGACAGCTGTTACTGTACGAATTTTTTTTTTTGCATTATAAATGGGTCCTAAATCGAAATGATTAAGAAATACCTGGTAAGATGAATTGTTCAATTTTTGTTGTTAATTATATTGTACGGGTTTCTAATTTCCTTAACATGTAAAAAATATCTGATGTGGACACCCCATGACTTCCTTGTACGCCTATTAAATTATAAATCGGCGGCTCAAAACGTGAACCTGAATTTGGTTACCAGTTTCCGAAGATAGAAGTATCTCAAAAACGACACTCGGCGTCGCGTCGTCCATCTATTGACACATAAGTTCTTGTTTATGAAGATCTTATTCAGTTATTATATGTTGTTTTCTTCCTATGTCAATAAATAAAGCATTGGAAATCGACGGTTTCAACATTTTTAAGCGGAAGTACCCGCTTAACTTATGTTATTCTCCTGCTGCAGACTTGTTCAGGTCTCTAATAGGGAGGAAAACAAGTATTTTATACTCAATTTTAACACATAAAGCAAGCAATCAAATTGTATAATTAGCGTGGAAATAAAATCGCGTTTATAACATTCATCCCTGAACCATATGATCTCTGTATTAAATGTCGATATACCTTTTGATTTAAGTTTATTATGATCTTCAATTAAAGTACCTCTTTCGGCTCTTCAATTTCAACCAAAATTTATTATATTACTTATAATGATATAAAAGTATAATTTACCAAATTTGAGATATTTTACATTATATTTTAATATAATTTTTGATGAAAATCTAATAAGACCTTCAAGTAAAGTACCACTTCCTGTGTGCCAATTTTGACCAAAATTTATTATGATATTTATATTAGTATTAAAGTCTTAAATACCAAATTTGAAAAGTTTTGCATTATATTTTAATATAATTTTTGATGAAAATCAGTAATGACCTCGAAGTTAAGTACCGCTTCTGGTAATAGTGCAGTGACCAAAAAGGGAGGTTCACAACTATATTATATTATAATCCGAAATACAAAATTTTAACTTTCTAAGACTAACCGTTTTTGAGTTATGCGAGATATGATAGGTACGAACGTACAGACGTCACAACGAAACTTGTCAAAATGGATTCCGGGATAGTCAAAATGGATATTTCCGTTTAAATCTGAAAACCGAAAATTTTCGCGTTCAGAATACTTCCTTTACTGCGTACAAGGAAGCAATCAATGCGGAATGTTGTTTTTTTTTTTTATCATATCCATCAATTAGTTTATTTTTAATAATATTTAGGTTATTTCAACACAGAGGGCCATAAAACGTGAATTTTCGTCAAAAACTCGGATTCGAACCTTATTTATTATACGAGTACTTATATTTCATACAAATGTAAGTACAGAATTTTTTTCGGGGGATTTAATAATAAGAAGGCAAATTATTACATAAATGTCTATAATCGCCAAATTTGGCATAAGTTTTAAGGATAAGAGAGGAAAATTGGATCAAAAACTATTATTAAAATTACCAAAAATATTACTCAAAATACAAATCTTATGTTGGTGAGTATGAAAATTATATTTTTTCGTACATTTCGGGATGGGGGGATATATTCCCTGTCCCTCCCTCTGCGAACGCCACTGGGTAAGTGAAAACAGTAAATGCTAAGTGATAATAAATATATGTTTGTACTTATATGGAATACTAAATAAAATTAATAGAAAAAACACACAATCATATATATTAATATATTATATAGTTTTACCACAATAAAAGTTATATTTGTAATCATGTTTACTTTAAATATAAGAAATATGGAAAAGCAAAGAAGTAATTGAACTTAGATATAATAATCTAAGTTTTGATAATTGATATATAGAAATGATCACGGTACAATAGTGATTAGCTTAAATTGACTTTCACAACCAACATATTTCTACAGGGTAGTAGTTTTTTAACTCAGTCACTGAGCGCTAAAATCGTTTTATATTAAAGTCTTTACTGTTATATACTTTCGTATTTTATTAATATGTGATATATAAAATGAATTATTTATATTCAAATAAAAAAAATACTCATCAAATTCATGCTTTATAAATACTTTCATTGATATTTCCTAGTTAAATAATTTTACTAATTCTGTCTCTTTTTGAGCGGACGTTCCTACTGTTAAGAGGTAAAAAAGCTTTTAATTTCTTTTTCGTTTTTAAATAGTCTTAAATTGTATCTGAAACGTTCTAGTAAATATTAAGGAGTAAGTATCCATGACATATGTCATCATTCCATTTAAGTAAATGTAAAAACAACAAAAATAATCAATTTATAATGTTCAGGGCATTTAATGATCTTCTTTAATGTCCCCCATCTTGTGGGATTCAATTCTTCATATGAAATTTACACAATTATTTACTTTCACTTGCTATATTTTTATTTGTTTCTTGAATTACACCTTCAAATTGTTAAAAGTATAGTTTTAAATAGGTATTTATTGTCATTATTATACATATTTTGAATTAATTTATAGATATGTATTAAATTGACTAATATTGAACAGTATTGGCTATACATAGAATTGTATCCACCCATTTACTTTTAATTTTATATCTTGATTTTTTTTTTTTTATATTTATGTTTTTAATGTTTGAAACATATATTTATCGCATATATAATAACATATTTTATATATATATATATATATATATATATATATATATATATATATATATATATATGTATGTATGTATGTATGTATGTATGTATGTATTATAGAATCTTGGTAGAGGGTGCGATCAATAAATAACACGAAAATGAGAAAAAACTTATTATAATGTGTGCTGAAATTTGGCCTTAGTTTTCGGCCATCATCAGGACTAAGAAAAGATGAGATAACAGTAGATGTAACAACAGTGACGGTAACAATAATAGTAATAAAAAAAAAGTTAACAAATAGTCAGATGTAATAATAAATTATAAAGAAAAATATGTTAATCATAATATTAATGTTAATATGATGGCCGAAACGTCAGCACACATTATAATAAATTTTGTCTTATTTATGTGTTATTTATTGATCGCACACCCCCCGAGATTGTATAATACACACACACACATATATATATATATATATATATATATATATACACACACACATACATATATTATATGTTTCAAATAACATTTAAAACATAAAAAAAAAACAGATATAAAATTAAAAGTAAATGGGTAGATACAATTCTATACACACATACACACATATATATATATATATATATATATATATATATATATATATATATATATATATATATATATACACATACATACATATATATCACTATGTTGGAAGAAGACTGGCAAAACTCCAAAAGCTGTAGTTTTGAGAAAACCAGCAGTTGAAATTTTCATCTCTAAATTTGAACTGATTATTACAAGTTTTCTTACAATTATATAAATAGTTTCTTGAACCCATTTGCAAGTAATTGCTTGGAGGTAACTTCTGTTTGGTATTTTTTTATTTCAAAAGTATTTTTAGTCCAAAATATTTGGGCTTGTGAAAGTTTTGTTTAAAAAACAATCCAGCTGTGTCATCATGAATATTTTTTGTGTCTCTCTTTATCATTTAAAAAGAATCACCTCCTTGATTATGATTACAAAAAAAATCATTAATTTTTGAGTTGCTTCATTAGCTGTGACATAGATATTTACCAAGGGATACCAAATATTAATAAAAAAGAGATGCAAATCATAAAACATCTTAGAAAATCCGGACTCAAGACGTTGTGATAGTAAGCCAACGATATGATTTTGGTATGCTTTGTACTCTAATTATTATATGTATATCTATCCTCTAAAACAATTTAAAGTTCCATCTTAAATTATTTTATTATAGCACTTATAACAAAATAGTTTGTAGGTGATTACCAAAGTATTGCAGATCAGCAGTTCATTGTATTTCTATTAAATGGACTAATCGCTTACATTCATTTCTAATAATTGTGCAATATATACTTGTTGTTATATTTTACACTATATGCCTATGAAAATTAAATTGTACATAAGTCATTGTAATTGTTTTATTATAATGCTTTTTGACATTACAGAGCCGAGGAAGTTATGGAGAGTCCTGTTGGATGTTTGCACTCCTCGCAGATCTTCAGGACTCAGGAGAGGCTTCAAAAAGAAAAAAGGTGGGACTTGTTCTTACTTTGTACTATGGCCCTTCGCTCAAACAGTATTAAGTTAGCTGAAGTACTTATAAGGGCCCTCAGCCTAGCCTGACATAGATGAATAATATATAATATGATATATAATATAATCTATAATATTTAGATAATTAAAAAAAAAAAACTTAATTATGTTTGAGCTGGTCCATAGTCTCTGCCCAATTTGGAAAATGCATGCTTCTTTTTATAATTGGTAGTGTTTGATGCATGCACTAGGCTAATGTTATTTATTTTTATATGTCTGCACTGGCTGCCTCCTCTCACAAATCATTAGATTTCTTATTCATTATTTTATAATAAAAAATAGCTTCAAGATTTCAATATATAAAAAATGATCATATTTTAAATAAATTTCATTCGAATTTTATCAAGAAGTCAATTCATTTAATTCTTATGGTCGGGTCTGGTTAGTATTTTCAAAATAATTGAATTAATTTATTTTTAATCGATTCATTAAAAGAAAATCAGTGCTTATTATTATTAAATTAAATTCTAATTATTTGGTATTAAATTTAGTATTTTAATGCGAGAGGTAAAGGAGAATTTTTAGATCTCCTGTCTGAAGCGACGAACCCTCCCATTACAGATACAAATTTCCTCATAGAATACTATAACATTAAAAAATGAAGTGAATAAAAATATGGAATTTCTTATAACTGTGGAAAGAGAGGTTTTTAAAAAAGAAAATTATTACTAAGTAGTTTATTATAAGTATATTATTCCCACGATTTTCCTTATAGCAACTAGGCTAAGATGCCCAGAATTTTTGGTCTGAATAAAATATGAAAGAATAAAGAGGAAAATGTTGGAGGCACATTTCAATGGAAAAGGGAAAAAGAAAAGACAAAGAAGCTGGTGGATGTAGAGGATGGATCCAAGGGAAAATGAAGTAGAAAGTGATGCAAGGAAGCTGGGAGTAGGCAATACAAAGATGGAGGCGCAGGACAGGAAAAAATAGAAAAGGATAACTCAGCAGGCCAAGGGTCACGTGCGCCGGGAAATTCAATACGCTATATCTCTGGTTTCAATAATTTTTTTTTTTAGAGAATTTTATAGCCTGTCGATTAATCGTATCAAAAGTCACAAAAAAATCATCTATCAAAAAGATCATCCTGGGATGACCAGCTATCAAATCTCAAGAAAATCGGTTCAGTAGTCTTGAAAAAAGCCGTAGACAGCGGATGGTGGACGGGCAAATTTTTTTTTTATTCGATATTTGGATTCTATGTAACTTGAAATGTAAAACCGCAAATTTTGAGGGGAGTTAAAAAAAATTTCTTGGACAATTACAAATATTCATTATTGAAAATAATAAACCAAAATAAGGTTTTAAGAATGGAAGGACTCTATAGAAGAATGAAAAGGAAATCCATTCTAAAGAGATCTAAGGAAAGAAGAATGAAAGATAAGGAAATGATGAAGTAATAGCGGAAGGAACTGAAGAGAAAACAGCGAAGAAGAATTTGTTTGACAATTTGTTACTTTGAAAGGAAGTAACATCACCCCATATTCATCTACTTTATTTAAGTCAGTAGACAAATTTCCTTTAAGGAGTATCAAATTGGAATGATGTTCTATAAAAGATTTGAGGCAATAAAATGCACAAATTCACTCATAAATTAATATGATTCTTATGAAAAACCTAAAATTGAAGATGGCAGGCATTTTCAGACAGTTATTTTATTTATTTTTAAAATCTGGACTTGTTAAATTATTACAATTACTTAGCAATATTATATATATTATACAGATCCATAATGAGAAATTTTAAATATACTAAGATTCATATTTATCTATGATTATTCATTAAGTTAATAAATGAAACCTTGTTTATTAGAAAAATATTCATTGGTAACTTAAATGTATTATTATAATGGTACTTGAAATAAAATTCTGTCGACTTTGGTCAATTTGCTTAGCAAAACTAAGATTATGCTAATGTTATTTTTTTATCTCAAAATTCTTTTTAAATGTTATTTTCATATGACAAAAGTTTATTAATAATGAATTATTTTTTAAGTTTGATAATGAAAATATTAATGAAATTACTGAAATTAATGATTTTATTGCAGAAAGGCATAGCTTTAAAAGATTAGTTATTATTTTTAAATAATAATATTTATTAGTTAAATATTTATAACTAATAAATTTAAAAAAAATATAAACACATGCTAACACCGCTACCCTCCACCATCCCTCTTTCTCAGGTCTCAGTTTTGACTTAGGCACTGTAAATATTGCATTTTATTTACAAATTTGAAGTGTAGTGCAATATTTCTTTATTGATACTAATTTATAAAATGTTCCTCTTAAATCCGTTTGTAGATTAATGTTTCTGAAGTTTTTAAAAATTACTATATTTCAGGAAAATATTATCCCTTATATATTTCATCAATTTTATTCCATTTCCTATAATCCTACTGTGATGAGCGATCTTTTTGAACCGAACCATTTCATCACAGCAGAGCAATAGGCAATAGATTACCTGAAAATGGGCAAAGATAAGCCCGAAATATCATTATAAATGGTTGAATAAAATTGATGAAGCATATAATAATAAGGGATAATATTTTTCTGAAATATAAGAATTTTAAAATTCTTATATGCCCTTTGAAAAACTTGAAAGTGAGATTTTGAACTCGTTTGGAAGTTTCTAAAGGATTTTTTTTAATGGCATTTCTATCATTGCTCTATTCGCTTAACCCTCATGACGGCTAATCGAAATTTTACTGTAGTTGGCAGGTACACTTATGAAGGAGTTGAGGAACTTCAATGAAATAAAAGCAGTCACGTTCGTACCATTGCATTGTTATCTTTTATTTCCATTTTGGGCAGAGCTTTTGCATGTAGCATGTGCATGTTATTTATTTTTATATATCTACAGCAGCTGCCTCCTCTCGCAAATCATTGGCTTATTTATAATTTTTCTAAAAATTTGCTTTATAGATTTTAATAATCTAAATAGAGAAAAATTAAAAAAAAAATTCTTTCATATTCGATTAAAAATTTAATTCAATTAATGTTTTTGGTCAGGTCTAGTTAGTTAGTATTCATAAAATAATTGAATTAATTTCTTATATTTAATAGAAATATACAATTAATTAATGTTTAATTTTTTTTATTGACTATATTAAAATTAATTTGTTGATGCTAATGCTTTAATTTATTTTTTATTAATTCATTAAAAAAATGTTGTTAACTAATTATTTCTTAGCAAAGTTCTTATTTGAATGTGAGAGGCTAGGCAGATTTCAGGATCGTTTTAGTCTACAGCTCCACTCATTACATACACAATTTTTCTTATAGAATTAAAAAAAATAAAATAAATAATTATCTCAATTAAGTCAATACTGGAATATCATTATGTTAATATTATATTTTATTTCACAATCTTGAAAGAGTTTATAATTTTTTTTTTTTTAATATCAATATTTTCCATCGACAACAAAAAGAATTTAAATCATAGCAAAATTACCTAAATTTATAATTTTATTACTGATTCATTGGTATGTTTTCAAAATATTTCTTATTATCTATAAATATTGAAATTATAAAATTAATCATTATGTTACACTCATGAGGGAGTTTTGGAACTTCGATGCACTAGCCGTGTGAGTACTATTGCATGCCTTATTATTTTCATTTCCATAATAATGTGTATATGTATATATTTAATACATTACTTGATACTTAAATATTGATAATACTTTACAATTTAAAATTCTTGCTTTAATTACTTTAGTATTTAGTTTTAGAAAAGGGGGAAGGAGTTGTTCTATTTAATATAATTTTTTTTTTATTATCATTCTCTAAATCTCTTAATTATCATAGAACATTTACAGAGATATTACTTCATTTTCTGCCTATAGTCTTTCACAACATCACCCCATATTTAAAGGATACCATGCTATCTTATCCTTTAAAAGAATTTCTCAATGCTATATCTAATTTAGCATATAGCTAATATCTAATATATAATGGGAATTACCTTCAAGCATTATTAAATTGGATTGATATTCTGTAAACAGTTTTGGTCAATATAATGCACAAATTCGTACATCACTTAATATGATTCTTATGAAAAAATATCTGATGTGGACACTCCATGACTTCCTTGTACGCCTATTACACTATAAATCGGCGGCTCAAAAAGTGATCCTGAATTTAGTTGCTAGTTTCTGAACATAGCAGTACCTCAAAAACGACACTCGGCGTCACGAAGTCCATCTATTGACACACTCCACACAGACTCTTGTTTCTTGAGATCTTATTCCATTATTATATGTTGTTTTCTTTCAGTTGGTAAGAAGTTCCCAAGATATTTCTTCATGTCTTGACAACATTAGAACTGTCTATTTCACTAGATAAAGCATTGGGAATCGACGGTTTTAACATTTTAAGCGGAAGAAACCACTTAACTTATATCTTATTCCCCTACTGCAGACTTGTTAAGCTCACAAATGGGGAGAAAAAAGTATTTTACACTCAATTTTAATACTTAAAACAAGTAATAAAATTGTTTAATTAGAATGGAAAAAAAATCGCATTTATAACCTTTATCACCGAACCTTATGATCTCTATATTAAGTGTCAATAGACCTTTTGATGTAAGTTTATTATGATCTTCAAGTAAAGTACTCCTTTCGCCTCTTCAATTTTAACCACAATCTATTATATTATTTATATTGATATAAAAGTCTAATTTACCAAATTTGAGGTGTTTTACATTATATTTTAATATACTTTTTGATGAAAGTCTAATATGACCTTCAAGTAAAGTACAACCTCCGGTTTGCCAATGTTTACCAAAATTTATTATGTTGTTTATATTAGTATGCAAGTCTTAAATACCAAATTTGAGAAGTTTTGCATTATATTTTAATATAATTTTTTATGAAAATCAGTAATGACCTTTAAGGTAATCATGCAGTGACCAAAAAGAGAGGTTCACAACTAGATTATATAATAATCCTAAATACGAAATTTTAGCTTTCTACGGCCAACCGTTTTTGAATTATGCGAGATATGCACGAAGTTACAGACCTCAGGACAAAACTAGTTAAAATGGATTCAGGGATGTTCAAAATGGATATTTCCATTGAAATCTGAAAATTTTCGCGATTACACTACTTCCTTTACTGCGTACAAGGAAGTAATAAACTAATGTTGAAGATGGCAAGCATTTTGAAACATTTATTTTATTTATTTTCAAAATATGGACTTGGTGTTAAATTGTTTTAATAACTTAACTATATATCATCTACACATCTATAATACAAATATACCAAAATTCATAAAATATAAAAGTATAAAAATATATGAAGTACAGAGAAAAAAGATGTTAATATATATTGAAAATAATGAAAAATTAAAAAGTGAAGAAAAGATTATGAATGATATAATAAAATATATGAGACTATTTATTAAAATGACTGCTATTACTTAACAGTTCTTATATGTTTTATTATATCATGTATAATGTAGTTTATTGTTTCATGTAATTCATAATCTCCTTCACTCTTTTCACATTACTTTAATTTTTCATTATTTACAATTTCTATAATCTTTATTCTTCATATATTTTTATCATGCTTGTCATTTCTGTTTATTACTGGTATTGGTACTGCCTCTGTTGTTTTCAATGTTATCTTGTTTTTTCTTTTAGCCCTGATGATAGCATAAAACTTAGGCCAAAACGTTGGAACAGAATAAATAAGTTACACTTATTAGTGTGTTTGTCATTGACCGTACCCCCCTCCTCTCCTCTCAACTTCTTCCTTAATTATATCTATGGTTGACAAAACAATCTCTTATCTATGAAACATAGTCAGTGATAAGTTAAACATATTTTAAAGGTACAGTAAAACTTCGACCAACCTTTAGTCACTCCTTTAGCCATCACTTTTTGCTAACCGCCATTACAGTAAAACCCCCAAAAAAGAGTGGTTTTAAACTCATGGTGTGAGTATTTCAAAGAAAAATATTAACAGAAAAGTAGAAAAATAATTACATAATGTACGGCAATCCAAAGAATAATTCAATTGCAGTTTTTAATAAAGACAACTGCATCCATATTTAAGTTAATTACATTCATCGACTCAAAATCTCAGAATTATTCTTCCACAGTAAGTGATGGAACAAGAATGAGAAGAGCAGATTTTAAGAAAATTATAAACTAATTAATTGTTTTGTTTTTTTAATTGTTATCTTGTTTTTTTTTTTTAGCCCTGATGATAGCATAAAACTTAGGCCAAAACGTTGGAACAGAATAAATAAGTTACACTTATTAGTGTGTTTGTCATTGACCGTACCCCCCCTCCGCCCCTCTCAACTTCTTCCTTAATTATATCTATGGTTGACAAAACAATCTCTTATCTATGAAACATAGTCAGTGATAAGTTAAACGTATTTTAAAGGTACAGTAAAACTTCGACCAACCTTTAGTCACTCCTTTAGCCATCATTTTTTGCTAACTGTCATTACAGCAAAACCCACTTAAATTATATCTTATTCTCCTTTAAGTCAAGTACCCCTTTCGGCTCACCAATTTAAACCAAAATCTAGTAAATCCATTCATATCGATATAAAAGTCCTATTTACCAAATTTGAGATGTTTTACATTATATTTTAATATAATTTTTGATGAAAGTCTAATACGACCTTCAAGTAAAGTACCACTTCCAGTCTTCCAATGTTAACAAAAATGTATCATATTATTTATATTAATATGCAAGTCTTATATACCTAACTTGAGAAGTTTTGCAGTGTTTCACAGACAGTTTTTACATATCTGACCAGCTTAAAGTATTGCGGGTTTACAAAGCTAAGTTGTCCCCTCCAAAAAAATAAAAAAATCCTCTCTGCTAGGTCCAACTTAGTCTGGTATCCTCCTGTACATTAGACCTGTGCATTTTAATAGTTAAAAGTTTGTCCCATATAGGAATATAGTTCAAGGAATTGAATATTTT
Organism: Rhaphigaster nebulosa; assembly: GCA_948150685.1. NCBI lineage: Eukaryota > Metazoa > Arthropoda > Insecta > Hemiptera > Pentatomidae > Rhaphigaster > Rhaphigaster nebulosa. The sequence continues at coordinate 141,936,407 of OX411310.1, forward strand.
TACTCTTAGTACTTGTTTAATCTAAAATTATAGATTCCTTAAAAAAAAATTTGAATTAATTGAAATTTTTTTAATTAATTCTTACATTCATAGAGTTTCTTTTTTTCTAATATTGTTCACAGACAGTTATTTGATTTCCCACAATCCTAAAGTATTGCAGGAAATCAGGGTAAGTTATCCTTAAAAATAAATATACCTCACTACTAAGCCCAACTTAGTATGATATCCTTCTGTTCGTATTCTTGTATATTAATAGTTATAAGTCTCCCCCTCACATTAAAATAATTCAAGAAACAGAATGTTTCTAGTCTCAACCTAGGTCTAATCTAGAAATATTGGTTCCTCGAATCTTTAAATTGGTTTTGATTCAATTAGTTAAATTAGTTCATCCATCCACAATCGGGTTTATTATTTTTCTAATAGTGTTCACAGGCAATTTTTAGATATGTAACACCCTTAAGTATTGAAGGAATGACAGGCTAAGTTGTCCCTAAAAAATATAAATTCCTCCATACTAGGTCCAACTTCTGATATGTAGTATACCATAAATGGTCTGATCTGCCATAAACGATTATATTACAAGGATCAGAAATGGTGTAAGTTGATGAAAATCAGGTTAAGCTGTTCCTAAAAAAAAAATACCTCTCTACTGAATCCACATTAGTCTGATTGATATCTTTCTGTACTTTAGGTTGGTGAATTTTAATACTTTAAAGGCTGTCTCATACATGAATATAATTCAAGAAATAGATTGTTTCTAATCTCGGCTTTAGTCTAATCTAGAAATATTGGTTCCACGAGATAGTTAAGCATTTATACTATAAATGATTATACTATAATGAACAGAAATAGCATAAGGAGTTGACAGCACAGTTTAAAGTTGTCGCATATAGCAATATAATATTTGAAATAGAATGGTCCTAGTTTAATTTAAAATAATTGATTCCTTGATTTGTTTTATTTAATTTGTTAAATTAATGCATCCATTCATTGTGTGTTTTTTCCAATATTGTTCACGCGCTATTTTTAGCTATCAGATCATATTAAAGTATTAAAGAAATAACAGGCTAAATTGTCCCTAAGAAAATACCTCTATACTTGGTCCAACTTAGTCTGGTATCCTTCTCTGCTTTAGGTCACTGCATTTTGATAGTCAAGAATCTAACTCACAGATGATTATAATACAAGTAACAGAACTGGGGTAGGTATGAGGTGGCCCAGTGGTCCCCTATACAGACTGCATTCAGCCACTGGCCTGTCAAGTTGGGAAAAAAAACTACTCTGACAATAATACAGTACACTGTCTGCAGAAAACTGCAATCATAACCCATTTGCACATTACATATTCACAATCCATTCTTGGTATGATTTTTTCTTTAATATTGTTCACACGCGATTTTTAGATATCAGATCATCCTAAAGTATTGAAGGAATAACAGGCTAAGTCGTCCCAAGTCGGTTGGAGGTACACTATCATTCACACAGTACACAAATAAAGCAAATGGTATTCATCCTAAATTATTGAAGGAATAACAGACTAAGTTGTCCCTAAAAAAATACCTCTCTACAAGGTCCAACTTAGTCTGGTATCCTTCTGTTCTTTAAGTCGGTGCATTTGAATTGTTCTGATTCGGTCCCCTAACTGATTATAATACTAGTAACTGTAATGCCGTAGCGATGTGGCGGTCCCATCGCCCAGTCTACAGACTGCAATCAGCCACTGGCCCGCCAGGTTCGTGGAACGTATACTCTGACACTCATACAGTACACTGTCTGCAGAAAACTGCAATCATAAACCAATTACACATTACTTATTCACTATCCATTCGTGGGGTTTGGGGTAGGAATGTAGTGGCCCCATCCCTCGGTCTTAGTACCGCAATCAACAACTGGTACTCCCGGTTTGGAGTACACTTACACTATCACTCACAGTACACAAATACAGCACACTGTATTCATCCTAAATTATTGAAGGAATAACAGACTAAGTTGTCCCTAAAAAAATACCTCTCTACACGGTCCAACTTAGTCTGGTATCCTTCTGTACTTTTAGTCGGTGTATTTTAATTGTTCTGATTCGGTCCCCTAAATGATTATAATACTAGTAACTGTAATGGTGTAGGTATATGGCGGCCCCATCGCCCAGTCTACAGACTGCAATCAGCCACTGGCCCGCCAGGTTGGTGGAACGTATACTCTGACACTCATACAGTACACTATCTGCAGAAAACTACAATCATAAACCAATTACACATTACTTACTCATGATCCATTCCTGGCGTTTGCACTAGGAATGTAGTGGCCCCATCGCCCGGTCGTAGTACCGCAATCAACCACTGGTACTCCCGGTTTGGAGTACACTTACACTATCACTCACACAGTACACAAATACAGCACACTGTATTCATCCTAAATTATTGAAGGAATATCAGACTAAGTTGTCCCTAAATGAATACCTCTCTACAAGGTCCAACTTGGTCTGGTATTCTTCTGTTCTTTAAGTCGGTGCATTTGAATTGTTCTGATTCGGTCCCCTAAATGATAATAATACTAGTAACTGTAATGCCGTAGCGATGTGGCGGCCCCATCGCCCAGTCTACAGACTGCAATCAGCCACTGGCCCGCCAGGTTGGTGGAACGTATACTCTGACACTCATACAGTACACTATCTGCAGAAAACTGCAATTATAAACCAATTACACATTACTTATTCACTATCCATTCGTGGGGTTTGGGGTAGGAATGTAGTGGCCCCATCACTCGGTCTTAGTACCGCAATCAACAACTGGTACTCCCGGTTGGAGGTACACTTACACTATCACTCACAGTACACAAATACAGCACACTGTATTCATCCTAAATTATTGAAGGAATAACAGACTAAGTTGTCCCTTAAAAAATACCTCTCTACACGGTCCAACTTAGTCTGGTATCCTTCTGTTCTTTAAGTCGGTGCATTTGAATTGTTCTGATTCGGTCCCCTAAATGATAATAATACTAGTAACTGTAATGGCGTAGCGATGTGGCGGCCCCATCGCCCAGTCTACAGACTGCAATCAGCCACTGGCCCGCCAGGTTGGTGGAACGTATACTCTGACACTCATACAGTACACTGTCTGCAGAAAACTGCAATTATAAACTAATTACACATTACTTATTCACTATCCATTCGTGGGGTTTGGGGTAGGAATGTAGTGGCCCCATCACTCGGTCTTAGTACCGCAATCAACAACTGGTACTCCCGGTTGGAGGTACACTTACACTATCACTCACAGTACACAAATACAGCACACTGTATTCATCCTAAATTATTGAAGGACTATCAGACTAAGTTGTCCCTTAAAAAATACCTCTCTACACGGTCCAACTTAGTCTGGTATCCTTCTGTTCTTTAAGTCGGTGCATTTGAATTGTTCTGATTCGGTCCCCTAAATGATAATAATACTAGTAACTGTAATGGCGTAGCGATGTGGCGGCCCCATCGCCCAGTCTACAGACTGCAATCAGCCACTGGCCCGCCAGGTTGGTGGAACGTATACTCTGACACTCATACAGTACACTGTCTGCAGAAAACTGCAATTATAAACTAATTACACATTACTTATTCACTATCCATTCGTGGGGTTTGGGGTAGGAATGTAGTGGCCCCATCACTCGGTCTTAGTACCGCAATCAACAACTGGTACTCCCGGTTGGAGGTACACTTACACTATCACTCACAGTACACAAATACAGCACACTGTATTCATCCTAAATTATTGAAGGACTATCAGACTAAGTTGTCCCTTAAAAAATACCTCTCTACACGGTCCAACTTAGTCTGGTATCCTTCTGTTCTTTAAGTCGGTGCATTTGAATTGTTCTGATTCGGTCCCCTAAATGATAATAATACTAGTAACTGTAATGGCGTAGCGATGTGGCGGTCCCATCGCCCAGTCTACAGACTGCAATCAGCCACTGGCCCGCCAGGTTCGTGGAACGTATACTCTGACACTCATACAGTACACTGTCTGCAGAAAACTGCAATTATAAACTAATTACACATTACTTATTCACTATCCATTCGTGGGGTTTGGGGTAGGAATGTAGTGGCCCCATCACTCGGTCTTAGTACCGCAATCAACAACTGGTACTCCCGGTTGGAGGTACACTTACACTATCACTCACAGTACACAAATACAGCACACTGTATTCATCCTAAATTATTGAAGGAATAACAGACTAAGTTGTCCCTTAAAAAATACCTCTCTACACGGTCCAACTTAGTCTGGTATCCTTCTGTTCTTTAAGTCGGTGCATTTGAATTGTTCTGATTCGGTCCCCTAAATGATAATAATACTAGTAACTGTAATGCCGTAGCGATGTGGCGGTCCCATCGCCCAGTCTACAGACTGCAATCAGCCACTGGCCCGCCAGGTTGGTGGAACATCTACTCTGACACTCATACAGTACACTGTCTGCAGAAAACTGCAATCATAAACCAATTACACATTACTTATTCACTATCCATTCGTGGGGTTTGGGGTAGGAATGTAGTGGCCCCATCACTCGGTCTTAGTACCGCAATCAACAACTGGTACTCCCGGTTTGGAGTACACTTACACTATCACTCACAGTACACAAATACAGCACACTGTATTCATCCTAAATTATTGAAGGACTATCAGACTAAGTTGTCCCTAAATGAACACCTCTCTACAAGGTCCAACTTGGTCTGGTATTCTTCTGTTCTTTAAGTCGGTGCATTTGAATTGTTCTGATTCGGTCCCCTAAATGATAATAATACTAGTAACTGTAATGCCGTAGCGATGTGGCGGCCCCATCGCCCAGTCTACAGACTTCAATCAGCCACTGGCCCGCCAGGTTGGTGGAACGTATACTCTGACACTCATACAGTACACTATCTGCAGAAAACTGCAATTATAAACTAATTACACATTACTTATTCACTATCCATTCGTGGGGTTTGGGGTAGGAATGTAGTGGCCCCATCACTCGGTCTTAGTACCGCAATCAACAACTGGTACTCCCGGTTGGAGGTACACTTACACTATCACTCACAGTACACAAATACAGCACACTGTATTCATCCTAAATTATTGAAGGAATAACAGACTAAGTTGTCCCTTAAAAAATACCTCTCTACAAGGTCCAACTTGGTCTGGTATTCTTCTGTTCTTTAAGTCGGTGCATTTGAATTGTTCTGATTCGGTCCCCTAAATGATAATAATACTAGTAACTGTAATGCCGTAGCGATGTGGCGGCCCCATCGCCCAGTCTACAGACTGCAATCAGCCACTGGCCCGCCAGGTTGGTGGAACGTATACTCTGACACTCATACAATACACTGTCTGCAGAAAACTGCAATTATAAACTAATTACACATTACTTATTCACTATCCATTCGTGGGGTTTGGGGTAGGAATGTAGTGGCCCCATCACTCGGTCTTAGTACCGCAATCAACCACTGGTACTCCCGGTTTGGAGTACACTTACACTATCACTCACACAGTACACAAATACAGCACACTGTATTCATCCTAAATTATTGAAGGACTATCAGACTAAGTTGTCCCTAAATGAACACCTCTCTACAAGGTCCAACTTGGTCTGGTATTCTTCTGTTCTTTAAGTCGGTGCATTTGAATTGTTCTGATTCGGTCCCCTAAATGATAATAATACTAGTAACTGTAATGCCGTAGCGATGTGGCGGCCCCATCGCCCAGTCTACAGACTGCAATCAGCCACTGGCCCGCCAGGTTGGTGGAACGTATACTCTGACACTCATACAATACACTGTCTGCAGAAAACTGCAATTATAAACTAATTACACATTACTTATTCACTATCCATTCGTGGGGTTTGGGGTAGGAATGTAGTGGCCCCATCACTCGGTCTTAGTACCGCAATCAACCACTGGTACTCCCGGTTTGGAGTACACTTACACTATCACTCACACAGTACACAAATACAGCACACTGTATTCATCCTAAATTATTGAAGGACTATCAGACTAAGTTGTCCCTAAATGAACACCTCTCTACAAGGTCCAACTTGGTCTGGTATTCTTCTGTTCTTTAAGTCGGTGCATTTGAATTGTTCTGATTCGGTCCCCTAAATGATAATAATACTAGTAACTGTAATGCCGTAGCGATGTGGCGGCCCCATCGCCCAGTCTACAGACTGCAATCAGCCACTGGCCCGCCAGGTTGGTGGAACGTATACTCTGACACTCATACAGTACACTATCTGCAGAAAACTGCAATTATAAACTAATTACACATTACTTATTCACTATCCATTCGTGGGGTTTGGGGTAGGAATGTAGTGGCCCCATCACTCGGTCTTAGTACCGCAATCAACAACTGGTACTCCCGGTTGGAGGTACACTTACACTATCACTCACAGTACACAAATACAGCACACTGTATTCATCCTAAATTATTGAAGGAATAACAGACTAAGTTGTCCCTTAAAAAATACCTCTCTACAAGGTCCAACTTGGTCTGGTATTCTTCTGTTCTTTAAGTCGGTGCATTTGAATTGTTCTGATTCGGTCCCCTAAATGATAATAATACTAGTAACTGTAATGCCGTAGCGATGTGGCGGCCCCATCGCCCAGTCTACAGACTGCAATCAGCCACTGGCCCGCCAGGTTGGTGGAACGTATACTCTGACACTCATACAGTACACTATCTGCAGAAAACTGCAATTATAAACTAATTACACATTACTTATTCACTATCCATTCGTGGGGTTTGGGGTAGGAATGTAGTGGCCCCATCACTCGGTCTTAGTACCGCAATCAACAACTGGTACTCCCGGTTGGAGGTACACTTACACTATCACTCACAGTACACAAATACAGCACACTGTATTCATCCTAAATTATTGAAGGAATAACAGACTAAGTTGTCCCTTAAAAAATACCTCTCTACACGGTCCAACTTAGTCTGGTATCCTTCTGTTCTTTAAGTCGGTGCATTTGAATTGTTCTGATTCGGTCCCCTAAATGATAATAATACTAGTAACTGTAATGACGTAGCGATGTGGCGGTCCCATCGCCCAGTCTACAGACTGCAATCAGCCACTGGCCCGCCAGGTTCGTGGAACGTATACTCTGACACTCATACAGTACACTATCTGCAGAAAACTGCAATCATAAACCAATTACACATTACTTATTTACTATCCATTCCTGGGATTTGGAGTAGGAATGTAGTGGCCCCATCACTCGGTCTTAGTACCGCAATCAACCACTGGTACTCCCGGTTGGAGGTACACTTACACTATCATTCACACAGTACACAAATAAAGCACATGGTATTCATCCTAAATTATTGAAGGAATAACAGACTAAGTTGTCCCTAAAAAAATACCTCTCTACAAGGTCCAACTTAATCTGGTATCCTTCTGTTCTTTAAGTCGGTGTATTTTAATTGTTCTGATTCGATCCCCTAAATGATTATAATACTAGTAACTTTAATGCCGTAGCGATGTGGCGGTCCCATCGCCCAGTCTACAGACTGCAATCAGCCACTGGCCCGCTAGGTTGGTGGAACGTATACTCTGACACTCATACAGTACACTGTCTGCAGAAAACTGCAATTATAAACAAATTACACATTACTTATTCACAAACCATTCATGGGGTTTGGAGTAGGAATGTAGTGGCCCCATCGCCCGGTCATAGTACCGTAATCAATCACTGGTCCTCCCGCTTTGGGGTACACTTACACTATCACTCACAAAGTACACAAATACAGCACACTGTATTCATCCTAAATTATTGAAGGAATAACAGACTAAGTTGTCCCTAAAAAAATACCTCTCTACAAGGTCCAACTTAGTCTGGTATCCTGTTCTTTAGGTCGGTGCATTTTAATAGTTCAGATTTGAGCCCATAAATGATTATAATACTAGTAACTGTAATGCCGTAGTGATGTGGCGGTCCCATCGCCCAGTCTACAGACTGCAATCAGCCACTGGCCCTCCAGGTTGGTGGAACATCTACTCTGACACTCATACAGAAAACTGTCTGCAGAAAACTGCAATCATAAACCAATTACACATTACTTATTCACGATCCATTCCTGGCGTTTGCACTAGGAATGTAGTGGCCCCATCGCCCGGTCGTAGTACCGCAATCAACCACTGGTTCTCCCGGTTTGGAGCACACTTACACTATCACTCACACAGTAAACACATACAGCACATGGTGTTCCTCCTAAAGTATTGAAACAATAACAGGCTAAGTTGTCCCTAAAAAAATACCTCTCTACAAGGTCCAACTTAGTCTAGTATCCTGTTCTTTAGGTCGGTGCATTTTAATAGTTCAGATTTGGGCCCATAAATGATTATAATACTAGTAACTGAAATGGTGTGGGTATATGGCGGCCCCATCGCCCAGTCTACAGACTGCAATCAGCCGCTGGCCCGCTAGGTTGGTGGAACATCTACTCTGACACTCATACAGTACACTGTCTGCAGAACACTACAATCATAAACCAATTACACATTACTTATTCACAAACCATTCATGGGGTTTGGAGTAGGAATGTAGTGGCCCCATCGCCCGTTCCTAGTACCGTAATCAACCACTGGTCCTCCCGGTTTGGAGGTACCCTTACACTATCACTCACACAGTACACAAATACAGCACACTGTATTCATCCTAAATTATTGAAGGAATAACAGACTAAGTTGTCCCTAAAAAAATACCTCTCTACAAGGTCCAACTTAGTCTGGTATCCTTCTGTTCTTTAAGTCGGTGCATTTGAATTGTTTTGATTCGGTCCCCTAAATGATTATAATACTAGTAACTGTAATGCCGTAGCGATGTGGCGGTCCCATCGCCCAGTCTACAGACTGCAATCAGCCACTGGCCCGCCAGGTTGGTGGAACATCTACTCTGACACTCATACAGTACACTGTCTGCAGAAAACTGCAATCATAAACCAATTACACATTACTTATTCACAAACCATTCATGGGGTTTGGAGTAGGAATGTAGTGGCCCCATCGCCCGTTCCTAGTACCGTAATCAACCACTGGTCCTCCCGGTTTGGAGGTACCCTTACACTATCACTCACACAGTACACAAATACAGCACACTGTATTCATCCTAAATTATTGAAGGAATAACAGACTAAGTTGTCCCTAAAAAAATACCTCTCTACAAGGTCCAACTTAGTCTGGTATCCTTCTGTTCTTTAAGTCGGTGCATTTGAATTGTTTTGATTCGGTCCCCTAAATGATTATAATACTAGTAACTGTAATGCCGTAGCGATGTGGCGGTCCCATCGCCCAGTCTACAGACTGCAATCAGCCGCTGGCCCGCTAGGTTGGTGGAACGTATACTCTGACACTCATACAGTACACTGTCTGCAGCATACTGCAATCATAAACCAATTACACATTACTTATTCACAAACCATTCATGGGGTTTGGAGTAGGAATGTAGTTGCCCCATCGCCCGGTCGTAGTACCGCAATCAACCACTGGTCCTCCCGGTTTGGAGGTACCCTTACACTATCACTCACACAGTACACAAATACAGCACACTGTATTCATCCTAAATTATTGAAGGAATAACAGACTAAGTTGTCCCTAAAAAAATACCTCTCTACAAGGTCCAACTTAGTCTGGTATCCTTCTGTTCTTTAAGTCGGTGCATTTGAATTGTTTTGATTCGGTCCCCTAAATGATTATAATACTAGTAACTGTAATGCCGTAGCGATGTGGCGGTCCCATCGCCCAGTCTACAGACTGCAATCAGCCGCTGGCCCGCTAGGTTGGTGGAACATCTACTCTGACACTCATACAGTACACTGTCTGCAGCATACTGCAATCATAAACCAATTACACATTACTTATTCACAAACCATTCATGGGGTTTGGAGTAGGAATGTAGTTGCCCCATCGCCCGGTCGTAGTACCGCAATCAACCACTGGTACTCCCGGTTTGGAGTACACTTACACTATCACTCACACAATAAACAAATACAGCACACTGTATTCATCCTAAATTATTGAAGGAATAACAGACTAAGTTGTCCCTAAAAAAATACCTCTCTACAAGGTCCAACTTAGTCTGGTATCCTGTTCTTTAGGTCGGTGCATTTTAATAGTTCAGATTTGAGCCCATAAATGATTATAATACTAGTAACTGTAATGCCGTAGTGATGTGGCGGTCCCATCGCCCAGTCTACAGACTGCAATCAGCCACTGGCCCTCCAGGTTGGTGGAACATCTACTCTGACACTCATACAGTACACTGTCTGCAGAAAACTGCAATCATAAACCAATTACACATTACTTATTCACAAACCATTCATGGGGTTTGGAGTAGGAATGTAGTGGCCCCATCGCCCGTTCCTAGTACCGTAATCAACCACTGGTCCTCCCGGTTTGGAGGTACCCTTACACTATCACTCACACAGTACACAAATACAGCACACTGTATTCATCCTAAATTATTGAAGGAATAACAGACTAAGTTGTCCCTAAAAAAATACCTCTGTACAAGGTCCAACTTAGTCTGGTATCCTTCTGTTCTTTAAGTCGGTGCATTTGAATTGTTTTGATTCGGTCCCCTAAATGATTATAATACTAGTAACTGTAATGCCGTAGCGATGTGGCGGTCCCATCGCCCAGTCTACAGACTGCAATCAGCCACTGGCCCGCCAGGTTGGTGGAACATCTACTCTGACACTCATACAGTACACTGTCTGCAGAAAACTGCAATCATAAACCAATTACACATTACTTATTCACAAACCATTCATGGGGTTTGGAGTAGGAATGTAGTGGCCCCATCGCCCGGTCGTAGTACCGTAATAAACCACTGGTTCTCTCGGTTTGGAGTACACTTACACTATCACTCACACAGTACACAAATACAGCACACTGTATTCATCCTAAATTATTAAAGGAATAACAGACTAAGTTGTCCCTAAAAAAATACCTCTTTACAAGGTCCAACTTAGTCTGGTATCCTTCTGTTCTTTAAGTCGGTGCATTTTAATTGTTCTGATTCGGTCCCCTAAATGATTATAATACTAGTAACTGTAATGCCGTAGCGATGTGGCGGTCCCATCGCCCAGTCTAAAGACTGCAATCAGCCACTGGCCCGCCAGGTTGGTGGAACGTATACTCTGACACTCATAAAGTACACTGTCTGCAGAAAACTGCAATCATAAACCAATTACACCTTACTTATTCACTATCCATTCGTGGGGTTTGGGGTAGGAATGTAGAGGCCCCATCGCCCGTTCCTAGTACCGTAATCAACCACTGGTCCTCCCGGTTTGGAGGTACACTTACACTATCACTCACACAGTACACAAATACAGCACACTGTATTCATCCTAAATTATTAAAGGAATAACAGACTAAGTTGTCCCTAAAAAAATACCTCTTTACAAGGTCCAACTTAGTCTGGTATCCTTCTGTTCTTTAAGTCGGTGCATTTTAATTGTTCTGATTCGGTCCCCTAAATGATTATAATACTAGTAACTGTAATGCCGTAGCGATGTGGCGGTCCCATCGCCCAGTCTAAAGACTGCAATCAGCCACTGGCCCGCCAGGTTGGTGGAACGTATACTCTGACACTCATAAAGTACACTGTCTGCAGAAAACTGCAATCATAAACCAATTACACCTTACTTATTCACTATCCATTCGTGGGGTTTGGGGTAGGAATGTAGAGGCCCCATCGCCCGTTCCTAGTACCGTAATCAACCACTGGTCCTCCCGGTTTGGAGGTACACTTACACTATCACTCACACAGTACACAAATACAGCACACTGTATTCATCCTAAATTATTGAAGGAATAACAGGCTAAGTTGTCCCTAAAAAAATACCTCTCTACAAGGTCCAACTTAGTCTGGTATCCTGTTCTTTAGGTCGGTGCATTTTGATAGTTCAGATTTGAGCCCATAAATGATTATAATACTAGTAACTGAAATTGTGTAGGTATATGGCGGCCCCATCGCCCAGGATACAGACTGCAATCAGCCACTGGCCCGCTAGGTTGGTGGAACATCTGCTCTGACACTCATACAGTGCACTATCTGCAGAAAACTACAATCATAAACCAATTACACATTACTTATTCACGATCCATTCATGGCGTTTGCAGAAGGAATGTAGTGGCCCCATCGCCCGGTCGTAGTACCGCAATCAACCACTGGTACTCCCGGTTTGGAGTACACTTACACTATCACTCACACAGTAAACAAATACAGCACATGGTGTTCCTCCTAAAGTATTGAAACAATAACAGGCTAAGTTGTCCCTAAAAAAATACCTCTCTACAAGGTCTAACTTAGTCTGGTATCCTGTTCTTTAGGTCGGTGCATTTTAATAGTTCAGATTTGGGCCCATAAATGATTATAATACTAGTAACTGAAATGGTGTAGGTATATGGCGGTCCCATCGCCCAGTCTACAGACTGCAATCAGCCACTGGCCCGCCAGGTTGGTGGAACGTATACTCTGACACTCATACAGTACACTGTCTGCAGGAAACTACAATTATAAACCAATTACACATTACTTATTCACAAACCATTCGTGGGGTTTGGAGTAGGAATGTAGTGGCCCCATCGCCCGTTCCTAGTACCGTAATCAACCACTGGTCCTCCCGGTTTGGAGGTACACTTACACTATCACTCACACAGTACACAAATACAGCACACTGTATTCATCCTAAATAATTGAAGGAATAACAGACTAAGTTGTCCCTAAATAAATACCTCTCTACAAGGTCCAACTTGGTCTGGTATTCTTCTGTTCTTTAAGTCGGTGCATTTGAATTGTTGTGATTCGGTCCCCTAAATGATTATAACACTAGCAACTGTAATGCCGTAGCGATGTGGCGGTCCCATCGCCCAGTCTAAAGACTGCAATCAGCCACTGGCCCGCCAGGTTGGTGGAACGTATACTCTGACACTCATACAGTACACTGTCTGATGAAAACTGCAATCATAAACCAATTACACATTACTTATGCACAAACCATTCATGGGGTTTGGAGTAGGAATGTAGTGGCCCCATCGCCCGTACCTAGTACCGTAATCAACCACTGGTCCTCCCGGTTTGGAGGTACACTTACACTATCACTCACACAGTACACAAATACAGCACACTGTATTCATCCTAAATTATTGAAGGAATAACAGACTAAGTTGTCCCTAAAAAAATACCTCTCTACAAGGTCCAACTTGGTCTGGTATCCTTCTGTTCTTTAAGTCAGTGCATTTGAATTGTTCTGATTCGGTCCCCTAAATGATTATAACACTAGTAACTGTAATGCTGTAGTGATGTGGCGGTCCCATCGCCCAGTCTACAGACTGCAATCAGCCATTGGCCCTCCAGATTGGTGGAACATCTACTCTGACACTCATACAGTACACTGTCTGCAGAAAACTGCAATCATAGACCAATTACACATTACATATTCACAAACCATTCATGGGATTTGGAGTAGGAATGTAGTTGCCCCATCGCCCGGTCCTAGTACCGTAATCAACCACTGGTCCTCCCGGTTTGGAGGTACACTTACACTATCACTCACAAAGTACACAAATACAGCACACTGTATTCATCCTAAATTATTGAAGGAATAACAGACTAAGTTGTCCCAATAAATATACCTCTCTACAAGGTCCAGCTTGGTCTGGTATTCTTCTGTTCTTTAAGTCGGTGCATTTGAATTGTTGTGATTCGGTCCCCTAAATGATTATAACACTAGCAACTGTAATGCCGTAGCGATGTGGCGGTCCCATCGCCCAGTCTACAGACTTCAATCAGCCACTGGCCCGCCAGGTTGGTGGAACGTATACTCTGACACTCATACAGTACACTGTCTGCAGAAAACTGCAATCATAAACCAATTACACATTACTTATTTACTATCCATTCCTGGGATTTGGAGTAGGAATGTAGTTGCCCCATCGCCCGGTCCTAGTACCGTAATCAACCACTGGTCCTCCCGGTTTGGAGGTACACTTACACTATCACTCACAAAGTACACAAATACAGCACACTGTATTCATCCTAAATTATTGAAGGAATAACAGACTAAGTTGTCCCAATAAATATACCTCTCTACAAGGTCCAGCTTGGTCTGGTATTCTTCTGTTCTTTAAGTAGGTGCATTTGAATTGTTGTGATTCGGTCCCCTAAATGATTATAACACTAGTAACTGTAATGGCGTAGCGATGTGGCGGTCCCATCGCCCAGTCTAAAGACTGCAATCAGCCACTGGCCCGCCAGGTTGGTGGAACGTATACTCTGACACTCATACAGTACACTGTCTGATGAAAACTGCAATCATAAACCAATTACACATTACTTATTCATAAACCATTCATGGGGTTTGGAGTAGGAATGTAGTGGCCCCATCGCCCGTTCCTAGTACCGTAATCAACCACTGGTCCTCCCGGTTTGGGGTACACTTACACTATCACTCACACAGTACACAAATACAGCACACTGTATTCATCCTAAATTATTGAAGGAATATCAGACTAAGTTGTCCCTAAAAAAATACCTCTCTACAAGGTCCAACTTGGTCTGGTATTCTTCTGTTCTTTAAGTCGGTGCATTTGAATTTTTGTGATTCGGTCCCCTAAATGATTATAATACTAGTAACAGTAATGCCGTAGCGATGTGGCGGTCCCATCGCCCAGTCTACAGACTGCAATCAGCCACTGGCCCGCTAGATTGGTGGAACATCTACTCCGACACTCATACAGTACACTGTCTGATGAAAACTGCAATCATAAACCAATTACACATTACTTATGCACAAACCATTCATGGGGTTTGGAGTAGGAATGTAGTGGCCCCATCGCCCGTACCTAGTACCGTAATCAACCACTGGTCCTCCCGGTTTGGAGGTACACTTACACTATCACTCACACAGTACACAAATACAGCACACTGTATTCATCCTAAATTATTGAAGGAATAACAGACTAAGTTGTCCCTAAAAAAATACCTCTCTACAAGGTCCAACTTGGTCTGGTATCCTTCTGTTCTTTAAGTCAGTGCATTTGAATTGTTCTGATTCGGTCCCCTAAATGATTATAACACTAGTAACTGTAATGCTGTAGTGATGTGGCGGTCCCATCGCCCAGTCTACAGACTGCAATCAGCCATTGGCCCTCCAGATTGGTGGAACATCTACTCTGACACTCATACAGTACACTGTCTGCAGAAAACTGCAATCATAGACCAATTACACATTACATATTCACAAACCATTCATGGGGTTTGGAGTAGGAATGTAGTTGCCCCATCGCCCGGTCCTAGTACTGTAATCAACCACTGGTCCTCCCGGTTTGGAGGTACACTTACACTATCACTCACAGAGTACACAAATACAGCACACTGTATTTATCCTAAATAATTGAAGGAATAACAGACTAAGTTGTCCCTAAAAAAATACCTCTCTACAAGGTCCAACTTAGTCTGGTATCCTTCTGTTCTTTAAGTCGGTGCATTTGAATTGTTCTGATTCGGTCCCCTAAATGATTATAATACTAGTAACTGTAATGCCGTAGCGATGTGGCGGTCCCATCGCCCAGTCTAAAGACTGCAATCAGCCACTGGCCCGCCAGGTTGGTGGAACGTATACTCTGACACTCATACAATACACTGTCTGCAGAAAACTGCAATTATAAACCAATTACACATTACTTATTCACTATCCATTCATGGGGTTTGGGGTAGGAATGTAGTGGCCCCATCGCCCGTTCCTAGTACCGTAATCAACCACTGGTCCTCCCGGTTTGGAGGTACACTTACACTATCACTCACACAGTACACAAATACAGCACACTGTATTTATCCTAAATAATTGAAGGAATAACAGACTAAGTTGTCCCTAAAAAAATACCTCTCTACAAGGTCCAACTTAGTCTGGTATCCTTCTGTTCTTTAAGTCGGTGCATTTGAATTGTTCTGATTCGGTCCCCTAAATGATTATAATACTAGTAACTGTAATGCCGTAGCGATGTGGCGGTCCCATCGCCCAGTCTACAGACTTCAATCAGCCACTGGCCCGCCAGGTTGGTGGAACGTATACTCTGACACTCATACAATACACTGTCTGCAGAAAACTGCAATTATAAACCAATTACACATTACTTATTCACTATCCATTCATGGGGTTTGGGGTAGGAATGTAGTGGCCCCATCGACCGTTCCTAGTACCGTAATCAACCACTGGTCCTCCCGGTTTGGAGGTACACTTACACTATCACTCACACAGTACACAAATACAGCACACTGTATTCATCCTAAATTATTGAAGGAATAACAGGCTAAGTTGTCCCTAAAAAAATACCTCTCTACAAGGTCCAACTTAGTCTGGTATCCTGTTCTTTAGGTCGGTGCATTTTGATAGTTCAGATTTGAGCCCATAAATGATTATAATACTAGTAACTGAAATTGTGTAGGTATATGGCGGCCCCATCGCCCAGTCTACAGACTGCAATCAGCCACTGGCCCGCCAGGTTGGTGGAACGTATACTCTGACACTCATACAGTACACTGTCTGCAGAAAACTGCAATCATAAACCAATTACACCTTACTTATTCATAAACCATTCATGGGGTTTGGAGTAGGAATGTAGTGGCCCCATCGCCCGTTCCTAGTACCGTAATCAACCACTGGTCCTCCCGGTTTGGAGTACACTTACACTATCACTCACACAGTACACAAATACAGCACACTGTATTCATCCTAAATTATTGAAGGAATAACAGACTAAGTTGTCCCTAAAAAAATACCTCTCTACAAGGTCCAACTTAGTCTGGTATCCTTCTGTTCTTTAAGTCGGTGCATTTTAATTGTTCTGATTCGGTCCCCTAAATGATTATAATACTAGCAACTGTAATGCCGTAGCGATGTGGCGGTCCCATCGCCCAGTCTACAGACTTCAATCAGCCACTGGCCCGCCAGGTTGGTGGAACGTATACTCTGACACTCATACAGTACACTGTCTGCAGAAAACTGCAATCATAAACCAATTACACCTTACTTATTCATAAACCATTCATGGGGTTTGGAGTAGGAATGTAGTGGCCCCATCGCCCGTTCCTAGTACCGTAATCAACCACTGGTCCTCCCGGTTTGGAGTACACTTACACTATCACTCACACAGTACACAAATACAGCACACTGTATTCATCCTAAATTATTCATGGAATAACAGACTAAGTTGTCCCTAAAAAAATACCTCTCTACAAGGTCCAACTTAGTCTGGTATCCTTCTGTTCTTTAAGTCGGTGCATTTTAATTGTTCTGATTCGGTCCCCTAAATGATTATAATACTAGTAACTGTAATGCCGTAGCGATGTGGCGGTCCCATCGCCCAATCTACAGACTTCAATCAGCCACTGGCCCGCCAGGTTGGTGGAACATATACTCTGACACTCATACAGTACACTGTCTGCAGAAAACTGCAATCATAAACCAATTACACCTTACTTATTCATAAACCATTCATGGGGTTTGGAGTAGGAATGTAGTGGCCCCATCGCCCGTTCCTAGTACCGTAATCAACCACTGGTCCTCCCGGTTTGGAGTACACTTACACTATCACTCACACAGTACACAAATACAGCACACTGTATTCATCCTAAATTATTGAAGGAATAACAGACTAAGTTGTCCCTAAAAAAAATACCTCTCTACAAGGTCCAACTTAGTCTGGTATCCTTCTGTTCTTTATGTCGGTGTATTTTAATTGTACTGATTCGGTCCCCTAAATGATTATAATACTAGTAACTGTAATGCCGTAGCGATGTGGCGGTCCCATCGTCCAGTCTACAGACTGCAATCAGCCACTGGCCCGCCAGGTTGGTGGAACGTATACTCTGACACTCATACAGTACACTGTCTGCAGAAAACTGCAATCATAAACCAATTACACCTTACTTATTCATAAACCATTCATGGGGTTTGGAGTAGGAATGTAGTGGCCCCATCGCCCGTTCCTAGTACCGTAATCAACCACTGGTCCTCCCGGTTTGGAGTACACTTACACTATCACTCACACAGTACACAAATACAGCACACTGTATTCATCCTAAATTATTGAAGGAATAACAGACTAAGTTGTCCCTAAAAAAAATACCTCTCTACAAGGTCCAACTTAGTCTGGTATCCTTCTGTTCTTTAAGTCGGTGTATTTTAATTGTACTGATTCGGTCCCCTAAATGATTATAATACTAGTAACTGTAATGCCGTAGCGATGTGGCGGTCCCATCGTCCAGTCTACAGACTGCAATCAGCCACTGGCCCGCCAGGTTGGTGGAACGTATACTCTGACACTCATACAATACACTGTCTGCAGAAATCTGCAATCATAAACCAATTACACCTTACTTATTCATAAACCATTCATGGGGTTTGGAGTAGGAATGTAGTGGCCCCATCGCCCGTTCCTAGTATCGTAATCAACCACTGGTCCTCCCGGTTTGGAGTACACTTACACTATCACTCACACAGTACACAAATACAGCACACTGTATTCATCCTAAATTATTGAAGGAATAACAGACTAAGTTGTCCCTAAAAAAATACCTCTCTACAAGGTCCAACTTAGTCTGGTATCCTTCTGTTCTTTAAGTCGGTGCATTTTAATTGTTCTGATTCGGTCCCCTAAATGATTATAATACTAGTAACTGTAATGCCGTAGCGATGTGGCGGTCCCATCGCCCAGTCTACAGACTTCAATCAGCCACTGGCCCGCCAGGTTGGTGGAACGTATACTCTGACACTCATACAGTACACTGTCTGCAGAAAACTGCAATCATAAACCAATTACACCTTACTTATTCATAAACCATTCATGGGGTTTGGAGTAGGAATGTAGTGGCCCCATCGCCCGTTCCTAGTACCGTAATCAACCACTGGTCCTCCCGGTTTCTAGTACACTTACACTATCACTCACACAGTACACAAATACAGCACACTGTATTCATCCTAAATTATTCATGGAATAACAGACTAAGTTGTCCCTAAAAAAATACCTCTCTACAAGGTCCAACTTAGTCTGGTATCCTTCTGTTCTTTAAGTCGGTGCATTTTAATTGTTCTGATTCAGTCCCCTAAATGATTATAATACTAGTAACTGTAATGCCGTAGCGATGTGGCGGTCCCATCGCCCAGTCTACAGACTTCAATCAGCCACTGGCCCGCCAGGTTGGTGGAACGTATACTCTGACACTCATACAATACACTGTCTGCAGAAAACTGCAATCATAAACCAATTACACCTTACTTATTCATAAACCATTCATGGGGTTTGGAGTAGGAATGTAGTGGCCCCATCGCCCGTTCCTAGTACCGTAATCAACCACTGGTCCTCCCGCTTTGGGGTACACTTACACTATCACTCACACAGTACACAAATACAGCACACTGTATTCATCCTAAATTATTGAAGGAATAACAGACTAAGTTGTCCCTAAAAAAATACCTCTCTACAAGGTCCAACTTAGTCTGGTATCCTTCTGTTCTTTAAGTCGGTGCATTTTAATTGTTCTGATTCGGTCCCCTAAATGATTATAATACTAGTAACTGTAATGCCGTAGCGATGTGACGGTCCCATCGCCCAGTCTACAGACTACAATCAGCCACTGGCCCGCCAGGTTGGTGGAACGTATACTCTGACACTCATACAGTACACTGTCTGCAGAAAACTGCAATCATAAACCAATTACACCTTACTTATTCATAAACCATTCATGGGGTTTGGAGTAGGAATGTAGTGGCCCCATCGCCCGTTCCTAGTACAGTAATCAACCACTGGTCCTCCCGGTTTGGAGTACACTTACACTATCACTCACACAGTACACAAATACAGCACACTGTATTCATCCTAAATTATTCATGGAATAACAGACTAAGTTGTCCCTAAAAAAATACCTCTCTACAAGGTCCAACTTAGTCTGGTATCCTTCTGTTCTTTAAGTCGGTGCATTTTAATTGTTCTGATTCGGTCCCCTAAATGATTATAATACTAGTAACTGTAATGCCGTAGCGATGTGGCGGTCCCATCGCCCAGTCTACAGACTTCAATCAGCCACTGGCCCGCCAGGTTGGTGGAACGTATACTCTGACACTCATACAGTACACTGTCTGCAGAAAACTGCAATCATAAACCAATTACACCTTACTTATTCATAAACTATTCATGGGGTTTGGAGTAGGAATGTAGTGGCCCCATCGCCCGTTCCTAGTACCGTAATCAACCACTGGTCCTCCCGGTTTGGAGTACACTTACACTATCACTCACACAGTACACAAATACAGCACACTGTATTCATCCTAAATTATTGAAGGAATAACAGACTAAGTTGTCCCTAAAAAAAATACCTCTCTACAAGGTCCAACTTAGTCTGGTATCCTTCTGTTCTTTAAGTCGGTGTATTTTAATTGTACTGATTCGGTCCCCTAAATGATTATAATACTAGTAACTGTAATGCCGTAGCGATGTGGCGGTCCCATCGTCCAGTCTACAGACTGCAATCAGCCACTGGCCCGCCAGGTTGGTGGAACGTATACTCTGACACTCATACAATACACTGTCTGCAGAAAACTGCAATCATAAACCAATTACACCTTACTTATTTATAAACCATTCATGGGGTTTGGAGTAGGAATGTAGTGGCCCCATCGCCCGTTCCTAGTACCGTAATCAACCACTGGTCCTCCCGGTTTGGAGTACACTTACACTATCACTCACACAGTACACAAATACAGCACACTGTATTCATCCTAAATTATTGAAGGAATAACAGACTAAGTTGTCCCTAAAAAAATACCTCTCTACAAGGTCCAACTTAGTCTGGTATCCTTCTGTTCTTTAAGTCGGTGTATTTTAATTGTACTGATTCGGTCCCCTAAATGATTATAATACTAGTAACTGTAATGCCGTAGCGATGTGGCGGTCCCATCGTCCAGTCTACAGACTGCAATCAGCCACTGGCCCGCTAGGTTGGTGGAACATCTACTCTGACACTCATACAGTACACTGTCTGCAGAAAACTGCAATCATAAACCAATTACACATTTCTTATTCACAAACCATTCATGGGGTTTGGAGTAGGAATGTAGTGGCCCCATCGCCCGGTCCTAGTACCGCAATCAACCACTGGTACTAGGACCACAGTACACAAGTACAGCACACTGTATTCATCCTAAATTATTGAAGGAATAACAGACTAAGTTGACCCTAAAAAAAACCTCTCTACAAGGTCCAACTTAATCTGGTATCCTTCTGTTCTTTAAGTCGGTGCATTTTAAATGTTCTGATTCGGTCCCCTAAATGATTATAATACTAGTAACTGTAATGGCGTAACGATGTGGCGGTCCCATCTCCCTGTCTACAGACTGCAATCAGCCACTGGCCCGCCAGGTTGGGGGAACGTATACTCTGACACTCATACAGTACACTGTCTGCAGAACACTACAATCATAAACCAATTACACATTACATATTCAGTTTTCATTACGGTTGGTGCATTTTAATTTTTCAGTCTTTCCCATACGCTACTATAATTCAAATAGAGCGTTACTATTTTCAGGCCTTGTATAAGCTATAAATATCAGTTCATCAGATATATTATTAATTTTGATTTTTTTCTTCCATAAATTCATTCTATTGGGGTTTTTTTTTGTAATATAATTCACAGGCAGTGTTTTGATTTCTGACCATCCAAAAGTACTTCTGGCGTTCCAGAAGTATTCCAGGATATTGTTTGCCTATGGAATATAAATTCCTCTCTACTGGGTCCAACTTAGTCAGTTATCCTTCTGTACTTTCGGTTGGTCTATTTTAATAGTCAATTGTCTGCCCCATACATTAATATAATTCAAGAAATGAAACTTTTCTAGTCTCCGACCTAGTCTAATCTAAAACGATTGGTTCATTGATTGTTATATCTGTTTTGATTCAATTTATTAAATTAGTTCATCCATTCATCCATTTTTTTTCTAATATTATTCACAGGCGGTTTTAGATATCTCACATCATTAAATAATACTAGGTTTAGTTGCCCCTAAAAAAAAAAAAAAAGGAATACTGTTTTACTATGTTCAACTTTATGTCCGGTATCCTTCTGTACTTTTGGCTGGTGCAAGATAATAAATAAAAGTCAGTCCCATACATTAATATAATTCAAGATATAGAACGTTTTTCGTCCCAGCCCTTCTTCTTCTTCTTCCACGGCTCTACAGCCCTTGTAGGGCCCTGGCCTCCTCTCCAGTCTTCCCTGTCAGCAGCTCGACCTATCCACTGTCCGATTCCCATCCTCTGCAGACCGTTCTCCACATCACCCAGCCATCGCAGGCTGGGCCTTTCTCTTCTTCTTTTGCCTCCTGGTTTGCCATATAATAGGTTCTTCGGGTACAGTATGTGGTAAAGTACCACTTTCGGTAATCATGTAGTGACCAACAAGGGAGGTTCACAACTAGATTTTTCATAAATCCTAAATATAAAATTTTAACTTTGTAAGGCTAACCGTTTTTGAGTTATGCGAGATACGCACCTACGTACAGTCGTAGGTAACTCAGGAACTATCAGACTTACGAACGCCTATGAGTGCAAACAATGAAGCTGGTTACATATACTTAAATATAGTTTATATTGGTCTTCTTCGTAGGAATGGCAGTTTCCATGATATTTGGCACAATATGTCACAAAATAGGGATTTCTCGTTTTCGAAAACAAATGTTTTTTGAAAAACTGTATCTCAGGTACTATTAAACCTTTTATCTTTTTATTATCTTGTACGAAGTCAAAGAAGTATTGTAATCGCGAAAATTTTCGGTTTTCAGATCTCAACGGAAATATCCATTTTTACGATCCGTAGGTGCGTATCTCACATAACTCAAAAAAATCTAGTTGTGAACCTCCCTTTTTGGTCACTACATGATTACCGGAAGTGGTACTTTACTTGAAGGTCATTATTGATTTTCATAAAAAATTATATTAAAATATAATGCAAAACTTCTCAAATTAGATATATAAGATTCACATATTAATATAAATAATATAATAAATTTTGTTAACATTGGCAGACCGGAAGCGGTACTTTACTTGAAGTTCATATGAGACTTTCATAAAAAATTAATTTAAAATATAATTAATGTTATAATCGATGTGAATATATTTAATACATTTTGGTTAAAATTGGTGAGCCGAAAAGGGTACTTTACTTGAAGGTCATAATAAACACATCAAAAATTATATTAAAATTAAGTATAGAAATCATATGATTCGGTAATAAAGGTTACAAACGCGATTTTGTTTCCACTCCAATTAAACATTTTTATTATATGTTTTGTGTTAAAATTGAGTGTAAAATACTGGTTTTCATCCCCATTTGTGAGATGAACAAGTCTGCAGCAGGAGAATAAGATATAAATTAATTGGGCTCTTCCGCTTAAAATGTCGAAACTGTCGATTTCCAATGCTTATCCAGTGATATTGACAGTTCTAATGCTGTCACGGAACACGAAGAAATCACTTGGAAACTAGTTACCTACTGAAATAAAACGACATATAATAACGGAATGAGACCTCCTGAAACAAGAGGATGTGTGTGTGTGTGTGTGTGTGTGTGTGTCAATAGATGGATGTCGCCGAGTGTCGTTTTTGAGATACTGCAATCTTCGGAAATTAGTAACCAAATTCAGGATCACTTTTTGAGGCACCGATTTATAGTTTAATAGGCGTACAAGGAAGTCATGTGTTGTCCAGATCAGATTTTTAAAGTAGTATACATTCTCTAAATGTTGTGCCCTAATACAGCTCTATATGCTTAATAGTACCCGAGATAAAGCTTTTCATAAACAACATTTTTTTTTTTCGATAAACGAGAAATTACCCCTCGTTTTAGTTAGATCTTGAAAACCTTTATTGTAATAATATAACTGACTTGTCTTACACGAGGCCACTGAAAATCAGAAAAGTTTTACTTTCAGTGTTACCTTATGTTTTTTGTTATTTACAATGTTAATTACTTACAGAGTTGTTCTGCAATGTTAGAGTTTGTCTTGAAGATGGGGAAATTCTCCGAATCGTCGAAAAATAATGTGATAAATCTTTAAATAAACAGAAGATTCGGGGAAGAAATTTTACCTCGTAAAAACTAACCATAATTAAATTAATAATTCATCCATATAAAAATATCTAAAAAGAAATATATTTGTTTATTTATGAATGAGCCTCGTACTATAGAAAGTCAATAAGGTAGATAATGAACGAAGTACGGTTTTAGAAAAAAAAAAAAGAATCATTCATTCAACTAGACCATCGGCCTTTGGTTGGCTGTTCACTACAAAACGGACGGACGTATTGAGCGGTAAGTGTACAAAAGGTACCTCGTAGTAAACAGTTCCATTGTGACCGTAGATGGCGGTGAATTAGCTATGGTAGCTCACACATCTGGAAATATCCCGCATTCAGGTTGTGTAGTGTACTGCAAGAGGGTGAGGAGAGGGAGAGGAGAGCGAGGCAAAAAATATATTCGGCTTCCTCGAACCCCACCTTACTACACCGCAGGGGGTTGGAGTCCTCCATGAAATGCTAAAGCGGAAAATTGAAGCGAATATTATTCCTATCGGAACAAATCAAGGAGATTGTGGTTAGGAATGCAGCCGGAAATAAAAGACGCAGTTATGAGTCCATGCGCAGAGTAATTTTGCCTGGAAAGTTTTGGAGAAGCTCAAAAAATTTGCTAAATTGTGTTTTTTGGGGTGCTGATTACGAATTTCAACTTTGCCACTTCAAATTTTTCCTGGAGAAGTAAACAATTCTGAAATCTATAACAAATTCAGAATTTGCCTCCTTTAAACCTGACTAGCGATCCCAGTACCAAAATAATAATAAATCGAATTGCTCGGAAATTAATAATTAGCATCTTCGAAACTTCATCGAAGGAAATGCACCTTCGATAAACCAATAATCGACCTCAACATCGGAGAAATTTAAAAAATCTGGTGCGGTGCGCGCATCACACAATTGTCCCTTACCACCCTATAATAATTATCTTCTAAAATAATTTTAAAGAGTTAACATAAAGATTACATGAAATAAACTCAGCAGAATGCACGTCTTCTCTCACAAAAGTACAATTGTTGTTTAAACAATTGCAGTATGACAATTCTCTACACTTATTGTTCGTGAAATTTTGGTTTTAATTTTCATGGAAGTTCCGTTCAATTTACATGGAAACTAATTAATTTCCATTAAATATTATAAAAGTAAAAATTATCAAGTTAATTTCTACTTTTATATTCTTACATAACATTATTACAGAGCGTATTGTTGGCAACAGATTGGCGGCTTGGTGGGAGGAGATATAGTTGCACCCGTCTCCTTTCGGACGCGTTCTGCTTTCCATCTAGGGTCTTTGCTAATACTGATCCGATTTGGATGATTCCTTTTTTGTTTTTTAGAGAATTTTATTACCTTTCGGAATAAGTTTTGTTGACCGTAGATATAATTAAGGAAGAGATTAGTCAGAGGGTGCGTTCAATGAATGATAAACATACTAATAAGTATAGCTTATTTATTCTGAGAACAGAATAAATAGATTCCTGTGGTTCCGATCTTATTTTTGATAGTATTTTCATAAAATGCGTTTCCAATAACCCAATACTTAACCTCCATATATATAAAGGTGCCTTTACACATTTGCCGAGCTTAGGCAAGTAAAACACCAAGCCAAATGACAAACATGTAAGATGCTTAGCATACTAACTTATGCACACGCTACTGTGCCCGCTATTCCAGCTTTTTTCGGCTGTAATTTCGGTTTAAAATAGTTTTATTTTAGAGAAAATAAATAATAAGAATAATTAATAATTAGAGAAAATAAGAGAATATACAATTTTAGAGAAAGGAAAATTATTATTTCAATATTTCTTGGTGTCTGTTGAATCGTGTAAGAAATTTAATCGCCTAAAAGATTGGTTATTATGTATTTTGACCAAAAAAATGTTTATTAAGGCGAAACAGCTTCTCGACATACAAAACTTGCAGGAAAGTGCACATTCTTTAAAATTGGTAATGAACAAAATTTACCTATAGTGTACTGGAAGCGAGTTACTGAGGAAAATATGAAAAAAAGTTCACTTTCACTCTAACATGGTTATTTAAATATTTGTTGGCGTCTGTCGATAAATATTTTGTATGAGTCTTGTAGGAAATTTGCACTAAAAATTAGTTAATAAGGCGAAACTACTGAATATCAAATTTTTGCGTTTTCTTGATTTTTGCGGATTTTTACGGTCCCGCATTTCAGCAGCTGTTCCGAATTTTAAAATAAAATACACGCAAAACTTAGAGGAAATTCAACGTTAATTAAAATTAGTCATGTCAAAGTTTTATCTAAAATACACTGGAAGCGAGTTACTGAGGAAAATCTGGAAAAAAGTGACGAAGATGACGAATTCGTTGACCTATAGAGTTTGATTGCAACCGATCTAGAGGGAGGGGGGGGGGCAGGCGTTCATATTTCAAGACTATGGGGAGAGTACTTTCTGCATCCACGTTTTATGTGCTGTGATTTCGATCTATGATGTGGTGACAACAGCAGGGGTGGTTAAACTTCGGTTTTGGGGTAGGAGAGGGAAATTTGGGTTAGGAGGGTTGCAGAAATTTGTTTGCCAAAACCTAGAACCGGGCTTCATTATTTCTCTTTTTTTTAAATGACACGAGGGTTTCTTCAAAAGTTAGCTAAACCACTATACCAAAAAAGAAAGGAGACCATATTAAAAAAAATCATGGGAATATAAACAATAATTAATTAGGGATTGATAACTTATTTGCCACTTCTATAATTTTGTTTTTATTGAAAAATGTTATACATTCATCTTCAGTTCTAAAAACACAAAAATTCAAAAATAAGCAATTCAAAATACAGTTTGGTATTATTATACATATTAAATTAGATGTAATATATTATGAAACATTTATGATTTTGCTTTAATGATCAAATAAATATCTCTAATAGTCCAATCTTAAATTTATTCCCATCTATAACAGAAAAAAATTAAATTCAAATTCATAATTCATAATTCATAATCATAAAAATTTAAATTAAATTCATAATTCATAAATGTTTTATAATACTGATTTATATTACATCTAATTTAATATGTATAATAATACCAAACTATATTTTGAATTGCTTATTTTTGAATTTTTTGTGTGTTTTTAGAACTGAAGATGAGTGTATAACATTCGAAACTAGTTTTCAATAAAACAAAATTATAGAAGTGGCAAATAATTTATCAATCCCTTATTATATTGATCCTTCTATACCATCATGCGGATGTCAACTAAACAATAACTGAAGTCAAAAATGACCTCACCCACCGTTTGTCACCTTTCATATTCTTACAGAAACTTGAAATAAAAAGTTAAAATAGAGGTTTATAACAAATTTAGAAAAAATGTTCGCTCTGCTTCAAAATCAACACATTCAAATCACTAATTTAAAAAAAAAATATTGAAATAAGATATGAGACGAACTATGAAAAAGGTCCTGTGAAAGTCCGCTATGGAGGATTCCCTCTTTGTCCGCTACATGAGAGGGACAGATCAACAAAAGACTAAAATGTCTTCTTGTAAATGGGAAATCCAGTTTTCAACTGACCTATATCCTTCAAGGACCTTAGTGTCTCCAAAAACTGGTTTTCGAATCGTAATTCGTTGTAGATTTTATATATTTGTCTTTTAAAAAGCAGTATTTCGTTTCTCCTAATTTAAATAACACCTTATGTGTTGCGTAGGTGCTCAACGGATTCCAGTACAAGGCAAGATATGTTTTGGGCAGAAAGTTAATCTTTAATGAGATTGAGCCCTGTTATGTGCTCAAATCATGTCAAAGATTAATATGCTTTTTAAAAAATATATCTACTGTTTTAAAAACGTCAATTAATTACGTGGAAAATATTCAATAAGAATCATTATTTATTACAATTTTAATTATTTTATTTATTACAATCTGCCATATTGAACGACAATAGATAAGACTGATAATTATATTCATACCTTATTTATAAGAAAAATCAACGAGTTAAGGAAACATTTAAGGTAATAGTAAAATAATTTACTTTAATAAAAAATAATAACACCGACTACGGAAATTTATATCTTAAAACCCTGTTTGTCCCAAGGGACAGAATGTATTTGCATATTTATCAAAAGGCATTGGTGGATTGTTAGAGAAGTTAGTATAGTCGAGTCATGACAATTTCATATCTATGTAAACGATTTGAGACTGTATACAAAAAATTTTTAATAAGTGGGAAATTATAGATTCTTTTCCATGTCTAACCCTAAAGGGCATTGCTAAATATGAATACTATAGGAACATATAAAATGATATAGCTGAGTCTTATTGCTTAACTGTTAAACTGAAGGGATATTTTCCAGTGGGGCAAGCTGTTACTTCACGTCATTATAAACTATGTAGCTCCGCCAAATGTTTGTTTTAAATAAACTTTTTTTAAATATATATTGTTTATACTAATAAACATGCTTCCCAAATATCTCTTATATTTCGAACGTATTTGGGAATAGAAGAAGGATCACTACTATATATTATTACTGTAGTATAGATCCGGCTCTCAGGAGCGATGGATTTTGATGAGTGAGGTATCAAATGAAAAGGAATTTCACGGAGAAGTGACGAATCCTAATTTCAATTCTTAAATTCTTACTAGGGCTTAAATAAAAGTGATGAAAAAACTGGGAGGTTTCAAAGATTGGACGTCTGAGAGTCGGCGGTTCGAGACGGGATAAGTGGAGTTTTAATGATTTTGGCATCAAAACCATATTCTTTGGATATATATATATATATATATATATATATATATATATATATATATATATATATATATGTATATATATATATATATATATATATATATATATATATATATATATATATATATCCTTTGGATCATATTGGTCCAGCTTTTTAAAGCCTTAAAACCTGCCGTTTTCGAGATAACGCACGATATAGGTCCGCACGGCCCTATGCCATCTTGCGTATGTGTCGTTGTCATGGCAACTTTATACATGTAAAAACAAGTGAGTCTGTATAAAAACACTTTTTACTAAGTTTTAAATTTTTCTATTAAATTGTTGTTTTTAGGTTTCTATGAATGATTGAGGAAATTATATATACTTTTCCGTGTCTAACCGTAAATATGAATACTACACATAGAAAATGGTATAGCTGAGTCTCATTGCTTAGCTGTTAAACTGAATGGATTACTAATTACTTATTAATTGAACCGTTACTTCAACATGATCATTATAAACTATTCTGCTTTACCAAATGTGTTTGTTAAATAAACTTATAATAAACATGCTAATGTTATATTGTTACTAACATGCGCATATATTATATTTTTGCTAACATTATATGAAGAAACATGTTTCTCCAATATAACCAGCTTACACTAACACTAGCTTATACTAACACTAGCTTATACTAACTTATACTAGCACAAATGCATTAGAGAGAAGATAGATAGATGTCTAATGCGAGAGTTCTCGCTCGGGTATACTAGTAGATATCTAATGCGAGAGTTAGTTCTCCCTCGGGTTATACGTTACTATAGATCCCTTTTCCGGCTCTCAGGAGCGATGGATTTTGATGAGTGAGATATCAAAAGAAAGAGAATTTCATGGAAAATTGACGAATCCCAATTTCCATTGTTAAATTCTTATGAGGGCTTAAATAAAAGTGATGGAAAAACTGGGAGGTTTCAAAGCTTCGACGATGGAGAGTCGGCGGATCGAGAAGGATTGGGTTGAGTTAAAGTTTTCGACGTGGGCATCAAGATCATTTGAGCGTATTGGTCCAGCTTTTTTAAAGCCCTAGAAACGTACGTTGTCATGTCAACTTCATATCTATGTAAGCATGTTGGGACTGTACAAACTGTACAAAAACATTTTAATAAGCGTGAAAAGGTTATTTTGTAATAAAATATTTTTTTTTAAGTTTCTAAGAATGATAGAGGTGATTATATCTATGCTTTCCCATGTCTAATCCTAAAGGCACTGTTAAATATCAAATGGTACAGCTGAGTCTTATTACTTTCTTGTACGAGGTAAAGGAAGTATTGCAATCGCGAAAATTTTCGGTTTTCAGATTTCAACGGAAATATCCATTTTGACTAGTTTCGCCGTGGCGTCTGTACGTACGTAAGTTCGTACGTTTGTACGTTCGTATCTCGCATAACTCAAAAACGATTAGCCGTAAAAAGTTGAAATTTTGTATTTAAGATTGTTGTAAAATCTAGTTGTGAATCTCCCTTTTTGGTCATTGCTGAATCACCGGAAGTGGTACTTAACTAGAAGGTCATAATTGATTTCCATCAAAAATTATATTAAAATACTTTGCAAAACTTCTTAAATTTGGTATATATAACGTATATATTGATTTAAATAACATACTAGATTTTGGTCTAAATTGGAAAACCGGAAGCGGTACTTTACTTGAAGGCCATATTAGACTTTCATCAAAAATTATATTAAAATATAATGTAAAACATCTCAAATTTGGTAAATAGGACTTTTCGATCGATATTAATGTATTTACTATATGTTGGTTAAAATTGGTGAGCCGAAAACGGTACTTTACTTGAAGGTAATAATAAGCTTACATCCAAAATTATATTGAAATTAAATACATAAATCATATGTTTCGGTAATAAAGGTTACAAACGCAATTTGGTTTCCAATGCAATTAAACATTTTTATTACTTGTTTTAAGTGTTAAAATTGAGTGTAAAATATTGGTTTTCCTCCCCATTTGTGTGTGTGTGTGTGTGTGTCAATAGATGGATGTCGCGAAGCCGAGTGTCATTTTTGAGATACTGCAGTCTTCGGAAACTAGTATCACTTTTTGAGCCACCGATTTATAGTTTAATAGGCGTACAAGGAAGTCATGTGTTGTCCACATCAGATATTTGCTTAACTGTTAAACTGAAGGGATATTTTCCTGTGGGGCAAGCTAATTACTTATACAGTACTAACTGTTATATCAACATAGTCATTATAAACTACGTTGTTTCACCAAAAGTGTGTATTAAATAAACTTTCTTGGTATTATTCTAACTTTCTTGGAAGCCCCTCTCTCCCGAAATAAAAAATACTTATAATTATTCATATCTGTAAACAAAAATTGTATAAAACTATTTTAAAGTTATTTTATAAATAATAAAGATATGCATAGAAAATATTATATATAAAGAGGGCCTCCTAACATCTCCCGTTAGGGACAGTTTCTTTAAAGTAGATTCTTGGATCGAAACGAAATCCAGGCTATGCTATTGTGTATTAGAGAGAAGAAATATATATCATTAATGAGAGAGCCCTCTCTCGGATAAACTAGTATTTCATAATTCAGTTGGGTTTTATAAACACGGTGTGTTATACGGTCAAAATTGTCGGGAAATTTTAGATTTTGCCCCCTAAAATAAACTGTTTTAACAAAGTTCAATATGTGACTATAAATATTATAAAATACGTGTGTTATCCGGCAGCATGAATCAGTAGGGCTCCTGTAATCTCCTTTTCTCAAAACACTCCGGCCACTCCAGTCCATCGTTCCATTCATCAGTGATCTTATTTAGGGCAGAAATCCCGTTTTGTATTACTCCAGGATCGCTTGCTGTCGATCCTCTCCAGAACTTCAGAACTACATCAGGTTGTTCTACGCTCCAGTAAGTCTTAGCGAAAACATTCGCTGAAGTGCAGTGCCGACGGAGGTACACGGTAGAGGGGGCGCGGCGGAGAGTGGGGAACTCAACGCCAGTCAGTGCACGTTCGGCTATTCTTCTGTGTGTGTTTTTGCGTTCCTGTGTTCGCGAGTGTGTGTTCGCGTCTGCTTGGCGCCTGTCTCCGTTCCCGCCAAAAAAGGACTACCGAATCAAAGGTACATAGATGAAACTATACCTTACCCTCTTGATCCTTGTTCAAATTTCAATATGACGTCTTAATATCGTGCGACGTAAAGTGTATTGTTAGAATCAGGGAATGGATCGTCTGAAAATTATATCCAAAGTATACTTTGGATTGAATTTGAAAATAACTGAAAATTTACTAATAATTTTGCATGACCTATACGTGAGATTTTAGGAGAAATGTTGAAATAATTACGTGTTTTGAATTATTGAAATTTTTTTTTCATTACAATATTACTGACGTTCAAATTTTGAATATTTTGAGCCCCGTTCACAACCATTGGCAGTAGTTATAAATGCCATTAAAATTCGTTGAATCTTCTACATAATTATTTCAAAAGAATCTTGGTAGGATTGTCACATAAGGATAATAAAGAAAAACTTCAATATAAGCCTTCTTTGGAAGTCAAAAATATAGTTGCCGAGGATTAAGGATGCTAAGGACCATGTTCTTTCTAATTTGATTAATTAAAACTAATATTTTTTTTACATTAATATAGATTCATTCATATTTTGGATAGTGTCCCAGAAATATTTGTTGGATGGATCTCTACAATTGTAAAATGTATACAATGTAATACAATATATGAACAGAGAAAGTTTAATTTCTTCTATTTAATTTAAGAAACTATTAAGGTACTTTTATCGCATAAATAAAAATTCTTATTTAAGTAATATGTATAATGAATACTTGCACTATGTTTATTTGTTCTCATTTATTTTGATATGCACACCTGTCACTAATGACAAGAAGTCTTTAAGAGTAGGCATTTAAATTTAAATTCTTTAAATTTTAGACAAATTTATTTATCAAGAAGTTTCTTCAAATATAATTCATCGGTGAAATGTTTAAATCCTGATAGTCTTTCATTTGCTGCCAATTATTTTGATGATACTAGAATATCACTTATTATTCCTCAGATTTTGAATTTCGTAATTAATCACCACAGACAATTATGTAATGATTTAAAAATAAATCACATTTTTATATAGTTAATAATACATTTGTGTGCGTGCGTACGTAGGTTGAATGGTCTCCGTAAACGTTTTTATGACTACTTCATACCTGTGGAACCAAGGTTACGATATTAATTAGGTCAACGTTTATTAACTTCATTTATTTGGTTATTTTATGGTTTAGGGGGCTAATAACCTTAAAAAAATACAGATTATTACTCTTTGTATTGTTTTTGTATTTAATTATGTATATTTGTTGTTTTTTCATTATTGTCTTTTTCTTAAACTCTTCTCCCCCCTCTCCCCGCGGTTTTTAAGTTTATGCGCACCTCTAGAGCCCTCCAAATTGAGTTAGAGAGTTGATTACCTTTCATATTTGTTGTATTTGAAAGGTAACATAATTCGTCTATATCGGACCAGTATTATGAAAGATTTTTAGCCATGTTTAGTTTTTATTCTTGAAAATAATCAACGAATATTCCCACGGAATTTTTGTAATGAAATGCAATTTAAATTTTTACAAATAGATTTTTTAACGCCACCCACTTAAACTTACATAAATAGAAGACGTAAGTTATGGCGTCAGGTTATAATCGAAATAAAATGGTCAACCGCTTAATACGTAAGTATGAGTTAGAATAGTATAGTATAGTCGCCTTGTCACCATGGCTCTTTTTCAAACATTTTGATCCAAACGAAAACATGTAAACTTCAAAATTTTTTTTCATGAACATTTTTTTTAATACATCGAATCACTGATCCATTATGTTTAATGTATATCAATAGAATATATGGTACTTTTTTTGAAAATTTATATCCCTGCCCTGAATTGGTATGTACATTAAACTATATCTAAGGTTTTTTATGTAAATAAATGCATTTACAATAATTGTATTTCAGGGGCACGAAGTTTGTATATATTATTACTATAAAATAATAATAGCTTCATAATAATAATAATAAGCTATAAGAATGATTCTTTGTCGTTGTAGATTATTTTAATAACAGTTTTAATTTAATATCAAAGATTTTATATTCATCTATAATCATGGAGACTTTTTATTAGAGTTATAAAAATAAAAATCATTGCAAAATCATGGAAATTCCTGTAAAGTCAAACGAAAGTTCAATGTCGAATGCTTTCTACGACCCCAGGATAGATCGTTGAAAAGTTGTTTTTAAAATAATTATTATCATAAATTTAAATTATCCTTCCTGAATGTTAAGTGTGCGTCGGTTTGGAAATTCTAGCTCAGTTTATTAATTAATTTCATTATTAAAATATTTTGGATTCTATTTTTCATTGAAATGAGTGTGTATTTTTCAATTCTTCCTTTAGGATGCTCATGGTTATTATTGCCCATTTACTACCTACCATAAGGAATTGTTTTCTAAATATACCTGTTTTATATTCTTCTGGAAATTTTTAATAATTACACCTTTATAATTATAATGCTTTTATTTCAGCTTTTGTAACGTTTCGGACTTAAATTGTCCATTATCTAAAATATATATTTTTTATGTTTTGTCTTTTTTTTAATTAAAAATTTTTGCAAACTGACAACTTTTCATTTACGTCCTATTTTAATGATGATATATTTCGTCACATTTTATATGTCTACCTTTATATCATGGGGCCCATTTTATAATAAAGTACAAGTACGAGTCGAAAAGTATAATTGGAAAAGTTCATGTTCAGAGGTTACGAGTTACTTATCGTTATTAGATAATAATTATTTTATTAATTTTGTTTAAACTATTTTAAATGCCATCATGTTTCAACATTATAACAATATTTTGTTAATATATATCAACTATATAACATCTTGTGCTTTACTTTATAGACACCTCCGCTTGATAATAAAGTAGAAAATTTCAAGCACAAGTTAGCCTATGGCTTACTACACCTATGTATAACACAGTGAAGTATTAAAATACGATAACATTTAAAATATTAAAAATAGTAGATAAAAAAGTAATTGAATACAATTATTATTATTATATAATGACGATAAGTAACCTGTAACCTGTAACCTGTAACCTGTAACCTGTAACCTCTAAAACTGATCATTTCCACTTGTAATTTAACCACTTGTTGTTGTACTTGTATTCGTAGTGGTTTGTAATTGTTTTATAGTAAATAGTAGTATGGCGGCTAAAGCTAAATTGTTTCTGATTTAAAACACATCAAAGTAAATTTATAAACATCTGCCAAGTAGATCAGTATATCTATTGGGCACATAAAGAAAAAAAAATGTAAACCAATATGTAAAAAAAAAAGTAACGCATGCGCTAGCGAAAATCCGATTCAATAAACGGAATCTGAACCCTCTATTACATATAAGCGATCCCTATATCGAACATATAACAATAACAATAAATCAAAATATTCCCATCTACGTTTTGGTCGATCCCTAGGAGGCTTAACTGTCGGATCAGCGCTGTTTAACCTTTTCAATTTAATAATAATAAATAATTAAAACCGATTGCCAAGTAGGTCAGTATAACTTTTTTCACTATTTCTAATGGATACATAAGAAAAACAAATGCAAACAACAAATATGTAAAAAAACAAAACAAATAAAGGTGCAAGGAAAAACAAATTTGATGCTTTATTGTTTATTTCAACATGTTTTGGTATTACACCCTAAAATATAGTAGTTCAAAACGCGGATGCGCGATCAAATAACGGAATCTGAACCTTCGATTACCTATAGGCGATCCCCATATCGAACTTATAACAATAACAATAAATCAAAATACGCATGAGCAATGAAAAATACAATATTAAATTCGGAATTAACACCCTTAAAAGATAATATACTACCTCTAAGCCGATGCGAAATTACTAATTACCTTGAAATGTTCGTGCAAGCCAATCTAGAATAATAAATATATAAACAACATATATTTTTTATAAAATTATAACTTCTTTGTATTAGCATTTATGATCATTTATGTAATAAACGGAAAAAATATCGGAAGAATGTGCCAATTTTATTTTAAAAGTCATTATTGAACTTTAAATAATTATTTCTAAAAAATATTTATATTTTTGAATAATGGTTGTATGAATATAATGATATTTATAAATTAATTCAAATTCAATTACATTTATTTAAATTGTTTAGTATTTTATGAAGCTGATACTGAACCATTATCTCACTAACCCCCCATTTCGGACCAAATCGAACGAATCGATTGAATTATAGGCCTGTCAAGAAAAATGTTTTTACGGATGGATAAGCGAAAGCAGTGGATGGAATTTGATAAAATTGATATAGGACCATCTAGGTACCAACTCGCACAATAACTTTCATCCAAATCGGATTTATGGTAGAAGGTGCTATGGCCGTCACATTGATTTGACCATCGAGACAGACAAGAAACCAAATTTTTTTCCTTGATGTTTAGTAAAACACGGGTGGAAACTTTCAAAATTTTTACTTTCTGCATGAATACAAAGCTTCCCTACCTTCTGTAATGATGAAGTAAAAAAAAAATAACAATTTCAGCTTACACGTAGTGATTTATTATTTTTAATTATAAACGTTTGTAATAGGTCGAGAAAATAAAAATTTTAATCACACTCAAAATTCAAGGTTTTACATTTCAAAAATCAAATAGAAAAATCCGTCCGTCCGCCCATCCCAGGCTTTTCTTCCCGACTGTATGGTGATTTTTTTTGGACCACATGCCGTTCCAGGATGATCCTCGGAACACTTCTTTACCACCCATAAGATATTTCTTACGCCCATACCCTTGTCCTTTATGACAATAAAGGAAAAATATGAAGTATTTCGGAATCATTAGATCAAAGCCTAAAATAAAAATAAAATATCTGATGTGTACAACACATGACTTCCTTGTACCCCTATTAAACTATAAATCGCTGGCTCAAAAGTGATTCTGAATTTGGTTAATAGTTTCCGAATATTGCAGAATCTCAAAAACGATTCTCGGCATCGCAACATCCATCTATTGACACACATGCATGCACGCACGCGCACACTCTTGTTTCTAGAGGTCTCATGATAACTGAAATTTCCAAGTGATTTCTTCGTGTTCCTTGACAACATTTAAACTGTCAATATCACTAGATAAAGCATTGGAAATCGACAGTTTCGACATTTTAACCCACTTATATCTTATTCTCCTGTCTAATATGACCTTCAAATAAAGTACAACTTTCGGTTTGCCAATGTTTACCAAAATTTATCATGTTCTTTATATTAATATGTGAATCTTAAATACCAAGTTTGAGAAGTTTTCCACAATATTTTAATATAATTTTTGATGAAAATCAGTAATGACCTTCAAGTAAAGTACCACTTGCGGTAATCATACAGTGACCAAAAAGGGAGGATCACAACTAGATTATATAATAATCCTAAATACGAAATTTTAACTTTCTACGGCTAACTGTTTTTGAGTTGTGCGAGATACATACGAACGTAAGTACAGACGTTACGACGAAACTAGTCAAAATGGATTCAGGGATGTTCAAAATGGATATTTTCGTTGAAATCTGAAAACCGAAAATTTTCGCGATTACAATACTTTCTTTACTTCGTACAATGAAGTAAAAAATAAAGAAAACAAAACCGCTGTCCGCTGCTTTTCTCTGCGACCACTGGCCCGGTTTTTTTTTTAGATCTGGCAACAAAGTCACATGCCATCTCAGGATGATCTTCAGAACTCGTCATTACCATCCGCCGTTTTGTTTCAATTTTCAATTTTGGTTTATTATTATCAATTACGAACTTTTACGGAAAGCTTTTAATAATGTTATTAATAATTAATAATAATTTTAACAAATCACAATAATAAATTATAATCCAGTTTGTAATAATTTTCAGTTTTTTTTTTTATTCAATAAATCATTCAAGTAGAATTATTTTTAAAAAATAAGAAATATTTGATATCGCAAACATATTACTGTAGCAAAAATAAATAAATACATATATATTTTACATTTAAGGTTCTATAAGAAAATTATTCATGTTGGTTATTCCAAAACATGGATATTTCCTCTCCTTACTACGGGTTTCTTTTTTTAGATTTCTAAGATTGAATAAAATCTACTACCTATATTCAATTGATGACAATTGGGAATTGATGGAATTAATTTTGCTGAATCAGCTGATTCTTATTGTCACCTCAGCATTTTTCTCTTTCTCTCATTATCTCTCGATCCATCTATCTTCCATTTAGAAATAATTTTGATAATATTACATAAATCCTTAAACATACTTTCTTCCTTTAATAACTTTTTATCATATTATTTTTGGGATCTTTTATAGAATAAAAGCCGAAAGAAGAGCCCTATCGTTTTTAATATCGAAAGGTATTCCCCATGATAAAGGATGTTGTAACACATAATGAAATTTTGTGATACAATTGACAAATGGAGGTGTTCAAAAATATTTCTTTTTATATAAATACCTCGATGTTAATCTTTTTGTGAGAATATTTCAGAACATGTTGGAATTTAGGCCTCCTGAGTAACACCCCTTTAATATTATTCATTATAAAATTTATAATTTAATGCATTTAATATTCCTTGTTTTATAATTTATAAATAAAATAAATGCTTCAATAACCTATACATATAGGTTATCTATCTGCTATTTGGTAACGATCATTGTAATTGAAAAGTAACTAGCTTACCTATTTTGGAACGATGACTGTAGTTATTGAAAAGTAACTGTTATACCTATTTGGTAACGATTGGTGTAGTTACTGAAAAGTAACTATTGTGCCTATTTCATAAAATACCCAATTTTTGAACCACTGTATTTAAATGTTCGAAAACTTAACATAAATGTCTGTAAAGGGGTTCAATGACGATCACTCCACTCCAACCGCTCCACGCCAAATGGAACGTGGAGCGATCCTGAATGTAAAATTTTGTGTGAATGTTTTGGATTGACGTGGAGTCCTTAAGCCCATTAATTAACGCGCCCCTCCAAAATAAAATAAAAAATAAAATAATTTTTAGGCTGTGCTGTATAAAGGTACCCTGTACAGTTTACATAAAATTTACGATATCAATTTATAAAAATATGTTACAAAAATATTGATAAGTATGACTTGCAATTTCATTTATTTGTTTACAATTAATTATGTTAAAAAATATAAATATTAATCAAAAGGAAATACATTTTTTTTTGTTTTCCACATGTTTGGCTAAATATTAAATTATTGAATATTATTACTATTTTAGAGGTGATATTTATATCTCATTAATTCTCAAGAGTTATATTAATCTGTACATTTAAATATTTTTAGACAGTAATCATACGTGTTTACCAACTTTTGCCTTTTTATTAGAAAAAACGCTGCCAATTACTACACAATGGTTTATTATTTCCAAATAGTAATATTTCTGTCCATTCACAGGACTTTCCGTATTGCTTTGGTTTACAGTTCAGATAATTATATAATCTTTCAAATGAGCATTTGGAGTGCTCAAACCAGTGCTTTTCTGCAAAGCAATTAAGCAGTAGCACTTATGAATCAGAAATTTGAAGCTTGAGAGATCATCGCCGTGAGAGTGCCGAACTGGGAATGTTAAGAAGAAACTGTGTCAATGCAAGTAGGCTGAGATGGTTAGGACATGTAATCAGAGGGTAAAATGGTACAGAAAAAATATTTGATGTGCACTTCAGTGGGAAAAGAAAAAGGAAAGACCAAGAGGCTAAAGGAATTGAAGAAATAATCCAAGGAAGGATGAAGTCGAGAGATGCCAGGAAGTCAGGAGTTCGCAATTGATAAGTCAAGAGGCTAGGGCCACGATGAGCTTTAGCGCCGAAGAATTAGTCTACAAAGTACATTACGCTATATCTCAGCCAATATTGATTTTTTTTTTGACGGAAGGATTTTTTAAAATTCGATATTTGGATTCTACTTATCTTGAAACGTAAAACCCCAAATTTTGAGGGACATTATAATTTTTTTTGTTGCTCGATTACAAACGTCTATTATTGAAAATAATAAACCAAAAGCATTTATGTATAAATATAGATTTTTTCCCCCGTTTTTTATTTTAATGCTTTGTTATGTTGATTCTAAAACACCTTACATTTCTCCTCTATCTTTATAAATGACCGAGTTATTGGCTTATGAGATCTCTAATCGGCGGCCATTTTGAAACAAAAAGACGGATGGTAGTGTCGAGTATCGAGGATCACCCTGGGGTGACGTGTGATTTCATTGCCGAATCTCAAGAAAATCGGTCCAGTAGTCTTGCAGAAAAGCCGCGGACGGTATACGAACGGATTTTTTTAATATTCGATATTTGGATTCTACGTATATTGAAACGTAAAATCTGAAATTTTGATGGGGTTCAATTTTTTTTTTGTTAGTCGATTACAAATGTCTATTTTTGAAAAAAATACCCAAAAAGGTGAGGCTAACAAATTTGCTGATTGTTATTGTAATTATCATTATATTCAGAGATAACGTTCCATTCATTAATGAATGGAATTGTAGTATTTATGAGTTCGGAATAGTTTGGAAAATGGCCTGTAGGAGCGTGAATCGCTACTTGTCAGTAAAAAATGAAACTGATGGAATGGAGTGCTCGTGAGTGGAGCCTTTAAAATCTTCTTTACTTCAAGCTCTCCATTCGCGCCATTCCATCGTTCCATTTGGAGTTATTTAATGGACGCCTTATGATTTGAAGCTTTTGAGTATAAAAATTTAATATTTATAATTCTTATTTATCATGTTTTTTTTCTCACTAACTTTTTGTAATTTTGATGTGTTATTTAATTTAACAAGTCTTAACCTCGAAGTGAAATAGCAGTCCCCACTAATGGAAGTGGTTCCCACATTAAGGAATACACTCATCTACACGCTCTCATTAAAAGTATCCCACTAGCGAGTTAGTCTTAATTAGAAAAAATATATTGATCTTGTCAACTTTAAAATGTATTTTAAAACATATTATAAAACCACTGTATATCTAACTTTTTGCGTTTTTTGACATTTTGCAGATATGGACGGCTTCGTATAAATGTCAATATAATAAAAATAAAGCTTAAATATGTGGTATAATGTTCAGAAAATTAAACGCCTGTATGATTTATTGCAGTGTTTGCCAAATTTTCGACATCTGTGTACTCCTTCGATTATTTTCGTAACACTAAATACCATTGATAAAAAAATCTATATCAATAAAGTATACATACTTGAATAACAAACAAAAGATATTTATTTTTTCTAACTAAATAATATAAAAAATAATAATAAACGAAAAATAAGATTAATGAGAATGAAATGGTTTATATTGAGACAACGGATCACAATAATTTGGCCCCCTGGTTGTAAATTTTAATCTGATATGCGGTTTTTCTAAAGCTTTTTTTTTTCGGCTTAATACTAACAAATACTGAAAAAGAAATTTTATCCATAAGCGAAATTACGATACACGAAAATCACACATACACAACACAAGCAATAAACAAAGATTTTAAATTATTTTTTTATGTTCGAAAAATTCTTCCCGTACTCCACTTTGGGAAATACTGGTATATGTAGTAGTTAGCGTCGCAGACTATGAACCCAGAAGCAAGATTCACTCAGTCTTCTATAATGAGTAGTCATATCATATTTTTATATAAATAGTGGTCCTGACTATGAAACAATCATTAAGAAGATGGGATAAGGATAGGCGTTCGCAAAGGGGGAGGGGGAGAGATAGGAGAGTTTTAACAAATGTTAAAACCGACTATTTTTTAAATAAGGACCTTTCGAAGGACCTATATCCTCGCCAAAGCTAGTATTATTTTAAGAATGTTACAATATATGTATACATTTTATTCGTAGCTGTTCCGAATTTAAAAATGTACTAAATATAAAACTGACAGGAAATTTAACGTTCTTTAAAATTGGCAATGAAAATGTTTTACCTAAAATGCACTGGAAGCGAGTTGACGAATTCGTTGACCTATAAAATTTGATTGCAACCGAGCTAGAGTAGTGGAAGGCGTTCACATTTTCAGTCTATTTTGAGAGTTCATTCGGCTTAGACGATCAAACATTTTCTTGAAATCAGATACTTTTTTGGCCTTAGCTCCCGCACTATGTGGAACCATGTCTCGGGTTGAAGGTATTAGCAACTAACTGCAAATGAATGCCCTCATAGCAAACAGGATCTACTGACTTAAGGATTAATCCCTAAGGTAATCAAGTCTTTTAGGGATTAGAGAATACCTTCTCCATTACATTGCGTGTTATATGCAAAGCTGGGGAAGGAGAAGAAAGGGATGGTCCATAGGATGACCGAACATGTTAATATTATTGTTACATTTAATATATTAAGTAACAATAATATTATACTTATAATAATATTATACTGCGGCAACTACATTTTTATCAGGATCGCGTATCAAAAAAATAAATTAATATTTTGAATAAAATAATTTAAAAATATAATAGAATAATAATTAAAGAAGTATTTATCAATAGATTGATTATAAAAACAAAATCTTCTGTCTCTTAATTAGCTATTAAAAATTAACCAGTCAACGTTTCGTCAATATAGGGCTTTATCAGGATTGAAAAACATTAGATGAGATGCAGTCCTGATATAGCACATCTCACATCAACTACCAAAAAAAAAGACAGTACGTTAGGCCAAGAAAGTTTAACATATTTTGATAAGACATGCCAGTTTGGTCAGTTTTATTTTGTAATTTTCCAGTATTATCCTTTTTATTCTAAAATTTAAAACTATTTACTAAAATATAAGGGTAATTAAGATATTATTGGAATATTTCACTACAAAGCACCATGAAAGATTGGTTCAGTTATAGTTTAATAGCTCCAAGATGGCGTCGCGACCCGCCACAAACTATAACTCTCGATAAAAGGTTACCTACTTCTATATTCCGATGTCTTTCAAACTTAACTTTTAGATTTCTTTTTACACTACTCAATAAAAATACATGAATTTGTTTCTTTTATCTTGATAGTTTAATTTATTAATTTTTCTTCTTGCATTATTAATTTTTATTTGTTTCTTAAATTTCATCACTTATTATTTTAATTGAATTCTTATTTTCGTAATTATTGTTATTCTTAGTTATTGTACTTAATAATCCGAAAAGTGCAGAGAATCGTGGTGATCATCGCGAATTGTGGTCGTAAACATACAAATTATGTTTGTTTCGATATTTACTATCTGGGAAGAAGTGAACGTGTTGAGTACTACAGCTAACGAACATTTCCCTTCCTTAACAGGCACATAATATAATCTAAACATGGAAATGAAGCGGTAGCAGGTCGAACTTGTCTCGATTGGCGATAAGTCAGTTCAGGCGCCGAAAGTGGGACGAAAAAACCGGTCATAATTCTTTAACTTCCAAACGGAACGGCCTAAAACCTTCATATTTTCTACATACATCAGTCTTATATTGTGAATTCAATTTGTCATTAGGAATACAAATAATTTAAAAAAAATATATAAATTATAGAATGTATTATAACCAAAGCAACAAAAAAATAATAATAACCAGTTGACATCCGCATGATGGTATAGAAGGATCAATCTAATTGGGGATCGATAAATTATTTGCCACTTCTATAATTTTATTTTTAATGAAAACTAGTTTCGAATGTTATACATGCATCTTCAGTTCAAGGTTTAAGTAGATTATATAAAACAGAAAAGTTTGTATTGGTTTGATATAATCTACTCAAACCTTGAACTGAAGATGAATGTATAACATTCGAAATTAGTTTTCAATAAAAACAAAATTATAGAAGTGGCAAATAATTTATC
Source organism: Rhaphigaster nebulosa (assembly GCA_948150685.1). NCBI lineage: Eukaryota > Metazoa > Arthropoda > Insecta > Hemiptera > Pentatomidae > Rhaphigaster > Rhaphigaster nebulosa. The sequence goes on from OX411310.1 coordinate 141,980,171, forward strand.
AATCCATAATAATTATAAAATTATAAAATTATAAAACACAAGCGAGGCGAAAAACTTCACATTTTATAGATTTGAATATATTATATATTTAATAATATAAATATACAATATTAAAATTTATTTATTTGTATTATATAAATATACCTATACAATATTAAAATTTATTTATGTTATATAAATATGAAACTATAAATATATTGTTGATTTTATTGTACAAAATATAAAAATTAAGAACTTATTAGCATAATTTAAGAAACATATATAATGAAAAAAATATATAATTTAAAAAAAATCCACCTGAATTTACATGAATCTCATAAACTCCTCATATATATTACATGGATAATGGATTGCAGATAATATATACATGCAGAAATATTAATTTAAATAGTGGGTGATATTTTTAGTTTCCATTCCATTTTCTCTAAAATTAAAATTGTTATAGTAATGTTTCTTGTAGTTACTCTTGAAGATAACTACAAATATTTTGTAAGAATATTTTAGAAACTTTAATGCTATACAAGATAGTTCATAATGTATTTTGCATTAAACTGCAGTAAAAAAATAGTTAAGTCGAATAATTATATCGAAGAACAGACATATTTACCTTTTTTCGTTTTTTTTTTGTTGTTGACATTTTTGCAGATATTCACGCATGACCCCGTATCTCTTTCGAATATTCCAACATTTTTCCTATATAACATGTAGAAAATGTAATGTTCTTTAATATTGGTAATTACAAGATTTTGCCTAAAATTCTCTGGAAACGAGTTACTGAGGAAAAACTGAAAAAAGTGCTCGTTCTTTGTGTCTTTTTCAAGATTGCGGAAAAATACACAAGGTTTGGGAGCTTGAAAACTTGATTTTTCATGAGAGGGTCAATTCATACAACATACCTGAAAATCAAAATCACTCCGCCTTTTGCAATCCAAAAGTATGTCTGCAGTTGGCTGAGGAGGAAAATATTTACAAACATGTTTTATAATAATTACTATATTCTTGTTCATTTAAAAGGGTCAAGTAGGATCACAAAGACTGTGGATCGACATAAAGTCATAGAGAGAGAAACATTTTATTATCAAAGAGATGCTGCCCAACTGTATTGGATTGCTATATACACAGTATAGCTACTAATATCATCATATTGACAATTTGTACGACTTATAAATATATACGATAATTAAGAAATTCATAAGATATGATAAAAGTATATTTATAAAGGTATTCTCTTATTTTCTAGCGGTTTTCATATATAGTTTTCCTTTAAACATTAACCCTTATAAACCTATTACATCATGATATAATTTAAAAAAACTCTCTGATCTATAAAAAGTTTATGCTTACAATAAATGAATACAATTTTGCACATTAGTATAAAATATAATTAAAACTTAACACTCAATAAATATTTGCAAACATAGAAAAAAAATATAAATAATTTATAAAAAAATATATAAATAAATTATTTTTAAGTTTTCTGATTTCGATCTTGCACCTAGGTGGCAATAAAAAATGTGAAAAAAAATATATACTCATTCAATAATGCCAAAAACATACTACAGAAGCATGAATAAATATATATTAATTATAAGGATTTTAGAATGAAAACAAAACACTTTATTTTAGTGCGATTTATCATTAATTTCCACAATTTGTTAAATATATATTAGGAATACCGGCGTTGGTCGTGAACATATAATTTTCATTTACCTCGAAAAAAAAAAATACAAAAAAGTGGATTTGGACCGTTATTTTTGCAGTTTCGTCCTACTGTGCGCCGCCATGTTGAAGATGCTAAACTGAAGCTTAACCGAAATTTTTCTTGAAGTTTTGAGACGTAAAATTAGTTCCTAGAGTCAATTAATCAAGATAAAAGCTATTAGACTATTCATTAGGGGACTCCTATAACATATTTATTATTCAAATACTTTATCTATATGTCTCAGAAGTAATAATAAGAAAAATTAACAAATACATTGCTGTAAGAAGTCTGTGCTGTTTACGACGGATTCTCTGCCTGGCTCAATGAAAATCCTTGAAAGTGAATGTCATGACGTAACTTCCACCGAAAAAAACAACTGTTGTCTTTACCAGCAATATAGATCACAATGAATCCTTTGGAATATTACTACGATATTAATATTACTATAATATAAATTAATTTATTCTTTCAAATATTTAAATATTGTTCATTTAATTTGTCAATGTTTATTTTTATTTGCAGGGACAGTTTCCTTTTATATTTATTTCAGAATAGTTTTGGTTTATTTACTGATATGTTTTTGGATAAAGTTTTTTATTCACTATGTTTTATGTTATTGCTTAGAAACAAAGTGTTTTTTTATCTTTCAACTATTTATTCACACCCATCTAGCAGAAGAGTGGAAATAAGCGAATGTGGCATGAGGAAGGACGGTAACCAGCAGCACCTCTTCCCTATCTTGAATTAGTCCTTTAATTCAGAAAAGGAGATCTTTCATCCAGCTCCTTTTTAGTCTTCTCCTAATGGCCATGTCAGCCGTAGCCGTATCGTCTACCAGTCTGTTGTGTTGTTCGTGAAGGTTATTATGTTAACGGAAATAAAGAGTTGTCGGTATGTAGAGTTTAGTTGTTTACGTACCAAGGAGCTTCTGTTATCAGTCTTAAAATTTTGGATTGAAAAGATTGCAGGTTTTGTAAATGAGTCTTTTTTGCTGTGAGCCGTAAGTCCAAATCGGTTTAAATATATATGTATTTAGTTTCTGGCTGATTTTTAGTTAGACGATTTCGAAAAATATCTGATGTGGACACCCCATGACTTCCTTGTACCTCTATTAAACTATATATTGGCGGCTCAAAAAGTGACCCTGAATTTGGTTACTAGTTTCCGAAGATAGCAATAACTCAAAAACGAGAACCGGCGTCGCGACTTCCATCTATTCATACATACAGACACACACATACATACGCTCTTGTTTATGAAGATCTTATTCCGTTATTATATGTCGTTTTCTGTCTATGTCATTAGACACAGCATTGGAAATCGACGGTTTCAAGATTTTAAGCGGAGTAACCCGCTTAACTTGTTATTCTTCTGCTGCAGACTTGTTCCGCTCACAAGTGAGGAGGAAAAAAAGTATTTTATATTCAATTTTAACACATAAAACAAGTAATAAAATTGTTTAATTAGAGTGAAAAAAAAATCGCGTTTGTAACCTTTATCACCTAACCATATGATCTCTGTATTAAATGTCGATATACCTTTTGATTTCAATTTATTATGACCTTCTTGTAAAGTACCCCTTTCGGCTCTTCAATTTCAACCAAAATTTATTATATTACTAATATCGATATAATAGTATAATTTACCAAATTTGAGATGTTATATTTTAACATAATTTTTGATGAAAGTCTAATATGAGCTACAAGTAAAGTACTACTTCCGATTTGCCAATTTTAAGTAAAATTAATTTTGTTATTTATATTAGTATGCAAGTCTTAAATACCAAATTTGAGAAGTTTTGCATTATATTTCAATATAATTTTTGATGAAAATCAATAATGACCTTCAAGTAAAGTACTACTTCCGGTAATCATGCAGTAACCAAAAAGGGAGGTTCACAACTAGATTTTACAGTAATCCTAAATACAAAATTTTAACTTTCTACGGCTAACCGTTTTTGTGTTATGCGAGATACTTACGAACGAACGTACAGACGTCACGACGAAACTAGCCAAAATGGATTCAGGGATTGTCAAAATGGTTATTTCCGTCTAAATCTGAAAACCGAAAATTTTCGCGATTACAATACTTCCTTTACTGCGGACAAGAAGGTAAAAAGAGTATAAAAATAAAGAGATTTTTTTTTTTTTTAAACAAACTGAATTTCATAAATTCCAGTCTTAAAAACACTTTATTCCTTACCACGCTTCGGCAAATCAGGAGTCAATTCTATACCGTTCCGAAAAGAAACCCCGACTTTATTTATAAAATATAAAAGTTTAATACAAGTTGAAGTTTTCCTATCAGTGGGACACCTTTACGGGATGAGAAAAAACATTCATAAGTAAAGTGCGATTTAAATAAATCTTTTCTATATTGGTCCGTCCGAAAGCCCTCTTACAAAGGATGTAGTTTAGCCAAACTGTATTTCTTGAATGGAACTTTATCAACTTTATGATAGTGCAATTGGAAGTTAATTACCTTGAATAGTTTTTGAATGACCGCTTCCTATTCAACAAAAAATGTAACTTAATTATTTTCCATTTTTATTTTTTTTTTGTTGTGAGGAATCGAACCGTGGTCCACCTGAACTTTGTTTGTTGCTCTTGACGTCTATTATCACCTGTTTAAATATTTACCGCGACTTACGGGACTCCCTGTATCACTAACAACTTTACTTATAAGTGTCTTGTTTTATGAACCATGTCGTTTCGAATCCGACTCTCAGGAACTTTCATTTTAACAATCATAATATTTGTATTTTTATATATAACTCGCATATTTTTTATAATTTGTACCCGCACGGCCTTGTCCATGAAAATAATTGCAAATTAAATACCCTCCCGAATTTCAAATTATTTTATGTTTCACTTTTAAAAGATAATGTGAGTAACAGAAGACAGAACTATTGTTCTTATCATTCCTAATCATCATTCATCATCATACTGTAAAATTTGTACAAAACTCTTACAAACAACTTTTAAAAAAATAAAAGATATAATTTTACCTTTGATTTTTATTTTATTTTTAACACATTAATTACATATTGCACATTTCATCATACTTATGAAATGAATGGATTGAAAAGGAAGGAAGAAAATAGATGATTAAAAAAAAGAAGTCATTTTTCATTGTAAAGCTATATTATTAATGTGATTTTATCACTATATTATTATTACTACAACCATAGGTTATCAGAAAAAAATGTATTTTTTTTTTTAATTAAGTCGTATTTCATTCATATTTTTCAAGTCAAAACTGGAATCCTGAAAACATTTTCTAAAGGCACTTTAGACTTTTTTTTCCATAATCTCCGATTTTATTAACAAATGATACTTTCACACAATAATTTCACTCTCACTCAGGATTCTCTACCGAAAAACAAGAAACATTATTAGGATTGGTAACCACACCTCCAAGGAGTTTGAAACGACGCAGGGAATACGCCAGGGATGCAGCCTAAGTCTCCTACTTTTCATATTGGTGCTGGATAAGGTGCTGAAGAGAGCCAAACCCAGATTGCGGCGTTTTCAATTAGGGTATAGGAACCCACAGCTTACTTTGTATACTGCGTTCGCTGCGGATGACCGGGACCTACAACACAACGTAAATATCATGCAAGAAGAGTTGAGGAGCATTAACATGGATATTAATCCAGATAAGACCAAATGCACGAGAATAGGGAGACGTCCTTACGGTGTTATGAGAATATTGAGACTGAAGGGATCATTCCTAGAACAGGTGCAGGATTTTAAATATCTAGGTGCCTGGATCAACGAAAGCGGCTATATTGATGGAGAGGTGTCGCAAAGGCTGGGAGCAGCTGGTAGATTGCTCAACGCAGTCCGGAAAGGTTTCCTCAACAAAAGAGAGGTGACGAAGAAGACGAAGGGCAGTTAAAGTTACCTCAAAACACAAAGGGCAGATCCAGACAATGGAAATGAGATACCTAAGAAAGGTTTCAGGAAGGACCAAGATAAATAGGATCTGCAACACTACAATAAGATCGAACCTTGAGGTACAGCCGGTAGTAACCACTCTTGAAGAAAATAAACTAAGATGGTTTGGGCACCTCCTGAGGATGAGCACGGAAAGAACGGCCAGGATAACGTATGAGACGAGAGTAGACGGAACAAGACCAAGAGGAAGACCACGGATCATCTGGGAAGAAGGCGTGCGGGAGGCGTTCAGGAAGCGAGTGCTGGACTGGAGCAGGAGGAGAGAATTGGTTCAAGCTCTATAGAGGGCATCCCTACACTGCGCAGCGGTAGAGAGGGAAAGGATATGATGATGAATTTCACTCTTGTTAAAATGTTTTTGTAGTGAACTTGTTTCCAAATGTATGAAGTTGCAATCACAATGATTGTAAAATTATCAATTTTTTTTTTTTTAATAGTTTTTCCTCATTTCTCCCCATAAGGGAAATATTTCGCAAAATTTTAATGCGTACAAACTTTTTGGAAGAAATTCTCTAAATGAGAGTGAAAACCGCATCAAAATCGACCGACTGCTTTTCGGTTTTTGCGAACACAAATATACGCAGACTGAATTATATATATATATATATATATATATATATATATATATATATATATATATATATATATATATATACACACATATAGACTATCGAAGAAGGTCTCTTACTTCCTGCTATCGATGCATCTTTGTATTTAAATGTTTGGTTATAATATGTGGCTTTTATGGGGAGGGGCGGTTTGTCAGCTCTCCCCACAAAATGTTTGCTTTCATTGAAAATATGCGATGAATTCAGTATTCAGGAATTTCAGTATTTTACACTTATTTTTATTAATACCTAAACTTATTTCTACATAATGACCCCGCTACTAGAAACAACTCCTAGCGTTTATAAAACAATAATGAATTTTCAATTTACATCCGCATGATGGTATAGAATGACCAATCTAATTAGGGATTGATAAATTATTTGCCAATTCTATAATTTTGTTTTTATTGAAAACTAGTTTCGAATGTTATACATACATTCATCTTCAGTGTTTTTAGAACTAAAGATAAATGTATAACATTCGAAACTAGTTTTCAATAAAAACAAAATTATAGAAGTGACAAATAATTTATTAATCCCTAATAATGAATTTTTTTGCATTTGTGCCAGCTTCGCGTGAAATTGGACATATTGTCTTCGCTATTAATAAAATTCTTGTAAGAATAATTTAACAACCGCACAACAAATATTTAGACTGGATATGAAGGATTGGGAGAACAAAAATGAGAAATTCTATTTTTGTTGATTATTTACTTATTTTATTTTGTTTTATTTTTTCGTCTCTTTATTGTTCAATTCGTAACTGTCACAATATACTAGTATCGTTTTCTATCGTGATAGTACTATCATGACAGTGATATAGAGGTGCAGTGCGGCAATGTTCATCTCTACTCGCTGACAGAAATTCTTGAGGTAGTTGGAAGAATGGCTGATGCAGAACACCTGATAGCAATTTGTTGGTCACCATAGAAACTAAGCACCATAAAAAAAAAAAAAAAAAGAAGTTTTTAATATAGTTTGTATTCCTTCTCCAAGAATTAATTTATGCCAAATTTGGGATAATGTTAGAAGTTGGATATAATCCTTCCAAATGAGTTCAAAATCCCATTTTCGAGTTTTCATAAGAATTTTAAAATTATTATATTTCAAGAAATTATTTGTTACTTCATCACTTTATTTAACAATTTATCACGAGGCTTAAGGCTTATCTTTGCCCATTTTCAGGTAATCTTTATCTGACACTTTTACATACCTCTATGTAAAATATATAAAATTATTATAAAAATATGCCACATTGTTGATATTTGTGTAAGAAGAATCTTATTTGTCATCCTAGTTCTCTATTATCTTATCTTATCTATTGCCCTGCTGTGATCAGTTTGACTGTTCAAATGATTGATCGGAATGTTGGAGGGGACAGGGAGCAGGTTTTCAAACACCAGGAATAAAAGGAGTAGGATTGGTAAGGTGAATTTAGTATGGAATCAATCCATTTTGTTTTTTCCATTTTCATTCAAGTTAAGATGAAATATTTCTCATTTACTTATTATGATGAAAAATACTATCATGAAATCTGTATAATTATTTTCTTAAACGATGATAAAGAAAATTATTAATAAAGAAAATAAATGGGGAATCTGTATAGTAAATTGGTTGCCTGCATGGGTAGGTAGGTGTCTGTTGTAGGTGTCTGCAAGCCCGCACAACCGTTGAGTATTGAGGATACTGTCTAGCCTGCCCCATTCTCAAAATGTGAAATTTGTGGTTGGGATCCTGCTCCTTAAATTTGTAGGGGGGCATAAATAAATAAGGCTGAACAAATAATAAATCAAGACTAAATTAATCAATATTATGTCTTCTATTTTTTTCCAGTGATTAAGTCCTTCGGACGGAACTTCTCCTCCGTAGTATATTTATGAAAACTTAGTTTGAGATTTTTTTTTTTTTCGAAATACACCAATAAATAAATTTGTTGAGGAAGAAAATGAAGAAGTTGCTAGCAATGACTTTTTTTTATAGAATAGATTAGAAAAACTTTATACAGAGATTATTCTGTATAAAGTACCTTAAGAATACCCTAAAAGTTTTGTGCATTTATATTTAATGCAAATTTTTAAAAAAATTATAAAAGATAATTACAAAAAAAAAATTGCATTCATTAGGCAGAACATAATCAATAATAATAAATAAGTGAGTAAATTAAAGGCTTAGCGAAACCGACGGTTTGATGCCGGTAACACCTACAGTCTAGAGATGTTGGGAAAATTTCGATATATCGATATTTTAAAAGAAATATATTGACATTTCTATCCGATAGTTTTAATTCGATATATCGTAATATCGATATTAAAATTTGAGTATCAAAATCCGATATTACAAAAAAAAAAATGTCTACATGGTTTATAACTCAGATAGGTTTTTAATAATTCATTCAATTTTTATTTTCTTCCTTAATTTTTTTCTCTAGTTCCTAGTATTTTTTTTATTGACAAATGTGATATTTTTTGTGAAAAGCAATATATCGTCGGTCGCAATGTGAAATCACGTGAATGCCAAATCCTATATATAAATATTGATATATATATTAATACTATGTAAGTACTAGGAAGGAGAAAAAATTAACAATTCATTGTTGTACGCAAAATTTAGGAAGAAATAAAATAACCCTTAGTCAAAACGTTTTGTATCTTTCATGATTTCACATTGTGGCCAAGGATATTAATATTTAATTATTGCTATTACAAATCTAAGACTTGTTAGTTTATATTAATTACTACTATTTCGATATATTTGAAAACTATCGATACGCAAAATATCGTTATTTTTGTTCGATATTGACACCACTACTTCTACCCTTGCCTACAAGCCTCCCTCCATCGGACTCCATCGAAACCTAAATCTTCATGTTCAGATCTGAAACAATACTCCCATCTACGTTTTGGCCGATCCCCAGGAGTCTTAACTGTCGGATTAGCGCTGTTTATCCTTTTCAATTGAGTAATAAACAATTAAAAACCTTTGAAAAGTAGGTCAGTATAGCTTTCTCACTATTTCTAATGGATACATAAGAAAAACAAATGATAACAACAAATAGATAAAAAAACAAACAAACAAAGGTGTAAGGAATAACAAATTTGATGCTTTATTGTTTATTTAAACATGTTTTGCAATTACACCCTAAAATATAGTAGTTCATAACGCGCATGCGCGATCAAATAACAGAATCAGAACCGCCGATTAATAAACGATCCCTATATCGAAGAAAACTTCAACAATTGCAGTAAATCAAAATGCGCATGCGAGATGAAAGATTCGATATTAATTTCGGAATTAGTGCCCTTAAAAACCTCATAAAAGATTCCTATGCTGATGAATTCTGAAAAATTAATAAATAATATTCGTTCTGGTGTATAAGGTTGCGCATGCGCAAACGAAAGTAGTTAATTGAAATTTATGACATTTATACTCGACGCAAATTTTTGATTCTGGTGTCAGAATTTGTTTTCAATTTCTGCGTGAATACTCGGTAGCGAGGAAGTTGTTTAACAAAATTAACAAGTATCAAGAAATACATTTCAAAAGAAAAAAACGAAACTCTTGTAGCATAAACATAACCTCTAATAAACAAAAACAAAGTTATATAAATCGACTAAGTAACAATTTAATCGCTAAAAAGCATTTTAAAATTTCATACAAAAAGCGCCTTACTTATAAATAAGATAGAGGGACCATATTATTTGTTGGCACCTAAAAAAAAAAAAAATATTGGTCTGTTTAAGTGGGCTTACAATCTTAAATGCAAATAAAGGACATCTATTTCGGACCCTTCGTGTAAACACCAGTTATTAGTGGTCGTTTTATATATTTCTGTATAATTTTATACGTGGGATAATAAGATGCAAAGAGGATTTTAGGTCAAAACCCAAAATGGACAATAAAATGGATAAAGCTGGTGAAGATACCAAATGATGAGTGGGAGATACGCTACTAGATGAGTGGGAGATACGCTCAGACTAATATTTATAAAATCAAGTTCTAAAAATAATAGATTCACGTACTTTTTTCAAATTATTTGGTGTTCATATGTCCATTCTCTTTTGCTACTGACATTTTCAAGAAATAGGATCAAAACGATTTTTTTTTTTATTAACGGTTATAAAGTTTGAACTAAATCTGTTTCACGTTTTCAGTTTTTTTTATTTTTTTCCCTTTATCTTCTTATTTTATTTACTAAATAAAGTTTTAACTCAATAACTTCAAACTTGTTAAAAAGTTTAATTTAAAGAGAAGTTGGTAAATGAAGAAAAACACTCTAATAAGTAGAACTTACTTTTTAGTCGTTTTTCCCCGAAAAAAATAGACTATTGCAGTGGGTCGAAGGTCGGCGGTGAGCGGCGGGACTGCGATTTCTATCCGTTTCAGGACTCCTAGAGCACGATTATGGAAAATTTGGAGATGTCTGACATATATTTATATATATATTTTTTCCCGCTGCATTTAAGCACCTCCAGCGGCCCCTTTGGGTCAAATCAGCTGAAATTCGGTATGTAGGACTTTCTTCAAGGCAGAAAGATACCATTAAAGAATGGATAAATTACAGTCAAAATTTCGGTATGTTACCTGAAATTTCGGCGTTTTTTAAAGTTTTGCGCATCGCTGCAGCTCCGCCATATTAGTTTATAGGGCTGAAAATTTGTATGTGAATTGAGTTGGTGTCGGGGAAGTATCCTTTGGGGGTCTCGACTTGGTGTCCCCACCCTCCTGGATTTTCCGATTTTTTAAAACATTCGCGCACCTTTAAAGCCCCTCCAAGTTAAGTTAGGGAGCTCAAAACCTGTTGCATTCGAAAGGAAATTAAATTACTTTTAAAACAAAAGAAGTTTCATCGAAATCGAACGGGTATTAGCAAAGATATGGCTATTTAAACGGTTTCAATTCCTTATTAGTCGTTTTTTCCCCGAAAAAAATAGGCTATTGCAGTGGGGGGCTCAAACAGACTAAATTTGAGCACCTCCAGCGGCCCCCTTTGGGTCAAATGAGCTGAAATTCGGTATGTAGGGCTTTCTTCAAGGCAGAACGATACCATTAAAGAATGGGTAAATTACAGCCAAAATTTCGGTATGTTATTTTCGGTTTATTGTCATTTCATATGCAAATTTTGGTATGTTAGGGCACTGTCTTTTGGGGGTCTCAATTTTTTTCTTACTCCTCCGTTTTTATATTTTTTTAACGGGAAAATACGACTTTCGGCCGAAGTTGGAGGCCTTTATCAGGACTTATTAAAAAAACAAAACAGGAAAACAACTATTAAGTATGTAAACTTTAATAGTATAAAACATAAAAATATATGGTATATAAGTAAAAATAAGCAGACAAATATATTATACCAGCTTCTCCTTAATTACATCTACCGTCAATGTAGATCAATTACGTCATCAGCACCAACACCGAAATTAAAAAGACGGTTCTAAAAACATTAGCCGCCCTGCGGAACTATTACCAATCTTTTTAAAATCCTTAATTTTCTTAAACAAATATAATAGAAATTTTATTTCTCTTTGGGGAGTTTCCTATGAAAATAGAGCCTAGATTGGCTAAACAATACAATAAACATTATTAGTGTTAATAACTTATATAAAGATATTAAATACAATTTTAGATGTATTGCAAGAAATAAAAGAAATTATAATTAAAATAATATTATTATACTTATATTTTGATTATAACTAAAATTAAACTGTTAGCAAATAAAACTTTTAAAATTAAACATATTTCTCGTTTTATGTGTACAGGTATAAGAAATATAATAAATAATAATATGATAAGTATAGGTATTTATGAGATTTAATAATTTGTATTATTTAATGAATTGACCATATTGTTTAGGATGGACTAGCATTTGCATGTTATTGTTTAACAGATTCTTTAATTCAGCCCATTACGTATATGAACACTTAGTTATTTTCTACTATAAAAAATAATAAAAAAGAAAAAAAGTGATAATAAAAAAATAATATCTCATTCATTGTAATGAAAGATCTTTAAATTTTAAACATCCTACTATATAGCAATACATTAGTTTAGCTTTTGCTGGTTCTTAAATCATTAATATTATATGAAATTGACTATCAATGATGTTGTTGACGTGAGATATGTAATGCTTCCTAAGTGAGGAATAAATAGGGCTTACTGCAATTAAATGATACCGAAGTTTATATGTATTCATTTTACAAATCGTACAAAGATCTGTCGGATCGATGCTATAGTTATGGTTTGTGTGAGTAAATTTAATATCATATTTCCAGGTAGGCGGGCTGGAGTGTTAAACGCAATATTTTCAATAGTAACATTATCTGATGCGGACAACACATGACTTCCTGGTACGTCTAATCAACTATAAATCAGTGTCTCAAAAAGTGATCCTGCATTTGGTTACTAGTTTCCGAAGATTACAGTATCCCAAAAACGATACTCGGCTTCGCGACTTCCATGTATTTACATACACACACACAAATAGGGAGGAAAACCAGTATTTTAAACTCAATTTTAACACTTAAAACACGTGATAAAATTGTTTAATTGGATTGGAAACCAAATTGCGTTTGTAACCTTTATTACCGAAACATATGATTTATGTATTTAATTTAAATATAATTTTTGATGTAAGCTTATTATGACCTTCAAGTAAAGTACCCTTTTCCGCTCACGAATCTTAATCAAAATCTAGTAAATACATTTATATCGTTATAAAAGTCCTATTTATCAAATTTGAGATGCTTTACATTATATTTTAATATAATTTTTTATGAAAATCTAATATGACCTTCAAGTAAAGTATCCTTTTCCGCTCACGAATCTTAACCAAAATCTAGTAAATACATTTATATCGTTATAAAAGTCCTATTTAACAAATTTGAGATGCTTTACATTATATTTTAATATAATTTTTTATGAAAATCTAATATGACCTTCAAGTAAAGTACCGCTTCCGGTTTTCCAATTTAGACCAAAATCTAGTATGTTATTTAAATCAATATATAAGTTATAATTACCAAATTTGAGAAGTTTTGCAAAGTATTTTAATATAATTTTTGATGGAAATCAATTATGACCTTCAAGTAAAGTACCACTTCCGGTAATTAGGCAGTGACCAAAAAGGAAGGTTCACAACTAGAGTTTACAACAATCATAAATACAAAATTTCAACTTTCTACGGCTAACCGTTTTTGAGTTATGCGAGATACGAACGTACGTACAGACGCCACGACGAAATAGTCAAAATGGATTCAGAGATGGTCAAAATGGATATTTCCTTTGAAATTTGAAAACCGAAAATTTTCGCGATTACAATACTTCCTTTACTTCGTACAAGGAAGTAATAACTCGGTCAAAGTAGATTCTTATTAAAGTATAACGTGATCTATCTTTCATTCTGAAATTCAAGGTATCTTCCTGTGGCGTAGCTTATTATCACACCGCAATAACAGTTTAAATTCGGAATACTCCTTTATATATTGTATTGCGTCCAGTGGCGGAGCTACACACCTTTCCGTCATCACTACCTGCCTCATTCCGTAAATTAGAACAGATCAAATTATCTAGAGTTATTTAGAATTGGCAATAGCGATCTCCTTATGAAACTGTTTTACTACGTTAGGCAATGTTATAGATTGAAATCGTTTATTGTCAATGAATGATTTTGTTGATTTGTTGATCATTGCAGCGTGCCTATTCATGTATCATATATTATTTATTTGTGTATTTAAGCTGTTTAAAGGTATTTATTTATGCATTGTTTATGTTATAGTAATATTTTATTTTTATATTGTTATATGTTATAGTGTATTATTGTGTTTCTGTATACTTATTTCTGGATGTATTTGGTGATGACGTTGATATAGCAACGTAGTCAAATTATATTTTTACTTTCCCTTACCTATATACAAAGTATAGGGAAAGTATTTTCAACGGAAATACACGTTTTAAGGTCCACTAAGTCCAAATGACCAAGCCTCGCAAAATGGTCTTTATGTCTGTGTGTCCGTTTGTCTGTGTGTATGTGAACAGTCTAGCTCAAAAACGAAAAGTCGTACGATACTCAAATTACGTATTTAAGGTAGGTATATGGCTGTGATGTTACAGCAACTTTTTCGTCAAAATCGACTAACCGGAAGTATCACTTTATATAATCGATTTTACACTTTTTTACAATTTTTTCGAAAACGACTGTAACGATTTTAATGAAAATTGGCCAAATTCTTCATAAAGGCCTTTAACTTTTCAATTATGTAGTAAATCGCCGAGGAATTGCAGGGAAAAAAGTTATGATGAAAGGAATATTTTATTTGCGCATAGCATAAAAAGTATGCATTTTAGGGTAAATTATGTATAGAAATAGAATTTTATGAAAGGTAATTAAATTATCTAAAAAACAATAAAAGAATAATCAAAATTGGACCAGTATTAGCAAAGATACAGTGTATTTTATGAGAAGCACTAGACCCTAGATGGATAACCGAGCGCATCCGAAAGGAGATGTATGCGCCCAAACCTCCTCCTCCCACCAAACCGCCAATCTGTAGTAAACAATACGCTCTGTAATAAAGTAATTTAAGAATACAAAAGCGGAAATTAACTTAATAATTTCTACTTTCACATTATTCAAAGGAAAGAAAATGTTTCCACGGAAACTGAACCAGATAACTTTTAAAATATATTTGCAACTTGACAAAGTTAAAATATATAGGTAGTGTACAGAATTGTACTAAAATTGTTAAAAAAAAACTGTTTTATTGTACTTAAGTGGCAGAAGAAGTGAATGCTGCTGAGTTTATTAGAAGCAGTGTTTTTGTGAACTCTTTAAAATTATATTAAAAAGATAATTTTTATGGGATGGTAAGGGAAAGTTGTGTGATGCGCGCACAGCACCAGATTTTTTAAATTATAGCACTTAAATATTTTTACAAAATTATAGTTATTGTAGCAAACTCTATTTTTATGGAGCATACCCCGAAACCAAATAAAATATTCGTTCAATTAATCATTGATATTGCATTCACAATACTTCGCTCATAATCATTGAATAAATATTACTTTAGAATTGATAAATTAATCTCTACTATTATACAAAGCTGAAGTTTGTATGCATAAATGTGGGAAGTTCGTTTTGAAAGAGTAATTAGTAGTAATGAAGTATTGCGTTTGACAGAGCCTTTATTGAGGAAGGCTTTAGGCTTTATAACATCACACTACGACCAATAGCAACGGAGCAGTAACCATAAACGAATTGCTAAGAGAAAAAGTGCCCATCACAACTTCATACCCGTGGAACTAATTGTAAGTTGACTACACAGGCTTTTTAATTTTGGTGTTGATGTTGATGACTTAACTGATCTATGTTGATGGTAGATATAATTAAGGAGAAGTCGGTATAATTTATCTACTTATATTTGTTTTTATGTTTTATACTACTAAAGTTTCATATTTTAATAGTTGTTAGCCTGTTTTTTTTTTTAAATTAGTCCTGACGAAGGCCTACAACTTAGCTCGAAACGCAATCCATACATAAAATTAAATGCTTGAGCGTTCTCTTACCATGTGCACAGTTATAAATTTAGCCTGACACAATACCATCTTGACGAGGTTAATAGAATAAATTTCAACAAGAAAAAAACGAAATTTCATATTCAACTACTGAAATTATTCTATTACCTTCCTAAACGTATTCCATAAACATTTAATAGCAATCTCTAATTGTATTATTAATTGAATTGATAAAACAATATAATCAAGAATGAAAGTTTAGTGAAATTATTATAAATCCAATAAAATACTTTTATAGTAAGGACATAAATGGAAAAATTCCAAAAAAATAAGCCAAGAGTCTCAAGAATAATAGAAATAAATAAATAAAAATCGACAGTCGATTTTTTATATATTAATATTATATATATATTATATATTAATATGTTTTGTGGCATAGCCGTGTATCCACTGTTTTCTTTATAAGGACCTTCCTCTTCTGGGCAATAAACATTTCATTTTTTCTTGTATTTGATTGATCTCTTCTTATTTAATTTATTTTTATGATCATTTATACATTTTTAGTATGAGTATTTTTATTTTTATTTTTACTGTTTGTAATTTAACTTTCCCCAGCTGTTGTCATGTAACCTCCCTCAGTATGTGCCTGGGTTTCTTGGTATGAGGTGCTGTCTTTGTCTAGTGACTTTTTGAATCTTGATGTGAGATGTGCTGCATTTTGTCCTTTATTAGGTTTTTTTTTTATATTTTATTTCTTTCTCTCCTACTGTCCTGATGATGCTTGAATTGGCGATACATCGACTGTTGATTTGTTTACTTATTTCTATCAGACTCTTGGCTTCTTTTTTGGGATTTTTCTATTTAAGTCCTAACAATTATTTATGTCTCATTTTGGACTTTCGCTCTTGCATATTAATACTTTTATATTATCATTTTTACTTCCTTGTACGAAGTAAAGGAAGTATTGTATTCGCGAAAATTTTCGGTTTTCAGATTTCAACGGAAATATCCATTTTGACCATCCCTGAATCCATTTTGACTAGTTTCGTCGTGGCATCTGTACATACTTACGTTCGTACATACGTTCGTATTTCGCATAACTCAAAAACCGTTCGCAGTAGAAAGTTGAAATTTCATATTTAGGATTGTTGTAAAATCTAATTTTGAACCTCCCTTTTTCGGAAGTGTTACTGTACTTGAAGACCATAATTGTTTTTTACCAAAAATTATATTAAAATACTATTCAAAACTTCTCAAATTTAGTATTAATAACTTATATATTTATTTAAATAACATACTACATTTTGATTTAAATTGAAAAACCGGAAGCGGTACTTTACTTGAAAGCCATATTAGACTTTCATAAAAAATTACATTAAAATATAATGTAAAATATCTCAAATTTGGTAAATAGGACTTTTATATCAAAATGAATGTAGTTAATATATTTTGGTTAAAATTGGTGAGCCGAAAAGGGTACTTTACTTGAAGGACATAATAAGATTACATCCAAAATTATATTTAAATTAAATATATGAATCATATGTTTCGGTAATAAAGGTTACAAACGCAATTTGGTTTGCAATCCAATTAAACATTTTTATTACTTCTTTTAAGTGTTAAAATTGAGTGTAAAATACTGGTTTTCCTCCCCATTTGTGCGTGTGTCAATAAATGGGTGTCGCGACGCCGAGTGTCGTTTTTGAGATACTGCAATCTTCGGAAACTAGTAACCAAATTGAGGATAACTTTTTGAGCCACCGATTTATAGTTTAATAGGCGTACAAGGAAGTCATGTGTTGTCCACATCAGATATTTTTTTTTATTCTTTTATCAAAAATTAATATCTGAAAAAAATGTCTTAATTTTTTTAGCTTTATTTCTTTATTCTCGCCTGTCAAAATATCTTATCAAAGCAGAAATAAATTAAGGAAATATATAATAGAATAATTTATAATATTTTAATGGAAATTAAGTAGGCCGGGGCCGGACGGACTAGACGGGCTTATGCGCTTTGTATTTCGATTTTCGAGCTAATTTAGTAGTTTTGCAAAAAATAATCAGTGAAATATAACCTTCATGAACAATGCTATAATATTTATTTCAGAATATTTTGCATTAAACTGATTTCTTCCCACTCGAAATCCGCATTTGAAAATCATGAAGAATTGTCCACGCCTGTTTTTTTCACTTTTCACCTATGTGAGCTTTTGAGCGTAAAAACTGTTCAAATAAAGATTTTGTAGAAAATTTAATTATGCTTCGAATTGAAATATTTTTACATCTCCATGATGGATAACAACAAAGTTATAGTTTTTCTAAAAATTATTCCCTCCCCCCGGTATTTCGCGCGCCATTTTGAACCTGTTCGCGGCTGGAATTATTGGGGACTTTGTAGGACATTTATGTTAACATAAGCGTGCGTTTATGAAGATTGTAAACTGAAGTTTATCGCTTCGATTTCTGCTTTGTTCAGTAATAAAGTGAAAGATGAGCTGTTTGGGTAAGCTCAAAGTCGAGGATAGAGGATTATGGCTGTAGAGGTGAAGGACATGGCTGTGTTACATTAAAGCAAGGCCGCAGCCAGCCGCCACCTGTACTAGCCATCTAAATATCGATGTATATAAATCGATGTATATATATATATATATATATATATATATATATATATATATATATATATATATATATATATATATACCGTATCGATAGTTCGATGTATCATTAAAGAATATCGATAAATACAAAAATACTCCCAAAAAAGAAGCCTAGCCTCAAAAAATAACAGAAATAAATCAACTGTCGTTATATCGCCATTCAGGTATCTTAACCATCCCTGAATCCATTTTGACTAGTTTCGTCGTGACGTCTGGACGTACGTCGTTCGTTCGTATCTCGCATAACTCAAAAACGGTTTGCCGTAGAAAGTTAAAATTTTGTATTTCGGATTACTGTAAAATCTATTTGTGAGCCTCTCTTTTTGGTCACTGCATGATTACCGAAAGTGCTACTTTACTTGAAGGTCCTTATTGATTTTCATAAAAAATTATTCAAAAATATAATGCAAAACTTCTCAAATTTAGTGTTTAAGACTTGAATATTAATACAAATAACACAATAAATTTTGGTTAAAATTGGTAAACCGAAAGTGGTACTTTACTTGAAGTTCAAATTAGACTTTCATCAAAAATTATATTAAAATATAATGTTAAACATCTCAAATTTGGTAAATAGAACTTTTATATCAATATGAATATATTTTTAGTTAAAACTGGTGGTATCCGAAAAGAGTACTTTACTTGAAGATCATATGGTTTAGTAATAAAGGTTATAAAGACGTTTTTTTTTTCTACTCTAATTAAACATTTTTATTACTTGTTTTAAGTGTTAAAATTGAGTGTAAAATACTTGTTTTTCTCCCCATTTGTGAGATGAACAAGTTTGCAGCAGGAGAATAAGATATAAGTTAAGTGGGTTCTTCCGCTTAAAATGTCGAAACTGTCGATTTCCTTTGCTTTTTCTAGTGACATTGACAGCTCTAATGTTGTGAATGTGTCAATAGATGGATGTCGCGACGCCGAGTGTCGTTTTTGGGATACTGCTATCTTCTGAAACTAGTAACCAAATTTAGGATCACTTTTTGAGCCACCAATTTATATTTTAATAGGCGTACAAGGAAGTCATGTGTTGGCCACGTCAGATATTTTGATTTTCTAAAAATATTTTTTTTTTGTATATTTAATTTTTTTTCATTAAATATAGATTTTCGATAGTTTTAATATCGATACATCGATATTTTTCCAACATCCCTAACCCGTGTTGGCAACAAGAGAGCCGCGCGCTTTAAACCCGGCTGGCTCCTACTTTTTATTCTCTTTGGTTATCTCAAGGTTCCTTCTCTCGGCCACCGGAATCCTTCGTCGCGAAAACAAAACAAAAATGAATTATAAGAACCCAATTCTGAATCTAACGGGATCCCAGATCGTATTTTATTTTCCTGTTGCGAATCTAGGCTTTATCATATTCGATTCAGCAATTCAGTGTAAATTTCTGTACGACTCAGACATATATATATTTATATCAGGCATCTCCGAAGCCTACCAAATCGTGTTTTAGGGTTTATGAAACGGATTTAAAATGAACACCTAACTCCAGAGCAAAAGTATCTTATTTTCTGAGAAAATACGACTTAAATTTTATTACTTCAAAGCCATACAGAAGACTTAGACATGTCCATACCAGAATAATTCAATTATGAAAATTTGGACGATCAATTGGACAGTTCGAAATAATTAGTATTCTTAAAAAAAGATATCCAGAAATACTCCGATAGATATTTTACATTTCTTTTATTTATAAAAATTTTACTACAATATAATATAAACGCTTCCTATTTCAAATACACTGAGGATACTGTAATTAAATAAAACAAATAAACAGGGCCGGATTAAGCTATGTAGAGGCCCTTAGGCAATGCAAATATAGTTAATATCTAATATGCTATTGATTCCATCCTGGGGCTCACCCAGCTTCTATAAAGTGGGTACCCTTAATAGGGGGAAAACCTGGTGGTTAAGCATGATCTCGGCCAAATCACCTCCTTGCAAAACCGTTGGCTTACTAACAGTACGGTCTTACTACCAAGTACTGAACCCAACAGCCTTTTTATTTTTATTTGTTTATTTTATTTTTTTTTTTATAGAGTCCACATTAAATTTAGTAAGTAGTTCAGAGATGTAAAACGCAATTTATGTAATTGCGTATTTATGTAATTTATGTAACTTAACTGTAAAACATCATCATCAATCAGAAAATCTCAATAAAAAAATATTGAACTTGTTTATCATTTATATATATATATATATATATATATATATATATATATATATATATATATATTTAGATATTTCTTCAATTTCCTACTATTAATCTATTTGAACTGTAGACCTCGCAAAGAAATCTAAAATCTGCTCTTTATGAAATCTAAAGACTGCAACTTTATTACTGAATTAGCCAATGTTCTCATTGATTGGAAAGCCAAAACTGTTTCTAGGTATACCGGACATTATAATTTGGCCAAATTATAATATCATACTAATTCAGGGATTTTAATTTTATTTTGCAACCGTTCATTCCAATCACAAGGAAATCTTCTGAATAAACTGATTTTGGATAAACATCTTTCGCCTCAGTTCACATTGGTCTCTTGTAATATCGACGACATCGCTAATACAATCTCAATGTCAAAAATCGCCAGGATTCGACCAGATTCGAGTTAGATATATCAAAGAAAAGTTAAAAATAATCATATAATTAGATTGATAAAATCGAAGTCGTATTTTTTTCTGAAAATAATAGACTTTTGCACTGTGTCGAAGAGCATCGGGGTGGGGTGTTCATTTTAAATCCGTTTCATAACCTCTAAAATACGGTTTGATGGGTTTCGGAGATGCCTGATAAATATAAATATATATATATATATATATATATATATATATATATATATATATATATATATATGTGTGTACTTATGCTGCTACATTTAGCGACCCCCTTTGGATCAGATGAGCTGAAATTCGGTATCTATTCTTGTTTTCTAGACAGAAATATACCATGGAAGCGGGGATAAATTTCAGTGAAAATTTCGGTCACTATTACGATATTAACCGGTTTTTAAGGTATTGTGGCACCTCCAAATTGGGTTATAGTGTTGAAAATTTGTATGTGATTCGAGCTGATGTCACAGATGTGTCTTTTGGGGGTTTCAACTTGTTCCTCCCATCCCCGCCATTTTGGTAATATCAATTTTGTATTTTAGTTATTATTAAAGGTAATTTAAAAAACGGCATCTGCTGCTCATGTTTTTTTTATTTTTTCATTCGAAAAATAATTCATATTCTCCTAACAATTATTGGAATTTTCTGATTTAGTTTTCTCTTCACCATCCGTGTGCTGTAGAGCAAACAAAAATTTCTTTCAAACTTTGTTTTCAACAATTTCAAGGAATATTCATGTCAAATTTGAATTAATACGGACTACGCATTTGGTCGCGACTGTGGTACTAACAGATTTTTGATGAGACGGAGCCATTAAAACGACCGCCATATTGAATCGGAATTTAAAAATTAAAATCTCTACACATACGTCGTTTTTCCTGTCTTCAAGGAACATGAATACATTTCTATAAAAATAATGAAATAATTATCCCCAAGAGGAAGCCGATTCCGGTTTTACTCTCGATCTGATTATTTTTTTTTGGGTCAAATCGGAGGCCGCTAATTAGGGCATACAATTGGATCAAGATGGCTTGGGACCATCAAACCTGTTCCAACAGCTCGGCCTAAAGCGGAGAGGGGGTAGCCTGTTCAATAAAACTCTTTCCTCTTTTAGTTAGTTTTTTTTTTGCCAAAAACAGTTCAGTAACAGTTTGTCTAGCTTTGACTATGTGTTAGTTCAATATGGTATTCGTTTTCAACTTATTTATCCATGCAGGTAAGTGTGCTATATTAGGGAGGGTGGGTTGGTCCCTCTGGGAAAAGCCAATTTTTTAGCAATCTCCAACTTCATACCCGTTGAAGCTAATTGAAGCGAACCACCCCTCCGCCCTAATATAGCGCGGACACACTTTCCTAAATATTTTTCTGGCCCGTTCTCTTACACAGGAAGAAGTTGTCTACTATTAAAATAGAAAAACGCTGTTACTGTTACAAATAAGATCTATCGAAGCCTGTATCAATGTCCAAACCGACTATTTTTGAAATAAGGACCTTTCAAGGACTTCTACC
Source organism: Rhaphigaster nebulosa (assembly GCA_948150685.1). Classification (NCBI taxonomy): domain Eukaryota; kingdom Metazoa; phylum Arthropoda; class Insecta; order Hemiptera; family Pentatomidae; genus Rhaphigaster; species Rhaphigaster nebulosa. Next base: position 142,002,729 of record OX411310.1, read on the forward strand.
CTGTTTTTTTGATGTTTTTAGAACGTTACAATATACTTGGTTGTTACAAAAGTTCTTGTGCATTAGTATAGCGTTATTTCAAATTACATATTTTAAACATTGTTGAATACTATTCTTCAAAGTAAAGTCCATTGTTTTCAACTACTTCTACCCATCTTTCAGCCAGTAATTGGATTTGATGCCGGTACCACTCCTTTAGTTTTGAGGCAAAGAACTCTTCATATTCAATTTTTACTTCCTCGTAATTAATAAAGATCTGACCTTTTAAAAAATGAGCCATTGATCTAAACATACCATAATCTGATGCAATATCTGGGCTATATGCAGGATGAGATAAAACGTTTACTCCTTGCAGTTCCGATAATTTTTCCTTGGTCAAACGAAAACGATATGCAGGGGCATTGTCGTATTGCAAAATGGATTGGTTCCTGTTGACCAAAGTGGGAGAGTACTTTGCACTCAAAACTGCATGAACTCTGTTCGTAGTTCGTATTAATTGAAATTTGACATGAATATTCCTTGAAATCGTTGAAAAAACAAAGTGTGAAAGAAATTTTTGTTTGCTCTGTGGCACGGATGGTGAAGGGAAAACTAAATCGGAAAATTCCAATAATTGTTAGGAGAAAATGAATTATTTTTCCAATGAAAATTTCATGTTATTACATAATAATAATAATGAATACATACTTTATAAATCATAAAGCAAAACATCTCCAATTTGGTATATAAGATTTTTATGTCAATTTTACACAACATACTAGTTTTTTTTTAATTAGCCTGAAGTGTTGTTTTTTTTTACTTCCCGCTTTTTTTTTTTTTTTTTTTATACCGATTTATAGTTTAATAGGCGTGCATGTAAATCGTGCGGTGTCACATCAGATATTTTCTCGCTTAAGTTGTGATCAATTTTGGTTTAAGAAAAAAAACAAAGTACGTTATAGCATTTAAAATTATGGAAAAATGAGTTTTAGACAGTTTAAGTCGTTCATCAACTTTTTCTAAAAATGTGAAAATCGGGAAATATAGCAATTTTTCTACATTTTATTACAGACCGTGTAATATTCGAAGAGTGTGCAACAAAAATTTCATGTATATATATTATCTTTTCCCGGAAAACGCGTAATTGTTGAAACAGTGTTTTGTTTTTTTAGTGAACACCTGTTTTACATTTTCGCGTTTTCCGGGAAAAGCTGTTATTTTTGGAAGAAATTGTCATTTGGCGTAGGCAAAATATATTTCCAAAAACACCTTCCTCCGAAAATTAGAAGGACTGTAATTTAATGTTGAAAAATGACCATATTTCGCGGTTTTTAATTTTGTTTGCCAAAATTTGTTAACCGACTGTAATTGTTTGATTACGGATTGATAAATTATTTGCCACTTCTATAAATTTGTTTTATTGAAAACTAGTTTCGAATGTTATATATTCAGCCTCAGTTCTAAAAACATACAAAAAATTCAAAAATAAGCAATTCAAAATATAGTTTTGTATTATTATACATATTGAAATATGTATTATACATATTTAATGTGTATAATAATACCAAACTATATTTTGAATTGCTTATTTTTGAATTTTTTGTGTGTTTTTAGAACTGAGGATGAATGAATAACATTCGAAAGTAGTTTTCAATAAAACAAATTTATAGAGGTTGCAAATAATTTATCAATCCTTATTAGATTGATCCATCTATACCATCATGTGGATGTCAACTGACCAATCAGATTGATCCTTCTATACCATCATGCGGATGTCAACTGACCAATCAGATTGATCCTTCTATACCATCATGCGGATGTCAACTGTAATTGTTTGAATCTCATTTTTTAACACTATTTTTAATTTTTCTCTAATCAAAATTTTTCTCACCCTAAACGCGAAAAAACAACGTTTCGGCATTTTTATGCATTTTTTTTTGTTATCTAAAACATATACAATTTATCTCTACCATTTTTCTCCTAATTATCACGTTGATAAATTTATTTAAAAAAATATATTATTGCTCCTGGACTATTGGATTAATTATTATCCTCCATGGAGCAAACATAATGTGTTGTCCCGTCCCAGTGGGACAGCCAGTTGGCAATAGCCTTGTGCTTCCAGAAAACCCACACCACAGAACACGACCTAAAGGTTAGCTGCCCACCCACGGGACAGCTATAGATCCCTACGCTATATCGATATGATTGATGCTATCATTATCTGTTATCTCCTCCTACCTCTCCCGGCTCTGTCCCATTTATCCTTCAATTGCATCTCATTCTGTAACTGTCGATTGTGTCACGGTCTTTACTTTTAATATATTTTCTTTATATTCTCTGTCCATTTATCCTTTAACGATTTTATTTCAAAAACTTGTACAAGATTGTTTTTTTTTTAAACATCCGTTGTCAGGAGAAAATGTTATTTGTACCATTTTGGTTTATTATTTTGGGCCTTTTTTTGATATATCCCCGCCAGTTACTTTTAGTAATATCAGTGAATGTAAAATAACACATGACAATATTTATGTTATTGTTCATGTGATCAAATTAATCTTGATATTTTTATCATTCATTATGGCTTCATTTCAATTACATGAGCGTTTTAAAATTGCTGAAAAAATAATTCGATTTTTACAAGAAAAAGGACTAATTAATCAAGAAAGAATAGGTCCTCAGAGCCATCCTATGAAAATTAACCAGAAAAAACGATGGTTTCAGGTGGCGTTGTAATAAAATAAGCTACTGTAAAGAAATATGAGTCATTAGGGATTGATAAATTATTTGGCCACTTCTATAATTTTGTTTTATTGAAAACTAGTTTCGAATGTTATAGATTCATCTTCAAAATTCGCCCCTCGATTAAATTAATAGTAGAACTTGAATATCCACCAAAGTCGGAAATGAATTGAAAAAACTAGGATTAAACCCTATGTTCATATTTTTCTTCTCCTACAGACGAAATAGACCCTTTCCAAAAAAGCGGAGTATACCAACTAAATAGTAATGATTGTGCAGCCAAATACACGAGAAAAACTGGAAGATCGATAAATCAGGAATTAAAGAAACATATACATGCATATAATAATAAGACAGATAATTCCAACTTTGCAATTCATTTAAATTAAGAAAACCATAAATTCATCAAAGACTCTGGAGTTAAATTAATTCATCACGTTGAAAACAGCCTCAACTTAAATATATATGAAACACTTGAAATAATAAAATCCTTCAAATACAATCCAGATTTTTGCTTGCTTAAATGACCAGATATATATCTCCAATGGTCCAATCATAAATTTATTCCCATCTATAACAGAAAAACCAATTACTGACCGGCATTACTGGAAAAACCCTGACCCTTAAACAGTTTGCCTAAAAACATCCCACCTACCTTTCGTTCATTGTTAGTACAATGCGAGAAGAAACCAGTACAAACTTTTCTGTTTGATATAATCCATTTAAACCTTGGTGAGTACCAACATGTATTTGATTTCTTGTTTTAATTAAATGCATAAATGTTTTATAATACTGATTTATATTACAACTAATTTAATATGTATAATAATATCAAACTATATTTTGAATTGCTTATTTTCGATTTTTTTGTGTGTTTTTAGTACTGAAAATGAATGTATAACATTCGAAACTAGTTTTCAATAAAACAAAATAATAGAAGTGGCATGTAATTTACCAATCCCTAATTAGATTGATCCTTCTATACCATCATGCGGATATCAACTGACCAATCAGATTGATCCTTCTATACCATCATGCGGATGTCAACTGACCAATTAGATTGATCCTTCTATACCATCATGCGGATGTCAACTGACCAATTAGATTGATCCTTCTATACCATCATGGGGATGTCAACTAAATATGAGTCAGAGATGGTGCTTGGTTTTGTAGTTCCAGACTGGGATTGAACAAGGCTATTTACTTTATATATTCCTGGACAAACAAATATACGACTGCACAATTTGGTCTAGACGAATTTGGATTTTCCTCTGATACTACAACAAACTGGAAAAATTATCTCAGAGAAGTATGTGCCGATTCATTGATAAACAAGCCGAAAGTTCAATGTTGGACGGATTTATCCACATGAATACGTCTATGGAGGGTTTCATATATATATATATATATATATATATATATATATATATATATATATATATATATATATATATATATATCTATATTTATATATGAAAACGAGTCAATGTTTTATATATGCTGTCTCTCAGCGAAATGCAAAAACGTTTCTGTACTGTATAAAAGAATCAATACTAAAAGATACTCTAATAATTTCTGATCTATGGAATCAAATACAGATAAATTAGACGGGTATAATTATCAACATTTGACGGTGAATCATGCTAAGAATTTCATTGATCCAATTACCGGCGAACATACACGACGAATAGTAGAGTCACTTTGGACTGTAGCGTAGAGGCGAAACAAGATTGAAGCTCCTACCAGGAGAACAATGTAGGATTTTTATCTGTGCGAATTTATTTGGCGCCAACGACACAAGAAAAGGAATCTTTTTGAAGTAATTTTATCAGATATTGCTAATTTATGGAGATTATAATAGGTTAATAAATAAATATTAATATTTTAAAATCATGTGTACTTTTATTTTATATAATTTAATTCACTGATATTACTTAAAGTAACTCGTGGGGATATATAAAAAAATACAGATATTTTTAATCGACCTAGAAAAAAAAATTACTCCCTCTCCCCCTCAAAATTTGAGGTTTTATGTTTCAGTTTACGTATTGAATTTAAAATATACCTACTAGTAGCAATACTCACGAATAACTGTGATAAAGTGCCATTCATTAGATAGGAGAGAGATTAATCTTGGATCATCTTGCGAGAAATCGATAGTAGAAATGGTCAAGTGTAATTATTTAATTGTTAATTGCAATTATTTTTTAAAAATTAATTTAAATAAAATACCTTTGTTAAACTTCTATCGTTATTTTATTTTTTAAACCTGATGAAGCCTCAAAATTGTGCTCATATAAATGAAATCATTTTTCATTTGGTTATTAATTTCTGAAGTATCCTGGAAATCCCTCCTGACACAGGATAAGACAACAAAATCATATAATTTTATCCTATACATGTAATCTTTCCTTATAAATATACATTACAAATTAAAAATGATCAGCACCTCAAAGGCTGAATGCATACAAACATTACAAAATACTTAACGACTTATAGCACGATCTCTGCTCTACGAGTATCCCAAATTCCGTAGTCACCCTGATAGTTTTCTCCCCTCCCTCCACAAGTAGCGTAGGTATGATTTCGTTTCGGGGGGAAGAAAGGGGAAGATCCATCCAAGGATCTACTTAATGAAACCCACTCTAACGTTGCGTATAAAAGGGCCCTCTCCCTATGTAATATATTTCCTATGCTTAGGTATATTATTTATAAAATAAAATTCAAATAGGTTTATAAAATTTTTATTTACAGATAAGAATAACAGTATTTTTTAATTTAAGAGAGTCCAGACCCCCTGGACCCTCCTCTGGCTACGCGATTGCTCCCCTCTCTTCCGAAATACAAAACTACATCTGGATCCGCTCCTGACTAGCGCCGCTCCCGGTTTCGCTAAACTTATTCGAACGAGGCCTGTTCCGTTGAGGTACCCTTGCTTGGGACCGCTACTCAACACGTCCCGTGTACAATGCACCTACTCTTATACACTGTACACACTCGGGGTCCTGAATCCGCAATCAGTGTCTGCGATCACAAACTGATTTTAATTGGTTATCATTTGTATCTCCTCGAATGTTGGAAGTATGGCATCTACCCAAGGGTAGGTAGACCCTCCTGAGGCACACTCAGCCTCTATAAAACAATCTATGTGCAGATCAATTTCAGTTCCAACTCATATCGTCTAACCGTTCGAGGTATGACGAATCTCCCTCTCTTCTCAACTCCTCTGTATCGTTCGTTTGGAAGAAAAGTGCCACAATACGAAAAATTGAAGTTATACAGGAGAAGCGTTTGAAGTTTGTCTACTTAGGTTTATCGCTATCTCTCAACTAACTGATAAAACATCAAGTCGGACATTTTCTAAGTCAGTCAGGATTTATTTCAGGATTTATTTCATATCTATTTTCTTGGGAGAGGGACCATCAACGGGATTTTGAAGTAAACAGGATGTAAATAGTAAAGTACTCTTATATGGAAGCTCTCCCAACAGAATAGAGATAATTAAACTAAATCCTCTTATATGCACTTGCCCCCAGTATGCAATTAACCCGACTTACCTTGCATTTTTCTTTAAACAAAACAAACAGTTAAGCTCCAGGTTTTGATTATTTAATCATGAATCTTGTACAAATTGTGGTACTTTTTTATAAAAAACAGAGCGGCTCCTTAAAAAATTATGGATAATGAAAACATATTTTTAAAAATGAAAATATTTGATTGAATGTATTAGATTACCTACGAACTATTTTTTTTTTAACATATATAATGATGTTTCGAATTACCAATTCTTACAGAAAAAAAATTGAAACATTTTGGTCAACTAGCTAGCATTAAAATAATATTATTAAAAATTAATATCATTAAAAATAATTTTCATTATCTTTATCAAGATACTCAATACACAATATAAATTTATTGTGTAATCATATTTTGAAGGAAGTCATTATGTCTGACTTGTTCATTTATGTTTATGCTCAACAAACTAAAAATTAATATTGAAATTAAAAATTTTGACATGTTTTCTCTTAGAAATATACCTACGTGAATGGAAACTTTAAAAGGAATAAAAAAAAATCTGGTGCGGTGCGCGCGTCCCACAACTTTTACTTATCATCCTATAATAATAAACTTTTTAACAATAATGATTTTAAAGAGTTCGCATAAACACTACTTGAATTAAACTCAACATTATGCACTTCGTCATGCCTTTTCTTGCAAAAGTACATTTAAATAATCTTTTTAACAATTTTAGTACAATTCTGTACAATAAATATTTTTTGGTTTGTTGAGCTGAAAATATGAGTATTGTAAAAGTTTCGATTTAGTTTCCATGGAAATTCCATTTAGTTTTCATGAAAGCATTTTGTTTCCATTAAATAATATAAAAGCATAAATTATGAAGTTAATTTCTACTTTTATATTATTACATTACATTATCAGAGTCGGGAGGAGGTTCGGTCGCATCCGTTACCTTTCGGACACGCTCGGCTTTCCCTCTAGGATCGTGTAGTCCTTTTAAGATAAGCTGTATCTTGGCTAATAGTGGTCTGATTTCGATGATTTTTGTTGTTTTTTTGCAGAATTTAATTACCTTGCATATAATTTCATATGCAAGTTACTATAAAATGCATAATTTTTGAGTTCTGCGCAAATAGAGTTTTCTTTTGGCTATAACTTTTCCCCCTGCATTTTCTCGGTTATGTACTAAATAATTGTAAAATTGAAGGGCTTTAGGAAAAGATATTAGGCAAGTTTCATCTAAACCCTCGGAGCCATTTACGAGAAAATTACCTGTAGATGATATTATTGGCACTTCCGGTTAGTCGAAAAAGTTGCTGTAACATCGCAGGCATATAATTACCTTAAATACGTAATTTCAGTTTCGTACAACTTTTCGTTTTTAAGGTAGACTTTTCACATACACACAGAACATTTAGCGAGACTTCGTTATTTGGACTTATGGGACCTTAAAACTTGTATTTCCGTTGAAAACTCGAATTTAAAAATTTTCGCGATCACAATACTTCCTCTTACTATATATTTAATAAATAGGTAAGGGAAAATAAAAAGGAAAAACAAAAATTTTCTTTTTGTGGCGAGATATATTCATTGCTTGGATTTTGATGGAATTTTTAATTCAATATGATTTTTATCTTGAAAATAGCTCATAATTTAAAGTTATTTTTTACCTTTCACCACTCATCTAGAAAACTATGAAGTTAATTGAACTAAGCTTTATTCAACTGAACCATCATGTGAAATTACATAAAATCCATTTTTAAAAAAAAATTGACACCCAACATTTCATCTTCGAGGAACAGAATTCATATGGCAAATGCTCTTTTTCTTGCTGAATTCCAGTTATAATACCAGTTTGTTTCAAAAGGCTTTGTGCATAGAATAAGTTTTATTTAAATTTAAGTATGAACTCTAAATTATTTTTCAAAATATAGGCCATCTCTGCCAATTACTTTAACCCATCTTTCTATTAAAAGTTGAATTTGGTTGTCTTTGGTTTTCAAGGCGGAAAACTCCTCACATTCTGGTTTGACATGTCTGTTGTTTTTGAAGTACCAGCGTTTCAAAAAAATGTGACATTGACCGTAAAATGTATAACAGCCAAACAGTGCAATGTCAGGGCTGTAAGGCGGATATGGTAAGATGCTAACACTTTTCGTTTCTGAGAATGTTTCTTTGATTAAGACTGAATGATGGGCAGGAGCATTGTCTTGCTGAAACATCACTTTGATATGATCGACCAAAGCAGGAGACTCCTTTTTTAAAACTCTATATGCTCTTTCGAGTTGTTCACAGTAAAGCTAAACGTCAGTAGCCCTGCCATCTGGAACATGAACAAAGTGATAAAAATCCTCATAATTCCACCAAACACATATCATTACCTTAAGGCTGTTGTTCCCAGAATTGAACCGCCTGAACAAAAACGCTACTGTATTACGATGTACCTCATTTTCCACCACATAAATTTCCTCAGCAGCTGCTTTCGCACTTGATCCTTTTTTCCAGTTGTATCTCAGAAGACCACGAATGACAATGTTTTCTTCCGGCATTACCAGTGAAATTTATAAAATGGAATGATAGGTAGAGAGAGTTGGTATACATAATTAAATAAAGGATTAGTCAAAGTAAAGTTGAATAAGGATTCTAATGGAGACTTTAATGTCAGCAATGAATTGATGCGCAAAGACTTTTGCAACAACCTAGTACAGATATTTCAATTAACAATACTTAAGCGAACAAGAAGAGGATTCTGAATGTTACAAAACTGAAGGATTAGTGTCCGAATAGACATTCCCGGACACATTTGTTTTCTCGTAACAATTAACACACACATACATATCTGAAAGTTATGAGTTGCGCTTCACTCTTTATAACGGGTTCTAATTTTCATTTATTTCTAGCTCAAAACGTTTCAATTATCTCCTCATAAATTGATCACGAGGCTTCTGAAGCCTTTGAAATGGCTGTGAAGACAGAAATCAAGATTCCGATGGCGGTTGAGAGAACGACTTATAAAAAGTTGTAACTATTTACAAATTCAATTCCTGTCGCTCTACTCCGGTCGAAGAAATGTGACAGGAACGGAAGGAAAGAAGAAATCCTGAAGAAGGAAACTCCTGAAGAACTATCCATCTTCTGGTCGAAGAAGCCAACTATACCACATATTTTCTGTATCTTGCCAGCAGTAGTGCAGTCTAGTTGTTTGATATCTCATCAACTGTTTAAGGTTTCAGCTTGCTTTGCAGCAGTACTGAGAATAAAACATACGTATTTATATCCACTCACCTATAACTGTGTATGTCTATGTATTTATATATATATTCCAAGTATACATATATATATATACTTGGAAGTAGAGTGCCACAAAAAATTTTTCGTTTTTCCTTTTTTCGCGTGAAAAGCTATCATTGACGTATATTTCATAGAGAAAAATGTAAAATTTTTGGTTTAAATAATTTACCCTATAAAAAAAATATTATTAGTTTGGCCATTATATATTTTATAATAAAAAATAATGACTTCCTTCAAACTGTGATTAGGGAGTAATTCGATAAAGGCTTTTATTATAGATAATAATAAATTATTTTTAATATTGTAATGATATCATCAGGTATCATCAACTTTATAAATAATTGAAAACACCACTATTTATGCTAAACATAATATTTTGTACTTTAAAACATTCAATGTAATATTTAGAGTTGATTTTTGCTTTTTAATTCAATTTCTTGTTTAATAACAAATTTTTTTTTTATATTTTTCTTTAATATCTATAAACTCTGTTTTCAATGAAAAACTGAAAAAATTTGATTCATGATTAAATGATGAAGATTAACTTTTTTCTAAGACATAAAATGTAAGTCGTATTGACGAATAAAATGCCTGACTTGATCTTTCATGAGTCAGTTGAAGGACAGCGATAAACCTAAATAAGAAAACTGCAGACGCTTCTTCTGAATAATTCTACTTTTTCGTGTTTTGGCACTCCCCTAATGTGTATGTTGAATTTTGTCCTATCGAGAATTGTGTTTATTTGGTTCCCAGCTATATAATAAACATTATCTAAATATTTTTATATGTAATATTTTCCCCACTCCAAACTATCATAAATCAGATAATTTTGTTTATTGAAAACATTTATTTAATATTACTGTTATACATTTTTTAACTGTATTTATACTTTTGTTCCTATATATGTATATGTATATATATATATATATATATATATATATATATATATATATATATATATATATTTTTTTTTTTTTTTTTTTCTCTGACTTAAGCACTCTGTCCTAATAATTTAAATCTTTTAGTGTAAATTTGCGAATTCCAATCGTTTTATTTTTTATTTTTAGATGAGCTTTTTTTTCCTTATTTCGATTTAGATGGCTTTCTCCTTGCCACCCGGTTAGAAAACTTATATTGCCTCAGCATCGTTCTCACTGTAATCCGATGGGCATTCATTCCCCGTGCAGAAGCAATATGCTTAGCCAAATATTCAGCAGTTTTATTAGGATCACACTTAATTTCCTACAATAAATTCCGCTTATCGCGATCTGAAAGTTTTAGACGTCTCCCGCTTCTTGGTTTATTTATTAAATTTTTAGTTGAATTAAATTTTTTTATTAACAAATCATTACTCATTTCAATGTTTACCAGTGGATGTTGACTTTTTTCCTATCGAGAATTGTGTTTATTTGGTTCCCAGCTATATAATAAACATTATCAAAATATTTTTATATACAATATTTTCTCCACTCCAAACTATCTTAGAATCAGAAAAAAAAAAAAAAAACCTGTACAACTATAACCCATGGAGGTCTTGGGTTCAGTACAAGTACTGAAGGACCGTACTCTTTCTAAGCCAACGGTTGTGCAAGGAGGTGATATGGCCGAGATCACGCTCAACCTGGCGGTTTTTCCCCCACTTAAGATTACCCATTTTATATAGGCTGGATGGTCCCCAGCATGTTATCCCGATCCCACAGGGTCGATCGACGGCTGATAACAGAACAAATAATTATCTACCACAGCCGGTCTCGAACCCGGGACCGGGATCATGGTAACACAGTGCCTTACCACTGAGCTACCCCGCTCCCTTTCTTAGAATCAGATAATTTTGTTTATTGAAATTATTTAATATTAATATTATACATTTTTTAACATTATGTAGACGTTTGTTTCTATCTCTCTCTCCCTCCCTATCTATAAATATATATATATATATATATATATATATATATATATATATATTTTTTTTTTTTTTTTCCTGGCAATATTCTTTTTGATTAATTTTCGGTAATCGGTTTTTGACAGATTTTTACCTTGCTGGGTGATCTTTGAGTCCCTGGGTCTAATAAACACATTTTTAATCATTTGTCTGTGCCAAGATTATGTATTTCTTTTTTGTAAGGTTACGACCTCCAATCCCTGTGTAACAAATTGTGCACCGTGTGCGCAATAACCGACAAAAACGCGTTTTTCTAAAGACTTGTGCCAAAAGGGCTCTAGAAATTTCGATAACTTACCCAAAGTCTTCCACTTTACATATAGAGTCCATCCCAGAAAAAAAAAGTTATGAGGAATAGTGAAGTTTATTTGCGCATAACTCAAAAAGTATACATTTTATGGTAAATTATATATCTATTTATTTGTAGAAAAAAAATAGTTCATCATCAGCGGTCCCATATTAGTAAAGCTACAGTGTATTGGACTTTGTACCCATGTTTCAAAGCATTCCTCTCATGTTCTCATGGAAATCTATTCATTTTATTTTAGTTTTATAAATAAATCGAAAACTATACATCTCCTGTAATATTTCAGACGCTCATTTGTGTGATAATTAAATTGCTTACAAAGCAAAACTTAGAAATTAATGGGAACAATATTAGCGAAGGCACATCTGTGTGTGTATATATATATATATATATATATATATATATATATATATATATATATATATATAAAATTATGCAAGATTATAGTTGAAATAATTAGCGAAACGAGAGAGGAGAGACGGAGAGACGTGAGAGAGACCTTGGTGAGGCACGACCTTGAACGGTGATAAGAGTTGACCTTGACACAAGGTCAGAGGCGCTATCATTCCCGCCGGTTCCAGTTGCGCGGGAACATCCCCTCCCCTGACCTGCCCTTCACCGCCGACTTTATATCTCGCCCTGCTTCCTATATCTTCGTCTAGTCTACGCTGTATCTTTTCCGTTCATACCCTGTTAAATATATTGTCTTTTTGTCTATGCGTTATAGGTTTGTCAGGTTTAAGTATTTTTTTTTTTTATTTAATCACTTTTTTTCTTTAAAATGTGTCGCTATTGAGGATGCCCCAGGAGGAAATGTCAATAATTGAGGAAGGGATAATCTATCAAAAATAGAGTTTAGTGGCGTCAACCACATTTTGTTATCTCAATCCATTTTTGTGATTTTGGTAAAGATTTTTCTCAGTAAAACCATGTTTTTTTCCAAGAAAAAAGAAAAAAATTCTATTCAGTAAATTGCCGGTTTACTCTTTCGTAGACTCTGCTCAAATAGTGGAGTGTTCTAACAATTTAGCATTGTTAGTTCAATGCGAGAAGAAACCAGTACAAACTTTTCTATTTTAAACCTTGAACTGAGGATGAATGTATAACATTGGAAACTAGTTTTCAATAAAACAAATTTATAGAAGTGGCAAATAATTTATCAATCCCTAAATGCTACAACGGCTGTCCATTTAGTAATCGCCGACGTTTCATAAGCCATTGTGGGAGAATGTGGCTTGATTTGTCAACAAAATTTTGGTCTGAAAATGATGGTCTGCCTCATGTCCGGCAAACACTTCCAGAAGCCCATCCTGTTCTGGAAATCTTCCGTTAACAGATCCTGGACATGCATGAAATGGTGTTGATTGCCAGCATTTAGAGTACTCAAGCTTATGGAACTGTGTATGGACGTTGGATTAGTCACCCTCATGGTTTCGTACGTATGCTCTGTATTGTTCGTCTATCTGATACACTTTGTTTAAAAGAAAAAGGTCCTGATGGACTTGAATTGTTAAAAATGCATTGCCAGGCGCTGTTCAGCATGTACAATTGGTGAAGTGAATAAAACTGAGTACGAGCTCATTGCTCAGAAAACTGAGCAGGTGCTCTTGTTAGATGCGAATAGAGAGAAGTTCCACAAAGATATACTTGCTAAGTATATGGAGCATGTGCTCTACAAATATGAATTGATCATTGATTCGGAGTACCTGCTCGTGTCCAGAATCTGTTAAAGAAAGTTTTCCAGAACAGAATGGGCTTCTGGAAGTATTTGCCGGACATGATGCAGACCATCACTTTCAGACCAAACTTTTGTTGACAAATGAAGCCACAATGGGCCATGAAACGTCGGCGATTACTAAATGGACAGACGTTGTAGCATTTAGGGATTGATAAATTATTTTCCACTTCTATAAATTTGTTTTTATTGAAAACTAGTTTCCAATGTTATACATTCATCCTCAGTTCAAGGTTTAAAACAGAAAAGTTTGTACTGGTTTCTTCTCGTATTGAACTAAAAATGCTTAATTGTTAATTAGATTGATAATTCTATACCATCTTGCGGATGTCAACTGACCAATCAGATTGATCCTTCTATACCATCATGCGGATGTCAACTGACCAATCAGATTGGCCCTTCTATACCATCATGCGGATGTCAACTGACCAATCAGATTGGCCCTTCTATACCATCATGCGGATGTCAACTAGTTGTATCATTTGATTCTGCATTGTGGTTACCACTTCGCCCTTTATTGAAAAGTAATTATAAGTAACCATAAGTATAAAGTAACCATTCCAAACGAAAAACACTTTCTTTGCAGAAGTCATCGACTTTAGAAAATTTGTTTGTGGAAAAACCAACATAAATTAGAATATAAAATATATGAGCTGCTCGTATTATTGTAGGCATCTTACGTTCTTTGACCGTCCAACCTCAATATCTTTCCGAAATTAGACCAGCTTCGGAAAGTTGGATATAACGTTAGAAAGCAGATTGAATGAAGCAAATTTTATGAATTCGTAGCTAGAAAATTCATTCCGTGAGATTCTACCGAGGGTAAGACCTAGCAGACCATCCAATTGTACATTGATATAACGAGTTTGATCAAAATTAATGATATTAAGTGGAACTTTTGGTAAGTTTTTTTAATAAAAAAAGTTGGAGTACTATAATTTCAGTTTCGCACAAGTTTTTGAACTAGACTTACACACAGACTCACAGACTATTTTGTGAGACTTGGTTATTTGGAATCTGGAGACCTTAAGACGCGTATTTCTGTTGAAGACTCGTATTCGAAATTTTTCACGATGACAATACTAAAGTTTACTAAATCGATGTCGTTTTTTGAAAAAGACGTAAGCGCCATCTAGTAAACTTTACAGGAAACAGATGAAACGATTTTTCCCTAAATAACAATATATAATTTTTAAATGTTTTTCTTTATAGTATAGAGCAGGATTAGTTTATTAACATGGCAAAACCTTTATAATTACAATATATTTTAAAGGATTCTAGGACTGGTTAAGGCCAGGGTGACGGCTGAAGGTCGTTAGTATTTGTTGCTTACGTCATCAGTATTCGATTTTTAGACCATTTCCAATTTTTTTCCTCGATATATCATGAGGGGAATCGATAGAGGTGGTGTTTACGTCCCAAAATCAATTGAAACCTAAATTTCGAATTTTGGGGGTTTAAGTCTTCTTCAAAAAACCCATGTCGATATATTTCATATATAGTCAAGTGGAAGTAAACATATTAATTAGAAAATATATTTACAATCAGTCTAGTTTATGAATCGGCTTAACGTCCAACATTGGCAGAAATGGCTAAGACGAAATGGCTAAATCACTAAGATTCCTAAGACGAACATTGAAATTCCTCCATTTTGACCATTTTTACAACCACTCCTAAGACTATATATATGGCAATATGGCCAAATCTTAATCTTATCTTAACCACTAACGGTTTGGATTAACGATTTATTCCGGCTATGGTTTATTCCGAACCAGAATGGAGAAAAACATAAAAATCAACGTCAATCTTGAAATGATGGACTAATTACACCTCGGCGATGCGCCCCGATAATTGTCCAGCTTTCATATATTTATATATGAATTCATATATTTATTTAATATATTTCATATATTAAAATCATGTATGTGCAGTTATATTTTCATGCAAAAATATTTGCAAACTTAAATGTAATTTGCTAGAGCAACCTTTTTTTATAAATTTGTTATAAACTTATTTTTAAAACGATACCAATGCTGTTTATTGGGATGGGATCAATGTGATGCAGAATTCGTTGAGATATTAGCGTTTGTTTAATTTGAAATAAAATATGTTAAAAATTCAATTTATTTTGTAAATTGTCAAAATATTGACTAATCTTGAATTTTCAACTGAAGTGAAATTGTCCTAGAACAATTTAAACTTTTGATATAAAGGTTCGTATTTTCGTTTTTATAAATTAGTTTTAAGACAAGTTATTATTATTTTGCAATGGAACAAGTCTCATTTTGTTGAGCATCAAAAGGGCTATCATTTTTTTTAAATTTAATCATGAATGATTGAATTTTCGTCTGCTCTACTTTAAAACTTGGAGACAAGAACATAATTTTTTTGCAATTTTCTTGTTATAAACAATTAAATTACACTATAAAAAATATTTTTTGTTGTAATTTATTCTATGGTGTACAAGTTGACATTTTTTTGAGTTCTCTCTGACCCTAAGAAGAGGAGATGGACACCATAAACTGAATTAAAAAAATATTTTTTTATATGAATCGTTGAATTAAAACAAAAACAAATCTGTCATATGATCTAGTCAAGACTACTTTGTTGGATTCCTGATGAAATCCTGCTCATAATATATTTTTTTCCAGCTTTGTGTGGGAAATTAAATGTTTTTGAGCCCTATAATCCATTTCCATGCAAGCGTTAGTTATCTAACTAGTAACTAGTTATCTTGTTTTCCTGTTACTCTCAATCCTCCACGAGAGGATGAAAGCGTGTCAGGGGTTGTCAACTTGGGAAATTAAATCAGAGATGGTTATTAATGAAACATAATTGACACAAGATGGATGTGAATGAAATATGAACAAGATAAGGAAATTATGTTTAAATAGTGCTGTCGGCTACGTTCCGATATTGTCAGCGTTCCTTTTATAGAACTGATGACATTGTCTCTATAAGGAAATGTTAGCGTTTTCTAAACTCATTTAGCTGAGAATGTAATATTTTTATATTCCGTCCATTTCAACAGTGAACGACCTTTCGAATTCAATTGAATCTGTAACTTATTATCTTTCTAATTTATGCTTCTAGATTCGTGGACTTTTAGTATGTTTACCTCTTAACTAATCCAAACAAAGCTCTAAAGTCAATTTTGACCGTCTGCTCCCCCCCCCCCTCTCCCCCTTTGAGCATTCATAACTGGAGTATAATTATTGACTAAGAAAACGTCCGACTTTATGTTTTTTACTTCCTTGTACGGAGTAAAGGAAGTATTGTAATCGCGAAAGTCCCAAATCGCCATCCCTAAATCCATTTCGACTAGTTTCGTCGTGACGGCTGTACGTACGCTCGTTCATATGCAAGATACATAACTCAAAAACGGTTAGCCGTAGAAAGTTAAAATTTTCTATTTAGGATTACTGTAAAATCTGGTTTTGAACCTCTCTTTATGGTTACTGCATGTTTCCCGGAAGTTGTACTTTATTTGAAGTTCATTATTGATTTTCATAAAAAAATATATTAAAATACTTTACAATACTTCTCAAATTTGGTATATAAGATTTACATATGAATTTAAACAATATAGTAAATTTTGGTTAAAATTGGCAAACCGGAAGTTGTACTTTATTTGAAGGTCATATTAGACTTTCATCAAAAAATATTTTAAAATATAATGGAAAACATCTCAAATTTGGTAAATTAGACTTTTATGTCAATATAAATAATATAATAGATTTTGATTGAAATTGAAGAGCCGAAAGGGACACTTTACTTGAAGGTCATAATAAATTCACATAAAAAGGTTTATTGAAATATAATAGATTTTGATTGAAATTGAAGAGCCGAAAGGGACATTTTACTCGAAGGTCATAATAAATTCACATAAAAAGGTTTATGTTTATACAAAGATCATATGGTTTAGTGATGAAGTTAATAAGCGCGATTTTTTTTCTATTCTAATTAAACTATTTTATTACTTGTTTTAAGTGCTAAAATTGACTGTAGATTTCCAATGCTTTATCGAGTGACATTGACAGTTCTGATGTTGTCAAGGAACAAGCATAAATCACTTAGGAACTTGTTACCAACTGAAAGAAAACGACATTTAACGTTTTCATTTAACATAGAAACGAGAGCTTGTGTGTGTGTCTGTGTCGTTTTTGAGATACAGCTATCTTTGTAAACTAGTAACAACCGATTTATAGTTTAATAGGCGTACAAGGAAGTCATAGGATATCCACATCAGATATTTTTTTCAATGAGCTGAGGGAGATCCTTAAACCTAATTAGGGATACCTACTTTAAACGCTTCTCATGTAAAATTATACTTTATTCCACAATGCTGACTATGCTACTTTGTAATCTGATTGCTGATTAATGAATAAATAACTGCTACCGAGATAATAAATAAATAACTGCTACCGAGATTTTATTTATTTTTTTTTTAATTAATATTTTACGAAATTCTACTCTCCTACAAATGAGACTCATTAATAATTCACTGGTTTTAATTTTCCTCTCTCCCCTCTCCCGTGTTTCGTTCAATTATTTTCTTCAAATTTATGGTCTTATTATTTTTTTTAATGACCACAGAATTGTTTTCATCTTTCTTATTTAAGTTTTAATTTTTTTTTAATATTATTAATATTAATAGCCTTAATTTGTAATTATTTTTTTTATAATGGATATCAAATTTATGGAAATTATGAAACAAAACCATTTAACTTCTTCATCCTTTATTTTTTGATCTTTTCAAAACGTTTCATTTCGGACTCAAATTTGTTCATCTTCAGTCATTTATTAATTATTTTCTTAAATTATTTTTATTTAAAAACATTTACGTGGTTATATTCAAATCCAATACTTATCCAGACAGCTCTATCTATCTTTTCTATCTCTTTAATATGTTTACACGTTTCGGACTTAGTTACCCATTTTCAAGTCATCTCTCTGCAAAAAATTATTTTTAATAATTATTAATAATTTAACAATTAATAATTAATAATAATATCTGTCCTTCTTATCATTCCGGATTTTTTTCCAATATTATTTTTTTATCATTTTATTCTATAACGCATAAAGTAAATTGTTTATTTATTCAAATATCTTATTATGGTCATTTTTATACAAAATTGTCATTGACCCATTTCAGATTATAAATAGAAATAGATATACACATATCGACGCTATTTTTTGAAAAAGGCGTAAACGCAATTTAGCAAACTTTACAGGAAACACACGAAACGATTTTTCCCCAAATAACAATCTATATTTTTTTTAATTTATTCTTTATTGTATACAATAGGTGTTTATTAAGTTGGCAAAACCTTTTTAATTATAAATATATTTTTAAGGCTTCTAGCACTGGTTAAGGCCAGAGTGACGACTGAGAGTCGTAAGTATTTGGTGCTTACGTCATCAATAGTCGTAATAATTTAATTTGTTGGTCATTTTGCATATTTTCACGGCTCTCAGTAGCTGTCCCGAATTTTCAAAAATATTACATTTGAAATTTGCAGGAAATTTAAAGTTCTCTAAAATTTATTATTAAAACAAAGTATTACCTTAAGTGCACTGGAAGCGAGTTATTTTGGAAACAAACTTTAACTGGCCAGTTTTTCAAGATGGCGAAAAAGATGCTAAAAGTAGGAGATCGAAAATTTGGATTTTTCACAAAGGGGGCAATACCTGAAATCAACATTACTTCGCTTTTTGCAAATCCAAATGACTTCTCCTACTGGGCTAATACGACAATTGTCGCAGATCAGGAAATTCCCAATTTCGCGAGATGTACTTGATCGAATTTAAAATTGTTTGTGTTCGAATGACGCAGAATTTGATTCTCTACAACTTTTAATTCTATGATTTTTTTCTCTTAGAGTACTTATTTTTAAGCTGCAGATCCATCTATAAATTTACCATACATCAATATCCATATATAAATGTCTGTCTCTTTATTTGTCTAAATCTTCGTTTTTTGACAATTTGAGGGATTATGACGTAGTGACCGTTTTTTTAACAGTCTTTGCTATGACATTGTGTTCGGTTAGGCGAATAGCATTTAATATGGGGACCATTAATAACACCCTGTCGTGAATTTAAATTTCTAATCAGTATAATAATAATGGCGTTATTTTTTCGAAATGATGTATGGGATGGTAGATTCATACTAATAATAATAATATTTTGAAAAAAAGTATATGAAATGTTTGGGTTGACTGCTCGTTCCAATATAAAAAAGGCTGTGAATTATTGCAAAATGGTGTATTATTTTCAAATACTGATATTTCAGAAATATCTGGTCTCACTATTTACAGGACTTTCCAAATTATCTTGAGCATTTGGAGTGTTTCGGGAAAGGAACATGTGCAGAATACTTTATAAAAGATATCTACCAAGTTCAGCAAAGAAATTAAGCAGTAGGCACATATGGAACAGAAATCTAAAGCTTTTCTTAAGATGATCGCTGTGAGAGTGCCGAACTGAGAGGGTTAAGAAGAAACTGTGTCAATGCAAGTAGGCTGAGATTTTTAGGACAAGGGTAAACCAGAGAGTAAAATGGTGCAGAGAAAAATATTGGATTTACATTTCAGTTGAAAAGGAAAAAGAAGCTGAAGCAAGTGCAGAAATAATCCAAGAAAGTATGAAGTAGAGAGATGCGAGGAGTCAAGAGCCCGCAATTGATACGTCAGGAGGCCTAGGGCCACGTCAGGAGGCCTAGGGCCACGTCAGGAGGCCTAGGGCCACGTCAGGAGGCCTAGGGCCACGTCAGGAGGCCTAGGGCCACGTCAGGAGGCCTAGGGCCACGTCAGGAGGCCTAGGGCCACGTCAGGAGGCCTAGGACCACGCTGACCTGTAGCGTCGGAGAATTAGTCTACGATTAGGTTATTGAATAGATATTGTTAATTGTCTTTTTTTGTATTTGTTTTTTAAAATATGATTGATAGTGGTTTTGTTGTACCCGTTATTTTTTGCTATGGAATATATTATTTAAATTTTTTTATTATAGTTCTTTTTGTTTAATGGCACGTTCAAAAGACGGTATAGATGACCTTTCGTTCATTGCTAGTTCAAAGCGAGAAGAAAGCAGTATAAACTTTTCTGTTTGATATAATCTATTTAAACCTTGGTGAGTACCAACATGTATTTGATTTCTTGTCTTAATTAAATTCATAATTCATAAATGTTTTATAATACTGATTTATATTAATCTAATTTAATATGTATAATAATACTAAACTATGTTTTGAATTGCTTATTTTTGAATTTTATTTGTGTGTTTTCAAAACTGAGGATGAATGTATAACATTCGAAACTAGGTCGAAAAAAAAAGTAATAAAAAAAATTAATAGAAGTGGCAAATAATTTATCAATCCCTAATTAGATTGATTCTTCTATACCATCATGCGGATGTCAACTGACCAATCAGATTGATCCTTCTATACCATCATCCGGATGTTAGCTGATGTTTTTATTTATTTGCTATTATTTGCATTTCCTTTCATTAGTTAATCCATCAATCATTTACTTTCCCCAAACTAGATGTCCTAGGACCGGTTAGGCAATAGCTTCCAGCAGTCCCGGATTTACTGTACAGGCAATATAGACAACTGCTTCTAGGAAGAGCCAAGTCCTGGAGATGGGATGATCCAGCACTGGAGAAGATGATGATGATGAGAGGTTGGCTGTTGTCTCTGTCGAGTCGAATCGTGTGAAAGTAACTGCGAGGTCCCGATCTCTCCGTTCACTTTTCGCTCTTCTGTCTCCTCGGGTTTATCTCTTTATTATAATCTTAAAATAATTTCGAATTATCTATTCCTCTTCTTATTTTATGTATCCTTACATTAAATATATAATAACTAGCTCACCCCTGCGAAAATTTCGCACAAACCATACATTTAGTTCAGATTTTAATACATTAGGGGTTCAGTACAACTTTAATTATTTACATTCAGTAATATTAGTAGATAAATAAAATCTACACTCTACCATGGAGTGAACCTAGCTTGTTTCATTATAATGTTAATTACATTATTAGTTTTCCAGCACAGTATTATCAGAAATTTAGAAATACGCCCACGATATATACTGTAAAACTTATTATATATAAGTATAAACGTTATAGTGCCCTGCTAGAACCCAGAGAAAAATAGCGCTATAACTATAAAATAGCTGTATAACATTCGAATATACATTTTTAATGTTCCTGGTTCAATGTTAACATAAATTTTTTTGCTTAAAGTAACATAAGGTATTTCTATAAATAACATTTTCTAATTTATTTATTTATTCAAAAGTATCGCTTTGCGCTAGAAAATTTTACGAAAAAAATGTACTAATGTGTTTAAAATATTTGTTGTTTTTACTGATTCCGTTTCATTCTTTACCTTTTCTTCATTTTCTAGCTTTTTCGATAATATGTGATTAAGAAATCATAAATCATACAAAATCGATTATAAATCATAAATGAAATCGATGAATTAGAGAATCAATACTTAAAACTTCGTTGGCCATAAGGTCGTCACCGAACCTTTTAATTCAGCGAACCTTTCTTCGGATATAAGAACTTATCTACTTTTATCATTCATCTATGATCAAATCACAATAAAATTTACACAAGAAAAAATTAAATTAAAAAAAATACGTAAGAGTTAGACAGTTGTTTAACTGCCTCTTTGCTGTTTCCATCTGGTACTGTATTTGAAACTTCATGTCGACCCGTCTCATATTTACAAAAGAAAACGTTATTAATGTAAAAAATATTTTAACAAAATCATTCAGAGCATTATAACCGGGAAATCGGATCTTTGTAGGGAATAACATTTCATAGGGAAACCACAAATTGGGAAAGGAAACAAGGAAAAAGAGCGTTATAGCCGGGAAATCGTTATAACTGGGAGCGTTATAACGAAGTTTCACTATACATGGTCCGGCAGCGAAACGGAATGATTTCAAAATTAAATTATTTATCAAAGGATTACTGTTTTTTGTTAGTATAAAGTAGAAGAATAGCCATTTAGCATGCTATACAATCACTTTTTTTTTTTTTTTTTAACAAAAGCAGTACGAAAGGCCGCTACATATTTTCAACGAGGATATCGCTTGCGACTTTTTGAAACAAGAAAACAAACGGGTTTGAGGCCGATCCGCCCCGAAATACCGAAGCCCTCAAACAGCACATTCCGAACGAGATTGAAGCCAAGACCCGTCATTATGCAACGAGAGATTAAGCAAAACTTTCAGTTACGAATCCGAGCATAAATTTCAATTTCAATGGCAATCGTGGTGTTGAGACATTTTTTTTCTTTCTCTTTATTTTGTTTATTTATTATTTTTTTTCTTTCTCTCCTTCTGTCCTGATAATGCCTGAATTGGCGAAATATCGACAGATAATTTATTTTCTGTTATTTTTAAGACTTTTGGCTTTGGGGGGGGGGGGGGGTTTCATTTATGACTTATTTATTATTTATGCCCCATTTTGGGCTTTTGTTCTTGCTTATTGATGTATTTTGTTGAATAGCCGTGTATCAGCTGTTTTCTTTGTAAGGACTTTCCTCTTATATCCATTTGGACTTTCTATTTCCTCTTGTATTTTTCGGATTTTTGGTGAGAGTGTGTCCTTTTTTTATGATCAGCTGTTTATAGATTGGCTTTTCCCAGCTGTTGTAATGCGACCTCCCTTTTTCCTCAGTATGCGTCTGGGTGTCTTGGTGTAGGATCGCCGTCTTTGGCTGGTCACTTTTTTTGTACTGTGAATGTGAGATGTGCTGTATTTTGTTCTATATATAGCGTTTCTTTTTGTTTCTCTTTATTTTATTTATTTATTACTGTTTTTCTTTCTCTCCCACAGTCCTGATAATGCCTGAATTGGCGAAATATCGACAGGTGATTTATTTTCTGTTATTTTTGAGACTTTTGGCTTCTTGTTTGTATTTTTCCATCAATTATATTTATATATACAAAATTAATATTTAAAAAAAATTGTTTAATTAATAATTAAATTTTATCTTTAATCGATTTGCCTTGAGGTCAATTAAGAAACTTAGTAGTTTTTTCTATATATTTTAGACGTTTCGGGGATACTTTGTCTCTCTCTTCAGCATCTAAATACTATCCCAAAAGGTTGGGTTTTTCACTATTAGTTACTTAAGTGACAAACCCAACTTTAAATAACTAGTTAAGTGACAAACCCAACTTTATATAACTAGTTAAGTGACAAACCCAACTTTAAATAACTAGTTAAGTGACAAACCCAACTTTAAATAACTAGTTAAGTGACAAACCCAACTTTAAATAACTAGTTAAGTGACAAACCCAACATTTCGGGATATTATTTACATGCTGAGCAGGGAAACAAAGCATTCCCGAAATGTCTAAAATAAATATAAAAAAATACTTTATTTTGAATTGCTTATTTTTGAATTTTTTGTGTGTTTTTAGAACTGAGGATGAATGTATAACATTCGAAACTAGTTTTCAATAAAACAAATTTATAGAAGTGGCAAATAATTTATCAATTCCTAATTAGAAAAAAATACTAAGTTTTTTAATCGACCTCAAGGAAAATTGATTAATGATACGAATACAATTGAAAATAATTAAAATAAATTAATTATAAAATCATTCCGTTTTATGACCGGACTCTGTATTTAGTCAAACCTCTCCAACGGATACTCCCCCTCCTCCCCTCTCTACGGACAATTTTCAAATGCCCCGGCTTGGATTTTGCCCCTCAAAGGGACTTGGATTGCCAAACGTTCGTTACCAAGAGGTAAATTTATCCCTCTAAAGGGAAATTACAAAATGTAGATAATTAAAAAAAACATATTTAATGGTTTCATGTTTTGATATAAAAAACATTCATTTAAATGCATACATTCTAAAATTAATTTTTTTTTTGTAATTAATAAAACGCTTGTCTTGCACAGTATAGAAAAATTAAAAGACTTTTAAGAGAGAAAACACGGTAAAAATGTGATGGTTTATCATGAAAAATAAATTGTGTATTCAGAGAAAAATAAACAGAAAATAACTCAGATTTGACAGTTTTCAAAATTAGTAACGCAAATACCTTAATTGTTTACAATTACATTTTATTCACCAATTTTATTTTCTTTCTTTTTTTTTTTTTTTAATATGTTTATAAGTACATACATATGAAATTCTAAAAATATCTTTTGTATTAATAGACATCGAAATTATATCAATAAACTTTAAACATTTATTTTGCACTTGTATACACCCTTCTCAGCGAATATCCCTCTGCAACGGACTAATTCGTGGTCACCATATATGTCCGTTATAGAGAGGTTTCACTTTAGATGGACTCATAGATAAGATATCCGATGATAGAAAGGAAACATCCGAGCAGTAGATATTCTCATCGTTTTGCCATGTTAGGAAGTTAACAGTGCCAACTATATAATATTTCTCCAGTACTATTTCCGCAGCTCTAGCGCTGTTCTGGGAAGTTGGCTTTGAGTGGAACTAAACAACCGAATCGTTTTGCCTTTCTGCTTCACTTAAAATAGTCCTGGAGCATTTCCTTCAGCTCTATTTAAAATTTCTTAGCATTGTTGACTTTGTGCTATTTTTAAATCTTTATGGCCGCCGACTTCTGCACCCACAGCGCCCTCTAGCCACGCAGTTCTCCAGATCAACTCTTATTACAGATATCGATCTTATTATCGATATAAATTAAAATTTATATCGATATAATTTCATCGAGGTTTTATTATTATTGATTGCTATTATAATAATGTCTGTAATATTTGGCTTTCGATGTTATTGTACATTTTATTGTCTTAGACCTTCAGACCCCATTATCTAGCCAATTCACGATATATGGAATTATACAATATATTAAAATTCAAAATTGCGAGTTTTACACTTTTGGGGCTAAATTAGATAATTTCGATTATAATATCATAAAATTGAAGGTTTGAACAAAATTTCCCATAATATATATTTATTATTTCATATTGCATGAAAGAGAGACTTAACATATAACTTATTACTAGATTTAACAAGGAAAAAATAATAAATTAAAAACAATAAATAATTACATATTTATTAATAATATGTAATTACATTTTTAAATATATTGTTAAATTTATAGCTTATATTTCTCTTTCATCTAGTTATAGTTTAATTTAATGTTATAAAGGTTAATTTATTGTTGTATTGTAATTACATTTTTTTCTCACGTTTCACGTGATTTTAATTCAGAGGCTCTCACGAAGTTAGATAAACATTACATGCATTAATATTATAAATTAAAAAAAATCATTATTTCTGCAAGTTTTAGGTGTACACTATTTTACACATTTTGAGTTCTTACTGTACGACTTTGTACATTTTTACTTTTTACTGCCCGTTTTTCTTTTCTTTTTTATGCGAAAACCCGATCCCTAGTTATAAAACTGTTCTATATATACACACATATATATATATATAAAATAACATGACGTAATATCAAGATTAAGGTATTATCGGAAGATTCCAATTCGAAACCTCAAGTCTCTGAAGTAGTAGTAGTAGATAACTGAAGCTTTGTAAAGGAATCTAATTGTAAGTTTCGAAAATTTGAATAAAAGTTTCGCCACACAAAAATAATCCAACCATAACAACCATAACTATATCCATTGCAACAGATTTAATTTCAGTTGAAACCAGCACTAAAAGGCGGAGTTACAGACGTGTACTCGTAAAACTGAGTATAACATACTTTTCAATCAAAATAGTAAAATTAGTCTATATATGGCTGCCGATTCTGATCAAATCGCTGGTCAAAATTTAATGTTTAAGGCAAGTATTCGATGCGGAATTTTATGTTCTTTAATTTAGGTAAGAGTAAAATTTTCTGTGTGATGCACGCTTCTGATGTTATAAGCCAAAAACAGAATAAAATTCCAAACATGAAATGTTTTCACTTTTTTCAGTTTTTTGCATATAGCATCAAAAGGGTGCGTCGAACAGAAAATTTTACTCCGATCTAAATCGAAGAACATTTAATTCTGCGTCGAATAGTCTCCTTTAACATTAAATTTTGTTCAACAATTTGGTCAGAATCGGTAGTCAGATATTGGCAAATTTTACCATTTTGCTTGAAAAGTATGTTATGCACAGTAAAATTTGCCTATATTTGACTACCGCTTCTGACCAAATCGCAGAACGAAATTTAATGTTCAAGGAGACTATTCGATGAAGAATTTAATGTTCTTTAATTTAGGTGAGAGTAAAATCCTCTGTGCGATGCATCCTTCTTACGTTATAAGCCAAAAACTAAAAAACGTGAAAATTTCGCGTTTATTTTTTGTTAGCAAAAGTTCAGCTCTGCTCAGAAACCGTCGCAAACTTATATTATTGATTTGGGATGTCCAAAGTGGATTAAAATTAAAATTTGTCTGATTTAATCAGAAAAGTCTAATTTGACTGGGTTAAATATCCTATATTTTAAGGCCTGGATTCACCTAAAAATGTTTCATAAAAATCTAGGAGACATGTAAGTTCCTTGTAAGTACCGGTCTTCTACCTCTGATAATTTTTTTCCATGGTTATTTTATTTGTAAGACGGTGGCCCTACGGTGGCTTGGTGCAGGTCGGATTCCCAGCCGTCATGGGATAGCCTTCTACTGTATTCTGTTACACTGCTTCTTAGACCTTGCCCGTCCTCTCTCCTTACACGGGATCCCTTGTAAAGTTATTACTTTGTAAATCTTTTCCGGCTTTCCTCTGCGATCTTTTCGGTAAGACCTAAAGCAGAGGCGTAGCCCAGGGGGAAGGGAGAGGGATAGGGGACCGAACGGGGCGGCCTTAAAGGGGGCGCCAAAATGCGAATAAACAAATTTAACAAACTAAATTTTAAATAAAAATTATTTTATTGGTTTCATATTGAATATATATTTAAATCATTAATCATGAAGTAATGAATATAATATAATATTCTATAGCGAAGTCGTTTTTTGAAAAAAGTTTAAGTGCCGAAATATCACCTCTATCGATTCCCGCTCACGATATGCCGAAAAAAAAATTGGTTACCGTCTAATCGATTATTGCTGACGTAAGCACCAAATACCGACGACTCCCAATCGCCACCCTGGCCTCAACCAGCGCTAGAAGTCTTTAAACTATATTGTAATTATAATAGTTTTGCCTTCTTAATGATATCCTACTGTACAAGATAATAAAAGAATAACATTTAAAGAAACATACATTGTAATTAGGAGAAAAGGCGTTTCATGTTTTTCCTGTAAAATGGCGCTTACGCCTTTTTCAAAAAACGACGTCGTTATATAATAAGGCCAGTAATTTAATGGAGTAGCAAGGGTTACAAAAAGTTCGAACATTAGCAGGTTTTGTTTATTCTTGTTTATTTATGGCCTGCTAACATTGGCGTATAGCCGGCCTTATGCGTCGAGCCACCAAGCCCGTGTGGACAATATTATTAATGTTGCTTTAAACTCCAAAATTAAGATGCAAATCGTGGCAGTAAGTGGTGGCTTACTCGCGGTTATATTATAATTTAGAAACAGATAAGTTGGAGTTATGGGAGGGGGTGGTTGTGTTGAAGTTCGCTCCGGGCACCAATTGGACTAGCTACACCACTGACCTCAGGCGAATCAAGTACAGGATATCGAGGTCTAGAAAAATTAATATTGTAGGATTGCAAGGATTTTGTGAAGAAGTAAATTAGCATACATAAAAATACAAGAAAAAAGCTCTAGCATCGAATTGAAAGGAAAAGTTCTATTATTTTTTTAGAATTGCGATTAAAAAAAAATTACACTATACATTATATATATATTATTTATATATATATATATATATATATATATATATATATATATATATTATTTGGATTTGGATCGGTATATCAGTATATCAGTATGCCAGGGTGGAAAGGTCGGTTGTGACATTTACGAAATTAGGAATTGATAAATTATTTGCCACTTCTATAGTTTTGTTTTATTGAAAACTAGTTTCGAATGCTATATATTCATCTTTAGTTATAAAAATACACAAAAAATTCAAAAATAAGCAATTCAAAATATAGTTTGGTATTATTATAAATATTAAATTAGATGTAAAATAAAAATAAATCAGTATTATAAAACATATAATACTTTATATATAATTTACATATAATGATTTTTAATTACATATAATACTGATTTATATTAATCTAATTTAATATGTATAATAATACCAAACTATATTTTGAATTGCTTATTTTTGAATTTTTTTGTGTTTTTAGTACTGAAGATGAATGTATAATATTCGAAACTAGTTTTCAATAAAAAGAAAATTATAGAAGTGGCAAATAATTTATCAATCCCTAATTAGATTGATCCTTCTATACCATCATGCGGATGTCAACTGATTTATGAAATTGTGTAGTAGAAGACAAATTATAATTTCTCCTTGAAAATAGCTCATCATTTTTTTTTTCAAAAGCAACTCAAGAAAGCATGTAAAAGCACAAAACTTACTTCATGAAAAAGTGAGGTACAGGCACGCAGCCACTGCCACATGTATACCCCTTGACAGTGAACTGTCGTATCTTATCTACCTATCAAACTAACCTTACCTAATTATCAACTCTATGTTCCCATTATTTCTTAACTTGAAATTGATTGTATCCAACGTTTTGACGTTATTTAATTCTTGTAGGTGGAATAAATAAATAAACTATGTAATTTAGTTTCTATGGTGACATACAATTTGTTAGTGGCCAATCAGCTGTTCTAAATCCGCCATTTTCCCAACTGTCACGATGTAGTGAAGGACACAGCCACACTATCTCAATGCCGTGACATTACTACCACGACAGAGAACTGTCACAGTATAAGTTTTATTAAATTCAATAAAGGCTCTAAGCTGAGGTTATCTCCTAAGCCTCGTTGCTAGGGAAAAGATGTCCGTTCTAGGCTGAGATAAAAAGTTCAAACAGACTTTAGAAAAAGTGGAACCCCGGTAGCGACTTTCTCTCCTTTTCTATTTACTCATTTCGTGGTGTAAGAGCGATTGGGAAAGACAGGCCGGGTGCCGTGCGCTTTATAAGGATGGTTCTTCATAGAGTTGTAATGTTTGGAGCCAGCTGCCTTCTAGATATAGTATAATGGTCTTTTAAACGCTCCTCGCTTTGCAAGAAAGGTGTATTGCCTCAGGAACAAGAAAAATGGCGTTGTTCATCTCGTCTGCCGATGTTTAAACATGAACTGTTTATATAGTACATTATTATACAATCTTACTATAATTATATAATACCCTCACAATATTACAATTATCAACATGTACAGTTGACATCCGCATGATGGTATGGAATGATCAATCTAATTAGGGATTGATAAATTATTTGCCACTTATATAATTTTGTTTTTATTGAAAACTAATTTCGAATGTTATACATTCATCTCCAGTTTTAAAAACAAACAAAAATTCCAAAATAATCAATTCATAATACAGTTTGGTATTATTATACATATTAAATTACATGTAATATAAATTAGTATTATAAAACATTTACGAATTATGAATTTAATTAAGACAAGAAATCAAATACATGTTGGCACTCACCAAGGTTTAAGTAGATTATATCAAACAGAAAAGTTTGTATTGATTTGTTCTGGAGAAATTTATTTGGTCATTTAATCTGGATAAAATCCAGAAAATCTGGATTGGATTTGAAGGATTTTATTATTTCAAGTGCTTCATATATATTTAATTTGAGGCTGTTTTAACGTGTATTAATTTAAGTCCTGAATCTTTGATGAATTTATGTTTTGTTTTTTTGTTTAAATGAATTTCGAAGTTGGAATTCTTTGCCTTATTATTATATGCACGTATATGTTCCTTTAATCTCTTAGTGATCTTACAATTTTTCCGTGTATTTGCCTGCACAATCGTTACAATTTGTTTCGTATACTCCGCTTTTTTGGAAAGGGTCTATTTGTTCTTAGGAGAAGGGAAATATGAGGATAGGCTTTTTTTATATTTTAAATGCAGGGTTTAATCCTAGTTTTTTCAATTCATTTCCGACTTTGGTGGATAGAGGGCCGTAATATGGAATCAAAACATAATGATTCGGGATGGGTCTGTCTTCGGGGGTTGTTGAATAGATATCATTAATTGTCCTTTTTTTGTATTTGTTTTTTTATAATATGATTGATAGTGGTTTTGTTGCGGGAACCGAACTAAGCTAAAAATTATACAATAGTTTATGTTCTACAATAATGTTCTTTACTATAATTTTTATACTTAATCAAGCACACAAAGGTATCAGTACAATGAAGACGTCAAAATATTACAACATTTTTATAACATACTAGCAATGCCCCACGGGTTCATCCGAGGGTCAATCGACCCCTAAAACGGAAAATAACCTTTTAAATAATAACCTATAATATGTTGTTCAGTCTCATTTGAGGCACTCTGTCGTAAAACATGATAACTAACAAAATGAAAACTTTTATAATGTTAAAATGTTTGTTAGTTACAATAATTGACCTAGCAGTCACTTAAGTATCAGGAACACACAAGGCGATTTGTCGCGACTGGCTCGCTGCGAAAGATCGTAAATTTCCTGCAGGCTGAGATCGCAGATCGCCGCGAGAGATCACGCTCTGTCTGAGACTTTATCCAGTTGCGAATTTTGGAACCGGCAGACTAAGAATTTTTCTGGAGCGTTAATTTTTGGGGAGCGGCAAAATTAAGCATACATGAATATAAAAATTAACCCCACTTAGTTTTTAACTATAAAGAAATCATTGTTTTTGGAGATAGGAGCTGCTGGAGGTGGCGGAATTATCTGCTATGCCTGTTGGCTGCAGTATAACAAATCCGCCATTGCACTTGTCTTGACTAAACACAAATTGCCTACAGATTCCTCCAACAACCTATGAAATCTGCCTTACGAATTTCAAAAAGTTGAATTCATAAAAATGTTATATACCATGTCTTGTGACCGGGTGCTTCATTTGTTGCAGACATATTCAAGTACCAGGATCAAAACGACAATATATTTTTATAAACGGCAATAAAGTCACACTTAAATAAGTTCTCGTTTGTAAACATTTTTTTCCTTTATCTTCCCATTTTATTAACAAAATAACGCTTCCACACAATAATTTCTTTATCATTAACAATCAAAACATATTCAGTTGGAAGCAGAACTTAGCCCTGTAGTAGGGATCAAAACATATTCAGTTGGAAGCAGAACTTAGCTCTGTAGTAGGGATGAAAAATAGTCGATAATACTTCATTATTAATTATTTAGGAATTAAGGCGTAACGTGGGTCGCTTACATCTTTTATTTATATTTTCTACTATATTAAAAAAAATCTGGTGCTGTGCGCGCATTACACAATTTTCCCTTGCCACCCTATAATAATAATCTTCTTAACATAATTTTAAGGAGTTCACCTAAAACTCTACTTGAAATAAACTCAGCAGAATGCGCTTCTTCAAGTCTTCCCTCTTAGAAGTATAATAAAATAGTTTTTTACAAATTTTAGTACGACAATTCTGTACACTATATATTTTTGGTTTGTCCATCTGAAAATATATATTAAAAAAATTGGCTTAGTTTCCATAGAAATTCTATTTAGTTTCCATAAAAATTTCATTTAGTTATCGTAGGAATTCCATTTCGATAGAAACCTTTTGTTTCCATTAAAATATATAAAAGTAGAAATTATTAAGTTAATTTCACTTTTATGTTATTAATTACATTATTACAGATTGTATTGTTGATAACAGTTGGCAGATTGCTGGTAGGAGGTTTGTTGGAATCCGTCCCCTTTTGGTCGCGCTCGGCTTTTATCTAATGCCTCGTAGTTCTTATAAGATATACTGTATTTTTGCTGAAATTTGACCGATTTCTAAAATTTCTTTTTTGGGTTTTAGATACTTTAACGCATTGACTGCCATGGTACTTTTCAGATTCTGGTATAAAAAGCCAATTCAATTTAATCATATTATATTTCATATTATATTATATACTCATACTCTACGAATTCCCTCGTAGCGGCACAAATATGGCAAGTAAACAAAGTAAAAGATAACTCGTAGTTGGCGTCCTAGGCAATAACGCAAGTTACGAGTTATCTCGTAGTTGGCAGTCAAGGTATTAATTATCTTGTATATGATGTTAAACTTAATTTACCATAAGATGCACGATTTTTGAGTTATGCGCAGATAAAAAAGTTTTCATCATAACTTTTTTCCTGTATTTCCTTTTGCTCAAAATTACTCTTCATTTTAATTCGATAAAGAATTGAAAAAAGAATAAAATACAAAAACTACCTGGTTTAGAGGACCTGTCATGTTTCTGAAACCCTTCTCACGTTTTTCCTCTTCAGTAAAAACATGAGCAGTCCTCGAAATTGAACAAGAGCCATAGATTTCTTAGCAGCTAGGATCCTGCACTAATGGGATAGGGTAAGGAAGGCTTCCTGCAAAAAAACGCGCCTCTTTTATTTTCCAGTATAATTCCGCTTGTGTTTAAGTTTGTCTCAAGATATACACATTGTCTAAGTCGAAAGATATATCTTGATAACATCAAGTCCTACAAGAATTAGGGTATTGACGACTACTCCAGTATCGTGACCCCGAAATGGCGCAGGTCTGCAGTTATAAGTTGAAGGCCTGACTGTACATTGAAATAGGTGAAGTGAATAAAACTGAGCACGTACTCATTCCTAAAAAAACTGAGCAGGTGCTCTGGTTCGGTGTTAACAAAAGAAGTTACACAATGAAATACTTAAATAGTCTAATATTATTTATTTAAAACCGATTTTCGTTCAAAACTAATTTTCTTTATTATTATTTTGCAATTATTTTATTAAGAGTATGAAACACGTGCACCACAAATATGGACTGTTTATTGATTCGGAGTACCTGCTCACCTTTCGAAGTGAATAAAACGTGAGAACGCTCCACTATTTAAGCAGGCATTTCTACGTTTTATTCACTTAGAAATATGAGCAGGTACTATATCTAAATCAATAATCAGTCCATATTGATCAGTCTATACTCTTAGTAAAATAATACTTAAAAAAATTTTAAAATATTAATAACCATTTTATATATATATGTGTATATATATATATATATATATATATATATATATATATATATAGAGAGAGAGAGAGAGAGAGAGAGAGAGAGAGGCTCTAGAGGCGGATCGCGGGTCGGTGCTCTGTTGTGGACGAGACATTAGCCTGGTTGCTCTTCATGCTCTGTTATGTATGGGTTATGCTATGCTGTGTGGGTAAGGCATAGGACTCCTGGTTCAAGTCCGCCTGTGACTGATAATTTATATTAGCTGCGGATTGACTCTAGGGCTCTGGGACCCTCCTTGTTATAACCTCTAGGGCCCTGGGACCCTCCTTGTTATAACACCCAGCTTATATAACGTAGCTTCCCTTAATTAGGGTTGCTGCTAATCCTGGTGGTTTAGCTTGAACGCTGACCACCTGATGCAGATTTATTTCCTGCCATCTCGATGCTGTATGAAAAATTCACCCGTGGGGGAAGTTCATCTGCCTGATGATTTTGCAGTGCTAGGATATGCATAGAATTCTGATTAGACAATCAAGGCTTGCCAATATTAGAGACGAAAATTGATGGAATGGTTAGTTGTAACATTAGATGGATGAGCTAATTGGATGCGACCTAGCCACTAACCACTGTGGTTGAGATTTAGCCAACAAATTTTGTTTTTTGGAATAAGAGATGTTTTATTTAATTTCATATCGACGTAGTTTTTTGAAAAAGTCTTAAGCGCCAAAAATTCGATATTTAGGTTTCAAATGATTTTGGGACTTATACACCAACTCTATCGATTCCCGCTCACGATATATCGAGAAAAAAAAATTGGAAATGATCTAAAAATCGAATATTGATGATGTAAGCACCAAATACTAACGAGTCTTAGTCGTCACTCTGGCCTTAACCAGAATCCTTTAAAATATTTTGTAATTATAAATGTTTTGCCACCTTAATAAACTTCTACTCTATACAATAAAGAATAAAATTAAAAATAATAAATTGTTATTTGGTGAAAAATCGTTTCATGAAGTTTCCTGTAAAGTTTGCTAAATGGCGCTTACGCATAAATCGATATGTTCAACATTTGGTGAACTTTTGAGGTCGTCATTTTCGATTCAAATTTCTATCACTAAGGTTCTTGTATATATTTAAATTTTGAAGACTAATTTTTTATGTATATATATGTGTATAGTCGAACCGCTATATAACGAACATGAAGGTTCTTTGCAAAAATTCGATATATGGAAATTTCGATTAATAGGAAGATCGCAACTTTTCACCCTTTTCAGGCTATAAAACAGTTACAGCTATTCTTTTGGGTTAAAGAAGTATCAAAGGCAATTTTTTGTGATTAATGGTGTAACAAAGGCAATTTTCTAGGGCTAAAGAAAAACTAAACTGAACGATCAATAACACTTATATGAAAATTCGTATAAAATTATATCTGTGATTGCAGATTTTTCACTAATGTACATTTATAATTTAATAAGGACATGTATTAAAAATATGCAAACATGCATAACAATTTATTTGCGTTTTTTATCTTCTAATGTCCTTTTGTATATAATTCATCACTGAAGTCATGCTTAGGAGTAATGCTCACAACAAGAAAGGCAAAGTTAAACTGAATTTTGAAATGAAAATTTCACTCTATATTAGCAAAGCGATTCCTAGAATTTAGATCCTCCTGTGCTTCTTCTGAAGCAAGATCTTCCCTGAATTTCCATTGCTTTGCAAACCAGCAGAACATTTTTTTACTTATTTAATTGTTGCCCATTCTTATGTACTTAAATTAAGGGCCCTTTTTGGTGAGAATCACATTTTAAATTTTGTTTAATTGGAATTTTCTGTTCGATATATAGAAATTTTATTCGGTATACTGAGTATTGTTTTCTAATAAAAATTCAAGGTTCCTAAAACAAGTTCGATATACTGAGGTTCGACTGTATATATATATATATATATTTTTATTTTTTTTTTTTTATTATTCATCAACGGCCTGCTAAGTTGAAAGAGCCTTTTAAGGTCATAAATCAAATTATATTAATATCTTTCGTAGAGATTTTTCACTCCGACTGAAAAATGATTTATCGTTAGCCCCGTGTAGACTTTACTCCTCGTCTCTAATATCGGATACTTTATAGAAAACAAAAAAATAAAAAAAGTTAGGCAAAATTCTTTCCAAGAATACAAGGCACACAGGTTTGAGTTAAGATGCTAAATTTTACGAAGTTTTTTCATTGAAGCTGAATGTGTAAATTGTACGTTTCATTACAAACAGCTGATACAAATCATTTTTAACAGAAGATATTTCATATTTTACGTTTTTTTTTTACGGGTTTGCAATATTGAAACGGCAATAGTAACTACCCGTTTGCTCTGTTGTGATAGACCACCATTAGCCCGTTCAGTTATTTTTCGTTATTGTGAAGATTTGAGGTTTACAGTATTGTTCTTCTCAAATAGCGAGGACAACAGATTGTCGAATCTTTCAAAAAAACTCTATCGACCTCCAGCGCGGCTTAACCATTTTTACTTTCCATTACCTACAAATGAAATAGTGTAAAAGAAAGTATTGCGATCGTAAAAAAATTCGAATTCTTTAGGAAATATTCGTTTTAAGGCTCCCTGAGTTCAAATAACCAACTCTTGCAGAAAGGTCTCTGTGTGTATATGAACAGCCCAGCTCAAAAACAAAAATTCGTACGAAACTAAAATTAAGTATTTAAGGTAGGTATATTCCTGGGATGTTACAGCAACTGTTTCGTAAAAATCGACTTACCGCCACTTTATAAAATCGATTTTACACTTTTTTACAATTTTCTCGAAAACGGCTCTAACAATTTTGACGAAACCTTCCTATTGTCTTTTTCTTAACACCCTTTTACTTTTCATATATGTAGTACATCATCGAGAAAATGGAGGGAAAAATGTCATGAAGAAAAAAAATATTTTATTTGCGCTTGGTTCAAAAAGTATGCATTTTACGGAACATTATGTATATGATCATATGAAAGTTAATTAAATTATCTAAAAAATAAAAAAGTAATCATCGTAATCGGACCAGTATTAGCAAAGATACAGCGTATCGGAATAACCGGAAGTTATATCAGAAGTGCCACTTTATATAATCGATTTTACACTTTTTTACAATTTTTTCGTAAACGGCTCCAACGATTTTGATGAAACTTGCCTAATGTCTTCTCCTTCAAGCCCATGAACTTTTCATTTATTTAGTACATAATCTTATATATCTTAATAATTTATTAAGTACATAGTGGAGGGAAAAAAGTTACAACGAAAAGAAAATTTTATTTGCGGATTTTATTTTATTGCGCAAAAAACAAAAAAATAAATAATCTAAATCTAGCCAGTATTAGGAGTGATATAGCGTATCTTAAAAGGACTACAAGATCCTAGCTAGAAAGCCGAGCGCGTCCGAAAGAAGACGAATGCGACTGAATATCTTCCTACCGAACCGCCAGTCTGTTGTCAACAATATGCTCTGTAATAATATAAAAGTAGAATTTAACTTTTATATTATATAATAAAAACAAAACCGGAATTTTTAAAATATATTTTCAGCTTGATAAGCCAATTTATTGTACTTTTGTGAGAGAAGACGTGCATTCTGCTGAGTTTATTTCAAGTAATGTTTATGTGAACTCTTTAAAATTATTTTAGAAGATAATTATTATAGGGTGGTAAGGGAAAGTTGTGTGATGCGCGCACCGCACCAGATTTTTATAATTTAGAAACCTTTGAGAAACTCTATTAAAACTTTTTATATATATATATACGAGTATATATATACGAGTATATATTATCCGATCTACAAGCGCGGCCCCAACATTCACTTTTTTTTCAGGTAAGTTAAAAGTAAAACATAATTTTTTTCCACTTTAGTTATTTAGGTGAAGAATATAATGTATTTGATTAATAAAGGCGGAATTACCAAATCACCAACTCTTTATTATTTCACCCAACGTTTCGATTCTGATGCCATTATCAGGTACATATTATATAAAGGACCAAATTTACATCATTATTAAAACTATGAACATCTAAAATTGATTATAACATAAATTTTTTACATAAATGTTATTATATTTTTAAACCTATATAACAATTCTATTTTATATGTCATTTAAATTTAAAATATTTTTAATCTGATAACCTTTCGTTGAAAACTAATTTAGTTATTATTGCAATAAAATAAAGTGATCTTGATTAGAATCAAGTCCAATTAATTAAAATTATTTACAAGCAATTAACTGCCCTTAATCTGCAGATTAATAAATGAACATCATAATAAATAATAATACAGTTAATCGATTTATAATTAATTGTTAGGTCAGGTATGCAATGTTATTAAGGGCAATAAGCTTTTTATGACTTAATTATTATAAAACTTACTTAATGGCTTATTGAGTAATGTTGTACCTTTGTTAGGTTATTGCTTTACGCCATCGAATTGAGGTTATTATAGATTTTGTTGCTCTATATATTGTCATTATGTGAAAACCGTTTGAATTTATTGAAATTTTATGAAATGTGTTAATTACGTGAACAAACTTAAATTAAAATTTTAGTTTAGTAATAATGCTAGCATAACATACTTTATTAGCTTTTGTTATGAAAAAGAATTCCAAGATTTTTCGTTTCCTATTATTATTTTCAGTTACAATTATTTTAGTGTGTTTAAAATCAAAATTATGCTTATGATTCGTACTATGAGTTGATAATACCTATGGTTTTATTATATTATTTAATTTTGGAATGATGAGAGCAGAAACGTTGGGCAAAATAATAAAGAGTTGGTGAAGCAAAGTTAGCCTTTGTTAAATAAGTGTTTTATTAGTAATCCACTGCTTTATTTCAGAATGGCGGTCATTAGTGGTTTCATACACCCAATTCTCGGATCTTTCTGAACAAATAGAAAAAATATAAAGTGTTTTGGAATCATTATGTACCAGAACAGAATAAAATAAAATAAAAATCCAAGTAATTTTTACTTCCTTGTACGAAGTAAAGGAAGTATTGTAATCGCGAAAATTTTCGGTTTTCTGATTTCGACGGAAATATCCATTTTGACCATCCCTGATCCTGACCATTTTGACTAGTTTCGTCGTGGCGTCTGTACGTACGTACGTTCGTATCTCGCATAACTCAAAAACAGTTAGCTGTAGAAAGTTGTAATTTTGTATTTAGGATTTCTGTAAAATCTAGTTGTGAATCTCCCTTATTGGTCACTGCTTGATCACCGGAAGTGGTACTTTACTTGAAGATGATAATTGATTTCCATAACAAATTATATTAAAATACTATACAAAACTTCTCAAATTTAGTATTTATAATTTATATATTGATTTAAATAACATACTAGATTTTGGTCTAAATTGGAAAACCGGAAGCGGTACTTTACTTGAAGGTCATATTAGACTTTCATCAAAAATTATATTAAAATATAATGTAAAACATCTCAAATTTGGTAAATAGGTCTTTTATATCGATATGAATTTATTTACTATATTTTGGTTAAAGTTGGTAAGCCGAAAAGGGTACTTTACTTGTAGGTCATAATAAGCTTACATCAAATATTATATTTAAATTAAATATATAAATCATATGTTTCGGTGATAAAGGTCACAAACGCAATTTGGTTTCCAATGCAATTAAACATTTTAATTACTTGTTTTAAGTGTTAAAATTGAGTCTAAAATACTGGTTTTCCTCCCCATTTGTGTGTGTCAATAGATGGATGTCGCGACGCCGAGTGTCCTTTTTGAGATACTGCAATCTTCGGAAGCCAGTAGCCAAATTCAGGATCCCTTTTTGAGCCACCAATTTATAATTTAATAGGCGTACAAGGAAGTCATGTGTTGTCCACATCAGATATTTTTTTTTATCTATATTCTTTTTCATCAGATATTATTTATAGTAACAGCTCTAATTTGGAGAATGTTGAGTAAATAATAACAATAAATATTGTTTATTATGGAAGAATAATTTGTCGGTCTAGTAATTCTATAATACTGCTAGTTAGAAATCTGGAACGCGTAAAACAACAATTCAGTTTTAGTATCAATAACTTTTTTATTAACTGGCAATTCACATTAATAGTTTTTGGTCGTTACTATTTCGCACAAAATTCCTAGCTTTGCTAAATCCTTTCTAATTTTTCCAGCTTCTTTCGATATTATTGTTTATTCGGAACAACTATTGCTATCGGTAAAGCCTCTCTCCTAATTTATTCTAAACACCATTTATTACTGCCCATAGTTGATAATAAAGCCAAGGCAATCAAGGCAATAACTAGGGCGTCGGACGTCGCAGAGTGGGCTGAAACGTCGAAAACGTGATCGAAATCAGGAAATTTTGACTTTAACCAATCAAAATAAAGATTATTTATACCCTTCCTTGTCGGATAACTAACAAATAAAAATAGGTAACGATATTTCCGGGAAGCTCGTCAGTGCAGGTATATAGGCTCGTCAAGTTGAAACATTTTATGTTTTATGAAATATCATTGTTCAAACCAATTATTTTAATTGCATTTTTTTAGTAAGGTGTTGTGGGGTAAGTGCGTTTTCCGGGTAAGGAAGTAATTGCCTCATTAAATCCAAGCCCTTTGCGGAGCATGAAGGCTAAACACTGATGTATCGGAAATCAGCGACGAAAGTTCGCTTAAATGAAGTATAACGAAATGTAAATATATTAGTTCCAACCTGTTGGTAAAGTTGTCTATTTAATTTCACCAATTATTTTTTTTTTTTTTGCCGTGGGCGGAACCTGCAGAAGATGTTCTTCAAAATACTTTGTGATTTACATTTCTCCTAGGCAGTTTTATATTTTTTAAGAACTTGTCCGCGGCCACCCAGCAAAACATGATAGTGGGGCAAGTGCAGACATCTGTTTTGTGACAAGTGTGCTTGGTGTACTATCATGTTTAGTCGAGGCAACTACGGACTAGCGAATAAAAACAAAAATTATTTTTTCAATACATTCATTCAATTATATTTCACATCCCACTTTCATAACTCAATGAAGATTGTAAAATGTGAATCTCAGACAAGCTTCAACTTCCTTCGACGATTACGTCAGTGTAATAATCCTTCGGAAACCGAACTATTTTGCATTCGCTCCAAAACCGCTCCTGCTTGAAAAATGACTTTTCCACATGCCTTGTACGCACTTACCCCTTAAGGCAGGAATAAGTGCGTACTAAGTATGGTTAAATTTAATTATCAATGCCATCACAATCGTGGTTGAAACGTAGGCTTGAATGTAATATTTAAACATAATTGTCTAAGGAACGTTTTTAAAAATAGAGGAAACATCTAGCTTCAAATATAAATATTTTACTGCCATGTAAATTCAAGCTTTGTAAAATTTAGTGCGCATTAGCACCACATTGCCATATTAGGAAACTTGGAAAATAATTATATTTTTTTCCGTGTGTTATGACAATCCTATAATACGATATCATTATCGTACTTGGTTCCCAATTGATTTTAATTATGATTGCTTCATAGGCTAATTTGTGAATCAATAAAATACTATACTTATTGACTTGTTGGGGTATTTCAAAACAGAGGAATCAAGAGGTACTTTTGAAATCAATTTTAATTTAACTATTTAACAGTTAACTATTCATTTTTGTGCTTAAAATTTAGGTCAAAACGTTTCGTACTTAAGTGGTTTCACATGGTATAAATATTTAATAATTGCTATTAAAATTATAACAAGCGTTAATTTATATTATCCTCAATTCAAAGATTAAAAATATTGAGGTGCCATTTATCGAAGTATCGATATTTTTTATTGATGTATCGAACCACTATTTCTATTTATTTGAAAGCTGTCGATACGATATATATCGATATTCTTGTTCGATATTTACATGCCTATGTTGAGCTACACCGATACTTCTCACTGAGCTGAATGGAACCAATTTATTTCGATTGAAGCCCTATCAATGACCCTGCCAAGGCATTTCCAACATCTATTCAGGCCGATTTTTTTTAATTATTTTTTTTTTCCATGTCTTCATAAAGGTTATTGACATTTTATCCGAACTCGATGAATCCTTAGATGGCTCGTAGACACGTGATCCTAATTAAAATCGGCAGAGCGTAAAAAGGAAATATAAGACGAACATGTCTGTAATACAGAGTGAAAAAATAAAAGGATTAATATGTAAAATACTAGGCGGTCAGGGAATGCTATTCTTGCTCCTCGCCGGAATTCCTCGCCATCTGAAGAATACCATTCGGGAGGTATTTCGCCGTAAAACAAGGCCAAAAAACATTTTTCCAAAACCCTCTCTAAATATTTTAGTTAACAGCTATTAAAAATAAGTTTAAAAATAAATAAACTTTGCCTTTTTAC
The DNA here is from genome assembly GCA_948150685.1 of Rhaphigaster nebulosa. NCBI lineage: Eukaryota > Metazoa > Arthropoda > Insecta > Hemiptera > Pentatomidae > Rhaphigaster > Rhaphigaster nebulosa. The sequence continues at coordinate 142,044,690 of OX411310.1, forward strand.
ACGCAGGCATTCTTGAAATTTCTGTCATTTTATCTTTAGTTAGATTTACTAAGGAATGACTGGGAATAACATTATTTAGTAATATTACCTGCTAAAAATATAAATATGTAATTATTATTACTTTCAAAAATCAACACAAAATTCGCGTTATGCCGTGATTTTGGAGTAATATTTTATTGTATTAATGAAATTTTAACGTTATATTTTAATGTGGTTATTATTATAAATGTTATATGCTTTGTACAGATTTAATTTTAGCTCTAAATATCAAAATACGTCTAATGCTTGGTAAATTTTTGAAAATTCAGTAACTTATTTGAAAAACAAAACAAAAAACCCTGAAAATTATTATACAATAATTTATTATTTCGAAATAGATAACCTTAATAAACCATAAAAAAAATTTCGGAATCATAATGAATATATATATATATATATATATATATATATATATATATATATATATATATATATATAAATTATTTTTATTGAATTCCCTTTTTTTTTTTTTTTTGTTTGTTCTCCATCGGCTCTAACGATTTTGATGAAACTTTTCTAAAATCTTTCCTCTAAAATACTTATAATTTTTTAGTTAAAAAAATTCTTCTCGAAAAAATAGTTATGAAGAATAGATTATTCGCGCCTAACACCAAAAACATAAATTTTATGATGAATCATATCATATTACGATATTATGATTATCAATGGCAATTAAAGTCACTACAAATTGAAAAAAAAAAAATCATCCAAATAGGACCAATATTAGCAAAGATACAGCGTTTTGTACTTTGAACACTTGCTATAAATTTTTCTGCATACGTTCCTCTGGACACTGGTTCATTTTAGTTTAGTTTTTTGATAACCCGAAAACTATACATTTCCTAGAAAATTTCAGATGTGCATATGAAAGATAATTTCATTTTCTACAAAATGAAACATTAAAAAAATATATATAAAAAAATAATCGGACATATCTAAGGGAACAAATAGGAAACATTTTTTGTCCAAAGCGGTAAGGGAAGTCTAGTAGGCGGGCACACCAGATATTTCAAATTTTGCACCAAAGTGGCAGTGATCTGCTACTGATCTAGGGTAATCCTCGGAGCTCGACATGACCATCCACTGTTTTATTTCAGAATAGCGGTCATTTGTGGTTCCATTTCTCGCCCCTTTATGAACAAATAGAAAAATATAAAGTGTTTTGGAATCATTATGTGCCTTAAGAGAAAAAATAAAATAAAAATCCAAATCATTTTTTTTTTTAATTTTTTTTCAGAAATCCTTTTTTATTGTATGTTAAGGTTATATCAATAAACCAGTGTTTCATAAATGCTATATCAATTTTTAGAATTTTTTACTTACTTTGTTATTATTTAACTTATTTATTTTTATCATTATTTTTAATTATTTATTTTATTTTATTTAGCCCAAATTTATATAAGATGAATGGTTTCATATATGACTACTTCTTATTATCGTTGACGGAGTTAGATTTTATTATTTGACTACAAAAAAAAAGTTTATATTTAAAAAAAATTATAAAATTCGATACTTCACTATCCACCGAGGAGTCTGAAAAGAATATGGCATCGAGAACTTCTTAATCAGTTGACATCCGCATGATGGTATAGAAGGATCAATCTGATTGGTCAGTTGACATCCGCATGATGGTATAGAAGGATCAATCTAATTAGGGATTGATAAATTATTTGCCAGTTCTATAATTTTGTTTTTATTGAAAACTAGTTTCGAATGTTATACATTCATCTTCAGTTCTAAATACACATAAAAATTCAAAAATAAGCAATTCAAAATACAGTTTGGTATTATTATACATATTAAGTTAAATATAATATAAATTAGTATTATAAAACATTTATGAATTATGAGTTTAATTAAGACAATAAATTAAATACATGTTGGTACTCACCAAGGTTTAAGTAGATTACATCAAACAGGAAAGTTCGTTCTCGCACTGAACTAGCAATGAAAGAAAGAAAGGTGGGGTGTTTATAGGTAAACGGTTTAAGGCTCGGGGTTTTTCCAGTAATTCCAGGGAGTAATTGTTTTTTCTGTCATAGATAGGAATAAATTTAAGATTGGACTATTGGAGATATTTATTTAGTCAATCTTAAATTTATTCCCATCTATAACAGAAAAAACAATTACTCACCGGAATTACTGAAAAACCCCGACCCTTAAACCGTTTACCTATAAACACCCCATCTTTCTTTCTTTCGTTGCTAGTTCAGTGCGAGAACAAACCAATACAAACTTTTCTGTTTGATATAATCTACTTTAACCTTTGTGAGTACCAACATATATTTGATTTCTTGTCTTAATTAAATTCATAATTCATAAATGTTTTATAATATTAATTTATATTACATTTAATTTAATATGCATAATAATACCAAACTGTATTTTGAATTGTTCATTTTTGAATGTTTGTGTGTTTTTAGAACTGAAGATGAATGTATAACATTCGAAACTAGTTTTCAATAAAATTATAGAAGTGGCAAATAATTTATCAATTCCTAATGGGAACTTCTTACATAAAAATGTTATTGGAGTGGTAGCAATGGATAGTATCGTTAGAAGTTTCACTTTTTATGAACTATAAAACACATTTGCTTATTGTTTTTTTATTACTGTCGTAAATGTTTAAGACAAATTTAAAAAAAAAATTTATAGCAGGATTTGTTCCACGTTGGAATGGTAAATAAGTGTACATACTATAGTTGGGCCTGGACGTACATGGGGCGTGTACATACACAAGAGGTGAGTGGCAGGATACAGGACACTGTTGGTTCGGTCTAAGGTAGCGGGTCTCAGATTCGATGTGCTCTCTGCTCCTTTTTTGTCCTGCTGAAGAAAGATGGGGTCATCGTCTTCATTTTTGTATTACTTTCGAGGGAAAAGATTCTTAAAAAAATATCGCTTGTCTAGCTCGAAATGTGTTCTTAGGTCAATTTAAAAAGCATACTAACATTACTTTTTTAATGTTATAAAAAAGCTTTTATAAAAAACCTGGTGCGCGTATCACACAACTATTCCTTTTTTTATTATTATTTTTTAAAAATTTGTTTAACACTTCTAAGTGATTTAACACTACCCTAATGGGTAATTGGCGTTGTGCTATTAATTCAAATTTCTTGATGAATACCAATCTTTCTCATTCTTGGGAAGAAGTCTTTAACCTCCCTACTTGAAATAAATTTTAAAATTTTCTATTTAACTTCCATAGAAATCCCATTTAGTTTCTATAAAAACATTTTAATAAAATAAAGGTAAAAATAATTAACTTAAACATTGACTTAAATTTATATGTTTTTCATCATTATATGGTAGATACTAACTTTTCTAAAAGCATTAGCTTTCCAACGGTATATTATATATATATATATATATATATATATATATATATATATATATATATATATATATATATATATATATATTAGTATTCTTATTTCCGGAATATTTTCGACCTGAGAAAATATTTCTCCTTTTATAAATTATTAAATTCTTTCATAGTTTATAATTATCCATTTTTTATTACTACTAACAATGAGAGACGGTCAATTATTTCAAATAAACAAAATTAAAGGTACTTTAGAAGAAGCCATTTTAAAAATTCGCCATTTAAGCTCAGTCGGACTATTTCAATGAGGATAAGACCCAGCTGATATCAAGGACCATTTAATTGTAAATTGTAAGTTGATATAATAAAGTTTTATCAAAATCAACCTTTTTCCATAACATTGTAAAATCGATAAAATAAAATCATATTTTTAATGAAGTGTCAATTATTCCAGTGTGTCTATTTCTGCGAAAAGCAGCTGTAACATCCCTGGGCATAATGTCTACCTTAAATGCGTAATTTCAGTTTCGTCTAACTTTTCGTTTTTGAGCTATATTTTGTGAAATTTGATTATTTGGACTCAGGGAACCTTAAATAGTATATTTCCGTTGAAAATTCGGATCCGTAATTTTTCACCTATATATATATATATATATATATATATATATATATATATATATATATATATATATATATATATATATATATATATATATAGGGGGTCGGGGCGCGCTTGCAAAAGTGCACCTACTCTCAAACCCAAAGGTTGTGAGTTCGAATCCCGGCACCGGCACTACTTTAATTTAATTAAAGTAATAATTCAATAAATCTATCACCCCTCCCCCCGGGTATGTGAGGCCCGTCAGCCTACTGGAGGCTACTCACACAGACCGGACGTAGGAGTGATGACCCTACCCCGTATACCTTAATTGTGAATCGCGTTGTGGTTTTCCAGGACATAAAATAGCCGCCCGGAGGTTTGGGTCCATGGACGGTCTGTCTCGGGGAAAGAAATATAGGTCCTCGTGCGCCTGCTGACTCCGAACAGCCATAATCCATGGATCTAGACCGATTTGTCACTGTCCTTGAACCCGAGTGAGTCGGTGGGAAGGACACTGCTGAATTGGCCCCAAAGGGACCGGTTATGGAGCAATGGGCAGCCTGTCGCTGCACCATGGAAACCATGGTTCGCAGCAACGTGAGGTTGGGTGACCCCCTCCAGGCTGTCTGTGCTCCCGCAAGCAATAAATGTCTGTAATAACACCACATCGCGCGGCCAAAGATCTACAAGGTCTATAGAGCCAACCGAAAATATATATATATATATATATATATATATATATATATATATATATATATATATATATATATATATATATATATATATTTATATATATATATATTGTCTTACACATTGCCCATTCTTGAACTAATCAGGTTATAGTCAAGCATACAAATAAACACATCAGTGCACAATATACTTAACAAGTCATTACCATCCGAAAATCATATTACTCATTACTTATATTGCCTTTTTGAACAGATAAAGAATATTTTTTTACTGAATGAGGAAATATAATTTATGAGGTAAAGGATGTTATGTATCGAGCCGATCTGAATTTAGGAAAAATATTGATGTTTTAACCATTTAAGGTGGGCTGTGGCAATATCGCCAGCTGGAATCTTTATTCCACCTAATTTGTAGTCCTTCGTCCTTTCTTAATATGGTATGGTTCCATGTACCTTTATCTAGTGTTGTGTCATTCCAGTATCCTGGTATCGTTTCTGTAAAAAAAAAAAGGAAAACAAAAGTTAAGATTAATAGAAAAGTAGGTATTTGTTATATGCTTGTTGATTTAGGTGATTACTTTAATATGTACAAATAAAGGCATGCTGTTGCTATTTCACCAATTTCTTTATTACGTTGCAAATTTTCGGCCTACAAAAATTTGCATCGTAAGAAATAAATTGGTGATATAGCAACAGCATGCCTTTATGTACCTTGTAGGTGCTTGGTATTTTCAGTATTTTTAATTCTCGCACACGATCAGTATTTGTATTTTACAACAATACAAGTGATCTTTGTTTTGAAAACCATAATTTTTTTTCTATAATAAGATTTGATTTGATAAAAAGAAAAATGGAAGATAAAAAGAAGTTTATGAAATGTCTGTGCCGTGGGTTAAATGTCTATGGATATTGACACAGTGAAAATAAATAAATTTTACTTGAATTGGCAATGAAATTAAAAATTGTACGCTAATTTAGCTTTTATATCCTTGCACCCGAGCGACGAGCATGCTAACAAGAAAAATGAACTCAAGTTGGAAAGATAGAAAGGTCGAACCCCCTACCAAGCCCCCACTCTAGCTTTTGGCTCTGATCAGAGGACTCACTGCTCCAACTGTGCAGGTTGCGTTTGGTATAATGAGGGCGTTCCGTTTCTGCACATTTACTCAATCTCAAATAAATTTTTTCTAATTTTTTTTACTACTGTAGAATAATTTTCTTTTTCTTTTATTAAAATAGGGGAATCATATGTTTATGTGCGATAATTAAATAACCACAACTGCCTTGTCCCTTCTTGTTTGTTCCTCCTCCTCTGGTACCTCATTTCCATTGCTTGGATTTGGTTTGGTTCTCGCGTCTTGAGGTTATAGAACAGGTCTCACTGGTATAGGTCAACAAGGAGATAAACGTAGTCTTATATAATCTTTTTTAAACCTTTTTTGTAACTTCTTTCTTTCCCATGAAGCCCTACCAGGAAGCATTTGTCGGTCAATATTATCTTCTCTCTGATTTACCAATCATCCAGGTGATCCCAGCCATTTTCGTTGAAGTGGGTCCCAGGTACTTGAAACTGCTAACGTGAGCAGCATTACGTTCTCTCTTCCTTGTGTCGAACTATTAGGTCTCCCGGTTCTCCCTCCCTCTTCCCATTCTCATTATTTTAGTTTCGCTGGTGTTAATCTCCATGTTTAACAGCTGCAGTTCTTCTTGTTGGATTCTGAGTTTGAAATGAAGATTTCATTTAATATTCCCGAGTACGACTATGTTCATCCGCATAAGATGAGTGTGAGAAACACTGATGAAAATAAAACTTAAACCAAACATTATACCTTTCAATAATAAAATGTATTCTGCCTCAGAATACTACTCTGCTAGGGCGAAAGGGGCGGCCGCCGCTTAAAGATGGGACGCCAAAATTATCCAAAATAATTTTTAATAATATATTTTTTCTTCTTCTTTTTAATTAGGCTCCAAAAAAAAGAATCATTTTATTGCATTCAAATCGAACATACGTTTAAATAATTAATCATGCGACGGATACAGGACACCGATCGATACAAGTAAAGTATCGATATTTTCCTTTCGATACCATGTAGTTTTGCTATAGATACTACTAATTAAATATTCCGTTGGATACCTTAGAGGTGCCGAATATTTGATTAGGCCGGTATCGAGTGCCGGTATCGAGGTATACAGTGCCGGTATCGGGACTTTTTCGGTATCGTATTTTGCCTAGAAGCAGATAACCTGGAATTTTGGCAGAGGTTGCCAGAACCAGTACTAGGATTTTTGTGGGGACGAGGGAAAGAATCTTAATTTTGCCGCCTCTTCTTTCATCACCCCCTCCCCTCCAATAAAAGCCAACAGTTTTATAACGGTATTTAAAGTAATATATTTCGAATTAAATATCATATCATAACATTAGTTCATTTTTTGACTGAATTAAGGTCAAAACTGTCAAAATGTTGAAAAAAATATTATTGAAGTGTAAACTTCTTTTGGTCCGTTGAGCACTTTTGGGATGGGGTAAAAAAAGGAAACTCGCGTCACGTACCGTCAGCGCAACACCATACCGTACCCTACCTAAATCCAGCCTACAATTTCTCATCTGTCTATTATCTTCCCGATGAGCTAGAGACTTAAAATTTGGAACCTATCTTGGGAAAGGATGATAATGCAATAATAACAGGAGTGGGGACGAGGCGGCGCATGCGCAGCCCTTAGGACACTCTCGAACCACGACTTTTGACGTCTTCGTCCGTTCTTTTCCTCGTAAGTCTTTGATGGAACGAGCTACGATTGTTATAGGCATACCGTTTTAAACAGGAAGAACCTGCTACATTTCGTTCGAACATAGGATAGGTCTAGCACTTTCACTTTTTCAAATATTTTAATACGAATTCGGAAGTCACCTCTGTGAAATTTTGGATTAATTTTATTCACAAACTAAAACGACTAGGTAAATTGTGAGTAAGCCAAAATGAAGCCTGGTTAATCCTTTTTAAAACGACATGCCATATAAAATTGTAGCTATGAATTCAAGAACGGCAATAGAGAGGGAAAATCGAATTTTCTAAAAGTTATCTGTTGGCATCGTTCGCGCGACTTGTGTTTTTTAAAATACGACTACTTTAAAAACTAAAGGGATTAATGCTTGATTGAATGACACGTCAACCTTCAAAATCGGATAACTATTTCCGGAGATATTCTAAGAAGCCAGATCTGTCGGGATACGCGATGCGCAACTACGGTACAGTTTATCCCGCCATTTATTTGATGTTTTCTTTTTTCATTGAAGTGATCAAAATATTCAATAAGTAAGCAGAATAAAAATAATTTAAAATAGCAGCTCTCTAGATTTTTGTTGCTGAATTCACACCATTTTTCAAATTTTAAAAAGAAGTTTACACTTCCATCGTGTGGACCTAAGGCTCACTTCTTTTTTTAAATTAATCCAATAATAAACTTTTACTCTAAATTTACTGCCCTCTAAATTCTGCCGCTCAGGGCAAATATTTTTTTTGCCCCCCCCCCCTCCCCTAGTTCCGATCCGGGCGGCAATCTTGTAGTTTGCCCGGGCCCCAGTTGGCCTAGCTACGCCACCCATTGCGTCCTTAACTTGAATGTTGTTTGTGATGTCCAGTCGCTATTTATGTTGAAGTCACTTACTAGTCTGTAATAATAATATTTTTATTAGAGTTTCGTGACTTCTTTGATGACTAAATTACTTCATTTAGTGGAGGAAGTGGAAGTGGGTAGTCTGGCCTTAAATCTTTCATGTCTTTTTTTATTACTACCCCTCAACAACTGAGGCTTTATTTGCTCTAATGATTCACTTTTTATATGAGCATTTTTATTTTTACTTTAATTTATTAATACTTTTTTATATGAGGATACTACGACGGCTCTGCTTGGTTATGAAATAAAATGATAAAATTCATTCCCAAGGATCAGATCTCATTTCTTGAGAAAAATTAGTTGGAACAGACGGAAGAATGATTAGCGGTTGCTTAGACCAGTTTCGACGAGATTATTTATTATATCTCCTGTCCTTCCGCTGACTCTACAATAGCTTTAATATTTTATTTTTATTTTGCTTACAATAAAATTTGTTTTTAAGTGAACATATTTAGCCGCGTTCGGGATTAAACACTGATATTTTATTATCTGGATATTTGAAACTAGTTCTTAGACCATTGATTCCCCAGTTTGCATTTCTTTTGTGAGTTACTACAATGGCCATACTTTAAAAATTAATTCCTTTTGAGGTGGTCGCTTCGTCGGATACAATTCTACAATTCTAGATAACGTACAATGAAGTGCCCAATGCCAACTTGCGTACGTGCCGTAGACACGACAACTTCATTCCCGTGGAAACAAATTGGCAACAAAAACTTTTTGATAAGTGTGAAATTATTGTGAAAAAACGTTAATCTGTAAATTTGTTAGGAAAAATGAAGTATGAAAACGTTAAACTTAATTAATCGTTAGTAAAAATATATTGTCGTTTTGATCTTGTTCCTTAAAAATGTCTGCAGCAAATGAGACCGAAAAATATATTGTAGGTTATAAGTTTTCTTCACTATTTCAGCGCAAGGTCACAATTTATTTCGCCCCAGAAATATCGATATTATACAAATAATATTTCGATTATATGGTCCCAAAAATATCTACGTTGTAAAAACAATATCTTAATTATATCGTACCAGACATATCGATATTATACTAACAATATTTCTATTATATCGATATTATAAATATAATACCTTAATGAAATGGGTACAGAAATATCGATATTATAATAACAACATCTTAATTATAACGGCAGAGAGGTATCGATATGTGTGTGTCTCTTTAAAAGATTAAAAATATCGAGACCCAATATATCGAAATATCGATATTATTTTCTATATATGGAACTACTATTTCGATATTCACATCCGTACTTAGGTGCGTCAATTAGTGCTCAATTAATATTAATGAAACCTGGTCAATTCTTTTGTGGTGACGAAGTATCCCCGATACGTCAAGAGACGTTTATAAACTATAGCTATTGAGTTTAATTTGCGATCATGAGGCAAAATCGTGAAGACAACTTGCAATATGGAAGATAAAAAATTGAAACGAGATTATACTTCGAAACATTTATAAATTTTTAAAAAAAATCTCAATAGGCTTTTATCAGTTAAGAGCATGGTTTTGAGTAAATAGATTTTTCCCTGAGCAGGTTCCCAGCGGATTTATAACTATAATGGGGCTGAAGGAGTTGCCGCGACGAGGAATAGGGACACTCAAGTCTTGGCGGAAATTAATTAACATTTCCAAAGAGCTGAAATGGCCTACTATACTTTTTCGTTTTTAATATTTTCCTTTTTATATTCCATGATGGGGAGTGGGGATGCCTTATTGAAAATATTTAATTAAAATCGAAGAAAGGTGGCCGTGTACTTGTTGACTATCCTGGTGCCTTGGAGCTGTCGGAATAGGCTAATTTGGATTCGGACGGCCTCTTCTATACACCCTTCTATAGACCTTATTATATAACTTAAAACATTTAATCTACGATCATTTTAAAATTCTGTCAACCCAACTAAACATTTCACGCTCACAATATATTTTTTCAAATTTAGTTTTATTATTATTCTTAGGATAATGCACCGGTCAATAAATAATTTTTGATAAAAACAACAAATAAAAATCTTCATTTGTTACTTATAAAGTTTGCTTCAGTCTTTTTTACGCTGATAAATAAGTCTTAATGTTTTGGGTATATACTTTAATAGCAGGTAGCACCATGTTAGAATATGACGATAGCGGGTGATAATTTGAGCTGATGCATTCCGTATTTTCGCCTATCTTGTACGAAGTAAAGGAAGTGTTGTAATCGCGAATTTTTTCAGATTTAAACGGAAATATCCATTTTGACTAGTTTCGTCCTGATGTCTGTACGTGCGTATCTCGAAAACTCAAAAACGCTTAGCCGTAGAAAGTTGGTTTTATATTTAGGATTGCTATAAAATCTAGTTGTGAACCTCCCTTTTTGGTCACTGCATGATCACTGGAAATATAATGCAAAGCTTCTCACATTTGATATTTGTAATTTATATATTGATTTAAATAACATACTAGATTTTGGTCTAAATTGGAAAGCCGGAAGCGGTACTTTACTTGAAGGTCATATTAGACTTTCATCAAAATATAATGCAACCTTTTTAAATTTGGTATTTATAATTCATATATTAATTTAAATAACATGTTAGATTTGGGTGTAAATTGGACAACCAGAAGCAGTACTTTACTTGAAGATCATAAGAAACTTTCATAATAAATTATATTAAAATATAATGTAAAACATCTCAAATTTGATAAATAAGACTTTTATATCAATATAAATAATATACTAGATTTTGGTTAAAATTGGTGAGCCGAAAGGGGCACTTTACTTAAAGGTCATAATAAAGTTACATCAAAAATTATATTAAAATTAAATACTGAGATCGTATGATTCGGTAATAAAGGTTACAAACGCGATTTTTTTCTCACCCTAATTAAACATTTTTATTACTTGTTTTAAGTGTTAAAATTGAGTGTAAAATACTAGTTTTCCTCCCCATTTGTGAGTTGAACAAGTCTGCAGCAGGTGAATAACATATGAGTTAAGTGAGTTTTTCCGCTTAAAATGTCGAAACCGTCGATTTTCAATGCTTATCTAGTAACATTGGCAGTTCTAATGTTGTCATAGAACACGAAGAAATCTCTTGGGAACTTGTTACCAACTGAGAAAGAAAACGATATTTAATAAGGGAATGACACCTCCAGAAACAAGAGCTTGTGTGTTTCATTAGATGGATGTCGCGATGCCGTGTATAGGTATGACGTCATATCTATACTGCCGCGTCTCTGACCGAAGGAGTCATACTGCCTCAGACGCGACGGTTCCCGCTTGCCATTTAAAACAATGTCATTTAATAAAGAAGGATTCAGCAATTATGACGACGAATGTCTAGTAGAGTTCGTTAACCAGTTTCAGGTATTTTATGATCACAAACATAAGGACTATAGGAATGTGATAGTAAAAAATAATGTGTGGAAAACATATTTTTATATTCACACATTATTATTGTTTTAATATACAGTAAAGAAACCTCGACAGATGAAGTCTTTTCATTGTCTAAAATACCTAACAAATATCTAGTTGTAAATAACATAACAATATATATAATGTAAATATATGTAAATACTTGTAAATAAACGTATTCATTTATCTATTTTTTTGTATGCATCTAAATAACATATAATTTTAAAGGTTTTAAGGATATACTATATAGTTATAACTACATAGTATGATTATAGATATAGGAGAGGTTATAACGTTATAGGTTATGCGAGAGTGGCAGTTTCAGCGAAATATAGAAGCGGTAACAGTTAGCGGCTACGGTTGGCAAGCTTTGACAATCGCAACCGCGGGCAGTAACTGCGAAAGTCTACATTTAGCAGTCACAATTTTCTTTTTGATTTCAGCCGCTACATTATTGTCATTTGCCACTAATGAACCTTAATAATTGAACTTCGCCAGTTTCTCGAAATTGTACGAAGCTATGGCCGCAATATCTCAACATCACAAACGCGAAATTAAAGTTTGTTAATTGTTATTTACAATAAATGTTAGAGGAAATAGATAATCTTAAAATCTGAAATATCATTTTATTTTCTACGAAAGCAAACTTTACTTGTTTAAACTTTTTTTTTTTTTAATTTATTATTACAAGAAAGAAAAGTAAATTTGACATTTAAAACCTCGACTTAAAATTCGTGTTGACCACTGTTTTTTGGCAGATTCCAAAAAAACAAAGCTAAGCTTTTTCATCACTCCAAGACAGTTGAACATATACTGAAGGAAAAGGGAGTTTGCATTAAAACACCTGAGAAAGGTTTTTATGGCCTAATATAACCTTTCTCATCTCTTTTTAATATTACTACTATTTTCCTTCAGTGTGTGTTGAGGTGTTTTGGAGTGATGCACTGTTTCTATTTAGTAATTTTTTTTAGACTGTTGATTTGAGATGTGAAGTATCTTTCAGAATAAATGTGATCTTATCTTTTTTTTTTTCCTGACGATGCCTAAATTGGGGACACGTTGATTGATTAGTTTTTTACTGCTACTTAAGAGACTTAGTTTTTGAAATTTTCTAATATTATTTTGACATTAATTTTTTAATGCTTCCTCCCCTCCCCTAGTTGATAATAATATAACATTCTGGTTCTGTATTTTTGTGTTGTATAACATTCTGAGATTTATGTTGGACTTGCGACTAGTAAATACAGGTCAGTAAGAATAGATACTTTCTCTTGGCAGACGATGAAAAAGGATGCCAAGTATCCGGAGATAATACCCGAAGGGAAGGATCTAATGCTGGGGTAGGAGAGGTCAGGGGCCGAGTCAAGAATAATCGATAGTACAATCGATATTTATACATTATCGTATATATTTCTTTCTATTCTTGGAGCTGAAGGAAGGGGGAGGGATTCATTCATTCAGTCTGTATAACAAAAACTTTCATTAAATACCTTAAAGATATTATTAAAGCTATGGAATATAAAAACATGAATTCAAGGAGATTAGGTGTATAGATTAATAGACGTGTTTTTATTTACATATTAGCTATACCCGCTCGGCGTTGCCCGCGAAAATTTTTGCCAGTTAAATAACCTTCCGAATTTCAAGTTTTTTTATGTTTAACTTTTAAAAGATAATTTGAGTAACAGATGACAGAACTATTGTTCTTATCATTTCTTATCATCATTCATCATCATCATATTGAAGGTTGTGCAAAACTTTTACAAACAACTCTTAAAAAAAAGAAATGATTTAAGTTTAACTTTGAATTTTATTTTATTTTTAACACATTAATTATATATTGCACATTTCATCATTCTTCGTGCATCAATTATTTGAACTATTAGGGAGAGGTGGCTATCAGAACTTTCAGCGAAACAACCTGTTACCAACAAAAATTTTGACTATAAATATTCCAATTCCAAAGTGGTGCCAATTTTCTTGGTAATCGACTGCATTGTTTAGAATTCGTCTCATTTCATTTGAACGTTTTCTGAAAAACAGGATCAAAATAATAATAAATTTTCATAAAAGGCCAATTCCGTAATAAACCTACACGTTTTTATACCTTTTTTTTCCTTAATCTTCGATTTTATTAACAATTTTTATTTGTATAGACTTCTCTTTATTTTTTAAATATATTATTTATAAAGCACAAAAGGCATGGATGTATTGTCTGGCAGGAAGGTTATCTAACTGCATCGCCCAAAAAAAAATATATATATACATTCTAGATTATAAATTAGCATAATTCTATCCCGTATCTTCATATTGTTTTTAGCAAAATCTTCATATTGAATTAGTAGAAGATAATATTGAACGCCTGTCAAGAATACTGGATATAGGACCATATTTTCTCCAGTTAAATACCTATTTTTACAGATTTCTAAAAAAAAATCTCAACGTTTAATCTTAAGAATAAGAATATATTTTATTTTTCTTGACAACTTCTGCCGTGTTGATCAAGGTTCCCCTTGTCGAGGTGACAGATGTTTCCTCAGGTAGGAAGTGGTGACCTTGGAGTTGGGAATGACCTTCGTAGGACATGGAATTAATGGGATACAATAAAGCAGAGAGGGTGCAGACTTTATCAGCGAGATGCGAACCTGAGCGGTTATGCTAAGCAGCCAATCCATAGCCATCCGGCCGGGCGTGAGCACTTCCGCTCATCTACAGCTGCACTAAGTTACCGTACACATGCTGTGTACTCAGTCTCTTCTTCAGTACACTACATTCAGTGCCGGATTAACCATAGGCAATGTAGGTGACTGCCTATGGGGCTCGGGCCTCCTGGGGTCGAATGATGGGGCCGTAATTTGCTTTTCCAAGATTTTAGTTGTATCTTTAAAGGACTAACTATTGCACAAGTAGGCACATAATAAATTACTCTGATAGACACCGAAAGCTGTCCTGATGCTACCTCGTTCATCATTATTTTGATGATGGGCGCCAAAATGCCAAGGAATAATTTTAAATAATTGTTTTCCTTCTTTTTTAGCTTCATAAAAAGAAGATTTATTATATTGGATTTAAGTCGAACATACTTTTAAATTAGTAATCATGAAATAATTTGTATAATAAATAGATAAGGATGTACGATACCGATCGATATGAGTAAAGTATCGATACTTTCCTTTCAATACTAAGCAGTTTTGGTATCGATACTATTGATTCAATATTCCTTTCGATATCTTAATGGTATCGAATATTTGATTTAAGTGCTTGGATGAGTACAGGTATCGATACTTTGTCGGTATCGTATTTTCCTAGAAGCAGATAATCTGGCTTGGTGGGAGGGCCGAAAATAGAATTTTCTTGAAGTTTTATAACAGTAATTTAGATAATATATTTCGAAGTAAATATCACCATCTCACTCGAGTAACAGTAATTCGTTTTATTGACTGAATTAATGAAATTAAATAAAACTACCAAAAAGAAGAAACAAATATTTTTTAATTATTTTCAATATTTGGCCTTCGATATGGTATGGTTGTTTTCAAACAATTTGCCTTGAGATGAATTAAAAACTCAGAATATTAATTTTACATAGGGCGAAAAATCCTCAAGACTTCGTTTCCTTCTCCTAATTTGGGAATTTTGGAGATCTGCGTGAAATTTCCTGCAAAATAAGTCGGTTTTCGAATTCGGTGGAGCTGGATCGGTCATATTCCCCACTCTACCACTCCCCCCTCTCGCCCCTCCCCTCCCCCCAGCACTCGGCCATACTGCGCTTTACGTCGCAGAGTCAGTAGGTCTGCTTTTACTGTCTCTGCTGACTCTCGCGAAGACTGACCTTCGCTCCGGCATTCCATTCTATCAACAACTAAAATCTTAATTAAACTTTGTAGCATTCCGTTCGGTCTTAATGTCTTTATCCTTGGATACTTTGTGGAAGACATAACCTTATGATGATATTTTCAGCACCTCCTTTGGTTCAACGGATAGTAAAACCTAAGTTTATGGACATTATAGACTTGGGTAACTACATTCATCTTTTATATATAAGCCATAAGAATTTTTAAGAGAAAAAATAAAACATAAAAGGAATAAATTGAAAAGTTTTATATTTTATTGATTGTTAATAATACTAGTACAGTTAAAATTTAGAAATGTCGGATGAAAGGGACATTTCATTAACAATTATTTTTATTTCTTCAACTGGCGTTCTTCTCTGGTGCTAGCTAAGTTCCTGGCTCGCCGATGTTTATGATTTTTAGAAATATAATGGAGTTATAAACAACATATGTATCTTAGATATTTTTCTTATTTATAATTTTTTTTTCTTAACTCCAACTTTAAAAATTTTGTATAGTAATGTATAAGATCATCATCCTTTGACTGTATCTTATAATTCTTTTACTTATAATTATGCTCAAATTTCATTTAAATACCAATTATTGTGAGATCTTGAAAACCTAGGTTGAGTCGGCATCGAATAATTTTATTTCAGAGTTGATATCTCTATCCAAAAAATGAACTAACTAGATTTGTCATTCTTAGATATCTGAAAAATAAAATAATAAAAACGGTTTACTAAACTTACGGAAACGGAAATTTTTAGCGAGAACGGAAATGTTTACCAGAATATGCCTCACATTTTTCTAATTAGCGCATTATAAAAGTTCTCATTTCTCAAGATTTTTTTTGTTTTAGCTCTTCTATACAGTATGTAGGTATTTAGATACACCAAATTCTGGAAATTTAAGTTACAATAAGTTTTAATTATTCATTTTGGTTTATCGTTTTCTGTACGAACCTTAGTAATCGACCAAAAAAAATATCTGGTGCGATGCGAGCATCATAACATACAACTTTCCCATACTACCCTATAGTAATAACCTTTTTAACATAATTTAAAGAGTTCACATCAACAATACTTGAAATATACTCAGCAGAATGCACTTTAAGTCTTCTCTCGCAAAAATATAATGACTTAGTTTTTTAAACAACTTTAGTACAACAATCCTGTGCACTATATATTTTTGGTTTGTATGATATAAAAGTAAAAATTGCTAAGTTAATTTGTACTTTTGTATTACTACATTATACTACTACAGAACATATTGTTGACAACAGGTTGGCGGCTTGGTAGAGGAGGAGGTTCGGTCGCATCCGTCTCCTTCCGTACGCGCTCGACTTTCCATCTAGGGTCTTGTAGTCCTTATATATCTTTGCTAATATTGATTCGATATTTTGTTTTTTGTTTTTTAGGGAACTTTCATATGATTTCATACATAATTTATCATAAAATGCTTACTTTTTGAGTTATACGAAAATATAATATTCTGATCGCTGTAACTTTTTCCCCTGCATTTTCTCGTTGATATATTACATACATGAAAAGTTAAAGGAACTTTAGGAGAAGACATTAGTCAAGTTTCATTAAAATTGTAAGAGCTACTTACGAGAAATTTGGAAAATGATGATATAATTGCAACTTTCGGTAATTCGATTTTGACGACTAAGTTGCTGTAACATCCCAAGAATATATCTCCCTTAAATATGTAGTTTCAGATTCGTACGATGATGCTTGTAACTCGACATTACCATCTGTCATTGCGTTTCAAAATGACGGCTGATTAAAGGGTTTAATCGATGGTGTTTCGGTCATTTATGAATAAAGAGGGGAAATATAAGGTGTTTCGTAATTATTATACTAAAAACTAAAAAAAAAAATATAAATAATCAAATTGGTATAATGATTCCGGAAAACTTTTAATGATTAATAATAAACTTAACGAAAATCACAAAGTTGGAAAAACTAAGCTTCGCAACAGGCAATATTTACAATAAGAAGACCCTACCTTATAATGCAAAAATAAGATACTACAACACGGTAATAAAACCAGTAATTTTGTAAGGAATGGAGGCAACATGTCTCCCTAGACTAGAAAAATTACTGAAAATAGAGAGAAGGATCCTGAGGAGTATCTATGGGCCCAAGAAAACACAGGAAGGCTACAGATTAAGACCCAACCAGGAAATTTAAAGCGAGATAAATGGCCTAGAAACCGAAATAAGAACCAGAAGACTAAGATTCTACGGGCACATGGTAAGAATGGACCAAGAGAGACTAAACAAGAAAGTCTTTGACGGAATCCGTGAATACAAGAGCGTAGGAGGATATGTAAAGCAAATGAGAGAGGAAACAAAAAAATTGGAAATAACAGACAAAAATTGACTGGATAGAGAACAATATGAAAAAAAAATTAAAAAAAATCAAGCTTCTTGGGGAAAATAAAGAAAAACGGAAGGTACTGCGTGGTCGAGGGAAAGAAAAAAAAAACTTTACGCAATGGTTTATTCTTAATAATTATTATTTATTCTTTATCATTTGCAAAATTTTAAACTATAAAACTACACGTTATCACTCATTGTCAGAGGCGAATAGCAAGGATTTTACTTCGGAGGGGACTTTTGGAATTTTCACAATCCTTACAATTTTTTCTCTCGGTTTGATTTTGTGAAGGAGTCAATGCGATTATTATTCGAAAGAATTTTACCTCTTTTTATATTGAGAAATTCATTTTTCTTTCATATTTCATGCACAAATATTGATTTTCTAATGTAAATTTTTCAAAAATTCACTTCGGGAGGGAGAGTGGGGGGGGGAAGTAATGTGGACCCTGAAGCCTCCTTTTCCCCTTCCCTGGCTACAACTCAGTGACAAAGTTCAAAGTTATAGGCACACTGTAAAAATCACTGTTTGAACAGTAAAAAAAATGTTTTTGTAATTCATGATATAAAACGAAAATTAATTCTTCTTAGGATGGCTGTCGAAAAACTGTTAAAGCACAACGTCAACCTCTACAAAATTATCTTTTTCTTTGGCTTGGAAGGAAATAAGTGATAATCTGATGGGAGTCCGGACTGCATGGTGGGTGTGGGAGAAGTTCGATCCCCTCAAGAGTTTTAAATTTTGTCTGCGTCCGACTGAAATTGTATGTCGGAGCGTTATCCTGCTGTTACTTAAAACACCTTAACGATTTACCAAAGCTGGGTAACACTGTGATAATTTCGCATGTTTCCTACCTAACTGTTCACAGTGAAGTTCGGAGTTCGTAGAACATCCGTCAGAACCTCATCAGTATCCACTAATGATCACCCTGAGCCCATCTTCCGTCCCAAGGACCTACTCCTCTGCAGATTTTTGTAAACCAACGCCGCGTTGTACGATGGTCGAGGACACCTTCACCTTCAGTCTGAATAATTTCATATATTGCTTCGGCGTCTGTAGATTTTTTTTTTTATAGTGCGAGTATTTCGTAAGAAACCATTTTTCTTGTTCGGCTGCAGCTGATGAACTAAGGCTTTATTCCACGGGTCAAATGTTTAAAAACAACCATACTTAATCCTTTTCACGAAAGTATTAGTTATTGGTAAACATTGAATAGGCTTAAAGTGCATATTTACATTCTTTGATAAACATTTTATAAAACGGTCATTATTTTTGATACACCCCATTATTTCTTTTCTTCCAAATAAAATCAATTCGGAATATCATAAAAAGTCACTGGAAAAAGAAAAAACTAGTTCAGTGCTTAATGTGAAGGGACAACGCATGCATACACAGTGCAAAAATAGTAAAAAAAATGGTTTTCACAGAACAATATTAAAAAACTTGAATGGCCTGCACTCTCACCAGATCTCAAAATTATAGAAAATGTCTGGAGAAAATTTTCAAGATTACATTGATATAAGATTGTAAAAAATTAAGCTCTGTCGACGAACTTAAAACTGCTTTCAAGACTGCCTGGAATAATTTGTCTCAAGATTTTATTCAGAATTTGTACAAAACTATTCCTAAAAGACTACTGTAAGTAATAAAACTGAGTCGTAAGCTCACGAAGTATTAAAACATTGTTTACCATTAATTTTTGTCCATGTATCTATTATTTTGCCGAAGGTAAAATCATTTATTTGTAGTGTTTTCATTATTTTTTTCTCTTATCGACTGAAAAATAAATGTTTAACGAAGAAGAATTTTGATTTTAAGTTTTTAGAGTATGTTGCATAATAAAGATTTCTTTTTCTATTCATGTTAGATAATAAACCAAAACAATTAAGGGTCTATTTAGGGATTGATAAATTATCTGCCTCTTCTATAGTTTTGTTTTTATTGAAAACTAGTTTCGAATATTATACATTCATCTTCAGTTAAAGGTTTAAGTAGATTATATCAAACAGAAAAGGTTACATTGGTTCGGTCTCGTACTGATTCATTTCCATTACTAGTTCAGTGCGAAAACCAACCAAAATTCGGAACTAGTTTTCAATAAAAACAAAACTATAGAAGTGGCAAATAATTTATCAATCCCTAAACAGATTGATCCTTCTACACTGTAATGCGTACGTCAACTAATTAAGGGCCTCCCTATAATTTTATCAACGGGTGCACATGCCTATTTATTGTCTTATTTCGTAACATCATAGGTTCAGAGTCATTCACATCTTAATTAGCTCAAATTTAGTCTGGATGACTCATGGAGTTCAAATGAGCTAATGCTAGCAATTGCTTTCGAAATGAAGTTTCACGTTTTTGACAATTTGAGTTGTCATCTCCAGGGTCATAGCGATTAGGTAATTGGGAATCGGAAAGGTTGATGAAGTAATGCTTACGAAATTGACTGTAAGAACACGAGGTCGGAAGTTCCCACGATTGAGCGGTCGAGTTCTGAGCAATTGAGGCTGTCATTTGGGCTGAGTAAATGCAGACTTTGGTTGGTACAGGCCACCGTATACCAGCTGAATTTCAGAACCTTCCACCAAAGCCTCTTTCTGGACTGCATTCGGCTGGACTGCCACGATAGTGCGTTGCTCCTTAAAAAAATAAGTGAAAATCGGTCCAATGAGACTCCGAAAGATGGTTAATATCATCTTACGAGCCGATGGTTGGATTTTGAATTTTGCAGCCACAATAAAACGTAAATTCATCTGGTTCATGCAACTACGGCTGTAATGTTTGTTCATCATAGGATATATTTGTGACGATGGACACTTTCCGAAAGTAAAAAAAATCGTGTGCAGTAGAGTTCCCTCACTAAGGCCCTATTTTCACTAAAATAAAATAATAAGAAAGAAAATGCTCTCCTGTCCCTCACCATCGACCTTCGACTGAGTGCAATAGTCTATTTTATTATACTTATTTAGAATAAATAGGGTTTTAGAGGTGCGCCAATACTTAAAAAAATAGTTAAACCCGAGAGAGGTGGGGAGGGGAATAAGTTGAAGCCCCAAAATATATTTCCCTAATATCAATATTGGATTGACCAATATGTATATTGACTACATACAAATTTTCAACACTATAAACTAATTTGGTGGAGCTGTAGAGATGCGCAAAACTTTAAAAACGCCGAAATTTACGGTAAACATACCGAAATTTTAACTGGAATTTACCCGAATTTAATTACTGATTAAATATCTCATAAGCCCATTACTCGTTCATTTATAAAGATGAAGAGAATATGAAAGGTGTTTTGGAATCAGTATAACGAGAAGTAAAACAAATATTAAAATTGAAAAAAAAATCTGTATAATTACTGATTAAATACCTAATAAGCCCATAACTCGGTCATTTATAAAGATAGAGAGAAAATGAAAGATTTTTAGGAATCAGCATAACTAGACATAAAAAAAAAATTTGAAAAACAAAAATTTTGTATAATTACCGATTAAATATATAATAAGCTTAAAACTCGGTCATTTAAAAAGATAGAGAGAAAATATGTAAGGTTTTTTGGAACCAGCATAACGAGACATGGAAAAAAAAAAATACTTGAAAAAACTAATCTGAATAATTTTCGACTAAATATATAATAAGCCCATAACTCGGTCATTTATAAAGATAGAGAGAAAATGGAAGGTATTTTGGAATCAGTATAACGAGACATTAAAAACAAAAAATCTGTATAATTACCGATTACATATATAAAAACCCCATAACTCGGCCATTTATAAAGATAGAAAGAAAATTAAAGATGATTTGGAATCAGCATAATGAGACATAAAAAAAAAAAAAAAATGCTTGAAAAACAAAAAATCTGCATAATTACCGATTATATATCTTATAAGCCCATAACTCGGTCATTTATAAAGATAGGGAAAACATCTAAGGTATTTTAAAATCAGTATAACGAGACGTAAAAAATAAAAATTGAAATACTAAAAATCTGTATAATTACCGATTCAATATCTAATAAGCCCATAACTGGGTTATTCATAAAGATAGAGAGAAAATTTAAGGTGATTTAGAATCAGCATAACGAGACTTAAAAAAAAATTAAAAGAAAAGAAAATCTGTGTATTACTGATTAAATATCTCATAAGCCCATTACTCGGTCATTTATAAAGATGGAGAGAATATGAAAGGTGTTTTGGAATCAGTATAACGAGAAATAAAAAAAAAATTAAAATTGAAAAAAAAAATCTGTATTAATACCGATTAAATATCTCATAAGCCCATAACTCGTTCATTTATAAAGATAGAGAGAAAATGAAAGGTTTTTTGGAATCGGCATAACGAGACATGCAAAAAAAAAAAAATTGAAGAACAAAAAATCTGTATAATTACCGATTAAATATATAATAAGCTTATAACTCGGTCATTTATAAAGGTAGAGAGAAAATGAAAGGTTTTTTAGAATTAGCATAACGAGATTTAAAAAAAAAAATTAAAATTGAAAATAAAAAATTATATAATTACCGATAAAAAATCTAACAAGCCTATAAAATTAAAAAAATTAAAATTGAAAATAAAAATTTGTATAATTAACGATTAAATATCTAATAAGCAGGGTGCGTTCTCCGCAATTCCATGCTGATAGCCTCCAGTGGACTCATCCTTTTTTGGACCAAATATTAGGTTGTCCGGAAATAAATGCAGGTTTATGGTTTTTAAATAAAATAAATGATACGAAACTATTTTTATTAAGCAAAATATACTCCATTACTCGCGATACATTTCTGCCAACGTGTTCGTAACTCTTCCCTTCCCTCTTAATAGAATGTTAAATCATTCTTACTTCCTTGTACGAAGTAAAGGAACTATTGTAATCGCGAAAATTTTCGGTTTTCAGATTTCAACGGAAATATCCATTTTGACCATCCCTGAATCCATTTTGACTAGTTTCGTCGTGGCGTCTGTACGTACGTACGTTCGTATCTCGCATAACTCAAAAACGGTTGACCGTAGAAAGTTGAAATTTTGTATTTATGATTGTTGTAAAATCTAGTTGTGAACCTATTTTTTAGGCCACTGCTTGATCACCGTAAGTGGTACTTTACTTGAAGGTCATAATTGATTTCCATCATAATTTATATTAAAATACTATGCAAAACTTCTCAAATTTAGTATTTATAACTTGTATATTGATTTAAATAACATATTAGATTTTGGTCTAAATTGGAAAACCGGAAGCGGTACTTTACTTGAAGATCATATTAGACTTTCAACAAAAATTATATTAAAATAGAACTTTTATATCGATATGAATGTATATACTAGATTTTGTTTAAAATTGGTGAGCCGAAAAGGGTACTGTATATGAAGGTCATAATAAGCTTACATCAAAAATTATATTTAAATTAAAAATCATATGTTTCGGAAATAAAGGCTACAAACGCGATTTGGTTTCCAATCCAATTAAACATTTTTATTACTTGTTTTAAGAGTTAAAATTGAATGTAAAATACTGGTTTTCCTCCGCATTCGTGAGTTCAACAAGTCTGCAGCAGGAGAATAAGATATTAGTTAAGTGGGTTTTTCCGCTTAAAATGTCGAAACTGTCTGCTGAAACTGATTTCCAATGCTTTATCTAGTGATATTGGCAACTTTAATGTTGTCACGAAACATGAAGAAATCTCTTGGAAACTAGTTACCTACTGAAGGAAAACTACATATAATAACGGAATGAGACCTCCAAAAACAAGAGTGTGTGTGTGTGCCATTAGATGGATGTCGCGACGCCGAGTTTCGTTTTTGAGATACAGCTATCTTCGAAAATTAGTAAACTAATTCATGGTCACTTTTTGAGCCACCAATTTATAGTTTAATAGGCGTAGAAGGAAGCCATGTGTTTTCCACATCAGATATTTATTAACAAATTCTGAAAATGCATTTTCTAAGGAATTTTTATCAATAAAATTTTTACCTTTAAAAAATCGGTCCAGGTATAAAAAAAAGTGATAGTCCAAAGGCGAGAGGGCTGGAGGGTAGGACGGGTGAGGCAGTGTCTTGTTTCGGCAAAGAAGTGACGCGCAAACTTCATAACTAAGATTTTTTTGGCTGTCGTATAATGTATGAGGAACTCAAGTTTCAAGCTTTTTTACCTTTCCAATTGCGTTGAGGTGATCAGGGATGGTCGATTTGCTAACTGAGAGTTTCTCTGCAAGTTCTCGAACAGTTGTTCTGGGATTTTCTTCGACTAAAGCTCGCAGAACATCGCCATCAAGGGAAGAAGTCCTTCCGTGATCATTTTTGTCTTCAAGGTTGAAGTCTCCCTCTCGAAATTTTTTAAAGTATCGTTGAACGGTGAACTAACTCACACTGCCATTGCTATGGACTTCATTAATGTTTCTGACCGTTTGGGTTCCATTCCGACCGAGTGTAAAGTCGTAAAACGAAATTATACGAAAATCACGCTTTTATAACTTAGTAAAGACTGAATTATTCCCAACTTGTGAAATGCTACACAAGATAGAAAACATTTTAGTTTGGAAGAGGATTAAATAGTGTTGACACCCGTATAAAAGAATAATCCCTCAAGCGTAAACAGTTTGTTACATAAAGGGTTAATACTAGGGAAACATGAAATCCTACATTATTTTCCAGGCAACCCAATATTTCACGCAATACCTTATTATAGGCGTTTTTCTTCCTTGAAGGCTAGCGGCCACGTTTCACATCTTTTGGTTGGATGAAAGCTGTGTAAAGCGGTTTAGTTCATTTACTTAATCTATTTGTCAGTCCAACTATTGAATAATTTCGGTATTTATAATATTCATTAGCAACTCAGACTAATTACAAGAGGTTGAAACAGTTTAAGATAAAAAATCATTTACAACTTAAGCGTGGAAGGTCTCCAATAATAATTATATTTCATATGATCCTTTACATCAAGACTACCCTCTTGATATTTAGACACTCGTCTGATATCTTAAAATATACAAAATTTGCAATAAAAGAAAATATATCATATCTCCAGGATTAAAAAAAAAAAATTTATATAATATTGTATTAATGCCTTATAATGATCATGCAGTCCATAACCAATTGTTATTAATTATTATAGGCCAATTATTATTATTATTAACCAATTATTATTATTTTATTACATATAGGCCCACAATTATTAATAAAATCCTGTTGACCGTGCTAGAAATCATCTCTAGTGCCCGTCCATATATGACAAAAGTATCCTAGGTTAATGCCATTTGATACGTTTTCACCTAACACAGCAAATTGTATTTTATCAAATAGTATTACTTAATACTGCGGTCATTGTTAATTCATCTGTACTAATCTTGAGAGTAGTGCGTCAGATAAGGACAAGGAAAAGAAGAGAATCGGGCTAAGCTATTTCTTCAAATGGAAGGCTAATCCGATCTGTGCTTGTTCATCCTCAATTACCTCCTCCCCCTGCTCTATTGTGTTCTGGTTTCCTTCCGCAAATTCCCTTGGATATCTTTCTTGCCTTTTTTCTTTTCTTTTATTACCGCTTCTTTTCTTAACTAATCACTTTTCTCACTGATCCTTTTTGTTTAATTATTTCCTTGTTTCGTTTTTTTTTTCTTATTGTATAAAATAAGAATCAAAAATCCAGGTAGTTACCATAACTTAAACAAAATTTATTATCTTTAAATAAAACCAATTTCCTGCAGATTATTTTAGCAACATTTAGAATCAGCTGAAAGGTATCATTTCTTGTCCAAAACTTTAATTCTCAAAAAATATAGATATAATGTTTTACGACCGAGCTTCTCAATTATATAGTTACCATGACAATTAATTAAAAAAGCGACTTCATACGTTTAATTCTTCATTTATATTGAAAGTTAGGGATTGATGAATTATTTGCCACTTCTATAAATTTGTTTTATTGAAAACTTTCGTTTCGAATGTTAGGTACCTATGTCGAATGTATGTCGAACACACAAAAAATTCAAAAATAAGCAATTAAAATTGGTATTATTATACATATTAAATTAGATTAATATAAATCAGTATAATAAAACATTTATGCATTATATCAAGACAAGAAATCAAATACATGTTGGTACTTACCAAGATTTAAATGGATTATATCAAACAGAAAAGTTTGTACTGGTTCCTTCTCGCACTGAACCAACAATGAAAGAAAGCTAGTTAGCATGTTTATAGGTAAACGGTTTAAGCGTCGGGGTTTTTCCAGTAATGCCGGTGAGTAATTGGTTTTTCTGTTATAGATGGGAATAAATTTAAGATTGGACTATTGGAGATATTTATTTGGTCATTTAAGCAAAAATCTGGATTGGATTTGAAGGATTTTATTATTTCAAGTGCTTCATATATATTTAATTTGAGACTGTTTTCAACGTGATGTATTAATTTAACTCCTGAGCCTTTGATGAATTTATGTTTTTTCTTTTAGATAGAAAGTTTTATTTACCTATGTACACTTTAACAATATTTTCAAGTATTTTAACATGATTTCGGATAACTTATCCTTAAAATCAACAAATTTGATTTTTGAGAATAAATCGTATCTCATAAGTGAATTTATATATTGGAACAACAGTAGGAAAAATTAATCAAAAACCTACACACACAAAAAACAATATTAATAATAATTATGAATGAATAATAAAAATAAATTAATAAAATAGAAAACTGATGACAATAAATAATACATACGATATATATAATAAATCTAAACATTTAAAGCTATAATTAAGTTCATGAAAACATAATAAAAATACGTGAATGAAAATTATTATTAGTTTAACAATAAATGTTTTGTCCTTTTATGAGTGTATCGTTTGAGTGTACATTTGTTATAATTATCGAAAGAATCAATACTGTATTGTGTCCATACCTATTCTGAGAATTATGTTTTTTTCATTTAAATGAATTGCAAAGTTGGAATTATCTGTCTTATTATTATATGCACGTATATGTTCCTTTAATCTCTGATTTAGCCATCTTCCAGTTTTTTTCCGTGTATTTGCCTGCACAATCATTACAATTTAGTTCGTATACTCCGTTTTTTTGGAAAGGCTTTATTTTGTCTTTAGGAGAAGAGAAATATTAGGATAGGGTTATTAATGATTACATTGATCCTTCTATACTATCATGTGGATGTCAACTCCTCTTAATAAGTAAGCAGGACTGTTTAACTGTTTATTGACTATTATAAATACAAAAATGGAAAATAATTATGACAACATATGAATGATGTTTCAAGGCAGAGTTTCTATAAAATCTACATTAGAAGTACAATAAAATGTTATACTAAATATAAAAGCAACTAAAGTAATATATTACTAGCACGCATATAATTAATTTACAGTGGAAATTGTTTGAGTGTCTTATGCTTATAAGCTTTATAAGGTAAATTATTCCTTTAGAATAATTGATTATATCTGTTCTATATTCATATCGTTTTATTTTAAAAGGCGTAAGCGCCATTTAGCAAACAACAGGAACGTTTTTTCACCGATTAACAACATCTATTTCTTTAAATTTATTCTTTAACATGTACAGTAGGTGTATATTAA
Organism: Rhaphigaster nebulosa; assembly: GCA_948150685.1. Classification (NCBI taxonomy): domain Eukaryota; kingdom Metazoa; phylum Arthropoda; class Insecta; order Hemiptera; family Pentatomidae; genus Rhaphigaster; species Rhaphigaster nebulosa. The sequence goes on from OX411310.1 coordinate 142,072,217, forward strand.
GGAGGCTAAACGTTTATAACTACAATATATATTTTATGGTTTCTAGCACTGGTCAAGGCCAGAATGACGACTGAGAGTTGTCTGTATTTGGTTCTTACGTCAAGTTTACAATCCAAAATAAATTGAAATCTAAATTTTATATTTTTGGTATTCATTTCACATGATTAGAAAAAATCTGTAGTTAATTTATAAATAACATTTGAAATTCAAGGAACATTTAGAGCATCATATAGGAGATCCATTGGTGTCCATCTTGAATAGGATTGAACAGGTATGAATTACAAGTAATATGATAATTTTACATTTTTCTTTTATTTATAACACAGAGCTTTGTTTTTATAATAGAGGAAATATATTTTTAAATAAGCTTGTGAAAATTCACAATACCCAAACCTCAGACGACACAGGACAGTTTCTTCTTTCCTGGATGATATGTTTTAGGTTTTTACATTTGGATCAAGGCTCTTTATCTCCTTTAGTTTTGATTCCTTTCGTTCCCATTTCTTCTATATGGACATTATTAATTACTGTAATCGGGGTTGTTCCTTGCTTTCTTGACATTCGAACCACCTCATCTGCTATTTCATTCCCAGTGATCCCACAGTAGGAAAGGACCGCGATGAATTGTATTTCTTTACCCTAAAATCAACAAAACATTGTATCAAACCATGAGAAAACATTCACTCGATTGTCATTTGCACTGTCAATTACCTTATAATATTGTAACAACTAAATTAATATCAAATTCTTAACAAAATATAAACATGCAAGTTACTAAATGAGTATAATGCTGATATTATATATATATATATATATATATATATATATATATATATATATATATATTTTGGGGTCGGGGTGGCGCGCTTGCTAAAGTGCACCTACTCACAAACCCAAAGGTTGTGAATTCGAATCCCGGTAACGGCATAACTTTAATTTAATTAAATCAATAATTCAAGCAATTTATCACCCCTCCCTTCCCGGATATGCGAGGCCCGTCAGCCTACTGGAGTCAAATCACATATGGCGGGTGTAGGAGTGATGACCCTACCCCGTGTATCTAAATTGAGGTCTTATGTTAAAATGGCCGCTCGGAGGTTCGTTCCATGGAAAGTCTGCTTCGGGTAAAGAAATATAGGTCTTCGTGCGCCTGCTGACTACGAACAGCCATAATCCGTGTGGATCTTAACCGATTTGTCACTGTCCTTGAACCCGAGTGAGTCGTTGGGAAGGACACTGTAGAATTGGTCACAAAGGGACCGGTTATGGAGCTATGGATAGCCTGCCGCTGCACCATGGAAACCATGGTTCGTAGCAACGTGAGATTGGGTGACACCCTTCAGGCTGTCTGTTCTCCCGCAAGCAATACACGTCTCTGCCGTCAAAGATCTCCATAGTCAATAGTGCCAACTGAAAAAAAAAAATGTATATATAAATGGGGGTCGGGGTGGCCGAGTGGGCTAAGGCGCTTGCAATAGGTAATCAAAGTTAAGCGTAGTTAGTATTTGGATGAGTGACCACCCGAATCTGGGTGACCTCTACCGAGGAAAATCCACGCAGCCTATGATTATCTCCCCCTCCGGGTATGTGAGGCCCGTCAGCCTACTGGAGTCAAATCACATATGGCGGGTGTAGGAGTGATGACCCTACCCCGTGTATCTAAATTGAGGTCTTATGTTAAAATGGCCGCTCGGAGGTTCGTTCCATGGAAAGTCTGCTTCGGGTAAAGAAATATAGGTCTTCGTGCGCCTGCTGACTACGAACAGCCATAATCCGTGTGGATCTTAACCGATTTGTCACTGTCCTTGAACCCGAGTGAGTCGTTGGGAAGGACACTGTAGAATTGGTCACAAAGGGACCGGTTATGGAGCTATGGATAGCCTGCCGCTGCACCATGGAAACCATGGTTCGTAGCAACGTGAGATTGGGTGACACCCTTCAGGCTGTCTGTTCTCCCGCAAGCAATACACGTCTCTGCCGTCAAAGATCTCCATAGTCAATAGTGCCAACTGAAAAAAAAAAATGTATATATAAATGGGGGTCGGGGTGGCCGAGTGGGCTAAGGCGCTTGCAATAGGTAATCAAAGTTAAGCGTAGTTAGTATTTGGATGAGTGACCACCCGAATCTGGGTGACCTCTACCGAGGAAAATCCACGCAGCCTATGATTATCTCCCCCTCCGGGTATGTGAGGCCCGTCAGTCTACTGAAGGCAACTCACACAGACCGGGCGCGTATGATGATTTGAATCGCACTGTGGTCTTCAAGGAGGCCAAATTGCCGCCCGGAAATTTGGTCCAAGGACAGTCTGCTTCGGAGAAAGAAATATAGGTCCTTCCTGCTGATCCCGAATAATCATAATCCATGGATCTAGACCGATTTGTCACTATGCTTGAAGTCGAGTGAGTCGATGGGAAGGAGACCGCCGAATTGATCCCAAAGGGACTGGTTATGGAGCAATGGTTACCCTGCCGCTGCACCATGGAAAGCATCGTTCGCAGCAACGTGAGGTTGGGTTACCTCTCCAGGCTGTCTGAGCTCCCGCAAGCGATACGATAAAATGTCTGTAAAAAGACCATATCGCACGGCCAAAGATTTGCATGATCTTTAGTACCAACAGGAAAAAAAAAAAAAACTGGTTTTCAACCAAATAACTAAATAAGTTTTAAACTTATTTAGTTTATTAATGTTCTAGGTAGTATTCATCTAAACAGTAATTGTATTTCTTATAAGTTCATAATTTGTTTAATAAATGGTTTTAATGAGAAATGATTAAGGTCAAGATTTCGTTTAAAAATGGTATCTACAATTAGTAACATTATTAAACTGTTTCTTCGGTCATGCGAGATCATTTTCTGTTTCCATTCAGAGGGAATGAGTTTCAAAATACAAAATAATTACTTATTTTTCATGAAATAAATCTTGTTTTGTTAATGGTAAAAATATGGACGGTATTATAATATAAAATTAATTTTATAAATTAAAATATCTTTTTCTTTAGGGGATGGGGTTGTCATAGAAATGACAAGCTTGTCCCTTCTTCTTCCTCTGGAACCACCAATGGGTTGAACGTATTCTATGTCAATGTCAGTGGTCTTGTGTATTACATAGTTGATGATAATCGAAGCAATAATTCGCATTTAGGGCATAGCAACGATGTATCCAAGCAGACGTGGCGATGCTAATTCACACATAGAGTACGATGACCGCGTGCCGCGTTCATTCCCTGCGTCGAGGATAAAGCTATTCAGCGAGTTAGGATTCAAATCTTGAGATCGTTTATTCATGCTCCGAGTTGAAGGAGTTGAACCTCACTTCGGGCTTCTTAAGGAGTTTCCGAGCTGTGACAGCCAACTCTATTAAAGGCTTTAGGTGCCCCGACTTTCTTCCGCCGATTTGTGAGCACAGCGGAACTCTTCAGTCTATATTAGCTGGCTCAACGAATTCTGCACCTTTAAAATATCAATATTTAAAAAAATAAAATAAATAATCATAGCTTTTAAATTAAAAATTATTAAAACTTGTCAACATTTTATTACATTTATCTTCCATGACAACCCCACTGACACTCTCCTACGTTCCAGCTTCAATGTTTCGTGGTATTGCCCCATCTTCAAGAATATAATAAAGTTGACTCCTACATTGTCCATACTTAATCCATAACCACTGTTATTTTATCTAATTATAAAAATAATCATTACGAGTATACCCGAGTGAGAACTCTGGCGTTAGATATCTATCTTTCTTCTCTCTTATGCATTCGAAATATAAGCAATATTGGGGAAACATGTTTATTTGGATAAACAATGGAATATTACCAAGATAGTTTATTTTACAGATACATTTGATGAAGCTACATAGTTTATAATGACTAACAAACACTTTAACAGTTTATACCTACTTATTAAGTAATTACTAGGCGTAGGGAGGTGGCGGCCCCATTATACCGCAGCCAGCCACTGGCCCTCCTGGTAGGGGGAACATCCACACTGACATACATACAGTACACTAACACAGCACATATCACAATGCCCTTGCACTGCAGACAAAGGTCACCTACAATACACACCCTAGGGTCACGATTCCCTAGGTAGTCTTCCCGGATAGGGGAGTAAGTCAGAGGGCTCTGAGGAGGCAGCCCCTCCATCTGAATCGGGGGCTCTGATGGCTAATCACCCCCACCCTTTATATCTAAACCATTATGAACCCTAAGGAAAGAAAAGCCGGACGGATCACTAGGAAACGATATAGCGCTTGCTTAATGAACTTTAAATTAGTACTCACCCTGGGGTCACGTTCCCTAGGTAGCCGCCCCGGATAGGGGAGCAAGTCAGGGCTCTGATGAGGCAGCCCCTTCATCTGACTCGGGGGCAGTGGACTGATAACTCCCTCTCCTTAAAGCAATAATTATTACAAACAATGGAATGAATAGAGCAGGACTGATTTTAAGAAGAAATAATATAAAATAAAAAAAGTTCTACAAGGATGGCGGATTCGACAAACGAAGAACCGCAAAAGCTTGTGGTGTCGTTTGTTCGTGTTGTTATCTATAGTGGCTGTGTTTTATATATATATATATATATATATATATATATATATATATATATATATATATATATATATCGATATTTTTGTTTCGATATTCAAATCTCTAGCCCCATGTGCCGTGAGAAAAATAACTTGAAGTTGTTTTAATTTGCTTTACAAATATTTTAGAATTACTTAGAATAAAATAAGCTTATAAGGTACAGTCAACCGTAGTGAAAAATGGCTAAACTTAGGAGTTTTCTGTTACTGTAAACGTGCCGTTCGATTTTAAAAAAGGTAGATACATCAAGTATGTTCAGATTTTTTTTTTGTGCGAGTGAGAGAGAAACTTATGCCCATGACTAAAGTCACTCCGTGTTCGGTGTAACACATATTTTAAGGGTGTGATGAATACAGCCAGAAAGATGTTTTAAACTTCAAACAATTTTCTTTAGGTGTTTTCTTTTCAAAAGATTGACGTGTGGCTAAGAAAAATAAATGCTGAAGCATTTAAAAAATCTAAACGTTTTATATTTATTATGATATTCTAGAATATAAATTGCACTCAAATTAACATTAAAAAAATTCATAATCTTCTTTCCAAATTTCGTAAAATTATAAAAAAGTTAGAAATAATATCTTTGACTAGAAAATTAGGAGATCTTTAAATTCTTCCTCAGCAAATCTTGGCCATCCTCTTTTCTATTTTTTTTCGATGGAGTTAGCCATATCATGAAATGTGTGAGTAGCTACGCTTTTAATTAAATCTTCACACATTTTTCTTGTTTCGGCGCAGTTCGGATTTCATAGCGGTTCGGATTAGCGAGAATCCACTGAAAATCACTAAATAATCACATGTTGAGCGGAGGGTGAGAGTGGCTATGAATTCATTTGGTCATAGTCTAACCCGAAATTAATAGAACTTTGGCTAATGCCAGAAAATTTGCTAAAATTTCCATTTAGCTCACAAAATATTCGTAAAAACCTTACCTTTATTCGCAGAAGGATATGTTCCAGCACCACAATAAACGAAACCACGAAGGTGATCGGTTTAAGAAGACAGCTACAGGACAAGAAGTTTTGCCAACTTAACAAAAACTACTCTACACAGTAAAATAGACTTAATTTCTTTTCTTCATTAAATGTAAGAATAAATTTATTGAAAATACATAAATTTGTATATAATAATCTAAGCATAAACCACCAGTAAATGAAAAATAAAAATGACTGAGGACCTTTTGAGAGCTAAATTCACATTTTCCCTTCTTTTGGCATCTCTTCGTCTATCCTTAGCCCGGCTGTTGGTATTACATATACTTATTATACTTATACTATACTTATATATTATAATTATATATACTTATATATACTATAACTATACTTATTTTCCCTCTAAAACTTTGACAAAGACAACTACACTGACACTACTTTCCTCAAAATTGTTCGAAAAATTTTCAGAGTTAATTGAGAACGCATTCCAAATTTACTCCACTTTCATTATTTAGGTTTGCAGCACTGATTAGTTTCCGCTGGTTTCGCTTAAAAAGTAATACCGAGAGATCCACCGCCTCGCACGATACGTCGAATGATGGACCTTACATTTTTGTTATTACACTGTCAGTTTATTTTTCATTTTATTCAGCCATTGCGACCGGACACTTTTATATATTAGGAATTGATAAATTATTTGCCACTTCTATAATTTTGTTTCTATTGAAAACTAGTTTCGAATGTTATACATTCATATTCAGTTCTAAAAACACACAAAAATTCAAAAATAAACAATTCAAAATATAGTTTGGTATTATTATACACATTAAATTAAATGTAATATAAATTAATATTATAAAACCATTATGAATTTAATTAAGACAAGAAATCAAATACTTGTTGGTACTCACCAAGGTTTAAGTTGATTATGTCAAACAGAAAAGTTTGTACTGGTTTATTCTGGTACTGAACTAGCAATGAAAAAAAGGTAGAAAAGTGGGATGTTTATAGGTAAAGGGTTTAAGGGTCGAGGTTTTTCCAGTAATTCCAGTGAGTAATTGTATTTTCTGTTATAGATGGGAATAAATTTAAGATTGGACTATTGGAGATATTTATTTGACCATTTAAGCAAAAATCTAGATTGGATTTTATTTAAGGCTCAAATTAAATATATATTAAGCACTTTAAATAATGAAATCCTTCAAATCCAATCCACTTTTCAATAAAAACAAAATTATAGAAGTGGCAAATAATTTATCAATCTCTGATTAGATTGATTCTTCTATACCATCATGCGGATGTCAACTTTTATATACGGTGCTTTGTGAAAATCGACTAAAATACAGTATAAAGATTCCAAGAGGTGTCTGAAGAGATATCTTAATTATAGGAGTGTTAATGTTTTGAAAACATGATTTAATATTTGAATGTTTTAATTTGATTTTTTGGCTGATAATGATGTTTAAGAGTGAAGTTAATCGATAAACGAAGCATTACATATTATAACTTTAATTTAATTTCTTTATTTACAAGTTTTGTATAAATTGCATTTCCCACATTACAATCAATATTATTGCCTATGAATAGATTTTAATAAATGACCGAAAGTGAACAGATGGGTGATGGAGTCTATAAAAAGTTAAATATTACCACCATATTTTACTTCATTGTGCCTTTATATTTGTTTTTGCAATGCAAAGTGTATTCAATTGAAAAGGCGAGATGGGCCCGAGATTGCATTGCCCAGGGGCCTCTGCATGGCTTAATCCGTCCCCGTATTACTTATGTATGAATCTTTGTCATCATTTTACCTGATAATTTAATAGACTGATAATTAATCGAATCATATCCGTTAGATTTAAATTTTCCCTTTGAAGACAAGAAAAAATAAAAATGGAACGAAGTTGAAAATGTGAAGGGGTTCCTGAGAAGGATGAAGGATCGGAAGATGGAATTGTTATCCTGGGAACCGGCGGCAGAGAGTGAGCTAGGTCCAGTACCGCTAATCAACACTTCCTGGAAGTCCTTTCTTCTGCACCTATATCTCCTAGTACCGGAGTGCCTCTTTCTTCTAGGATACTTCTTCTGCTTCTGGAACCGGTCTCTCCTTCCAATTACATCCTCCTGTCCTTCATTGGATAGTGGTGTACTTGTGTCGCTCCTATATTCTTCGCCGGCTCTCTTTCATGCTTCGACTTAGAAGATAATTGACGCTGAAATGAGCCATTATTGTGGGAATAGGAAATGGTGGGAAATATCTTATCCAAAAAGTATATATAATTTATTTCATTCTCTGTTAATATTTAGGGTGATTCCTGAAGAGATTTTCTTTTCTTGTTAGCATAGGGGCGGTTACACCGAATACGGACTTGACTTGACTAGAGTCCAGTAGCGAGCCCGTCTCTTGTATTTAATAGGAGATGGCGACACCGAAAAGTTGCTAGAGAATAGGCGAATAAGTGATGGCGAAAAACCGTCTTACTTCTTAACCGAACCAAAACGATTGGCAGGTCAGTCAGTTTCGCCGAAACTGCCAAACTGTTAAGGTGCGTCTACTCCGAATACGGACTTGAGTCCGGTAGCGAACTCGTATCGTGTATTTAATAGGAGACGGCGACACCGAGTCCGGACTGGACTTGAGCGGACTCGACTCCGGTCTCCTATTAAATACACGATACGAGTTCGCTACCGGACTCATGTCCGTATTCGGAGTAGACGCACCTTAACAGTTTGGCAGTTTCGGCGAAACTGACTGACCTGGCGATCGTTTTGGTTCGGTTAAGAAGTAAGACGGGTTTTCATCATCACTTAGTCACCTATTCTCTAGCAACTTTTTGATTCGCTTAGTCTCGGAATGTGCAAATATTTGCACATCAGCCCGTTCTTTTAACGTTTCATAGGGCGTGTATGTGGTTTTTTAGCTATGCCGGACACATGAGACAATATCCCGTACTCGGTAATACGGTAAGACCATTTGAAATTTTATTTTTAAAGATATTATCCTTCTTCTGTTGAAGAAAACCGCTTCGACTTGACAAAACCAAATTTCTGGGTCTGCTCACTAGAAAGAAGGCATCCTAAGCGAAGGGGCAAAGCCTGTCTCTGGTCTCCCTTTCCTGTCTCTGGATTCTCATTCCCCTGCTCTACTGCATTCCGCTGGCATTTCGAATAATACCAAAATAATAATACAAAAAAAAGTTGTAATTTTCAGACTTCCTAGTCTTGAATCGCATCAGGAGTATCACGCCGGGGTCACCAGTTCGGCAGATCGTCGTATAAAATAATGACTCCAATTATGAATAGTTTTATAAAGAAATAAGTACAGTTGTGTTTCTGATAGATGCCGCTAAAATAGTATTGCAGAGTAGCCTCAATATCTCACCCGCGCCTGAACTGACTTCCTAGCTATCGAGAGGAACGGGTTCGACCTGCTATCGATTTTTGATATCGATATTTTGATTATGAAGTTGGCGATAATTCGTTTCGTATTTTGGCCATTTTTAAAACAATGCGGTACTTATTTGTGATAAGCAATGCTGATTTATTTCGTTTGCAATTTGTTTGCGCCAGGGATTGAATTTAACTCTTATTTTTCTCTCTCAGTGAGTCAAAATGTGATTTATATAGTTTAAATAAATAAAAAAAAAATGTTAAAATTTTATCATTTGGCCATGAATATAAAAGGTTTTAAAATATTTTTGATATAGGGGTCAATTATTAGGCTACCGAGGATGCTGATTGTGAAAAAAAAACTATCGATTTTAATATCGCGACTACACGTATCGATTTATTTTAACATTTCGGATATCATCGATATGGAGGCCTATCACTAGGCTACCGAGAGTGCTGATTATGAAAAAAATATCTATTTTAATATCGCGACTTCACGTATCGATTTATTTTTTCCTTTTGGATATCATCGATATGGAGGTTCATTACTAGGTTACCGAGAGTGCTGATAATGAAAAAAAAACTATCGATTTTAATATCGCGACATCAAGTATCGATTAATTTTAACATTTCGGAAATAAATATTTTTTTATAATCATTTCTTTTAAATAAAAGCTGTGGTATTGTTAAATTATTGATTGATATATATGTTATGTTTTAGTTGAAAAATGTATAAATATTAAATATGTTAATAGATGCAATAATTGTTAATATTAGAAAAATAATATAAGTTGAAAGGAAAGCTCTGGGATCTCCTGGCGTCCTGCTTTTCCACAACAAGTGAGGGGACAAGCCTGGTTCTGAATTTTCCATGTTGATTATAAATAGTGTATATGAGTATCTCTGCATTTGAGTCTTAGTTTAACTTTAATTTTAATTTAATTTCCATTTATTTACCTGTTATTTAATTTAATTTATATTTTCTGCAAATATGGTGTGAATGAAGTCTCTTAGCATCATTGCCATTGTCGTTAATTGTTACAGAATATCATATGTCATAGTAAACAATTTCGCTATGCTGGCTCTCCGTGTTTTTTTCTTGCATAATCACTCCACAACATACTCCATGCGAAACCCCATAATATATGTTAGGAATGTTCGGTTTACATTTTTAATCATTGCAACGGATTATAGAAATGTTTATACAATGAAATTAAATGTTAAAAGAATCAAAACATAAATAAATAAATGTAACATAACAAAACCAGAATAGAAAATGAACATTGAACATGAATGCAGAATTATTTATAGATAAGTACAAAATAGAACATTGATAATTAGAGAAATAGAGATAAAAGTAAATATAGACAATTAATTGAGTTGGTTCATACAACTAGCTAAAATAATTATAAAATGAAAAGATATTATACACAAATAAACATATAGCTAAAATAAAATAGATGAATACATTCTTACTTCAGTTAAAAATAAAACATTAAATACAAATAAACAAAATTAGTAAGCTTATAAAAGAAGAAAATAACTTCAATCAGTAAAGAATTCAGAAATTGAATTGTACTACACCACGCGGCTTCTTGGATTTGAATTTGTATATGCTTTACTTGGGCTTGACCATTGAACTAGTGAAAACTTATTAACTATGCCAATAGATAATAAAGTACATTGATTTTTCCCATAACCTAAAAGACAAGGTTGTCTCTGATAGCCAAAAATTGGTTGTCTAGAATTTTTCTCACAGTACAACAGAACCCTTATCATGACTTAAAGAACCCCATTCACACAGAAAACATATCTTCAATGAATAATATATTGATATTATTCAGTGTTTCGAAGGGATAACATATCTCCCATAATATAACTCCTACTATCCCTTAGGGATATCTACCCTTCCCTGCCCCATGAGTCCCTCTTGCAGTTACATTCTTGTAATTACACTCTTGTAGGAGACCTAGAATTCACATCGTTGTAGTCAGCCCAAAATATGTAAGATGAAGTTGAATTTAGCTTACAGTATGCGCTCATACTGAGGCCGTCAGCCAGTCAAGTCACTTCTAATTCCTTCATATTGACTGACTGTGCGTAATTGAGATGGATTAATTGACAAATAAGAATATATATATATATATATATATATATATATATATATATATATATATATATATATATATATATATATCAATTGTGATCAATTAATAGTTAAAATACTATTATTAATGAATGTTTGTAATATTGTTCATTTTTTGTTGAAAAAGTTAATGTATTCTTGTAAGTAATTATTTAAAAATAAAAATCATACTAAGGAAGTTAGGTTCATTAATACTTATCAATATATTTCTAACAACTTACAAATTACATTAGTCAAATATGCATCACTTTTAATTCGAATATAGATTTCTTTATATTAATTTTAAATACAACAGATGAATTATATTGCTATGATTCGACTAATAAACGCACCTTCATGGATTCATCTAGGCAGTACTGCCTTGACGTGCCTGACTTGAGGTGAGTGATTTGACGGGACTGAGATGACCTTGGTGGGAGGATACCTAAACAGTATAAAATTTATTTCTTAATAGTGTCCACTATGTGCGATCCGTTAACTACTGTTAAACCCGCAGTGAGTTGGTAACCTTCGCCACGCACAGGTGTAGATAATTGTGTTTACAGTAAGGTGGGACAAGTGACGTCACCATTGGTACCTTCGCCGCGCACAGGTGTAGATAATTCTGGTCACAATAAGGTGGGACAAGTGACGTCACCATTGTGTTCGCTGCTCCTTTGTAACTGTAGCCCATTCATCGCTACTTCATTCACAATTCTGCCTTAATTTCCTTGTCAATAATCCAGCGCACAAAGGCATTCTTCTCTCTCTGTCTTCTTATATTCTATCAACGTCTAAGTTCTATATGGGCTTGAGTTGTATAAACCTCATTAAAAGTTCCACAATATGTTACAAGATATGCTATATATATATATATATATATATATATATATATATATATATATATATATATATATATATATATATGGTAGTTATATTATATTGAATTTCTTATTAATTCGCATGGAGTGTGAACACTTCTTCATGGTCATATAATCTTTTTCTCAAAGGATAAGTTCGTTATAAAGAATCAGATATAACTTAAACCAATCGTCGCGAAAAAAATACTTATATCCCTTTACCCAAATACCACTGAATTACGCTACAAAGTAATTATTATATGGGCTAGCGTTGTATAAACCTCATTAAAAGTTCCACAATATGGTACAAGATATGTATATATATATATATATATATATATATATATATTATATATTAATAACAGATTTGAAGCGTTAAAAACAATAAATTTTATATGTTACTATAAATTTATTCTTTAAAAGATTTATATTTATTGTAATTTAATCAGATCTAGAAAAAAAATAGCATTTATTAACTTCATTTACTATGCTATTTTGTATTTTGGGAGATTGGCTAACCTCGGTGGGGTACGCAGGGGAGGATTAGAAGGATATATCTTCTCCCTCCCTCCCCTTCCCCCCCTCCCGATTATAAGGATACATCTTATCCCTCCCTCCCCTCCTCCCCGAAATGTATGAAAAAAATTAGTTTCCAAACCCATCAACATAAGATTTGTATTTTAAATAATATTTGTGGTTATTTTAATAATAATTTTTGATCCAATTTTCAGGCTTATTGTTTTATCTTACACCAAACTTGGCGATTACAGACATTTAGGCGATTATTTGCCTTCTTAATATTAAAAACCTCTTCCGAACCCTCCTGAAAAATATTTAAATTCGTCCCACCAAAAAAAAAAATTCGGCGTACGTCCCTGGTTAACCTTATATCCTTAAAAAATATGGTTTATTACTATCTGTATTGCCATTTTATATATGTCATGTTTGTGCAGCAATTGTTTGCTACGATTTGGTTTTTTATTGATCCGAAGTGAAAAAATAATTGTCATGCTTTGTATTTTTTTCCATTGATTAAAAACTTGAGAAATCCCTTCTCCCTTCACTTGTATTTAGAAAAATAAAAGAGATAAGAAATAAAAGAAGATGAAATAATAGTTCTCTAGATATAATGGAGTCTATAGGCACATGTACACACATGGGAACCAGGTTCGCCGAACCGTTTTTTGCCTGTGTTCGTCGGAGGTTGACGAATTTGGTCTTTCATCGAGTTGTAACAGATTTTTGAACAGTTGGACATTCGGTTCCTCGTCAGAACTTTGAGTGTTCACCAATGTGTAGACACGAAGGAACCAGTTTATTCGTGAAAACTTTACAGCTGATAGTAACCAATTTTTCAGTGGCTAGTGATTGATTACTTCGTGTTTTGTTTTTTTCACTCGCTGTTAAAATGTCTGTTAGGTAGAGATGGGAATAAAGTACTCTTGAGTAATGAGTATCGAGTATTTTACTCTAGTACTGTCACTAGCCGGGATTAGGCATGACTGGGGATGGATGGGGTAGGTCAATCTTCGCTACCCCATCCATAGTCGTATCTAAGTCCATCTTTACCTGTTTCTTGTCATAAATTTCTTCACAAATTTATGAACCCGTCTTCTCTTAATGACATCATCGAAGCATATCGGTATTCCCCAGGTGTTTATTGAAGGTGAAAAGTGACAAATGTAGTGACAGGAACAAGCGTGACGAAGCTCTCTATAAACTTTTCCTCATGATTCGCGAGACCGTTCCAGTTGCTGGAGGCACTGAAGAAATCTTTCGAAGAGAGTTGAGTAAAAGAATCTTTGTAATCTGCAATATCTGAGAAGGTCGTATATAAACTACGACTATGGTAATATGACCTCCTATCGTTCATCGCAGTTCAGGAAATACGCGACAGTTTAACATCAACTTTTCGTGGTGAAAAGTTCGTTTTAGGCCTCGTACGCACTTGTAACAAACTGCCGTTCCGTTCCTCCGAACCGAACAAATCTAGGATCGGGGCGGCAAAACTTCAAAGAAATAATGTTTGGAAGAACGGATCGGGGCCGATCGCTCCGCTGGCGGTTTTTCACCGTCGCACCAAAGAAATGTTCGAAACGAGGTAAAACTAGTGTGGACGGGATTTAATGTAGCACCGTTCCGTTCTTCCGTTCTTCGAATTCCTTAAGTAGCAAAAAAATTAATAAAATACGAAAAATGATAACATACGATCAATGAATAATAATATGAAAAGTATTAATCTCATCAATGAATAAAAAAACTTAGGCTCCTGTAAAATAGGTACATGATTTCCCAACGACTTGCTGAGTAACTTCTGTAATGACTCATGTTTAGATTTATTTTTATGTATTTTTCTATTTGAAGACAAATATTAAAGTTTTTAATACATCCATAGAATCTGAAAATGCACAATGATCATCATTCCAGTCTTTAGTAAACATTTGAAAACAACTATTAATATCTTCATTTTACGAATAACTTTTACAACAAACTTTATACGATTTTGATATTCCTGTGTTATTAAAATAGCCGAACAAATTAACTTGGGATTCAGAGCAGTAGGCTTAAGAAAAAAAAAACTTTAATGCTAAATATAAAGATTTAATGTTAAACAACATGCTAGAATGCTTAATATAAATATACTTACCGGCATCTAGTCTTCAAGTAACTCTTCCTCTATCACTAGACATACTTCCGGGACGATTTCACTGATTGTCTATTTTGACATCCTGAACATATTGCAAGCTTGTAAAGTCACCCGTGGCCAAAAACCGTAGGTTCAACGGAAATTGCTCTTCGAAAGGTCGTGTACTCTTTCGCGATTTTCAGACTTACTTTCTGTAGCAAGAATTCAAAATCTGTCGGATGCATGTGGGTAAAATTTTTTTACAGACCGCTTACCTCCTGGAACTTCAACTTAGCCAATAGGCTACTCCCACCGAATTGTTCCCGGTTTGAATATAAGTTCGCTGTCCACCAAGGCTGTTTTTTCTTCCTCTTTCTCAAAAGGTATTCAATAAAAGTGTACGCGGCTGCTGCCACTTGCTGCTGAGATTCCATGATTGATACTGGGGCGGGAACTCGACCACAACTTCAGAAGAACGCTCGATTCTCCCGATCGCCCTCTCGTATCCAATTCGTACGGAACGATGTTCGGAACGCTGTCTTGTTCTTCGAAACAATGTTCGGATCGTTGGTACGTTAGACGATCCATTGTTGGCATTTCCCTCTCTCTACTGAGTGTAGATAGCTGTTTTCCAGAACTGAGTGTTGATAGCTGTTCCCCAGAACTGAGTGCAGATAGCTGTTCCCCAGAACTGAGTGCAGATAGCTGTTCCCCAGAACTGAGTGGAGATAGCTGTTTCCAGAACTGAGTGCAGATAGCTGTTTCAAGAACTGAGTGTTTATAGCTGTTTTCCAGAACTGAGTGTTGATAGCTGTTCCTCAGAACTGAGTGTAGATAGCTGTTCCCCAGAACTGAGTGTAGATAGCTGTTTCCAGAACTGAGTGTTGATAGCTGTTCCCCAGAACTGAGTGCAGATAGCTGTTTCAAGAACTGAGTGTTTATAGCTGTTTTCCAGAACTGAGTGTTGATAGCTGTTCCTCAGAACTGAGTGTAGATAGCTGTTCCCCAGAACTGAGTGCAGATAGCTGTTCCCCAGAACTGAGTGGAGATAGCTGTTTCCAGAACTGAGTGTTTATAGCTGTTTTCCAGAACTGAGTGTTGATAGCTGTTCCTCAGAACTGAGTGTAGATAGCTGTTCCCCAGAACTGAGTGCAGATAGCTGTTCCCCAGAACTGAGTGGAGATAGCTGTTTCCAGAACTGAGTGTTTATAGCTGTTTTCCAGAACTGAGTGTTGATAGCTGTTCCTCAGAACTGAGTGTAGATAGCTGTTCCTCAGAACTGAGTGCAGATAGCTGTTCCCCAGAACTGAGTGGAGATAGCTGTTTCCAGAACTGAGTGCAGATAGCTGTTTTAAGAACTGAGTGTTTATAGCTGTTTTCCAGAACTGAGTGTTGATAGCTGTTCCCCAGAACTGAGTGTAGATAGCTGTTTTCCAGAACTGAGTGTTGATAGCTGTTCCCCAGAACTTGGTGCCGGCGAGTCGGGTTCCCAGAACACTTCGGGGACTCAACAAAACTATAAAAGTTCCTCGTCTGGATATAATTTTTTGCTTGTATTATAGAAAATGCAAAAGGGGATGAGAAGGCAAATATTATAGCAACGATGGAGTATTTACCCCTTTTTTAAAGGAAAAGTTATATTTGTTTAATAAATGCCATTGGCATTTCGGAGAATTAAATGAAAAAAATAAATATCGCTAATATTGATTACAAAAAAAAGGATACAATTAATATATAAAGGTTTTCATGAAATATACCCGGAAATAAATATAATTTTTAAAGTTTTCTAACAACAAATTGCTGTTTATACTATTGCTGCTTCGTGCTGACAATGATTGTTTATGAAATAAACTCTCTCTCTCTCTCTCTCTCTCTATATATATATATATATATATATATATATATATATATAGTAGTTACATTTTAATGAATTTTCTATTAATTCACATGAAATGCGAACACTTTTTCATGGTCATATAACCTTTTTCTCAAAGGATAAGTTCGTTATAAAGAATCAAATATAACTTAAACAAATCGTCGCGAAAAAAAAATACTTATACCTCTTTACCCAAACACCACTGAATTATGCTACAAAGAAAATATTTTAATGAATTTGAATATGTAAAAAAAAGTTTTTCTTTTTTTAATGCGCCATCACGTTATTACCTCCAAAACGTGACATCTTTTGATCTCCCCTTGTAGGTTTCAAAAGCACAAACTCACCAACTAACCAGAGAATATTCTAATTTATCAATATTATTTTCAAAATAGATTCAGTTTATTAATGCTAATATTTTTTTTTCAGGTCGCATGGGATATCTTCAAGAGTTTTGATGGTGAGTTTAATCGCATCTCATTTGCTTTAGTTGTATACATAGATCTCTGGGACATCCTCAGCCCTCGGGATGTGGCTTTTTATTGGGTTGAAGGAAATTCCTGGTTCTGACCACATCACATCCTTCCATAACATTTTTCTTAAAGACAGCATTTCCCTATCATGTTAGTACTCACCAAGTTTTAAATGGATTGTATCAAACAGAAAAGTTTGTACTGGCTTCTTCTCGCACTGAACTAACAATGAAAGAAAGGTGGGGTGTTTATAGGTAAATGGTTTAAGGATCGGGGTTTTTCTAGTAATTCCGGTGAGTAATTGTTTTTCTGTTATAGATGGGAATAAATTTAAGATTGGACTATTGGAGATATTGATTTGGTCATGGATTTTATTATTTCAAGTCCTTCCTATATATTTATTTTGAGACTGTTTTCAACGTGATTTATTAATTTAACTCCTGAGTCTTTGATGAATTTATGTTTTTTTCTTCTAAATGAATTGCAAAGTTGGAATTTTCTGTCTTATTATTATATGCACGTATATGCTCCTTTAATCTCTGATTTAGTGATCTTCCAGTTTTCCCCGTGTATTTGGTTGCACAATCATTACAATTTAGGTACACGGACTATGGTCATCACTCGTTTGGATTGTTTCCAATAGGATTACTCACATACCCAGTGGAGGAAGAGGGATCAAATGCCTGAAGAATAGCGCTCTTCGCGACTTTCCCCTGTTGGTGCTCACCCGATTCGGGCGGTCACCCATCCAAGTACTAACAATGCACGGCATTTCTTAACTCTGGTTACCTATTGCAAAAGCCTTAGCCCGCTCGGCCATCGAAATGTCTTCTCTAGTTATACAAAAGTATTTTTATAGTGATTACAGAATTTTTCGAACTCATGTATTTTTGAAACTAATCTAGTTAAAAAATGCACGTGTTTTTTTTTTTGAGAGAAAGATCAGATTATTGCAGTTCAGAAAAAAAAAATAGGGCATTAATGAAGAAAATTAAAATTTAACGAAAAGTCGTTAGAAAAAACGCCCTTTTTACGAGGAATCTGTTGCCGAACTTTTGAAGCCCATGCAAAAAAATATAAAGATATTTACAGAAATACACTGAAATACATAACCAAAGGATTGCATTTATTAGTTAAGGAAATTAACTGTTAATTTCGTTTAAATGTTTGCCCAAAACTGCTAAAGAAGTTTGCAAGATACTATGGGTAAAATCCAAATCAAGTATATTGTGGGATAAAAGAAGAATGTGCGAATGGAAAAAATGGAAGAAATATCAGTCTTTCCAAACAAAGAAAAAGATGGGAGAGGGAAATAGAGATAAAGGAGATTGTGAACGAAATCAGACTCGATTTAAAGACAATATCGACGGAGTGCACTTTCTCGTTTGCCCGAGAAATAAATCCTTCCCTCAGGAGTATGTCTCTCCTGCCATCGGGACGTATTGTCCATCAGCCGATTGGGCACTTCCAACAGGATAACAGAAACTTTATTTATGAACCTTATCCATGTCTATATACATATACTCGTATATGGACCATTCTCACATGAAGTAACAATTTCTCAATTGGCAATCAAATATGAATCTTCATGCCCCTCCAAATAAGAAAGGCATTTATTTTGAAGATGGTAAAATGATATTTACCTGATTTTATTTATACATTTCAACTTTAAAAAAATTATTGTATTTTTTTATTGGGACAACTTCCTTCATGACGACGCTTCATACTCGAAAGTTCCATCAGAATAATTATTATTCTCTCCACCGTCATCCCGCCGTTCGTTGCGTCATTCCCCGTCCATCTGTGGAGCAAGGATGGACGCGAAATGACGGGAAAATTATAATTTACTTGTTTTTCTTAACTTTAATAATACCAATACTTAAAAATTATTAATAAATTAATATAAAGAAATTGAAACTATACTATGCGCTCTAACACGATAAAAAAAAAATGAGTTTCCACTTTTAACACATGACATTGACCCAGGAAGTATTAGTTATTAAATAGGGTTTATAACCCAGGCAGTTATTGTTTTGCTTCCTACTTGTCGGCGTTATATTCCAAAAACATCCCCTCCAATTTTGTATGTATATAAACTTATCTGAAATGGGCAGATCAATTAGAATGTAAGATAGAGTGTAAGAGAATGTGAGACAGTACACTCTCACTATGTCAGCTTTAAGTCTAGTAGTAATATCTTTAGTAGAGTTTATCTGTAGTTAATACTATCAATAGCTCACTATTTTATATCATGTAACTCTGTACTCTGTTTAATAAAGTATTTTTTAAGACTTGCACGCATCGACTTTGTTAATTCCACGAAACCTGCAAACGAGGGAATGACGAGGGATCATTGGACAACAGCGATTGAATATAGATTATTCCACGCTGACTCCATATAAGCTACTGGAACGAACTATCGGCAGTTGTTTTCGATAGTTTAGATCCGCAGGAAACCAAAGGCGAGAAAGAATTAGCGGAAGAAAATTTTTCCAAAATTCGAGATACATCGTGGACTATGGGACACAAGCATCAGGTATGGGCAAACTTATTTGTCACTTGATTTTCGGGATAAATCCACTTAAAATTAGGAAATTCTCTGAGACCGAACCTTTAGAGGTATATCGAGGTATAATGTGAATGCAACCTCTCGATTTACCCATGGAAAAACCTCACTCAGAACATGAAAGTTGGGTCTGGACATGGACGGGGAATGACGAATTACCTGTTTAAACACTTTTTTTTCTATTGAAAGAATCGATTAATCTGAAAAAAAAACAAAAAAAAAAACGTTTATTATATTACTTATATCGGAAATTCTGGTTCAGTTCTTTCCATTTTGATAAAAGAAATGTTTATAACCAAAACAACAGTAATTATAAATTAAATCCAAGAGATCAAAAGAGACAAGAAAAAGAAGATGGGAGACACCTCATTCTCTTCGTTATATTTTTTTTTTGCATTTTTGAAATGTCTTAGGAAAAGAAAATTATTATAACAGCGTTTAAAAAAGAATCATTTAATAATTTTAAATTAAGCAATGCTTTACAAAAGTAAAAGAGCATATCGACACTTTAACAGGATAAAAGAAATGATTTCATAAAATTAAATAAGCGGAAAAAGCTTTAATTCATTTGACATCCGCATGATGGTATACAAGGATCAATCTAATTTGGAATTGATAAATTATTTGCCACTTCAATAACTTTGTTTTACTGAAAACTAGTTTCGAATGTTATACATTAATCCTCAGTTCTAAAAACACAAAAAATTCAAAAATAAGCAATTTGAAATATAGTTTGGTATTATTATACATATTAAATTAGATGTAATATAAATCAGTATTATAAAACATTAATAAATTATGAATTTAATTAAGACAAGAAATCAAATACATGTTGGTACTCAACAAGGTTTAAATAGATTATATCAAACAGAAAAGTTTGTACTGGTTTCTTCTCTCATTGAGCTAATTTTTCGTTCATTGTAGTTCAATGTGAGAATATATATATATATATATATATATATATATATATATATATATATATATATATATATATATATATATATATATATAACCTCAGTTATAAATAATGTTTTACAAAAGTAAGATAGCATATTGACTTTTATTATATATACATATTTAAACACATGTGTATAACTAACTTTCATGGACGGTTTTATTTTAGTCTTCCACTGTGTCAATGGATTTATATGAAATTGATTCGCCTGGCAATGTTTCTTGTATTTTCAATTTGATTTGGTCAATATCTACATTTTTAGCAGCCAAAATTTGCACCATTGATCCAAAACGCAAATTGTTCACTATTACACCCACATGACTTGACTACAGTGCCACCTTACAAATATAGAATTTTTTAAAACTTGACTATAGCGCTACCTATCGGATCCTGGCATAGCTATAAACCATCGTCTCGAATACACAAATATATTGTGTGAATATGACATTAATCATTCAGAAACACACGCACCAACGATTATATGAATTAAGAGTCATATAAGCCATAGTCATAGGAAACTGTATGACGAAACTGTTGATATGATTATCTTTACTCGGAGCCCCGGTGATGTATACCTATGATCGATAGTATCAGCTGTCGGTTATCTTCGACGATCAGCGAGAGTACTGAAATCGCTCGCGAATAATATTCCGATAGCGCCAAGATATCAGGATATTTACATCTCGTCCAGACCCTCATCTACCTCGATCTCACATCACCTTTGTGCTCGTCCGGAACCTCAATTCCATTGGCAATGTGGATACTGGTGCTGGTAGTGGCTTGATCAGATCTAATGCCTTAGGTTGCAGAAACGCATCCATCTGGCATGGGCGCTACGGGGCGCAACGGGGTGGAGGGGGGGACGGCTGTTATTCAAAAAGTTACTCGCTAGTTTGACAATCATTTTTATCATTTCATAATAAAATGGCTACAATAACAATATGGCGTTCTATATAATGTATAATATTTTATTCGTAGCCTCAAGTCTATAAAATACTTTAGAGGTATTTTAGAGACTTGAGGCTTTTTGTTTTCTAGCAATTAATGTATGTTTTTGCTCTTTTATATTTCTATATTTGCATATACAAGAGTGGATCTGTTGGAGTGATGTACTGTCTCTTGTTGATGCGTCTTTCTGGACGGTTGATGTGAGATGTGCTGTTTTTGATCTTCATAGATGTGATTTTTTGGTGTATGTCTTGATGATGCCTGAATTGGCGAAACGTTGTCTCGTTTGTTGTTTGCTGGTATTTTAGAGACTTGAGGCTTTGTGTTTTGGAATCTTCCAACTGTTGTCTAGTAATTAATTTATGTCTCTTTTTTGAATTTTTGCTCTTTTAATATTTATATAAATTTATAATGACATATACAATTTATTGTTTTGAACGCTATGCTCTTTAACTATGTTACATTTTAAGACCAGATTATGGTAATGTGTAATGACTTTAGTTGTTATTTTACATGTAAATATGTATAATGTTAACGTTGAAAGAGATGGGGCTCACCAATTTTGGTACCTTTGTCTGCCTTATGAGTAGCTTAAGTTCTAATATTCGTAGATAGTGGTAAGTTGTTTTGCCAGGGAATTGGAGCTGGTACTGGTACCGGTGTTTGAATGTTGAAGAGAGGGTTGGAAAGGGCTACTAGTGGATGGGTGAGGTTTTTGTAGGTAAATGCTACGGTTTAGGGAGTACCCCGATCCTTCTCCCCGAAACCGTACCATTTACCTCCAAACACCTCATCTTTCTTCTATTACAGTCATTTCCATTACTAGTTCAGTGCGAGAACAAACCAATATAACCTTTTCTGTTTGATATAATCTACTTAAATCTTAGTGAGTACCAACATTTATTAGATCTGTTGTTTTAATTAAATTGATAATTCATAAACGTTTTATAATACTAATTTATATTACATTTAATTTAATATACATAATAAAAACCAAATTTTATTTTGAATTGCTTATTTTTGAATATTTGTAATTTTCTAGAACTGAAGATGAATGTATTACATTTGAAACTAGTTTTCAATAATAACAAAATTATAGAAGTGGCAAATAATTTATCAATCTCTAATATATGTATAATTTATTCTTGAAGCTTGGAATGCATGGAACAGCTGTTTAACTAAATGCAATCTTAAGAACTTCTGTATGTACAGTTGTTTGCATGTATGTAGAAAAAATTCAAGAATTTTTTATGATAAGAACGAAATAATTAATTTTTTTTGAGTCTAAAGGTGCCCTTAATATATAAAATATGGAATTTTATATTGTCATTTGAGTTAACAATAATTTATACTAAACATTTTACTGGTGAGTTTAGAAAGAATTGATGAAATGAGGTGGAATAGGTTGGATCGGTTTGGACCAATGAGAAAGGCCGTTTCAATGGCTCCTTAAACAAGACGAATGAATGGACACATTGTACCTCTAATTTAGTGACGGGATAATTCTTTTGTAATTGGAAGGGGAGCGGTAGTCACTGCTGTTCTCCTCTGGCAAATCAATTTAAACGATAATTCTCTCAGCCCTTTCCTCTCTCCATTTTCCAATATTACCGTCTATTTTTTTTACAGAAATTTATTCTAGCTTTGAGACCGACAGTAACCAATGGAAACAGACCGGCACTAACCAATGGAAACAATTAGAATAAAAAATTTCTAACGGTTTAAGATAATAATTTTAATAAATATTACGAAAAATAGATTTGTGTTTAGTCTTTGGCAATCGGTAAATGTAGATAGGTCCAAATCATTATATTATTTTTTAATAGTTTTAACAAAAGCGATGTAAATTAATTGCTATAAAACAATTGGAAGATTACAAACACAAAGTCGGTAAACAAACTAATCATCATGGACAAATTTTCTGGAAACGCGAAAAACTATATTCTCTATTCCAAACTTGATATCAAAATAATTTTTTTTAAAAATTTTAATTATGAAAATCATTGATAATATTAATATTAATTAAATATCATTAAATTTTAAAATTTCCAAAAAAATCATTTAGTGTTCACACGAAAATAAATGACTCAATTATTCTTAGCATACTACTCAACGTAGGAAATATTTAAAATAATTTAAATGCTCTGATTTTCCTAAATGTTCTTATTTTGTAATTATGAATGCATTAAAACAAAAATTTCTTATAAAAGTTTGTATTAATAAAATAAATGTGGGGTTAAGAGATTCTTTGTTTTCTTGAGTTGCTGTTGATATGCTTTTGAAGTTATTGAAACTAATATATTATAAAGTTTACCGTTTTACACTAGGGTATGATCCTGTCAAAGCAGTAACAAAACAAATCTTCCAAGATGAAATGTTACGCTCAAAAATTTAATTAGGAGACTACACAAGAGAGCTTTGTGAACTATGCAAACAGCAATTATACGAGAAATAGGCATTTAAAGTTACGTAACTGGATAAGGGTAGATTTTCGTTGGTACTGTCAACGGTTGCGGTTGGCGGAGACTGCCGGCAGTTGGCTACTACTTTGACTTAATATTACGGGGCATATTTCGTTGGCACTGCCCGGCAGTCTAGGTATGACGTCATACCTATACTGCTGCTGCCCTGACCGCTCCAGAGTCCGTCGGTCGGCAGTACGATTTTTCTAGGTTATATTATCATGTCGAAGAAGAATTTTGATGGTAACGCTAACCTTCCGACGGTTCCTATGCGACCTTTATTTATTTTTTCGTCATCGGAGACAAAATTAGATGAAACAGTGTTAAAAATTAAAACAAAACTGTAGCCAATCAATTTTGTAGGATTGAAATAACAACAAATGTAACGAATAGATCTTATAGTTAATAAGAAAAATCTATTTGAAAAGATATTCAAATATGAATCCAATTAACATAAAATAATGGAAGGAATTTTTATCTTAAATAAATAGTTTCACATCCGCATGATGGTATAGAAGGATCAATCTAATTACGGATTGATAAATTATTTGCCACTTCTATAAATTTGTTTTATTGAAAACTAGTTTCGAATGTTATACATTCATCCTCAGTTCTAAAAACCCACAAAAAATTCAAAAATAAGCAATTCAAAATATAGTTGGTATTATTATACATATGTATAATAATGCCAAACTCTATTTTGAATTGCTTATTTTTGAATTTTTTGTGTGTTTTTAGAACTGAGGATGAATGTATAATATTCGAAACTAGTTTTCAATAAAACAAATTTATAGAAGTGACAAATAATTTATCAATACCTAATTAAATAAATACTCAAATTCAAATATTGAAAAATCAAAATGTCTTTTTTAATGAATGTTCTGATTTAATTATCACATAATGATAAACAATTATCTGTCATTTCATTATATATACATATATATAATATTTATTACTGAAATAATCGTACGAATAACAGCCATTATCGTTCATAGTAATAAATTTAAAATCAGAGATACACCTTCAATTCTTCTATTTTCTATTCGCAACACTACAAGAAGACATCGCTCTTTAGAAGTTGGGTATTAATATGTTGTTTATTAGTACATAAAGGTTATAATTTTATAAAGACATAACCTTGCCTTATTATTGAACCGTGGAAAATGGCGTGTGTTGATTAAATAAGATCACTATTCCGTGTATTTCTGCCCTAGCAATATAAATGAAAACCATTTAATTTAAGCCTAACTTTTTTTTTACCAATATTTGAAACTAGAATGTTCAGTGCGAGAGGATTTGGCCGCTACGGTGAGCAGTTTCAACTAAATATAGAAGCAGTAACAGTTAGCGGCAACGGCTGACAGCATCCCAGCCGCAAGTGTGAGCAGTACCAGGGACCAGAGAAAGTCTTCCTCAAGGAGCGAATTATTTCAATATCATATAATCACACAGGCCAACAAAAAAATTTTTTTTGAAAACTTTTTTAACTTTAATAGTTGATCTTTATAGATTTTTATGTGCTGAATCTAAATCTGGCCTTAGTTTTTTTGTATCACCCATAGTTTTCTGTACGTTTCAGGCTCATCAAACATCCTAACTTTTTAAACTTCTGTAACATGTTGGCGACAATAGAAACATACTCTGGTTCTTTTTCATTGCCCAAGAACTTTGTAACGACTTGCTTGAATGATACCCATGCTTCTTTCTCATTTAAGGTCATTGTGGATTCAAAGTTAACATCAAATATCATTTTTCTAATGTCAGGTCCGACAAAGACGCCTTCTTTTAGTTTAGCTTCTGAAAGGCGTGGAAACTTTTGGCAGAGATACTTGAAACATGGTCCATCTTCAGGCAAGGCTTTACAAATTGTTTCATGAGGCCTAACTTAAGGCCTAATTGTTTCATGAGGCCTAAGACTGAAAGCTGTTCAATTCTTTAAAAATCGCTTAATTTAATAAATTTAACTATAAAATGTGTAGAAATTGTGGGTGATACAGCTTTTTTAATATCATATTTGGATTCAGCACCCTAAAAACTATAGGAATAAGGTATTTTCAGTACAAAAGTTTTTTCATCGTTGGCCTGTAATCTAATTATAATTAGATCCTGATGAAAATGAACATAATTAAAACAATGTCATGATGATATCGGTATAGAAATTTCGATATTACAAAATATCGTTGATTTTAAACGATCAACGAATCGGAAGGAGATTAAGAGATAACCGGCTTCTTATTATTTAAATCCTCATGCAAATGAACGTATTAAAATCAATAACATAATGATAGTGTCAGAGTAATATCGATATAATAACAATAATATCGGGGAGATAAATTTCGATATTACAAAATATCGTTGATTTTAAACGATCAACGAATCGGAAGGAGATTAAGAGATAACCGGCTTCTTATTATTTAAATCCTCATGCAAATGAACGTATTAAAATCAATAACATAATGATAGTGACAGAGTAATATCGATATAATAACAATAATATCGGGCAGATAAATTTCGATATTACAAAATATCGTTGATTCTAAACGATCAACGAATCGGAAGGAGATTAAGAGATAACCTGCTTCTTATTATTTAAATCCTCATGTAAATGAACATAGTAAAATCAATACCTATCAATAACATAATGATAGTGACAGAGTAATATCGATATAATAACAATAATATCTTAATAATATCGGGCAGATGAATTTCGATATTACAGGTATTTTCAGTACAAAAGTTTTTTCAACGTTGGCCTGTATTATTTTTATTTAATTAAATTGAGAGATACCATAATTGTATATTAGGGATTGATAAATTATTTGCGACTTCTATAAGTAATTCAGTATCATTAAGTGGCTGAAAATTTTAAGCATTGGTCTCTTAAACCAAAATATGGTAATTTAAAACTACCATTAATGAAAAGATTTAGTTTAACATAAAACATTAACTCTAATTAGTTAAAATTACTGTAAACTATAGTACTCTTTATTGCCTCAAATATCACCCCTATGATAAGAAATCCTATTCTTAATATTTTTAATTACATTCTTAACCTTTAATATTTTGATATATTTTATTGAAAAAAAAACATTATAGAAGTGGGAAATAATTTATCAATCTCTAATTAGATTGATCCTTATATGCCATGATGTGGATGTCAACTGATATTTGTATATAATTATAAACTTTAATGTCATATCCATATCTAAGAACGAAGATCTAGGATTACTGTAGGGTATATCATGAATATTAATATTATATGGGAAAATTATATGCATATTAAAAACAAAAATGATCTATTCTTATCAACATGCTTTGTTATCTTAAGCTATGTTGGCTCACGACCGTTGTGGATAGTATTAGTTAGCTCTGCTCTATCCGCCCTAGGGCTCTGCTCTATACCCAATGCTGGAGAGTGTGCACATGAGATAAGGGCGTATTACTCTCTAGCATGGAATATATTTATATGTATGTATAGGGATATATCTTGTGTCTGTGCATGGGCTCCACTATCTTATGGGTATTTAGGGGATCCAAATTCTTCTCCCCCCCTACTTTCGAGTATAAACATATATGGCATAAGATCTATCGCACTCAGGGTTTGGTTTTATTTAATCCAGATGAGCATAAATCGACTTTACAGGAAACAAATGGAACGATTTTTCTTCAAATAACAACATATTTTATTCTTTTTTAATTTATATATATTTATATTTATTTAGGAGTTTATTAATGTGGCAATACCTTTATAATTAAAACATATTTTTAAGATTTCTAGCACTGGATAAGGCCAGAGTGACTACTGAGAGTCTTTAATATTGGGTATTTATGTCATCAATAGTCGATTTTTGGACCATTTCCAATTTTTTTTTCGATATATCGTAAGCGGTAATCGATAGAGGCGTCGTTTAGGATGTTGAAACGTAAATTTCGAATTTTTGGCGCTTAAGCCTTTTTAAAAAAACGACGTCGATATCTATTCCGATAATTTATAAAGACGACATGATAACCTTAAACTGGCCCTAAACGTGGTTTGTAAAATATTACATGCAAATAATCAAAAATATGCTGTCTGAAATTGTAAAATATACTTAATAAATAAATATATTACCCACAAATTAAAAAAAAACAAAAAAAAAAACGTGAACAGCAGAGTTCTATTAAGGCCATATTTTCGCTAAAATACCAAATTAAAATTATCAAAATGACGGTGTTGGAAGAAAAAGTTATTCGCAATCTTGAGGCAAAATGCCAACGGACAAGTTGTGGTGGCCCTTAGAGAAGCAGATATTAGTAGGTCCTTTATTAATGCTCTGAGGCACCTTATACAGCAACGACATGTCCCGGATAAGGTTTGGGAACCGTCTATCGTACCCTTTTCATGATATCAAGAGGTTGAAGCAAGGATGTACCATATCTCTTCAAGATAACCTGCATGTGTCAATAATCCCTTAGTGTGATCAATGTGGACATGTTGGACCGTTTATTGATGTCGAGCAACTGCAGTCCTTGTTCTTCGCTGACGATCAAGTCGTGTGTGCGAGGCGGAAGGTTTATCTCCGTATAACATGTATAAGGCTCTAAAAAGGCAGAACACACTCAAATTAGCGTCCGATTCTCAAAAATTATCTTAAATAATTACGTTAATAATTACGGTACACAATTACCTCCTCCTAATAATTATGGCGAAATTACGTTAATTTCAGATGCGTCAGCCATATTTCTCTAGGGCCGCTCCCCCTAAAGAAATTCCTGCATACTCCCTTGGCAACCGGCTAGTCCATATTAAAATAAAATTTTATTGGATATGTTCAAATTAAAATAATGACTTTGGCTTATCCAGTTTTCATGATTCCATGATATTATAATCCCAGATAAAACATATTTACAAATGAATACAATAAATAACACAAGGGCATTAGGTTATAATGATGCATGCGCTTTGCGGTGGGTTCCCTCGTACATTTTCCCTTATTAGTATAGTCGTGTGAGCCCATCTGCTACCCCGCTCTCTGGGGGCCATAATATTATATAACCCGTTAATATTAGCGCTCTCCATCGGCGAACATATATCTAGTTCTCGGCAGAAGTATTGAAAAAAAAAACGCTGCACTTTATTTATAAATGTATGTATATATACATACATACATATATATATATATATATATATATATATATATATATATATATATATATATATATATATATATATATATATATATATATATAAATATATAATTAAAAATTTATTTGGATTGAATGCATTATTTTATTTATTACTTTCACTTACCTATGTATGAAATATAAATATAGTAAAGGCAAGTATTGTGATCGTGAAAAAATTTCGAAACCTAGTTTCGCAAAATGGTCTGTTCTTGTGTTGTAAATATAGCTCAAAAACGAAAAGTTTTACGAAATTTAAATTACGCATTTAAGGTAGGTATATGCCAGGGATGTTACAGCTGCTTTTCGCCAAAATAGACTTAATTGAAGTACCATTTTATTTTATCAATTTTATATTTTATTCGGACAAACTTGATATATCAATGTACAATTAAATGGTAATTAATATCAGCTGACATGTAAACGGCCTAGCTCAAAAATGAATATATATATATATATATATATATATATATATATATATATATATATATATATATATATATATATATATATTTAAAAAAAAAGCTGTACCACTATAACCCATGAAGGGTCTTGGGTTCAATACTTGGTAAGGGCCGTAGAGTTTTCTAAGCCAACGGTTATGCAAGGAGGTGATTTGGGTGATTTTTCCCCAATTAAGGGTACCCTCTTTATAGAGGGTGGGTGAGCCCCAGGAGGGTCTCCCGATCGCACAGGATCGATCCACGGCTGATCACAGAATAAATAATTATCTGCCACAGCCGGTCTCGAACCCGGGACTGGTAGCATAGTAACACAG
Source organism: Rhaphigaster nebulosa (assembly GCA_948150685.1). Taxonomy (NCBI): domain Eukaryota; kingdom Metazoa; phylum Arthropoda; class Insecta; order Hemiptera; family Pentatomidae; genus Rhaphigaster; species Rhaphigaster nebulosa. Next base: position 142,101,954 of record OX411310.1, read on the forward strand.
TACCCTACTACTGAGCTACTCCGCTCCCTATATATATATTTTCCCTCTACATTTCAGCACCTCTAGCCACCTTTGGGTCAAATGAGCTGAATTTCGATATGTTAGGGAGTTGTCTTTTAGATGTCTCAACTTTTTTCTCCCTTCCCCGTTTGTTAATATTTTGTATTTTAGTGAAAATACGACTTCGATGACGGAGCTCTGCTGCTCCCGTTTTATTTTATTTTTATTTTCATTTTTAAATTATTTGGCATGATGATTGCAAAATGCTTTATATTTTTCTTCTTTATTCATAAATGGTCATGATGCGGACGTTTAAAAACTTTAACGGGCCGCCAGTTAGAATCGAAATATCGAGTTCTTAGGATCATCCTGGGATGAGCTGTGAGTTCGGTGCCAAAACTCTAATTAATCGGTTCAGTTGTGGATTCTACGTGTCCTGAAAGGTAAAATGAGGGGAGGTGTTTAAATTTTTTTAATTTTCCTAATGGATTACAAAGGTTCATTATTGAAAATTATAAAATAAAAAGACAAGTTTATTAGAGAAATTCATTTTATTATATTGAAGAAGTTAGTGTAGATTAGCTCAATACATTAATTACGATTGTCAGCAGTATAAACAAGTAAATCATAACCAGCTGAAGAATTAACCATTGCCAGAACATCTCCGTCAGTTCATGGACTGTGAAGTCACTTGCTTACATTGTCGGGAAAATGGTATAAGTATCTTCAAAGAACGTTTTATTTGAGAACATTCCAGCTTCCATTCCAACAGAAGAACATTCCAGCTTCCATTCCAACAGAAGAACATTCCAGCTTCCATTCCAACAGAAGAACATTCCAGCTTCCATTCCAACAGAAGAACATTCCAGCTTCCATTCCAACAGAAGAACATTCCAGCTTCCATTCCAACATTCCAACATTCCAGCTTCCATTCCAACAGAAGAACATTCCAACATTCCAACTAACTTTTATATTAAAGTCGATTGGCTACTGCTCTGGTCAATCCATCTAATTAGGGATTGATAAATTATTTGCCACTTCTATAATTTTGTTTTATTGAAAATTAGTTTCAAATGTTATACATTCATCCTCAGTTCTAAAAACACACAAAAAATTCAAAAATAAGCAATTAAAAATATAGTTGGTTATATTATACATATTAAATTATATAAATCAGTATTATAAAAGATTTATGAATTCAATTAAGACAAGAAATCAAATACATGTTGGTACTCAGCAAGGTTTAAATGGATTATATAAAACAGAAAAGTTTGTACTGGTTTCTTCTCGCATTGTTCCGGCAATGAACGAGAGATAGACAGGATGTTTTTAGGTAAACGATTTAAGGGTCAGGGTTTTTCCCAGTAAGGTCGGTGAGTAATTGTTTTTTCTGTTATAGTTGGGAATAAATTTAAGATTGGACTGTTGGAGATATTTATTTGGTCATTTAAGCAAAAATCTGGATTGGATTTGAAGGATTTTATTATTTCAAGTGCTTCATATTAAATTTAATTTGAGGCTGTTTTCAACGTGATGTATTAATTTAACTCCTGAGTCTTTGATGAATTTATGATTTTTTTCATTTAAATGAATTGCAAAGTTGGAATTATCTGTCTTATTATTATTTGCACGTATATGTTCCTTTAATCTCTCATTTAGCGATCTTCCAGTTTTTCCTGTGTATTTGGCTCCACAATCATTACAATTTAGTTCGTATACTCCGCTTTTTTTTCTGTTTGATATAATCCATTTAAACCTTGGTGAGTACCAATATGTATTTGACTTCTTGTCTTAATTAAATTCATAAATGTTTTATAATATTGATTTATATTACATCTAATTTAATACGTATAATAATACCAAACTATATTTTGAATTGCTTATTTTTCAATTTTTTGTGTGTTTTTAGAACTGAAGATGAGTGTATAATATTCGAAACTAGTTTTCAATAAAACAAAATTATAGAAGTGGCAAATAATTTATCAATCCCTAATTAATCGTTGAAATTAAACTAATTTAGAATACTAGGAGGCTGCGAAGTGTTTGTCGATTCCTATATTTAGAGGAGTTTTCAATTCCATTACCCTCATAGGAGGGTAAATAACATCTTCCCCTCAACTAGGAATAGCAAAGAAATTAGTTTGGCCAGTAAATATTTGTGGGAACGGAAGGTACATTGAGGTTGGGATTGGATATAGTTGCTCTCAAAGCTAGGGGTCGATCCTTCTTCGGCAATTCTGTTTAGTTTAGCTCCGGGATCCGTCATTAGGGAAGTTAAGTTTACTCCGGGAGGTTTGCTTAGTTGAGGATAGTAGTCCGATAGCCATGTGTGTACGATATAAGGAAAAACTATTTGGACATTAATGAAAAGTTGCACAAAAGGAAGCCAAGAGTCTCAAAAATAACTTAACTTCTTCTTTTTACATCCTTATACGCAGTAATGGAAGTATTGTAATCGCGAAAATTTTCAAATTTCAACGGAAATATCCATTTTTACCATCTCTTAATCCATTTTGACTAGTTTCGTAGTGACGTCTGTACGTACGTCCGTTCTTATTTCGCATAACTCAAAAAGTCGTAGAAAGTTAAAATTTTGTATTTGGGATTGCTGTAACATCTAGTATTGAATCTTTATTTGTTGGCTACTTCATGATCACTGGAAGTGATACTTTACTTAAAGATCATAATAGATTTTCACCAAAAATTATATTAAAATATAATGCAAAACTTCTCAAATTTGGTATTCAAGACTTGAACACTAATATAAACAATACAATCAATTTTGGTAAACATTGGCAAACCGCAGGTTGTACGTTACTTGAAGGTCATAATAAGCTTACATCAAAAAATATATTAAAATATGGGTCTTTCCCCTCAATATGTGTCTGAGTGTCTCGGTGCTGTCTCTGGTTAATGTCTTTTTGGACTGTTGATGTGAGATGTGCTGCATTTTGTTCTTTGTATACTTTTTTTTTTTGTGTTCTTTTCTCTTCTTCTGATGGTCGGAATGATAATTAAATTGGTGAAATATCGACAGATAATTTATTTTATGTTATTTTTGAGACTCTTGGCTTCTTTTTTTAAATTTTCCATTTACTTATGTAATAACAATTATTTATTTCTATTTTGAGCTATTGTTCTTGTGTATGAAAAAATTATTCTTATATATATGCTAGCTAACTCAGATATGCTTTGCTATTGCTAGATTTGAATATGTTAAATATATATATATATATATATATATATATATATATATATATATATATATATATATATATATATATATATATACACACACAGTCGAACCTCAGTATATCGAACTTTTTTTAGAAACTTTGAAATTTTGTTAGAATTTTTGTTTTGTATATCCAATAAAATTTCTATATATCCAACAATAAATTCCAGTTTAAAGAAATATAAAATGTAATTTTCATCAAAAAGAACCCTTAGTTTACGTACATAATAATGCATAATAATTAAATAAGAAAAGAAAGTGTTCCACTGGTTTGCAAAGCAATGGAAATTCAGGGAAGATCTTGTTTCAGAGCCACAGGAGTACCTACATTCTCTGAATCTCTTTCCTAACATAGAATGAAATTTTCATTTTAAATTCAGTTTAACTTTGCCTTTCTTGTTGTGAACATTACTCCTAAACTTGACTTCCGTGATGAATTATACACTAATAGACATTAGAAGCTATTTTGCACGAAAACAAAAATAAATTAATTTTTGTATATGTTTGCATATTTTTAATACCTTATATTCTTATTAATGTACATTTGTAAAAAATCTTCGATCACAGATGTTATTTGTATAATTTTTCAAATAAGTTCTACTGATCGCTTAATTTTTTTTTTTTTTAACTCAAAAATTACCTTTGTTACATCATTGATCCCCAAAAATTGCCTTCGATGCTTCATTAGCGCTAGGAATAGCTTTAATTGTTTTTAGCCTGAAAAAGGTGAACAATTTCGACCTTTCTATATAGGGTGTCCTTTTTAAATGGCCCGGCTGAATTTCTCTTGAACCGATTACGTTATAAAAAAAATAAAAAATACGAATTTAATATTTTTCAGTCTAGTTTAAAATTTAGACCTGCTTTTGAAAAAATAAATAAACAGGGTCTCTCAGATTCAGTACAACTTTAAAATTTCAAATAGAAACCTATGCCTTCCGAAACATCATTTTAACGGATTTTTGAAACTGAATTCAATGGTGAAACCAGATTTTAAATTGGTCAATAAATTACAAAGTTATGGTACAAATACATTTTGTTTGTTTCGGTATTAATTTTTTTAAATTGCCTTTACATTTTTTTTTTTTTTACTCAGGAATTAATTGGGTCACATCGTGTATTTTATCTTTTTAGCTGTAATTCATAATAAAGGTTTGTTTTAAAGATGTAGTGAAAAAACAGAAATAATATGATTGGCAGCGTTTATGCCAATCATAACTCTGCAACATCAGTTGAAGAACTGTAGTAAAGAGTGGAAAATGCTTGTCGATCCATCGAGCCACAAGCGAAGAGTGGCTAAGAAGAGCCAACCTTTGCATCGTCGAAGAGGGTAGGCAGTTCGAACATGAAATGTCGGTTCACCAACCTCTGGTTGTACGTAGTATCGATTTTTTTTATTATTAAAAATAGCTAACAAAATGCATTATTTTTTTTAAACTTTGTAATTTATTGACCAATTTAAAATCTGGTTTCACCATTGAATTCAGTTTCAAAATTCCGTTAAAATGATGTATCGGAAGGCATAGGTTTCTATTTGAAATTTTAAAGTTGTACTGAATCTGAGAGACCCCGTTTATTTTTTTTTTTCAAAAACAGGTCTAAATTTTAAACTAGACTGAAAAATATTAAATAGGTATTTTTTATTTTTTTTATAACGTAATCGGTTCAAGAGAAATTCAGCCGGGCAATCTAAAAAGGATACCCTGTATATATGTATATATATATATTTTATTTAAAATATTTATTTGATTATTATTATTTGTATTTGTTTAACGATTCTATAATAAAAATATAATAAAAAAACCAATAACCGGAAGCTTGCCCAATAACCGGAAGCTTGCCCAAAAACACTCATTTTTTATTTTTGACACTTTTTACTGTCCTTTTATTTATTATTGCCACTCTAATATTTAGCGCTCTAGAATGAAAGTAGGCTCATTTCAAAGTGATTTTAATTTTCTACTATTTATGCTTTAGTGCCCTTTATTTTATCAGTGTCCTTTAATTTATCAATTTATTTTTCTTTATATTTATTTTATAGTGTATATAGTTTGTACATACAGTGTGAATGGGTACTTGAGCCCTAATACTCATTGCCCTTGATTGTGGCAGCTTGTATTATGTTCAATAAATTTAAAAAAAACAAAACAATGTATACTTGAATAGTTAAAAAAAAAAAACATGCTTTCCTTCAGAAAAAATTGGAACATTGTAACAAAACCTTGTTTTTGTGGTTTTTGGCAATTTTGTGTACATCTGATCAAAAAAGATACCGAAATGAATTTGCCTTAAAATTTCATTTCCTTTCAAAATCCGTAAAAAAAAAAAAAAAAAAAAAAAAAAAAATGACCCCATCTCATTGAAAATTCCCGAGATAGTATTGCGGGAGGAATACCTGGGTAGTTTAGGAAGTCGCCTAAGTCGGAACTGACTTCAGGTCCCTGATTTCAGAGACTTCCTGAATTCTATTCTGTTGCCCTAAACATTCTAGAATTTGAAGGGAGGTGCCGGTTATCCGAGATATCCTGTATAATAGTATAGATTTAAAGGGAGGTGCCGGTTATCCGAGATATCCTGTATAATAGTATAGATTTAAAGGGGCTTATTCTTGAAAAGCACTAAAACTTGTTCTTATCACCTGAGCACCATTTTATGATTTTTCTTTCTTTATTCGTTGCTCGCTCCTGGAAGGGACTGCGGCTGGAGGGTTCTTTATGCCCTTCCGATCCCCTCCAATTAGCGGCTTCTTCTTCTGCCTTTTCTCTAACGGTTCGCGGGGATTTATCTGACGTCACCGTTAATGGCGTCATTAGGTGATGTCGCTCGTCATCGAGAGCCCTGGAAGCATCCAGCCCTCCTGTACCAGACAGATAGCCCCTCCTGGAGGAATGTGGCTTCCGAGCCCTCGGGGAAATGTAGTTCCTATTAGCATATCTTAATTGGCCGGGATTCATCATCGTAGTTCGTGAATGGAACCACTGCATCCAGAGAAGTTCCAGTCCGCGCTCCACCGTTTGTTATCTTACTTGATACTAATTGAAGTAGGGATGTGAATATCGAGAAAATAATCGATGGATACATCGTACCAATACTTTTTTATATATCGAAATTTTTTAAAGATATATTTATTTTTTAAAGGGGAACACATATCGATATTTCTGTGCCGATATTATTAAGACATTATTTTTATTAAGTTTATTTATAGCAGGATTTAAATAATAAAAACCATTTATCCCTTAATTTCTGGAAGTGATACTTTAAGAAGGTAATAATACATTTTCCTCAAAATTTAAATTAAAATATAATGTAATACTTTCAAATTTGATGTATAAGACTTATATAATTATATAAATAATATACTATACTTTAGCTAAAATCGGCAAATCTAAAGTTTGACTTTACTTGAAGATCATCATAAACTTTCATCAAAAATTATATTAAAATATAATACAAAACATCTCAAATTTTGTATATAAAACTTAGGTATTATAAAAGTTTGTATATCGCATAACTCAAAAACGGTTAGCCGTAGAAAGTTTATTTGGGATGGTTGTAAAATCTAGTTGTGAACCTCCCGTTTTGGTTATTACATCATCACCGGAAGTGGTACTTTACTTGAAGGTCATAATAAACTTTCATCAAAAATATATTAAATTATAATACGAAACTTCTCAAATTTGATGTAAGAGACCAATATATTAATATAAATAGCATAGATTTTGATTAAAATTGGCAAAACGGAATTGGTACTTTACTTGAATGTCATGACAGACTTTTATCAAAAATTAAATTAAAATATAATTCAAAACATCTAAAATTTTCTATATAATTCTTTTGCATCAATATAAATAATACACTAGATTTTGGTTAAAATTGGATTGTTAGAAGTGGTTCTTTACCTGAAACTGTTTTGTTTTTCATCTCCCATCTTCTTAGAAAGTGGGACACAAATCGTGCTAAAAATCACAAATCAAAATTTTCATGGACAAGCACGTTTCAAGGTCCGTGCTAACCGTTTTTAACATATTTATAATGCTGTGTGTGTGCGTTTGTGAATAGTTGAACGTCGCGACGCCGAGTGTCGTTTTTGAGATGCTGCAATCTTCGGAAACTAGTAACCAAATTCAGGGTCACTTTTTGAATCACCGATTTATAGTTCAATAGGCGTACAAGGAAGTCATGCGTTGTCCACATCAGATTTTTTTGGTTTATCATTTTCAATAATAGACCTTTGGAATCGACCAAGGTAAAACTTTTTGTTAACCCCCTCTCTCAAAATTTGAGATTTTACCTTTCAAGATACGGATAATCCAAATATCGAATAAAAAAAAAAATCCGTCCGTCCGCGTCTTTCCTCCGAGACTACTGGACCGATTTTCTTGAGATTCGGTACCAATGGCAAAGGTCACCCCGGGGTGATCCTCAGAATTCGACATTACCATCCGTCTGTTTTTTTTCGAAATGGTGGCCGATTAGAGATCTTATATGCCCATAACTCGGCCATTTATAAAGATAGACAGGAAATGTTAGGTGTTTTGGAAACAGCATAACAAGCATTAAAAAAAAAAAAAAAAAGAAAAAGAAAAAATCTCTGTCTGTAAATGCTTTTGGTGTATTATTTTCAATAGACCTTTGGAATCGACCAAGGAAAAAATTTTTAGTAACCCCCTTCCCTCAAAATTTGAGGTTTTACTTTTAAAGATAAGTAGAATCCAAATATCGAATAAAAAATCCGTCCGCAAATTTTTTTTTATTATATTTAAACGAAAGCTGATGAAATTCCCTACAGAAGGAAAAACTATTAGCTGAGATAAAGCGTAATGAACTTGGTAGACTGATTCTACTGGCGACTATCGTGGCCCTAGGCCTCCTGACTTATCTATTGGGCTTCTGACTTTCTCGTATCTCTCTGCTTTATCCTTCGTTGGATTATTTCTGCACTTTCTTTAGTTTCCTTCGTTTTTTTTTGTTTTTTTTCTACTGAAGTGCAAATCAAATATTTCCTCTGTACCATTTTACCCTCTGATTACATTTCCTAACAATCACAGCCTACTTGCATTGACACAGTTTTTCTTAACACTCCCAGTTCGGCACTCCCACGGCGATCATCTTGGGACAAGCTTTAAATTTCTTTTCGTTTGGTGCCTACTGCTTAATTTTATTTACTTGGACAGAATAGATATTTTTGAAATATTGCTAAGTGCAAATAATAAACCATTGTGGAATAATTTGCAGCGTTTTTTAATATTTTGCTTTGCTGACAATACAGAAATTCTTTATTCCTATTCAAATCCTCCTACAGCACCTATTGCTCTCCAAAAGTATTTATTTTATTTCGAAAAGTGGTTCCACAAATGGAAACTTTTTACGAATGCCACCTCAGCTTCTCCGCACGGAAAGTTTCATGTCCAGCTGAAAAACTCGACAGCTCATCTTCGAAAAACTGTGTACGTTATCTCGGACTCTACTTGGTCAAACGACTCACTCGGAACACACATACAAAATTAATAAGACAGGAACTGACAAGAAGATACAGGCAACTATCAAATCTTCTAGACTACAGATCCCCAGCTAACTTACGAAATAAATTACTAATCTACGCTAAAATACTAAGACCTATTTGGACATACCGGGCAGAACTTTGGGATTCAGCAAATACGTCCATACACGCACGATTCAAACAACACAATTTGAAAAATTATAAACGCACCTTAGTTTGTGTAAAGTCACAGCAAACACAACGACCTGAACATTCCAACAGTACAATCTTACAATCTTACAATCGTACATTCGATCCACCATATTTCACTCTTCTACTCATAATCTGCCCACTCTATCACTTTCCTGCTCCTTGTTATCCGTTCGACAGGTCGGAGGTAAAAAAGACAGTAGTCCTGGGTCGGGATGCTAAAAAAATATATCGACATTTTTTTCGATATATCTGAATACCGATATTACAAATTGAGTATCGAAAACTAATATTTAAAACAAAATAATAATAAAAGGAGAAACAAATATAAAATAAAAAAAATCTACAAGGACGGCAGGTTCGACAAGCAAGAACCATAAAAACTTGTGGTGTACTCGTATTACTATCTACAGTGGCTGTGTTCTTCGAAAGCAGAATATCGATATTTTTATAAATATCGATATCGGTTAACGATACCGATATCTTGATAATATCGGCACAAGTATATCGATATTTAAAAATACCGTTCTTATTTTTATAAAATTAAAAATATTAGTCTAAACAAGCTGGAGGAAGATTAGGAGATAACATGTTCCTCGATAACACAGGCCAACAAAAAAAAGTTTTTTGAAAACTTTTTTAACTTTAATAGTTGATCTTTATAGATTTTTACGTGCTGAATTTAAATCTGGCCTTAGTTTTTAAACTAAGTTTAAACATCCTTAGTTTTTAAATATCCTAACTTTTTAAACTTCTGTAACATGTTAGCTACAATAAAAACATATTCTGGGTCTTTTTCATTTTCCAAGAACTTTGTAACGACTTGAATGATACCCATACATTCTCATTTAAGGTCATTGTGAATTCAAAGTTAACATCAAATATCATTTTTCTAATGTCAGGTCGGACAAAGACGCCTTCTTTTAGTTTAGCTTCTGAAAGGCGTGGAAACTTTTGGCAGACATACTTGAAACATGGTCCATCTCTAGGCAAAGCCTTTACGAATTGTTCCATAAGGCCTAACTTAAGGCCTGATTGTTTCATGAGGCTTAAGACTGAAAACTATTCAATTCTTTAAAAATCGCTTAATTTAATAAATTTAACATATAGCAAATGTGTAGAAATTGTGGGTAATACAGCTTTTTTAATATCATATTTGGATTCAGCATCCTAAAAACTATAGGAATAAGGTATTTTCAGTACAAAAGATTTTTTATCGTTGGCTTGTGAAGCTGTTCAATTCTTTAAAAATCTCTTAATTTAATAAATTTAACTACAAAATGTGAAGAAATTGTTGGTGATACAGGTTTTTTAATATCATATTTGGATTCAGCACCCTAAAAACTATAGGAATAAGATATTTTCAGTACAAAAGTTTTGTCATCGTTGGCCTGTGATCTAATTATAATTAGATCCTGATGTAAATTAATTTAATTAAAACAATGTCATAATGATATCGGTATAGAAACTTCGATATTACAAAATATCGTTGATTTTAAACGATCAACGAATCGGAAGGAGATTAAGAGATAACCTGCTTCTTATTATTTAAATCCTCATGTAAATGAACATAGTAAAATCAATAACATTATTATAGCGGCAGAGTAATATCGATATAATAACAATAATATCGGGCAGATAAATTTCGGTGGTTCAAAATATCAAAATTTATCAAGTAAAAAAAAAACCTAAACGAATCGGAAGGAGGATAGAAAATAAGCTGTTTCTTATTATTTAAAGTCTGATTTAAATTAAGTTAATAAAAACAATATCTTAATAATATCGTCTGTGAAATATCGTTATTATAAAAATAATATCTTAATTATATTGTCCCAGAAATATTGATGTATTAAAAAAAAAATCTTAATTGTATCGGCACTGAAATATCGATATTATAAAAACATCTTCAAGATATCGACTGTGAAATATCTATATTATTAAAACAATATCTTAGTTATATCGGCACAGAAATATACTGAATATTTGTGTCCCTTTCAAAGATTAGTTCTAGTAGTTCGTTCGTTCTTGTTAAATGGCGTAAAAGTACTTTAGTCATCAACGCCATTTTTTTTTTTTTAATTGAAGAATTCACGAAAAAATAAAATCATATTAACTAAAACTTTTATAAATTCTTCCCTTCACTGAATTTAGTAGGTGAAGGGAAAAAGGAAATTGAAAAATAAAATAAAAAATATTATAAATTTAGGAGACGCGATTTGCATGAAAGCAGAACGAGAGGGAGTTGAGTTAACAAAGCCGGGTTTTTTTCCTACAGAGCTCCAGCTCCAGCGAACCAAGCGTGAAAACACCACATTTTAGCAATGCGGTCTTCATAATACGAGTAGTTCCCCCTCCCTCTTTAATCCTTTGTCCTCAACTGGATTTAATATCCCATTTGTTTTTACGTACAAAAAGTAGAAAAAAAAATAATAAAGTTTATACTAGGGCTTTTTAACGTTTTAATACTGTCCCTTCACAATATCACGACTTTTAGCAATATTTATCGCCTCGTCGTAAATAAACATTTTTTTTTTTTGAATAGCTATATTTTTATTTATTGCAGGTACTCAATTATTACTGCTACAATTGGCACAAACCTGTGATCTTTGAATTTAAAAATGTTGTACGATCTTTACATTCAATTGCACTGTCTAGTAGGGTCGGCGATAGTTCGATAGCACTGTCGACAGTATCGATAGTTGTCACTATCGAGAAAACTATCGATGACATTGCTGAAGTCACACTTTTTCCCAACACTGGAATCCAACTGTGATTCTGGAAATTTCATTTGGAAGCTAGAACTGGTCAATTAACCCATAATTGAATTCTTTGAAAATGTTTTCCTGTAAAATTCGAAAAAAAAAAAGTTCTAGAAATTTCTTTTCAATTTTCTAGCTACCATTTAAATATATATATATATATATATATATATATATATATATATATATATATATATATATATATATACTATTCTCAGTTTCACCTTGCCTCCCTTAACAATAACAAGTAGGTAGCAACGTGCGCCCCAATGCGTCGCATACTTACGCCATTGGAAATGGCTTCATAATATCCTCTAGAGGTGCCTTTACACATTTGCAAAGATAGGTAGATAATAACTTTATTTGTTAAAGAAAAGCTCTTGTACAAATAATACAATAAATAACAAGAACCTGGCACCATAAATATGAAATACAGAAAACAAAAACAAAATTAGAGTTAACAAAAATATTTTCTTTTGTAATATAAATAATTTAGACTGATATATACTCGTATTTAGTTTACCCGCTCTGCCAATATGGATAATTGTCTCTATGTTTCTCTGGAACTGGAAGTTAGATATTGCCCCTGATATTTTTCTGTATACAAACATTTACTAAATTTTGTACAATGTAGTAGTATGGCCAGTACAGTTAGAGATAAGTTGGTTACAGCATTATTCATTCGTCTTAAGTGATAAAGTTTTATTTCCCAGATGAAGTTTGATGAGAAATCTTCTTTTTTTTTAAAGTTAACTCTGAACAAAAGGTAGCTTTGTGGCCTAGAGATGTTAAAGTTTGATATTAGGATAGGATCTGTAGGTTCGGTGTCTGTTGGAGATTAAAGCGCTACTAATCTAATCCAAACATTACAATGTTTTTTATTTTTAATTCCTTGAAAGGAAGTATTTTAATCGCGAAAATTTTCGATTTTCAAATTTCAACGGAAATAACTATTTTGGCCATCTCTGAATCCTTTTTGACTAGTTTTGTCGTGACCGTCAGTACGTATGTTCGTTTATTCGTATATCGCATAACTCAAAAACGGTTAGCCGTACAACGTTAAAGTTTTGTATTTGGGATTGCTGTAACATCTAGTTATGAACCTCTTCTTTTGGTTATTACATGATCACTGGAAGTGGTACTTTACTTGAAGGTCATAATAGATTTTCATAAAAAAATATATTAAAATATAACGCAAAACTTTTCTAAGTTGTTACATACGACTTATATATTAATATAAATAACATAATAGATCTTGGTTAAAATTGGCAAACCGAAAGTGGAACTTTAAAGGTCATAATTGATTTTCATCAATTTTTACTTGCGTTCGTTAGTGTATCTTGCATAACTCAAAAACGGTTAGCCGTAGAAAGATAAACAAATTTATTTGGGATGGTTGTTAAATCTATTTGTGAACCTCCTTTTTTGGTTATTACATCATCACCGAAAGTGGTACTTTACTTGAAGGTATTAATATACTAAAATTTATTCAAAAATTATATTAAAATAAAATAAAATACATCTCAAATTTATTTTATAAAACTTTGATATCAATATAAATAATATACTACATTTTAGTTAAACTTAGGTAATCGGAAGTGGAACTTTACTTGAAGGTTGCTATGTGTTATCTAGGCTGATTTTATATCTGTTTAGCTGCTAATATATTAGTATATATATATAGGGATGCCATTGGGCAATCATTGAGGATGATTATCCCGAAATTATGTAAGATTTTGAATAAACAGGAATTACTTACTTGGATACCTTTCCAAGGGCCTGATTGTGGTTACCATTATCTAATAATTAACCAAGATAATGTTCCTACTTTTAAGTTTAATAATAATGCTAATCAAATTTATTGCTATCATACTTAATGAAATATATTCAAATTAATAATGGGCATGGTTACTAAAGAACGACCTCCTTTCTAACATTTATTTTTATTCCTCAAAATTAAAATAATAAACTATTACAATAAACGGTTAACCATGGAATGATTCAGACTAGACCTAGCCATTGACTGTTCTAACATAAATCTCTTATCTCTACTAATTGGTGTTGATGGTTCCTCAGCATCTCTCCCTCGGGTTCCCCTGCATATCTTCAGTCATGGAGCCAGATCATCTGTCATCTTCAGAGGAAGATCTAGTAGTTGTTCCGCCCTCAAGCGAGATCAGACCAGAAGTCGCACCTGGTGCTGGTTATATAATATAAGGACAATATTGTCCAATATCAATACATATTAAGGTCATAATAAACTTTCATCAAAAATTATATTAAATAGAATGACAAATATCTAAAATTTAGTAAATAACACTTTTATATTAATAGAAATAATATGCTAGATTTTGGTTAAAATTGGAATGCCGGAGGTGGTATTTTGCATGTAAGTCATTATGAACTCATTAAAAGTTTTATTAAAATATAATGCAAAACATCTCAAATTTGGCATATAAGATTTTTATTTCAATGAACGTACTAACACCAGATTATGTATTTCGCCAAAGGAACGTCTTGTTGTTACACTGAGATATGGCATCTTTTTCGTTACAAAATCTTCTTATTTTATAATTAGGAACTATGTAGTTAGAAAATTTTCGAGATAATTAAATTGAATATTTGTATTTGAAGATAATATTTTCTGATTAGACGATGCTTAAAATATTTCAAAGTTTTTAATGCGCTATAATTACAGTTTTTCCTGAATAAACAACTGAAACTTAACCTTCTGGAAATGAATAAATAAAGTACAAATTTGTAAATAAATAAATAATATATGATACAATGTTATATGATACAATGTTATATGATACAATGTTATATGATACAATGTTATATGATACAATGTTATATGATACAATGTTATATGATACAATGTTATATGATACAATGTTATATGATACAATGTTATATGATACAATGTTATATGATACAATGTTATATGATACAATGTTATATGAAGTGGAATAAATCTCGTGATACTTCTCGTCTTTCTCTAACTCCTGTGCTAATTTTTCCTAAATGTTTTTAGTACCCTTGGGTTTTTATGTAGTTCTCTTCTTAGGATCCAATTGGATCTGTCTCTTGAAGTAAGAGCGTCGTCGTCAATGAATCATATGTAACAGGTGGGATCCTTTGATAAGTAAATAACCTGTTTGTCACTATGCAACCAGCTGGCGCTTTTGCATGTTATTTTGGATTCGTTTTCTCGAGTGAGTCACCGAGTGACTTGCTAGTCACAGTGACGTGGCCCTGACCCTAAACCCGAAGCCTCAAGGTCGGACTTAACATAATCCTCCAATTTACGTTTCGGTCGCCCCCTAGGACCTAGGACGCTTGCGTGCAAGGTGAAATGAGCGTGCATTTCATTCGCCGCGTTGTTACCACCTCAATTATATTTTGAAACATTTTCTTCTAATTACTAAAGACTCTATTTATCGTTTCTTAATTATTATTATTATTTTGTTTTTTTAATATGTATCTTTTTTATGTCGTTTATTTTTTTTATTTTTATTGTTTTTTCATTATTATTATTATTTATTTTATTCCATAGTGCAGCGACAGGCTATCCATAGCTCCATAACCGGTCCCTTTGGGGCCAATTCGGCAGTGTCCTTCCCTACGACTCACTCGGGTTCAAGGACAGCGACAAACCGGTCAAGATCCACGGATTATGGCTGTTCGGAGTCAGCAGGCGCACGAGGACCTATATTTCTTTCCCCGAAGCAGACCGTCCATGGACCAAACCTCCGGACATGGCCATGTTACGTCCTGGAAGACCACAGCGCGATTCTCAATTTAGGTACACGGGGTAGGGTCATCACTCCTATGCCCGGCCTATGTGAGTTGTCTCCAGTATGCTGACAGGCTTCAAACAGGGGAGGAAGGGGTGATAAATTGAATGAATTATTAATTTAATTTAATTAAAGTAGTGCTGGCACCGGGATTCGAACCCGCAACCTTTGTATTTGTGAGTAGGTGCACTTTTGCAAGCGCGTTAACCCGCTCGGCCATCCCGACCCCTACACACACACACACACTCACACATACATATATATATATATATATATATATATATATATATATATATATATATATATATATGATACATTATATATGATACATTTGAGAGTGAATGACCACCTGTCGTTGGGCAAAACGCCTGTTAGTGGGCTATGCAAATAAATAAATAAATTTCGAAACCTCATTCCTTTCATCAAGCTTGTTACATTTAATTTAAATAATTTCCATAACTTCTCCCAACAGTAGGAGATCATCAGCATACCCAAGTGCTGATATTTTACCATCTAGATTAAATCTTTCTCGTTACAAATTACCTTAATCCAGTTCTGAGTTAAACAAACTGGGAAGGGGTCTCCCTGCTTCAAACCAAACGGAATTCAAACTTTTCGGAATCAAAATTATCGATTCCAACTTTACCAAATGCACACACTAACTACTTTAACGAATTTCGAATCAGTGGGGCCTCTATTATAGGAATTGTGGAACTGCAGAACTCTGTGTTTTTTTCTCCGATTTTCATTTCACAGAAACCTTTAACCATTGCCTTGTGTCTCCATCTTTTTTTCAAAAATTAAAAAAGGAAGAATGGATTTCATTTTTAAATAAATTGATCAAGCTGGAACTGTAACAATTCATGTTATAATAAGTAAAATATGTTTAATTTTGTTCTTTTAATATTTTAACTCGTTTTGATTAAATTTCTTTTTACACGAGTTTGTTTCCTTTTAAACAATTTTAAAACAAACGCTAACAATTTTCTGCAGCAGTATCCCTATTAATTTTATCTATGGACAATCACTGCTTCTAATTAATTCTAATTAACTATATAGAGTGCTCCCCAAAAAGGATACCTCTTGTAGTTTTTGTAACGAATTTAAAAAATTTCTATGAATCTGGGACAATAAATAAAATATTGACCAGTTTTCAAGCCAAATACATGAAATAAACACGTTTTTCGACACTTTTTGGCAATTAATGAATATAGGACTACTTGCATCAAAAATCAAAGATCGAAACTAACGTGATAGAGAATTAAATTTGGCGTCGAATGAGACCGATAGAAGATGGGTAGATCGAACACGCGATATTTGGTCAATTGGTGGCGTTTACACGATTTTACAAATGAATGGTGAATGTCGAATTCCAAATCAACTTTGGTTTTAGGTTGTTTTGCAAAAAAGACAAACTTCCTCAGACTTGAACCCAAATATGAAAATCATGTCGACTCGTTAAAGATCGCGTGCTTGGTCTATCGAGCTGCTGTTGGCCTATCGAGCTGCTGTTGGCCTATCGAGCTGCTGTTGGCCTATCGAGCTGCTGTAGGTCTATCCAGCTGCTGTTGGTCTATCGAGCTGCTGTTGGCCTATCGAGCTGCTGTTGGCCTATCGAGCTGCTGTTGGTCCATCGAGCTGCTGTTGGCCTATCGAGCTGCTGTTGGCCTATCGAGCTGCTGTTGGCCTATCGAGCTGCTGTTGGCCTATCGAGCTGCTGTAGGTCTATCCAGCTGCTGTTGGTCCATCGAGCTGCTGTTGGCCTATCGAGCTGCTGTTGGCCTATCGAGCTGCTGTTGGCCTATCGAGCTGCTGTTGGCCTATCGAGCTGCTGTAGGTCTATCCAGCTGCTGTTGGTCCATCGAGCTGCTGTTGGCCTATCCAGCTGCTGTTGGTCTATCGAGCTGCTGTTGGCCTATCGAGCTGCTGTTGGCCTATCGAGCTGCTGTTGGTCCATCGAGCTGCTGTTGGCCTATCGAGCTGCTGTTGGCCTATCCAGCTGCTGTTGGTCTATCGAGCTGCTGTTGGCCTATCGAGCTGCTGTTGGCCTATCGAGCTGCTGTTGGTCCATCGAGCTGCTGTTGGCCTATCGAGCTGCTGTTGGCCTATCGAGCTGCTGTTGGCCTATCGAGCTGCTGTTGGCCTATCGAGCTGCTGTAGGTCTATCCAGCTGCTGTTGGTCCATCGAGCTGCTGTTGGCCTATCGAGCTGCTGTTAGTCTCATTCGACGCCAAATTTAATTCTCTAGGACTTTAATCATTTCTTCATTAGTTTCCAACAAATGTCGAAATACGTATTTTTTTGGCCTTAAAACTGGTCAAGATTTCATTTGCTGGCCCATGTTCATTGGAACTTTTTTATTCAGCGTTAAATTTGCTATAACATCCCCAGGGGTTACAGAGGTTTTTTTGGGATGGGGATGGGGATGGCATCCTATTTTTTATTTAGGTGTATTATTTCTTTCTATCTTGTCGTTAATGTTGACGAAGTGCAGAAGAGACTTAGCGCCATAATGAAGAGACGAGCTGAACTTGACCTTGAAAGAGATATATAGCGCTGACCTTGGGCGAGCTACCGCGGCCTGGAATGTACACATGTCCTCTTCACCTTTCTTCATCAAATGTTCCTTATGGATTTAGCTCTAGATGGACCAAATTAAAAATTTATCTATGTATTACGGTTTTTCCTTCCTCTATCTGTTTGGAACGGACATTCCAGTATAAGCTGTGTCCCATACATAAGTATATTATCTTCATAAATTAAACTTTCTTATAACAATACAATATTATTATTTAGTTTTCCGTATACTTTTTGGTTAAAACTTTAATTTGAAATATACCGTCAAGGACAAAATAGATGCTAGAATTTTGTATACCCCAATTAAGGGTATCCATTTTATGGAGGCTGAGTGAGCTCCAGGAGGGTTTATCGACCAGAAGGCAGACATAATAAGGCTGAAAACATAATAAATAATTATCTGCTACAGTCGGTCTCGAACCCATGACCTAGAGATTAGGACCTATCCACTGAATTACCCCGATCCATGAAATTAAATAAAAATGACTAAATTGTGTCGCGAGTTCTACTGTTCACAGAACTAACTAGTTAATGTTCTACTGTTCACAGAACTAAATAGTTAATGTTCTACTGTTCACAGAACTAACTAGTTAATGTTCTACTGTTCACAGAACTAACTAGTTAATGTCCTCAAAGTTAACTTTCTATTCGATAGTTTGGATTTTTTCTCGATATTTTTAGTTATTAAAGTTATTGGTAGGTGAATCTGAATGTGGGAGGTACAATTATTGCGGGGAATGAGAAATTTGTGATTGTGGTATGGAGAGCAATTAAATGGAAGCAATTAAAAAGTTGGCTGGAGCAGTGAAGAGGCTGGAAGGCTGGAAGGAGAAGCTTGACCAACTCTACTGCGACCCTCGAGAGCTCCTCAGTCAAATCCTTCCCCAAATTATTATTTAAACAGTTGTTTCTCAACAATTGCCCCTTCCCTCCAGGAACAGCTGTTGGAGCATTTAATGGAAATTACAATCAAAGTTCGTGAATGAATTTCTGTTCCGGAATTCTCCTTCATTAAGTTGAAGTGCCATTTATTTCACTTATACGTATAATGGAGTGAATCATAAAAAAAATGGCCGTTTTCGTTTTCTTGGAAATTGTAATCACCTGATTGGCTTTAATTTTTTTTTAAATCTAGATAGATCGCTTAATGAAAAGATTTATTTAAAATAAATTGATATTCTCCCTATTAACACAAACAAAAATTCTCTGATAAGCCTTTATTGACATGGTGTAAAACCAAAGGCCAAAAGTTGCCTTTAAAGTATTTGAAGAGCTGAGGCGAAATTTGGTGACTTATTTGAAGAATACATATTTTAATAGTTATATATCCATATAACGTCCATCCTGAATATTCAATCAGCACTTGTCTACCAGCTCAAAGCGTTCGAGTTTTTGAGTATTTTTGGTTTATTATTTTCAATAATAGACCTTTGGAATCGACCAAGGAAAATTTTTTTGTAACCTCCCCTCAAAATTTGAGGTTTTACGTTTCAAGATACGTAGAATCCAAATATCGAATAAAAAAAAATCCGTCCGTCCGCGGCTTCTTTCCGAGACTACTAGACCGATTTTCTTGAGATTCGGTACCAAAGTCACAGGTCACCCCGGGATGATCCTCGGAACTCGACATTACCATACGTCTGTTTGTTTCAAAATGGCAGCCGATCAGAGATCTCATAAGCCCATAAATCTCTTTTTTGTTTGGTGTTTTATTGTATTTAAACGAAAGCTAACGAAAATCCCTACAAAACGAACTAGAAATCACCTAAATCGGACCATTATTAGCTAAGATATAGCGTAATGAACTTCGTTTTTACTTTTTGCTACTGAAGTGCACATCAAATATTTCCTCTGTATCATTTTACATCACAGGCTACTTGCATTGACGCAGTTTTTTTAATTAACACAGTTCGGCACTCTCACAGCGAACATCTTGTGACAAGCTTCAAATTTCTTTTCCTTTGGTGCATACTGCTTCATATTTTTTACTTTGACAGAATAGATATTTTTGTGGAATAATAAACAAGTGTAATAAATAAGTGGAAATAATAAACCATTGTGTAATAATTTGCAGCGTTTTTTTTGTTTTTCTCTTATAATTCCTAAACGGAGCATTCTATCGAAAAAGTTACGGTATATTAAATTAAAGAATATTAAATTCTACCTCTATTGAGTACCAAAGATAATAATTTGGTTAAGTGGTCTGGCCGAAAACCGCAGTCTAAAAACGAATATTTTTTCAAAAACAGAGACATATCTGTAGCTTATAAATGAGTGTTCTGAAATAAAAACTGATAGAATAAAAGTTGTAGAACATAAATTTCTGCGTCCATTGAGCACAGATTTTTTTTAATTTTGGTGAAGTACATCTCTCGAAATTGACAATCTCCCGATCTAAGGTAATTGATGGTTTTTGAGCCCAGAAGAGATATCATTTTAGTTTGAAAAAACAGGAGTAATCTTAATTTTTAGGTATGTTATATGTATTTCCCCATCTCGTAAAAAATCCTCTTTCTTTTGCATTTTTTACCATCTTGAAAACCCGCGGAGAAAAGTTTTTTCAATTCTTTATTAGGAAAAAATAAAAGAAAGGTTTTGGCCGAATATTCACATTTTAAACACGCACACCTAAGCATCAAAATTAGTACAAGAAATAATAAATAAATAAAAAGATATGGATAGAAATCAATGGCAACAAGTTTATTTAAAGAAAAAAATAAAGAATAAATAAATAAAAAACCAATAAAAAATGCCGCCCTCAAAGTGCCCATTTAGCCCTGTGGTTAGGGTGACTATGAATTTATAAACAAAATGACTCTCTCTTGCCTTCAGTTTTGTAAAACATCATAACTCTTAACTTGAAACATTGGTAATATTAAGCCATTATTGGAAACGTGAGAAGTTTTCCACCACCGAAACAGCACTTTTGATGCAGCCATTCCAAGAAGAAGCTCTTTCAAAACGGACTGTTTTGTTATAGATTGTTCCAGAAAATTAAAACTGGTGAGATCAGATTCGAGAGAGGTTTTGGACGAAAATCATCATTCGAAAACCAGCCGGACTTGATTATGGCAATCCCAAGGAAAAATACTCGTGAATTGGCAAGAGAGTTTGCAGTTTCACAATCCACCATAAATCGTCAGGTGCATAATTTGGGAAAATTCAATATAAGATAGAGAGTGGTTCGCCATGGTTTGCCTACTGAGTGGAAATTTGTCAACAACGTTTGAAAAACGCTGAAAATTATAGCACAATGGTTTTTAATTAAGGATGGGTCCAAGGAAGGGTGGGTGTAAGCCATTGGAAGATAGGGGCGCAGGACAGGAAGAAATGGAAAAGGATAACTCAGGAGTCCTAGGGACACGAGCGCCGGGGAATTACTGTACAAAGTCCAATACGCCCTGCTAATATCTACCGATTCCGATGATTTTTTTTTTTTTTTTTGTTGTGTTCGGATTTTATAACCTGCCGATTAATCATATCAAAAATTGGACGGACAAATTTTTTTTTTATTCGATATTTGGATTCTACGTATGAATTTTGAGGGGCCATCCTCGGCCATTTGTGAAGACAAAGGAAAAATATAAAGGGTTCAGGATCATTATAAGAATGCCTTAATTAATAATAATAATTAAGAAAATAAATTAATTTTTAATTGTTTTGTATATATAAGCATGTACTTGGAAATTAAAAACTAAAGTGTAATAATTCGCGATGTTTTCAAATAATTGGACTGTTGCACGATGTTTTTATAATTAAGAAGTGGGACAATTTTTAAATTTAAATTTTACTCCTTAGCAATTTATCCTATTATATTATCTCTTGTAAAACTCTGAAATGCAGTGAGGAGGCAGGAGGGATGTTTTCTCTTATAGCAAAGAGAATCTCAAGGAAGTTATCTCTATTTTATCAAATATTCATTTTTAAAGATCGACTAGCTCTTTCCATATGGAATTTTCATTTTAATATATATTGTTAAAATTTTTGGATTTAAGAAATAATCTCAAAATCGTCCCCGCATTGGATTAAATTAAATAAAGGAAAAGATTAACGTTGAAGTTGATTCAATAGTGTTTTTTCATTATACACAGATACCTATACAGTGACTCACAAAAATTTTCTAATTAGGGGTTGATAAATTATTTGCCACTTCAATAAATTTGTTTTATCGAATGTTATAAATTCATCTTCAGCTTTAAAACCACACAAAAAATTCAAAAATAAGCAATTCAAAATATAAACTATATTTTGAATTGCTTATTTTTGCATTTTTTGTGTGGTTTCAAATATAAACTATAATTCATAAATGTTTTATAATACTGATTTATATTACATCTAATTTAATATGTATAATAATACCAAACTATATTTTGAATTGCTTATTTTTGAATTTTTTGTGTGTTTTTAGAACTGAAGATGAATGTATAACATTCGAAACTAGTTTTCAATAAAACAAATTTATAGAAGAGGCAAATAATTTATCAATCCCTAATTACAGATCAAATTTTATGAGCTGTGATAAAAAATTATGACCAATAGCTTAAGCTATATGCAATATTGCTGTCGCCAGAATTACTAGTCGAAAAAATAATAATTTTTACCTCTTGGTGTGGGGGGGGGAAGAGAGGGTTGGAAAGAAGTATTGTAAGAAAAATAAATTATCTGATGTGGACACGATCTGATGACTTCCTTGTACGCCTATCGAACTATAAATCGGTGGCTCAAAAAGAGACCCTGAATTTGGTTACTAGTTTCCGAAGATTGCAGTATCTCAAAAACGACAGTCGCGATGTCCATCTATTGACACACACATACACACACGCACACACACACACGCACGCACGCACGCACGCGCGCGCACACACACACACACACACACACACACACAAACAAACAAACATAAGTTCTTGTTTCTGGATGTCTCTTTCCGTTATTATGTGTCCTTTTTTTCAGTTGGTAACAAGTTCCTAAGAGATTTCGTGTTCATTGACAACAATAAAACTGCCAATGTCACTAGATAAAGCATTGGAAATCGACGGCTGGAAGAACCCGCTTAACTTATATCTTATTCTCTTGCTGGAATCGTTCTTCTCGCAAATGGGAAGGATAAAAAAGTATTTTACACTCAATTTTAACACTTAAAACAAGTAATAATATTGTTTAATTAGAGTGGGAAAAAATATCGCGTTTATAACCTTTATCACCGAACCATATGATCTCTATATTTAATTTTAATATAATTTTTTATGTAAGTTTATTATGACCTTTAAGTAAAGTACCTCTTTAGGCTCTCTAATTTTAACCAAAATCTAATATCTTATTTATATTGATATAAAAGTCCAATTTACCCAAAATTGAGATGTTTTACGTTGTTTTTAAATATAATTTTTGATGAAAGTTTATAATTGCCTTGATACAAAGTACCACTTCCGGTAATCGTGCAGTGACCACTAGATTAGTAAGTTCACAACTAGATTTTACAATAATCCTAAATGCAAAATTTTAACATTCCACGGCTAACCCTTTTTGTGTTATGCGAGATACGTACGAACAGACGTCACGGCAAAACTATTCAAAATGGATTCAGGGATGGTCAAAATGGATATTTCCGTTGAAAACTGAAAACCGACAATTTTCGCGATTACAATATTCCCTTTACTGCGTACAAGGAAGTAATAAGAAAAAAAATTGAAAGAAATATATTTTACTTTTAAAATATATATACCTCATTCAATCAAGTGGGCAATTGTAATTGGGATTCGTCTTCCCTCTGTGAAATTCTTTGGTTAATGTTCATAAATACTTCATTCTTATTTCTCATCATGGGGAAGAGGTGAGGGGAAAAAAGTTTATAAATTCTGAAAACCGAAAATTTTCACGATAACAAAAATCCCATACAAGGAAGTAAAAAATAAAAATTATGACATCTCTTAGTAACGTATCTATTACAACAATATACAATATTAGTAATGTATCTATTACAGCTTACATAATTAAACTCGTAAACTAAGTTTGATAGAGTAGTACTTAAAGCTGAGAAGTTAATAGATTAACTTCTCAGCTTTAAGTACTACTAAAGCTAGAGCTGATTTATGTGTTTTGTATTATATATTAGTACTTTAAGTATAAATTATTTAATAATAGTATTAATACTTATCGAAATGTAAGGTTTGATGGAGGAAACACCAATAATAGTTGGTAGCATTTGTGTATTTTCAGTTTTTGCTGATCTGCTTCGTTCAGTTTGTATTGAGATACAGTTTGTAATGTGGTTACTGTCTCTGGTTGATATGTTTGCGCTGTTGATGTGAGATGTGAATCGTCCGAAACGTTTTCTAATTAGTTATTTGGCGATCTTTGAGAAACGTGAGGTTTTTTTTTTTTTTAAATCATCTGATTATATCCCAATAGATATATTAAATATTAAATTTTCTGAATAATAATTTCATTTTTTAAAAGTTTATTAAAATTACTGAAGAGATAATTAACCATCGCGTTAGGCATTTAGAAGAAGGGCGATTTTTATTCTAGAGAAATGGGACAATTTAACTTGAGTGCGTGCTCCGGCATACTTGGACTAATGAATGGGACAGGCCCCGAGGCATCGAACCTGCAGCCAATCACTCTTCTCGGCCAAAATGAAAAAGAGAAGGACGCGGGAGGGCATCATTCAGCGGTACCTGGCGGCCAGAGTCCACGCTACATCATCTGGGCCCCGCTCAGTGACGGCCAAGTTCATCTCTGCTCTCCTAACATTTTAAAATTGTCTCCCAACATTGTAAAAGACGCGTCTTGTCTTTACTTTTTTAAGTTTCTGAATTGATTAGATTCGATTAAAATGTTTATGTCATTAAAAACATTCGTTTGTGTTATGAACGAATGAATGAAATATATATATTTATAAAACAAATTATACTGTCGACCTTCTGTTATTATTTTCAACAGAGAAAATAATTTTGCAGTGAAGAGAAAAAGAAACAAGAATTAAAGTGAGTGGGAAAGAAGAGGTCTAGTGTGAGGTGACAAAGACAAAAGAGAAAAAAATCTGTCTCAGATTGAGAAACGCTAATTACTAATGTTATTCCACTATTTTTTTAATATAAAAAAAAGAAACTATTTTATAAAATTAGTTTTACTAATTGGATTGTAAGATTTATATTATTTGATTTGTATGGTTATAGGTTTTTTAAAAAACATTTTAAATAAAATAATAGGATTACAAACTTTTACAAAAATTATGAAAGCTCCATGGAGATTTTTGAATGGAAGTGAGAAGTATTATAACGAGGATTACTCTATTTATTTATGTTAAAAAATTAGAATTATTGACAAATATGGTATAATAGTTTCTTGATGGATTTTTAACTGTTTGAACCGTATCTTTATTGTAAACTGTAGTTGGAATAAACTTTTACTGTGAGCATCATTTCCCATTTGGCTCGAACTTTTTTACTTTCCCTTACCCATATATGTATATATATATATATATATATATATATATATATATATATATATATATTTTTAACTGTTTGAACCGTATCTTTATTGTAAACTGTAGTTGGAATAAACTTTTACTGTGAGCATCATTTCCCATTTGGCTCGAACTTTTTTACTTTCCCTTACCCATATATGTATATATATATATATATATATATATATATATATATATATATATATATATATATATATATATATATATACGAAGTATATAGTAAGGGATGTATTGCGATCATGAAAATTTTCGAATTCTAGTTTTCAGCGGAAATAGACGTTTTAAGGACCCCTGAGTCCTGCCCCAAATCGGTCTGTAGGACATGCACAGTTTTCAACTTAAGCTATTTTTATTGTAGCATACAGGACGTTTCCATCTCCAGCTATGGAGATCCTCCATGGGATGGATAATTACGCTGTATCAACTTAAAATCTAAAATAATTTATAATACATAAAAATCTACTTAAATCTACAAATGTACATTACGATCCGGTAAAGTTAAATTATGTTTATCATAATATCCTCAAGTCATTTTGGATTTGTTTTTGTTATTTTTATTTATTTATCGAAGCTTTGGCTCAAAAATATTTATTATATATGAGTACATTTGGTGGAATTTTATTTTTTTTTTTTTTAACTTTTATAGTTTTATACTATTTAGACTTTTATATTTTTGTGACGTGTCTCTGCACACATTTACTTTCTGTGATTGTTATTTCGATATAATTTTGGCGTGATAATCTAGATTTTAATTGAAATAATGCTAGGTTGTCACAAAAGTCGTTGTGTATGAACACAACCCTTAATTCCAACTCTCATAATTATCCTATAAGAATATTTTTTTCCTACTATTTATGACAATGTTTACTTTGCTCATCCTTTAATTCCTTGTGACTTGATTTGGCTTTATGGTGTCATTTATATCTTTGAAACGCATGTGCAATGCCAGAAGAAAAAATGTTGATTCGCGGTCTTTTGAGACATTACTGGAAAAAAGGTTTAAGCGCAAAGGCAGCCGCCGAAGAAATTTGTCCCATAGAAGGAGAGTCGAATATCCATCGAAATACTGCCGCACTTTGGTTCAGGCGCTTCAAAAATGCGAATATGAGCCTTGCAAGTGAACCCAGATCAGGTCGCCCGTCGGTCGTTGATGATGACGTTCTTCTTGAATGTTTGAACCAGGACCTGCAACTACTCGTGATTTATCGGCCGTAGTAGGGGCTTCTAATGCCACAGTGGCTTGTCATCTTAAAAACCTGGGCGTACGGAATTTGAGACCAAGATCCGACCCTCAGAGGTCCAAGCCCAGCAGCGAGTTTATCTGTGCAAAATTTTTCTTCAAATTTCGAAAAATGACAAAGTTAAAAGTTCATTAACCGGTCGTTTTTTTTTGTTTTGTTTTTCACGGTACGCGAACAGAATTCATTCCTCGTGGAAGAGTGTAATTGTAAGAATTCTGTGTTGGTGGTTAACATTTCGTGCCTAAGTGAGCATGTAGAGTTTCGTTGTTTATGGACCTGGTATCAGTCTGTGCCTCGACTGATGAACTGATATCAGTCTGTGCCTCGACTGATGAACTAGTATCAGTCTGTGCCTCGACTGATGAACTGGTATCAGTCCGTGCCTCGACTGAAGAACTGATATCAGTCTGTGCCTCGACTGATGAACTGATATCAGTCTGTGCCTCGACTGATGATCTGATATCAGTCTGTGCCTCGACTGATGAGCTGATCAGTGACTTGCGGTAAAGTTTCTCTTACTAGATGATGGGTTTTGCCCCGGCCAAGTACAAAGTTTGCTGCCTGCAGTTCGGTTTATTTTACTTCAGACTGTAAAATTTATTTTAGAAGCTCGAAGATCTATCATGGTCTATTGTAAAAGAAAAAAATATATTAAAAAAAAGTTTGTATATTTTACAAACAAAATCTGTGATAATTTATTCAAAAATTTTTACTACGGAATTTGGGCATCATTTTTGTGAATTCACTGTGTGTACGTACGGGATAGTGTTTTCATAAGAGAGTTGTCTACAAGGAATAAAAAAACACTGCAAATTATTACGCTATGATTTATTATTTCGGAGTAGTATACACCCCTCTTTCTCCTCTCACCTCCACTCAAAAAGAAGTTATTAAAATTAATTTTCAAATCTATCTCCATTAATGACCGAGATATGTGTGTATGAAAGCTTTAAATGGCCGCCATTTTAAAAGGAAATGACGGATGGTGACGTTGAGTTCCGAGGACCTGTGACTTTGGTTTAAAATCTAAAAAAAAAAAACAGCCTAGTTGCTATGTAGAAAACCCGCGGAAAGCGGACGGGCAGATTTTTTTTTCAATTCAATTTTTGGGTTCTACGAGTCTTGAAACTCAAGTACTCAAGAGATTTACACATTTCGAGAGGAGAGGGATTAATTTTTTTTTTCATCGTAGTTTTCAAAGGTTCGTTATTGACAATAATATACCAAAATATGACTACCAGTCAACGCTTTATCAATCACTTACGGCACGTCTCACATCAACAATCTAAAACAGGCCAACATTGAGATAGTACATTTCTCCAAGACATATTATATATTGGTGTGAAACCCGGAACATGATAACACAGAGCTTTTGTAATTTTTAAAGTTGAGAATAAAGCTTTGTTATTATTATTATATATTGATTTTAACATGCTGAAATTTGTTTATTTGTTTGCACTGTTGCAATGAGACATGTTGTATCTCACCTGGATTTATATCACCTGATATCTTCATCTTGTGATGATGAATTGGGGAAACGCTGACTGTTTTATTATTTACTGCTACTTTAGAGGTGATATTGATTACTTATACTTCTCATTATAACATAACAGTAATTTTTATCACTTTTTTTTTAGTTTTTGCTCTCATTAATTGAGTCTGTAGCTGCAATGAGGATTTTATGAACCCCAGTGCCCATGCTGTACCTTCAATGATTGCTTAGAAGTGTGCCCATGTGCCCTTCTTACAGACCCAGCCTCAATTAATGATTGATATATTTTATCGAATTTAATATTTCTGGTAGCTGACTACGGGCGGACAAACTCAAATAATGTTCATCAAACAATTTATATATATTTAAATAAATAAATTCTATAAAAAAACAAGCGCGAATTCTGATTCTTCAAAAAAAATATCTGATCTGGACAACACATGACTTCCTTGTACGCCTATTAAACTATAAATCGGTGGCTCAAAAAGTGATCCTCAATTTGGTTACTAGTTTCCGAAAATCGCACTATCTCAAAAACGACACTCGGCGTCGCGACATCCATCTATTGACACACACACACAGATACAAGTGGAGAGGAAAACCAGTATCTTACATTCAATTTTAACACTTAAAACAAGTAATAAAAATGTTTAATTGGATTGGAAACCAAATTGCGTTTGTAACCTTTATTACCGAAACATATCATTTCTGTATTTGATTTAAATATAATTTTTGATATAAGCTTATCAAAACCTTCAAGTAAAGTAAGTACCCTTTTCGGGGCTCACCAATTTTTTAACCAAAATATAGTAAATACATTCATATAGATATAAAAGTCCTATTTACTATATTTGAGATGTTTTACATTATATTTTAATATAATTTTTGATGAATGTCTAATATGACCTTCAAGTAAAGTACCGCTTCCGGTTTTCTAATTTAAATAAAAATCTTGTATGTTATTTAAATCAATATACAAGTTATAAATACTAAATTTGAGAAGTTTTGCATAGTATTTTTAATATAATTTTTGATGGAAATCAATTATGACCTTCAAGTAAAGTACCACTTTCGGTGATCAAGCAGTGACCAAAAACGGAGGTTCACAACTAGATTTTACAGCAATCCTAAATACAAAATTTCAACTTTCTACGGCTAACCGTTTTTGAGTTATGCGAGATACGAACGTACGAACGTACGTACAGACCACGACGAAACTAGTCAAAATTGATATTTTCGTTGAAATCTGAAAACCGAAAATTTTCGCGATTACAATATTTCCTTTAGTTAAGGAAGTAAAAATGGCAAAATAACATTTGAATTAAACAAAGCCTCTCGTTATTCTGGTTATATTCCCTCTTACAGATTACAGTGATACTTCTCGACAATATATATATATATATATATATATATATATATATATATATATATATATATATATATATATATATATATATATATATATATATATATCCCCCTCGAGGAACAGCAATTCATTGAGCTAGAAACCGCTACGCCGACAATGAGCCATGTCGAATCCTGTGAGAGCGTGGTATGGACAATGATGGCTTCCGTTCCGCTCGTGTAGATGGATTGTATATTACGTAAAGTAATTGCACCTCGATCATATTTTAGGAATAATGAGATTATATTATTATTACATCACTCTGTTTTATTTATTTATTTTTTTTTTAATATCTGTTCGGTAATTTTTACTCTTTTTATTTTTATTTCTTTTTTCTTTTTTTTTGGTAAGAACTAGCGGAGAAAATTAACCTTTTTGTTATCTGAAACGAGTGAATATACATTGGATCAATCCGGCAATTAGAAATTTATATTTCAAATATATTCTCTTGGTGAGAATTGAGAGACGGTGCAACTTTAGTTTATTTTACTAACCTCGTTTTTATGAAACTTTTATTTTTTCTTATCTATTAATGGATATTTCATTTATTCAAAAGTGAAACACATTAGAGCAAGTAATCAAATATCGAATCGACAATTTGAGACCTTTTGAAGATACCTGTGAGTTGACAAAACAATTTAGCAGATTGAAACTGCATTTAGTACACAATCAGTTATGTTATTTGGTTGTTTTTATATTATAACTATAATTACAATCTCCATTTTAGCAAGATAAATCGTGATATTTGTTCTATTAATCGAGTTTCAACATTAGCATGATAAATAGCACCGTAGAAAACATATCGGATAACAGGCTCAGTTTAACAGACCTTATTATGTGCTAAATGCAGTGTCACTAAAACTGCCATATCATTTTGTCGACTCATAGATGTCTGCATGTTTCAAAGTATCTAGTGGTTATTTGTTTAATTGCTTTTGTTTCTTTCATTCAATTTAATTATTGTTATTTATGTTGAAATTAAAAATGTTGTAAGGAATGTAATAAAAGTAAATGTTTCATAAAAACTAGGTTTGTAAACTAAAATGAAGTAAACCATCTTACAATCTCTCATGAATTAATTCAACGCCGGAAGGGTTAGGATTGTAATAGAAAAAGTTACACTGGAAATGGAAAAGGTTTCAACTGATTTGGAAAAGGTGACAATTGACTTGGAAATACTATATATTGAAATTAATCATTTGTTCATTTTTAAATTATTTTATTGTAGTAAGTTTTAAATGGCGAAAAAAGCGATTTCTAATTATTGAAACTAACATATTTAATAAGCTATATAATTATAATTATTTTATTAGAATATTTATTAGTGTGTTGAGAAGTTTTCGCTGCCCAAAACCCAGCGCCATATCCAAGCGTAGATCTGTATTGACAAACCATAAATAACATAACAATACAAAAATAATAATATTTAACTAAAACTGTATGTACAGCAGTATAAAACTATATATACAGCAGTATAAAACTATTTCTTAAAACCAAACTTAATATTGAATAAATAGAAAATAGACGCATTACGGTTATCATGTAGTAACCAAAAAGGAACTAGATTTTACAACAATCCTAAATACAATATTTTAACTTTCTAAGGCTAACTGTTTTTGAGAGTTATGCGAGATACGATCGAACTTTCGTAAACCGAAGATTTTCGGGATCACAATACTTCCTTTACTGCCTACAAGGAAGTAAAAATACTGTTAATGTAACTACATTGTCTCATCATTAAGTTTTAAGATTATTTTATTAATAAAATTATGATAAATTAAAAATTAAACTAGTATAATTGATGAGTGTTTGTTATATTGCTGATTCTTTATCAGACTGATGAAGCGAAGAAGACCCCGAAAAGTAAACGTATATTTGTGATTTAAAGAAAAAAAATCATTCTAAAGAAGTCGAGTTCACTACTGCTTGTTAATATATTCTTGAAGACTTCCGACAAAATTATATAATTATTAAAATAAAATTTAATATAAATGTATCATTAAAAAAAAAATCAGAATAAATTGCCTATATAATTAAGCTATAAATGTCTTGCTGTTCTCTCAATTATTCGATTAGTTTCTCGCAATTCATTCTAAGTAAATAAAAATAAAAATAATTAGATAAAATTTGACCAAAAGGTGCCTCAACAATCATGGAAGAACGTGACTGAGACTCAGCAAAATGATGACTTTCTGGTTTCTTTTCCTCTTCACATCACTGATTTATACCCACAGAACATTAACTGCTCTATTCAATATTCTGGATTTATACCGGACTTGACTGAGACTCAGCAAAATGAAGACTTTTTGGTTTCCCTTCCTCTTCACATCACTGATTTATACCCACAGAACATTAACTGCTCTATTCAATATTCTGGATTTATACCGGACTTGACTGAGACTCAGCAAAATGATGACTTTCTGGTTTCCTTTCCTCTTCACATCACTGATTTATACCCACAGAACATTAACTGCTCTATTCAATATTCTGGATTTATACCGGACTTGACTGAGACTCAGCAAAATGATGACTTTCTGGTTTCCCTTCATCTTCACATCACTGATTTATACCCACAGAACATTAACTGTTCTATTCAATATTCTGGATTTATACCGGACTTGACTGAGACGCGTTCTATGTGAATGCAGTATACAATCTCGCGTGTTTGATTTCTTTATTTGGCTCACAATCAGTTAGACGGATTAGGCGTGACTGAGACGGGCTTGACCATTAGATAATATGAAGGGATTTGACGTGAGTGGTGAGTACCCCTGTAAATACAATATTAAAAGAATAAAAAAGATAAAATGATAGCTATATGCTAGTGCCCTCCAAACCGGGTCTTCGCCCAACCATAAAAACTGCGTTGTTTAAAAAAATGTATGTTAGGATTAGAGCCAAAAAACAAAAGTGAACAACTTCCGTATTTTAAAAAAATCTCAGCTTTTTATAAACTGATTCTGAATATAACCGATAATCACAAGCATTCATATTTTGAAGTGACCTTGCTTCAGAGCCTCAGAACTCGTGTAAATTAACATTGAACTTACCGTATCAGGATATTACTTCCGTTGAGGTAATGGTAGTAACATCTATTGGCCAGAATCGGGAGGATCGTTAACCTTATTTGTCGTCATCAGCGGGTAGAGTGTAAGGGTGGTTAGGGGTAGTATAACGCAAATGACTGTCGTATCCAAGGTCAATATCCAGTTTGATTCGGTTGGGATCCTGAAAAAATAAATGACATATTTAATTATTATACATTGATATGACATTGAATGACCAGAGTACAGAGGCTGCATTCAAAGCACTTATTAATTAATATGGAAGATATTAAGTAATATTAGAATGTAATTAATTTTATGAAGAAATGGTTCGAAGTAAACAACTAAAATTCTTCTGGTTTCATTGTATCTATAAAAATGAAGTTACCTCTTTCAAAATTTCCGGAACTATCTCAGGGATGTCACCTGCTTTGTTTTCGATGTTGACAGATATGTCAGTTGGGTGGAATTCATTCTCTTCACAGTCCTTTTAAAATAAAAATAATAAAGTTTAGAAAACAGGAATAGAAATAGAAAAACAACTTTATCCCGGGACAAAGGTAAGGATATTACTTTGGAATAGCAAATATGTATAAAATAATATAAATTATATCTGGCCAAAAGACCTAATAGATAAGAAATAAAAAAAACACATACAATATGTACATAGTTATAAAAAAGAAGAAAATAAATACAGATATATTTTTTATTTTATATATTAAATATATATACACACATATATATATATATATATATATATATATATATATATATATATATATATATATATATATATATGCCATGCTCCCAGGCCCGGGTTCGAGACCGGCTGTGGTAGATAATTATTTATTCTGTTATCAGCCGTGGATCGACCCTATTGGATCGGGAGACCATTCTGGGGCTCGCCCAGCCTATATAAAGTGGGTACCCTTAATTGGTGGAAAAAACCTGCCCGTTGTGCGTGATTTCGGTCGAATCACCTCCTTGCACAACCGTTGGCCTAGAGACAGTACGGTCCTTACCAAGTACTGAATCCAAGACCCTTCATAGGTTGTAGTGGTACAGGTTATTGATAGATACAACAAAAATTCAACGGTTATTTCAAAATTTTTTAAGACAATACATTTGATTAGTTGCCTGCTTCTTATGAAATCTGCTCCCCTTCCACCCAAAAAAAATCAATTCCCCTCGAGAAAAAAAATCTGCCTACGCGCCTGCTGTAATCAATAGAACGCACATTCCAACAGCTTAGTTTATTTGTTTATACTTCTATGGATCGGTGCATTCTCAGATTTTACTTACATTCTCTAACCTCTGGGGTTCACTTTTTGGAGCCCCGGGTTCGGAAGTAAAATTGGTGCTCTCGGGATTGTCTCTCGCTATTACTAGCTGGGCGTTGTATTCATTATCTCTACGTAACAACTCCTGAGTTCTGTTGGGAAGAAATATATCTCTTGCGTACTGCCGTGAGGTACAAAAAGAACGGGACATATCTGGAGGAAACGGTTTCCTTCGGAATAAAATGATGTTATGTAATAAATTGTGAAAAATATTTAAACAAATTTAACTTGTAAAATAAGATATTATTCAGTTTTCTTACCTTGGCCAAAACGAGGCTCACTCCTACAAAGCAGAGTAATAATATTGGCTTCATGGCCCCGATCCTGAATGAGGATTGGTACCGGGATCTTCGGTGGTCCTGTATTTATACCTCTAATGTGTGAGTGAGGGGGGGGGGGGAGAAAAAGGAATAAACTATTTATTGCCTCGTCGCAGTCACAGTAAAATTCTTTAATTTGATTAGAATTTTCGATTATCAATTTAATTCGATAAAAATAGATACTTCATTATCCCGAAATCTGACTGTGAAAACATAAAAATTAACAACAAACTCGCAAGATATTATTGATGTCGTTTTTTGAAAAAGGCGTAAGCGCCATCTAGCAAACTTTACAGGAAACGCATGCAACGATTTTTCTCCAAACAGCAATATATTTGTTTCAGTTTTATTCTTTATTGTGTACTGTACGAGTTTATTAAGGTGGCAACACCCATATAATGGCAATATATTATTAAGACTTCTAGCACTGGTTAAGGCCAGAGTGGCTAATGAGAGTCGTTAGTACTTGGTGCTTACGCCACCAATAGTCGATTTTTAGACCATTTACAATTTTTTTTTCGATACACCGTAAGCGGGAATCGATATTGGCGTCGGTTAGGTCCCATAATATGTTGAAACCTAAATTTCGGATTTTTGGCGCTTAAGCCTTTTTCAAAAAACGACGTCATTATGTAACTTGGAACTACATAACCTTTCTAGTTTCTGTATATTTACGGCACCTGGATCTATCGAAAGAACCTATCGCCTATATCGCTATAAGGCTACCGCTTTTTTTTTTTTATTTAGAATATCTTATGCTCAGTAACGGCGCAATTATTTATTGTATTAATATTTATTTATTTATTACAATTAATATTGTAACATAATGCCTGAGTAGTCATAATGTGTGATTAAATATCAATTTAAATTTGGCCCTGTTAGGCCAGTGCAATTAGTAATCTGCGATGTTAATTATTCCGGTACTTTCTATTTTGTAATATTTTCTATGAACTGGTCCCCTCATGTAAAATCCGAGTTTTCGATATTGAGCTCGCGCCGCCATCTTGAAAAAACAGCCAGAATAACAGAAAAATCGCTTTTTCTCGATATTTCTGCTTTCCAATGAAATTTTT
This sequence comes from Rhaphigaster nebulosa, assembly GCA_948150685.1. Classification (NCBI taxonomy): domain Eukaryota; kingdom Metazoa; phylum Arthropoda; class Insecta; order Hemiptera; family Pentatomidae; genus Rhaphigaster; species Rhaphigaster nebulosa. Next base: position 142,137,418 of record OX411310.1, read on the forward strand.
CGTGAAGGTAGCTTGGATAAATTTTGTGGAACATACAATTTTCCATATACATGGATTTATAATTATCCTCTATCTCAATACAAACCCGAGACATAAGGTCTTGAATATGCCTACAAGTAAAGGTTGTAAGTAACATAGGATTGGTAAAACGTTTTCGCATATTAACATTTATTGACAACAATTAACTCATGAATATATCAACAAAAATCAATTTCAATTATTCCTAATAGTATATTTAACTCATTCCCATTTTTGAAAATACAATAATCGATTTTGGGTATTCCTAACCCCTTAATTAAATTTATCCAGGTTACCACCCACCAAATCCCGGCTGGAGTACCGGAAAAACGGCGGAGGCCTGGGAAGGACAAAATTCGGTTAGAGGATACTAATGGAAAAACTGGATTATCGCTAAATCAGAGATTAAAGGAACATACGAGCATATAATAGCTAGACAGAGAATTCCAACTTTGCAATTCTTTTAAATGAAAAAAAAAAAAAAATTCATCAAAGATTCAGGAATTAAATTAATATATCACGCTGAAAACAGCCTCAAATTAAATTTAATATGAAGCACTTGAAATAATAAAATCCTTCAAATCCAATCCAGGTTTATGCTTAAATGAACAAATAAATATCTCAAATAGTACAATCTTAAATTTATTCCCAACTGTAATAGAAAAACCAATTACTCACCGGCATTACTGGAAAAATCCCGACCCTTAAACCGTTTACCTATAAACACCCCACCTCTCTTCCACTTTTCTGTTTGATATAATCCATTTAAATCATGGTACTTACCAATATGTGTTTGATTTCTTGTCTTAAATTCATAATCCATAGATTTTATATAATAATGGTTTATATTATATCTAATTTAATATGTATAATAATACCGAACTATATTTTGAATTGCTTGATCAAAATATTCAGTAAGCAAAAAAAATTAAAATAATTTAAAATAGCAGCTCTCTAGAATTTTGGTTGTTGAATTCACTCCATTTTTCAAATTTAAAAATATTATAGTAATGAGAAGTGACGATTGGCCGAAGATCATGTGTTTCAGTGCTGCGATCTATTGTCCCATAACACACTGGTTTTATCCCTATTAGCCTTAGGCCCGGAGAACCCACTCTTTCTAGTTTTGGTTTCTTCTGACAAGGTAAGTGATATAAATTAGTGATATACACCAATTTCATCAAAAAATTAAATTCACTTGAATGGAATATTCATTTAAAAAAATGATTTCACCTTTTTCTTCTCTCCTTTTATCTTTAGATTTATCTGAGAATGTTGATCGGTCAAAGAAGTTTACACTTCCTGCGTGTGGTAGAGGGCTTTAAGGTGAATGTAGTTAAGTTTCATCAAAATCGATTGAGTTGTTTTCGAGGAAATTGTAAACAAGTGTAAAATCGATGATAAAGTAGTACTTCCGGCTAGTCGATTTTGACATCTATCTTAAATACGTAATTTCAGTTTCATACAACTTTTAATTTTTTGAACTAGACTGTTCACACACACACAGACGCAAACATTTATTAGCATAACAGCAATTTAATCAAATTCATTAATGCATAAATAAATAAATAAATAATAAATAAAACAATAAATAAATTATTCGTGATTTTTTGTATTGCTTAAAATTTTTGATTATTTAAAATTATGGTGATGAGTTAAAAATGTCAATATACGTTATATTTTTTTATATTTAAAAGTGGTGTACCTTTTTTAAATACAAATAAAATGAATTTAAAACATTTCTTTTATTTTACATCTATTATTAGGACTTGACTTGATTTTTGAATTTGAATTTACGATCTCTTATGAATTAATTCAACGCCGGAAGGGTTAGGATTGTAATAGAAAAAGTTACACTGGAAATGGAAAAGGTTACCATTGATTTGGAAAAGGTTACAATAGCCTTAGACATACTATACATTGAAATTAATCATTTGTTCATTTTTAAATTATTTTATTGTAGTAAGTTTTAAATGGCAAAAAAGCGATTTCTAATTATTGAAACTAACATATTTAATAAGCTATATAATTATAATTATTTTATTAGAATATTTATTAGTGTGTTGAGAAGTTTTCGCTGCCCAACACCCAGCGCCATGTCCAAGCATCGATCTGTATTGACAAACCATAAATAACATAACAATACAAAAATAATAATATTTAACTAAAACTATATATACAACAGTATAAAACTATATATTAAAATTAAACTTAAAATTGAACAAATAGAAAATAGAAGTCTTAGGGTTATCATGTAGTAACCAAAAAGGAACTAGATTTTACAACAATCCTAAATTCAAAATTTTAACTTTCTACTGCTAACTGTTTTTGAGAGTTATGCGAGATATGATCGAACGAACGTACGTACAGATGTCACGACGAAACTAGTCATAATGGATTCAAAGATAGTCAAAATGGATATTTCCGTTGAAATCTGAAAACCGAAAATTTTCGCGATTACGATACTTCCTTTACTGCGTACAAGGAAGTAAAAATACTGTTAATGTAACTGCATTGTATCATCATTAAGCTTTAAGATTATCTTATGAATAAAATTGTGATAAATTAAAAATTAAACTAGTATAATTAATAAGTGTTTGTTATATTGCTGATTATTTATCAGACTGATGAGGAAAATAAGACCACGAAAAGTAAACGTATATTTGATAGTGATTTAAAAAAAAAAATCATTCTAAAGAAGTCGAGTTCACTACTGCTTGTTAATATATTCTTGAAGACATCCGACAAAATTATATAATTATTAAAATAAAATTTAATATAAATGTATCATTAAAAAAAAATCAGAATAAATTTCCTATATAATTAACCTATAAATGTCTTGCTGTTTTCTCAATTATTCGATTAGTTTCTCGCAATTCATTCTAAGTAAATCGAAATAAAAATAATTAGATTAAATTTGACCAAAAGTTGTCTCAACAATCATGGAAGGACGTGACTGAGACTCAGCAAAATGAAGATTTTTTGGTTTCCCTTCCTCTTCACATCACTGATTTATACCCACAGAACATTAACTGTTCTATTCAATATTCTGGATTTATACCGGACTTGACTGAGACTCAGCAAAATGAAGACTTTTTGGTTTCCCTTCCTCTTCACATCACTGATTTATACCCACAGAACATTAACTGTTCTATTCAATATTCTGGATTTATACCGGACTTGACTGAGACTCAGCAAAATGAAGACTTTTTGGTTTCCCTTCCTCTTCACATCACTGATTTATACCCACAGAACATTAACTGTTCTATTCAATATTCTGGATTTATACCGGACTTGACTGAGACTCAGCAAAATGAAGACTTTTTGGTTTCCCTTCCTCTTCACATCACTGATTTATACCCACAGAACATTAACTGTTCTATTCAATATTCTGGATTTATACCGGACTTGACTGAGACTCAGCAAAATGAAGACTTTTTGGTTTCCCTTCCTCTTCACATCACTGATTTATACCCACAGAACATTAACTGTTCTATTCAATATTCTGGATTTATACCGGACTTGACTGAGACTCAGCAAAATGAAGACTTTTTGGTTTCCCTTCCTCTTCACATCACTGATTTATACCCACAGAACATTAACTGTTCTATTCAATATTCTGGATTTATACCGGACTTGACTGAGACTCAGCAAAATGAAGACTTTTTGGTTTCCCTTCCTCTTCACATCACTGATTTATACCCACAGAACATTAACTGTTCTATTCAATATTCTGGATTTATACCGGACTTGACTGAGACTCAGCAAAATGAAGACTTTTTGGTTTCCCTTCCTCTTCACATCACTGATTTATACCCACAGAACATTAACTGTTCTATTCAATATTCTGGATTTATACCGGACTTGACTGAGACTCAGCAAAATGAAGACTTTTTGGTTTCCCTTCCTCTTCAGATTACTGATTTATACCCACAGAACATTAACTGTTCTATTCAATATTCTGGATTTATGCCGGACTTGACTGAGACTCAGCAAAATGAAGACTTTTTGGTTTCCCTTCCTCTTCACATCACTGATTTATACCCACAGAACATTAACTGCTCTATTCAATATTCTGGATTTATACCGGACTTGACTGAGACGCGTTCTATGTGAATGCAGTATACAATCTCGCGTGTTTGATTTCTTTATTTGGCTCACAATCAGTTAGACGGATTAGGCGTGACTGAGACGGGCTTGATCATTAGATAATATGAAGGGATTTGACGTGACTGGTGAGTACCCCTGTAAATACAATATTAAAAGAATAACAAAGAGAAAATGATAGCTAGTGCTCTCCAAACCGGGTCTTCGCCCAACCATAAAAAACTGCGTTGTTTAAAAAAAAAAATGTATGCTAGGATTAGAGCCAAAAAACAAAAGTGAAAAACTTCTGTATTTTAAAAAATCTCAACGAGGCATCAACTTGTAACGACCAGGAAGAATTGTTTTGAAACTGATTCTGAATATAACCGATAATCACAAGCATTCATATTTTGAAGTGACCTTGTTTCATAGCCTCAGAACTCGTGTAAATTAACATTGAACTTACCGTATCAGGATATTACTTCCGTTGAGGTAATGGTAGTAACATCTATTGGCCAGAATCGTGAGGATCGTTAACCTTATTTGTCGTCATCATCATCATCGGTGTAAGGAGTGTAAGGATAAGGGTTATTATAAGTATTATAATAATCATCGTCGTATTCAAGGTCAAAAGGGAACCACCACCACCATCGGTCTCTAATTCCAACAGCCTTTTTGATTCCTCGGGGACCCTGGAAAAAAATAGAAGACATATTTAATTTTTGTAGATTCATATAACATTGAATGACCAGCGTGCCGAGGCTACATTCAAAGTACCTAATAATTAATATAGAAGATATTAAGTAATATTAGAATGTAATTAATTAAAGGAATTTTATGAAGAAATGTTACGAAGTAAACAACTAAAATTCTTCTGGTTTCATTGTATCTATAAAAATGAAGTTACCTCTTTCAAAATTTCCGGAACTATCTCAGGGATGTCACCTGCTGTGTTTTCGATGTTCACACGTAGGTCAGTTGGGTGGAGTTCATTCCCTTCACCGTCCTTTTAAAATAAAATATTAAAGTTTAGAAAATAGGAATAGAAATTGAAAAACAACTTTATCCCGGGACAAAGGTAAGGATATTACTTTGGAATAGCAAATATGTATAAAATAATATATATTATATCTGGCCAAAAGACCTAATAGATAAGAAACAAAAAAAAAAACTTTGAATATATACAGAGTTACAAAAAAGAAGAATATATATATATATATATATATATATATATATATATATATATATAAATGGGAACGGAGCAGCACAGTGGTAAGGCACTGTGTTACTATGCTCCGAGTCCGGCTGTTGCTGATAATTATATATTCTGTTATCAGCCATGGATCGACCCTGGGGGATCGGGAGACTATCCTGGGGCTTACCCAGCCTATATAAAGTGGGTACCCTTAATTGGGGGAAAAAAACCTGGCGGTTGAGCGTGATCTCGACGAAATCACCTCCTTGCACAACCGTTGGCTTAGAGACAGTGCGGTTCTTATCAAGTTCTGAATCCAAGATTCTTCATGGATTGTAGTGGCACAGGTTTTTGAGAGAGACAAAAAATTCAACTGTTATTTAAAAATATTTTAAAATGAGTACATTATAGTTTTGTAAAGAAGAACTGTTAGATAAAAAAGTAGAGTAACAAAAAATATAAAAAGAATGTGCATATTCTCAAAAAAAGTTGTTAATGGAATCGAATCCTTATTTCATAATACCTCGTTAGTCAGCGTCTGACTGGAACGTGAAGAGGAACTGGAATAGAACGGTTTTAAATGTGCATGAGGAGGAGGCATGGCGCATTTTAAGAGTAAGGTAATTCCAGAAAGTGCTGGAAGGGTCAACAACCAATTGTTGTAAAGAGGCAGATCTGTGAAAAGGGACATAAAGTTCAGAATGTGCTGGAAAAGGGACATAAAGGTCAGAAGGTGCTGGAAAAGGGACATAAAGGTCAGAAGGTGCTGGAAAAGGGACATAATGGTCAGAAGGTGGAGTCTGGTGGTAAGGGGTGGTTAGAAGTGGCTAGATGGCCTAAATTGGAGCAGATTGTAGGCAGAGGATGGGTGATGTTTGTTCATTATTTGGTAAAGGATTTATGTGAGGCTTATGTACAGATTTATTTAGGTCCATCCTATATCGTGAACAGGGAATATTGCTATTTTAGTGTGTCACGCAGGGGCGTACGAAGGGGGTTGATCGGGTTTTCATGTCTACCAACATAAGGTTTGTATCTTAAGTAATATTTGTTGTAATTTTTAACAATAATTTGTTTATATTGTTGATTAATATTTTATATTAATAATTACGTCCATTTGGCGATTATAAACATTTAGATGATCATTTGTCTGCTTCTTATGAAACCTACCCCCCTTTCTCCAAAAAAATTGAAATCCCCTCCAGAAAAAAATTCATCCTACGCCCCTGCTTTATTTGTTTATACTAATATGGATCGGTTCATTCTCTGATTACACTTACATTATCTATTTTTGGAGCCCCCGGGTTCGGAAGTAAAATGGTTGCTCTCGGACTTGTCTCTCACTATTCCTAGCTGGGCATTGGGCTTTCGGGCTGTCTGGCTTTGGAAGCACCTCGATGCTCTAAGCACCAATTATACCGTAAATTATAAAAATGGTTATTACATTTATGAACATGGAAGTATGATTACCGAGAGGGTTGGAAATCGTTTGAGCCTTACGACAAAGACATTTGTAATCAGTAAATATTGATCCATTGAACGCATCCTGATTCTACACTCCTAGTTGCAAACCTTGAAGATTGGGAGTTTATGACAGGATTAAATTGTATTCATTATCTCTACGTAACAACTCCTGAGTTTCGTTGGGAAGAAATATATCTCTTGCGTACTGTCGTGAGTTACAAAAAGAACAGGACATAACATAACCGGAGAAAACGGTTTCGTTTGGAATAAAATGATATTATGTAATAAATTGTGAAAAATATTTAAACAAATTTAACTTGTAAAATAAGATTTAATTGTCTTACCTTGACCAAAACGAGGCTCACTCCTACAAAGCAGAGGAATAATATTAGCTTCATGGCACTGATCCTGATTGAGGATTGGTACCGGGATCTTCGATGGTCCTGTATTTATACCTCTAATCTGTGAGTGAGAGGGGGGGCAAAGGAATAAACTATTTATTGCCTCGTCACAGTTACAGTAATATTCTTTAATTTGATTAGAATTTTCTATAAACGTTTAATTCGATAAAAATAGATAGGTACTTCATTATCCTTAAATCTGACTGTGAAAAAATAAAAAATTAACAAACACCAAACTTGAAAGATATTATCGATGTCGTTTTTTGAAAATGGCGTAAGCGCCATATAGCAAACTTTACAGGAAATACATGAAATGATTTTTCTCCAAATAACAATATATTTTTTTCAGTTTTATTCTTTATTGTGTACTGCTCGAGTTTATTAAGATTACTAAATCCATATAATGGCAATATATTATTAAGACTTCTAGCTCAGGCCAGAGTGTCGACTGAAAGTTATTAGTATTTGGCGCTTACGCCACCAATAGTCGATTTTTAACCATTTAGAATTCTTTTTACCATACATCGTAAGCGGGAATCGATATTGGCGTCGTTTAGGTCCCATAATATGTTGAAACCTAAATTTCAAATTTTTGTCGGTTAAGCCTTTTTCAAAAAATCACGTCGTCAATGTAACTTGGAAATAGATAACCTTTCTCTTTTACGGCACCCAGATTTATGGAAAGTACCCATCACCGATGTAGTAAGTACCAAGTTGGTCTTTACAATTCAAAGAGCTGGAAACTGTTGGGAGATGTGTAATCTGCGAGTACATTGCATATCTGTTTGAAACGGCCATTATAATGAAATCAAGGAAAATAAAAATAAAAAACTAATACCAAAGAGAATTATTAAATAAGGAATTACAAGATGAATAAAAATAAAGTTTTATCTTTTTGCTTTTCTGCCACTTTTTTTTTTTTAATTTAGAATATCTTATACTCAGAAACGGCGCAATTATTTAAAATACTGAAACATAATGCGTGAGTAGTCATAATGTGTGATAAAATATCAATTTATATTTTTATTTGTCCTGTTAGGCCAGTGCAATTAGTAATCTGCGATGGTAATTATTCCGGTAGTTTCAATTTTTGTAATATTTTCTATGAACTGGTCATCTCATGTAAAATCCGAGTTTTCGATTTTGAGCTCGCGCCGCCATCTTGAAAAAACAGCCATAATAACGGAAAAATCGCTTTTCTCCGATATTTCTCCTTTCCAATGCAATTTTCCGTGAAGTTAGCTTGGATAAATTTTGTAGATCATTTTAGATACATGAATTTTTAATATCTTCTATCTCAATACAAACCCAAGACATAAGGTCTTGAATATGCCTGCAAGTTCATAAAGGTTGTTAGTAACATAGCATTGGTGAAACTTGTTCGCAAAATTAAAATTTATGTCGTCCGCGTTCGCTAGGATTTTGTGTTTCATTCCGACGTGCACCCCTCCATTTTCATATGATATTGTTCTAATCACCTTCTCAAGGGCTAAGTTAAACAGCATCGGTGAGATTCCATCCCCCACCTCAGAGCTATTCTTACTTCAAAGGCTTCAGACACACCTCCTTTCATCAGGACTGTATTTGGGGTCGTTTGTACACGCCTTCGTCAATCTCACCAATTTCCCGAGAATACCCAGCTCAGTCATGATTTTCCATAGGCAGTTTCTGTCCTCGGAATCATAGGCTGCTTTGAAATCGACAAATAAGGCGTGCACATCCTGCTCTACTTCCCATCGTTTTTCGAGTACCTGTTTTAGGATAAAGATCCTGTCTAGCGTGCTACTTCCTCTTCTGAATCCTTCCTGATAGTGGATTATTATATTTTCATAGTGGGGATATAACCTATTTAGCAGGATATTGACTATTAGGCAACCGGAAGGAGTGGTATGCCTCTGTAGTTACCACATTCATGCATGGACCCCTTCTTTATGATAGGGCATATAAGACCTGTGTTCCAAGCCTCCGCTATCCTTTCCTCCTACCATTTTTTCGGGATTAGTTCTAATACCTTGGCTCTTAGTGTCTTGCCTCCATTTTAAAGAGCTCTGATGGTATGCTGTCCAACCCTGCGGTCTTTCTTCTTTTAGGCCTGTCGAGAGCTATTTCCACATCCAGAATGTCTGGTTTTTCAACCTCTTGTGGGTCGAGGTCTTCCGCGGGGTCCATGTCTTCTACGTTTGTGGAAGCGCCTTTGTTGAGAAGCTGCTGGAAATGTTTCTTTCTAAACTTTCCAGATGCGTAATACCTTTTTTTTTTGATACCGTCAGTTTGCCATCCTTTCCTCGCATTTGCGTGTTTCTCGCTTTATATCCTACCCTTTATTTCCTGATGTCAATGGAAATAACAGAATTCGCATATATTTCCGGCCTGCCAGTTGTCCTCAATAGTTTGCAGTCTTTCTTTGAGGAATTCTCTTTTTTTTTTCTTATTATTCTGTTTGTCTTTGTCCTGGCGGCGGCGTATTTTTCCAACGTAGCTTGATCATCTTTGGCTAGGGAGAGAACTTTCATTTTTCTTCTTTCCTCCACTGCCTTTTCACATGCTTCTGTGAACCACTTCTTGGCTTTTCGTTTCTCCTGAATACCTATTTTTTCCTTAGCTGTTTCTTTTAGCCCGGTCTCTAATGCCTCCCAATGTTGATCAACCGTGAGGCCCTATGAGTCCAAGGGTTCGAATTTATTCTTCAGCTCAATTTTGAATTTAGCTTTTAATTCAGGGTTTTTCAGATTAATGACTTCGTTTTTGCTTCTTTCCGCTTGGCCCCCTAATTTGTGGATTCGCTTCAGCCTCTGACAGAATTTGATCCTAATCAGAATGTGGTCCGAATCACTGTCTGCTCCACGGTAGCTTCATATGTCTTGGATGGAGTTCTGATGTCTCCTATCTATCAGCACGTGGTCAATTTGGTTTTTAGCACTTTAAGGGCTTACCCAGGTGTACTTGTGGATGTCTCTGTGCGGGAACATCGTGCTACTGACCACTAGACCCTTAGCTGCTGCAAGACTAACACATCTCACTCCATTGTCATTGCTCGTTTCGTGAAGGCTTTGGCCTCCGATATTGGACTGAATTCGGGTTCTCTGCCTATCTTAATTAACTCATGAATATATCAACAAAAATCAATTTTAATTATTCTTAATATTATATTTAACTCATTCACATTTTTGAAAATACAATAATCAATTTTGGGTATTCCTAACCCCTTAATTAAATTTATCCAGGTCACCACCCACCAAAGTTTCAGTTCACCCACCCAACAAGCAAGTCCAGAGCTGGCTTTGTTATGATAACGATCCAACTGAATGGGTTTGGGGATCATCCCAAATTGATTATTGTATTTTTAAAAACGTGAATGAGTTAAAAATAACATTAAGAATTATTAAAATTGATTTTTGTTGTTATATTCATGACTTAATTGTTGTCAATAAGTGCTAATTCTTCTGAAATTCCAATGTTTCAATTTTTCACCAAACCTATGTACCAGTGGTGTAAGCAGAGGAGGGGAGGGTCAGGGCGATATATCCTCTGCCGAAAGTTTTGGAAAAACTATGTATTTAATATAAGTTTTGTATTTTGAGAAATAATTTTTGGTTCTTACCATTGAACCTTACGTCCTATTTGGCAACCATAGACACTTAACGATTACTTCACTTCACATTAAATCCCTCCCTCAAAAATATTACGTAATCGAACAATATTTTTATTTAATAACATTACAAAAAAAATATATAATCACTAAGTTTTCTCTAGGAATAACTTTAATAACAATTTCAATCTTTATATAAAATTCTAATGAATAATTTTATAAAATTAATACCTTATATTTTACAAGATCAAGAAGTTTAACTTAATTTACTTATACCTTTATAGTTCTAATTGAAATAATTTGAAATTTTATCCGATCAGGAAGATTACAAAGTTTTACAAAATAAACATAAACAGCATTTGCTACTTCTGCTCTAGATGCTGCGCCTGGAGGACGCGGCTCCAGCAGCGTTTGCTACTTATGCTCTCGATGCTGCGCCTGAAGAAACTCGGCTCCAGCAGTATTTGCTCCTTCTGCTCTAGATGCTGCGCCTGGAGAAACGCGGCTCCAGCAGCATTTGCTACTTCTGCTCTAGAAGCTGCGCCTGGAGAAACTTGGCTCCAGCAGCATTTGCTACTTTTTGCTCTAGATGCTGCGCCTGGAGAAACGCGGCTCCAGCAGTATTTGCTACTTCTGCTCTAGATGCTGCGCCTGGAGAAACGCGGCTCCAGCAGCATTTGCTACTTCTGCTCTAGATGCTGCGCCATCAGAAACGCGGCTCCAGCACCATTTGCTACTTCTGCGCTAGATGCTGCGCCTGGAGAAACGCGGCTCCAGCAGTATTTGCTCCTTCTGCTCTAGATGCTGCGCCCTCAGAAACGCGGCTCCAGCAGCATTTGCTACTTCTGCTCTAGATGTAGTATCTCGTTACGAAGTATCTCGTTTCTTCGAGATAGCATCGTAAATTCAGGCTTATTTATCCTGTTTCATCGAGTAAATTATAAATTCATAAAAATCTTTAGTGCAAAACAGTAGAGATTTATTTTACATATAAATTATTGTACATGATGTTGCTGCGTCAAAAGTAGAGAATAAATTTTTAATATATGGTTACCAGAAATGTTTGCTTCGAAGAAATGTTTTTCCAAAAAACATAGTTTTTTCAAAAAAACATAGTTTTTCAAAAAAACATAGTTTTTCAAAAAAACATAGTTTTTCAAAAAAACATAGTCTTTCAAGCGGTAAATTGTTTGTTTTTTTTTTAATTGACTTTATTTGCAATTGTTTACTACAGTTATAACATAAGCATAAGAATAAGTGATGTACTACAAAGCAGGCGGGTGCACAGAATTTTTTTTCGGGGGAATTAAAATTTTTATTTTCGAGGGAGGGATTTAATGTGAAGTCAAGTAATCATTTCAAGGGTAAGAATCAAAATTGAATAAAAATTATTACTCAAAATACAAAACTTATATTAAATACATATTTTATCCAAAACTTTCGGGAGAGGATATATCGCCCTGACCCTCCCCTCCTCTGCTTACACCACTGGTACATAGGTTTGGTGAAAAATTGAAACATTGGAATTTCAGAAGAATTAGCACTTATTGACAACAATTAAGTCATGAATATAACAACAAAAATCAATTTTAATAATTCTTAATGTTATTTTTAACTCATTCACGTTTTTAAAAATACAATAATCAATTTGGGGTGATCCCCAAACCCAGTGGGTCAGTGGGTGAACTGAAACTTTGGTGGGTGGTAACCCTGGATAAATTTAATTAAGGGGGCTGGAGCCGCGTTTCTCCAGGCGCAGCATCTATAGCAGAAGTAGCAAATATGCTGGAGCCGCGTTTCTCCAGGGGCAGCATCTAGAGCAGAAGTAGCAAATGCTGCTGGAGCCGCGTTTCTCCAGGCGGAGGATCTAGAGCAGAAGTAGCAAATGCTGCTAGAGCCGCGTTTCTGAGGGCGCAACATCTAGAGCAGAAGTAGCAAATGCTGCTGGAGCCGCGTTTCTGAGGGCGCATCATCTAGAGCAGAAGTAGTAAATGCTGCTGGAGCCGCGTTTCTCCAGGCGCAGGATCTAGAGCAGAAGTAGCAAATGCTGCTGGAGCCGCGTTTCTCCAGGCGCAGCATCTAGAGCAGAAGTAGTAAATGCTGCTGGAGCCGCGTTTCTCCAGGCGCAGGATCTAGAGCAGAAGTAGCAAATACTGCTGGAGCCGCGTTTCTCTAGGGGCAGCATCTAGAGCAGATGTAGCAAATGCTGCTGGGGCCGCGTTTCTGAGGGCGCAGCATCGAAAGCAGAAGTAGCAAATGCTGCTGGAACCGAGTTTCTCCAGGTGTAGCTTCTAGAGCAGAAGTAGCAAATGCTGCTGGAGCCGCGTTTCTGAGGGCGCAGCATCTAGAGCAGAAGGAGCAAATACTGCTGGAGCCGAGTTTCTCCAGGCGCAGCATCTAGAGCAGAAGTAGCAAATGCTGCTGGAGTCGCGTTTCTGAGGGCGCAGCATCTAGAGCAGAAGTAGCAAATGCTATTTATGTTTATTTTGTAAAACTTTTTAATCTTCCTGATCGGATAAAATTTCAAATTATTTCAATTAGAACTATAAAGGTATAAGTAAATTAAGTTAAACTTCTTGATCTTGTAAAATATAAGGTATTAATTTTATAAAATTATTCATTAGAATTTTATATAAAGATTGAAATTGTTATTAAAGTTATTCCTAGAGAAAACTTAGTGATTATATATTTTTTTTGTAATGTTATTTAATAAAAATATTGTTCGATTACGTAATATTCTGAAGAGTTGAGGAATTAACAATAACCCTATAAATGTTCTTAATCAATTAAGTGAATGATTCAATCATGTTTCTGCGTCAGATTAGAGAATAAATTTGTTATCATACTCAGTTGAATTGATCAAATACTTTATTCATATTTAAATTCTTAATATATGGTTAACAGAAATGTTTGCTTCGAAGAAATGTTTTTCAAAAACTTTGTTTTTCAAGCGGTAAATTGTTTTGTTTTTTTAATTTATATTATTTGTAATTATTGCTACCGTTATAACATAAACATACGAATAAGTGATGTACTACAAAGCAGGCGAGTACACGGAATTATTTTTCGGGAAAATTTAAATTTTTTTTGAGGGAGGGATTTAATGTGAAGTGAAGTAATCGTTAAGTGTCTATGGTTGCCAAATAGGACGTAAGGTTCAATGGTAAGAACCAAAAATTATTTCTCAAAATACAAAACTTATATTAAATACATAGTTTTTCCAAAACTTTCGGGAGAGGATATATCGCCCTGACCCTCCCCTCCTCTGCTTACACCACTGGTACATAGGTTTGGTGAAAAATTGAAACATTGGAATTTCAGAAGAATTAGCACTTATTGACAACAATTAAGTCATGAATATAACAACAAAAATCAATTTTAATAATTCTTAATGTTATTTTTAACTCATTCACGTTTTTAAAAATACAATAATCAATTTGGGATGATCCCCAAACCCATTCAGTTGGATCGTTATCATAACAAAGCCAGCTCTGGACTTGCTTGTTGGGTGGGTGAACTGAAACTTTGGTGGGTGGTGACCTGGATAAATTTAATTAAGGGGTTAGGAATACCCAAAATTGATTATTGTATTTTCAAAAATGTGAATGAGTTAAATATAATATTAAGAATAATTAAAATTGATTTTTGTTGATATATTCATGAGTTAATTAAGATAGGCAGAGAACCCGAATTCAGGCCCATTATCGGAGGCCAAAGCCTTCACGAAACGAGCAATGACAATGGAGTGAGATGTATTAGTCTTGCAGCAGCTAAGGGTCTAGTGGTCAGTAGCACGATGTTCCCGCACAGAGACATCCACAAGTACACCTGGGTAAGCCCTAAAGGTGCTAAAAACCAAATTGACCACGTGCTGATAGATAGGAGACATCAGAGTTCCATCCAAGACATAAGAAGCTACCGTGGAGCAGACGAAGAGAATTCCTCAAAGAAAGACTGCAAACTACTGATGACAACTGGCAGGCCGAATATATATGCGAATTCCATTAATTTCCATTGACATCAGGAAATAAAGGTTAGGATATAAAGCGAGAAACAAGCAAATGCGAGGAAAGGATGGCAAACTGACGGTATCAAAACAAAAGGTATTACGCATCTGGAAAGAACAATTTTTAAGAACACTTTTCTAACTCCTTCCGGTTGTATAAGATAATGCCTACTAAACCGGATATATCCCCACTATGAACTCGGATATATCCACTCGAAAAACGATGGGAAGTAGAGCAGGATGTGCACGCCTTATTTGTCTATTTCAAAGCAGCCTATGATTCCGTGGACAGAAACTGCATATGGAAAATCATGACTGAGCTGGGTATTCTCGGGAAATTGGTGAGATTCACGAAGGCGTGTACAAACGACCCCAAATTCAGTCCTGATGAAAGGAGGTGTGTCTGAAGCCTTTGAAGTTAGAATAGGTCTGAGGCAGGGGGATGGAATCTCGCCGATGCTGTTTAACTTAGCCCTTGAGAAGGTGATTAGAACAATATCATAAGAAAATGGAGGGGTGCACGTCGGAATGGAACACAAAATCCTAGCGAACGCGGACGACATAGCTCTCCTTGGAATCAATGAAGAGGATATTGAGAGACTTGCTAAGACTCTGTTAAGAGAAGCAGAGCAAATCGGCTTGCAAGTAAATCAAGATAAAACAAAATACATGATAGTTAACCGAAAAATCCACCCCGACAATAGTATCTGCGTGGATGGCAGAACATTCCCGAAAGTAGACAGCTTTAAATACCTCGGCTCCACAATAACCTCATTCAATGACCAGCATATAGAGATAGATCAGCGTATATCAAGCGCAAATAGAGCTTTCTTCTCTCTGTCAAGAGTACTGAAATCCCGAAAAATCTCCAGAAATCTGAAATTAAGGGTGTACAATGCTGTGATAAATCCAGTTTTGATGTACGGCTGCGAGACCTGGGCTCTAACCGGCACCCAAGAAAGCAGAATCGAGAGGTTTGAAAGGAAAGTCCTCCGCACGATAACCGAGAGCGATATGGGATCAGAATCTAAAATCATAGAGAAAATTTTGTATCTCTCTTGATATGAAGGCAAGGAGGTTAAGATGGGCGGGGCATGTAGCTCGAACCAATCCATCAGGACGCCTTTTCACAATAGTGGATGAATGCGACAATAGTTGGCAAGAGACCACGTGGAAGGCGGCCAAAGATCTACAAGGTCTGTAGAGCTAACAGAAATATAATACTCATGACTTAATTACTGTCAATAAATTTTAATTTAGCGAACAAGTTTTACCAATATTATGTCACTTACAACCTTTATGAACATGTAGGCATATTCAAGACCTTATGTCTCGGGTTTGTATTGAGATAGAAGATAATTAAAGTTCATGTATCTAAAATGATCTACAAAATTTATCCAAGCTAACTTCACGGAAAATTGCATTGGAAAGGAGAAATATCGGAGAAAAGCGATTTTTCCGTTATTATGGCTGTTTTTTCAAGATGGCGGCGCGAGCTCAAAATCGAATACTCGGATTTTACATGAGATGACCAGTTCATAGAAAATATTACAAAATAGAAAGCACCGGAATAATTACCATCGCAGATTACTAATTGCACTGGCCTAACAGGACAAATAAAAATATAAATTGATATTTTATCACACATTATGACTACTCACGCATTATGTTTCAGTATTTTAAATAATTGCACCGTTTCTGAGTATAAGATATTCTAAATTTAAAAAAAAAAGTGGCAGAAAAGCAAAAAGATAAAACTTTATTTTTATTCATCTTGTAATTCCTTATTTAATATTTCTCTTTGGTATTAGTTTTTTATTTTTATTTTCCTTGATTTCATTATAATGGCCGTTTCAAACAGATATGCAATGTACTCGCAGATTACACATCTCCCAATAGTTTCCAGCTCTTTGAATTGTAAAGACCAACTTGGTACTTACTACATCGGTGATGGGTACTTTCCATAAATCTGGTTATCGTAAAAGAGAAAGGTTATCTATTTCCAAGTTACATTGACGACGTGATTTTTTGAAAAAGGCTTAAGCGACAAAAATTTGAAATTTAGATTTCACCTAAACGACGCCAATATCGATTCCCGCTTACGATGTATCGAAAAAAAAATTGGATAAGGTCTAAAAATCGACCAAATACTAATAACTCTCAGTCAACACTTTGGCCCGTGCTGGAAGTCTTAAAAATGTATCGCCATTACATGGGTTTTGCCACCTTAATAAACTCGAGCAGTACACAATAAAGAATAAAACTGAAAAAAATATATTGTTATTTGGAGAAAAATCATTTTAAAGTAAAGTTTGCTAGATGGCGCTTACGCCTTTTTCAAAAAACGACATCGATAATATCTTTCAAGTTTGGTGTTAATTTTTTATTTTTTCACAGTCAGATTTCTGGATAATGAAGTATCTATTTTTATCGAATTAAATTGATAATCGAAAATTCTAATCAAATTAAAGAATATTACTGTGACTGCGACGAGGCAATAAATATTTTATTCCTTTGCCCCACCCCTCACTCACAGATTAGAGGTATAAATACAAGACCACCGAAGATCCCGGTACCAATCCTCAATCAGGATCAGCGCCATGAAGCTAATATTATTCCTCTGCTTTGTAGGAGTGAGCCTCGTTTTGGCCAAGGTAAGACAATTAAATAATATCTTATTTTACAAGTTAAATTTCTTTAAATATTTTTCACAATTTATTACATAATATCATTTTATTCCAAACGAAACCGTTTTCCTCCGGTTATGTCCTGTTCTTTTGTACCTCACGGCAGTACGCAAGAGATATATTTCTTCCCAACAAAACTCAGGAGTTGCTACGTAGAGATAATGAATACAATTTAATCCTGTCATGAACTCCTAATCTTAAAGGTTTAGAACTGGGAGTGTAGAATGCAGGGTCCATATTTACTGATTACAAATGTCTTTGTCGTAAGGCTCAAACGATTTCCAACCCTCTCGGTAATCATACTTCCATGTTCATAAATGTAATAACTACTTTTATAATTTACGGTATGTTTGGTGCTTAGAGCACCGGGGTGCTTCCAAAGCCAGACAGCCCGAAAGCCCAATGCCCAGCTAGGAATAGTGAGAGACAAGTCCGAAAGCAACCATTTTACTTCCGAACCCGGGGCTCCAAAAATAGATAATGTAAGTGTAATCAGAGAATGAACCGATCCATATTAGTATAATCAAATAAAGCAGGCGCGTAGGCAGAATTTTTTCTCGAGGGGATTTCAATTTTTTTGGGGAAAGGGGAGTAGGTTTCAAAAGAAGCAGACAAATGATCACCTAAATGTTTATAATCGCCAAATGGACGTAATTATTAATATAATATATTAATCGACAATATAAACAAATTATTGTTAAAAATTACAACAAATATTACTTAAGATACAAACCTTATGTTGGTAGACATGAAAACCCGATCAACCCCCTTCGTACGCCCCTGCGTGACACACTAAAATAGCAATATTCCCTGTTCACGATATAGGATGGACCTAAATAAATCTGTACATAAGCCTCACATAAATCCTTTACCAAATAATGAACAAACATCACCCATCCTATGCCTACAATCTGCTCCAATTTAGGCCATCTAGCCACTCCCTTACCACCAGACTCCACCTTCTGAACTTTATGTCCCTTTTCCAGCACCTTCTGAACTTTATGTCCCTTTTCCAGCACATTCTGAACTTTATGTCCCTTTTCACAGATCTGCCTCTTTACAACAATTGGTTATTGACCCTTCCAGAACTTTCTGGAATTACCTTACTCTTAAAATGCGGCATGCCTCCTCCTCATGCACATTTAAAACCGTTCTATTCCAGTTCCTCTTCACGTTCCAGTCAGACGCTGACTAACGATGTATTATGAACTAAGGATTCGATTCCATTAACAACTTTTTTTGAGAATATGCACATTCTTTTTTTATTTTTTGTTACTCTACTTTTTTTATCTAACAGTTCTTCTTTACAAAACTATAATGTACTCTTTTTAAAATATTTTTAAATAACAGTTGAATTTTTTTGTCTCTCTCAATAACCTGTACTACTACAACCCATGAAGGATCTTGGGTTCAGAACTTGATACGGACCATACTGTCTCTAAGCTAACGGTTGTGCAAGGAGGTGATTCGATCGAGATCAGGCTCAACAGCCAGGTTTTATCCCCCAATTAAGGGTACCCACTTTATAGAGGCTGGGCGAGCCCCAAGATGGTCTTCCGATCCAACAGGGTCGATCCACGGCTGATAACATAATATATATATATGGATAAATATAAAAAAAAAATAAAAAAAAATATATATATATATATATATATATATATATATATATATATATATATATATATATATATATATATATATATATATATATAAATATATTTCAAGTGGTTTTTTATTTCTTATCTATTAGGTCTTTTGGCCAGATATAATATATATTATTTTATACATATATGTTATTCCAAAGTAATATCCTTACCTTTGTCCCGGGATAAAGTTGTTTTTCTATTTCTATTCCTGTTTTGTAAACTTTAATATTTTTATTTTAAAAGGACGGTGAAGAGAATGAACTCAACCCAACTGACATATCTGTCAACATCGAAACCAAAGCCGGTGACATCCCTGAGATAGTTCCGGAAATTTTGAAAGAGGTAACTTCATTTTTATAGATACAATGAAACCAGAAGAATTTTAGTTGTTTTCTTCGTAACATTTCTTCATAAAATTAATTACATTCTAATATTACTTAATATCTTCTATATTAATCGTTAGTTGCTTTGAATGCAGCCTCGGTACTTAAATATGTCTTCGGTAATAATTAAATATGTCTTCTATTTTTTCCAAGATCCCAAAGGAATCTATGAGGATATCGATGATGATGATGCCATTTTTACCCCTAACCGTTGCACTCTATCCGATGATGATGATGATGAGGTTGACGTTTATACCTTTAACCCTTACACTCTATCCCACAGGGTCGACCCACGGCTAATAACAGAATAAATAATTATCTGCCACAGCCGGACTCGGAGAATAGTAACACAGTGCCTTACCAATGAGCTATTTATATATAGATAAATAAATAAAAAAATATATATGTATATAAACATGAATATATTTTTTTTATATAACTATATATAAATTTCATATGTTTTTTTTATTTCTTATCTAGTAGATCTTTTGGTCAGAGAGTCAATCAGAATTTGGCCTGCTGTTGACGGAAAATATGTGAATTTTTATATTGTGCACAACTACGCGACAATGACTATCTAATGATGTATCTATTTCCCTACTGCTACGCATACAGGCGGAGTATTCGGTACGATAAAAAACTGCTTGCCTATTAATATACAGAAACGATTATAGTAACGATAACTATAATGCATATAATAATTGTGTTACACATTTCTTGTGCGTGAGGCCCGCCTTCTGCCATTCCACAGTAAGTGTGTAACTCTTGAGCCTATCAATTTTCGGCGTAGGGCTAACTGAATTCAATTTGTGTCCTCCAAAAGTTAGAAGCACGCTAAGCCTATGTTTGTATTCGGTCCCAACAGAATAATTTCCATTTCAATATTTAATATTCGAAATTTGAATGTTTTCGTTCTAAAGTCGCTGTTGTACCCACCGTGCGTGCCATCGACTGCATTATCGTTACTAACGCCATTGTAGAACCGAACTTATGAAGAGCTGTCTATTTCACTTTCGCCCTCGGAGCTGTCTTCATGTTGATTACACGATATTTCAAATCCGTCAAGTTCTTCCTTCCTCCGGCGGTTTCAAGAAAGTGCTCGTTCGTTATTTAAAGTAGTATCGATTACAGCGAAAGTCGATACGATTGTACGCCCTCGTCAGATCGATCATCTATCTACAACAACAACAATCGATTTCTTCATCGATCTTCAGCCGAGTTATTGAGTTCATTTATATTTCTTATTGTTTCATTATTTATTGAACATTTTTCTTCATGTAAAATACCATTATTAAATGTGAAGCGAATATTCACGAAACATTACTAAAACTCTGTTGTTTCTGTTTTTAATCAAAACTACTATCTTCAGCTCCTAAGGTTTTGCCGCGAAAAACGTCACAAAATTTCTTGTTCGGTGATGATTGATGGGATTATTTTGTTTATATTGGTACAAAATCTGGTGTGGTGCGCGCGCATCACACAACTTCTTCACGCCTTCTCCCAAAAAATTACAATAAAATTTTAGTACAATTATACAATTTTAGTACGAAAATTCTGTACACTATAAGTATATTTTTGGTTTGCCAAGCTGAATATATATTTAAGAAGTTTCGGTTTAGTTTCCAGTGAAATTCCATTAAATTATACGAAAGTATGAATTATTAAATTCCACTTTTGTATTAATACATTACATTATTATAGAGCACATTGTTGACTACAGATTGGCGGCTTGGAATGAGGAGTTTCGTTCGTATCCGTCTCCTTACAGACGTGCTCGGCTTTCCATCTAGGGTTTTGTACTCCTTATAAAATACACTGTAATATAACTGATCTAATTCAGATAATTATTTTTTTGAGAGAGAATTTAATCTCCAACACCGTTCATCCTATTTAAATGAAACTTCGTCAACTCATTGCTTGCTGCTTGCAGGTTATAGGCAAGCTGGGTTTGAAAAAATCATAATCTAAGTTGTTGAAAAAAAATTATTTCTAAAGCCTAAGAGTTTTGTTTTATTGTATCCATGTTTTCAGCGCAGGTTCCCATGGAAACACCACTTTTAAATTCTTTTTTTTTTAGTAATTAAAAACTATACATTTCATATACACACACAGATTGTCATTTAAAAGGAAGGTAATTGAATTGTCAGCATCTCAGAGATATACCACTCTCTCACTGACTGATTTAGTAATCACTATATCTCAAAAACGAAAATGCCGAAAAGCTCAAATTTTTAATGGTGGCTCCCTCTATGTTGTGTACGTGCAATTAGGCGTTATATGGTGGCTCCCTCTATGTTGTGTACGTGCAATTAGGCGTTATATGGTGGCTCCCTCTATGTTGTGTATGTGCAATTAGGCGTTATATGGTGGCTCCCTCTATGTTGTGTGTGTGCAATTAGGCGTTATATGGTGGCTCCCTCTATGTTATGTATGTGCAATTAGGCGTTATATGGTGGCTCCCTCTATGTTGTGTATGTGCAATTAGGCGTTATATGGTGGCTCCCTCTATGTTGTGTATGTGCAATTAGGCGTTATTTGAAAGCATCGTGCTCTAAAAGAATTATTTCTTAAACCCAAATAAACTTATTTCTAAAACCTAAAAAACACCAATTTGTCACTTCTTACAGCAGAAAAACTTCATCCACGGATGGGAAAAATTGCATTGCTGTAGCAAATGTGTTAGTACTGTTATCTTTAGAAGGTGAAAGGTTAGTATTAATTGCATCTTGCTGTATCGTAATCTTTTCAACCAGTTTTTGGTTAATATCTACGACAAGATAGAGACAGAAAGTTTTGACTTTACAAGATCCAACCAGAGCAAGCTGCTAGCTGATCACTATCTTCATCTTAAAGATGTCAAGTGTAAGGGGGATGGATGGTTACGTTTCAGATATTGGAAAGGTGTTTATGTTGCCATCCTATTTTACTATAGTGCCCCATTATACTCATGAGAGAACTCAGAATGCCAGGACATTTGTTTCTCACTATGATCGTCCTGATTTGTTTATCACGTAATCCAAAACGATCTGAAGTTGAAGATGCGTTAAAAGATGGACAAAAGCCTCAAGGCAGACACGGCCTCAAGGCAGACACGATATAAAGCCTCAAGGCAGACACGATATAAAGCCTCAAGGCAGACACGATATAAAGCCTCAAGGCAGACACGATATAAAGCCTCAACGCAGACTCGGCCTCAAGGCAGACACGATATAAAGCCTCAAGGCAGACACGATATAAAGCCTTAAGGCAGACACGATATAAAGCCTCAAGGCAGACACGATATAAAGCCTCAAGGCAGACACGGCCTCAAGGCAGACACGATATAAAGCCTCAAGGCAGACACGGCCTCAAGGCAGTCACGATATAAAGCCTCAAGGCAGACACGGCCTCAAGGCAGACACGATATAAAGCCTCAAGGCAGACACGGCCTCAAGGCAGACACGATATAAGAGCTCGAGTGTTTCATTTGAAAATTAAAATAATGATGCAGTTTATAATAATAACTGAATAATATGCAGTTAAATAATGATACAGAAGGCTCCATTTTCAATCCAAGTAAAGAGTTACACACTTACTGTGGAATGGCAGAAGGCGCCTCACGCACAAGAACTGTGTAACACAATTATTATATTCATTATAGTTATCCTTACCATAATCGTTTCTATATATTAATAGACAAGAAGTTTTATTGTCGTACCGAATATTCCGCCTGTATGCGTAGTAGTAGGGAAATAGATAGATCATTGGATAGGCATTGTCGTTTAGATGTGCGCAATATAAAAATTCACACATTTTCCGTCAAAGGCAGGTCAAATTCTATTTCTGGACCTATTTTGTTACTTGTATATTTGTTTTGTGGGGTTTGGGCACTTTGTGCCTGTGTACCAAATCGAATACCCTGTGCGTTATATCGGTTGCGCAATTGTCGAAAAAACATTTCTTGCATTGAGTGCAGCGCCGAAACGGTTAAGAAAATTTTGATGAAACTTGCCTCGAATCTTCTCCTAAAAGTCCTTTAACTATCCATACAGGTCCTCCATCTCAAAGAAAAAGATGGGTAAAAGTTATGAAAGAATAATTTATTTGCGCAAAAGAATGCATTTTTCGTCGAATATACAATCCTCATTTGCAAGATGATTAAATTATCTACAAAATAAAAATCATCCATTGTGAGCCCAAGGAGTCGAGAGAAGAAAATAATAAAACAGGTTGAAAATGCTTTATTTTATATCTCGAGTTTATAGTTATCCTTATCATAAACCTATATAAATTATAACGAAATTTCACAAATGAAATATTCGCGTGCGAAGCCGCGGGCAATAGCTAGTACATAAATAAAATTTTCATTTGGCTATAAATTTTTTTCCTCCATTTTTTCGGTGATGTAATAAATATATGAAAAGGGATTTAAGGACGTGACATTTGGCAATGTTCGTCAAAATCGTTAGAGCCGTTTACGAGTAAAATGTGTAAAAAAGTATAAAATCTATGATGTGGTTGGCACTTCCGGTTTGTCCGATACGCTAATCTTTGGTAATATTGGTACGATTTCGATTATTCCTTTTTTTGTTTTTTTAGATAATTTAATTATCTTGCATATGATTTTGTACATAATTTACTGTAAAATGCATACTTTTTGAGGTATGCGCAAATAAAATATTCTTTTAATCATAACATTTTTCCTGCATTTCATTGGTTATTTACTACATATATGAAAAGTGAGAGGGCTTTAAGGTGAATAATTTAGGCAAGTTTCATCAAAATCGATAGAGTTGTTTTCGAGGAAATTGTAAAAAAGTCGATTTTGACGAAAAAGATTCTTTAACATCACAGGCTATATAACATCTATCTTAAATACGTAAATTCAGTTTTATAAAACTTTTCATTTTTGAAGTAGGCACACTCACACACACTCACACACACACAAACACATACAGACACACACACACACGCACGCACGCACACACACAAACACAGTGACGCACACCTTTATTGGCATAATAACAATTTTATCAAATTCATAAATACATTAAGTCACAAAATTATTCGTGATTTTTTGTACTGCTTAAAATTTTTGATTATTTCAAATTATGGTGGTTAAAAAACATTACCTTTTTTTTATTATTAAAAAGTTGTGTATCTTTTTTAAATACAATTAAATAAAATGAATTTAAAATATTTCTTTTATTTTTAGGACTTGACTTGAATTTGATATAGAAAGTGGAAAATTACAAATATTTTTTGAGCCATAATACTTTGATGTCTACATTTAATCATTTTTATTTCAATGCCGAATTTGAATTTACGATCTCTTATGAATTAATTCAACATAGGAAGAGTAAGGATTGAAATAGAAAAAGTTACACTGGAAATGGAAATGGTTACCATTGATTTGGAAAAGGTGACAATAGCCTTAGACATACTATACATTGAAATAAATAATTTGTTCATTTATTAAGTTCTTTTATTGTATTCAGTTATAGATGGCAAAAAAGCGATTTCTAATTATTAAAACTAACAAATTTAATAAGCTGTATAATTATAATTATTTTTTAAGAATATTTATTAGTGCGTTGAGAAGTTTTCGCTGCCCAACACCCAGCGCCATGTCCAAGCATCGATCTGTATTGACAAACCATAAATAACATAACAATACAAAAACAACAATATTTAGCTAAAACTATATATATATATATATATATATATATATATATATATATATATATATGTATGTATAAAACCAACCATGACATCCGACAAAATTATATAATTATTAAAATAAAATTTGACATAAAGTATCATTATCATTTTGACCAAAAGGTGTCTCAACAATCAAGGAAGGACGTGACTGAGACTCAGCGTGCGGATGTCAACTGACATTGAATTCTGACTCCCTCCAGGAAGAATTTTTTGAAAACTGATTCTGAATATAACCGATAATCACGAGCATTCATATTTTGAAGTGACCTGGTTCCAGAGCCTCAGAACTCGTGCTAATTAACATTGAACTTACCGTATCAGGTTATTACGTCCGTTGATGTAATGGTAGTAACATCTAATGGCCATTAATCAATGAACCACCATCGGTCTCTAATTCCAACAGCCTTTTTGATTCCTTGGGGACCCTGGAAAAAAATAGAAGACATATTTAATTATTGTAGATTCATATAACATTGAATGACCAGCGTGCCGAGGCTGCATTCAAAGTACCTAATGATTAATATAGAAAATATTGAGTAATATTAGAATGTAATTAATAAAAGGAATTTTATGAAGAATGTTACGAAGTAAACAACTAAAATTCTTCTGGTTTCATTGTATCTATAAAAATGAAGTTACCTCTTTCAAAATTTCCGGAACTATCTCAGGGTTGTCACCGGCTTTGGTTTCGATGTTGACAGATATGTCAGTTGGGTGGAGCTCATTCTCTTCACAGTTCTTTTAAAATAAAAATAATAAAGTTTACAAAATAGGAATAGAAATAGAATAACAACTTTATCCCGGGACAAAGGTAAGGATATTACTTTGGAATAGCAAATATGTATAACATAATATATATTATATCTGGCCAAAAGACCTAATAGATAAGAAATAAAAAAAACACATACGATATGTACATAGTTATAAAAAAGAAGAAAATAAATACATATAAATTTTTTATGTTATATATAAATATAAATATATATATATATATATATATATATATATATATATATATATATATATATATATATATATATATATATATAATTTAAGAACGAATGAAGGATGGTGGTATGAATTCTATTCTAAGATAAAAATAAAATAATATACAAATACATTATATACAAAGATGAAATGGAAAAAAAAATATCACTTTATAATAAGAAAGAAAAATACTACTATCAAAAAGAGAGAGAGAAAAAAAATTCTCTGGCTATTCCTAGCTGGGCATTGGGCTTTCGGGTTCCCTGGCCTTGGAAGCACCTCGATGCTCTAAGCACCAGCTCCTGTTGACGTCTAAGCACTTCATCATGAACTAAGGGTAATGCAATGTTGTACATCTTCACAGCGAACGATTTCCCTTAGCTTGGTAACCGAAGCTATAATGCTACCAATCTAAAAAGATTGTACTCGTCGTCGTACAAAACTGGATTACGTCTCTTGTTTGAGTCTTACGACAAAGACATTTGTAATCAGTAAATATTGATCCATTGAACGCAACCTGATTCTACACTCCCAGTTCCAAATCTTGAAGATTGGGAGTTCATGACAGGATTAAATTGTATTCATTATCTCTACGTAACTCCTGAGTTCTGTTGGGAAGTATTATTTGTATCTCTTGCCTACGGTCGTGAGGTACAAAAAGAACAGGACATAACATAACCGGAGAAAACGGTTTCGTTTGGAATAAAATGATATTATGTAATAAATTGTGAAAAATATTTAAACAAATATAACTTGTAGAATAAAATAAGACATTATTTAATTATCTTACCTTGGCCAAAACGAGGCTCACTCCTACCAAGCAGAGGAATAATATTAGCTTCATGGCGCTGATCCTGATTGAGGATTGGTACCGGGATCTTCGGTGGTCCTGTATTTATACCTCTGAGGTGAGGGCGGGGGGAGGGAGGGTACAAAGGTATAAACTATTCATTGCCTCGTCACGGTTGTTAGCAGTAAAATTCTTTAATTTGATTGGTATTTTCGATTATCAGTTTAATTTGATAAAAATAGATACTTCATTATCCCGAAATCTGACTGTGAAAACATAAAAATTAACAACAAACTCGAAAGATATTATCTACGTCGTTTTTTGAAATAGGTTTTATTTTTTATTGTATACGTTGATGTTATTGTATATATGTATTGAATTTACTAAGGTGGCAAACCTATACCATTAAAACATATTTTTAGGACTTCTAGCACAGGTTAAAGCCAGAGTGGCTAATGAGAGTCGTTAGTATTTGGTGCTAACGTCACCAATAGTAGATTTTTAGACCATTTCCAATTTTTCTTTCGATACATCGTAAGCGGGAATCGATATTGGCGTCGTTTAGGATCCATATATGTTGAAACCTAAATTTCGAATTTTTGGCGCTTAAGCCTTTTTCCAAAAACGACGTCATTATGTAACTTAGAACTACATAACCTTTCTAGTTTCTGTATATTTACGGCACCTAGATTTATCGAAAGAACCTATCACCTATATCGCTATAAGGCTACCGACTATTTTTAATTTAGAATATCTTAGAATAGACACTCCTCATCAAACCATTCATTTCTTGCTACACTCTGTCTCACTCCGAGGACTTCCTCTGCAGCATTCTTCAAAGGTCCTTCAATCCCCCTTCAGTTATCGTCCATTTCCCTACTTCCACTGATTTGCACGTCCACCAAGGCTCCATTTAATTTCTCCCTAAATGGGCCTGAATAATCTTTCAGTTTGAGGAGCTCACTGTTATATCTTGTGGGCTTCTCTCCGTGTCCTCGAGCCCTCTTAGCAAGCTTCTGCCTATAGCGTACCTTAATCAGGAAATGATCAGAGTCGACATCTGCGCCACGATAACTTCTTACAGCCGAGATGTCTGAGTTGTGCCTACCATCTATGAGGACGTGGTCAATTTGGTTTCTTGTGTTTCCATCAGGGGACATCCAAGTTTCTTTATGGATCTCTTTGTGTGGGAAATGCGTGCTGCTAATTGTCATACCCTTTTCCATGGCAAAATCGATAATTCTCAGCCCATTGTCATTTGACACATCATGTTTACTATGTGCTCTGATTGTTGGCCTAAATGCCATCTCTTTACCAACTTTGGCATTCATGTCTCCCATAATAATTTTTACATCATGCCTAGGCAGTAGATCATATTCCCTGGAGAGGGTATCATAAAAATAGTCTTTATCCTCATCTTCGCTATCGTCTATTGGTGCATGTACACTTACTATAGATGTATTAAAGAACCTACCTTTTAAACGGATCACACATAGCTTTCATTAACAATTTTAAAGTTCAAAAGTAGAAACTTCAAACTTTTCTTTATCATGAAACCTGTTCCCAGGTAGTTTCGTTGGTGCCCACTATTTATGATCGTATACTTATTAAGGTCCATTATTTCGGTTTTTCCCCATTTTATTTCTTGTAGACCGGCTATGTCCACATTGTACTTCTCCAGCACTTCCTCCAAGTTCTTGCTTGTTCCAGCTTGGGCCAATCCTCTAACATTCCACGTCGCTAGCATTAGAGATTTTGATATTCCTTTGACTCGCCTAGGTCGTACCATTAAATCCATCCGGCTTTTCTTTGTATCTGGTTCCAGAACAGTTGCTATTTTCCGGGATAGGGGCGTTAACCCTATGCCCAACCTCCAGCCTGGAGGGCGGGAATTTTTGTATCAGGGTTTACTCCCTTAGCCTCTGAACTTTCGTTCTCACCCATAAGGCAGTGGGGGAAGGTGTTCTAGGAATAGAAGGATCAGGATTAGAGGGGCTATTAGGAAAGGGAACGATAGGATAAGGTAAGATGTCAACGGTCAGTTGTCCCTTTAGTCGCCTTTTACGACAAGCGGTGAATACTGTGGGTCTACTCTACCCCGAACCCACAGGGGATATTGTATATATTATTTTTCCTTTTGGGATCTTGTTTAGATTTTATCAGATAGCGTTCTTTATAAATATAAAAAAAGTATTATTCTAGAAGCATGATGTTCAATACTTCTCGTCTTAATATTGAAACAATAAAACTAGTACATTTTCTGAGAGGCGCATTAAGCCAGTGCGAGAACTGTAGCTAATGTTACCAAGAGGGCCTAGGTTATGTGTTATAACAAAATAAAACATCTTTTGCAGGAATACTTTTCTCGGTTTGAAGTGAGAAAGTTCATAGATAAAACTAAAAAAAATCAATTTCTCTGAGTAAATTACATTCAATATTCATTAGGATGAGGTCACTTAGGCGATGTTATCATATCATGTTCCTTAACTCACTTTTTACACGATTAAATGTCAAAAACTTTTCTAATGTATTCATTTCAGTAGAGTTTCTCCAAATGACCCATTTTGGTTTCAAGTATCCTTGAATTCTATAGTTTCTAATGAATAATGAATGGATTTATAAATATATTTATAATTTTAAGGAATTATTAGGAGTAATCTGTATTGATATAGGTATTATTTTAGGACAATATTATTCCTAGGCAAAAATTATATGTAACCAGCACAAGGTGCGAACAAACGGTAAGGGACCAGTAGGCAGGAAGGCAATTCACCACTACACTTACTTAGTTTTTACCCTCAGATATAAAAAATATGTTAATTTAAAAACCTACCGAGAAGTGGGCAATGTGACAAAGACAAGATGTGGTCCGTCCTGGAAAATGTAATACATTTTACAAAACCAGTCAGGCTGGGATCCTGGCTGGCGTACCGAAAAAACTGCGGAGGCCTGGGAAGGACAAAATTCGGTTAGAGGATACTAATGGAAAAATTGGATTATCGCTAAATCAAAGATTAAAGGAACATACGAGCATATAATAATAAGACAGAGAATTCCAACTTTGCAATTCATTTAAATGAAAAAAAAAATAAATTCATCAACGACTCAGGAATTAAATTAATATATCACGCTGAAAACAGCCTCAAATTAAATTTAATATGAAGCACTTGAAATAATAAAATCCTTCAAATCCAATCCACATTTTTGTTTAAATGAACAAATAAATATCTCAAATAGTACAATCTTAAATTTATTCCCAACTATAACAGAAAAATCAATTACTCACCGGCATTACTGTAAAAACCCCGACCCTTAAACCGTTTACCTATAAACACCCCACCTCTCTTCCACTTTTCTGTTTGATATAATCCATTTAAACCTTGGTGATTACCAACATGTGTTTGATTTTTGTCTTAATTAAATTCATAATTCATAGATTTTTTATAATAATGGTTTATATTACATCTAATTTAATATGTATAATAATACCGAACTATATTTTGAATTGCTTATTTCTGAATTTTTAGAACTGAAGATGAATGTATAACATTCGAAACTAGTTTCCAATAAAACAAAATTATAGAAGTGGCAAATAATTTATCAATCCATAATGTATATGGATTCGGTAATAACGAGATAATTTTTATTTTTGAAGTGTAAACTTCTTTTGGCCCGTTGGGCACTTTGGGATGGGGTAAAATCAACTCCATACCGTACCATACCTAAATCCAGCCTACAATTTCTCATCTGTTTATTATCTTCCCGATGAGCTAGAGACTTTAAATTTGGAACATATGTTAGGAATGGGTGACAATCCAATAATAACAGGAGTGGAGACCACGCGGCGCATGCGCAGCCCTTAGGACACTCTTGGACCACGACTTTTGACGTCTTCGTCCGTTCTTTTCCTTGTAAGTCTTTGACGGAACGAGCTGCGATTGTTATAGGCATACCGTCTTAAATAGGAACAACCCTGCTACATTTCGTTCGATCATAGTATATATAGGTCTAGCACTTTCACTTGGATTAATTTTTTTCGCAAACTAAAACGACTAGGTACATTGTGAGTTAGCCAAAATGAAGCCTGGTTAATCCTCTTTAAACTGATATGGCATTGAAAATTGTAGCTCAATCCTTTGAGAAGCTATGAATTCAAGAACGGCAATAGAGAGGGAAAAATCGGATTTTCCAAAGGTTATCCGTTGGCATCGCTCGCGCGACTTGTGTTTTTTAAAATACGACAACTTTAAAAACTAAAAGGATTCATGCTTGATCGAATGACACTATGAAACTATTTCCAGAGACATTCTAAGAAGCAAGATCTGTCGGGAAACGCGATGCGCAACTACGGTACAGTTTATCCCGCCATTTATTTGATGCTTTCTTTTTTCATAGAAGTGGTCCAAATATTCAATAAGCAAGAAAAATAAAAATAATTTAAAATAGCAGCTCTCTAGAATTTTGGTTGTTGAATTCACTCCATTTTTCAAATTTTAAAAATATTAATATTAAAAATAAAAACACATACAATATATACATAGTTCTAAAAAAGAAGAAAATAAATACATCTATATATTTTTATTTTATATATTAAATATATATATATATATATATATATATGGGAGCGGAGTATGTGTTTCCTTGGTCCGAGTCGGCGTGTGGCAGATAATTATTTATTCTGTTATCAGCCGTGGATCGACCCTGTTGGATCGGGAGATCATCTTGGGGCTCGCCCAGCCTGTATAAAGTGGGTACCCTTAATTGGTTGAAAAAACCTGCCCATTGAGCGTGATTTCGGCCGAATCACCTTGCACAACCGTTGGTTTAGAAACAGTACGCTTGTTACTAAGTACTAAATCCGAGACCCTTCATGGGTTTTAGTGGTACAGGTTTTTGTACATGCATATGTGTATAAATATATATATATATATATATATATATATATATATATATATATATATATACATATATATATATATATATATATATATATATATATATATATATATATATATATATATATATAAAAATATATATGTATCGTTAAGAACTAATGAAGGATGGTGGTATGAATTCTATTCTAAGATAAAAATAAAATAATATACAAATACATTATATACAAAGATGAAATGGATAGACAAAAAAGAAAAAGAAAAATACAACTATAAAAAAGAAAGAGACAAGAAAAATTCAACTATTATATAAAAATATTTTAAGAGAGTACGTTTGATTATTTGCCTGCACCTTAAATCGTTTACCTATAAACACCCCACCTGTCTTCCACTTTTCTGTTGGATATAATCCATTTAAACCTTGTTGTGTTCCAACATGTGTTTGATTTCTTGTCTTAATTAAATTCATAATTCATAGATGTTTAATAATACTGATTTATATTACATCTAATTTAATATGTATAATAATACCGAACTATATTTTGAATTGCTTGATCAAAATATTCAGTAAGCAAGAAAAATAAAAATAATTAAAAATAGCAGCTCTCTAGATTTTTGGTTGTTGAATTCACTCCATTTTTCAAATTTAAAAATATTATAGTAATGAGAAGTGACGATTGGCCGAAGATCATGTGTTTCAGTGCTTCGATCTATTGTCCCATAAGCACACTGGTTTTATCCCTATTGGCCTTAGGCCCGGAGAACCCTTCTCTTTCTAGTTTTGATTTCTTCTGACAAGGTAAGTGATATAAATAAGTGATATAAAGCAATTTCATCAAAAAATTAAATTCACTTGAATGGAATATTCATTCATCCTATGACGCAAGGCACCCCATTCTACTGCCCCGTCAGGCACCTCTCGCGAGACTGATCATTGATTCCGTACACTCCAATCACTTCCATGCAGGTACGGCCCTGACTTTGGCGCTCCTAAGAGGGAAGTACTGGATACCTGCAGCTGCTAAGTTAATCAGAGGAAGAGTTCTGCGCTGCGTTCATTGTCGTTTCCTGAGGGCCAAACCAGTAGCACCTGTAATGGCACCGTTACCCAGAGCAAGATTCGCGCCTTCGCTCAGACTGGTGTTGATTATACCGGTCCCTTTCTGATAAAGGAATCCAAGAGACGAAACGCTTCCTTGGGAAAGGCATATCTCTGCCTTTTCATATGCATCTCAAGCAAGGCACTCCATCTGGAGTTGGTGAGTTCTCTGACTACATCAGCCTTCATTGCTTGTCTGGAGCGGTTCATTTCCCGACGTGGCACACCGAGTACGATCTGGTCTGACCATGGAACCAATTTCGCCGGCGCATCCAAGTTCCTCAAGGAAGTTTTTAAGTTCCAAAGGGAAATTCACGAGCTAGTAGCTAGCAATTTTTCTCTGAAAGGGGTCGATTGGAAATTCATACCTCCGCGAGCTCCTCACTTCGGTGGGCTCTGGGAAGCCGGAGTCAAGTCAGTAAAGAGATTGCTGACGAGTTCTGTTGGAAGCCAACCCTACACATTTGAGGAACTAGCTACTGCCCTCGTCAAAATCGAGGCCCTGTTAAATTCCCGTCCACTATGCCCTCTCACCGAAGATGCAACAAGCTTCGATTTCCTCACACCTGGGCACTTCCTAATAGGTGGCCCACTCACATCACTTCCCCAACGCACAGAACACCTCAGCTCTGTGCCATCGCTCATGTCAAGATGGAAGATGATAGAGGCCCAGGTCGCCCAAGTGTGGAATCGCTGGAGAAAAGAGTATCTCCATACTCTTCAACAACGACATAAGTGGACCGATAAGAAGCTAAGTGTAAACATAGGTGACCTAGTCATTCTTCTGGAGAAACGGTCCCTTGTTGGTCAGTGGCCCGTTACCAGAGTATCAGCAACTTTTCCCGGTAGGGATGGAGTTACCCGCACTCTCACAGTGCGTACTCCTTCCGTAGTTGTCTGACCCGAGCGGTTACTTCGGTAATCCCTTTTTCATTTTCTTTTCATGTTCTGCTGTTCACCTATTCACTATTCACCCACGTATATATATATATATATATATATATATATATTTATTAAAAAGTGGTGTATCTTTTTTAAATACCAATAAAATGAATTTAAAACATTTATTTCATTTTACATCTATTTTTAGGAGTTGACTTGATTTTGATATAGAAAGAGGAAAATAACGAATATTTCTTGAGCTAGAATACTTTGATGTATACATTTAAACATTTTTATTTATTTAATAAATAAAGTTACAATGGAAATGGAAAAGGTTTCCTCTCTCTCTCTCTCTCTCTCTCTCTCTCTCTCTCTCTCTCTCTCTCTCTCTCTCGCTTTCACCTTGCACCTTCCTATGCTTGCTTAATTAGCGCCTTCAGCTGCCGAGGTCCATGCTTATCCCTTGGAACTAACTCCGACCGCCACCCGACTGAGTAAAGGCAGCGTTGCACTATCAAGTTTACCCTTCCTTCCTGAGTGGTCGGTCTCGTACCCCGGTCCTCAGGCTTCCTCGGGTAGTCGGGCTCGTACCCTGGCTCTTGGCTTTCTTTCCTTCCTGAGTGGTCGGGCTCGTACCCCGGTCCTCAGGCTTCCTCGGTTATTCGGTCTCGTACCCCGGCTCTCGGATTTCTTTCCTTCCTTCCTTCCTGAGTGGTCGGGCTCGTACCCTTGCCCTCAGGCATCCTCGGGTAATCGGGCTCGTACTTCGGCCCTCGGCATTCTTTCCTTCCTTCCTGAGTGGTCGGGCTCGTACCCCGGTCCTCAGGCTTCCTCGGGTAGTCAGGGTCGTACTCTGGCTCTCGGGTTTCCTTTACTTGCTTAGTTAGCGCCTTAAGCTTCCGAGGTCAATGCTTATCCCTTGGAACTAACCCCGGAAGCCACCCAATTGGGTAAGGGTAGCGTCGCACTGGCAAGCAATTCCCCTACCACCACCCTATCTTTTCACCCCTCCCAATAAGTTTTTGACAGAGGAGAGCAGTTGGTAGACTGAGGCGAGATCAATAGTGATCCCTCTCACTAATAAGGTGACCTTGCGGTGTGTCCAGTATAAAAAGAAGCTAGAGCATCGACACATAACATCAATTTTTAGGAGTTGACTTGATTTTGATATAGAAAGAGGAAAATTACGAATATTTCATGAGCTAGAATACTTTGATGTATACATTTAAACATTTTCATTTATTTAATAAATAAAGTTACACAGGAAATGGAAAAGATTACCATTGATTTGGAAAAGGTGACAATAGCATTAGACATACTATACATTGAAATTAATCATTTGTTCATTTTTAAATTATTTTATTGTAGTAAGTTATAGATGACAAAAAAACCATTTATGTTTTTTAAAACTAACAAATTGAGAAGACTGTATAATTATAATTATTTTTTAAGAATATTTATTAGTGTGTTGAGAAGTTTTCGCTGCCCAACACCCAGCGCCATGTCCAAGCATCGATCTGTATTGACAAACCATAAATAACATAACAATACAAAAACAACAATATTTAGCTAAAAATATATATATATATATATATATATATATATATATATATATAAAACTATCTATGAAAAACAAACTGAAACTTATTGAAAAACAATAATTGATAAAGTAAAAATGATAATTAATAGCAGTAAATTACTGATAAAACTGAGTATATTGAAGAAGTGGTTTTATTGGTTGGTTTTGTCGGTTATTTATTAATACTACTTGTTTCTTTTTTTTTCTTCGTCTTCCGAAAATGAGAAACAAGTAGCAAAAAGGAATAAACATCTAGATAAAGTTAACCTAATAAACCGTGTGTTGTTAATTTGCTTCCACGGGTATGAAGTTGTCATGATGCCTACGGACACCTAGGTACGCAAGTTTTTATTATGTAGAAGCATTTAATTTTTATTGAGAGTGTAACAGTCTTTCAGAATGTCATCTAACACTTGTTTAGTATAAAGACAAACCTAACTGTTTTCGTTCCAATTAGTTTATTCTTCATCAATTGAACAAAACCTATCCGTCATCGGATGACATTCTAATTTGGGCCATTAATTATAAAGAAAAGGAAATATTTATAAAAAGATGTATCACACTTTGTTGATGTGGAGCGGCATTTAATAAATGAACTGACAATGAGTTTCTTGAATCCAGGCCATCAAAATAGACCCAATGATTTTTTTCTATTTTCAATAATAATCTTATAAATGCTACTACAGTGTATATTTTCCACATCGTTTTGAAATAATTCTTAAAAAAGATTTTTTTATAGATAAATTGAATTTGTTTAACATTTTTATTTGTTCTCTGGCCTCTCCTTTGCCAGCGGCATATGTTGCCCATTTGTTAGCGAACAGAGCAGGTTCAAAGAGGCCCAAGGATCGGTAAGGATGCCAAGAATTAACTACAGGCTATATCGCTTTGGCTAACATGGCCAATTACTACAGGTGTCAGGCTGAACAGTTCTTGCCGCTGTGCCGCCAGGCCGAGGATGGGATATCCCAAGCGAAATGCCGATATCAAGAGTAAGATGATATATTTTACTAATTTGATAAAAAAAAAAAAAAAATATGGCTTTAGCGGTCGAAACAATTTGAAATTATTAAAAAGGAATAAATATGTATTTACATCATTTAAAATATCTGATGTGGACACATACATGACTTTCTTGTAAAGTATAAATCTGCATCTTAAAAAGGGATCCCGAATTTGATTACTACTTTCCTATGATATATATAAAAATAATTTCTTATGAATATCTATTATGAGGCTATCTAGTTTTAACCAAAATTTAGTATATACATATATATATATCTATATCTATATATATATATATATATATATATATATATATATATATATATATATATATATATATATATATATTTATTTATATATATTTATATATGTTTTATATTCCTACATAGTTTGAAAAGTTTTACATTAATTTTAAATATACTTTTCGTTAAAGTCTAGTATGACCTTCATGTAAGGTACCACTTGTGGATTGCTAATTTTAAACAAAATCTAATATGTTATTTATATTAATGTGTAAGTGCTATATAAGAAATTTGAAAAGTTTTTCGTTATATTGAAATATAATTTTGTATTATGACTTGAAAGTGAAGTACCACTTATGGTATGCCGATTTTAACCAAAATTTCTTAAGTTATTTAAATTAATATATAAGTTTTACTGACCAAATTTGGGAAGTTTTGCATCATATTTTAATGTATTTTTTACTAATAATCTTTTATGATCTCCAAGTAAAGTACCACTTGCGGTTATCATGTAGGAACCAAAAAGGAAGGTTCACAACTAGGTTTTACAACAATCTTAAATACAAAATTTTATTTTTCTAAGGCTAACCGTTTTTTAATTATGCCAAATAAGCACGTGCGTACGAACGTATTGTATGTACAGACGTCACGACGAAACTAGTCAAAATGGATTCAGGGATGGTCAAAATGCATATTTTCGTTGAAATCTGAAAAATGATATTTTCGCGATTACAATACTTCCTTTACTGCCTACAAGGAAATAAAAAAAGACTTCCGACGATATTATATAATTATTAAAAAAAAATTAAATAGACGTGACGGAGACGGGCTTGACCATGAGACAATATGAAGGGATTTGACGTGACTGGGTGGTGGCCTTAGTGTGAGAGTACTCTTGTAAATACAATATTAAGAAGAAAAAAAAAGGGAAAATGAAAGACAGCTGTATGCTCCGAACCGGAGTCTTCACCCAACCACAAAAAACTGCGTTGTTTAAAAAAATGTATGCTAGGATTAGAGCCAAAAAATAAAAGTGAAAAACTTCTGTATTTTAAAATAATCTCAACGAGGCATCAAATTGTAACGACCAGGAAGAATTGTTTTGAAAACTGATTCTGAATATAACCGATAATCACAAGCATTCATATTTTGAAGTGACCTGGTTTCAGAGCCTCAGAACTCGTGCTAATTAACATTGAACTTACCGTATCAGGTTATTACTTCCAGGTATAGTGTGGTAGTAACATCTAATAGATATACCAAAACAGTCTGTTTTTGATTCCTTTGGGATCCTGGAAAAAATAGAAGACATATTTAATTATTGTAGATTAATATAACATTGAATGACCAGCGTACCGAGGCTGCATTCAAAGTACCTAATAATTAATGTAGAAGATATTGAGTAATATAAGAATGTAATTAATAGAAGGAATTTTATGAAGAAATGTTACGAAGTAAACAACTAAAATTCTTCTGGTTTCATTTTATCTATAAAAATGAAGTTACCTCTTTCAAAATTTCCGGAACTATCTCAGGGATGTCACCGGCTTTGGTTTCGATGTTGACAGATATGTCAGTTGGGTGGAGTTCATTCCCTTCACCGTCCTTTTAAAATAAAAATAATAAAGTTTAGAAAACAGGAATATAAATAGAAGAACAACTTTATCCCGGGACAAAGGTAAGGATATTACTTTGGAATAGCAAATATGTATAAACTAAAATATATTATATCTGGCCAAAAGACCTAATAGATAAGAAATAAAAAAAACACATACAATATATACATAGTTATAAAAAAGAAGAAAATAAATACATAGATATTTTTAATTTATTTATTTTTTCTATTATTTTTCTAGTTTTTTTATTTTATATATATATATATATATATATATATATATATATATATAGATATGAAATAAAAAAAACACATACAATATATACATAGTTATAAAAAAGAAGAAAATAAATACATAGATATTTTTAATTTATTTATTTTTTCTATTATTTTTCTAGTTTTTTTATTTTATATATATATATATATATATATATATATATATATATATATATAGATATGAAATAAAAAAAACACATACAATATATACATAGTTATAAAAAAGAAGAAAATAAATACATAGATATTTTTAATTTATTTATTTTTTCTATTATTTTTCTAGTTTTTTTATTTTATATATATATATATATATATATATATATATATATATATATATATATATATATTCCGTAATCAGCAGTGGATCGACCCTGTGGGATCGGGAGACCCTCCTGGGGATCACCCAGCCTCTATGAAGTGGGTATCCTTATTTGGGTGAAAGTAGTACGGTTCTTACTAAATACTGAACCCAAGACCCTTAATGGGTTTATACATTTATATATATATATATATATATATATATATATATATATATATATATATATATATAGAGAGAGAGAGAGAGAGAGAGAGAGAGAGAAAAAGAAAAGAACAAATGAAGGATGGTGGCATCAATTCTATTCTAAGATAAAAATAAAATAATATACAAATACATTATATATAAAGATGAAACCTGGTTCTTATGAAAGCTGCCCCCCTCATCGAAAAAAAATTGAAATCCCCCCGAGGAAAAAAATCTGCCTACGCGCCTGCTGTAATAAATAGAACGCACATTCCAACAGCTTATTTTATTTGTTTATATTTCTATGGATCGGTTCATTCTCAGAATTTAATTAAATTCTCTAACCTCTGGGGTTCACTTTTTGGAGCCCCGGGTTCGGAAGTAAAATTGGTGCTCTCGGGATTGTCTCTGGCTATTACTAGCTGGGTATTCGGCTTTCGGGTTCCCTGGCCTTGGAAGCACCTCGATGCTCTAAGCACCAGTTCCGGCCTCCTGTAGAATTCTAAGCACTCCATCATGAACTAAGCACTTCGTCATGAACTAAGGGTAATGCAATGTTGTACATCTTCACAGAGAACGATTTCCCTTCCATTCTAAAACCATTCTAAAAAGATTGTACTCGTCGTCGTAAAAAAACTGTATTACGTCTCTTATTTTCAGGTATTGGTGCGTTAAACATAAAATAAAATGAAATTTATGCCTAATACTTAAACCTGACCGATCAAATTAAAAAAAATAATGATTACATTTATGAACATGGAAGTATGATTACCGAGAGGGTTGGAAATCGTTTGAGCCTTACGACAAAGACATTTGTAATCAGTAAATGGACCCTGCATTCTACACTCCCAGTCCCAAACCATTGGGAGTTCATGACAGGATTAAATTGTATTCATTATCTCTACGTAACAACTTCTGAGTTCTGTTGGGAAGAAATATATCTCTTGCGTACCTTTGTGAGGTACAAAAAGAACGGGACACAACTGGAGGAAACGGTTTCGTTTGGAATAAATTGATATTATGTAATAAATTATGTATTATGTGAAAAATATTTAAACAAATTTAGCTTGTAAAATATGACATTATTTAATTGTCTTACCTGGGCCACAGCGAGGCTCACTCCTACAAAGCAGAGGAATAATATTAGCTTCATAGCGCTGATCCTGATTGAGGATTGGTACCGGGATCTCCGGTGGTCCTGTATTTATACCTCTGGGGTGAGGGAGGGGGGGGGGAGGAGAGTACAAAGGTATAAACTATTCTTTGCTTCGTCTCAGTTGTTAGCAGTAAAATTCTTTAATTTGATTGGAATCTTCGATTATCAATTTAATTTGATAAAAATAGATTCTTCATTATCCCGAAATCCGACTGTGAAAAAATAAAAATTAACAACAAACTCGAAAGATATTATCGATGTCGTTTTTTGAAAAAGGCGTAAGCGCCATCTAGCAAACTTTACTGGAAACACATGAAACGATTTTTCTCCAAATAACGATATTTTCTTTTTTCAGTTTTGTTCTTTATTGTATAGAGTAGGAATTTATTAAGGTGACAAAACCTTTATGATTACAACTTATTTTTAAGACTTCTAGCACTGGTTAAGGCCAGAGTATCGACTGAGAGTCTTTAGTATTTGTTGCTTGCGTCACCAATAATCGATTTTTAGGCCATTTCCAATTTTGTTTTCGATACATCGTAAGCGGAAATCGATATTGGCGTCGTTTAGGCCCCATAATACGTTGAATCCTAAATTTCAAATTTTTGTCGCTTAAGCCTTTTTCCAAAAACGACGTCATTATGTGACTTGGAACAACATAACCTTTCTAGTTTCTGTATATTTACGGCTGTATAAACAACCTAGCACCTATATCGCTATAAGGCTGCCGCCTTTTTTTTTTTATTTAGAATATCTTATACTCAGAAACGGCGCAATTATTTAAAATACTGAAACATAATGCCTGAGTAGTCATAATGTGTGATAAAATATCAGTTTAAATTTTAATTTGCCCTGTTAGGCTAGTGCAATTAGTAATCTGCGATGGTAATTATTTCGGCTATTTCAATTTTTGTAATATGTTCTATGAACTGGTCCTCTTATGTAAAATCCGAGTTTTCGATTTTGAGTTCGTGTCGCCATCTTGAAAAAACTGCCAGAATAACTGAAAAATCGCTTTTCTCCGATATTCCTCCTTTCCAATGCAATTTTACGTGAAGGTCGCTTGGATAAATTTTGTAGAACATAAAATTTTCTAGATACATGAATTTATAATTATCTTCTATCTCAATACAAACCCGAGACATAAGGTCTTGAATATGCCTACAAGTAAAGGTTATAAGTAAGTAATTTAACTCATTCACATTCTTGAAAATACAATAATCGATTTGGGATATTCCTAACCCCTTAATTAAATTTATCCGGGTTACCACCCACCAAAGATACAGTCCGACCGACCTCACGCCTCAAGAGCATACTTCCAAGTCCAGACCTGGCTTTGCTATGATAACGATCCAACTAAATGGGTTTGGGGATCGACCCAAATTGATTATTGTATTTTCAAAAACGTGAATGAGTTAAAAATAATATTGAATGAATATTTTATTTGCTTTCGGGGTATGCCCCATACAAATAGAGTTGACTACAATAACTATAATTTTGTGAAAATATTTAAGTGCTAAAGTAAACAAATATTATTTGACTACGCTGCTTTGTCATCATCATCTCCAAATACATGCAGACATAAGTATATATAAGTGCAATAATACAATATAACATATAACAATATAAAAATATAATATTACTATAACATATAGAATGCATAAGTAAATACCTATCAACAGCTTAAATACACAAATAAATAATATACGATACATGAATAGACCTGCTAATATGATCAACAAATCAACAAAATCATTCATTGACAATAAACGATTTCAATCTACAACATTGCCTAACGTAATAAAACAGGTTCGTTAGAAGTGGTGACGGAAAGGTGTATAGATCGGGCACTGGACTAAAATATGGTAAAGACCCTCAAACTCATTTATATTGCAGATAGAGCAGCTTTCTTTCGGCTTGAAATAATAATTAATATTATTAAATGTTTGTTTAATACAATAGTTGCCGGATAATCTGATTTGCATTAATGTTTTAGTCATAGGGAACGGGGAATTTAGTGCGAGACCTGGCTGAGGCTTATCACTTTCTGAATGCACGAGAGGATATAATGGACTGTATTTAGGGGAGATCTGTTTCTGTTTATCTCGCTCCTCCAAGTAGCTTTTAAATAGTCTTAGCGTTTCGTCCATTTCAGTCTGGAATACACCTGGGCCCTCTAATTCCAAGATTGAAAATTAAGAATTATTAAAATCGATTTTTATTGCTATATTCACGATTTAATTGTTGGCAATAAATGATAATTTTACTAATAAAAAACGAATTTTTCATTTTATTACCCATCTATGCACTTAATATAATTTATTCGTGTACTTTATCAGAAACTAATCAAAATTTTATTTTGCAATTACGTCGAAGACAAATCTTGTTGACGTTTCCGTTTTAATAGTTTTAAAAACTATAAATAAAATATGTAAAAAAAAGAAAAGTTCTTGGAATGAAAAGTTCAAAACAATATTAAATTTTCGTCTTGTTTTCGGTGGGGTAGCACAATAGGGATGATAAGGTAATTTTTCTAAAAATTGTGCCCAAAACGGGGTACTCACTAAAAATTAAATCATGTTGTACATTTTACTGTTTTTTACGAATCTGTGCGCATGTTAACAACTTTATATTTCGGTATTACATTGAGAGATTGCTAATTGCATTGGCCTACGTAGTTGCAAATATTTAGAATATATTCTGGATAAAAATAAATGTATTGTTCTTTGTCTGGTTTAATATTTAGCCTTTTCCTAAGACCAATTTATTAAAAATATTGTACAGTTTGATATTCCAGTTTTAAAATCCTTCGTCACTTCCCAGGATTCGATTTCTGTCCTGAGTAGACTATTTGCTGATTTTCACTTTGGCTGTGAGCCTTCCTTACTCGAGGGGCAGTTGTCTCCTTGCTTTGATTCCATCGTGTCCTGGAGGACACATTAGGACAGGTTTATTGCACCTAGCTAATTTCTTTAGGATCTCCTGGCAATTCCAGACTATCCATGACGTGATTGTGTAGGAATTGAAAGCCTGGCTGTCCGATATTGTATATATTATTTTTCCTTTTGGGATCTTGTTTAGATTTTCACCATATCTGGAGCACTTGTGTGTTCACTCAATATAACGCTGATATGAGGCCGAAGTTCTAGGAAGCGTTGGACCATGTAATATTTGCTGTTCCATCTGGTAGGAACATCTGAAATTAGCTTGCATTTAGTGCCACCTTCAGTGGCTTAACAATAGCAAACCAAGTTGTAATGCTACGAAGCTTTCTAAATAATTCTTCCAACCAGTCTTTTCGCACATTAGATTTAACAAGTGAGCAAAACAGTGCACATGCTTGGCCTATGAGAACGTATCCACTGCCTAAATTAAAAATTAAACTAGTATAATTAATGTGTGTTTGTTATATTGCTGATTATTTTTAGTCTGATGAAGCGAAGAAGACCCCGAAAAGTAAACGTATATTTGCTTGTGATTTAAAAAAAAAAATCATTCTAAAGAAGTCGAGTTCACTACTGCTTGTTAATATATTCTTGAAGACTTCCGACAAAATTATATAATTATTAAAATAAAATTTAATATAAATGTGTCATTAAAAAAAAATCAGAATAAATTTCCTATTTGACTTGATTTTGATATAAAAATAGGAAAATTACGAATATTTTTTGAGCCTCAATATGTTGATGTATACATTTAATCATTTTTATTTATTTAATAAATAAAGTTACACTGGAAATGGAAAAGGTTACAACTGATTTGGAAAAGGTGACAATAGCCTTAGACATACTATACATTGAAATAAATCATTTGTTCATTTTTAAATTATTTTATTGTAGTAAGTTATAGATGACAAAAAAACCATTTATGTTTTTTAAAACTAACAAATTGAGAAGACTGTATAATTATAATTATTTTTTAAGAATATTTATTAGTGTGTTGAGAAGTTTTCGCTGCCCAACACCCAGCGCCATGTCCAAGCGTAGATCTGTATTGACAAACCATAAATAACATAACAATACAAAAACAAC
Source organism: Rhaphigaster nebulosa (assembly GCA_948150685.1). NCBI lineage: Eukaryota > Metazoa > Arthropoda > Insecta > Hemiptera > Pentatomidae > Rhaphigaster > Rhaphigaster nebulosa. Next base: position 142,181,649 of record OX411310.1, read on the forward strand.
AATATTTAGCTAAAAATATATATATCAGTATAAAACCAACCATGACATCCGACAAATTATATAATTATTAAAATAAAATTTGACATAAAGTATCATTATCATTTTGACCAAAAAGTGTCTCAACAATCAAGGAAGGACGTGACTGAGACTCAGCATGCGGATGTCAACTGACATTGAATTCTGACACCAGGAAGAATTTTTTGAAAACTGATTCTGAATATAACCGATAATCACGAGCATTCATATTTTGAAGTGACCTTGTTTCAGAGCCTCAGAACTCTTGTAAATTAACATTGAACTTACCGTATCAGGATATTACGTCCGTTGATGTAATGGTAGTAACATCTAATGGCCATTAATCAATGAACCACCATCGGTCTCTAATTCCAACAGCCTTTTTGATTCCTTGGGGACCCTGGAAAAAAATAGAAGTCATATTTAATTATTGTAGATTCATATAACATTGAATGACCAGCGTGCCGAGGCTACATTCAAAGTACCTAATAATTAATGTAGAAGATATTGAGTAATATTAGAATGTACTTAATAGAAGGAATTTTTTGAAGAATGTTACGAAGTAAACAACTAAAATTCTTCTGGTTTCATTGTATCTATAAAAATGAAGTTACCTCTTTCAAAATTTCCGGAACTATCTCAGGGTTGTCACCGGCTTTGGTTTCGATGTTGACAGATATGTCAGTTGGGTTGAGTTCATTCTCTTCACCGTCCTTTTAAAATAAAAATAATAAAGTTTAGAAAATAGGAATAGAAATAGAAGAACAACTTTATCCCGGGACAAAGGTAAGGATATTACTTTGGAATAGCAAATATGTATAACATAATATATATTATATCTGGCCAAAAGACGTACTAGATAAGAAATAAAAAAACACATATAATATATACATAGTTATAAAAAAGAAGAAAATAAATACATCTATATTTTTTATTTTATATATTAAATATATACATATATACATATATATATATATATATATATATATATATATATATATATATATATATATATATATTTAGATAGATAGATATATATGGGAGCAGAGTAGCTCAATGGTAAGGCAATGTGTTTCCATGGTCCGAGTCCGCGTATGGCAGATAATTATTTATTCTGTTATCAGCCGTGGATCGTCCCTGTTGGATCGGGAGACCATTTTGGGGCTCGCCCAGCCTGTTTAAAGTGGGTACCCTTAATTGGTTGAAAAAACCTGCCCATTGAGCGTGATTTCGGCCGAATCACCTCCTTGCACAACCGTTGGTTTAGAAACAGTATGCTTCTTACTAAGTACTGGACCCAAGACCCTTCATGGGTTTTAGTAGTACAGGTTTTTGTACATACATATATGTATAAATATATATATATATATATATATATATATATATATATATATATATATATATATATATACACATGTGTGTGTGTGTGTGTATAGTTAAGAACAAATGAAGGATGGTGGCATCAATTCTATTCTAAGATAAAAATAAAATTTAAAATTATATACAAATACATTATATACTAAGATGAAATGGATAGACAAAAAAGAAAAAGAAAAATACAATAAAAAAGAAAGAGAGAAGAAAAATTCAACTGTTATATAAAAATATTTTAAGAGAGTACGTTTGATTATTTGCCTGCGTGTTATTAAACCTACAACCTTCATCGAAAAAAAATCTGCCTACGTCCCATCTGTAAAGTATAGAACGCACATTCCAACAGCTTATTTTATTTGTTTATACTTCTATGGATCGGTTCATTCTTTGATTTTACTTGCATTCTCTAACCTCTGGGGTTCACTTTTTGGAGCCCCGGGTTCGGAAGTAAAATGGGTACTTACGGGATTGCCTCTGGCTATTCCTAGCTGGACATTCGGCTTTCGGGCCGTCTGGCCTTGGAAGTACCCCGGTGCTCTAAGCACCAGCTCCTGTTGACGTCTAAGCACTTCATCATGAACTAAAGGCAATGCAATGTTGTACATCTTCACAGCGAACGATTTCCCTTGATGCATTGAACGCATCTTGATTCTACAATTCCAGTTGCAAACCTTGAAGATTGGGAGTTCATGACAGGATTAAATTGTATTCATTATCTCTACGTAACAACTCCTGACTTCTGTTGGGAAGAAATATATCTCTTGCGTACTGTCGTGAGGTTCAAAAAGAACAGGACATAACCGGAGAAAACGGTTTCGTTTGGAATAAAATGATATGTAATACATTGTGAAAAATATTTAAACAAATTTAAGTTGTAGAATAAAATAAGACATTATTTATTTATCTTACCTTGGCCAAAACGAGGCTCACTCCTACCAAGCAGAGGAATAATATTAGCTTCATGGCGCTCATCCTGATTGAGGATTGGTACCGGGATCTCCGGTGGTCCTGTATTTATACCTCTAATGTGTGAGTGAGGGGGGACAAAGGAATAAACTATTTATTGCCTCGTCGCAATCACAGTAAAATTCTTTAATTTGATTAGAATTTTCGATTATCAATTTAATTCGATAAAAATAGATACTTCATTATCCTGAAATCTGACTGTGAAAACATAAAAATGAACACCAAACTTGAAAGATATTATCGATGTCGTTTTTTGAAAAAGGCGTAAGCGCCATCTAGCAAACTTTACAGGAAACACATGAAACGATTTTTCTCCAAATAACGATATTTTCTTTTTTCAGTTTTGTTCTTTATTGTATACTGTAGGAATTTATTAAGGTGACAAAACCTATATAATTACAACTTATTTTTAAGACTTCTAGCACTGGTTAAGGCCAGAGTGTCGACTGAGAGTCTTTAGTATTTGTTGCTTGCGTCACCAATAATCGATTTTTAGGCCATTTCCAATTTTGTTTTCGATACATCGTAAGCGGGAATCGATTTTGGCGTCGGTTAGGTCCCATAATATGTTGAAACCTAAATTTCGGATTTTTGGAGCTTAAGTCTTTTTCGAAAAACGACGTCATTATGTAACTTGGAAGTACATAACCTTTCTAGTTTCTGTATATTTACGCCACCTAGATTTATCGAAAGTACCTATCACCTATATCGCTGTAAGGCTACCGAATATTTTTAATTTAGAATATCTTATACTCAGAAACGGCGCAATTATTTAAAATATTGTAACATAATGCCTGAGTAGTCATAATGTGTGATAAAATAACAATTTAAATTTAAATTGCCCTGTTAGGCCAGTGCAATTAGTAATCTGCGATGGTAATTATTCCGGTACTTTCTATGTTCTATGAACTGGTCCCCTCATGTAAAATCCGAGTTTTCGATATTGAGCTCGCGCCGCCATTTTGAAAAAACTCCCAGAATAACGGAAAAATCGCTTTCCTCCGATATTTCTCCTTTCCAATGCAATTTTACGTGAAGGTAACTTGGATAAATTTTGTAGAACATAAAATTTACTAGATACATGGATTTATAATTATCCTCTATCTCAATACTTGAGGTCTTGAATATGCCTACAAGTAAAGGTTGTAAGTAACATAGGATTGGTAAAACTTAAATGTTTGTTTAATATAATAGTTGCCGGATAATCTGATTTGCGCTAATGTTTTAGTCATAGGGAACGGAGAATTTAGTGCTAGATATGGCTGAGGTTTATCACTTTCTGAATGCACGAGAGGATATAATGGACTGTATTTAGGGGAGATCTGTTTCTGTTTATTTCGCTCCTCCATGTAGGTTTTAAATAGGCTTAGCGTTTCGTCGACTTCAATCTGGAATACACCTGGGTCCTCTAATTCCAAGATTGAAAAAAAAATAATATTAAGAATTTTTAAAATAGATTTTTATTGCTATATTTATGACTTGATTATTGCCAATAAATGATAATTTTTCGAATAAAAACCGAATGCTACATTTTATTATCCATTTATGCACTTAATATAATTTATTCGTGTACTTTAGCAGAAACTAATCAAAATTTTATTTTTCAATTACGTCGAAGACAAATCTTGTTGACCTTTATGTTTTAATAGTTTTAAAAACTATAAATAAAATATGCAAAAAAAAAGAAAAATTCTTGGAATGAAAAGTTCAAAACAATATTAAATTTTCGTCTTGTTTTCGGTGGGATAGCACAATAGGGATGATAAGGTAATTTTTCTAAAAATTGTGCCCAAAACGGGGTACTCACAAAAAATTAAATCATGTTGTACATTTTACTGTTTTTTACGAATCTGTGCGCATGTTCACAACTTTATGTTTCGGTATTACATTGAGATAGAAAGTTATAAATACAAGTTTGCAGGAAATTTTGTGCTCTACAAAATTCATAAAAGCTAATTTAACCAAAATTCGGATTGGAAATGAGATATATTGGGGGAAACGATTTTTCCTTGCTTCTGGCTGGTTTTTCCAAGTTGGCGGCGCGTTCCATGGTCGAAAACTCGAATTTTATATGAGGGGACCATTTCATAAAACATATTAAAAATTGGAACTATCTGAATAATTACGATAGTAAACCCTATATTCGAGCTAATGAAGTGAGAAAATTCAGAGACAAAATTAAAAAAATCAATTTCTCTAAGTAAATTACATTCAATATTCATTAGGATGAGGTCACTTAGGCGATGTTATCATATCATGTTCCTCAACTCACTTTTTACACGATTAAATGTCAAAATCGTTTCGAAGGGATTCATTTCAGTACAGTTTCTCCAAATGACCCTTTTTGGTTTCAAGTATCCTTGAATTCTATAGTTTCTATAGTGGTCCGTCATGGAAGACGTAATACATTTTACGAAACCAGTCAAGCTGGGATACCGGCTGGTGTACCGAAAAAACGGTGGAGGCCTGGGATGGACAAAATTCGAAAAGATCGTCCCACCCCGGACAAGGGATGGAACTATGCACTGAAATACCAGAATTTCCTCCCTCTATACAACTAGTTGGTCAATCACGAAAAAGGTACCGCCCAATGCCGGAGATCTTTTGGTTAATAGTATTATTATTAAACTTAGAAGTAGGAACATTATCTTGGTTAATTATTAAATAATGGTAATCACAAACAGACCCTTGGAAATGTATCCAATTTAGAGGACAATACAAGTAATTCGTTTTGACTTAACATGATTTTTGGGATAATCATCCTCAATGATTGCCCAATGGCATCCCTATATACAGATTAGTATATATCAACAAAAATATATATCAAACACAATCGAGGTAAAACATAGCAGGAGCTCAATGAAGTTTGCCTGAACTTTTCATAAATACTTTTCCAGTTCTTTTGAAATGAATGAATGAGCCTAAATACAAGAGTCAGAGGCCCAAAGTGAGCAAGATTCATTTAGCTGTCACCTGGGAGTCCAACATATATTTTACAGAAATATTTTCAAAGGTATAATATTTTTTGAAAAACATTTCTTTGAAGAAAAAATATCTGTTAACTTTGCTTATAAAAAATATTTGTTAATTAAAAAATTAATATTAAAAAATTAAATATTAATAAAGTATTTGATCAATTCAACCGAGAATGATAGCAAATTTATTCTCTACTTTTGACGCAACAATATCATTAAATTATTCACTTAATTGATTAAGAACTTTATAGGATTGTTGTCAATTCCTCAACTCTTTAAAATATTACGTAATCGAACAATATTTTTATTTAATAACATTATAAAAAAATTACATAAACACTTTAAGTTTTCTCTAGGAATAACTTTAATAACAATTTAAATCTTTATATTAAATCCTAATGAATAATTTTATAGGATTAATACCTAATTTTTTTACAATTTCAAGACGTTTAATATTTTTATCTGCTTTAGCTTTACCATTATGATTAATTTGGATAATTATAGAATACTAATTCAATATTGTGCCTTGTTCCAAATGGAACACCTAATTTACTTATGCCTTTATTACTTTTATGGTCCATCTCTAAAAGGGACGTTTTATTGTACAGTTTATAAATCGAAATAAAATTCAGAATACAACCTGGATCGCTTGAAGAAATTTGCCTGCAGCGAGGGTTTGACCGGTCCAGCTCTCCAAGTATTCTCGTTTCTTCGAGATAGCATCGTAAATTCAGGCTTATTTATCCTGTTTCATCGAGTAAATTATAAATTCATAAAAATCTTTAGTGGAAAACAGTAGAGATTTATTTTACATATAAATTCGTTAACTCTCTCACCCTAGGAAACTGGTTCTATCATGGTGAAGTGTTCATTTGTTTTGCTACGTAGTGAAATGCAAAAATACAGATGAAAAATGATATTTCATGCCTAAACATTTTAGTTTTTTTACAAATCAAAGCCAGAGGAATTTATTATTGATAAATAGGGATTGATAAATTATTTGCCAGTTCTATGAATTTTGTTTTTATTGAAAACTTGTTTCAAATGTTATACATTCATCTTCAGTTGAAGGTTTAAGTAGATTATATCAAAGATAATAGGTTACATTGGTTTGTTCTCGCACTGAACTATATACCTATTTACCTCGGCCTCCTCAATAAGCCTTCGCCAGTTGGTTCTGTCTTCTGCGGTCGCTCTTCAATTGCGGGTATTCAGAAGGTCTCGGCCATCCCGAGTTACAGCATCCTCCGTGGTCTGCTCTTGTACGGTAGAGCCTTCCTCCGGCATTCTGGCAACGTGTCCAGCCCAACGTAGTCTTTCCAGCTTAATATCACATCACATCAACATCAATATCGTAGATCTCTCTGTTCTTCCTCCTTCTCCAGTTCTCGCCTTCCTTGATGGGTCCAAATATTCGACGAAGGAACTTTCGTTCGAAAACAAGTATCTCATTCTCTTCCATGTTGGTGAGGGTACAGGTAAGTAAGGAAGGATCTCCGATCCGTAAGTAAGGAAAAGTCTAATGAGGGTCTTGTAAAGGAGGCATTTCGTGCGGCGGAATATGGTCGAACTTCTCAGGTGTTCGCTGAGACCAAAATAACACCTGTTTGCTTTAACGATTCGCTGGCCGGTTTCCAGGGATACTCTATTTTCCCAACTAACAACCGCTCCTAGATATGTAAAGTGATCCACACTCTGGAATGTAAATTGGCCCATAACCACTGGTTCACTAACTGCTATGACTGTTCCAGGTCCTGCACGCATATAATTGGTCTTCTCTTGATTGATACTCATTCCCATAGCTTCCGCTGCTTCGGCCAACTTTAAAAGTGCGTTCTTGAGTGACTCGAATGATCGCGCAACTAGGTCTAGATCATCTGCGAAACCAATTATTTGCACCAGTCAGTTAAGAATGGTGTCATTGGTCTGGATTCCCGAATCACGAATCACCTTTTCCAGAGCCAGGTTTAACAGTAGGCAAGCAAGCCCATCGCCCTGCCTAACAGTAGGCAAGCAAGCCTATCGCCCTGCCTAATCCCTCTTGTGGTAATAAACTCCGGAGAAAAGTCTGACTGAACTCGAACAGTACATCTGGTGTCGTCCAGGGTCATCTTAATCCGGCGGACAAGTTTCATCGGAATTATAGAAAACTATTAAGAAGGTTGTTTTTTCCCGCTTTTTCAAACAGTGAAACTGATAATTCCGATTGTGCCTTATGTAGATTTTAAAAATGATAAGATCCACAACAAAATTTCGATGCTATATTTTTTGTTTCTCATTTTATTTATTTTATATTGATTTTTCTCATTTTATAACTTTTGAACACGTTTTTCGGCCTTTCAATTTCTAAAATAATCATTATGCTTCATATTCTAAGCCTGACAATGTGCGGAGGAGGGCTCGCTGAATTCAATTCGTGTCTCCCAAAAGTTAGAAGCACGCTAAGTCTCTGTTTATTTTCGTTCCCGAACAATTTCCATTTCAATATTTAATATTCGAAATTTGAATGTTTTCGTTCTAAAGTCGCTGTTGTACCCACCGTGCGTGCCATCGACTGCATTATCGTTACTAACGCCATTGTAGAACCGAACTTATGAAGAGCTGTCTATTTCACTTTCGCCCTCGGAGCTGTCTTCATGTTGATTACACGATATTTCAAATCCGTCAAGCTCTTCCTTCCCCCGGCGGTTTCAAGAAAGTGCTCGTTCGTTATTTAAAGTAGTATCGATTACAGCGAAAGTCGATATTGCGTCGAGTCGATACGATTCTACGCCCTCGTCAGATCGATCATCTATCTACAACAACAACAATCGATTTCTTCATCGATCTTCAGCCGAGTTATTGAGTTCATTTCTATTTCTTATTATTTCATTATTTATTGAACATTTTTCTTCATGTAAAATATCATTATTAAATGTGAAACGAATATTCACGAAACATTACTAAAACTCTGTTGTTTCTGTTTTTAATCAAAACTACTATCATCAGCTTCTAAGGTTTTGTTTATAATGGGATTTTTTAGTAGTATGCAAATGTTGTACGGCGCGCCCATCACACAGCTTTCTCTTACCACCCTTTATTGATAATAATCTTTTAATATAATTTTAAAGAGTTCACATTAACCCTTATAGAAATAACTCAGCAGCATTCACTTTTTTCTCCCACAAAAGTACAATAAAAAAGTTTTTTATACCATTTTAGTACGACAATTCTGCACATTTTTGGTTTGCCAAGTTTATATACCAGTTATATTATTTTATACATAATTTATTATAAAATGCATACTTTTGATGTATGCAGAAATAAAATATTCTTTTAATCATAACTTTTTTCCTGCATTTCCTTGGTTATTTACTACTTATATGAAAAGTGAGAGGGCTTTAAGATGAATAATGTAGGCAAGTTTCATCAAAATCGATTGAGTTGTTTTCGAGGAAATTGTAAAAAGTGTAAAATCCATTATAAAGATCCAGAAAAAGATTCTGTAGCATCACAGGCTATTTAATATCTATCTTAAATAGGTAATTTCTGTTTCATACAACTTTTCATTTTTTGAACTAGACTGTTCACACACAAACAGACACACACATTCATTGGCATAATAATAATTTAATCAAATTCATAAATAAATTTAAGACACAAAATTATTCGTGATTTTTTGTTCTGCTTAAAATTTTTGATCATTTCAAATTATAGATAGTGATGTGTTAAAAATGTCAATAAATGTAATTTTATTTATTGAAAAGTGGTGTGAAAAGCCTATAGACTGTGCAGTCCATCGTTCCACTCAATTATTATAGCCCGGGTCTATAGACTGTGCAGTCCATCGTTCCACTCAATTATTATGGCCCGGGCCTATAGACTGTGCAGTCCATCGTTCCACTCAATTATTATGGCACGGGTCTGTAGACTGTGTAGTCCATCGTTCCACTCAATTATTATGGCCCGGGTCTATAGACTGTGCAGACCATCGTTCCACTCAATTATTATAGCCCGGGCCTATAGACTGTGCAGACCATCGTTCCACTCAATTATTATGGCCCGCACCTATAGACTGTGCAGTCCATCGTTCCACTCAATTATTATGGCACGGGTCTGTAGACTGTGTAGTCCATCGTTCCACTCAATTATTATGGCCCGGGTCTATAGACTGTGCAGTCCATCGTTCCACTCAATTATTATGGCCCGGGCCTATAGACTGTGCAGTCCATCGTTCCACTCAATTATTATGGCACGGGTCTGTAGACTGTGCAGTCCATCGTTCCACTCAATTATTATGGCCCGGGTCTATAGACTGTGCAGACCATCGTTCCACTCAATTATTATAGCCCGGGCCTAAAGACTGTGCAGACCATCGTTCCACTCAATTATTATGGCCCGAGCCTATAGACTGTGCAGTCCATCGTTCCACTCAATTATTATGGCACGGGTCTGTAGACTGTGTAGTCCATCGTTCCACTCAATTATTATGGCCCGGGTCTATAGACTGTGCAGTCCATCGTTCCACTCAATTATTATGGCCCGGGTCTATAGACTGTGCAGACCATCGTTCCACTCAATTATTATAGCCCGGGCCTAAAGACTGTGCAGACCATCGTTCCACTCAATTATTATGGCCCGGGCCTATAGACTGTGCAGTCCATCGTTCCACTCAATTATTATAGCCCGGGTCTATAGACTGTGCAGTCCATCGTTCCACTCAATTATTATGGCCCGGGCCTATAGACTGTGCAGTCCATCGTTCCACTCAATTATTATGGCACGGGTCTGTAGACTGTGTAGTCCATCGTTCCACTCAATTATTATGGCCCGGGTCTATAGACTGTGCAGACCATCGTTCCACTCAATTATTATAGCCCGGGCCTATAGACTGTGCAGACCATCGTTCCACTCAATTATTATGGCCCGCACCTATAGACTGTGCAGTCCATCGTTCCACTCAATTATTATGGCACGGGTCTGTAGACTGTGTAGTCCATCGTTCCACTCAATTATTATGGCCCGGGTCTATAGACTGTGCAGTCCATCGTTCCACTCAATTATTATGGCCCGGGCCTATAGACTGTGCAGTCCATCGTTCCACGCAATTATTATGGCACGGGTCTGTAGACTGTGCAGTCCATCGTTCCACTCAATTATTATGGCCCGGGTCTATAGACTGTGCAGACCATCGTTCCACTCAATTATTATAGCCCGGGCCTAAAGACTGTGCAGACCATCGTTCCACTCAATTATTATGGCCCGGGCCTATAGACTGTGCAGTCCATCGTTCCACTCAATTATTATGGCACGGGTCTGTAGACTGTGTAGTCCATCGTTCCACTCAATTATTATGGCCCGGGTCTATAGACTGTGCAGTCCATCGTTCCACTCAATTATTATGGCCCGGGTCTATAGACTGTGCAGACCATCGTTCCACTCAATTATTATAGCCCGGGCCTAAAGACTGTGCAGACCATCGTTCCACTCAATTATTATGGCCCGGGCCTATAGACTGTGCAGTCCATCGTTCCACTCAATTATTATGGCACGGGTCTGTAGACTGTGTAGTCCATCGTTCCACTCAATTATTATGGCCCGGGTCTATAGACTGTGCAGACCATAGTTCCACTCAATTATTATAGCCCGGGCCTATAGACTGCGCAGACCATCGTTCTACTCAATTATTATAGCCCGGGCCTATAGACTGTGCAGACCATCGTTCCACTCAATAATTATGGCACGGGTCTGTAGACTGTGTAGTCCATCGTTCCACTCAATTATTATGGCCCGGGTCTATAGACTGTGCAGACCATCGTTCCACTCAATTATTATAGCCCGGGCCTATAGACTGTGAAGACCATCGTTCCACTCAATTATTATAGCCCGGGCCTATAGACTGTGCAGACCATCGTTCCACTCAATTATTATGGCCCGGGCCTATAGACTGTGCAGACCATCGTTCCACTCAATTATTATAGCCCGGGCCTATAGACTGTGCAGACCATCGTTCCACTCAATTATTATAGCCCGGGCCTATAGACTGTGCAGACCATCGTTCCACTCAATTATTATGGCACGGGTCTGTAGACTGTGTAGTCCATCGTTCCACTCAATTATTATGGCCCGGGTCTATAAACTGTGCAGACCATCGTTCCACTCAATTATTATAGCCCGGGCCTGTAGACTGTGCAGACCATCGTTCCACTCAATTATTATAGCCCGGGCCTGTAGACTGTGCAGACCATCGTTCCACTCAATTATTATAGCCCGGGCCTGTAGACTGTGCAGACCATCGTTCCACTCAATTATTATAGCCCGGGCCTGTAGACTGTGCAGACCATCGTTCCACTCAATTATTATAGCCCGGGCCTGTAGACTGTGCAGACCATCGTTCCACTCAATTATTATAGCCCGGGCCTGTAGACTGTGCAGACCATCGTTCCACTCAATTATTATAGCCCGGGCCTGTAGACTATGCAGACCATCGTTCCACTCAATTATTATGGCCCGGGCCTATAGACTGTGCAGACCATCGTTCCACTCAATTATTATAGCCCGGGCCTGTAGACTGTGCAGACCATCGTTCCACTCAATTATTATAGCCCGGGCCTATAGACTGTGTAGTCCATCGTTCCACTCAATTATTATAGCCCGGGCCTGTAGACTGTGCAGACCATCGTTCCACTCAATTATTATAGCCCGGGCCTGTAGACTGTGCAGACCATCGTTCCACTCAATTATTATAGCCCGGGCCTGTAGACTGTGCAGACCATCGTTCCACTCAATTATTATAGCCCGGGCCTGTAGACTGTGCAGACCATCGTTCCACTCAATTATTATAGCCCGGGCCTGTAGACTGTGCAGACCATCGTTCCACTCAATTATTATAGCCTGGGCCTGTAGACTGTGCAGACCATCGTTCCACTCAATTATTATAGCCCGGGCCTGTAGACTGTGCAGACCATCGTTCCACTCAATTATTATAGCCCGGGCCTGTAGACTGTGCAGACCATCGTTCCACTCAATTATTATAGCCCGGGCCTATAGACTGTGTAGTCCATCGTTCCACTCAATTATTATAGCCCGGGCCTGTAGACTGTGCAGACCATCGTTCCACTCAATTATTATAGCCCGGGCCTGTAGACTGTGCAGACCATCGTTCCACTCAATTATTATAGCCCGGGCCTGTAGATTGTGCAGACCATCGTTCCACTCAATTATTATAGCCCGGGCCTGTAGACTTTGCAGTCCATCGTTCCACTCAATTATTATAGCCCGGGCCTGTAGACTGTGCAGACCATCGTTCCACTCAATTATTATGGCACGGGTCTGTAGACTTTGCAGTCAATCGCTCCAATCAATTAGTTTTCCACATTCACGATAGATTGAGTGGAACGGTAAACCGTTTACCTATAAACATCATACCTTTCCTTCATTGTTAGTTCAGTGCGAGAAGAAACCAGTACAAACTTTTCTGTTTGATATAATCCATTTAAACCTTGGTGAGTACCAACATGTATTTGGTTTCTTGTCTTAATTAAATTCATAATTCATAAATGTTTTATAATACTGATTTATATTAATCTAATTTAATATGTATAATACTGCCAAACTATGTTTTGAATTGCATATTTTTGATTTTTTTGTGTGGTTTTAGAACTGAGGATGAATGTATAACATTCGAAACTAGTTTTATATAAAACAAATTTATAGAATTTGTGGCAAATAATTTATCAATCTCTAAAAAGATTGATTCTTCTATACCATCATGCGGATGCCGACTGATTCCAAAAAAGAAGTGTCTCATATTCCACTAAATAACTAAATAGTCAACGTTTCGCTATTTCAAGAATTATGAGAACAGAAAAATTCATGAATTCATAAATGCAGACCAAAGTAAACCCAAACAAATAGAAATGCGACTAAATCAATGACACAAAAAATACAATTACGCAAAGAGTCGAGTTGGATGGAATAGGAGCTGCTATTGCCAACTGAGAGGGAGGACTCAGCTATCGAATGTAAATATTAATCGATGAAAATGAAGGCTCACTTATGCTTTATTTAGCATTCATTTATACAGGAGGCTTTGGATAATCATTGCCGGGGATAGCGAGCTATGAAAGTTAACAGGGGTCACGTCCTAGTGGGCACAACCTTTGCCATTCCAGCCAACATCCAATTGCCCCAAAGCGGCAGATTCTATTTATAACTACAGTCGAACCTCTGTATATCGAACTTCCATATATCGAAAATATCTGTATATCGAACTTTTAGCAACCTTGAATTTTTACTATAAAACATCTGATGTGGACAAAACATGACTTCCTTGTACGCCTATTAAACTATAAATCATTGGCTCAAAAAGTGTTCCTGAATTTGGTTACTATTTTCCGAAGATTGCAAAATCTCAAAAAGGACACTCCGCATCACGACATTCATCTATTTACACACACACAAGCTCTGGCTTCTGAAGGTCTCATTCATAATACCGGTATTATAAGTCGTTTTCTTTCATTAACTAACAACTTCCCAAGAGATTTCTTCGTGTTTCGTGGCAATATTGTGAGCGGAACAATCCACTTAACTTATATCTTATTCTTCTGCTGCAAACTTGTTCAGCTCACAAATGGGGAGGAAAACCAGTATTTTACATTCAATATTAACACTTAAAACAAGTAATAAAAATGTTTAATTGGATTGGAAACCAAATCGCGTTTGTAACCTTTATTACCGAAACATATGATTTATGTATTTAATTTAAATATAATTTTTGATGTAAGCTTATTATGACCTTCAAGTAAAGTACCCTTTTCGGCTCACCAATTTTAACCAAAATATAGTAAATACATTCACATCAATATACACATCAAGTCCTATTTACCAAATTTGAAAACAGTTATTTTACACTCAATTTTAACACTTAAAGCAAGTAATAAAAAAACTTAATTATAGTGGGAAAAAAATCGCGTTTTTTTACCTTTATTACCGAACCATATGGTATTTAATTTTAATATAATTTTTTATATAAGTTTATTATGACCTGCATATGAATTACCCCTTTCGGCTCACCAATTTTAACCAAAACCTAGTAAATTATTTATATTGATATAAAAGTCTTATTTACCAAATTTGAGATGTTTTACATTATATTATAATATAATTTTTGATGAAAGTTCATTATGATCTTCAAGTAAAGTACTACTTCCCGTTTCCCAATTTAAACTAAAATGTAGTATGAATATAAATTAATATATAAATTATAAATACCAAATTTAAGGAGTTTTTCAGAATATTATAATATAATTTTTTATGGAAAATAAAAAAAAAACTTCAATTGCCACTTCCGGTACTTATTACATCTCTTTATGTAATATTTAATTCTCTGTTATGTCCGTATCTACAATATTTCTAGTTGTATGTTTAACATCTGTTCTGTTATTTTCTATTTTCGTTATTTTTTATTTATTTTTTGTTTCTTTTTTTTATATTTCTTTATTTATTTTTTGTTTATTTAAATTGTTCACTAATATAATGCTTCACTGCGAATAAAAACTGTAAATTAAACTTTTCATACATATGGTACAGTCCCCGTAAAAATAATCGCAACACCTATAATATTAACATTTTTCAGTTTCGGAGCCTAAATAACGTTTCATTTTACTTATAGTAATGTGATTAGTTATATAATTGTTACTCTCTATTTATCATCGAGTGAAGGTGACTGTGGCAAAGAGTACCCCCCTCCAACGCGTTTCCAGCCCCCCTCTCCATCTTTCGAGGAGGCTCACTGCTCATGTTATGCGCCCGCTATACTAAAAGCGTTCCGTTTCTGTTGATTTTCTTATTTAATTTTTACTTCTATAAACTAATTGTATTTTCCTTTTATAAAGCTATGAGGATCACGTGCTCATCTGCACAAATTGAATAACCGTCTCTGCTATTTTAAATAAAGTAAGGTCGGATTGGAAACAAGCTGGAAAGAATAAATTAACTGCGAAGGGTCCTAGGTGGTAACTGTGAAGGGCCCAAGGTAGTAACTGTGAAGGGTCCAAGGTGGTAACTGTGAAGGGCCCAAGGTGGTAACTGTGAAGGGTCCTAGGTGATAAATGTGAAGGGTCTAAGGTGGTAACTGTGAAGGGTCCTAGATGGTAACTGTGAAGGTGGTAAAACCTAAACTTCATGTTGAGAAAAACGAATTTGAAAGTTGTCGAACGCGTGCTCCCCATGAATTTCCCAAAACTTTATCGATGTGTCTAACGGGTTTAAAATGGTTCTACGCCAGGTGTGATTTTTTTTTTCTTCCTCTTCCTAGCCATTTCTGGCATACGGGATTCGGGAGTAGTGGGGTAGTGCGCTGGGATAACGCATGCCACTGCTCCCATAAACAACACTTTATTTTCATTTTTTTTCTTATTTCACAAAATCACCCTGAGGACTGTTTATTTAGGGGAACAATATTTTCATGCTACTGTGGTGCAGCCCGGTGTGCGGTTGCGCGCCTTACGGATGGGGCTGCACCTTCTGCCAGATGTTAATGTACATGGTGTTGGTCCGTCTTGAAAGATACAACATGGCACAGTTAACTTATTTGCCATAAAAACTGCTGTAAAATGGTTTTACCCCTTGGATCCTAATAATATTTTTCATTTACAAACTAAAGATATAGTCAAGGAAAAACTAACCCGTTAACGCCTTGTTAGTCACGATCTTCTGGTAGTCGTAGTTACGTCTTTTGTGGTCTTTGCGGTTGCATCGACTGTCAACAGACGGATAGATGGATACAGCTTACCATCAGCGAACTGCAACCGGAAGGCCATCCGATATCTAGATGTAGCGGGCTGAGGTCGATAACGGGAAGGAGTCGATGTCAACCGAGATCGATTTAAGTAGATTTTTTTTTTAAATATAATTTAATCTCTAATTATATAATTAGGGATCGATTTACGAAATAATTGATTCTACGCAAAGTCTTGTACAGCTTCAGACCTCCTGATTTTCACAATATTATTATTAAGGAATCATAAAATTGAACGTTTGGACCAAAATACCTACCTAGAGCCGGAACTAAGATTTTTGACTGAGTGGGGAAAGGCTTCCGCCTCATTCACTTCCCCCTCAATAAAATTCAACAACAGTATTTAGGTAATATATTTCTAAAACAATATCGTCATCTCATAACATTGACACATTTTATTGACTCAATTAAGATCAAAACAATTCCAAATTAAAATAGAATATTTTTTCACTTAACCTAAATATAAAATTTTGTTCGATATTTGCCACCCTCTAAATCCTGCCCCTGGGGCAAGTGCCTCCTGCTAGATCCGACCCTCATCTTACCAACTTACTCATATCATTAATTACAGTTGAAATGTTCAGTTTCATTATTTACATAGTTGTAGTAATTAACCTTGACGGGGCAAATTGGTTGTTTGGAGATTAAGGCCCCCGGGCGAAATGAAGAGCGGATTACTGAAAGGATCGAAGAACTAGGCGTAAGTGAGAGGATGTCGAGGATATTCTTGTAGATTCAGTTTTAGAGTAAAGTCTGAGTCGAGTCCGAATCAAGAAATAATTTTTGCGTTATACAGGCCGTGCATTGTAATAAAGGCTTTAGGCTTTATAACATCACGATACGACCCATAGCAACGGAGCAGTAACCATAAACAAATTGTTAAGAGACAAAGTGTCCAACTTGCGTTGCCGTAACAACTCCATACCCGTTATACCAAGTTGACTACACAAACTTTAATTTTTGTGTCGATGTAGTCAAGCGGAGATGTGATTCATGAAGAAGTTGGGAAAAACATATTCTTACGTTTTATACTACTAAATTTTCATACTTTAACGGTTATGATCCTGTTTTTTTAAGTTAGTCCCGATGAAGGCTAGCAACGTAGGCCGAAACGCTGTCACACATTAAAAAAAACAAATTTCCTTTATTAATGTGTTTTTATTATTGTGTTAAGATAAAGTTAAACTTAATTTAAAATGAAAATTTCATTCTATGTTAGGAAAGAGATTCAGAGAATGTAGGTACTCCTGTGCCTCTGAAACAAGATCTTTCCTGAATTTCCATTGCTTTACAAACCAGTGGAACATTTTTTTCTTATTTAATTAAAATCCATTCCTATGAACGTAAACTAAAGGCTATTTTTGATGAAAATCGCATTATATATTTTATTAAATTAAAATTTTCTGTTCGATATATTGAAATTTTATTCGATATAAACAATATTTTTTTATAATAAAAATTCAAGGTTCCTAAAAAAAGTTCGATTTATAGAGATTTTCGATATATGGAAGTTCGATATAGAGAGGTTCGAATGTGTATTGTTATTTGGGGAAAATTCGTTTCATGTGTTTCTTGTAAAGTTTGCTAAATGGCGCTTACACATCATATAATACAATATATATTGTATGCTATATATATATAATGGAGAAAAAAATATATATTTCTGCATGGACGGCGAGTAAGATTTAAAAGAGCCTTAAAAACTTGTTTTAAAATGTTCATATGGTATTATCTATAGCGGCTGTGTTTAAGAGATGAGATATCAAAAGCAAGATATCGATATTGATGTAGATATCGAATAACAATATTGATAATTAGGTAATATCGGCATTTTAATATACCGTTAACATTTTATAAAATTTGAAAAAATAATGTCAAAACGAATTAGAAGAAGATTAGGAGATAACCGGTTTCTTGATGTTTAAATCCGGCTGGAAATGAACTTAATAAAAACAATATCTTAATTATATCGTCCCAGAAATATTGATATTATAAAAATAATATCTTAATTCCATAGGGAAAAAATATCGATATTATAGAACATTACCATAATGATGTAGTAACATTACCACTGAAATATCGATATTATAAAAACAATATCTTAATGATATCGATAGAGTAATATCGATATTTATGTGTCCCTTTAAAAGATTCTTACACGTTTAAAGATTTATCGAATTACTTTTTCGATATATTCAAAAACTATCGATATAATGTATATCGACATATTTTTTCAATACTCACAGACCTAGAAAGGAGCCTCTCCTCATTCACTAATCACTTGGCCGAAGCGAAGCGGTGATGGATGAGTACCCCGAGGAACTTTTTGGCCGGAGTTGGGGGGAGGGAGGGAGAGGGGAAGTCGTTCCGCTGCCAGGGAAAGTCGACGCTTTATCAGCGCGGGCTTCGAGCCATGTTTGTTGGGCCTCTTTGTTAGCGACTTATTTGGCCTAATTCCACTTTCTCTCTTTGAATGCCATATATTATTCATATGGCCTTTGTAACAGTGGTCAGGTCGTGTTCTTTCAGTTTCTAGTTTATTTCCTTTGTTACTTGAATGGTCACTGGTATCTGTTATAGCACCAAGGGTTACCTGCCGCTTCGCCTTGGATGGAAACCATAGTTCGCTGCAACCTGAGGCTGGCTAACCACTTCTAGGCTTATGATTCACTGTGACATAGATTACAGCATTGTGCTCTAGTATTCCGAATAAAACCACTTTTGTCCCAGAATTTTTACCAAATCAATTAAGTTCCGGAAAAAAAAAATAGTTTCAGTATTACAGTAGTTTCAGTACTCACAGATGTAAATACAAGTTTCTTCATTACAGCACTAAATATATCTGTTTGAAGCTATTAATGTACAACGTTTGAATTATTTGAAACTATTAACTATTATAACACTGATAACATCAAAGTAGCCAAATATACAACAACATTGAAAATTGTAAGAAGGTGTAAAAACCGATGATTTAAAGTGGCACATCCGGTCAGTCGATTTTGACGAAAAAGTTGCTGTAACATCCCATGAATATATCTACCTTAAATTTGTAGTTTCAGTTTCGTACGGCTTTTCGTTTTTGAGCTAGGCTGTTCACACACACACATACCATTTTGTGAGACTTGGTTATCTGGACTCAGGAGACCTTAAAACGTATATTTCCGTTGGAAACTCGAATTCGAAAATTTTCACGATCGAAATACTTCCCCTTACTATATATTTCATATAAGGGAAAGGGAAAGTAAATCAAAATTAATAAGGAATTACAGGATGGTACAAATGTGTTGTTTTGCTCTAAACTATAAAATTTGCACTTACAACATCTCTGAGGTTGACCATCGATATAGCTTTATTGGCGCAAACTGATTAAGTGGATTGTTGTTGCTTGTAATCTGAGCATCGTGCCGTTAAATTAAGATTATTTGATGTTTGGCGGTGAATTGGAGTTTTCTACTTATCCAAAATTGTTGTTGATGATATTTCATATTGTAAGATGACATTTCCAAGTAGAAAAAAGCCAATAATACTGTATCGTTTTCAACAGAAAAGTTATTTTTATATGGAGGTGGTTCATTGCGATCTTAAGTGTTTTTAAGGAATATTTAGAATCGTTAAAATTATTTTTACCTTTTCCACCCTCTCTCTTCCAAGTTCGCCACTGAATATTTATTATTGTTAATATTATGAAGAAATAGCAATTTACTTTCCCTTGCCTATATATGAAGGATATAGTAAGGGGAAGTATTGCGATCGTGAACATTTTCGAATTCGAATTTTCAATATGCACATTTTAAGGTCCTCTGAGTCCAATTAACCAAGTCTCGCAAAATGGTCTGTGAGTATGTGAACAGTCTTTAAGGTAGGCACATGGATGTGATGCTACAGCGACTTTTTCGTCAACATCGACTCACCGAAAGTGCCACTTTATATAATCGATTTTACACTTTTTTACAATTTTATCGAAAACAGCTCTAACGATTTCGAGGAAACTTGTCTAAATTATTCTTCATAAAGCCCTTTATCTTGTCATACATGTAGTACACCACCGATAAAATGCAGGGAAAAAAGTTATGACGAAAAGAATGTTTTATTTGCGCATAACTTAAAAATTATGCATTTTATGGTAAATTATGTATGGAACTGTATGAAAGGTAATTAAATTATCCAAAAAACAAAAAAAAAAGAATCACCAAAATCGGATCAGAAATAGCAAAGATACAGCGCATCCGACCAACCGGAAGCGGCAAATATAGATTTTACAATTTTCTCGTAAATGTCTCTAACGATTTTTATGAAACTTGCCTAATGTCTTCTCCTTAAAGCCCTTTAACGTTTCATGTATGTAGCATATCAACGAGAAAATGCAAAGGAAAAAGTTGTAGCGAATAGAAAATTGTATTTGCGGATAACTCAAAAGTTAAGTATTTTATCTCAAATCATGTATGAAATCATATGAAAGTTGATTAAATTCTCTAAAATACAAAAAGGGATAATCGAAATCGGACCGGAATTAGCAAAAATACAGCGTATCTTATGAGGGCTACAAGACCCTAGATAAACGACCGAGCGCATCCGAAACGAGACGGATGCGACCGAACCTCCTCCCACCAATCCGCCAATTAACTTAATAATTTCTACTTTTATATTAATTAATGGAAATAAAATCTTATGTGGGAGAAGATGTGAAGAGGTGAATGCTGCTGAGTTTATTTCAAGTATTGATTATGGAAACTCTTTAAAATTTAATTAAAAAATAATTATTATAGGACGGTAAGGGATAGTTGTGTGATGCGCGGCACCGCACCAAATTTGTTTGCTAGCTTACAAAAGTATTGTAAAATATATGTTATATTGCTAGACGACATATTCATGTAGGAAATATACAACCGTTTCCTTTATATTTATTATTGAAGTTTTTCTTATATATTAGGAAATTGACAACTGATTTCTCAATTTTAAATATTTTGGTGCGCAAAAACACGAATTCAATTCACTTTATAGTTATAATTTTAGATATTTTTAGAATTAAATCGACTAAATTGAATCGTACTGGCATTATCCGACCTGTGTTGGTCTCTTTGGATGTGGTTTGGCCCGGTTATGAAAGAACGAGGAAAACGGATATTGTGAAAAGAAACGTGACACTTTCCATCACGCCCCTTCCAAACACCGTTATCTTCAAAAACATCGATTCAAAAAAAAATTTCTAATATAAAATCATACCTCATTGTCTGAAATATTTTTACGTGACTTTTGAAATGAGGATAAAAATGAAAACATTGGCTGGATTTAGGATAAGGTAAGGTGGAACGAATTAGAGAATTCGAGTCAAGCTTCCGACATATCAAGGACTAATCTTCAAAAAAATTGAGAAAATCTGAAGGATGATCTCCATGGTAGTATAGATCCTTTGGCTGTTTAGTAGACCAATTTCCCAGGACCTTGGGACCCAAATTACCCCACAAAATTGGTCTCTGACTCAGCTAAGAATGAATGGTTTAAAATTCTCTCAGCCGTTCTCTTTTGTTTTGTTTGTTTTCAGTTCGGTTGTATTATGTTTTTGCTTGATCTTTATTGGACCATTGTTCAGAGGAAAGTCAAAAGTTCACCGGATGTCCTTGGCGAGTCAGAGTAGCGACAAGCTGTCTCCATTATTTAAAATTACTTCTCCTCGATGATTTCATTTCCGTTTCAAATCATTATTCTATTTGTTAAATTAATAAGACAGGCCAACGATGAAAATTTTTTTGTACTGAAAATACCTTATTCCTATAGTTTTTAGGGTGCTGAATCCAAATATGATATTAAAAAAAGCTGTATCACCCACAATTTAAGAATTGTGATTATAAAGAAAACTATGAAACCCTAGATAAAGTGTTAAATCGAATAGGCTATTCTGCTCATGGTTGGATGATATGTGGTGATTTAAAAATAACATGCATGCTCCTTGGTCAGCAAGGTGGTTTTACCAAATTTCCATGTTTCTTGTGTGAATGGGACAGTAGGGCTAGGGATCAACATTGGAGCAGAAAGAACTGGCCTGTGAGGAAATCTTTAAAACCTGGTGAGAAGAACATTCTACGCAAAAACCTCATAGATCCTGTAAATACAAACCATGCTTATGATGTAACATAGTGTTTCATTAATTCCCCCTATACCGTATAGGGGTTTATACTATATAATACAAAGCATATTGCTGGAAAACTATGGATGACACAAAAAAACTAAGGCCAGATTTAGATTAAGCACATAAAAATCTATAAAGATCAACTATTAAAGTTAAAAAGTTTTTAAAAAAAAATTTTTTTGTTGGCCTGTGTAATTGGGTAAAGGAATTATCTAAGAATATAACCGATCAACAAATTTTCGGCTAGCTTCTATAAAAACATAAAGATGATGAAATTGAAAACATTTAGGCTAAATCAGTTATTATACACCTCAAACTTGCATATAGACATCGACTTATAAAACAATAATAGGCCTGACCAAGGCCGGAGCTAGAACTAGGGCTATTTATTTATTGATAAATATTACATTCTGTCTCAGCAGGGGCAATGGTAATAGTGATAATATAAATCATTCGTACAATATTAATTAAAAATGAAATAATAACAACAAAAAAATAAACGTAGTTCAAGAAATAATAAATAAACTTATAAAAAATAAAATAAACGTAAAATCTTAAACACAGGCACACTATTTACAATCAGCCTGGGACTCTGCGAACCAGGCCCATCCCTCCACTTATGGGTGGAAAAGCATGACTCGAGGATATCCCAGCGCTTCTCACTCAGTCGCGTCACTGGCATCGAAAGCCAATGGGGAGCTAGAAGAGGCAGAAATTCGAGTGCGGTAAATTTCGAGCGAAATTTTGTTTTTTAGATTATAAATATAAAAAAGTATAAAATATTAGTTCCTGCTTTTTGATGTTTTCGATATTAATTCTCTCAATAAAATGATTTAATATTATAAGATGATATTTATTTTGAAATATATTACTTAAAATACTGTTATAAAACTGTTGTCTTTTACTGAGAGGAGAGAAGGGGATGCAAAATTATGGTTTCCCACTCTGACAAAAATTCTAGATCCGGCCCTGCCCCTGATCCTGTTTTATCCTACAGCATTCCCTGTTTGCAAAGTCATCAGAAAATCGTTTAAAGTAAATGGAATATTAAAAATTTAGTGAAGGGAACATAAATTCGAAGATTTGAAAGGTCAAGACTCCTTACCAATTTAAACTAGCAAGAGTTGAGAATTTCCTAACTGTGAGGATTAATACTTGTCGAATCCCACCATAACCAACCTTTTCCTTTAGACAACTTAAACTTTCAGGAGTAAGTGAGAGGTTGCAAAAGTTTTTTAAAAAACTAGTGCTAATCTCATTACCTCATTACAAAATAGATTATTAGAGATTATGCTAATGATGATATATACTTCCATAAAATGGAATTTTGCCAAAAAAAAGGAGTATTCTCGGACAACGGAATACTCAGAACAGTAAATAGTGGGTGAGGCACCTTTGAAGTAGGGATGTTGAAAAAGTATCGATATATCGATATTATTTTTAAATATTTTTTGCCGATAGATCGTAATATCGATATTAAAATTTCAATATCGAAAACCGATACTTTAGAAAAAAAAAAGGGAAAAAATACAAAATAAAATAATTCTACAAGGTCGAATTATTCGACAAATGAAGAACAATAAAAACTTGTGGTGTGTTCGTATTGCTGTTTGTAGTGGCTGTGTTCAATGAATGGTATGTCGAAAGCAAAATATCGATATTGATACTGATTCGGTTAATCATATCGAGAACTTGATAATATGGGCATAAAATTATCTATATTTAAAATTATCGTTAATATTTTTATAAAATAAAAAAAAGAAATCTAAAAAAAGTGGAGGAAGATTAGGAGATAACATGTTTCTTGATATTTACATCCTGCTGTAAATGAACTTAATAAAAACTATATTTTAATTATATCAACACAGAAATATCAATATTTCAAAATATCATATAATTCATTTATTAAATTAAAAAAAAAATCGGAAGGAGATTAAGAGAACCTGCTTTTTAGTATTTAAAGTCTGATGTAAATGAACTTGATAAAAACAATATCTTAATGATATCGGCAGTGAAATATCGATAGTATAAAAACGATTTTGACGAAAAAGTTGTAACATCCCGAGAATATACATTTCCTAGGTACGTAATTTCAGTTTCGTATGACTTTCCGGTTTTGAGTTAGATTTTTCTCACCCAGACCTTTTTGCGAGGCTTGGTTATTTGTACTCAGGTGACCTTAAAAAGATGTTTTTCCGTTGAAAACCATATTTCGAAATTTTTTACAATCGCAGTAGGTACTTCCTTTATTCCATGGTAAGGGATAGTAAAAATGAATTTGTTCGAGCTATATGAAAAATTAAAAGATGAAAGAAGAGCTCAATCGTTTTAACATCGAAAGATATTCTAGATGAAGAAGTTTGCTGGAGTGAAGGGCGCATAATGAACTGTTGTGGAGATTTACAAAAATGTTTCTTTTTGTACAAATATTTAGATGTTCTTATTGAAAGAACATTTCAGGACAATGTTTGAATTTTGGTCTCCAGAGGAACATCCCTTTAATATTGCTTATTATAAATGTTTCTTGTTTTATAACTTGTAAATAAAATAAATGTTTCAAAAACCTATACAAATTGGTTATTTTTATACGGCATTTGGTGACGGTCACTGAAGTTACTGAAAAATAACTGATGTATCTATTCTATAAAAGACCCGTTCTTTATATCAGACCTTGATATGTCGTTAGTGGGCATTTTAAGCAGGATTGCCAATTGTTCTCGCATTGAATTTGTGGGGTGGACTTTGTATTGAAATGGAGGGATATTTTTCACGGGAACACGGGAATGGGGGAGGAGTAATTATTGTGGCGGTAATCTGTGGCTTCCTAACGACTTATAAATTACACTAAACCCCAACTCTTTTTATCAGCATCGTTCCGTCCCCCAGACGTCTTCGTCCCTTTCTTCTCGAGGACATTATACCCGTTATTATTTATTTCGCATTTTCCAAAAAAACAAAAAAAAAAAAAAAAAAAAAAAACAATCAATATTATTAACATTTTAAGGAGGATTTGCACACGTTTTGGACGTTTGAAAATATAGAACCCCTATTTGGGAATAAAACTAACTATTTAAGTCCTTTTTGTGTATTGCTGTATAATTTCATAAAGAAAAAACAAATTAATAGGTTATGTTCCTATGTCTCGATGTTAAATTTTTGAATTATAAGAGTGACATATTTAAATGGTTTAAGACAATCCTTGTACGAGCAAGTTTGCCCGCCAGGTCAAGGCGCTGTCTTTAGGCCAAATGGCATCGAGACGAAGAAGAGGTATGATAAGAAGTGGCTGTGGTTCGATAACACACTTACATATAGTGCCTGTTTCTTGGTAGCTTATGCTGCAGGATAAAGAGAGGTATTATACAAACATTTCAATGTGACTAACTACTTGCATTCAATTGTAACATTCGTGTTCATTGGAATTATTAAAATTCAGGATCACTTTTTGAGCCACAGATTTATAGTTTAATAGGAAGATAACAAGGAAGTCATCAGATCGTGTCCACATCTTATACATTTTATTTATACCTATATTATACTAAAAATAAAATAATACTTTTGTCTGAAGGTAGCTCTTGGAAGAGTTGGAAAGACATTTCTGATATAAATGATTTTGAAGTGAGAAATTAGTCCAAAATTGTCTCGGGACAAAAAAGGTCTCCATTTTTCTTTTGGGGCATCGATGAAATCCCAGAAAATTTACAATCAATAAAAAATCGTTCTACAAAATAGAAATATCTGATGTAGACACCCCATGACTTCCTTGTACGCCAATTAAACTATAAATCAGTGGATCAAAAAGTGACCCTCAATTTGGTTTCTAGTTTCCGAAGTGTCGCGACGTCCATCTATTGAGACGTGCTGACACAAACACACACACACACACACACACACACACACACACACACACACACACACAGACACACAGATGAACTCTTGTTTCTGAAGGTCTTATTTCATTATTATATGTCTATGTCACTAGATAAAGCATTGGAAATCGACAGTTTCGACATTTTAAGCGGAAGAACCCGCTTAACTTTTATCTTATTCTCCCGCTGCAGATTTGTTCAACTTACAACTGGGGAGAAAAAAAAGTATTTTACACTCAATTTTAACACATAAAACAAGTAACAAAAATGTTTAATTAGAGTGAAAAAAAAATCGCGTTTATAAGTTTATCACCGAGCCATATGATCTCTGTATTAAATGTCGCTATACCTTTTGATTTAAGTTTATTATTGTCTTCAAGTAAATTATCCCTTTCGGCTATTCAATTTCAATCAAAATTTATTACATTACTTATTTTGACATAATAGTATAATTTACCAAATTTGAGAAATTTTTTCATAATATTTAAATGTAATTTTTGATGGAAATCAATTATGACCTTCAACTAAAGTACCATTTCCGGTGATCATGTATTGACCAAAAAGAGAGGTTCACAACTAGATTTTACAACTCTTAATACAAAACTTCAACTTTCTATGGCTATCCGTTTTTGAGTTATGCGAGTACAGACGCCACGACGAACCTTGTCAAAATGGATTCAGGGATGGTCAAAATGAATATTTCCGTTGAAATCAGAAAACCGAAAATTAACGCGATTGCAACACTTCCTTTACTGCGTCCTAGTAAACACGCTACAAATTACTGCACAATGGTTTATTATTTCCCAATAGTTATATTTCAAAAATATTTGGAGCCATTCGGGCCTCTTTCCTTATCGCTTTGGTTTATAATCCAGACAATTAGATTGGATTCAAATGAGCATCTGGAATGCACGATCACAAGTGATCAAACGATCACAAACGATCAAACGACTAAACAAAGGTGAACAAAGGTGTTAAGTTGGAACGAACATGTGCAGAATGCTTTATGAAGCTTTTTGAAGCAAATCTACCAACTTCAGCAAAGAAATTAACAGTACAACAATGGCGGGCATCAGAGCCTACTACGCAAACATGAAACTTCTCGAGTCTCAACTAAGGTCTAAAGCAAGGAAATTAGCCTTTATATAAATCTCTCACCTGAGTGAGTAGTCCCCTATGGAGCGGGAACTTGCTGTTTGTCTCAAAACGATTGCCGAAACTGAGAGTGTTGGAAAGAAAGTTTATCAAAGCAAGTTGGCTAAGATAGACAGGGCATGTAATCAGAATAGAGATAAATGTTGGAGGCCCACTTCAGTGGTAAAAGAAAAAGGAGAAGACGAAGAAGCTGGAGGATGGATTCAAGGAAGGTTGAACTGGAGTGACATGAGAGAAAGCTGGGAGTCCACCATTCCGAGGAGTTAGTCTATAAAGTTCAATGCGCTATATCTCAGCTAATACTACTCCGATTTCCATGATTTTTTGGTTGTTTTGTATTGAATTGGATTATCTTTCGATTTACCATAACAAAATTTATGAAATTTATTTACTAATGTTTACATTTTTTCACACCTTGGAGGTAACACGCTTGAAGAGCTTTAGTATAACAAGCCTTAAACGGATAGACTGCAAATCAAATATTTATGTACGCACATTCCCTCATTGACTCTACATTTAGTAAAATTTAGTAGACAACATAAGCCTTAAAAAAAACAAAAAAAATCAGTTGACATCCGCATGATGGTATAGAATTTTTTTTTTGTGTTTTTATAACCATAGAATGAAATGTATAACATTCAAAACTAGTTTACAATAAAAAAAATTAATAGAAGTGGCAAATAATTTATCAATCCCTAAAAACAAAAAAAACCTGTACCACTACAATCCATGAAGGGTTAAGTACTTGGTAAGGACCATACTTTTTCTAAACCAACGGTTGTGCAAGGAGGTGATTTCGCCGAGATGACGCTCAACCACCAGGTTTTTCCCCCAATTAGGGTATCCACTTTATAGAGACTGTGTGAGCACCAGGAGGGTCTCTCTATCCCACAGGGTCGATCCACGAATAAATAATTATCTGCCACAGCCGGTCTCGAACTCGGGAACGGGAGCATAGTAACACAGTGCCTTACCGATGAGCTACTCCGCTCCCATAAGCCTTAACATCACAAATATTTAACATGAACAAACAAGATTAGAAACTTTATTATTTATTTACTTTTTTTTTCATTTAATACGAACTAATTATTGCCTGATTGACAAATAGAAAAAAGTAAGCGTATTTTATAATTCAATTATAGATTCTGTCTTCTTTAAACTTATTTTAAGCGAATATTTTCGTGTGATATGTTTAATTAGAGACAGTTTTAAAATATTTTCATCCCATCTTATCCACAGTGTGGATAAGACCCAGCCAATATTCAATACCTTTTTCGATAAATTTATAAAAATATGTCAAATCAGTCAAATGAAGTGACACTTCGGGTAAGTGTAGTGACAAGTCAGTAACATGTTACTAGGAAGTATTAGCAAGTTATCTCCTATTTAAACTCGCCCTGAATGACGCGGTATGCCCTGACTTGTTAGGAGGTACTAGGCGCCAATTGCTAATTGGTTCCTTAAATTGAATTGGACCCAATTAACCGTTCTCACTGATCCTCGATACCCAATTTATATTTCCCAGGCCCAACTTTACAATTCAGATCTTGACTTCACTCCTTCGGTATTCTTCATCAGAAATTATAATTTCAAATTACCCCTTTATTGGTAAAACAACACAGTTTAGGTAAGAAATTTATTCTTGGTCTGTCGATTTTTTTTTGATTTTTTTTTTAAATGTTCCTTAAACGAAAATGTTTAAATATAACGTTGAAGTCAACGTTTGAACAACCTCCATTTTGATGGCATTGATAATTCAATGTAGTAGTACTGTTGCTTCGTACAAGGAAGTAAAAATACAATGTCATAACGTCGTCCCTATAGTAAACTAAAGAAACTAGAAGTAAACTTAGGAATGCGAAAATTTCAGGATAGGAAAAATTTAGTTACATTTTTCTTTTTATTAGGGTCGATTTCGATTAGTTAAAATTTTTTGTTGGTTTTCTTTTTCTCATAGTTTCATGTGTATTTATTGTTTTACCTATATTTCAATACGCATATTCGTTACTTTAACATGTAAACTCCAGACTTTCAGTATTTTTTCGTAAAAATGCAACCGCGATTTCAGCACTTTCTAGTGCCGTAACAGATTCGTAACTTTACTAATGGCTGTATCGACCGAAATTCTATCGAAAAATTACAAATCAAAATGGAGTTCACATGGGACCGACGATATGTTGATGCACTGTAATGGATTTCACAATGGCGGCTCGGAGATAAAATTACGGAGGGGGCAGTAGAGGGTGCTACTCCAGAACATTTTAACAAATGTTTTAAAATTGTGTAAAAGGAAACAAACGTGTATAAAAAGAAAATTTAATCAAAAACTTGTTAAACTCCTAAAAGAACAAAATCGAACATTTTCTTCTTATTATAACATAAATTGTTACAGTTCAAACTTGATCAATTTATTTATAAATGAAATCCATTCTTCTTGTTTTAATTTGGGCGATTAGATGGGGATGTAAGGTCTTCGTTAAAGTTTTATCTTAAATAAAAACCGAAAGAAAAAAAATCAATTAGAATTGCTAGAAGCAGGATTAAAATCTAATTCTATACTTTTCCACTTACACGAATATGTTACACGGTTTTGAAGCACAACACATTCATTCGTTGTTGTCGCGACAGTAACACATGTGTTGTAAGAAAAAAACACAGTATTTTTTACCGACACGCAAGGTTCGGAACTGAAAACAACAGTGCTATTTGTCCCCGCAGTCTCGCGTGCAGCTTTCTATGTGCGCCTGCTCTCTACAGCCAACTCCTCGCCGTTGGAACTGTGAAGTGCACAGTTCCATCCGAAGCATTTTGTATCTTTTTCATAAACTGTGGTATGACGACTGGCATAAACTCAAAGATTATATATTGTACAAGTACCTAGAAAGAATTAAAGATTAAAAGGACTCATTATATTGAGGGTTATTGATAATATCAAGTGGATGTGTTGCCGTTTCACAGTTCCTATAAGCGAGCAACCACCATATTTGTGCATTTTACCAAGCACACGGTTTATACTCTGAAACGTTCAGTCAACACTCAATAAATCAACCTCGATGACCATTTTAAATTTATTTTGTCAGTGGTGTTTTCCATTTTCAGTTATTCTGATTATGCTGGACAGTTGTTACAACATATTTCACCTTTCTTTATGTTATATTTAGTGATAATATAGAGTGTATAGTATAATAGTATTGTAGAGTATATAGTAGTAATATAGAGTGTATAGTTACCTCACTTTACTTCAGTATATTTAAAACTGTTTACGAGTGATGGACCATCTCTCTGTTTGGATGGTCTTTTTTTAGACTGTTGGTCTGAGATATGCATATACGTGATTTTTTTTTTCATCCAGAAGATAGAGACTTTATTTTAATTATTTGCTATTACTATTAAATTGCATGAGGTAAAGCAATATGGTTTTCGACTTACAGCAAATATAGAAGTGAGATGTTTTGTATTGTTTGCTGTTTGGTTAGTGACAGGGCACCGATTTGTGGCGAGATAATATTGCCCCTTGTACAAATGTCTTCAACAAACAGGACCTGAGTCGGCAAACATTGGCGGGATTACAACCTGCGCTTTAGAGCGCAAACATTAACATCTGCTCCTCGCCAGTCTATGTGCGTTCGTTTCAACAACCTAACTTATGTTGCTATATAGAAGTTATATCTACGTCGATTTTTGAAAAAGGCATAAGCGCCAATTAGCAAACTCTAAAGAAAACTAAAATAGCGTTTTTTACCCAAATAACTATTTATATATATATATATATATATATATATATATATATATATATATATATATATATATATATATATATTGATTTTATATATTTTTACTTCCTTGTACGAAGTAAAGGAAGTATTGTTATCGCGAAAATTTTCGGTTTTCAGTTTTCGACAGAAATATCCATTTTGACCATCCCTGAATCCATTTTGACTAGTTTCGTCGTGGCGTCTGTACGTACGTTCGTACGTATCTCGCATAACTCTAAAACAGTTAGCCGTAGAAAGTTGAAATTTTGTATTTAGGATTGCCATAAAATCTAGTTGTGTCCTCCCTTTTTGGTCACTGCTTGATCACCGGAAGTTGTACTTTACTTGAAGGTCATAATTAATTTCCATAAAAAATGATATTATAATACTGTGTGAAACTTCTCAAATTTAGTATTTATAATTTATATATTGATTTAAATAACATACTTGGTTTTGGTTTAAATTTTGAAAACCGGAAGCGGTACTTTACTTGAAGGTCATATTAGACTCATCAAAAATTATATTAAAATATATTATAAAACATATCAAATTTGGTAAGTAGGACTTTTATATCGATATGAATGTATTTACTAGATTTTGGTTGATAATTGTGAGCCGAAAAGGGTACTTTATTTGAAGGTCATAATAAACTTACATCAACAATTATATTAAAATTAAATCCTGAGATCATATGTTTCGGTAATAAAGGTTACAAACGCGATTTGTTTTCCACTCCCATTTAACATTTGTATTACTTGTTTTAAGTGTTAAAATTATGAGTAAAAACACTCCCAGTTCCAAACCTTGAAGATTGGGAGTTCATGACAGGATTAAATTGCATTAATTATCTCTACTTAACAACTCCTGAGTTTTGTTAAGAAGAAATATTTCTCTTGCCTACGGTCGTGAGGTACGAATACATCGTGAGAACGACAACATAATTAAAGAAAAAGGTTTCGTTTGGAATAAAATGATATTATGTAATAAATTGTGAAAAATATTTAAAGAGATTTAACTTGTATAATAAAATGAGACATTATTTAATTGTCTTACCTTGGCCACAGCGAGGCTCACTCCTACCAAGCAGAGGAATAATATTAGCTTCATGGCGCGCTGATCCTGATTGAGGATTGGTACATCTTCGTTGGTCCTGTATTTATACCTCTAAGGTGAGGGAGGGGAAGAAGAGGGTGTACAAAGGTATAAATTATTAATTGCTTCGTCACAGTCACAGTAATATTCTTTAATTTGATTAGAATTTTCTATTATCAATTTAATTCGATAAAAATCCTTCATTATCCCTAAATCTGACAGTGAAAACATAAAAACTAAAGCCAAATTCGAAATATATATACCTGGGGACTACATAATCTCTCTTGTTTCTGTATGGTGGTAAAAACAATGAAATCAAAATTAAAAATGAAGATTACGAAATATATTCTGGCACTACAGACCGAAGGGGCTCTTGGTCCATCTGCTGCCTGAGGGCTCTGTCCTCTAGCAATCGAATGCCCGCATGTCCTCTTCCACCTTCTCCTTCCATCCTGCTCAAGGTCTTCCCTTTGCTCTGGTGGCAAAGATCCTTTCTTCATATGCCCTCTTCACCAGCCTGTCTTCATTCATTCGGTTGACATGGTCATACCATTTCTGCCTACTCATTGTTATTCCATTCGGCAGGCGAAGATCGTTTTAAAGGTCTATAATAGACTTCTTGGCTTTATTTTTCTCTCCCTTTTCTCTATAAACCGCCATATATTCCTTGCAAGACCTTCCTTTCAAACCTGCCATGTTCAAACCTGTTTCATGTGGTGTTGTTTAGCGCCTTGGTTTCTTCTCCATACCCGATAACAGGTCTAATTAGGGTTTTGTATGGGCTAACCTCAATTGAGCGCGAGATCAGATTATTCTTTATTAAGTGTCAAAGTGAAAAGTTCTAGTTCCTGCTAGGATCCTTTTTTTAACTTCTTCTGATTCATTGGCGTCATTTGCCATTAAGGATCCTAGGTACGGAAAATCCGACTCTAAATTTTCTCCGCAAAAGTTTTAGCATGGTGTATGTTGTATCATTTTCTCAATGACCAGTTTGGTTTTTCAACATTTATTTCGAGGCCAGCCCTCCTCGCGTCTCTTCTCAAGGTACCATAAGCCTCCTCGATTGCCTGTGAACTTCTTTCCACAATAACTACATCATCTGTGTATGCCATTAGTTGCAGTGATTTGTTAATAATTGATGCTTCCCTCCATCTTGACATTCTTCACAACCGTAAGAACCAGACTGAACATCAAATGTGCTAGGGTGTCTCCCAGTCTTAGTCCATTCTCTATTTTCATAGACTTAGAAATCTCCGCATTTGACAGTTGGTGTGCCTCATTGTCATCTTTGTTAAACCTCTTTGTTAGTTTAGGAGGGGTTTTGATTTCTTTCATGGCTTTGTACATGATGAGGTCTGTAGGCCCTATCATACGCAAACCTGAAAAAAACAACTTCTATGTAATCGTATTATAATCTCACAGTTTTTCATCAATCTGCCGAAGAGAATCACTCAGAATTTGATCTGTTTCTTCGAAAATCGCATTGGTATTCGCCAACCGGCCTTTCGTAATACGGTGTAAGTCGGTTTTAAAGATTTCGTACGCAACACTCAGCAGCATAATAGCTCTATAGTTGCTGCATTCTGTCAGGTATCCATTATTGTGAATCGCAGTGATTATTCTATATTTCCATTTTCAGGCATCTACTTTTCCTCCCATTCTCGTTCTATGAGTCGTTGCAGCTCTCTCAGAATCTTAACGCCAACAAATTTCCAGAGTTCGACACTCATATTGTCGATTATGCATGGTGCTTTATTTCTTTTCAGCTTACAGAACACTTCCTCTATTTCTTGGAGGAAATTTTGGAGGGATTGCTTCTTATCATCCATGTTTTGCCAGCAACGTTTCAATATCAAGGACCACAACTGTTCCATCCATGTCGGCTGCATCACCATTCAGTAATTCTTGGGAGGTGTTCTACCCACTCTGTTCTTCCTTGTTTTCATCCAATTATTTACAGGAGCTTTCCACTGCTCCAGGCAGTTTTCGGAATGGATGACCATTCCAGTTCCTCTTCCTTCTTCTTATGTCTTGTTCAATCGGCCTCTGGCTCTCTTTGGGTAAAGCTCTTGATTGTATATATATATATATATATATATATATATATATATATATATATATATATATATAATCATACAATATATACATGCCCGGAGGGGGGGGGATGATAAATTGCTTGAATTATTAATTAAATTAACTTAAAGTAATGCCGGTACTGTGAATTCGAACTCACAACCTTTGGGTTGTAATATATATATATATATATAGCATCGAGCGTGGTTAGTACTTGGTAACCGGCTAATGAGGAAGACAGCGCTATCCCAATACTCAGTCCAATACAACGCGGGTTCGATTCCCGCATGAGGACAGCAATTGGCATACTTCCGATCTCCGGCATTAGAGCCCATAGCATTTTAGCCCACTAGAGATAACATAACATGGAGTAAATATAATTGTCAGGTATGTTGTATGTATTTCCTCTCTTTTGAAACATCCAGGTATTCGATCTCGTCCTTCTTGTGCGTTTTTCTCCATATTTAAAAAATGCTGAGAAAATGCTTCTTTTTTTTTTTAGTTTTTCCTCAGTAACTCGCTTCCAGTGCATAGAGGAAAATATTTGACATTACCAATTTTAAAGAAAGTCAAATTTCCTACAGGTTTTGTTTATAATATTTTGATTATTAGGTTTAGCTACTGAGGTACGGGTCCGTGATTATCTGCGAAAATGTTTATAGACCCCTTAACAAAATTATTGATTTGTAAGAATTTATGCTGTTTAATGCTGATTAGGAATTATTGGTGAAAAAAGTTATAAAAGGTCGAGTTTTTGCTCGCCATTTTGAAACCGAACCACTTTGAGGTGGCAGACAAATGGAATGCTGATGATGGACGTATTATGGATGTATGACAAAAAATTGTAAATAAGTCACCAAATTTTGCTTCGGCTCTCGGACTATATGAAATATGTATCGCTCGGACTTGGTTAATGTGACAACTTAAAATCTTTCAGTTTTGAGTTAATACCGTCACAAAAAAGAGCGAAGTGAGACCTTTTCTTACCGTTACGTTCCTAGCAGCAATAGAACCGACTAGAAGAGATTTATCTCATGTCAACGACTGATTTCGGCTAGAAAGCTCCTATTATAATATAATATAAATATATTATTATTTCAAACTTCGGTTTTTACTTCCTTATACGAAATAAAGAAAGTATTGTTATCGCAAAAATCTTCAGATTTCAACGGAAATATCCATTTTGATCATCTCTGAATTCATTTGGACGCGTTTCGTTGTTACGTACGTACAGAACGTTTGTTCGTGCGTATCTCGCATAACTCAAAACAGTTTACCGTAGACCGTTAAAATTTTGTATTAGGGATTGTTGTAAAATCTTGTGAACCTCTCTTTTTGGTCACTACATTATCACCGGAAATGGTACTTTAATTGAAGCTCATAATAGATTTTGATCAAAAATTGTAGTAAAATATCAATATATTTTAATACAATTTTTGATCACAACATTTCAAATTTGCAAACCGAATGTGGTACTTTACTTCAAGGTCATATCAGACTTTCATCAAACATTTTATTAAAATTCAATGAAAAATATCTCAAATTTATTATGTTAGACTTTTGTATCAATAAAAATAATATGGTAGATTTTGTTTAAAATTGGCTTGCCTGGAGTGGTACATTACATGAAGGTCATCATAAATTTTCATCAAAAATTATATTAAAATATAATGCAAAACATCTCAAATGTAGTATATAAGTTTTTTTTCATATTTCAATAAAAATAATATGCTAGATTTGGGTTAAAATTGGCTTAATGTGATACTTTGCATTAAAATATAAAGCATATATTAAAATGTAAAGCAAAACATTTCAAATTTGGTATATAAGAATTTGATGTCAATATAAATAACATACTAGATTTGGGTTAAAATTGGCCTACCGGTAGTGGTACTGCCGGTGGTGGTACTGCCGGTAGTGGTACTGCCGGTGGTGGTACTGCCGGTGGTGGTACTTTACCTGAAACTTTTTTTTTTCTTTCTGCCTTTTTTTTGAACCACCGATTTATAGTTTAATAGGTCTAGAAGGAAGTCGTGTGGTGTCACATCAGATATTTTAGTAACAATTTTAAAGTTTTGTTTTTGTGTGACTTTAAAGTTTATTTGGTCCTTTGTCGAATATCCTTTCTCGATAATCAAATTTTAATATCTATATTGTGATATATGAGATAAAAGCTATCAGACAAAAATATCGATATGTTTTTCCAACATCCTTAATAGACGTTAATATCTATATGTTAATAAGGTAACAGTTTTTTTGTCGTACCGAATACTCCGGCTGTATGCATAGTAGGGGGGAAACAGATATGTCATTGGATAGGCATTGTCGTGTAGATGTGCACAATATAAAAAAATGTCACACGTTTTTTCGTTAAGACCGACCACCCGTTTTCGATATATATACGAAAATTCGAAAAACATGATCTTTTTCCACCTTTTCTCCTTTTTTTGCCTTTGCTCCTAGATCCGGGAACTTTTAGTATGTTTCCGTTTATACTAGCCCAAACAAAGCCATGAAGTCAATTCGAGCCGTTCCCTCATTTCCGTCGACAACACCCTCATTGACTGGTCAAATAAAAATGAATCAAATAATAAAAATACAAGAAATATATCGCATACAAAAGAATAAATAAAGTGAAAATCCACAGGAGAGGAAGGTCCCTATCAAACTTTCCATTTATATCCTAACAATTATTTGAAGTCTCTTTTTGTGCTTTTTCTTTTATATATTTATTCTATTTTCATATTTATTTCTAACTAAGAATATAATAATTGAGGGGTGGCTTGTTGTGAGGGAGCATTCAACCTGGGCGGGCTGGACAAGAGCGGGCTGGAGCAAGCTATTGTTGAGGTTCCAATCCACCTTTTGAAGGAGGAAGTGCCCGCTTTTGTAGACTCTATCCCCAACATAAGGTCTCAAAACCTCCATTGTTATTATACACAATGCATTAAATAATAATAACGATAACTAGGATTTTCCAGTACCAAAAATACAATATTATATCAGTCTTTACAACTAGTCCAGACAAACCACTGAAGTAAATTTAGGTCGCCTTTTGAAGATTCCTTGAATGGACTATATGATGTTGTACATGATGATGTATTGACTGGACTGTATGATGTTGTACATGATGATGTATGCAATATGTGATGAGGATATACATGTTTAGTATGTGTATTTTCTTTCTTTTGATGATCAGCTGTTTTAACCTTTCCAAACTGTTGTCATGTAGCTTCCCTTTTCTTTCAGTATGTGTGTGGTGGTCATGGTGTGCAGTGCAGTCTCTGGTTAGCGTCTTTTTAGACTGTATTTTGTTCTTTATATATATATATATATATATATATATATATATATATATATATATATATATATATACATATATATTTATAGAATGAAATGCAGAACACATCTCAAATTCACAAAAAGACATTAACCAGAAATAGCACCCCACCCCAAGATCCTCAAACACATACTGAAGGAAAAACGAGACTACATGACAACAGATGGGAAAGATTAAAACAGCTGATCACAAAAAAAAAACGAAAATACACAAACTGAACGACCAAATATGTACATTTAAAAATAAACTATATATATATATATATATATATATATATATATATATATATATATATATATATATATATTTCGTTTTTTGTTATGTTTTTTTTCTGCTTCAGTCTTAATGATGCTTGAATTGGTAAAATATCGACAGGCTAATTGTTTTCAGTTATTTTAGAGTCTCTGGACTTCTTGTGGGACTTTCTATTAATTTCCAAACTATTATTTATTTTTTTTCGTTTAATTTGTTAATTCGCTTTCTTAACACCTGTAAGAACCCCAAAAAATACTTTGGTGGCCCTAACCCAGTGCGTGCTAAACCCGACGGAGCGCTGCGGCCTTGGGGTCTGCTAAATATAGCCAAGGTCAAGGTCATTCCTTATCTTATCTTTCTGTCGCCTCCTGGCTCACATCGGTTTGTTGTTTTATAATTGATTAAAGTACATTCAGTTCTTGTATATATATATATACGGTTAATTCTTTGTAATTTGTATTTCCTGATCCTCTCTGGATTGTAAAACCATTGTGATTTATGAGTTTGAAATTTAACGTATTGAAAAAAATATTTATAGCAAAAAACTGAGTTAACCACCCACGAGTGTTTCCATATTAGAAAATATAATATTCTACATTTCTATGACAAAATGGAAATGTTTATTATTTTCCGAAATTTTTTTTTGCATCTAGTTTTACGATGCTTTGTTCAAAATTTCAGGTTTTGAACCTATTAAAAATAACTTAAATGTAAACAAAGCGCATGAATGTTACTACATAACAAAACAAACAAAAACAAAATCAATTTTTCCTTTTTTTATCGACTATCCGGTTTCGATAATATTGTACAGTTAATTAAAAAGAAATATGAAAATTGATTTTCTAGTCGTTAATAAGAAATTTCTAGTGGACTTGCTAAAAAATTTGTGGTGAGTTGTAACAAACATAAGAAACATGAATTGCAGAAGTGCGCACAATTAGCTGATCAAACCTGTGCGTACAACATCGATCCATTTTGGGAAATCCATTTTGACGAGTTTTGTCGTGACGTCAGTACGAACGTTTGTACGTTCGTTCGTATCCCGCATAACTCAAAAGCGGTTTTCCGTAGAAAGTTAAAATTTTGTATTTAGGATTGATGTAAAATCTAGTTGTGAACCTCCGTTTTTGGTTACTACACGATTACCGGAAGCGATACTTTACTTGTAGGTCATCATAGATTTTCATCAAAAATTCATCAAATTTGGTATATAGGACTTTTATATTGATATAAATATGTTAATAGATTTTGGTTGAAATTGGAAAACCGGAAGTAGTACTTTACTTGAAGGTCATAATAGACTTTCATCAAAAATTATATTAAAATATAAAACAAAGCATCTCAAATTTGGTAAATATAACTTTTATATCAATATAAATAATAAACAAGATTTTGGTCAACATCTGTTACATTATTATTATTATGGTTGTTATTAATTATTATTTTTGCTTGCAGGGGGCAGGATTTCGAGGGTCCCATGGTACCGGTAAGTAATACATGTCTTTATATTTCCTACTCTGATTGTTCATATGTGCGTATATATATATATATATATATATATATATATATATATATATATATATATATATATATATATCTGTATGTCAGACTTAAACTGTATTATACCCAATTTTTGCTCTCTTGTAAAACTTATAAAACGTTACTTACGACAGGTTACCTCTGGTTACAGATACATGCACATCTTTACTAAATATTTACTATTACAATATTGGATATGCAACTACTTTATGAAATTTTCACCTCATTAAACTTGTCCTTAGAAGAGGAAGGTATGATATCCTCCAATATCTTGTTATTTTAAATATTGTTGACATAATTTTAATTTTATTATCATAGTTATTTATTTCTATTTATTAGATAATAAACCACTCTAACAAGGTTACTCGTAACTTTAGAGACTCTCGACTTTAGAGGTCTGCTAAAAGGAAAACGATTGTAATAATTATCCCATTTTTAATGCGCTTTTTCTCTGATGTCTCGTGAACGGAAAATGGATTTCGGAGGTTCAAACGATTTTAAAAGTTTTTTGTAGCTGTTTAGAGGTACGCTAACAAGAAAAATAGTGTGCAAATTTTCCGACTTTTCTTTCACTTTTCCTCTTATATCTCGTGAACGGAAGCTAGAATGAAATATCAAATTAGAAGGAAAACGGAATGGAACGAAATCGCGTAATATTTCTTACTGTTTTGAAGCGTTGTAATGGTGGAACCAGTTCCTCAAGCCGTTCTGCTCGGAACGGGCCATCCCTATTCCTGTGTGGAATCTTCCTTTTATATCCTAGCAATTAATTTATATGTATATTTTTGAGTTTTTCTCTTCTATATGAATAGTTGGTTACGCAATTAATATTTGCGCGGTACTGGAGTAGCTTCCATCTTTATTAGGGAGCTTATAAGGACAGTGGCTTAAATAAAAGCTATACGACGCACTGGGGCGCAGAATCTGTGGAGGGCA